>CM069540.1:23061250-25525000 GCA_035773235.1 Eospalax fontanierii
TTACTTTCAGGGCCTGGAATAAACAGGATGCTACCATAAACTTTTCCAATTATGATAAAAGGACTATTCTGAGCTTCAGAAATTTGTCTGAATTTTCTCATGACTCATCTTTTAAAATCACAAGATTTTTCACTTGACAGACATGTGAGTTTTACAATCTCTGAAGCCTTGTGTGAGGCTACAGAGTAAGATAGGGAGCAGTTATCTACGGGGGAAATGACTAGAAGTTTAACTGGCAAAGGAATGATAATAAATTAGACACCATTGTCCCCAGGTTCTTCCCTGTCTGTTCAGATGACAGACCTGTACCTGCCGAACTGAACATTTAATGGGAAGTAGAGGCATTATGGCTGCAAAATATGACAAGAAACACATTCCGCACACAGATCCCCCTGTAGATGATAATCCACCTCGAGGTGTAGTTCTTTAGAGAAAAATGAGGGTTTCTACTTATTTTCTACAGGAAATTTTTAGCTTCTTTTCTTAAAGTGAGGGTTATCCTGTAGCTCTAGGTTTTAAGCCTATGTTCATTAGATCCCTGTTAATAGGATTTCAGACTCAATTTTTACCTTGCCTTTTATATACAGTACTTCAGTGGCTTGTATTGGATTGAAAGTCGTATGTGGCTTTCACAGACTACGATTCTACTGACATTAAAAAAGACAGGTCTAATTTAATCACTCACGGAAGCAGGGAGAGGGATTTGGTGTCTCAGCCCTCCTGGATCCCTCTCTTACCTCTCCCATTTCTCAGGCCTGTGAACCTGAAAAATGTATTGAATTCCAATGAGTCATCATTTGATTCTCTGCAGCAGGTAATTTGAATTTGGGATTTGTACCATCAAAGAGAATACAGTGAAGTCCAGGTTAAACGAAACACATAATCAAAGACAGAGGGCTTGAATTATGTTCATGTCTACTTCTCTCTGTTGCCACAGAAATTAAAACATTCCTCAAGAAAACTAAAGATCCCAGGAAAATAAAGCTATACCCATGGTGAAGATCACATAGTTTAAATGAATGATTAGAACCTCCTGATTGTGGAGAGCTTAAATGTTGTAGATCCACAGACAAATTATCTTCAGCTGTCTTGATCCCCCAGGTAACCACGCATTGCACCTCTGTGTTTGACCTAACATCATTTAGACTATCAAGTAAAATCTTTGAAATGAATTCTAAGTAGATAATGATCTTCCACCAACCCCAAAGCTAAAATATCCTCTTATGACATCGAAAGTGTATAGCAGAATGTTCCTGATTGGAACTCACCTACCTGATATTCTACCAATATAGTTGGAAAATGATTTGATTTTTTTTAGTTTGTGTTTTGTGGCTACAAAAGTTGATATAATAGTTGCCATGTTGTGATATAATGTTTGTGGCAACATGAATTTGTGTCCCAGGCCATGATTACTCTTATTTGGCTGAGGATAGATCATCTTTCATTATCCTGATGGTAAGGGTTATATTTTACATTGATGCTACATTGCTGAGCAGATTAGATGGCACCCATTTAGGAAAACTGTCACGTTAAGATTGGGTCTCTGAAGCTGTGGAGTGCTTTAGATTACATGACTGGAAGAGTGGGCACAAGACTGTCAAAGAACATATCAATTGTGTTGAGCTCTGTGGCAGGGGTTACAGATGGGCAGCTCCTTGACTGCCTGCTAATATGTTCTGTTTGGCTGGAACTGCGATGGTAAAACAAGATTGGATCCAAACACCTTTCTTTAGTCCATGGGTCCACTGCTAATTTTGTTCTTTCAAACTCCACCTCCTGTATTTGTTACTGTTCTATTGCTGTGATAGAATACCATGACCAAAAATAACTTCTAAAAGCAAAAGCTTATTTTAGCTTCAGTTCCAGAGGAAGAGTCCTTAATGGCAAGGGAAGCCTGGCAGCAGGCAGGCTTAGTGGCAGGGTCAGGGAGCTGAGAGCTCACATCTCAATCACATAGGAAGCAGAGAGCAACCTGAAAGCAGGATGAGGCTATCAACCCCCAAAGTCCACCCACAGTGAAGTACTTCTTCAGTAAGACTCCACATCCTAAAGGTTCCATAACCTCCTCAAACAGCATCACCGAGGACCAAGTGTCAAATACATGAACCAGTGAGGGACATTTCTGATCCCAAACCACACCACTATCCAGCCCCCATCAATATTAACTCCTGTCTTCCATATTGCTCAAGATTCACATGTATATCACTGCCTGGTATTGAGGGTCAGAGTTCCCTGACTTTTTTCTACTAGGATTGGCCAACCTTGTAATATTTTGACAGCTACCACAAAATTGATTTAAAAAATTTCTTGGATATAAGTAAGTTCACATTTTTGTCCTGTTTTGCATTCGTGGCTAGTCCTTACTCCATGATTTAGGCAAGCTGCTTAGCTTTCTGCCTAACAATGATCTGTTCCTTGTCAGGATCAGGGAGCTATTGACTGTACCCACACATTGTCTTCACTCACCTATGTAGGTCTCCCTAAGCATCCCTGAGACTGAATATTCAACATGATAGAGAATCAGGAAGACTGCTAATCTGGTAGCTGCGAGATCTTTAATTGCTCCTTCTGATACAGTCTAAAGGGAAACACAGCCTAAAAGCATCAGCCTCCACCTGAACTGGAAAGACCATTCAGATCAGTGTCTACATAATTATATACTGAAAAATAATATTGGAAAGCATCTTAATGTACATGTTATGGATGGCAGCTTTTTAAAGCAGCCTTTATGTATCATATTAAGAAGTTATTATAATGACATATAGTCTACATCTGAGAGAAAAGCAGTCTGTTTCTGACCATGAAGATGAATGGGAATGAGCTAGGACTATAGTCAGCCAACTGTTTGAAAACCTTGTGTCCTCTGAACTGCTGACCTCGCAGAGACCACATCATTAATCACATGGTTTTCTTTGGGAGAAGACACTTGACTTGAATTTATTTGTAAAGTGTTTCTGTTGTTCAATTGAACATCTGCCTTGTGCATGTGGCCTAGTTACTTCCTTGCAATGCATGGGTGGAAGCAGGTGCTACAGTTTCATGAGGAGTGTTCTGTTAGAAACGTGTCAATTTAGATATACACTGGGAATACAAACAAAAAAAAATGAAATTCTGCTAAAATATGGGTCTTTCTAATACACATTAGAGATACACATGCTCTTTCCACTGTTAATCTTTCTCCAGTTACATGATGGAGGAAAGACTAAGCTAGAGAAACAGATTGGTTCTGCAAAGCCTCAGCTGGAATATTGGGCCACAGTATAAAATTCTTAACTGAAATCATTTTAGCCTAAACGTCTCCTTTCTTCCTCTTTAGACCAGCCTAAGCACTGTACTTCCCTTAAAATATATTGAAAATTCAGTCATTTAGGCATGGCATTTTCCAGTGGTAAGTGTACCAGTTGGTATAATTTTCTTGAAAAGTAAATAGGCAATATTTGTTAATATTAATATATGGCAACACTAAAAGGTTGTATATCCACGATTCCATAACCTCCATGCTGGGAAGTGGAAATGGATATAATAATGCTTCATTCGTAGTTATTAAAAAAACTCTTCAAAAACACGTAATGAGGGAGGAATGTTTACATAAATAACCTTGCTGCCACGCAATAGGGTGTCATTCTGTCACAGGGATAGAATGACAATTCTATCAATTAATATATATATATATATATATATATATATATATATTTCTTACAAAGCAAATGTGGTTCTAGCCTTAACTCAAAGTTCAAGGAGAACATTTCATCTTTTCTAGCGATCTTGTCAAGGCTCTTTGCACTGAATCATCTGTGCATGTCTTTATGGGACTTCTGATGATGGAATTCTTGGCCCTCGGGGATGGCATTGTTTTAAGAAGGAGATGCCCTTCATTCTGAAAGTTTGCCTAGCTTGTAACCTTGTATTCATTCAACAGAGTCAGGAAGAAAGCAAAACTTGTTCCTTACAATTCTACAGCATAGTATTTTGTAATAATTTATGATGGGGCTGGAGAGATGCTTTAGTGGTTTAGAGCACTGGCTGCTCTTGCAGAGTACCTGGGTTCAATTCCTAGGACCCACATGGCAGCCAACAACCATTCTTGACTCCAGGTCCTGGGGATACAACACCTTCGACTGTTCTCCAATGACATTGCATGACACGGGTGCACTTAGACACATGTAGGCCATACACTCACATAAAATAAAAATAAATAAAACATTAAAAATTATGCGTTCTACAAAGAAAAGAGCTCAGACTGCCTTCCAACATAGATAAATGGTAGCTATTTAAATAAACATAAATGCTAATGACCCAGTTTGCTCATAACCTATAACTTACATAACCTATAACTCTGTACCCATAAGTATGTTTAATTACTATGTGTCCATAAACGTTTTAAAACATATGATCATTAGCTCATCATTTTGTCCACTTTCGATGTTCCCACTCATTCTTTTTTTTTTTTATTTCTTTTCTGAAATGATGTTTTTAGGGTTAGCACACAAAATCATGGGCTTCGTCATGGCATTGACATACATATATCATTATTCTCTTTTAAACACAGAATGGAAACATGTGTCTTTACCACTGAGATAAACCAAACTGGACCTGAGGTTCTATATTTGCTTTGATCGTGGTACAGTCTAGATCCTGACCCCACACTTAACACACTGATGGGGCCCTATTGCCCATTAATAGATGCCACTTATACTGTGTGTTTTCTGAAGCTCTATATTGGTCAGATTTCAGCAGAGGAAAAAGGAGCAGAGTTTAGAGTTAAGAACCCTCGACAGTAAATATAGGAAACTCTAGAGACCCTCTACCCCCTCTCACAGACCAATTTTAGCAGGAAATAGTTAAGAGAATGCCACGCCCCTTTTCCCATCCTTTCTTTTAGTTCTATTTTTTTTGTGCCTTCAGGGTCTGGAATGATAGAATGTGTAAATCCTAGAAATACTATAAATCCCACTAAAGGAGTCCATAAAATCACAAATTCTTTGAAGTAACCAACTCGCCCCAATTGACAAGTCTGGCTTCACTCAGGTACTTATCAGACAGTCATTTCTGGGATCTAAGGGAGGCTGTTGGTAGAATCAACTGTCTCCTTCAGGGCTTTGAGGCTCCAGCCTGCTCCTCAGGAAAGGGAATCTTGAAAGAACGGCTTCCAGCTGGGTCCAAAGGGAATAAAAACTTTCCAGCTCCCTCATTAGGTTGTAGAGGCTTCTTGCTTGGAGAAGAATCTACAGTGGCCATATGCTTAACTATACTGTCCTATATTTTACTTCATTTATTTACTATAATATACATTCCTTACCTGTCACAGGTCTGACTCTGGTTTTTATTTCTCAAGTCCAAACACCACTCCTTTTTCCTCTTCAGAAATCTGACACATATAGCTCTTCCCGGCCATATTCCACATGACTGCACTCCTTTGGGGTCTCCTGTTTGTCTGGCCTCACACTAGCTGCCTAAAATCACCCAATATACTGGAACTTACCTTCTTGGTTACTTTCCCACTGGAATAGCTAAAATAAACCTTCCAGCACCAATCCCATCCACTCAGGCCATTTTGGTTCCAGGCTAAACATCCCCTGGTCCACTGAGTCACAATTACATTTAACCTTAGCATGCCTGGACATAACACCTTGTCATTTCCTAGTACAGTATGCATAATGGCACACACATTATAAGTATATTTTCCTATTGAAAAAAAATATTCTAGGGGCTGGAGAGATGGCTCAATGGTTAAGAGCACTGGCTGCTCTTGCAGAGGACCCAGGTTCAATCCCTAGCACATACATAGAGGTAACAACAATTTGTAACTTTAGTTTCAGGGGTGTTGAATTACACCTTCTTCTGACCTCTGCAAGCACTGCATGACATGGGTTCACTTACACACATGTAGACAATATACTCATACACATAAAATAAAAAATAATTAATTTAAAAAATTTTTAAAGAAAAAATTCTCTTCTATACCTTCCTTTTTATTGTATTTGAGCTGTGCCAGTTTCCTGAAATAAATTATTTGAAAATAGGGAGTAGCTGAAAATGGAGGTAGGTGTGTTTTCAATTTTTAAAAATTGCTATCAGTGTCTAGGGATCTCACATACCCATGTGCAAGTCAGAGAACAATTTTGTGGAGTTGCTTCTCTACTTTCATCATTATGTGGTTTCTGCCTTCATATGTGTTTCATGGGTCAGCCTGCTTAACCATCTTTCCAGCCCTTGAGGGTAATTCATCAAGAATAAGAACTGAAAAGACAAATGTGTGTGTGTGTGTGTGTGTGTGTGTGTGTGCGTGTGTGTTTGAATAGTTTGAGTATTCCAATCTTTCAGTCTGCTTCACACTAGATAATGGAAATGAAACTGGATTTTGGAATAAAATAAAGTCAGTTACCTTATTTGTATCCTTTGTGTTGATCAAATATATATTTTTGAAAAATCACAGGTCTATGTGATTTTTATAGACCATGTTCAAGATCATCCATGTTATTATGGCATCAAGTGGGTGTGCTGTGACCTACTGAGAACATGATATCAGTGGAAGAAGAGGCTTTGACTCTTAAGTCTATTTTCTTTAGGGACTCTTGGATTTTCCTAAAAACTATGCCCACTTCCTTCCATACATGCCAATTTAGGTTTGTGGCAGAAAGAACTTAAATTACTAAGTTCTTCACCCATGAGACTAATATCGAGTCCTCTGTACTCATGGCTGGCCTTTTAATTCTCTGACTTCAGTCCTTAGGGGTGCTCCCAAAGAGACCATTGCTTCCCCTCAAGTCAGCACTCAGCAAATGTCACAGGTAGAGTCACAGTGAATTGCAAATAAAGACAGCTAAGAATCATTTGGCATTTGAGGAAGCCGTAGTGTAAAGCAGGGTCACTGAACTTAATAAAATGGAAAAGTTAAGAGAGTAAAAGAATGCGGCAGAGCCAAGTCTCCTGGGTACAATAATGTTTATTCCTTAATATCATAAGTCACCAAGTTTCGGCTTTGCTCCTCTCTCCAGAGGGCCTGCCAGCCCCTCCTACCTGAAAGGTAGCATCCTGCTGTGCCACACCAATCTTAAGGAATCTTTGGGAGATACTGGGCTTGCCATTGCTCCCAACTGACTTTACCACAGTATTTCTCTGCCTGACCTGGACATATGTTTTCTTGTCATCCACTCACATCAGTCTACTTGGACTGAAAACACAACTGTAGCCACACAGAAATGTAAAGCTCCTCTCTGCTTCTCAATTAGTAACTCTCCTTGATTTTCAGAAATGTTTAAGACATGTATATATGTGTGTGATATGTGTGTCTGTATGAGCTTTTGTGTGTATGTATATGATGTATGCGTATGTGTCTGTGATATATTTGTATATGTATGTGTGTGCATGCATGTATGAGTAGGTATGTATTTTAAGTTTGATTTGCAGTAGCAAAATAAATTTCTGACCTCTGATAGGAACCATTTGGATCACAACTTGAATTCTTTCATTCTTGTGCCATTTTTATGTGTTTTCCTGCATTTGTGTTTGGAAGTCAACTAAGAATCATCAGTTCCCACACTTACAGTGTTCTTAACCACTGAGCCATCTCTCCAGCCCCTAGGACCCCATGAATTTATAATGACTACTTAGGTAGATAGCCAGAGGCGTTATTTTATCTATATTGCTTTCCTTTGAACATAAAACACATGTGAGTCATCATTCACTGTATTCTTATTTGTGAAACTCCATTTCAAAAGTCTACTAGGAGTAGCTCAAAACATTGAAAATAAGAAAATTTTATATAAAGCAATAAAGTTACCAAAAATCCTGTAAAAAAATACCGCAGAATGAAAGGGAAGGGGAAAGGTGTAATCAGAATGCTTGGGTTCATCTTGGCTCTAAATAGTTAAAGAATTTGCCCAATATTACATATCCACATAGACATTATAGTCTCTTCTCTCCTTTTATTCACCAAGCCAGCAGGTGACAAAGGCTGTCTAGATTTCATGATTTTTCACCTTTGTCTCTTCTCTGATCTTTTAGGGGGTCATCTTAATGTTATCTGACTGCCATTAGCTTTGTAGAACAGAAAATAAAAACCATTAGAATTCTTTTTCTAAGTTTTCCAAAGATCTGGTTTATCCAAAGCTCTGAATCATTGCTGACTTTGCAGCATAAACATGGAAACAGTACCTTTAATTGAAATTTAAATTTATATATTCAGAGGATTTGTGATTAGAGAAAAGAAGTTATGAACTGAGATCCTCCAGGGGGAAAGAGAACTTCATACTAGTGTTCGAAAGCCACCATGTCTGTCCAGGGCAAACTCAGTTCACCAAATCTCTAAGGTGTATCAGATAAGAAAGGTGTTTAGTTTTTCAAATGGTTAAAAATATCAAAAGAAGACTGCAGAGTGCATGTCCTTAGACAGAACTCCTATATTAAACTTCACTCACCCGCAGCTCAGGGAATATTTCGGAAGAGGGACAGAAAAATTGTAAGAGTCTAAGAGTTATTCATGACCATCAGGAAAGAAGAGTTTTCTAGGCTTCTGGGAACTCGCTAATATGAGTTTGCAGTAACAGTGACAGCAAGCACAAGAACAGTGCAGACTCAATGAGGAAAAAAAAAAGATAAAAGCATAGAACTTGGGAAATGGGCAAGAGGCCCCAACCATAGCCAAGGAATTATTGGCAGCTGATCACTGCTGGGTGAGGGAGAGTTGGTCTTAAGTGTATGACACTTGATAGGCTAAACAGGCTACAGGGGATGAACTCAGCAAGAGACAACTGGGTATACACACTTGATACGATAGACTTTAACATATATGACAGAATGCATGAAACCCTATGGGTGGGCTGGAGGGTGCAGTTGGGGGGAGTCTAAATATGATTACAATGTATTATGAAATGCACAAAATTCAATAAAAGTATATATTTAAAAAAATAAAAAATAAAGGACATAAATGATCAAAAGAACAATGTCATGAGATATGAAAACTCTATAACTGAAGTGTTTTCCTTCTTCTTTATAATTTTTAACACAATCTATATATTTACGATGGGCTTTGAAAACTTTTCCCGTGCCTAGGTGGGCGGGGTTTGGTCCTGGCCTCTGGTCCCTATTCAGCTGAACAGAAGGGAGAAAATGACCTCTAATTATTTAGAGTCTATTTGGGGTTTACTTACAAAGGCCTAATTGCATGGAGGGGCTGGGAAGATGCCTTATCATTGTGAGAAGACTCTGGGAACTCTGGCTTTCTGTTCTGCACTCTCTGGCAAAATGGTGCTGGCCTCCTGCCAGTCCACACTCAGTTCTATTCCCAAGTTTGTCCACTCACTCCGTATGCTTCTGCCTGCCGTGGGACCTGGAACAAGGCTGCCTGGGTGTGCCATGTCACTTCCCTTCCTCTGGGTTCTTTCAGGTGGCTTTGTCTTGGAATGGGTCACATTACCTGCCTTTTCCCATGGGACCCTCTTCCATCTCATCCTCGACTTGTTCCTTTTCTTTTTTTTCCTTCCTCCTCTGCCCATCTCCTCCAGCCCCTTATTGGTCAGAGGGCTAGTCTTGCCGCTGAATGAACCAATAGCAAAATATATAGAGAAATTGCAGCTAAATTTACTCTACACTATGTCTACTCTGTGACCAAAATAGTGTTAGAGAGTTGTAACATTTAAAGCCCTATAGTGCGCACAGTTTAAAGGATTGACTCTCTGGATTTTTATAATGTTAGCTGATCTTTGGTTTGAGCATTAGCAATCTGCAGGAGACAAGAATAGCGATTGGTGGTTTACCAGGTATCCTCACAATAAAGGTGTACTTCAAGCTCATGGAGAAATACACCATGGAGACATTTGACAGAGATACATATACAGAACAATAAGCAAAGGCAGATTACCCCCAAACACTGATAATCTTCCTTGTATGAATTTTCAACTAAAGAACTGTTGTTTATAATAACAAAATGGTAATTCAGGATAAAAATATCCAATAATTTGTCAGGACTTCATTTTGTCACTGTTGTTTTCTCTCGGCCTGTGTCATAGCTGTCGAATTTGTGTTGAGATTAGAGAGGTCCTTCTTTGAGCAGAAGCTTAACCTCACTGTAAGTACAAAGACATGGGAGTTTCAAAATTACTGGGATTTGAAGCATTTAATTCCAAATTCAGAGAAACAACACTTCAAAGTGTTGGGAAATTGAAGGGACTATGAGGATTTCTACCTGGTAAATATTTGACAGTCACCGTGATTTTGCTTGATAGAAAACGAAAGGTAGCTGGGCATATCCATTCATACATCACTGCCTCAGCATCCATGCTTTTCAAAGCAATCAGGTAAAAGGAAACTAAACTGAATCCATTTAAAGTTTAGCCAATCTGAGGTGAAAACGACTCTAAGCTTTTTACCTCCTTTCTTCTAGCAGTGTAGCAACTTTGTGTAAAAGATTAAACAAAGCCAAGGGAGAAATGCCTGTGCAACAACCTGTCAGAACAGTGAGAAACTCTCCCTTTAGGCAAATTCCCTCTTGGACACGGGGGTGTTAGCCTGTCCTTTCCCCAGGAGAAGATTCCTGAGAAATTCTAATTCTGTGGTATTTATTAATTTACAGTCTCTGGTTCATGAAGACACAATCCAAAGCTGCCAGTCAATACAGAGGAAAACAGATAAACTGGAAAATATTTGAGGATGTGTCAGGTGTTAACACCCATGCAAATGTTTTTTTTTTTTTTCAATTGGTGCTATTTTATGAAAAGAACAAGAGTTTGAGTGTGAAAGGTTGCGAACAAAACACTTTATAATGTGTGGAAAAAGCTAAATTCCTTCAAAGCACTGAGGCTCTCTCATCTAGATGGGTAGTAGGTCAAGCTAGGGCTCCTGAAAATGAACAGCCTAGACCAGAGCCACTCTGAGCTGGTGGCTTCTGGGTCTTTTGTCTCATGAACTTGAAGAATTAGTTTCATAGACAATGAGGAGGTTATTTTCTAGCAATAACCTTAAAATCTCCAAGATGAGAGCTTAAGAGATAGCAAGCCGGCAGAGCAAGAGCTGGCCCCAGAAATGGGGCACCATTGAGCTTCTAGTTAGAGGGGTTTTAGTGTGACTTATGGTAGAAGCAGAGTTGAGGTGTGGAGAAGAGAGCGGGTCAGTCCATTTGACCCACCCATGAAGTATCCATGGGTCTCTAGATATTGGGGTCTGGAATGGGGTGGTAGTCACACCCTCATGATAGTTTTGGGGTATCTGAGTATAAAGAGAAGGATAACAAGAAACCACTGCACAGCTCAGTGTCTCTAAATCCTTGTGGCCTCTGACAAGGACAGACCTGCCAATAGAACCACAGGGACATTTCCAGCTTCTTGCCAAGGAAGAGAATCCTGGTCTGTGTTCTTAAACTGCCTGACTACATTCTTTCTCGTGTTGTCATCCCTGTGTGGTACAGGAAGTTTGAGAACTGAAGGGTCAGGTTGGATTTAGGAACCTCATAGTTTCTAGGAAGCCCCAGAATACAACACTAAAGTCAGAAGCAGTAATGCTAATCTGAATTGACAGACTTCATGGATGTGTGTATATCTGCTTATTTTGAAGAAGAATACAGACCAAATTATGCGTTTAACAGGAAGGAGAAACAAGATCTGTGCTGCAGTTGGCAGATTGGAGCATTTGCTCACGTTGCTACTGGGTACTAATTTGCTTAGTGCTAAGCTCAAAATCCGCTCTGTAACCATGGTCTTTTTAACAAAAGAACTGAAAACAGTATTTTAGAAATGAATATATTTGTATTTGAAGGTGTTTTTGCTTATCAATACAGTTCAAAGATAACTGATTCAGAGAGACTGGTATACAAATTAGAAATGAACTCTCAAAACCTTAGAACAGTAGGATAAGAAGTGGAGAACATTAACAATGTATGCAGAATGTTCACACGTACTGATGGACCAGGTAACATTGTATTTCCTGAACTAAACACCAGGAAGATAGAAAGGAGGAAGAAAGGATGCTTAGAACATTGGTGGTGATATTTGAAGATGGCATTTTAGTCATCTTCCATTGTGGAGATGACAGGTGCCCATTACTTTCACATAGAAGAGCTTATCTTCAAGTGACAGTAGGGACACTTCTATTTTGTCCATGATGCCAGATTCATCCTTAAATTTTTGGAGAAATTAGTACGGACTGGAAAATTGAAATAGAGAGAATGCATCATCTATTTTTAAAATATATTTTTAGTGAATTTTGGGGATTTCATACAGTAAATCCTAATCATATTTAGCTCCTATTTCCTGGCCTGCACACCCTTCTTAGCCCTCCCACAGGCCTTAATGCATTTTCTAATATATATTAAGTCCTATTGAGTCAAGTGTGTGTACCCAGATGTCCCTCAGTGTGAGTTCACCCATTGGAGGCTGTTCAGCCTACCTAGCGCCACTCCCTTAAGAAAGATCAGCTCTCCCTTGAAGCCTCCTAGCTTATGCTGTTGTTGATCATTTGTTTATGCATATTTAAAGAGAAGTGATTAAACTTTAGGAATGAAATGTTTACAGATATTTGCTTAATTAAGAGCAGGTGTAATGATTTGTTTAAATATATATGTATATTATTTTTATTATATATATTCTGTCTTAGAGCTGAAGTCATCAGAGTGAAAGATAGAAGTTGGGAGTTGACTAAGAAATATCTGGAATTATTTGTAATTAGTGAGGTCAATAATATAATTTATTTCTAAAATATATGATTTTGTAAGACAGGAAAAAGGAAACATTTCTATATTCAGCTAGTAATAAATACAGGGTCAGGAAAACTGAGTTTTAAATAAACTGGCATTTTATCAAAGCTTAGAAACTTGAACACCTATGTTAAACTTTTACTAAAATTATGTCATAAGTGCAGATTAAATCTTTTCATCAGCATTTTTTGCTTACAACCCCAGTACCCTCTCATCATATAAAAATTTAGAAAATAAAGAGAAATGTCAAAGACAATCAACAGTCTCATCACCAAAAAAAGTAAAAAAAAATCCATACTTTCCTTCACTCTTTTCTAATGTGTACATAATAAAGTATAGATACTATTGCATTATGGTCACTTTTTTTTCCTCTTGGAACACATGTAACTACTCTTAGTATTTCTAAGTATAATTATAAAAGTTGGTTTATTGTTTTTATGGGATGTTATGTGGCTATTCGATAATTTAATAATATATACAAAAGTTGATCAATGGAAGCTAAGGAAGAATCAGTTTTATCCACGGACTAGCTCCCAGAAAGGCTATCTAATCCCAAATGGACATCTGTAAATACAGGCATGCACAAGTACCACTTAATGGACTCAGGATATATATAGTATATGTGTATATATATATATATATATATATATACACATATACTATATATATATATATATGTATCTATGTATAAATTCAATAATAAAGGAAACAAGAGATTTAGAGGGAGAGGGGAAGTGGGTAACGTGGGATGGTTGGTGGGAGACCGGGACAGAAGTAAATATTGCAAAGATGATACTCATATATTAAATTCTCAAAAATAAAAAAAATATACAGAAATGAAAAGAACCATCAATGGAGAGGGAGGTGTGTATATATATATGTATATATAAACATATATGACTATATATAAAAAGACAAGAGTACCACACAAAATCTTACAACTCAATAGTGTATTAAAATTTTAGTTCATATCCTTTTAAACGTTACTCTGCTTTTTATAGTTATCTCACTCTATAAAACATTGAGTGATGTTAATTTGCTCAGTTTCCATCCGAAATCACAGAATTTAATCTAAATCTCTGTTTTCTATCTTCATAAGTTCTTTCTCTCCCAGTCAAAACCCAGTCTTTAATTTTCTGTAACATATTTATTTGTTCAACCTTAACTTGCTAATAAAGAATTCAATAACTTTTAATCTACATCCGCAAAGTATGAATTTATGGGTTGAAATTATAGTACAGGATTTTGAAAAAAAAAAAAGTTTAAGAACTTTTTTTTTTTTTCTGGGCCAGGTATTAAGTATAGGAAATTGACCGACATAGAACAGAGACCGACTGATCCCTAAGACATTCACAGAGTTAACTTTCCTCTTTTTAAGGACTGCCTCCATGGCTCTCTCTTCTCTGCATCTGTTTTGATAGAGTAAGATTATAGCTCTAAACTCCACCCCAGAGGGACCTTTCTGGATCCCTCTCTCTGTTTAAAGTACATACCACATCGCAGTATACATTTTTACATACCCACCCACTGCTCAATATGTGTTCTAACGTCTTTGAAATTGGAATATTCCTTACTACCCATAAATGAGCATACCTTATCCAGAACCTTAAATGACATCATTCCTTGATGTCAGCAATATTTTAGATTTAATTAAATAATGCGCATATGTCGGGGGCCGAGCTGAGCTAACAAAGGAGAGCCTGAGTGGTACCACCTTTATCACTCCCCTGGTTCAAGCTCCTGCTTCTCCTCTTAGTGCCATCTTCCTGACAAACATACAACTATTTACGATGGGCCCTAAATGCCAGAGATAGTGTCTCCTACCAACGGCTCTTGCCCTGTTAATTGCCACATTCCTGTCTAACTATTCTCTCCCACCTTTCCAAGCCCCTTCCCCACCACTATATAAACTGTGTCTTTGTTCCATAAAGTTGAAGGCTCGATCAGCTGTCAGACCTGCCTTCCTTTTTAGTGTCTCCTGTCCCTCATTTGCCTCCCCCACCAGGTCTACCCACATTGATAGTGTTCCCATGGGCCAGGACACACATATTTAATTTTCTTTCTTGCCCAATTAGGATGTAAAAATCACAAAGACACAGTTATTAAAGATGATACATTAATCACTATCAGAGAATCTCTAAACATCAGTCAGTTAATAGAAGGGCACATTTTTGTATTGTATCACCCTGAGCTTTGTGTTAATCATAAGAGTTAAAATTTGCTGTTGGATCTTTTGCTCCACACAGATTAAAATTATGAAAGTTTCTGTGTATGGTGGTATAATCTGCAAGCCAAGTTCACATGAGAGGAAGGCAGGAAGCTAGCAACTTCGAGGTCCATATGTGTTGCATAGTAAGACCCTGTTTTAAAAAGGTGGATGAAGAGGAGAAGGAGCAGCACAGTGAAGATAAGACAAGCATAGTGAAGGCTCCAGTCACTTACATGTTTAGCAGCAAGCTTGAAATTAGTGTTTATCATTTGCATCTCCATTCTTTTCCTCTGTCAACCAGAGCATGTTAATTCGTATGATACTGCAAGCTGAATCATACCTCCTCCCCAAAATACATGGAAGCCCTCAGTCCTGGCACAGTACTGTGAATGTCGTCTTATTTGCAAATGGAAATTGCAGAAATAATCAAGTTAAAATGAAATCATACCTGAAGGGTGGGTCCAGTATCCAGTGATGGAGGCCCTCATAAGGAGAGAGAGATGTGATGGAATCGAGCCTGCACAATGAATTCAATGAAGAGGCAATGACTGAAGTCATGTTGCGCCAACTCAAGAACACAAAGATTAACGGCAGCAACCAGACATACGACAGGCAAGAACGGATGCTGTGTTAGAGGCTTTGGAAGGGGTATGGCCAAGCCTACACACTGATTCAAGAGTTCTTTCATGTACAGATGGGGAAAGAATCTATTTCTATTGCTTTAAGCTGCTCAGTTTGTGATATACAAAATGAATATCCTACAACTGGCATAAAAATCTGTAACAGGGTTCTTCAGATAAATAGAAGAGCTAGATAATAGATATAAAGATGCCAGATAGATATAGATAGACAAATAGATATATCAATTAATACAATCACATGAAATAAAATATAATTTTATTTATCCTAGAGAAGTAGCTTATAAAGAGGCTATATACCCAGATATTTGGCACTTGATATTGGATTTTCCAGCCTCCAGAACTAGAGAAAAATATATTTATAATCAGTATCAGTTGCCCAGCCTGTAGTATTTTATTATACCACATACAGAGCAGATCAAGATAGAGATTAAAAAGAGATAATGACAATATATAGTAAATAATACACATTACAAATTCTAAGCATCAGAGTTGTTGGAACAAATAAAAAGAACTGGATTGTCCCACACATGGAGATAAAGTGGGTAAAGACAAACTCATCTCTCTGCTGTTTAAAGGAGTCTCCATTCAATGACAACTAAAAAGGGAAAAATGAAGTGCTAGGAAAGCATAGTTAAAAATAATGACAAACATGTGGAGAATAAGAGACTGCAGAATGCTTATCCAGGAATAGGATGCCCATATCAAACTTCTGCCTTCCAAGGTTCAGGGATCATTGCAGAATGGTGAAAAGAGAGATTTTAAGAGCTGGAGATGGTGAATGAACACAGAGAAACAGAGCTGGGTGGTTAATCATATGAACTCACAGCAGTGGTGACAGCATACACAATTCCCATGCATGCTTAGGCCAGACAAAATCCCATGGGGATGTGGATAAGAAGCTCCAACCCTAACTTAGGAACGATTGACTATTGATAGCTACCTGAAGAGGGAGGGTCAGTTTTTTTAAGGCTATGATACAGAGTAGGATAACAGACCCCAGTGGGTGAGCCTAATATTGAAGAGCACAAATTTGGAAAGGTCTTAAATATGTATATTTATATAAAATTATGTATATATAAAATATATATTATATAATATATGTACATTAGAGTACAGGAATGAAATTAGGTGGGGGGGTGTAAGGGAGAGTGTAAAAAGGGAGGGAGGGGCTATAAATATGATCAGAATATATTGTGTGAAATTAACAACAAATAATAAATAAAATCATCCAGTTTTTTAAAAGGGACAGTACTGAGCAGAATGTAAGCTTAGGTTAATGAGGTATGTCATGATATAAAGAGACATTAGGTAACAATAAAAATGTAGTTTAGCCAGGAGATAAGCAGCCATTAACCAATACAAAACAGTCACCATAGCAACTAACACATCAGGCAAAACACACTAAGTATTATGAGCTTCATGCATACATAATTACAATGGAAACCTCTGCATATGTATACGCAAATATATATGACAAGGAACAATTTCTAAGAATATTGATGATATAAATAACCAACTGCTTGGGCGAAATGTCCACCTATTAATGAAGGAAAGTAAATCATAGACAGTGGCCAAAGTTATGAAAGCTAGCTAGATAATATGTTCTCATAAATGATTCATTTATATGTCTCATTTATTTCAAAAATAAGTGTCTGTTTTTAATTATATTGCAATATGCAGCATGGTAAACTCTCCTTGTAAACCTCACTGCTGCAGCAGTTTCACACTTCATGTTCTTCTGGACTCACTTTTGTACTATATCAGGTTTTGGTTGATGAAGGACCATAGGGATATAAGAATATAAGACTGTGATAGAACTGAAAAATTCCTACCACATGGAGACATCATAGCCATAGACACACCGTAGCATGATGACTCACTCATGAGTTTCTGATGAGGCCCATGTAAAAATACCACTATAACCTTAGTTAGATGTAAGTATAGCAGTTAGTATGTCTACATAAAGCAGAAACTTGTTAACAAATGACTATGTTACTCTATGTATTTGGAATACTTTTCTTATTGATATTCTGGAGCATATTTCCTCTACTTTCCAGAAAGTTAGCTAACTATAAAACAGTCTCATCTTGATCCTCCTGGAGGTTCCCAGAGGAAACAACTGCTGTCACAGGAGAAGACAGATCCATGCATGTTATCAGCCCACAAGCATCTTTCCATGTAATATGATGGTGAGGTAGAAGACTGATAATGAAGATTTTCACTCTTCATAGGCCTAGGCTAGTGTATGTGGGTCTGTGTATATGTGGGGGTTAATGAAGATACATGAGAATAAAAAAGTAAATGAATAAAGCATTTTATTGTGATAATGTTTGTACTTTATGGGGGTACATTATAGCAATTCAATACATGCATACAGTTTGTAATCACACTGTAATAAGCATTTCCATCCCTTCCTATGTTAGTTATTTTCTGAGTAGAGAAATTCATACTCTTGGCATTTTGAAACATATCATGAATGATTTTAACCAATTCTTACCTTAATCTGCTAGAGAAGAACTAGAGCTGGTGATGGTTGCTTGTGCCTATGACACCAGCATGCAGGAGACTGAGACAGGAGGATCTCAGAGACTTCTGTGACCCTGGGTTACAGAGTAAGCCCCTCTCTCTAAAAGCAGACAAAGACGAGGAGTTCCTCCACTTAAGTTTTCTCTCTGTGCCCCTCACTGAGCATCAGTTCTTGCCCTCCTCCTTGCTGTCCTTCCAGGCTCTGGGGAATACCTTGACATTTAAGCCTTCTGTAAGATTTTGACTTCTTTCTTTGCACAACTAAGTGAGAGGATGTGGCATTTTTCTTTCTCTGTCTTGCTTATTTTATTTATACAGTGGCCTATTCATGTTGCTGTGACAGAACTCATTAAATTTTATGTCTGAATAATATTTCAGTGTTTATATACACCTCATTTTCCTTATCTAGTCACCATCAGGTTCATTTTAAGTATATATATATATATATATATATATATATATATATATATATATATATATTTGTGTGTGTGTGTAGATATTAACAGAGTTTTAATAAACATGAAAGTACCTGAATCTTCTTTTGCTATATAATAGTTGTGCAAAGTTGTGCAATTCCTAAATCAATAGAAACTTTATGTTTAATGCTTTGGGGGCATCTGTCTAATGATTTACTGATACTTGAATCAATTTACATTTCTGCCAACTGTATGTATGAGTTTTCTTTCCTCTGCATCTTCACTTGGACCCATTATATCTCATCTTTTTGATGATAACTATGCTAACTAGGATGAGCTGGTGTATATGTTTCTGCACATATGGGACATAGGAGACACTTTCCTAAATCCCTTAGGATGAGCTCATCTGATGCTGGGCTTGTAGCTTTGGTATCTGTTGTCCTACATCCATAGGACATGGAGGAGATGTCTGTAGATCATGTGAGGCAGGATCTGGTGACGACAAAGCTTGAAGTATGGTATCTCCATGTTTAGAACTACAAAAATTGTTCCACAGGGACAAGTGGAGTAATACTGAGATTATCTGACCAGTAGCTGATGGTTCAATTGCTGCGGTTGGGGAAAGAGACTTCCCAGTTTGTTCCCAGGGTGAGAAAATAATGGCAAGGTCTGGGCTACTGGTGGCCATGCTACTAGTCCTAGAGGAGGTCTCTGGGATTTTTCTCAGTCCTCGGTGGAGAGGTACAGGTATAACTGGGACATTGTTCTAGTGCTGTTTCCAGGGCTCCAGGCGGCTGAGGCGGAACAATCCTACTTTCCACAGAGCACAGATATTAGGTTTTTGACTCATTAGTGACCACATTCTTGAACTTATACAAGCAAATGTGGCTTTATCTCGTCCTGGATGGGAGGACAAGGGAAGCAGGACCTCACAGGAGGTGTAACTTCTCTAGTTACTGTGGACCAACCATGGATAAGACCAAGATGTGTGCTATCGTAAGCACTGGTTCTCAATGTGCAGGATGCTGAGGGACTGTTCCACCCAGTTGGACTGTCAGTTTAGCAGGGTTAAGAATTGGGGTGCCAGTTCCTAAATCAAGATGTTTCGCAATAGTGCCTGCTATAGCAGCTTGAACTGTTTGGATTAGAGAATGGCCACAGTAGATTCATTCTTGAGTAAAGTAGTAACTTTTTTATTATTCTGTTCCCCTGGGTGGATTTAAAGTTTGTAGGGAACATGTTATTCATTCTCCTATGGTTAGGACTGCCAACCTGCTGATATGCTTAGGAATGCTAGAAATTCCCCATCTGACTTCTCCTGGGGTTTAAGTTGTGAATAATTTTGTTTCTAGCTGTCTTTCTGTCCTTGCTGATTAGGTTTCTGGTACCTTTTAGCTAATGTCCAGAATTCTCCCTCCTTCTCTGTCTTTTCTTCCACTGTTGCATGCATTTTCTCTGTGGGAGGTGTGTACAGTAGGCCCCTCTATTCAGCCATCTTTCTAGGCTGGTTAGTAATTTTAATACAATTTAAAATAAAAAGTGGCAGTAAACTGAATGAAAATTATTATTTGGAAAAGGCACATTTTTAAATACATTATAGTGTGGCCAGAATGCACAGCGTCTACCAAGTCATCAATATTTCCCTATATTGTCCTGGACCTCCTTTTCCTCTGACTACTTTGTCATCAACTCACCTAAAGCAGCTTCCAGTCTTCTAGGCTTATAGAAGTATATTCTAAGGAATTTGCACAGTGATGGAAGCACCTCTTAACACATTTCTCAGATAGCATCCCTGGATCAAGTGATACATGATGGTAAGAAGACACTTTTAGGAGCTAGGGTGGCTTCCTGTAGCTGTGAAAGATGGGGCTGAGTCTTGCCCTTCCTATTGCAATTTCACATCTATGATTTTATTTATACATATAATTAGTTTGTAATATATTATATACATACACATAAACACACACACATATATAGATAGATAGATAGATAGATAGATAGATAGATAGATAGATAGATAGATAGATAGATATTTACAAACTCAAGTTCGAGTTACCAGTTAGATAATCTTGGGCAATTTTCTTTGCCTCACTAACATTGCCTCTTAGGTTTCAAAAGGCTCCCACAATCTTGTTTCATATAAGGAACCGCATTTGTATAACACAGCAACTGAGGAAAACCTTTGTGGTATGTTTTACTTTTTCCTGAGTAACAGCAAAAGGTTGATAATGTCAGTTTTGAAACAATGGTTCTGTTATCTATGCTTATTCGATATTCATAGCATAGGCTAGAAATTTAAAGGCTTTCAAATGTTACACGCATGTTCTGAATTCACCTGTACCAGTGGTATGGCTTTACAGAAAACTTGACTTAATAAATCATCAAAATATATTGAATATCTTCTTCATTAGTTTAGTAGATGGAATTAAGCTTCTGGTGGCCTGTCATTGCTTTTACCATTACCGACACCGACAATAGCAGATGGGATTTTCTTGTTCAATAAACACCCTCTAGATAAGGCACCATGATTTTCTGTCTCACATAGACATCGTGATTAAAAATGAGAGAATAGCAGGTCAACAAAATAAATTGTGATGCTCATAAGAAAATGTCAGTGCGTGTTTGTGCATGTAAGACAGGCACCGGAGAAATTAAAATCATGCCTGGGCTGGTTAAATGGAGAAATTGATGCTAAAAATCAAAGTAAATGTGTCCTAGAAACACAGAAGTTCAGGAAAATGGGTAACCCCTGTAATGGAACAAGACGGGGAATAAAATAAAGTTAAACATTTCTTTTAGGCCTTTCTAATATCCAAAATAACAATGGCATGGAAAAGTATAAATATTTTTACAAAATGCTAAACATGTATAAAGTGAGAGATGCTGCAGAGTGGAAATTTGGTTTGATTCGGTGTTAATGAATCTGTAAAAGCCGGTCACATGAGGTAATGTGCAAGAACATTAACACAGCCTAACCTTTAAGCTGCTATGAACAGGGCACTCCTATGCTACATGAAGATCCACAGCAGGAATTTAGTACATCTCAGGAAAACCATGAGAATTTCATTTAAATTCCTGCTCATGGATTTTGTGTTTTTCTTTGCGTCCTGACTCAGATGAAGATTGTCAAGAGCCCACAATTACAAACACACTCTCTTGTCCCAAACGTCATTGCTGCCGACAGAAATAATTTATTCAGCATTTTTGCCTGTCTCCTGGGTGCGATCCTAGAACAACTTAGAGACTTGAGCATCATCCATTATGATCTGAAAGAATAACCTAACTTACACAGAACAGTCATGGGGCTATTTCCTATCTGACCACAAGAGAAGAGCCAACAGGCAAGCTTGGCACTGGATACAGAAGCAAAGGGACTTAGAACCCTCTGGGCAGAGGTGACAGTAAAATCCACAGTGCTAGGATGATACTGAATTTTCCAGCCTGAAATTGGAGGGATGACAGCAGCATCTGATGATCTTGTGCTCAAAATGTCCATTAAAATGTATTTGAAGGAATAGCAAGTGAAGACATTTGCCATCAAGATTAATAATTCAAGTTCAGTCCCTGAAACCTACATTTTAGCAGAACTGACTCCCAGAAATTGGTCTTTGGCCTCTATGTGCAAGTTGTGCCACACATATGCCCCCTAATAGATATATAAATGCAAGAAAACTTAAAAGCATTAAAAACATGTTTTGATAAATGCATTTTTATGGAACAAGTCTAACTCGCTTTCAGAAACTCCTGAAGGAAGATTATTCTTCTCTATCAAAGAAAATTCAAAGAGAACTGTTGAGTGTTAATACAAGAAGGAGTGCTAAAATTGGAAGGTTCACTATGCTGCTCGAAAGACCTGATGAACCAACAGGACTAGAATATTAAGAGAATAATGCCAAGATAATGTGTGTGCAAAATATGAAGACTATAAAACAATAAAATTGAAAGAGGAGTTGTATTTAGTGGTGCATAATAGCTTTTAAATGCTTAGCTGGTGGGAAAGACTATTCACAAACTACATAAATCTAAGACTTTCATTAAATGAATTCAGTAGTAGTTTCAGAGGGTTGTGACTTAAACAGAAGCAAAGAGATTACACAGAGTTATGTCTGCAGTGATTCAGACACTGCCTTGTGCATTCATCAATTAAGATTTTGTTCAGCTACAAATATGGGGAAAAAAAACCCTAAGAAACCAGACATTTAAGCAAACTGAGGATTTTATTATTCTTTTTAAATATATTGTATTTATTATTTTTATTTTATGTATATGAGTGTATTGTCTGCATGTATGTAAGTGCACCCATGTCTTGCAGTGTCAGCAGAGATCAGAAGAGGCCACTTTAGTCTATGGAACTGGGATTAAAGATGATTGGTTGTTAGCCACCACATAGAAGCAAGATCTTGAACCCAGTTCTCTGCAAGAGCAGCCAGTGCTCTTAACTGCTGAGTTATCTCTGGAGCCCTGGATTTTATTATTCTGAAGTGATGAGAATTTCAGAGGTGTAGGGAGTCCAGTGATGTTATATCACTAGCTCTCACTGGTGACTACTTCCCTTCAGAGTCTCATCAGCCACTGTAATATGTGATGACTCATCCTGTAGAATGATTCTTTTTCTTGGTAGCACTCCATTCACCCTCAGGCCTGAGAAAAAAGAGGAAGGCCTCTAACACCTGGTGTGATCAAATTAATCTTTCCCATAATGAAGAACTTTTCAAAAGGCACACTCAGAAATAACTTCCGATCTCATAAGCATCACTGTGTCATGTGGTCAACCAAAATGGTGCAGAGCAGGCTACAAAATGTTCTTCTTTCATCCATCACATTGACACTTTGAAAGGATGCTCTAGAGAGAAGAGATATTAAGTAGATAAATATCAGCCTCCAAATTGTATATCTGTCTCATTTAAGTCTTTAATCATGTGCATCTTATTTCTTAAACAGCAGAGGGAATAGAGACATAGAAAGATTAAATATCTTCCCTAAAGTCATGCATGGTTCCTGTAAGAGAATTCCTGACTAGAAATTAAAGCCAGTAGAATCAAATGCACTGTATTTTCATACCATGTCAGATTTTTTTGGCAGTTTCTGAAATTTTGTGGCCCTCTGTTAGGTAATCACATTTTCAAATGTGACAACTCCATTCCTTAATCAAAACCTGATAACTCTTAGGGCATAGATATTTTCAAATGGTCTTAATCCATGATTGCATTGGTAGAAACTCAGAGATAGTAGATGAATATTGATAGTAGATGAATATGAATATGAATACAGATATTGTATGTACTCGAAAATTTTGAGTTTTCTTTACGAAAATTTTGAGTTTTCTTTATATATATATATATATATATATATATAGAGAGAGAGAGAGAGAGAGAGAGAGAGAATTTTGTACATTTTATACAAAATATCCTAATTAGCTTTATATCCCTTCCTCCTGCTGAAACATCCCCAGAGCCTCCCCACTGAATTTCATGCTTTCTGTCATACATTTTAAGGCCTATCAAGTTAAGCTTTTGTACCTAGATGACCCTTAGTGCAAGTTCATCTGCTGGAGCCCAGTCAGTCTATCTAGAGTTTCTCTCTTCAAGAAGGTCAGCTCTCCCTCCTTATAGTCTCAGAAGGCTTCATAGAGCATGCTATTAAGCACATAGTTGTTGAAGGTTTAAATAAAAACTTCAGATTTTTGTGGAGATGAAAGAGAAACATGTATGCAGAAAACAGGAAAATCAGTTGAAGATGCAGTGCTTGTGTTATGAGCTTGACATGAAGGAGATTCTGGGCTGCAGATGGGTTAACAGACAACTGGTCCCTACATGACCTTTTCCAATAGTAAATGTCATTTGTTATTTAAAATATTTGTTGAGCTCTTATATTATGTCATAGGTTTTATTTTTCCTACCTGTCATAGACACAATGCAAACACAATGCAACCAGATCTTAAAATATTGACTTTGTTGGTCTCAGATTTATATATTTAAGTTGTCATATCTAGTACATGTGAATATGACCTAATTTAGAGAAAGGATCTTTTAAGAGGACAGTTTAAATGAGATTAACTTTGGTCTCTAATCCAATATAATAGAGAAATTTGCACAAACACACTCTTGCAAAAAGACAACAGATGTTCTGCTAGCACCTCTATTGGGTACGCAATATCAAAGACTACTAGCCAATTTTTGGAAAAAAAGAAACGTAACCGATTCATCCTTGCCGCTATCAGAAGGGTTCAGTTCATTTTCAAACTTCTCTATGAACTTTGAGACAGTGAATTTCTATGTTTTCAAAAAACTATTTACTGATAACTTTTAAATAGAAGCTCTCGTAACTAATAGAGACATGTGAAGTGACTTCATAGAGCTTTGTGTATTCTGGACAGAGAGGGAAATAGAAAATCACCAAGGGGATTTGTTAACACTTCATATGGTAGACTCAAAAGAGTAGAGAAAGATGGATGAAAAAGGTAGGAAGTGCTGTGTGGGTGATGCTGTAAAAGAGGAGACAGGGGATCCAAGTAAAAGAGGAAGCAAGGGATAGTTGTAGAAGAGGTCCTGTAAAGGGACTCTGAGAAAGAATGTCATAGGTTAGAAAGTCTAGGACTCTCTGGTTTCATTGGAATAAGGGAGAGAGAAAATGGTAGGTATGCTGTCAGGAAGTTAATGGAACAGCAGACTGGATTGGTCCATTTCAATTTTGATGATGACTTTGGTTTTTCTTCTGAGTGAAATGGCAAGCTACCTGTTGCGTAGAAAAGCAGTTTTCTCTCAATGTGCTATGAGGGATGGGCTTCCAAATGTGATTGACAGCCAACTAACCAATGACTTAATGGGGGAGGTTTAGCAGAAACACAGGGAAGGCTGGGAAGGAGAGAGGCAGGTGCAGCACTAGGGCACCATTCTCACACGTGTGTTCCAGAGGTCCAGAAGGTCCTTATGAGAATGCAGCCCGGCCATGAAACACCTCCGTCCCCCTCTCCCCGGGGAAGAATCCTTTGTAAGTAACTTGGAATAAATCAACTTTTCCAAAAGAGTATTCTCTGTCTGCTCTGTCGGTTCAAACCTGGGGGTGGGGCTGAAGGCTGAGCCTCACCATGAGAAATTCATGATACACCACCACAGAAATTTTTGAGCAAAAAAATAACACAAGCTACAGATGTGATCTGATGTAACGATTTTGTTTGCTTTTTGATACAGGAACTCACTATGTAGCCCTGGCTGGGTTTGAACTCAGGATCCATCTTCTGAGTGCTGGGATTATACAGGTGTAGAATTATGCTGTGGGTGATTTCATTTTACAGGGTTGTTTATGGCTGCTGTGTGGAAAGAGGATTTATGAAGGAAACAGATTGAAGTAAAGAAATAAAGGAGGAAGCTTCTCCAGTGAAAGCCTGACTGGAGGCCAATTAGTGGAGGGAGAGAGGATAAGAAAGGGAAGAGACAGGGGAGGCAGCTTTGCATGTCAAAGACAAGCATGAGGATGCTGCAAGAAGTTTCCACTTCGGAGACCTAGTTAAGAAGGAGGAAATGAACCTCCTTGCTGGAAAGGATAAAGTTGATGTGGAAGAGAATTTGGTTTGCAGAAATCATGAAGTTCTTCAGAACAGTTGGCTCCTCAGCCATCATGCAAATCACATGTCATCCTTATAATATTGGTGGACACTTCCTGACCCTGTGAGATGGTGTCACAATTTGGTCCCATCCATGAACAGATGAGTTACAACTTCCTTCCCAAAGTCTCATTTTGGAGGAGGAAAATGTCCTTCTTTAGATCTCCCAAACCCTTGAACACTTTCTGTGAGATATCTATTAGATGTATTAATACGATGAGATGGAAAATTACTTACAGCAAAAGTTCAAAGTGATTTGAGGGCAACTAAGAAACATCATTTGGTCCAGTAGTAAGTATCAAAAACACATAGGGAGAATGATCCAATAGTAAGGCTCTAATTGTGTAAAACTTCATGAAGTTGGCTGAGGATTTCTTTGCTTTTAAATAGGTTGTTGAGTTACTATGCAAATTATCTTATTTTACTTTCTAACTTTTCGAAAACAAGAAACATCATTTTTTTTAATGTAAGGTTTACAAATATGTGGAATGTGTAAAACTAGCATGATAGTTTAGAATGCAATGAGATTGTATCTCATTTTGAGGTATGATAGGTTTCAGAATTACCTTAGTTTGGCAGCAGGGCCAAATCTAGTTCTACAAAATACAAGATAATTGAGTGTAACAGATCATGTATGAAATGGGCCCAAAGGGTGAGTATTTGAAAGCAGCTGCTTGAATTTAAGTCCTGACAGTATTAGTTACAAATTGATGGAAAAATCTAATTTCTGTGTGCCTCATCAGATGTGGTTCTAGAATGAAAATGCAGGTTCTTACTATATGATGCTGAACATTTCAAAGGAGTTAAACCGTGTGCAGTAAGTAGAATAAATGTATTCCTAACCTGTGTTATTAGTACTTTAATTATTTGAGTTATTTGTCTTCTATTCCAATTTCCTTTCAATTGTATTTGAAGAAAAGGGTGATTGCAGTTAATTCATCTTACTTTGGTCAATGGGGGTTTGTAGCAGTGTTCTACATGAAGCATGGCTTTCTCAGGGCCCTGACAGAGAGACAGGTGGAAGATGTCTGAGATAAACGATTTGGTGTATCCTCTCTGATTTTTTTCCTGATAACTCTGTCCAATTGTCTCAAATTCTTTTTGTTTTTTCTATCCATCAAGAACATTGTCTTCTATGGTTGTTCTTGATCTTCTAACCTGATGATGTAGTGAGGGGAACAAAGCAGATTTCACAGCTGCTTCCCATGATGGCACACCCAAAACCTATCTCTCTAGTCATCTGGGGCACCTCCTCTGTTGCTACAATGGCAGAGTTGGAGAACAAAGGCCATTAGAGTCTCTGGGATCTTCCTGCCTCTTGGGACTAGACTCTGCAAGCTGGAGACAGCCTTGTCTTGGGAGATGGAAACAGGAAAACTCTCATAAGCACATGGGCCAGCAAGCCTAGTTTAAGTAACAGCTGCAAATAACAAACAAGAGAGCCTGTGTCAAACATGATAGAAGGCAACTACCCAAAACTGAGGTTGTCCTGAGACCTCCACATGCCCACATGGCCATAAATATGCCCCACACTCACATAAATACACACACACATACACACACATCATTCATAACAAAAAAAAATGAAGGAAAGAATTCTGTATCTTACTGTCTCTTTCTCTCTTTCTGACAATGAAATAAAGGATACAAGACAGATCAAACTACCACTAGTGAAGATCACATTGGCCACAAATTTTAAAGGTTATACAACTATGTAGTTTTTTTATAAATTCATTCTGATGTTCAACGTGTACAGGACTTAGAATCTGTGATATAAATAGAAATCAGGCATCTTTATTTTATCAAGTTGGTTGAGGAAGATGTTACAATCAACATATAGCTGCAGTAATTAGAATGGTGTGTAAGTAGATGGAAACATAAAGACAATCTGCTGAGCAACATTTCTAATTCAGATCCTATGTGAGGTCTGGGTACTTAGGGCCTAAGAGTGATTAAAGTTTACCAAACTACGTATGGACAAGGAGGAGTATTAGACATGGAGTGGGAATGTAAAGGACCAGCTAGATCACTTACTTTGGCTGGAACATTACTGTGTGATCTAAGTGTCAACAGCAGCAAGATAGAAAGTTTCTTGTAGATGTCACTGATATGACTTAATAAAAGAAGATGCTTCTCATGTTGAGGTTGAGCCAATTCACTCAACAATTTTGAAACTCAGGTTCTTTGAATACTGGCCTTCAAAAGGATGGTTAAATTGAATGTGAATTTGACTAGGTTTGCGGTCACCTATGAAATACATCTCTGTTTATGTCTGGAAGGGTATTTCCAGAAAGGTATATCAGAAAGGGGGAGACCAACCATGAAAATGGTAGCATCATTCTGTGAATGAGAGTCTTGAACTGAATACAAAGGGGAGAGTAAGAAGGGAGAAGAATGCCAGCATCATCGCCTTGTGCGTCCTAATTTCAGACACAGTGTGAGTGGTGACACACCCTCTGTCAGGCCTTCAACTCAGTGGACTACACAGCTCTGTCTTCTGTTGTGTTGCTTCTTGATAAAATTTTGATTTGGTAAGGGGCAATGGATACAGATGTTATAGGGAGTGCTTGGAGGTCGTGTAGATTCCAATGTCTCACTCGTAGATGGGAGTTTCAAGGAGGAGTATTACAGACTCAGCTCCTGTGCTAGAGAGCTTCAGTTTTCAACTTCATATCCCTGGGAAGGAGGAACCTCAGCTGGGGAAGTTCCTCTATTGGATTGGCCTGTGGGCATATTTGTGAGGCATTTTCATGATTATTGAGTGATGTGGGTGAGTCCAGTCTACTGTGGGAGGTAGCACACCTGGTTAGGTAGTCCTGGGTTGCATAGGAAAACAGACTGAGAACAGGCCAGGGAGGAGGCAGTGAGTAACTTCTGTGGTCTCTGCTTCAGCTCCTGGTCCAGGCTCCTGCCCTATTTGAGTTCCCGCTTTGGCTTTCCTCATTGATAGACTGTGATTGGGAAGTATAAGCTAAATAAACCCTTCCCTCCCCAAGTTGTTTTTGATTTGTGTCTCATCACAGCAAACAAAAACAAACTACAACAGCTAGGGTCCAAGTGATATATAATAAAAATTTGGGTGGTTGGGGTGCTTGGTAAAGAGATGGCAAGGTGGTTTAGAGAACTGGCTGCTTTTACAGAGGCCCGGGCTTGGTTTCCAGCACCCACATGGAAGTTAAGCATCCATAGTTCTGGTTCCAGGTGGCCAAACACTCTTCTGGCTTCTGCAAACATTTCATTTATATGCATCCTTGCAAAACACTCATACACATAAAATAAAAATAAATGGAGAAATAAAAAATTTTCTAAGTTCATCAGTGGTTAACTTCTGATATCTTTGGACCTTTTTGAAAAGGTTATCAGAGTAAAAGGAGGTCAAGCAGAGTGACCATTTTGGTGAACAACTCCAGAAAATTCATATAGAAAAACAGAAGGAATATAAAAGAAAGTAATGAGGGACTTGGGGGAAGATCTTCAAACTACATGGATTCAAATGAAATCTCAACTAATTATTAGATAATAGTTTCATCTGTTATTTTAATAAAGGAACTTCTATCATTTTTCTATACTACAAAGAATAATCCAGCTACTTTGGAGCAGCCATTATTGGGAGAAAAGACTCTCCTGGTATAATTTCCATTTCTTTATTTCTATTAAATAAAGGAGGCTTACATTAGCCCTTATGTTATTAACTGCTTAATGGATTTAGGAAGCAGGTAACAAATGAATTGTTCTTTGCATTTAAATGAGACAAATAACATTCTCAACTGATTATACATTTAGGGAAAAAAGTTTTATCCTATTGCAACATTTTAAGTCTGCAAAAGTAATAAATTAATCCATTAGTGGCCAAGTAAGTCTTCTCTTGTGCTCATTATCAAGTATTCCCAGATGTTCTGGAGCTTATAAGTGTAAATTAATGTGACTTTTAAAGTTGGTGATACAAATATCCAGCAAAGGATCATAAACTATGAAACTATTCCCATACCAGTGCTTTTTACAATAAAAGATAACATTAAATATTAAATTAGCATGTTTGCCAATGTTGGAATGTGTTATCCTGTCATAATGAAACAACAAAACATTATCAACATAAAAACCACATAGTTACCATGGTTTCTTACCAGTTGCCTGATTTTATTCATTTTTCTAACAGCCCAATGCCAAAGAGTAGTCATCCTGAAATTGTGCATTTCAAAAATTGATTTAGATACCCTTTATTCATGCTTATGTGTATTCAAAACCCACCAATGTGCCATAAATGGTTATTACCTGCTAGACAGGCATGTACTTTAGAAGGAAATCAGATCTCCAGAGGTATGACCATAAGGAAGATTTGAAGTAGACAGGAAGACACTTGGAACAGTGTAGATGTTAAGTATGAGAAACCGGAAGAGAAGGTGGCTGATTCAAAGACTCAGAGCCCACAGCAATCTTTAATAGGAAGTGTACTCCATAACTTCATGTTTTGCATACTTGGTCCCAAGTGGTGGCAGAATTTGGGAAGGTGGTGGAACCTTTAGGGGGTGGAGTCTCCTTGTAGAAAGTGAGCCAATGGCGATGGGCTTTAAGGCTTTTTAGCTTGGCTGCACTTCCTATTTATTTTCTGCTTCCTGCGTTGGCTGCAATGTGACCAGCCAGCTTTCTGATCCTGCCACTGTGCCTTCTCTGCCATGCCTTCTTCAGAGTGATGGACTGTATGCCCCTAACACTGGTTAAAAGTAAACACCGTCTCTCTAAAGTTACTTTGTCAAGATACTTCAGCACAGCAACAAGAAAAAAAAAAGACTTACGCTATTCCTGCAGGTATTTCTCAGTTTTGGTGTGAAGAGGCAGGAGAGGAGGGCATTGCTTTAGATGACTGGTGATGAAGACTTGCCCTGTGGGTGGCTTGCTTTGAAACTCAAGTGACACTATAATTTTTAAATTTTTCCTAAAGAAATCAAGATATTATACATGCATATTTATCTCTAAGAAGATCATGTTTGACTGAGATTTTAAAATAGGAACAAACAGGGCTTAGCTTCTCCAACTAATGCCTGAAAGTGATTCAAAATTCAGTAAGAAACAAGTTATGTAACCTTCAAACACACATATGCACACAGAAAGAAAGAGAGAGAGAGATGCATACAAGTATAACCCAAAGGAAGGAAGAACTTATAAGAAAGTACTTACTGTTGGAAGTACTAAGAAAATATGGAAAATTGTAGTTATGGTTTAAGTGAAAAACATAAGAAATACTTGACACTATAATTTATAAATGAATCACTTTAAGAAAATATCACAAGCATATATTTAATGAAGAAAAAAAAACAGAATTAGGAAAACAATTCAACAAACATTTAGTTGCCATCTACTATTTGAAATGCATAGAGAAAATTGGATATGGTGAGGGAGTTCTGATAAACAAGGAATCCTAACTGCCATGGAGACCCCAGGATGTTGTGGGGGCCAGGAAATCAAAATATTTGCTGTAGAAAACAGCAGGTAACCAATGGAGTCAGCCAGAGAAAGATGCCACATAGGCTGAAAGGGCAGGCAATGGGGGGAGTTGGCCAAGCCTGTTGGAGCTCACATCCAAACAGCACCTACCTTCCATACTGGACATGGGGCCGTGGGAAATATGGTTTGCCATTCCAAGACTGGTCTTACTTTGGTTTCATTTTTCCTTGTACTGTTGCTCATCCTTTATACCACAACAGTAACAAAGGTAGAGAACACAGAATAAAATGAAAGTTCACCGAAAATGACAGAAATAAATAAAGGAAGAAGGAATTCCATGACAAATAACATATACCCTTCTAGTTACTATACGAAACAATTAAAACCCATGTAATCAAATAGTATTACTACCATGGACTACACACTCAGGAGCTCCTTGGCAGACCCTAATGCTGCTACAAATTTAATAATATCTCAGTCTTTCTTTAAACTCTTGGTGGAAGCCTGCATGACTCTTACAACTACTGCATTCTGCCTCCCCAGAAACAAGCATCACACTGTTGACTTCAAAATTTTCTGCCATCTTAAGCAGTATTCCAGTCCCCTGTGATCACAGCTGTAGTAAGTCTGAGTACCAGACAACTGAACCCAAGGAAACACTAACATAGAATGCCTTTACTGGCAGCTCTCTGCTAAAGGAAGCATCTTCCAAATGAGTTTACAGTTTTATACCCTGGAGACTGTGTGGTGGGATATGCCCATCCTGAAAGGCCCTAAGGCATCTCTTATTTTCCTACTGCAATGTGCTTCATTTGTTTTTAATGATGATGATCTCTTCAATAACCATATTTCTTGTCTATAACTTTAAACTATTCCTTTTCTGGCCAGACTGCATTTTTAAATCCCTTTTGCTGTTCTGTGCTCAAGATGCACACTATCAATCTGACTAAAAGTGCCATCAGTAACTATATTTGCTCTTGAATACTATACTTTTGAAATTCTTCACACCAAATTAATTAATCAACTTTAGACTCAACCTGCTGCAAAATTTCAGAACACAAACTATAGATAAATTCACACCTGGAATGTAATACAACAGGCCACCAACCTAGTTCCCAGTAGAGCTACTTTGTTTCATAAATCCAGTATGTACTGTTTACTTTTCTGTTAGCACTCTGATCTTCTGGACTCCCATTGGAGTTACCTATTAAGCTCTGCTGATAGTGCTCCCCAGCCCACAGCTGCAAAATCTTCTAAATTCTTCCTATGATCCAGTGCCAAAGGCAAAAAATACAGTTCAGATTTAGAAGAGTCCTGTTGCTAGGCTGCAGAGATTGCTCAGCAATCAAAGAGCACTGGCTGCTCTTGGGGAGGACTGGGGTTTGGTTCCCAACACCCACAGGGCAGCAAACTATGGTCCAAAACTCCAGTTCTAGGAAAATCTAAAATTCTCTTCTGACTTCCATGGGCATTGTACCACATGGTTACACTTAACTATATGCAAGCAATACACTCGTACACATAAATTAAAATTAATAAAATAAAATAAGATGAATGCCATTTCTCTGGTACCAGATTTCTACATTAGTTGTTTTTCTGCTTCTACCCTGATGATATCAGATTCTTTGTTCTGCCATACCTTCCTATCATAATCCAAACAACCATAAGCCAAGCTAACCTCTCTCCCTTGTTTCTGTTGGGTATTTAGTGACAGTGATTAGAAAAATAATTGATGTAAGAGTATTTTCATCTATACTAACTACAGTATCTTCTGGATATTTCAAAATTTATTTAAAACACAGATGGAATTTCAATGACTAAAATAAAAATAATTTAAGACCTATTAGAAATCTCACCAACTTGAAGTTATTTCCTGATAGATCTTTAAAGACTATATGCAAAAACATGCAGTTGACATAGAAATTTAAATTCAGGGAATGAAATTTACCCAAGTAAATCTTATACTCAAAAATCTTGTAGTAGATATATACTTGTTGGACCTTCTCAGAATGTCTATAGTTTTATTTTGTTTATTTGTATATTCATTCAAATTGGGGGGGTGCTCTGGAATTGAAAACTTGACTAAGTGGTAATTAAATGTACTTTGATTAGAAGAAGTTTTTTGGAAACATTTATATATATATATATATATATATATATATATATATATATGAGATGCATCTTGACCATATCTGCTTCTCATCCCCTCATTGAACTTTACATACCAACTCCAAAACAGCCTTATATAATTGTTTTTTAAAAATAATTGTTTTTATTTTTAAGAATTATTTGTACAGAAAGCAGACTAATTATGCTCTATGAGTGACAAGGCTGTCATACACGCAGTAAGCAAATGTGTTTTTTTTTCCTAGGAGTTATTTCATTTGTTTAGGGCATATTTAATTGAGAATCCATAAAACCTCATATTCTATGATAGGCTGAAATGATTAACAATGTAAAAAAGATGTAAGAAGCAGCTGACAATCTAGTAGAGTTTCATAAGTCTTCTTTATACATTCTTAACTTTGGTTAGCCTATCTCCTAACCTTCCCTTCCCTACACCTCTCTACACAACCCAAGTTGTGCACAAGACCAAGTGGGTTAAAAATGCCAGCATGAGTTAGGGGACTCCCAAGGCCCCAACTCTAGGTGAGTTGCTATTGGCAGTTGCTCTCTGCTGAATCAGGGTGAGCCACTTTTCTTCAGGAATGCAGCCACTGGAAGGTTGTCTGTAACCCTTTAGGAGATCCCATGTCCATACACATTTGGGAAACACTAATTGAATTCAGTGGACTTTTAAAAAACAAATAAATGACACAAAGGAAGACACGAAGTTGGGATGTGAAATTGAATGTAGGGGGATGAGGAACTGATAAGATACAGGTACATTATATGTATTATGAAATTTTCATAAAATATATTAATGATAAAGAAGGGTTAAAGAATCCTTTGATCCTTGAATTGATAAGACTTTCCATCCAAAGAACCTAGGAATTTAAAAATATGACTTTCATTTTTCACAGGCACTTAATCACCTCAATGGTTAAATAGACCTCAGTAGCAGAATTCTCAATACTAATATTTAAAATTGGGGATAATAATGTGTAGAGTAGTTCCTATGAAAGTGTAGAAGGCTGATCCAGCGTGAGAAGCATCTGTGTAATTTATTGTGAGATTCGTGACCAAAAAGTACTATGTATTCATTTAAACAGACACCATCATCATAAGTTACATAGACAAAAGAAAGCAATGTTTATTTTGAATGAAGTATTTTTTAATACAATTGTGGATCTTGTTAATTCTTTATTTGTAGCAAAAATAGAAACTGAATTACAGCCAGTATTGCCAGATATTTTCTCAGAATAATTCTGCAAATTAGGCAAATTTGAGTATTTTGCTCATTTAATTTTTTTGGTGGTGTTGGGGATTGAACAGGAATTATAACTTCTGCTAGACAAACATTCTACCATGAAGTATCTCCAGTAAGATTTATATTTAGTGTAGTCTAAGCACAGGGTCCCTCAAGAACTTTTACTGGTCTTACTTTAGAATTTTTTGTATGTATTATGTATGCTTGTGTGTATTAACTTATTTCTTATGTCTGCATGTACTCACACACCTGTGTTCTACAGTGTACATGTGGCAGATAGAGAACAACCTACAGGAGTCATTTCTTTCCATCTAATATATGACAATTGGAATCAAATTGTCAGTTTGGGTGGCAAATACCTTTATCCACTGAGCCATCTTACTAGCAGCTGACGCTCTAGTGAATGCATTTGAAATTTCATTTTGTGGAGGAGAATGCTCATCTTGGGTGTGAAGTGTACCAGCATGTCACCCAATCTCCATGGTAGATCACAAATGAATAGCCTTGCTTTAATGAAAAGATTGTGAAACAGAGGTATGGATTCAGTAACAATCAGTAATGGAGTCTTAGGAAAGAAAAGTAAAGAGGTCATGTTCTATAACAAGGCTCAGGGAAAGGAGAATGGGGTTCTGCTTTACTGGAGAGAGGCTTTGCCTTTTCTTTGATTGATGGCCTGTCTGGTGGGATTCCGGCCACAGTAATGGAGTCATGGCCTCTTCTCAGCAGAGGAAAATGCTGTTAGTCCCAGTGTGGTGGAGGTGAAGGAGGACTGAGCTTACAGAGCTGACATGGTCATAGACAGTCCCCTGCCTTAAGCATGTGATGCAGAATAATGGTGTGTACAGCTGATGTCCAGCTTATTTATAGCGATAAAAGCGGGACTAGCAAGAAAAGAACAAGATTTTACCAATAATTAGTTTTTAGAGGTATGAAGCCGGGTTTCAATTATGTTGTAATATGATTTTTACATTCACTTTATTCATAAGTATGTAAAAATTCTTTAGTAAAGTATGTATGTGCTGATGAAAAATAAATCATAGGTTGGATGAGGTAGCATCACTTAGTCAAAGAAATATATTTAGAATTTAGAATCTCACATGCATTCATATCCTAATGCTACATAACTATGCATATCTACAAAGATGATAAATGATAGCCTGTCTTTCCCTTTAGGGCAGAAATGACAGGACTGAACATACCTCTTAGCAAAGGATTTCCCTGTTTTTCCCGCTTTGACAGGTCGCTGTCTGTCCCACTCCACCCTGCTGTGGGAATCCAGTTATAAGGGATTCCAGCTGCTTGTGACTCTGCTTCCTGATCCTGCATTCTCTTGGTGACTACCTTGTGTCTGTTTCCCCTAGTGACACAGTCACATGCTCTGGCAGCCTGTGGCAAACAGAACTCGCCTGTGCTGTGTGTGACCCTTTAACTTTATGAAATGTCAATCTGCTGCAAGTCACAGGGATCGCTTTCCAGGCTGAGAATCCTGCAGTCGGGGTTGCCTTTGCTTCTTGCTCTCTGCTCTCTTCCTTAATCAGAAACCCTTGCTTCCATCTCCTCCTTTCATTGCTTGCCTGTCTTGCTGTAATGAATGGGAACATGCTTGACCTTCTTTCAGCACATGGCCTTTTATTGTCTTGCCTATGATCTCAGTTGTGAACAAGGAGAATAAGTGGGCCAACTGTTGTAGCATGAGACAACGGAATTTCCTAATGGTGATTCTAGAAACTGGTGGAGAATGATGAACTGAGATGTGAAAGGTCAGCAAATATTCAAGACCCCACTTACCATCTTCATAAATCCAATTTAGTCTCTGTACTAATAGATTGCCTCTTCCTGGGGTTTCCCTAGGGGAAAAGTCATCTGGCATGGATCCATGGATCTGTGGGTGGAAACTACAGAATGACAGACTGCAGTTGTGTTATTAAGATGAGCCGTTTATACTGATGTATTTGATAACTGAGTGGGTGTTTTGCTCTGCACGTATGCAGTGTGTATTTCCCAGGGAAGCTAGCAGAGGTGAGGGCTGCATAGGGCACTCTCCTGCTGACAGAACAGCCATTCCTCTCACACTGGAAATTACTGCCTCCTGAACTATCACAGGAAGTCTCCACCACACATCGCTAAGATGACCTGGGTTCCTGCAGTAGAGACGTCATGGAACCTTGAACCAATATTGTAACTTTCTTTTTTAAAACCTGCTTTTGCATTTGCATTTATTTATTTAATATTATTTGCTTATTTATTATGTACCTTTGAGTGTATGGGGCATACAAAATGGCACTCAAGTGGCGATCAAGAATCATTTGCAGAATCGATTCTTTCTTTCCACCATGTAGGTTGTCAGGCTTGGCTGTACCTTTACCCAATGAGTCATCTCATCAGTCCCCAAATTAGAAACCTTATAAAGCACAGATCACTATTTTCATGTGACATTCTGCTTTATGTTCCCTGAAACAAGGGGTTAAAGGATCACATTTGGGAGTATGCTGTTGTATGGTGCCTTGTTAAATTGCTTCTAACAGGAATGGGCCTCAGTATGCACCCCTGCCGTTTGCTCCCAGCAGCATATCACAGGCAGTTCTTCATCATGGGCTGGGCAACAAGCTCTCCTACTTGAGAATGGAATTACATCAAGGGTTGGTTTTGCTTTCTCTTTCTCAGTTTGCCTACTCTAGGAAGATCTGGCAGCTGCTCTTTGGCGAGAGCACATAAACAGGTTTCAAGTTGATCAAGCATTTGCTTCCTTCCTTCCTTCCTTCCTTCCTTCCTTCCTTCCTTCCTTCCTTCCTTCCTTCCTTCCTCTTTCTTATTTACTTATATTCAATGTGTGTATGTATGTATCAAACCCAGGACTTTTCACTTGGCACTAAACAACTTTGCCGACTGTGATGTTTCCATTTTTAAACTTGACACAGTCAAGAACCACCTGGGAAGGGAGTCTCAGTGAGGGATTGTATACATGGAATTGGCCTGGTGGCATGTCTATGAGGTATTATAAGTCATTGAGGTGGATGCCTACTGTGGATAGCACCCTTCCTTGGGTAGGGGGTTTTGAATTGTTTAAGACAAAGGGAGTCGAGTATTAATTCATTGCTGTCTGCTCTTGACTATGGATATAATGTCTCCATTTCTCTCAAGCTCCTGCCCCTCTGACTTTCTTCATGACAGACTGTAATATGAAGCATGAGCTGAATCTACCTTTTCTTCCTTCAGTGGCTTTTGTCGGAGTATTTTATCACAGCAGCAGTAAAGAAAAAGAAGAGACCCACTGAACCATCTTGCTGGGCCTGCTGAATTGTATTTACTGTGTAGACACGTGCACCTCAAATTTTAGTGAGGGGAACAGCTTCAAGAGATCTGTGTCACAACATGGTAACTGTTGTTAAAAACAGTGCATGATGTTTGTCAGTCTTTAACAAACGAATTGTCAGCATTCTCCCTACAGAAAAAGGTAGCATTTGAGGAAAGGCAGGCATTGATTAGCTTGGATTAACAGCAATGTCAGTAGCTTTCTAAACATTATGTTGTATACTAAGAATACACCATTTCAGTCACAAGTAGGAGAGATATGGCCTTGAATTTCTAGAGACTTTCCAGAAGATTTTCCCTCATGGAATACGCATTTGGGCTCCATAATGACTTATCTACATCTAAAATCTTAGGAATCTTTCATTTCTACAGAAAAGCTACTGGTTATTGTTAAATATTACTCAAAGTTTAAGATGATTTAATTTCCCATTTGGCATATTTTCAGAAAAAATTAACATTATTAGCATTTGCTGTGTACACAAATAAGCAGATCAGCCTCATTGTAAAGAAATTTCCCTGGTCACCAATGAGAAAATTTTAATGATGTGCAGTCTGGTTCCTTGGACCCAGAAAACAGTTGTCTCCCTTTTTATCTTCTCCTAACCAAGTCTTGTCTGGCATTTCATGAGTAAACCAGGGGTGAATAAGAGAGTAAATAGCACTTCAGCAGGCCCAAGGATGCTTGGAAACAACTTGTTCTTTTAAGTGGATTAAATAATTCCTCCCTGAAGATCTCATTACCTGACAACTTTGTAGAAATTAGCTATTTTTTTTTAACCAGGAGGACATTTGTAAACTCTGATAACTGAAGGCTGAGAGTTACGTGCCCCGGGGTTCACTCCCAGTCCCACAGATTGTATTTAAGGTGTGTGTTCGGAAGGTGTTAGTTAACCCTTCTTTGCCCCTATACATCCTGTAGAATGGGCATGATTGCCATCCTATGAGTTTGCTGTGGGGTGATACTTATAATATCCACCTGTGACATAGTAATGTTAATCACTTCCACAGACTGCAAGGTGACTGTTTTCCAAAGCAAAGTTGATTGAAGTGTTAAAAAATGTTAATTAGATGTTTTATATACACATTACAGGGGAAATTAGATGGCTTTTGCTGAAGCAATGTGCCTCCAGGTTCAAACGAAGATCTGTACAGTTTTGGGCAGAGCGTGGCCCCAGTGAACGAAAAAATAAACTATTAATTGATTAATTCTCACTGTTGCTCTTGACGTTTTGCTGCAGGCCTGAACATCCTCAGGCAGGTTGTTTGCCTTGAGAAATAATCGGTAATGTCTTGGGAAAAACAGTGTGGTTTATGTTCTGTATAGGGCTGAAATAAAAACCTTAATTGCTTTCTGTCATCTGCTCTTCACGGATTTTCATTGATGCATCTCTGTGAAACAAAGCCAGTCGGTGTCCTCAAACTGATAATAATGATGACAGTATTTGGCATTTTAATGCAGGAGTGAGTGTGGGTGTATGTGTGTGTGCATGTGAGCATGCATGTGGTATATGTTAGTGCAGAAAGCAAAGATTTTAAATACGAAATAACTTATTTGTATTTTCAGTGGTGTCAGTTTCCGTGAAAATGCCATCATAAAAATTAGTAAGCAGGTTCCTTTTAACATCTATGAGTATAGATGCGTCCGAAAATTGCAACTCTAACAACTTTTATGTTAAGAGAGACTTCCTTTTTGTCAAGATTCTTACTAATGCTCTTCAATTATGAATAATTTCAGTTGTGATATTTGTCTATGTTTCTGGCCATAAATTCATCATGATTGTAAGGTTTTCACATAGGCTTCCCATATATCAAACACCCTGTTCCCTTGCAAGCACAGACCACAGATTCACAAAGCCTGATTGTCTTCATGCTCTTCTTGTTACACACATAGGTAGAATAACATAGGTGGAGAATGAATGGTCATTGGTTATGCACTGGTCAGCAAAACAGCCCCAGAAGTCAGTGCCGAGTCACCTCAGTCGCACCTCTGCCCCCTGATTTCTATAAACTGTCCTCTTTTGATATTTTTCCTTGCACTTTCTTTTCTAGTTATTTGCTTCCCAAAACATCATTTTATTTCTCTTATTTTTTTTAATTTCTTTACTTTAATTTTAGGATAGGCAATCTCACCCAGAGTCTTATTTTTAAATTCTATGTCTCCAGTATCTTTTCCATGTTTTGTGTGCACACAGTCATGAAGTTGCTAATCTGAAGACGAATACCTGTGTAGTCTTCTCAATTTTCACCTCAGTCCCATTTCCATTTTTTTATGTAGTCCCTCTGTCCCTTCTCAAAGCAAATTATTAGCCAGTTGTCTCTTCATTCAATGCCCATTTTCCTAATAGCACTGATGATTTTCCTAATGCCACTGATTTTCCTAATGCCACTGATGATGGTTGAAGTCACTGAGAACAAGAAAGACTCTTTTATAAGAATGTTTCAGATCATGTCACATGGGGACAGACTTGCATCTGTGTTTTAGAGAAACTGCCACTATCTTTCTTCATAAAAGTAGATATTTCCCAATTAAAATAAGCTCTAATCACTTAACATGAACCCTGGGAAAATTGATTGGATAGACACAGAGCCTGGAAGAGTAGTGTTTATTAGCAGCTGTGGGAGGAGACAAGGGCATTCGCAGGACACAGAGCTTCTGATTTGTGTAATGGAGGAGTTTTAGAAATGGTAATGGTTGTTGAACCACCTTGTGTATGTAATTAATACCAATTAAGTATTTAAAGTAGCTAAGATGACAAACTTTGTTTTATATATACGTATATATTTATATTTTAGTGCAATAATGGTTAAAAATAAGCTGTTCATGTTCAAGAAATTCATGGAAATATTCAAAGCAATTAAGCATATGTTTTCTACAAAGAAATACTTATTTACTAAACAGAAAACTCCTAAATGGAAACATAGTAATTGCATTTGGAAACAAATGCAGTTTCAACCATAGTTTTTGCCCTGTTTATTCTCATTTCAGACAAACATTACTTCAACAGAAAGCACCATTAAGTAATGTGTTGAATTTAAAAAGTGAACAAGCACATAATTAAATGCTTAAGAGAAAGAAGATACGGTTTAAATAAACAAGTCCAATGTGGTTCTTTACTCTGCTTGTCACAGGCAGACTTTAGCTGCTCAAAACTGTTATTGGTCATGGCACACTGATCAGAGGATGACACAGCTGCCATTTGTATTTGATTGGATGGGCTGTCAAGCTTCACAGTTACAAGGCTTGAGGGTCAGCAACATTGGATTTGTGCCTTTAGTTGTCTTGAGACTTTGTGACCTATGTAAGATTTTCAGTTTTGCCAATGTATAGTTTTCAAATATAACAAATTCGAGGAAGAAGTCTAGCATCTATTTGCATGTTAGTGTGTGTGTGTGTCTGTGTGTGTGTATGTGTGTGTGTGTGTGTCTGTGTGTGTGTAAATTTGAAGCCTCCTCAGTTACAACCAGTCATAACCCGATTGGGGCTCTGTCATTCTTACTAATAGAGAGATGCAGCTAAGTTTATGTAAACAAATACTTAATCTTTTGTAGAATAGGTTCTGAAAATAGAAGCACCAGGTATCCATCGATTCCTCCTTTTTCTAAAAGGTATTAAGTATATGTCATTATTTACACATCCTTATTCCACTAAATTCCAATTTAAAATTCATGGGGTTTGTGAAGATACTGATGAGAATTAAGAGAGCTGGTTTTGCTTGTAGTCTGCAGACTGCCATTCTTAAGCTAGTGTAAAGTAGAGACACACTCTATGCCATAGATGGTTGGTCATATAAGCATCATGCTATCATATGGATTTTTTTCTAACCTTTTTGTCTTCTTCTTCCTTCTTTCCATGCTGACTTTGGTGTAGCAGACCACTTGGGGATTGAATTCATGGGTAAGACTAAACAGTTCTTTAAATATTCTGGAAAAGATGAGTTTTATCATGTGCATATTTTTTGTCTGCATCTGATTATAATTGAAATGCCTCATTATCAGATCCTATTAGTAGTTAAAAAAATGTTTTAGTCCATTTTCACTAAGTAATGGCTCAAAATGAAAGTCTTAACCACTTACTTAATAGGCAATTTAATGTTAAGTGTTTCTGAAATCCTGCAGAAGATGGATTTGGCTCTCGGCTTTGATTATTTGCCTTCATTCTCATTTTCCTTATCTGTAAAATAAGAATTCTGAAAGTTCAATATACACATAAACAGTTCAGCACAATGTCTCCTGATGGAAAAACTTTAATGCGTGGTAGACCAAAATGACTCAAAAATGATACTTTGAGGGCAGATGTGGTAGCTCACTCCTTAAATCCCAGCACTCCTGAGTCAGATGGATCTCTGTGACATCGAAGTCAGCCTGGAATGGTCTACTTAATGAGTTCCAGGGCAGCTGGGTCTACCTAATGAGACCCTATCTCAAAAAAACAAAATTAAATGACATGCTCATATTTAATTTCTCTATTTATTTCTTATATTCCAGTGACATGACAGCCAAAACCAAAATCTTTCTGTTCAGTCAAAATAATACTAACTCTTCATTCTAGTTCTATGGATTTATATTTCTTTATTTTATTCTTTTGTCAGAATATTTATGTACCACTATCTATGGTGAATTAGTTAATTGCATTTCATTTCATAATTTATAATTAATACTATCAGTATTCATTTTTTAAAATTTTGTTTTGTTGGAAGGCAGTGGCACTCCATGCTTCTCAGACTGGCCTGGAACTCTTTATGTAGCCTAGACTGGTCCCAAACTGACAGGAACCCTCCTGACTCAGCCTCTCAAGTACTCAGATTACAGATATAAACAAATATAACCATCCTATACTTTATTAAACCATTTACCCTGTTCATTAATATTCTGTATGATAAATAGGAATTGTGCATATAAAAAGCACTTTACTACCATTATATCATTATTGTCTAGATGGAAATTAAATTATGCTTGAGTTGGAAGCAAAAAAAATGCTGTCTTCAACATTTTCTGCTCTAATCCCTTTCCTCTTGCAAGCTGACTTATTTACTGTCCCTTATCGCATCCACATTACTGAGACCTTTGTTGCTTTGCGTGGACTCTCTGCCTCTCTGAACTCACTAGCCTGACCACATTAGAAGATCAGAAAGAAGATCAACTTCACTAACAGTAATTATCCAAAGCTCTTTTCTGTGTTGACTTATTAATGATAAGGAATAATTGTGCTTTTGAATAAGCTCCACCAAATCTAGTTTCTTTGAAGCTGTCAATATTCAGAAAGAATTTCCTTAATTATATCCATGACTTTTTCATAATGATACTTCTAAGTTTTGTGCCATGGAAATTTCAAAATCAAACACTGATTTGGAGAGTACTGTCAGTTAAGTTATGAAGTTAACTGACATAATGGAGCAAGAATTTAGCTGTGCATGTAAAACCCAGTATTGTGTTTGAAAAAAAAAACATTCAAAGCATAGAATTTATTTTAAGCCAATTACCAATTATTTTTTTCATTCAATACTTAACCTTTGTTGGTTCGTTCTTCCATTAATAAAATTAGAATTTTTTTCATGTCGTGTGTTCTAAGTTTCCCTTGCAATGTGACTACATGAAGATGGATTAAGTCAGGTATGGTAGTGCACATCTTTAATCCTGGCAGTGGGGAGGCTGAGGCAGACAGATCTCTGTGAGTTCAAGGCCAGTTTTCTCTACATAGGGTGTTCCAGGCTTTCCAAGGCTACATAGTGAGACCCTGTCTCAAAACAAACACAGAAACATACAGCTCAAATAAAGAGGAGTTAAAGTGAGTCCATTTCTTTGTAAGTCCAAGTCATCATTGGCTGTGTTAGTTCCAATTAGTGTTCTATATGAGTTGACCAAAGAGCATGTCAAAATGGTCAGGTTTGGAAGGGATTATAGTAACGAAGGAGGAGTTCTCACCAGACAAGCATCTAGCTACTCTGTCAAGTTCTCAGCCACAGGACATATCTTCCATGTCCACTGGAGTTATTTGTGAACAGTATTTTTGCTGATGATGTCCTAATGTGTTGGATGCTCTAGTCATCAAATATGTTTGTATGACAGCAGGTGAAACACCCTTTGAAATTATGGGGAAAGCTTATTATGAGAGAGATTTTCATGCAAATTTACTTTATTCTCATCCAGAAAAATAAATGAATGCTGTCTGCTGTTTGACAGTGCTTCAGGTTTACCATGACATATTTGTAGTCTTAGTGAACAAAGTCTGGTGTGATTTTAAAAATCTAGAATCTGGGCTGGAGAGATGGCTTAGCAGTTAAAAGTAATGACTTTTGCAGATGTCCAGAATCAGTTCCCAGCACCTACATGGAAGCTGATAACCATCTGAAACTGCAGTTCCAGGGTATCCAGCCAATGTCACCTTCTGTCCTCAACAGGCATTATGTTCATGAGTGATATTACTACCTATATAGAGGCAAAACACTCATACACATAAAATATACATAAGAAAAAATTAAATATTTAAAAACAGGAGCCACCGGACTTTGGAAAATCATATTTTCATAAAAGTCTTTAAAATTCTTAGATTTCCATTAAGAGGGGCATGGAATTGCGGTGCATTCAAAGTACGTGGCATTCTTTCTAGCCAAAGACTCAGAATTAACAAAATTATTACTTCAACTTGACAATATATTATGGTGGCCTTCTATCCTTTGTATAAAATATAGTTAATGTACTTTAGTGTTCACTGAAGACAGACTGTGAAAAATGATGATGGTCTGATCTGCTCAGATGGTATTGAATACAAGTATTCTTTATAAATCTACTTTGAGTGTTAAAAATGAAGTGTACGCTTTTGCTTTAAGTAAAAACATCAAGTGACATCAAGTGAATTCAAGTTTTTTGTTCTAATTTGTGAATTGTTATTAGAAATATAGAAGTGAGAATCAGTTTTCCTCTAAGTTAATATCTGTGAATTAGATTTATTTGGAACAAAAATGGTCATCATGGTTTTGGATATTTCATGTCTTCTTATGAAATAAAGTGATAATTTATGGATAAATTTGTATAGGGAGTGTATACCCAAGAGTACAGTTTTGCATGTATGCTATTTGCCATTTTAAATTGCATGAAAATCACCTACCTTAGACTAACATAACAACATTGAACAGATGTGTCAGAAAAGTTATATGATCTTTTGAACTCTAAAAAGTAATATATATTAAAGAAAACCTAGGTGTGGTAATGCACACCTTTATTCCCAGAACTCTACAGACAGAGACAGGTAGAATGCTGTAAGATGAAAACCAAGCCAACTGGGACTACAGGAAGACACAATCTCAAAAAGAACACAAAGAAAATTATATTATGGAACCATTTATGTCATTGTTATAACTGAAAGAGCTGAAGAGTGCCTAGCTTTAATTTCTTATACAAAAAGTAAGAAAGTAGCAGACACAGAATCAGAGTCCAAATCTATCTTACCCTTGAGCTCTTAAATTTTATAGATGACTAACTTCATGGTATATCCTATTAATAGGTCTTCATGGTAACTCAGAAATTGTACTCTGGTTATGCTAGTGATAATGCTATTTTGTAGCTAATCCTTGGATTTTTAGTGCAGTGTGTCCTCTAAGAATACAGAAAGACTCATCCCAGTAGCTGGTAATCACAATCTCTCATTGGGAATAACCCTCATACATCGTGTAACATTTTTATATTTTGTCAATAAGTATAGAATGTGTTGAGAGACTGACTTGAAACATCCATAAAGAAATGGCTCATCACATGATTTCAATGACCAAACATCATCTATCAAAGAGCATCTATCATATGTCAAGCTGTTATACACTAGTAGCATTCAACAATAATAGTTTTTGAACACTAAGATATCATTTTAAATATGTTGATATGTTCATTATTATTGCTATCGATGAGAAAATGAACACTTCTGAAAATACATTTATACACAAGATTCCAGAATCAATTAATAAACTTTCATTCTTAGATACTAAGGGAAGTACTGAATTATTAGAAAAAACAGTGCAATGCCATTAAAAGAAAGTAACATAGGATCAATGCATTTCTGTTGAAATACTAGTATGCTATTTTTACAAAACTGCTAAACAACTAGATAGGTTACCTTGTAGTTACTGAGCTTCAGAAAACATTAGACTCTCATGAATTTCTTACATTATGTGATGAAGTATTATTATATTAATCTAGTGATAGTGGATTTGGGACTATAACTTATTTTTGAAGAATCAAGATGATTTGGGAATAGAACTTCTACTTCTAGAGAAATATTTTAACAGCATGAATAAGGATGTGTCATTAAATCACTGAAGTTTTCATAAGAAGTAACTGCTTCTTTGTCAGAAAGAATTAGGAGCTAACAAAATTTTGGATTTGGGCACTGTCAAATCACATACAAAGAATATGAGATTTTAATCATTATCAAACAAATTGCATTCACATACCAAATATCTGCATGGCTGGATATCTACATAAGTTCATGATAGATGCCAACGATCTGGGACACACTACTAAAATTTGGGATATAAAAGAAACAAAGGGGTCAGATTGTCACAAGAAATTAAGAGGTTCAAAAGGAATGGTTTTTATATATCCAGTTCTCCTTGACAGTTATCTTAGGAGATAGGGCACAACCCTAGTATGGATAGGGAGGGCTGGGAGGAAACGTAGGGAGCAGAAGGGGAAGAAGATGAAGAGAAAGTGAACATTAAGATGTGAGGTAAGTAAAGGGAAGACTGGTTTTCCTCATAAACACTGGGTCTGATTAGTGAAGTTAGTATGATTTAGCCAAACAGAATACCAGAAGTCCCATGACAGGTGGGCTGTGTGCTGTGAGCTATGCTAAGTCATGTGTGACACAGACTCAAGTTCTCATTTCAGTGCTTGGATGGATCCATAAGCCAATTCATGCCATTAAGTGGAAAATTTAATTTAATTTAAAGTTTGTTCTGTTTTTATGGAAGGATAGAATGGTGTCTCTGAAATGCACACAAGAGATGAATACAGAGGATCTCTGATTTACAAAGGTTCTACTTACTATTGATTCTTCTAAAGTGGTACATACCCAAAAGAACCCATGCTTTGAATTTTGAATTGGGTCTTTCCCAAGCTGGTGATAAAGAGAAGCTCGGAGCAATGGGAACTCACAGTTCCTAGTCAGCAGCTTGAGTGTGGAGTTGAATGGTCAGTGTTCCACAGTGCACTGTGCTGCTGAGATAAGATTTTCTCTAGCCTGGAAATTTTAAATATTTCATTATTTTAATTTTTTGTGAATGAGTATACTGCCTGAATGTATGTAAGTGGACCTGTGCCATGCAGTTCCCAAGGAGTTCAGGAGAGTGTTGGATTCCCATGGAACTGGAGTTACAGAAGATTGTTAGCCGCCATGTGGGTGCTTGGGATCAACCCTGGGTCCTCGGAAAGGTCAGTGCTCTTAACGAACGAGCCACCTCTCCAGCCCCAGTGTGAAATTTTAAATGCAGTTTCAACATTTGCTATTCTTGATATATGATGGATTTAGTGGTACCTATCTCTATTGTGAGCCAAGCAGAACTTGTATGTTTTTTACACACACACACACACACACACACACACACACACACACTTGAGTTAAGAAACTGGGACACTGTGTTTTGTACCTCTCCTGAATAGTTTCATGAAATCTTTGTTATACTTCTATCAGTTTGTGAAACCCAGAAAGAGGGCTAAAGTGAGAAATATTTTAAAAGTTATTGCTCCAAAGAACCATGTTTCGTGGATTTAGGAATTAAGTAAATCATGGAAAAACGAAACATAAAGGAAGGAATATGCCTATCACATTACAACAAGGAAGATCTCTTTCTGGGGGTGAAAAAAGCTTTTAAAGATTCTTACAGTTTGGTGAAGAAAGAAAGAAATAAAAGGGAAAACAAAAAGGAAGGAGGAAGAGGAATGAGAAATGTACTGGGGTTGTAGAAAACAGCAAGTCCCATGCCACTGGATAAACCTTATATGAAAAGAATGCTTAGTTGATGTGGTTGGTCAAGAGGGCAGATCAGATTATACTGACCTCGTCTGACTTTGGAAAGATGAGTAATCTTTTAACTTGCTACAAAAGAAAGCCTTCTGAGCTTTCAGGCAGGCATGTGATCAGATGTCCCTTGAACAGTTTGTTCTGTCTGTAGCTGTGTGTAGAGTTTGCTTGTAGGCATTATGAACAGAGTCCCATCAGATACACAAGCAAGATTTTACCTCAAGTAGTCATGAAATGCCAGGCAGAAAGCCTGGGGAAGCAGCAGGACCAGGAGGGACTACTCCCAGGCAGACATCGACCTTTATTTCATGGCATCGGTAACATCTGTCCACAGGCAAAAATGGAGGGCTTCTAGTGAAATTGCTGGAGTCAGCGGGACCAGCAAGAGGTGACATGCCAATACAGGCTCTTTTAAATAATAAGGCAGTATTGGCTCTTAGCAACAAAGGAAACAGCACTGTAAATTAAATTGCATGTAACATTTTTATTTAAAATGCGTAAAACTACCTAGTGGGTTTAGAACGAAAGTCAGGTACTCTAAGTTACCATGCTGAGTGCTCCAGGATTTGGTTCTGACTATTCCCTGGCTGTTCTGCCATTGCACCTTGCACCTTGTTCCTCTGTCTGGCTCAGGGCCTTTGAACTAGCTCTAATTTCAGAAATTTATTTCATACTTATCTGCATATGGGTGGTTCCTTCCCACAATAAAAGAATTCAGCTAGCTCCTATGAAGCTTTGCTGCCACTATCGCTTAGACCATTTCTGTCGCCTGTTCTAGCCTCTTTATTTCTTCCGTTACATTTATCATTATTATTATTGATCCTTTGTTCATTTCATAAGTTTCTTTACTGGAAAAATAAGTCTATGAGAGCAGACCTTGCTCAGATAGTATTCAGTCTCTAGCCCAACACTTAACAGAAGAGCTAATTCTCAATTTAATCCTAAAATAAATATAAACACTGTAAGGTTTTCTTGAGACTTAGTTTGCTTAAATAATTTTAAAGTATATAGATACTAAAACCAGCAAAATCCCATGCCAGGGGGCTTGCTCCAGCCCATTTTTCAAACTCCTATAGTCTTTCTGATTGTTCCCCCTATCTATTTTCATATTAAAAACAGTGGTACTACTCAAAATGAGGAGTGAGCCACAGCGTGGCATCCAGTTCACTTAGGAATACTCAGTATGTTAGGGTTAGGAAGTGACTCTTTCCAACAGGACTAGGCACAGATCTTTGCTAATCAGTGAAGCTGATTGGGTGATTCCTCCACTTGGGTTTTGGGTGAGTCTTGAAGCAGAAGACTGCTGTGTTAAGACTATGTCACACATAGACACTGATTATTGGCAAAGCTGGGGAGCATTCATGTTTTTACAAGTAAAAGGTAGAAGGCAGTTAATGTTTGCTCACTATGATTGGACCATGGGTCCCAGTATGTGACTTCACAGGCATTATCTCAGGTTGTATTTCAATGTCATCAGGAGCCTTAAACATGAAGTTGATGACATCTCCATCATTGGGATGGATTGGCCTTTGTGGTGAGAACAGTTGATATCTCATTCATTTCTCTATCCCAGGAGGTACTAAATTGGCAAGCTACTTGGTATACATTCCAGAGAGCTCTTTATAATTGGACTGTGTGCTGACGAATCCAATGAGAGATGAAGACATAAGCACATCTAAAAATGAGTTCTTCATTGTACACATATGAAGAAACAAGGACACCAGAAGCAAAAGCAATATGCCCAACTGAACAAAGCAAAGGTGAATCATGATGCCTATCAAAATGTCTCCAGAGCCCACGCTTTTCCCCAGGCCCTCCACGTAGCAGACAAACACATGGTGTGTCTGGTCCAAATACATTAATGTACTTTTCCATTAGTCTGTGCCTGGCACCAAGCATTTTTGGCCAGAACACAACTGCAGTCAAGTAGGATTTGAACAGTAGAAGATGTGCTACAGAGAGGCACATCTGATTTGGCAAATGAAAGCCTAGAACATGTGTTTCCAGTTTCATGTTTAGAATATATAGAATTCAAGTTGGTGTGGGACAAATACCTTTAAGTTGTTTACCTTAAATCCTTATCAACTTGATGTTAGTATTTTGGTCTGGATGTTTTTGGAACATTGGTCTGGAAAAGTCAGGGAGTGCTTAATGCATAATGAATTGTCAGTCTGGTAGCTGAACTTGTAATGTATAGCAGTCTCTAACATGGTACTTGAAGACATGAAGGGCTTATGGACAGCAATTGAGGCTTGGCACCATTTGGCAGGGTTAGCGTTCTTGCAGAGAAGCCAGGAGGCTATTGGTGAAGTTGCAGTCTCAATTGCAGTGGAGACTCCAGCATATTAGTGATGCCAGGGCCATGGAATGAAGGCTAAGTACAGTGACGGATGTGACATGGAACAAGCCAGTAAGCAGTATTCCTGCAAGGTCTCCACTTCAGTCCTACCTCCCAGTTCCTGCCTTGAGTTCCTGCTGTCTTCACTCAGTGGTGACCTGTGCCTTGGAAGAATAGGCTGAAACAAATTCTTTTCTCCCCAAGTTGGTTTTGTTCAATGTTTTATCGGTTTTGTGTCACAACAGAAAAGTAACACAATACCTGGCACTCCTAGCTGTAGACCTGCGAACTCAGCAGAGGGCTGGCTCCACAGTCAGTGACCCATTTCTCTCTCAGCCCAGCCCTCACTGAAGGCTGGTTCTGAGTCACTATTCAGAGGAGTGCTAACAGCCAAAAGACAAGCAGAATAAACAGGCAAAAAGCAGAAAACATTGGAGAAAGAGTCTGTTGTGGGTGTCCAGGGGAAGTTCTACTCATTGAATGATGAAACTTAGGTAAAGATAATCTTGTTACTTGCCAGCTATTGTTGTTTAACAAGACCTATACATCCTCTAAGCTATTGGTTTCCAGCATGCTGAGTTCTGCTATGAGAGAAAGCAATGAAGTATTTGAAAGCCATGTATTTATTGTGAGTAAAATAGCTTAACTCCTCAAATATGGATACTTCAAAAAACAAATGGAAACATGCAAACTCAGTTTATCAGCTTTTGAGAACAAAAGTAATATTAACTTACCAGATGATGTAGTTCAAGGAGATATTAGTGAAGTTCTATCAGCTGAGCCTTTATCTATTTACCACGGATGTGTTTCCCCATTACATTCAAGCTGCTGACTTCAGTTGAAACATTTTTATAAGAATATGCGGTCTTCCTCTCCTACTAGGAAACATGATAATGTCGGTTGTACAGCTGTGTGGTAGAATCATACTGGATCAATGATTTTACTTTTCTGTAACTGTGAGAAACTGGTAGGTTGTGAGATCCAACAGCATGATAGTAAATGTATATACTTTGACAGCCAGCTGGTAACACACCAGATCTATCATTTATGTACTGTGAGACACCGTTTATCTCTCTGGACACTGCTTATCTCTTTGTCTGGTTGGCTGCCTGTTTGACTATGTACTTATCTATATATGTATATAGACCAATATCTATCTAAAGCTCATGGTACACTTATATTGATAATCTAACACACTATATATAAGCATTTCTTAACATATATTTATTTTCTTATGTGTTATAATGTATTTGTTTGGTTTATTGATTATGCACCTTATATGCATACGTGTGTGTGTGTGTGTGTGTGTGCGTGTGCATATGTGAGTATCTAGGTCTAGAAATCCTCAAAGACATTAATTAACTGATCAAATTCTTGGGAGACCCCTTCACCACGTTCTTGTGACATACCCTGTGGAGGTCACTAGGTAGCACATAATGGCATTGAAGCAGAAACTGTGGAGGGAACTGAAGCTTATGTGAAGTCCCATCTTTACTGTGGGTCCATACGGGATTTAACCTACCAACAATTTTAGCCTGGAAAATCAATCTTCTTCATAAGTGAAACAGGCATTCGTGTTGATGGCATTATTCTCGGTCATACAAGCCATGGAACCTAAGGAAGGCACACTCACTTCCTGGTCCTTCTGTCAGATACCAATCTGAAGAATTTCTCAAGCCTCAAAACCTGCAAATACCAAATCATACTAAGCCCATTTTGACCCTTTTGTCTAACCATATCTTCTCTTCTTATGCCATTCTTAAGCATACAGAATCATATTCTATTCCTTCATCATACCATGATCTTCTGGGCCCAGATTTTCTGCATGCTTTATTTCTACAGATTACAGCACTAAGACCCACAACCTATTTCCAAATGCACTAGTCATGCCTTCTACTTCACTTTGTTAGCTTATATAATCATTGTGGTTTCTGTCTCTTCCTCACAAATATTGACACCCTCTCAATACAGCACTGGCTCAAACTGTGAATCATGTTCTCTAAATCAAGTCTAAATGACGATGAGTCTCTCAACTTCTAGCTCCTTAAGCACAGAAACTCAGGAACTACTGAGTTATAGAACTATGAAACAAAGAGGTAATTATCCCCTACACATCTAACCAGGAGAAATGGTCAGGTCAGATCACTACCATGGAAGTTTCTGTTCAGACTGAGTAGCAGAGAGAAACAGAGGAATAAAAGAGTCTCTCACTGACACACAGGCAAATGGGAAACGTGTTATAAGCTCGTTGGTTAGGTCTCAGAAATGACATCACACCACTTTTGTTATAGTTCATTTGTTAGAAGTTGATCACCTCGTTTAGCTCATAATCAGAGCATAGTCTAAAAGGACACACAGACTAACGTGTGAATCTTTGAGTTTGCAAATTAGTTTGCTAGAGCCTTTGGCTGGTCTTTGCAGGAATTCCATATGCTATAAAGCCCTCAATGTGCCACTTTCTGGTTCTTCAAAATTACCCACCTGTGAAGGATAACAGGTACCACTACTGACCAACCAACTACAATGTTCAGGCTCAAATATCTGACAAACTAATGTCAAGTTAGCTCTAAATAACAATCTCACTGTGTGTGGACAAGTATGAGCAGACAGATGTGGGTATAGATAACTAAGCTGTTCACTGGTAACTTGAAGTGTGGATACACATTTCACAAGAATGTTGTTAGACTAATTCAAGGTGATGTATTTAGAGGAAAACCAGCACAGCACTTCCTCCAGACATTTACTCAGATACTTTTATTTTGTTCTAGTTGAAATCATTTGAAATCTATTTGTAGAATAAGTTATGTAGAATATGCTCTAAAAGTGATATGTTCCTTTCTTTAGCAAAGCCACTGAAAATTATATGGCTATAAGAACATGTTTTTGTTTTGTTTAAAGCCCCAAATATACTTGTATTCCTATTTTCAAAAAATTTCTCCATTAAACTTCTTTCTATGAACCAATGATCGCTTGATATTATTAACACAAATAGAGAAGAAGCCACAGAGATCATCTGGCTGACTTTGTCCCTTTTATCTGGTCAGTTCTTTACATGAAGTGGAACCCTGGCACCAATAGTCATAGATTCCTAGCAGTTATTCATTGTCATTTTAATTATCTGTGTTGTGATTTTTGGCACATTAATGTCTCTTAGCCTCCATGTTCTTGTGTGAAAGATAATATAGCAGCTACTCTGGCTACTCTTGAAATTATTGAAAGTACCTTTGAAAGCCACCTTGTATCCATTCTCTGAATTACTCCATCCCCTCTTTGTCCATCTCGTACTTCATAGCAAATGTCTCCACCAATTCCTGCCTTACTGACTCAACACTAAATGCTACAACCCCACTTTCAACTTTTTCCTTGTCTCTGGTCTTTCTTTAGTCCAGTAAAATTTTGTTTTGATACTATTTTCCATGTTCTAAGAGATTTTTAAATTTAAACGAGATAGCAAATGCCATATTCTTAGAGTATCACATGTACAGTAAATACTTGAAAATATTTTGACTGTAATTCTCTATTACTCCTTCCAACTGTAATTTTATCTCCATTTTGTAGTAATTTTATTATATCCCTCCACCCTCTTCCACTTTCCATACCACAGAGATTGTAGTGAGAAATCCTGTTTTTTTGTGAATTTGAATTGAGCTTTATTGGTATTAAAATTTATGGGATTTAAATTTTATTTAGATTAATACCTAGTAAGACTTCTTATTTACATAGGACAAAACAGCTATCTTCATATTCATCTAAGAAATAGAATAGCTTTTTACTTAATTTTTTATATGAGCCAATAAACATACTTGAAAATTAAAAAAAGATGTTTGCCTCACATAGTTATATTTATTTGATATGTCCTTTAGTGAACAGAGATATTTGGGGGCCACTATTAGTGAACAAAAACACAAGAGAATATTAAGTATTATTCTCTCTGTAAATAATGAGTTGGCCACTCTTTGTTGAACTCAGGCTGAAGAGTCTGCTTATCCTGACTTTCCATTTCCATTTTTACTGTTCTTCTCTTCCACAGATAGAAAATGCACAGTAATTTTGTGTATTGATTCTTAAGGCAACTTGAATTTGCTGAGACATTCTGTTCTTCAGAAATGTATACTGGCAAGTTGAGTCACTGAGGTGAAATGATGTTCTTTAGTCTTTATTATTTGTATTTAAAATGGGATCACAACCTCAAAATGATAGCTGCAAATCTTAACTTCTGTTGACTTTCTGTTAAGATAGGGAACAGTCATGGATTCAGTAAAGTCATCCTGCTCTTGAGGGATAAAATACTTTCAACTTTTCTAAAGTGTTTTCTTTATCATTTAGAAAATGTATGTCTATATGTTTATTTTGCTACAGAGAAAGCACTGAAGTTCCAAACAGACTATTGACAGAGATGTAAAAGCATAAATATTCTAAAAGCTGAACCTTGAGCATTCATGGAATTACCCTTGGAAAAACTCCAGTTTTCTCTGAGGAATAAGCTATGTTTCTATCTGGTTATAGTGACTCAGTGGTGTGGGGAGAAGCTGTCTTATTATACCAGTACCTTAGGGACGATGCTGTCCCCCTTGATTTATACTATGGAAAGAATAGAGAATAGAAATACTGTTACTCACTAAGAACATTATGAATGAGTTTGCAAAACTACTTCATTTTGTAAAACTTGTGCTTAAATAAAAGTTAAATTGAGATAATTGACACCAAGTATAAATTAAACTACAAAACACATTAAAACTACGTGTTTTAAGCCACTTGAAAAATACTGTGACATTCAGACTTTAGTAAATAAAGAGTTTAGCGGGTTGGTAAGATTTGTCAACAGTTGACAGCACTTTTGTGCTTTTGCAAAGGACCCAAGTTCATTCCAGCACCCACATTGGATGGCTCACAATGGCCAAAAACTCAAGGGAATCTGATGCCTTCCTCTGGCCCCCATAGGCACCAGTACTCACATGTGCACATAGCAAAACACATGGATACCTACATACACAAATTGTTTCAAATGAAATAAATTGGTATTTATGAGCCATTTTTTTGAGAAAATGTAGATTGTCACTTGACAACAAATCACCTGTTTAATCTCTGAAAATGTCTGAGACAGTGTGCAGTTTGAGATTATATCAACAGGTGCTAACATGTGTGTGTATGTGTGTGTGTGTGTGTGTGCGTGTGTGTGCATGTGAACATCTATTATTTTTAAAAAACCCATAAAAAATTTCCTAGGCTGCATTTCCTAGCAAACATATTTTTCATAAAGATGATTTATTTCCTTGGTTTCAATATTGTTTCAAAGAGGAATTGATTATTTTTCTTGCTTCTATTATCTGTCTTTTTATATATTCCACAAATTTTTTCATTCAGTTATAGTTTTCCAAAGATTCTTTTTCATTTCTTGGAACGCAACCCTAACTACCAATGCCTTTCAAACATACCAGTATAAAAATACTATTAGAAGAAGAGGAATATGTTTATGGTAATTCCAAACCTTGGTCTTTAAAGTTCTGAGTGGAACCATATGTTCTGAAGCTTTTACAACCAAAGGAAAACTGTTTCAACTGTATCATTTTATCTTTTCAACTGAACTACTCAGCTGAATTAATAATGGGACCAATACAGTCAGACACTTTGAGGTTTAGTGTTTCCATTGCCATCAATTTGTTTAGAATATTTCTAATGTTAAAAGATCACAGCATGGCAAGAGGGCCTTTGAGATCTACGAGGTTGAAATACATTCTGGAACATATCTTCTGTTTCTTGTGAACTGAAGCCACAAGATACTAAAAGACAGGTGTATTTAACCAGACACATGAAGACAAAGCTAAGGTTCAACAGTCAGCCTTCTTTGGATATCTTATCTTCTAGAATGCAGTCTCACAGTGTCAGTCTTTGTGCCTTTATATATGGTGGGGGGTAGGTGATGCACACGAGTGTGCACTCCAGTGATCAATGCTAGATGTCTTTCTGTGTTGCACTCTTAGTTTTTTGAGAAGTGGTCTGTCATTGAACCTAGGATTTGCTGATTTTACTAGGCTGGCTATCCATCAAGGCCCAGGATCTGCCTGCATTTGCCTCCTTAGTTCTGGGATTATAGGTGCTTGCCTCCACTTCTAACTTTTTATATCAAAGCTAGGGATCCAAACTCAGACCCTCATGCTCTTGTAGACCCAGTGCTTTGAGATTTTAAATGGCAGTGTGTTCACATTCTGAGCTCTTTAAATCCAGTGTTATTTACACATAGATAGAAAGATGGATGTGTTAGCTTTCCATCGTACACCATATAACTGTGACAATCAACTTATAAAAAAGCAAAGTTTTATTCTGGCTCGAGGTTTTGAAGGCGGCAGTTCATCAACAGGTGATCCTAACACCATGTCCCTGGTGTCAATGTAATATGTCTTGACAGGAACACACAGGAAAGCAACATTCTCACCTCATGGCCAGGAAATAAAAGAGAGGAAAAAGCAAAGTCCCACCCTCACCCTCAAGGGCACTCCTCAGGGACCTAAAGACCTCCAGCTTATCCCCTTATCATAAATGCTGAACCACTTCCCAACAGTGCTTTCCAGGAACCAAGCCTTCACCGCATGAGCCCTCTGAGGACCTGTGAGATGCAAACCATAGCAACAGACTGACATATTCCTTCTGTGAAGATCCTGTCCAGTTAACTTTGAAGCCCTGTAAAAAAAATCAAATTAACAAAATTCTTTGGTATAGAAGCAATGTTTGGCCTCCTTAGAGAATGTATTGCCCTCTCCTAGTTCTAACCTAGGTGTCATGTAGCAAGAGTGAGCAGTTTCTACTCCTAGATGCTATTATTGTATTGTTATTTTCATGATTCTCTGCTCATGCAATAGGTGATGGTTCTATCTGTGTCCTGCAAGTCAGATTCAGAGAGAAGGATGTTTCAGTGACTAGATTTCCATAAGTGACTTTTAATATCTTCACATGCCCCGGTTCCTGATACTTTGAAAGTGTTTTTCTGCCCTTACCTTGATACCACTTAAATTTTGTTCATAATGAAAAATAAAACTAAACCGAAAATATGGTTCAAAGATTTGCTAGGTCATTAGAGAAAACTTGGCTCAGAATTAAATTCCCTAATCCATGAGGAAATTATTAGATTCAGAAATCAAAATTGAGCTTCAGGTAAACGCTTTGTTTTGTAATTTGCTCTAAAGCAATTAGAAAAATGTGCGTGAAAGCATGGCACATATAAATCATCTGAATTTGCTTTGTATGGTCGATATATATAGCTTGTTTTGTAATGCCAAATGTACTGTTGGAATATACAAAGAAAGGTAAAGGACCTGTGTTTTCCTCAGCCTCTGCAGTGTGCTAGGTGGGGTGTTCAAAGTATCTCAGTTACCCTTCTCAGACAGAAGCACCTGTAACTATTATCAAATGAGGATAGTGGACCATGTAAAAACCGAGTCTGTGGGATTAATAACTATATTCTTGTGTGGGGGTGAAATCAAAATACTTATAGCTTATGTCTAAATAAGTTTCAGTAGACACAGAAACTGAAATTGATTCTGGTCACTTTTCAATTGTATTTTACAAAGGCAAATTTACATTATCATTAGTTTTGAATATGGCATATTTTACAGTCATTTTAAATTATAATTTAATTGCAAGGATTAGTCTACAAATCTGAAAAATCTGTACACACCTTGATGGTAGCTCCATCACACAGAAGTAATTTATGGGAGCTTTTTTTGGTGTTATCTGTCTTGACCAAGTAGAGCCACGTTTATTGAAAATAGAATAGCTCAATGAAGTTAAATGTGGAGATGAATCCAATTTATACTCTCAAGCATTGTTTTCCCACATATGGTACTGGTGTAATTAATTGTCTTATGTATCCACATATGATATGAAATTAATAATCCATAAATGGTTGCATATTCACATAGCAGTATTCTGTGATAAATTGAATGAAGCCAGAGCGAATCAAATTAAATGTTTGTTTTAAAATTACATGAATTTCTTATCTCTTTTGAGGTTAAAATGTACTTTGTGACACTCCAAATGAATGCTATTTGTAAATTCCTCAAACTTTTTGATGCCAAAAATGTCTTTATATGGAAAAATGTTTAACTCTCAGAGTGTTGGAAACATGACATATTGTGAGTCCTCTCTTTATTATTTATTTAACAGAGCTTTCCTTAATATATATCAATTACTCTGTAGGTGTGGAAGACACAGAGTAAATAAAGGATTGCTGCCTCTCTAGACCTAACATTTGAGTGTGGAATTCAGAATATAAAGAAGATTATTGAAAAATGCATTCTTAAAGAAAAATGTGTTTTGAGTTTGCAAAGTGGGGGGTCTTTATACCAGGATAAGCAGTTGTATTTTACAAAAAGGGAGCCTGAGAAAGAATTGTATTGACTTTTCCTGGGGAAATATGGACAAACATCTACTTGACCCAAATGGGGCACCGATGACAGAAAGAATTGATGATGTTACCCAAAATAATTCTGAAGAACCAGTGAGTTTATTGAGGTTATGTGTAAGAGAAAAGTGGAAGAGTTACTTACAGGAGAGGGATAATTCAAGGGTATCTTCAGCATGGGTGGTTCTTAGGGAAAGCTGGATCCCTGAGTTCTTACATGACTGGCAGGCAACTCAGCACGTTGGAAAGTCTCTTCTCCCAAGCAATTGCTTAGTGCTTGTGTAGCAGTACATTACTTGGTGTCTTACAAAACTTATTTTCTGGCCTTAGTGGGCAGGGTCTGGTCAATCCAGCAGAATAAAATGGAAACTGGTCTTCCATTTAGAGAGACTGATTTATTTAAGGCAACTCACAAAGTTATTGTTCAAATGTACTTTCCGCAGCTGGCAGCCATTTCTTTGGCAAAGTCTGGCACAGCGTGACTCTTGTCCTGTTACCTGAATTCTGTTTCCACTCACGCTGTTCTTCGGACTGCAGGGACGTGGAATGCTGCCCTCTGAGTCTTGACCCTCCGCGGGCCTTGGGCCATGGCACTTTCCTCCCACATGGCTTTGAGTACTCGACCTGCCCTCAGTGCCCCTCACCAGGACTAGCCACCATGTTTCCTCCCCTGTCTCCTCGCCTTCCTGCCCCCTTATTGGTCAGAAGGCGGGACCTGCTGCTCAATGAACCAACTGTAAAAATTCAGAAAGAAATATGTATCTTCTATACAGCTGAGAAAGAAAAAAATACCTGTCCTCACTCTTAGAGAGTCCCCATTTTCTTCCTTTTAAAGATTTGTTTTATTATTTATTTATGTATATATGCGAATGCAGGTGTATGAGGAGGCCTGAAAAAGGTGTCAGGTGCCCTGGAATTGGAGTTACCAGTAGTTGTGAGCAACCTAAGTGCGAGTGCTGGCAATCTAACTGGGGTCCCCTGAAAGAGCAGCCTGTGCTTTTAACTGCTGAGCCATCATTCCAGCCCCTAGGTTTCATATTCTTGTCTTGGTTAAATTAGGAAGTGGAGTTATTGGTGAAACAGCAGTAGTAGTCACTGTGATGGTGTAGTTTACCACGGAAGGAATCTTGTAAGGATACTACTGATGAAACATACTTCAACCTCACTATCTCCAATTAATGCAACCTTGGTCAAGCTGTGCTGATATATAGATCTGTTTTTAAAAGATAGCTAGTGACATCAGTCTGCTAGCAGAAGGCTTTTATTCAGTGTGTGATGATAGCTAGCCAGGAAAGGCGATATTTGTAAGTTAATTTAACAGTCCATATTCTCATGATCCCTGGGTTGCTTAGAAATTTTATTAGGGAAATATAGGAATATAGTAATCTCCCTTCTAGGCAATGTTTTGCTTTTTAAAGAAATTCAGTGATTCATGTGGGTGGAGGGGACCTTTTAAGTTGCAGACCTATGGAATGTGTATTAAAGTAGCTAAAACATAAATATGCAGCTTAACTTTTTTAATCTTTTGGAAACAATTTTCCCCGTTTTTATTGAATTTTTATGCATTTCATATAATACATCTTAATCAGATTTAGACCTCTTCCCCACTCCTGGCCCCTGCAGCCCCCCACCATCAGGTATTCTGTCTTATATAATAAGTCCTACTCAGTCAAGAATTTGTATCCAAACGTTTCTCAGTGCAAGTTCATCTATTGGGGTCTAGTCAGTTTATCTAGAGTCACTCTTTTAAGGAAGACTTACTATCACTTACCCTAGAGTAATCATTTCCCAGGAGTTCCTTGACTAGCTTTGGGGCTTGCTGCCCATTTCCTCCATTCTATGCTAGGTTTTTGTCTACTTGAATCCACATGGATCATGTGCACGTTGTCACCTTTGTTTCAAGTTCATGAGCAAGTTCCCAGAGGGGTTATGTTCATGCACCAACCCTAGCTCTTATAATTTTTCTGCTCCCTCTTCTGCAGTGGTTCCTGAACCTGAACCATGGTTATGTATAAGAGTCATTTCTAGGCACACAGACTCTAAAGTCTCTTATTCTCTATATCTTAGTCAGGTTTGACTTTCTCTGTGCATTGCATTCTTTTGTGTGAGGAAGCTTCACTGTTGAGAGTTTGGGGACATGTTAGTATTCTCTCTAACCCCTGTCCTGCTATGTTCCATGAACCTTAAGTGTCAAGGTTCCACTGTAGATTTGTCACTTAGGCCTGGACATCTCTCAGATATGTACTCTCTGTGTGTGACCAGTTATGAAACTCTGTAATAGCCTCTATTTGTTTCAAAAAGAAGCTTCTTTGACTAGTAGTATATGGTATACTTGTATGTAAACATAAATCTATATTTAGCATATAGTAAGAAATTCCGTTTGTCCAGAGACGAGAGAGAGAGAGAGAGAGAGAGAGTTTTCTCTCAGATGTATGGTCTCTCCAACCATATATATTTGGCTTTATTTGCAGTGACACCCATGAGTTCCCTCCCACTGAGAGGGCTATAAATCCAATTAGACAGCTGTTGATTACCCCCTAGACAAAATGCCAAGACTACAACAATGAAGACAGTTTGCTATGCCAGCAATTGTAGTTATTAGGCTTTAGAGTTGGGCTGGACCATTGATTCATTTTCTCTCGCACTTTGCATAGTATCCTCTAGAACTACGAGAGCTAGACATTAGGAAAGAGGTTTTCAGGTCAGTTCCAGCTCCATTGATCTCTGTCCTGTGTCTGAAGTATGTCCTGTCCTCAGCAGTAGTGTCTTATCTCAAGTTCTTGGAGGATTTAAGGCTCTGACAATAGCCTATATTATTTTGGGAGTCTCTTGAATTTCCCTGAGCAACAAGTATTAAGGGAGGTTTCTCCTGACTGGCTCTGTGTTTCTTATTACATAGTCTTAAGCTATACACGTTCACTGAAGTTCAGATGTTGTGTGTGTATTTTCTTGGATGGGCGGGTAATGCATTTCCCCTTGGTAACACCAGTCTTCTCTTACCCCCTTCCCACTTGAGTTCATCCTTCTCCTTCACTCCCATGGTTCCTTGTGTGTCCTTCCCTCCTCCTTTCCCAGTTGAAAACACCATTTTTTTTTCATTTCCCACTTGGTAACGTCTATTTCTTACAGTCTCCCTCTCTCAGGCTCCTCCTTTTCCTTTACCTCTGTGTTTCCTTTCCATTTTTCTGGTTTCTGATGTTACATCATGATATGCACTCACATATAAGGAATTGGTGGTAAGATATGCAAATGAGGGAGAACATATGTCTCTGGTTTTTCTGAGTCTGTGTCATTTCACTTAGTGTAACAATTTATAGTTCCATCCATTTGCCTGCAAATTTCATAGTTTCATCTTTCCTTACTGCTAAGTAAAACTGTGTAAATGGACCACATTTTCATTATCCACTCATCAGTTGAGGAACGCTTAGGTTGTTTTCATTTCTTAGCTATTGTGAAAAGAGCAGCAATGAACATAGATGTACAGGTATCTCTACAGTAGAATGAGTTCTCTGTATATTCCATGGAGTGGTATAACTCTATAATATTGTAGATTCATTTTTAGATTTTTAGGAGCTCTCCACACTGTTTTCGATAGTGATTGCATGAGCACTTCACATTCTCACCAGCATTTGGTATGTTTTGTTCGCTTGATCTTAGCCAGTCTGACTGCAGTGAGATGGAACCTTAAAGTGATTTTTTTTAATTTGCATTTCTCTAATTACTAAGGATGTTGAGTAGTTTTTAAGGTCTTTTTATCCAGTTTTATTTCTTCATTTGAGAACTTTCTATTCAAGTCCTTAAAACATTTTTCTTATTGGGCCATTCATTTTATTTCTTTGTGTTGTTTTTTTTTTTGAGTTCTTTGTATATAGTGGCTATTAATCCTCTGTCAGATGAGCAGCAGGTAAAGATTTTCTTCCACCCAGTGTATTTTCTATTGACTTCCTTGGTTATTTCATTTTCTGTACAGAAGCTTTTTAGTTTAATGAGGTTCCACTTGTTGAGTGTTGACCTTAATGCCTAAACAACTGATGTTCAATTTAGAAGGTCCTTTCCTACCCCTATATATGTTAGGGTATATATGTTCCTAGCAGTTTCAGAGTTTCAGGTTTCTTTGATAGAGTTGGTGTTGACTTTTGTGCAGATAAAAGATGAGTTCGATATCATTCTTCTACATGTGGAGATTCAGTTCTGCTGGCACCATTTGCTGATGATGCTGTCTTTTCTCCGTTTTCACCTTTGCAAATATCAGGTAACTAAAATGGCATGCACTCATTTGGGTTTTCTATTCTGTTCCATTGGTCTACATATCTATTTTTGCACTAACATCATGGTGTTTTTATGTCTATAGCTCTGTAATATAGTTTTATGGAATAGTGATTCCCCCCAGCATTGTTCCTTCTACCCAAGATTGCTTTGCCTATCTGAGGTCTTAGGTCATCAATTAAGAATTTTAGGACAGTTCTTTCTAGTAAATAATGTCATGAGAATTTTGATTGATATTGTATTAAATCTAAAGACTGCTTTTGGTAGGGTGATCATTTCCTCAATATTAATTCTACCAATCTATGAGCACAGTAAATACTTCTACCTCCTGGAGTCTTCCTCTATCACTTCCTTTAAAAGTAAAAAAGTTCATTGTAGATATCTTTAATGTCTTTGATCATGTTTATTCTTAGATATTTTATTTTATTTTATTTTATTGAGGCTATTGCGAATGGGAAGTTTTCTATGAATTCTTTCTCTGATAGCTTGTTACTGGTATGTAGAAAGGGTACTGATTTTTGTAAGTTGATTTTATAACCTGCCCCTATGCTGAAAGTATTGGTCATTTCTAGTTTTCTGATGGAATCTTTGGGATCTTTTATATATAGTATCATAATCATTTGGAAATAGTGATAATTGACCTCTTCTTTTCCAATTAGTACCTCTTTAATTTCCTTCTCTTGTCTTATTACTCTAGCAAGAGTTTCAAACACACTTTTGAAAATGAGCAAAGATAGTGGACAGCCCTGTCTCGTTCCTGATTATAACGTAAATGCTTCAAATTTGTTTCTATTTAGAATGTTGTTGACTGCTGATTTGTTGTACTTAGCTTTAATTATGTTGAAGTATGCTACTTCAGTCCAATTCCCTCTAGGATTTTTAACATGAATCCATACTGGATTTGGTCAAAGGCCTTTTCTGCATCTATTGAGAAGACCAGGTGATTTTTGTCTTTAAGCCCATTTTCATATTTTATTATTTTTATTGACTTACATATTTTGAATCATCCCTGCCATCTCTGGAACAAAGCTGACTTGATCATGGCAGATGACTTTTTTATTATGTGACTCTATGTGGTTGTGAGTGTTTTGTGGAGAATGTTTGTATCTATGTTCTATGCTCATAAGCATATGGGCCTATAATTTTCTTTTGGTTGTTGTTTTTGTATCTGTCTGTTTTTGGTGTTAACATGAGACTAACTTCATAGAAAGAGTCTGAGAGTTTGCTCTCTGTTTCTATCTTTTTTGAATAAGTTAAGAAGTATTGGTTGTAGATCTTCTTTGAATGACTATTAGAATTTTGCTGTGAATTCATCTGGGCCAGGGCATTTTTTTATTTGGGAGGTTTTGTTTTGCTGTTTCAATTTCCTTATTTGTTATGGGTCTGTTTAAGTTGTTGATCTCTTCTAGGTTTGACTTTAGAGGTTTCCATGCCTTTAGAAAGTTTTCAAATTTAATAGGTTTTTAAAGTACTCTTTATAATATTCTGCATTTTTTAATGTCTGTTGTAATATTTCCCCTTTCATCTCTGAGTCTGTTAATTTGGATTTGCTTTCTTTCTTTCTTTCGGTTAACTAGGATAATGGTCTCTTTGTTTTGCTTAACTTTCAAGAACCAACTCTTAGATTCCTTGACTGATTGAAATGTTTTCTTTGTTTCTCTTTCATTAATTTCTGTTCTTATTTTTCTTATTTCTTCTTGTCATCTGTTTGAGTTTGGTTTGTTCTTGACTTTCCAGAGTTTTGAGTTGTACTATTAAGTCATCTATATATGCTCTTCTGATTTTTTTAGTGTAGGCACTTAGAGCTATAAACTTCTCTTTTAGAACTGCTTTTAAAGTATCCCAGGATTTTTCAGCTTAACGTTTTATAAACTACAAACCCAGATAACAAAGTATGTGAAGCAGTAAGACAGTGTTGTATAGTTAAAAGCCACTTTCCCCTGCATAATAATCACCTGAAAAATAAGAAGTAAACAGAAACAACCCAAAAATCCTATTATGATACTCTAATTCTTCTATCAGCATTGCATCTTTGAAAACTTTAAATTAGATTTATTTATGGTATAGCACACATAGTTATGATCATTATGTAAATATACATATATATTTTCACTTATACATTAGAAATCGCATTTTCAACTGTTAAAGGGAATTCAGTTTGATTACAGTTTTAGGATTAGTGGTAAGTCTTCCTTGAACATTGTTATAGACATATGTGTATAAATATGTATTCACTACTGAGGAGTATTTTGGGGCCATGAGATTAACTTATTTTGCACTGTTAGAAATAAGGTAAAGTGTTTATGGCATTTATTTACATAATTTTCCATTTGTTTTCCCAAAAAGACTGAACTTATTTGTACGCCAACCTAAAATGTTTATGAATTTTTGTGACTCTGTAGCCATTCAGTCATTGATCTGGTCTTTCTGGTTTAAGTTTGCCATTTACCATTGTGCACTGTAAACATTTGTCTTTCAAATAAATGGTTAGCACATTTTCATGACTATTTGTTCTTTGATAATTTTTTGGAATTCTTACCTATTTTCAAATTTTCTTACTGATTTTTAAGACAAGTTTTTGTTGGTTTTTTTTTTTTTTTGGTGCTTCTTTGTTTTTGTTATTGTTTGTTTTTGACTTCTTGAGACAGGATCTCCCTGTAGCCACAGCTGGCCAGGAACTTATTGCTTAAACCAAACTGGTCTCCATCTCACAGAGGTCCACCTGCCTTTGTGCTAGTACTAAAGTTTGTGCCCCTGCTGTGGACTCAATAGTTCTTTTTTTTCCCTGTGTTCTGTTTGCTTAAAACTTTTTGATATACTGTCTCTCTATGTAACCAAAATTAGCTAGAAACTTGCTGTTTACCCCAGACTGGCCTTGATCTCATGATCTGACTGCTTCAGTTCTGCAAGAGTTGAGATTTCAGGTATCCACCACTACACACCACCTGCAATAATTCTGTACAGCTTAAGTCCCTGATTCGGGAACATTAGCTTCAATATTCATGAACATTGTGGTTATTCTTGGTTCTATGTATTTCATTGTGCACTTTTGAATCAATTAGTTATTTTTTAAAAGAAAAGGTAAAGAGAAATTTTTTCAGTTGTCTTTGCAGTTACATTAAATCTACAAATGAATCTGGAAAGTACTGATAAATCTTTAGATGTTAGATCACCTAATCCACGATGATGCTGTAGCCTTCTGCTTGTGTGGATCTCTAATTTATCTCAGTAATATTTATGGATTTCTGCCTAGAGGTCTTGCACATCCCTTTTAGATTACCCTTGACATTTACTTCTTTGATGTTATTGTAAATTATATCCCGTTTTCAATTTCATTTTCTGCTCAGTGTTTCTGCAGAGAAATCCAATCGATTTTTATGTATTGAGTTTATATCTAGCAACTTTTCATACATAGAATAATTTTTATCTGTATATTTTCGGATGGCCTATAAAATCAGATCATCTAAATATTTGCTATTTTAAAAGTTAAATTAGTATTCATTGTGTGCTGGTTAAAGTATCATATGTCATTAAAATATGACATATTTTATTTGTTTTATATTCATTAGCCTAAGGAATTTTTAATATTTTACTATTATGAATTTACTTAAGGCTTTTTAGCTTCCGACTACCACAGTAAGAAAATTTCCTCTATTGCTACTTTGCAATTTTTTTGAAAAAAAATGTATGAATAAAGACTTTTTTTTGGATCTACTGGTTTAATTCTTTGAGTTATTAATGCAATGTGTTAAATTGGTTGACTTTCAAGTGTTAAACCAATTTTCCACCCCTAGAATAAACTTAAGTTGGCTGTTATGTATTATCCATTTGAACAGTACTAGAATTGGGTGTTTCAATTTTTAAGGATTTTTTTCTCATGAGCATATATAATTAGAATTTTGGTGTTAGTTTGCTCTAAAGAAATTAAGAGGTAGTGATTAAGTTTTAGGTATAAACTCAAAACCTAAAAATTTTAAATCCAGCCCAAACAAGCAATAAAGAAATAAAAAAGAAAAAGCAATAGCGAAAATGAAATTTTGAAATAAACACAAGTAAACATATTTTAAAAATATGAGTAAGTGTAATTTTTAAACATACTTATGCAAGTGTGCAGTAAATGGCCACCAAATAATGTTTATATAGTATTTTTTAATTACTCAATAAAATTTAAAGAAAATTTCTTATAGATAAATTATCAGTGGTTAACAATAAAATATTTACCCATAACATAACCTTAAAACCTAGAAAGATGAAACTTTATAGATGCTTATTTATGAATATCTCTGAAACAGAAAAAATTACCCACTTAAATAGGAGTTCCATAATGCTAACCCTAATCCAGGGTAGAATAGCTGAGACTAGTCTATTGTAATCTACTCTCTTATTTCTTTCATATCAATGAACTGTGAAGCATCTTGTCTGACTTTAATTTGTATGTGATGAATATGAAATGATGGTAAAACACTTGTAAACTATGTGTATACTTATACGCAATGCCCCTCTCTCTACTGGACTTTTTCATTTTGGTATTGACCTGTAGAATATTAATATGGCATGTTCTCTGTAGAGTAGAAATACTCTACTGTACTTTGTGACTTGTGTTTTCATGCTTCTGCGTTGTCAAGTAACATAAAGGTCTTAATTTTAATGAAATAATTTTTTAAGCTCTCACTAAATAGAATTTCAGTGCCCCATTCAGTGAATAATTTCCTGACATGATCAGAGTAGCACATACTAATAAAAATGGTAAAACAATAATGCTCTTTCAGAATAAAGAAACCTTTGGATTTCAAAGATTTTTAAAATGTTTCTTTATTATCCTTTAATAACTTTAGCAGTCTATTTCTCTTATTAATAAAAATAGGAATTTATTGGAGATATGTTATATAAATATCCTATTGTCTTACAAACATTTTGCTAAATTGCATTTATTTATTTATTTATTATTTATTTATTGTCTGGGCATGCACATGTCCTAGAACACATGGAGGTCAAAGGACAAATTGTAGAGTTAGTTCTTTACTTTTATCCTATAGGTCCTGGGGACTGAAATCATTTGCATTTTCATTGAGACTCAGTCATTCTATTGCTGTTCCTTGTCTGGGGAAGGTTCCTGAGAAGCACTTTCTCTAGATCAGCTTAAATCTCTGTCAGCCTCCAGCTTCACTGCATCACTTCTCTTTCCATTTTCAAAGAACAAAACAATTATTATCCTATTCCAATTATATCAAAATAGAGGTAGACAAAATCTACGAAACTGTTAGCATGCTCCTCATAGACAAACTGTAAGCACCTGATGGAATTTCATGTGTACACTCATACACAGAGAAGGTTTTTCTGAATTTCGTTATAAATTTAGTAAACAGACTTCAGACTACAAAGTTGTGTACTCCCTCCTTTTCAAAATAAATGTTTTCTATACTTTTCAAATTACTTTACACCACATGTATGCAGTTTTTTATATTCCCCAAATCTTAAATCCATCCTTAATTTTTATCAGTATGTGTTAATTATATAAAGCATGATTTTCCTATGGTATCTTCGTGCATGTACACTGCCTATGCCTTGATCATATTGATCAAATCCATTTACCCTCTCCTGTCTCTCTGACCTCTCCAGGTGATCCTTTTCCTGATAGTTCCTCTTCTAATTCCATGTCATTAAAAAGCATCCAAATTCCTAGTATGAGATAAAATACCATGACAGATGTCTTTCTGAGAGAGTGACTTATTTCTATCATTTTATTTTCTGCACATTATTTTTAGCAATATGCTCCTGTTGGTCCCACTTGACTATGAGTGACTTAAAGACCAAAGGCTGTGCCCTTTCTTTCTGGATTTCAGCCCCTAACATGGATCTTCACCCCCCGTGGGTACAGGGTATCCTGTACTTTTTGTCACATGAGTCTGAGGAGTCAGGGGAGATCCTGATTGTGTTTATGAGTCACCATTTAATCAGGAGATGGCAAAAGCATGAGAAGTTAAACCAGAAATTTCCCAATAGTTGCAGACAATTCAAGAAGAAGATATGAAAGGCAATTTAGCACATAAAACTGTATTTTTTAAAACACTGTCATAAATTAGGATGACTTTTTTTTTCTAGAAAAGAACATGCGTGAATGCCAAAGTTTAGATTTTATTTGCTGGTTGGATAGGCTTTCTTTGTTTATAAAATATAGGAGATGATTCTGCACTACTGTGGGGTTGTTAAGGAGAGTAGATGAAATATTGAAGGTTAAAAATAGTGCTGGGGCTGTGCTTTCAGCTCGATGGTTAAGACTGCCTACTGCTCCTAAGAGATAGCTCATGACTAGCTGTAACTGAGGAGATGGTCCAGGGAGTTCCGACACTTTTCATGTCTAAGGGGATCCACACTTTCAAGTATGTACAACCTCCCCAACACATACACACAAACATGTGCATAAGTTAATAGTCAATAAAATAAGTTTTACACAAAACACAATTTACTGCCTGAAATGCAGAAGCACTCTTTCATTGAGCATCTCTCTCCATGCTTCAGAGTTAATAGTTATGAAGAGCTGGGACTGCTGAGGCTTGAGTCTTGAAATGATTTGGAAAAGAAGTGATCCAAATACTTGCAAGAAGAAGGTAAGAGAAGAACTGGGTGGTATTTGTTCAAATTCTTCAAAATGGCAGCTTCTTGATCAGGCAATCGATGACATCATCCTGTCTAATCCTTCAATCAGCCCCCAGTGAGGTCTTATCACTCCATTTATGGACAGGAGTGCTGAACCTTAGAGAATGTGAAAGGAAGGCTTGCAATCAGGTATAAGCCTAGAGAGTTACAGAACTACTAAGATTCTTCAGCACTTATGGAGACACAGGAGGAATTGGGGGTCTGCAGAATCACTCCTGTGTCTCAGCCAGGAAGAATAGGCTGAATAGAATAGGTGGCCCATGTATTCGGGAGCTAAAGGCAGATGGATCTTTATGCGATTAAGGCCAGTCTGGTCTATTTAATGAAGGGCAGGCCAGCTATATCCCTGTATATAGGAATACAGGGAGATTCTGTCTCAAAAAAAAAAAGAAAGAAAGAAAAACAAGAGAGGCACTCCATGAGAGCTTAATAATATCTAGTTGTTTATCAAAAGCCACTTAACATAGGCCTAAGTTTAAAATTCTGAAGCAAATGTAGTCAGAGCTCAAGTGCTTCTTTCTGTATAAGCATTCACACACTCATACAATTATACATTTACTCACATTTGACCTACTATTCTGTGACATTAAAGCCACATTTTGGTCAGAGATGTAGACAGCAAATTGTGATGGAAAAGTTAGCGAAGCTGGCCATTTTTGCATTTTTCCTGATGTGATCACCAATTCAAACTTCAGCTCACATTAGTAGATGGGAAGAAGTGGACCAGACTGGAACTGAGGAAACTCCAGGGTGATTTCAGCTGATGATTGGCTTCCGCTCATCCACAGTATGACATTTGGTACCAAGAAGAAGAAAGAACCTTTTTTCTCTAAAAGGCAATTCCATGGCCTTTCTGAGAGGTTGACTTAGCTCCCAGTACAATCAAGTTGTCAAACTTAGCGAATTTAATTTCTGCTAAAATCCAAGGGGAAGAAGCCTCCATCCATCCCCATTACTAACCATACATTGTAAGAAATGAAACATTAAATCTAGTATGAGGTTGCTTTTGTGAACTTACAAGTCACATTTGAAAAAAAAACTACAGCATTTTACACAGTAGCTGTTTCGGGTTAGATTATAAGTACAGCTGTGCTTCTGTGAAGGAAGCCAAACTGTCATCCTTTCCACTGCAGTTTACTTTTAGACATCGCACAACTTTAAGCTGGCATTTCATGGCAGTGTTGGCATTTCCCCAGCTTATGGAGTGATTTTTTTGGATAGAAGTGAGTTTAAATGCTTCGTTTTATAAGATGAATAAATGTCCGGATGCAAGGAAAAGTGTACTCCCCATCTATAAATGTGCAGTAGTGCTCCCAGAGAATCTTCTGGACTATAACCTGACAAGGCCTGTAATAAACTCAATGCCTACATACTTTAAATCTTTTTCTTTCTTGAGTTGCTAGTGCTTTTAGGTAACTAAGATGATCTCATGTGTTACATATTGGTAAAACTGTTTTGTTCCACTGAGTGGTGTGGCTCATTTTTGTAATCTAAACACTTAAGGAAGCTGAAGGAGGAAGGAGGTTTCCACAAGTCTGTGGCCAGTTTGGGCTATATAATGAATTCCAGGCCAGCCTGGGTTATGATGTGAGAAACTTTCTCAAACAAACAAACAACAACAACAAAAAACCCCCAAAATATTAAAGAAGTGTTTCATTCTCTACTTTTAAAAGCTATGAAGGTTTACAGAGGCAGATGGTATTGTAAGGATACATTGAGGAAGAGACTTCTGTATGCTTACACTTAGGTAAAGAGGCAGAGATTGTTCAGTCTTGGAACCTGGCAAGCAGAGCCTCTTTCCTAATCCACACCTCAGAGCTTCTAATTTTGTTCAGCAGGTTTCTTTATTCTTATCCATGAGAAACCAGAAGTGCCCAAAAGTTAATGCCCTAAGAATGACTTTCAACTATGCTGAGATAATCCTCAGACAATGCCCCCTGGGATTGCTGCCAGACATCCACAGTCACAATCTACATACAGTCTACCCCTCATTGATCTCTGTTTCCTTTCTTATCTGTGCATACCTTCATGGTTCTTCCTGGCAGAATCCAACCAAAACATAGAGCCAATAGGAAATGCCCAAATGCTCATATCATCCTCCCTAAAGCTTCCAAGCAGTGCCCAAAGCCCTGCTTCACTGGCCTAAAGATGTTCGCAGGACCTGTTCAGATCTCCCACTCCATCAAGTCCAATTTCTCAGGAGTAATTTTCTTTTGGGCACACTTCTAGACCTGCAATGAGGAATGCATGTGGTCATGTAGATGAGCTGGCCGTGTTCACGCCCACAGTGTCCTTTCTAGGAAAAACTGGACCAAGAAGAGAAGGACAGAGGATAGAGGTCTGAGCCTCTGCTTGTGCTCTTGCTGTGCAATTCTGAGGTCAAGGGATGAGCTTGAGGAAAAGCCATGAGGCTGACTTTTAGTTTCATCTGCTAGACACAATGCAATATTAGCCACTGGCCTAAGGGACTTGTTTTATTTATTTTCTATCTCATGTATAAAAAGGAGAATGTATATAAATTTATTGTTTAGGGGCCCTTAGGTTATGCTAAGCTCATTGGGGTAGCAAGTCCCGAAGTCATAAGGATATATGAAATTTCTTTTTATCTTCTGGCTAGGAACTCTGTGAGTTCTTGCCCTGGATGACTTGGGTTCCCATGCCACTTCTAGGCCTCTCCCTCCTTCTGCTTAAAGCAAAACAAACGTTCAAAAAACTAGGAATTGTACCTCGTGTTCTTTATGTAGAAAAATGAAAATAGCCACTGAACCGTGCAATACCATGAGGAAAACCCAGAATGTTACCTCTAACCACAGAGAAGGCCTTGAAGGAATTATGCCAGTTTATGAACAGAAGGCTGCCCTGGGAATGACTCTGGGAATGTGGTTGGTAATTTTTTGTTTTTGTTTTTTTTGTTTTCCTTTTTACTATCTAGTGCTTTAAATGGTCAGACCATAGAAGAATCTTTAAAAATAAAACTATAATTTTTGTACCCATGTGTAACAACTCAGACCATAGAATGGTACCTCTAATCTAAAGAGTGGCTTCAATTATTTACAGTGACTGCTACTTAAAAGTGTGAAGGGAGATGTTTGAAGTACTTTATTTTTGTCTTTTGGAGACAGGTTCTCCCTGTAGCCCCAACTGGCCTGGAACTTACTATGTAGACCAGGCTAACCTTGAACTCATAGATGTCTACTTACCTCTGCCGCTCAAGAGCTGGGACTAAAGGCGCTCACTACCACATTGCGCCTGGTACTTTGTTTTTAATCAGAGAAATTTTTGTATGTTTCCAATTATCTTTAAGAATTTTGTCTCAGAGGAACTAGTTAAATCAGACACACCTTCAAATCCTGACAGACAGGTCCCAGCTATAAGGACAGATGTCAGTGTAAAAAGATTGCTGAGTTTTCAGAAGGAGTGGAAGAAATTAAACTTTTGACTAATTCTTCACTCAGTGGAGTTTCTGATGACAAAACTAGCAATACACTTATTTTAATAGTGCTATCATTAGATATACACAGACCTTTATAGCTGACAAATTCTTTTTTCTCAAATGTATCTCATTTAGTATGACAGTATTATAGGTCTTAAAATGTCTTAAGAAATTCATTTCATAATTTATGATATAATCCCTTTGAAAATAAACGTGGGCTCCCATTAACTGATATTACATAGGTATGGTCAGGGTAAACCAGTCTCTAGCCAAACATTAATAAAACTACCACGGAGAAAATAATCAAAGATGCTTCTACTCTGTGGATACTCCACTAAATATTTGGCCTGTATTATGGAATTTTTCTCGTAATGGCATTGTAAGGTTGATTTAAGAGTCTCTCATTTTACAAATGAAGAATGGGATACCCAGAAAACGAAACTTGTCTACAGTTGGTTACACAATGAGGTATGCACTAAAATATCTAGTCATATTATAAAAAGTATGTGTTAAGACCCATGAGGTTATAAACATTTTAATGTATAATACTAAAGCAAATTTCTTTCCTGGAGTTTCACTTTACTTTTGCCTTATTGCTAGGGAATTGATTTTATTGACAAAGTTTACATGATCTAAGGCATGGGTCTGAACCTCGAAGTGTTCCATAATCACCAAGCTATCTAATAAAACCATGACGAAAACAATGAACTGCACAAAATTTAACATGAGGTAGTCAATAGAAAGATTTGAAAAAGTAAATGCTTGACCGAACCATCCAAACACATTTATTATAATGTCTTATGGGTTGATTTAAAGTGAATACAAGGTTTTTCATTCTTTTGTAACTTTACGGTAAACTGTACACATAAGGATAAGATCAAACAGAGCAGCACATGGCTGAAATTATAAGCAAAAATCATTTACAGTTGCAAAGGAGCTTGGCTGTGATGTGCACATCCAAATGCAAGTGAATCAGAGACTGCTGCTTCATCTCAGACTAATTTCATAGTTAATTAAGCACTGTCTTCCAGAAATGGTTCTTATTTTCATTTACAGCTACTCTAATAGACTTATGCTACCTACCTTAAAGTAGACTCTTTACACTAGCTTGTTGGTTCCTTTTGGGTTTTACTACATCTGTTAGGTAGCTGAGTCTATTAAGAAACAAGTGACTATACAAAGGTATAATCAACAGAAAGTCACATGTGAGGCTATTTCTGTTCTACTTGTTATAGTTTCTATTTCTGTTGCTTTGACAAAAACATCCTGACAAAAGAACTTAAGGGAGAAAAGTTTTGTTTTCACTAACAGTTCCAGAAGGATACATTCCGCCATGATGGGGAGGGCAGGGCAGCAGTCAGGGAAAGTAAGGTGGGGGGCAGGAATGGAAAGCTGGTTGGTCATAATGTGTCCACACTCAGGAAGCAGATCTTATGTAGGAAATGGGACCAGGCTTCACGGCTCCTTGCCCCATGATCCACTTCCTTCATTGGGGCTCTACCTACAAAAGATTCTACAACCTTCCTAAAAGTTGCCAGTTGTTGAGAATCAAGTGAAGAAGGGATGAAGAAAGGGATACCCAGAAAACGAAACTTGTCTACAGTTGGTTACACAATGAGGTATGCACTAAAATATCTAGATATCTAGACCCTGTGGTCTTCTCTTCAAATGTGTGGTTGCCATAGTAGCAAGGAAAGTAATTTAAAATCTTAAATGCTTTTTAGAATTTGTCTATTTTTATTTTATTATGCGAATGTTTTGCCTACGTGTATGTAAGTGCACTTCATGTGTGCAAACCAGCAGAGTCCAGAAAATGGTCTTGGAGTCCCTGGAACTGTAGTTACAGATTGTTGTTAAATGTCATGTAAATGCTGGGAACCAAGCCTGGGTCCTCTGTAAGAGCAGTCATTACTCTTAACCACCGAGCCATCAATCCAGTCCTTAATATCTTTTTAATCATTCAAAGTTTAAATTGTTGAAATTATATAAGGAAAAGCTCTTTTATTGGTAAATGTAATGTTAAAATTTCTTTTAAAGTGATAGTATGAAACTCAGTAAGACTTTTCCATATCCCATATTAAATTTTTTTTTAAAACTCCATTCTATACAATTGCTTTTATCACTAGATTAAGTTCACTACTGGTAGTTTGGATGCCACTGAAAATGAGTACTCATAACAGACAGCAATGTTCTTTGTATATTAAGCCAGTGTAACTTCAGAAGACCAAATTACCAACAAATTTAGGTTTAGAGATCTGAACTGGATTTTTTAGCTATTCTAAAACACTTAACAGTGCAGTCCCAAAGTAGTCCAAATGTTGGAACCAATAAAAGGTGATATTTGTAGCCAGAGAATAGGCAGTGGTATCCAGAGAGTGGAGGTGGGATAGACACAGCCTGATAGGTCATACTTTGAGTTTTGTTTATTAGAACTTAGCTTGAGATGTTACTGACTTGAAGTTGACTGTAACTCTGATACTCTTACAAAGTTCACAGTCTGTTCTCCTCAAGGTCACCCACAGTTCTCTATGTAAACAGAACCCTCTTGGCCAGACCAAATAAGTATGGAGTCAGCTTCAGTCAATTCACTATGACTGTTGGCTGTCATATCTGGATTCCTGGTGTTTCTCTCCCTGTCCATCCCTGGCAGCCTTCACCTAATCTCCATATTCACTCTCAAAGATGGCTTTTGGTTTTGTTGTTGTTTTTGCAAGAACTCTGCAGGTTATATAGGTACACTCCCTCATTGGCAGCCCAAATCACTCATCATGTATTCCCTCATCTGGGTGGAGGGCAACCTGAGCATTTTTCTAGGGAATCCATGGTTATTCTTTTCACCCCAAAGGTACAGATAACAGATCTGGGAATAGTAGAGAACTCTCACAACTTGCTAAGATCCTCTTTCTTGACACCAAAAACACCTTTTATTTGAAGGATTTCTTTTCTGTTCTGAATTGTTTTAATGTATTATCATTTCTAATATTTTTTTAGCTTTCCTGAATAATTCCCCAGTTGGGTTATTCTATAGAGTAGAAATCTTAGAGAAAGTTTGTTTCTCTACTTTTGATTACATTTTCTCTTAGAATTGGTTCTTAGGTTGCCTATCTTCTGAAGTATGTTTTCTGTCACATCTTCCAAATCTCTTTTCTTCCTTGTGTAAAATTCTGTAAATTTCTCTGGAAAATTTGAATACCTATTGACTTATTTCTTTTTAGTGTTTCAAACTCAAGAATAGCCACTTCCTGAAACTTAATTTGTCCCAATGCTCTGAAAAATTGCCCTCTTTGACCCATTCCAAGGCACCAATGATGGCTCTGTCTTTTCATTGAGTTTAATTCAAAAGTTAATTTGTTTCTATCCATGTTTCTGTATTTTAAGGAGTAGGGGATGAATCTGAAAATGCTTGAAGCTCATTCTGGGAGTCAGGTCTGAACTAGTCTCACTAAATCTCATGAAAACACGTAAGCATAGCACACATTTCCCAGCCTTGCCTCACATACACATGTGTTCTCTGTTTGAGCCCTTGTTTGGCTTCTGCTGAGTTTGAGTTCTCTTATTATGGCAGAGTGTCAACTCTTTAGAATAGGTGTTTTCCAAGCTTTGAAAACTAAGTCGGACAACTAATAAGAATCTTTAGGCTCTAGTCCTCTGGCTCATCAGAACTGCCTTATGGAAAAGCCTTGATTTTTAACTTTGCACGTGATTCCATGATCTGTCCTTCTCTTGAAAGCAATCTTAACGTAGTTTGGCATGAGATCATCACATAATCTTCTTGAAAATATACTGAACAATATTAACTATTTTATGTTCAGCCATAGATATGAATCATAGGTATAAAGATCTTGCTGCTTCTGTGATGTCCTACTCTTCCTTGAGGCATTGTCCTGTGATATTTGGGAACACATTCCTTCTGAATAACTGAACAATTATCACATCTCACTTTAGGATAGTCTGCTAATGGCAACTTCTGCTCTTGCCTTAAATTAACATATGTTTTCCAGTTAAATAAACATGAAGCTAAAAGATTCTTATGCTGTGTTTTATCAGGCTTATGAAAAGGAAACACTGTTATTGCCATGTAGAAGCCACATAGAATCTATGTATCTAAAATGTCTGAACAAAGGGAATTCTTACATTTGATTTTGCAAATGATTAGAAACCAGCCTCCATGTAGGGAAATGTCTTCCCCAAGGCTATATACACTAAATGCTCAAAGTCAGGAAAAGGTCCAAAGAAGTCAGTATAGCATTGTCTGTATAGTTGACAAATACATACTTAAAATATGTCACACATCACACTATAATGCATTTTCTTTACAGAAGTAGGATCCATATCTCTAAGACACAGGATTCGGTCCCTCCCTACTTTCTCTAAATATAGTACTTATGTATACAATTAAGAGTTAGAAATAATTGTGGAATTAAATGAGAACATTCTATCTTGAAAAAGTGAGTCATTTTACAATAAGTATTGTATAATATATCACATGTATTTCATATTCAATAGCAGCCACAAAAGTTCCAAAGGCCCAAGTTATATTGAAACATAGATTTTGTACAAAGCAACAGAACCTTTAAATTATTCATGATAAATTAATATCTCTTTTATTGCATTAATACTTCTTAATAGCCTCCAGCAGACTAGATCAACATTATATAGTCCTGATTAATAAAAGATTTATCAAGATGTGAGCAGACTTCAAAAGGAAAGAGATTACAATAGAGTTCATGATCCAAAACATGTTAAAACTGGGATTTAATTAAATGTTCGAGAAAATTGAGAAATCAGAAGATAACTTCAACTCCACAGAATATGAATTTTATATAAGGAGATTTTCTTAAATCTTTCTGTTTAATGTAATGCGAAAAACCCAAGCAAACATTATTTTGACTCTTGAAACAAACTGTGAGGATTACTCCTTAAACTCTAATGCATTGCAAATAGCAGAGAATCACTAGACATGGAGGCTTCAAGGGTGAGCAGGGCCCTATAAGACCCTCACAGTTTGTGCTGCTTAGTGGAAACATGGAGAATGCTCTTCTTTCTCCAGATAATTAAGAATGATGAGAGTACTTTTGCAGACTTCTTTGTACAGACTGCAGTTTACACCATTTTTTCTGAAGTGCAATGTAAGGACTCAGTGATTCATAAATACACAGTGAAACCATTCTTTATTTCCCTGCTTCTCACAGACCCCACGTGTGGGACCACCACTCCCATGCCTTCTAAAGGTTCTATGGAAGAACCAATAATCTTCCAGTTTGATTTCTGCAGCCTCCTCTCTTATCCCCCCTTGCTGACATGTGAGTTTTTATGCTTCACCTTTTCTAGATGAGATCCATTAAGAAGAAAGGACCAGGTTTGTATTTTATCATCATACTGCATTATGTACAGAAAAACAAGAAAACACTTAGAAAAATGTTAATTGTCCTTTCTATAAGAAACCATATTCCCTCAACATACTCTAATTTCAATTTCATTATATCTTATTGTCTTAAAGTTTTACCTGGTAATCAGTCTATCTGTAACAAGCTGGCAGGTAGAGCAAGACAGTATTTCAGTGATGGGCAGGACATCAGCAGGGAGGCCAAAGTTGTGTCAGGAAGCCTGTGATTTGTATCAAGTACTTCAGAACATTTCCTCCAAGTAGAAATCCCCAATGGGCCGCTGCATATTGCGGTACACCTTGACCCGAAGGTAGATACACCAGGACCTGCCAAGTTCTGGGCACAAAACAGCTCTAATTCACTGTGTTAAATGGCAAAGTCAAGCAACTGGTGATTTATGGCTGTAAATTATCGTGTTCTTCATTAGTGGTAATTGCTACTGAACCTTGAAATAAAATGGTAATCAATGTGCTAAAATGAGACACCCACAGTGGCTCCTCACTGTTCACCTGCAAGCCTGTCTGCCTGCCCCGCTTCCAGTGCTAAGCGGGAAGAGAGTGTAGGAACCCAGACATCAGCAGATGCTGTCAGACAGGAGATCAGCCCTGGCTTTCAGTTCTCTGTTCAGTCGGATTAAAGACTTATGTTTGGATGCTCTCCTGGGAATACACAGAAGCTGCTACAGTTAGGGAGTGATGAAGCAATGGAGGCACCATCTTGAGAAAGAGCCATGCCTCAAGTGACTGCAGCTCGCTTCAGTCCAGCAGTTCTGGCTTGGAACGTTCTGCTCCGGCCCCACACCTAGCTGAGGCTCGAGAAACCGAGCAACCGAGCCTCACAGCAAGCATAATGAACCTTGATTTCACTTTTAGAACACCTGGTCAAACTATCAGGCCTTTTCACTTTCTTTATTAGTGTGGCTTTAATCATTCCTGAGGCCTCAACTGCCAGGCAAGCAGTCTCCCATTTTATGTCAGTCCCAATTGTTTCCTACTCGAGACAGCCTCCCATGCAGAGAAATGAATTCTTGACATTAATGTAATGGTCCCTGGTAGCATTTGACACAGGCAATCTGAAGAACGGTATAAGCAGCCGGCACACTGGTGACTTCCTTTGAAACGCCATGATCACTCAAATGCTGGTGAAGACCAAATTTTCCTGCCATTCCATCTAAGGGAATGTGCTAGTCAACCGGGCTTTCAATCCTGACAGAGCAAAGAAGACTGACAAAAATGTCTATTACTGGCAGTGGAAATACTTCCTTTAGCAGAGGTGATTGTCATTCTGTTAGATAAAATGAGGGGATTATCCTGCAGAATTTCCCATTTAGCAAGGTCTGGGGGGTCATCATGTGGATGGACACTCTCCTTTCACTGATAGAAGCCAAGGACAATTAAGATCCTTTCATGCTTGCTTCATTTAGAGTTATGAATTCTTTAAGCAGCTCTGAAGCATGAGACATGGACCCTTTAAAAAATTAATAGACTTGACTTTTCCAAAAAGTTTTAGACAAGTATAAAATTGAGCAAAAAGTATAGTCTCCAACCCCATCCTCCCCACCCCTATGCTTACACACAGATTTTCCTCTTACAAATGAGAAATTCCTATCAACACATTCACAGTTCATATGATGGGTCAATTAATCAGACAAGGAATTTTCAAAACAGTAGCTTAACTTGTCAGCCCTCAAATGGTTAATAAAAGAAACAACCAGTCTAGTCACTGCAAGCATCTCTGATCTTAATACACCCTCAGGGGCTTTTTCTACTGTTAGAGCCCTTTATGGACTTTGTTGATTGTCTATGACAAACTACATACTGAAAGACAGATAGACAAGGCTCTGGTCACCTTATCTCTTTCCTTGACTTACAGGAGTTCAAATTCTGACTGTAAAAACTTGCCTCATTTTGTGGTTACTTTAGCAAGTTGTTCCTGAACAGAAAATCGCCCACAACATTGATCTGTTCAAAGAACCCACTTTTATTTCCATTGAATTCCTTTATGAAATTCCTGTTTTCAATTCTATTGATATTTACTTGAACTTTTCCTAAGTTTACACCGGGTATTGCTTTTCTTTTCTGGGTGTCTATGGTAGAAATTTACATTGTTAATTGTTAAATGGTTTTTCTCCTCTAATATATGCATTAAGTACTATAAATTTCCCTCTACCAGAAATTCTGATAAGCTATGTTTTGATTCTTTTTAAATTTTAAAAATAACTCTTGGTTCTTTTATTTAACCCTGTGTTAAGAGTGTGTTACTTTTTGCCAAACTCGTTGGGGATTTCCAGCTCTTTCTGTTGCTGACTTTTTAAATACATTTTCATTGTCATTTGATGAGACCATTATGTAACATAGTTATTGTAAGAGATGGCTCAGTAGGCAAGGACAATAGTTACTCTCACAGAGGACCTGAGTTCAGTTACAGGCACACACAACCTTCTGTAACTAGAGTTCCAGGGGATCCGATGCCTCCTTCTGGCCTCTATGGGTACTTCATGAATGTGAAGCACTTCAGGCAAAACACTTAGACACATAAATTTCGAAAATTGAATAAATCGTTTTTAAAAAGTTAAGATCTGCGTTGTGACCCCAAAAGGATTAAGCTATGATTTGATCTATTTTGGTGAATAATTTATGAACTGAAATGCATGTTCTTCTGAGGCTAGGTAAGTCTTATCTGGTACTGATTGGGTATATTAAAGTCTCCAATGAAGATAATGAATGAATGTATTTCTTCTTGCTGTGCATTATTAGTCATAAGACAACTTATAAGACATTTTCTATCGGTTCTTCTTTTCCATGTCTTCTCAATTTGTTGAAAAAAAAGTGTCGTATTGGAGAATTGACCGTTTCATTACCTAGAACCTCTCTTAATTCGTGAACTTTCCTTGTTTTGAAGCCTATTTTATCTAAAATTTATAAAGTCAAACCATCTTTTCCAAAATCAGTGTTAACATGATATACTCTAATGCAATCCTTTGTGATATTTTGAAGTGAGTTCCCTATAGACATTTCATATTACTTATAGGTGTTCATTTATATTTTGACCATTATTTCCAACTGGTACATATAGATCTCAATCATATTTGTAGTGACTTTTTTATTTTTGGATTCATATCTGTCATAGCTGTAAAACAAATTTTATTCATTTAAAATCTTGTTTATGTATTAATTTTTCTTCTGCTTTCAATTATTTTCTCCTTCTGTTTTTGTTAAATATCTTATGTGATATGCCTTTATCGCCTCCTTTACAACAACTATGTTTCCATGATAGGTTTTGTTAAAAATGGGTTAGGAGTGCAACAAGCATTAACAACTCATGTAAGTTTACTTTTAAATAATATTTTATTGCCCATATGAAGTACATATAAGTTATGACAATATTCTCAATTACTTTCTTTTCAAGAGTGTCATTGGCATAATTTTTCATAATTCATAATCACTGATAATTTTAAAGTTATCTGAAAGCTTACTTGAAAGAAAAATAAATATGGTACCTTAATGTAGTATTTTCTAGCATTCTTCCTAGTACCCACAAATTCCTTTAATGTACAAGAAAAAAATTCACCATTCCTCATTAATTTGTAGAACAAATCTCACTGGGCACCAAATTAGAAGCTTTTCTTATTTTTTTTTCTTTTTCCTTTTGAACATTTAAAATGTATACTTTTGTCTTGCTTCCTTGGTTTAAGAAAAGTCTGATACTCACATAAACCTGTTATTTTGGCACTGTTTTTTTTCAAAATGAAGAAGTTTGATTGCAAGGTCAATGAACCAGGAGTAAGGAGTTAAAAAAGAGCTTACATCTGCATCCTTGATCAGAGGAAGGAAGGAGCAGATACTGGTTCATTGGATGACATGCCTCTTCAAGGGTTGTGGGCTTCTTTATAGTGAAGTGCTCTGTTATGAATGAGTCTCTAAGCTCGTGATATGCTTTCAATTTTTGCAGTTTTGAGAAGCTGGCCGCAAACAATGATAATTATTAGCAGAAACTCTGGAGGATTTTCCTGAAAGACAATGTACGAACTTTTTCTTTATCCTCTTCATCCCCTTTCCCACAGGAGTCTTTTCAAGGATTTTTCCTTGTCTTTGATTTTGTGTTGATTGACTGTGATGTATCTTGCTGGGTATTCTCTGAGCTCTCTAGATCAGTGGGGTTTGGTGTCCATCACTAATTTTGATAAAGCTTTCCACTTTTTCTTCTCCTCCTAACATTCCATGTTTTAATATCTTTTCCAGGGTCACCCATTTCTTGGATATTCTGTACTATTATCTTTTTTTAATTTTCCTTTTAAAATTGCTTTTCATTTGGAACAGTTTCTCTTGACACATCTTATGTTCCTGATTATTTCTTGAATATGTAAGGTCCACAGATGAGTCACGAAAGACATTTCTGTGTCAGGGGTTTTGATTTCTGGCTCATCCATTGGATTCTGTCTTAGCATTTTCATTTCCTTGTGTGCATTGTCTAGTTCTAATTGCATAGTTATCTTTTTTTTATTAGATGCCTTGAGCAGCTAGTCAGTATGTCAATAATCAGCCACTTTACATTTTTGATTTGCTAATTGAAACATCTCTGCCATATCTGAGTCTAGGGTCAGAGTCTTAGACTCTCTGGCTCTCTCTCTCTCTCTTTCTCTCTCTCTCTCTCTCTTTCTCTCTCTCTCTCTCTCTCTCATTCTTTCTCTCTTGCTCTCCCTTACTCTGTTTCTCTATCTCAGTTTCTCTCTTCTCTGCCTCCCCTGTTCCTTTGCTTTCTCATCATTTTTGCCTTTTATCATATCTTGTAATTTCTTGTTGAAAGCCAAGTATGTTATATTAGGTAAATAAAAAGTAAGGTAAATAGGTCTCTTGCTCAAGGATCCATTCTGACTGTGGAGCCCTATGAGGAAGGCTCCATTTCTAACAGCCGTGATACTTATAAATTCTTGCCAGAATGTAATCACATTTCTGAACTAATTGAGCTTTAAAAGACTTTGTCAGTAAGGAATTTGATAAGGTTGGAGAAAATTAAATGTGGGCCTAATATTAGGCCACTGGGGGAGAACTGAAATAATTACAGTGCTGTTCTTGATTCTTTAATATTATGCTGATCGTGCTGCTCCTATTCCTTAATGCCAAGTGGTGGAGCATGCCTACAGCTGTCATTTCCTGACTCCACCTTGGTCTGAGTAAATCTGTTCAGAGAGAGCATGACGTCAGCAACCTGACAGTCACTATTATTGATGTCACATACAGACTGTAACAAAGAGAGAACAAATGAACTGCTTCTCATTCTACCGAGGCTCTCATTTAAGGCAGGTGTTTCCTTTCCCCGTGTAAAACCTAATGCATATCAGGAAAGGATGGTCGCTTTCTTAATCTGAAACAGAAAACACACCTATAAAACTGGTCCCTGAAACCATAGTCATCCATCTATCCAGTAGGTACACCTGTCTTTTTTTCCTCTTCTTAGGTCCCTTGGTAGTCCTAGAACATCAGAACATTTTCTTTGCCATGGTTTGTGTCATGGCTGGGCCACATATCTGAAATAACCTATAGCACTTTAAGTATGCTAGATTAAGTTCTTATCATGAATACTGAAGTGTCTTGCAGCCTAGATATCTTGAAGCTCGAACCTAAGCATGTGCAGAAATCGCTTATACATTACCTGTAACATAAGAAGTCCTTACTTATGACGCTGCCCATGGCTGCCAAACAGACATTGACTGGAGATCAGCTAAGCACTCTCATATTGGGTTGAAATAGAAGAACACATGTGTATATTTTTCTCTGAGTGTTTTTTTTAACATGTTAGGAAAATAAGAAACTGAAAGTTGATATTTTTCTCCCTGAAATTTGTTCTAATCACCAGTGACAGATTTAAAAATAAATGGCTGAGCTATTTGACTTGGCACGATTACACACTGAAGAGAGGGAGAGAGGGTTTCATAAATATTTAACTTTTCATTTCCATATGTTATACGTGCCAAACATTCTTAGAGGCAGTGAGGGGTGTCTCGAAAGAGCAATGGCTTTGCAGTCAGACAGCTCAGAGTTTGAATCCCATTTCAAGACTATCCTCACCAGAAGATTGTCAGCAAGAATTTTCAGTACTTTTGAAAATTTTGTTTTGATTTGCAACAAATTCACAAACCATTGGGTTGTTTTGAAGGGCAAATAAAATATCAAATAAATATCATTTATGACTGTGTCTGACACAAGAGGGTTTCTTAAGGAAATTATGTCCATCAATATTTCACATACCCATAAGTAGTTTAACTTTCTGAATGATACTGAGGTCACTAGCCTAGGGCCCTGGTGAGATCTGGGCCCTAGAGGATTTTGTGGCTCTTTCAGTCCCAAACCCAGGATACCAGTCACCACTTGGGCTTGACGCTCCTGCACTGGTGCCTGCTCACCTACAGAGGGCACTGTTGTCACAATCTTTTTCAGTGTCCAAATGGGACAGGAAGTGAAGGCCTGTTAGGAATGTGTGTAATAGTTCTGTACCTTTCTTTGACTCTTCTGAAGCTCATTTAATTCCGCAGATGCACCCAAGAAAAGTGACACAAGTTGACTGTGAGAATCAACTGGAATGGAATTATGTAAGCTTGGTATTTGGTACATAGTCTCTTGAAAAACTAAAAGTGAAAGAGTAGCCATAAGCAGTACGCAAGCAACCTGGCAATCATGTGCCAAGTCAATGAATGAATGAGTGAGAACATAAGACCTGCTCCAGGATGGACTGCCAACTCCAGTCACCTACTTTTTACTAAGACCAGAGCCCATCCGCTGTTCTTTCACAGCTTTTAATTCCTGAGAATTATTTTTTCCTGAAGGAATTATAATAAACAGATTTTTAAATGTGGTGAGAAAAGGTAGATTCTCGAGGAAGAAAATCTAAGTCCCTTGAGTGGAACTGCAGACGAAAAGGGGAACCAGGTACATCCACTAAACATTACCCACTGTTTCTCATTCATATTTAACTGCATATCCTGTAATCTGTCTACCAATTCTCCTAAAGTTACTACTTTCAAGCAGGCGTGATGGCATTCAACTTGTCACTGGTCCCCAGTAAGCATTTTCCAGTAAGCATACTGTGTGTGTATGTGCGACTGTGCGTGTGTGTGTATGTGTGTGTCTGTGTGTGTGTGTCTGTGTTTGTGTGTTCTCTGTTAGGAGAAATGAGAAAGTCATCTTCCTATGTTTGAAGCAGTACCATTTAGAATGAGAAAGCTATCCAAATGACATAGCAAGTTTAGACATAGACTATGTATAGCACTGTGTATACCTATGACATAGACTGTGCACAAGCACTATGCGTACTTGTGAACTTCATTGTAGTAAGTCCAAAGACTGAAAATTGAGTTCTGCTTCAGGGGAGTAATTCAGTTTCTTCTTGGGAACACTTCTGGTGTGTGTGGTCATCTGGATACACGATAATCTCTGTAACTTTGGAACTGAGTGACATCACAGTGAAATAAGCAAAACTGATTAGACGTGTGGGAAGCAAAGAGATTTGAAATCATACTCAGTGCTGGAAACTGAACTGCCTCTTTGCATGAAAAAAATACCTTCTAAGGCATCCTGCATACCTGTATCTCCAAACTATAAAATCCTATTTTACACGATCTTTAATAGAGCAAAAACCTGGAACTACAAGCAACAAGCCAGTCCTACTAAATACTAGCATAGGAAAGAGTCATCAGAACACCACACAGCTTGAACCACACTAGTTCTGATATCTTTGAAATGAAAAACCTGCAACTTTAAAATGCAGTGAAGAATACCATAAATTGCATTAGCACCTACTCCAGCATATATAACTATACTTTGAATACTCAAGCTTGTCATGAATGTTTACTCAGTGAGAAATGAACTTGACTTCTGGGGGAATTTAATATTGACAACAAAAAATTGCAAAATTCTGAAACAACCATCTTGAGATAGAAAAAAAAAAATTCTCAAGTTGGTGCCAGAACCAAGAATGCATCTAAATAGAAATGTAAAAGATATTTGAAGATGGAAGGGGGTGAGTTCCAGCTCCTAATTTAATATACAAAGGAGCTACAAAGTGTCACTTTATATCAAGTAAAAAATGGTGAGAAGAGATTCATGATGACTTTTGTTAGACTTAATCACTAGCCAAGTGAGGTTGAGAGTTAAATATCACCGAGCCCTAGAGAGGCAGGTAAATCAAAACATCAGAGTTAAGAAGAGCAGAACCCACTGGAAGTAAAAACTAGTCTATATGGTCGTTTCAACCAATTACTTTAACAGTATGGATGAGCATGTGTGAGGAACCTCTGGAATATACTCCAAATCTATCATCTATCTATCTATCAATCTATCTATCTACCTATCTATCATCATCATCTGTCTATCATCCATCTATAACTATGTATACATATCCATCTATAACTATATATACATATCCATGCGCATATAAATCTTCAGAGCTTTTCTCTAAGAACTTTATTTGATTTTTCAAAGGGAAAACCAAGATACCATGGAATTAGGGGCCGGAAAGGAGTAATTGCTGGGAAATAACCCCAAATCCTTCTCTTGAATAAATACTTACTCCCTACAGCGAAGTTCTGCCACAGCCTTGTCTCCATGCCTCTTCCGCTTTTCTCCCTGCGGGTGAATGAAAAGGTTATAGAAATGTACTTGCAGTTTACAGGGCAGAGACACAAGCAGCTAAAGGACCGAGGTTTAATCATGAGATTAGAAAGCATCCTTCACACTTTACAGCCAACAAATAGGGTAACAATGATGCTGTGTAACTAAAACTGCTGCAAGAAACACTCAGTTTGTGAGGGACAGTGCTTACAGAAGGCCACCAACAATGTCGTACACGAAAACAAGGATGCCAGAGATTAACATAAACTCAGACTGGAGTTTATTTATGTAGTTCGTTTTTATGATACAATATGCATGCTGCTAAGAAAAACTCACAAAACTAGCTAAGTATGGTGGTGCACAGCTTTGATCCAACAAGTTAGAGCAGGAAACGGGTGGATCTCTGTGAGTTCCAGGTCAGCATGGCTGACACAGTGAATTCTAGGCTCATCAGGGCTACCTGGTAAGACCCTGTATGAAAGAAAAAAAAAAATTGCAAAACCTGCTGAAAGAAAGGAAGAAAGAGGGAAGGAGAAAGAAAAAAAAAGAAAAGATTCTGAAGAAATAAAGCATATAATAGAACCAGACCTCAGCATGACACAAATTTTGAAATGACCCAACAGACATTTTAAAAATAGCTATGATAAAAATGTTCAGGACTCTCAAAAACAGCCAATGTGTAAGATAAGTAAGTAATTAAGTAAATAAATAAATAAATAAATCAAGTAATGTCTAAATGGCACCAGCCAACTTGATCACAAAGAATTGATTACAGGCTTCCACTACCCTGGGAGCATTCTGGTGTTCAAAGAAACAAAAGCTCAGGAAAAAGCAGTAAGACTTTGATTAGAAGACTTGTCATACCTCTCAAGCCATTCTTTCTTCCTTTTGTATCTTTTAGGGAATTCTTCGGGTAGTAGATACAAGTGTGTGGTGCTGGGTATTTATTTACTGAAAAGAACTTGTTCACCTTTCAGTGTCCCTGAATTGTTTATTTAATCAAAGCAATCAAAACAAAATGAAACCTCATGAGCTAAGGGACATCTGAGATGGGAAAATCAAATGTAAGGAGGATTTATCCCCAAGGCCTGGCCTCTCTGACAATGTCTACCATGACAGGAAGGTGAGTGAGGCTCTACAAGCATGACGACAGTATGATTTTCTGTTATTCTCATGTCTTGGTATGTTTTTGCCCTTCTTTGTCAGTCAGCTGTTTCCACAAGTTCTCATTACCTCTAACTGCTTTCCTTATGCTCTCGAGTTTAGTTTTTTAAGAAAGACTCCCATTGACCACAGCCATCTCCACCATCCCTTTAGAATAGAACACTTAGACCTAATGAATTTTCATGTCTACCTGTCTGCTTGTGGTCAGCGATGCTGGCCCTTAAGACTACATCTGAGAAGCTGAAGCTCCAACACAGAATTCCAAATATAACAGATACCGTCATCTACATGCTGGTGCTGAAGCTGCTGGTTTCCAGTTGAATGACTAGGCCTTCTTTCCCCAATGCACCAAAAACTATTCTTGTGGCAATATAAGGTTGTTTTAGAAACTTAAAATACAACAAAAACAGACTTAATAATTCAGGATGGTATTTATGTCTTTATTTTTATTGCATATCTAATGATATAGCAATCTTTGTTGACTGGATTTCCTTTAAGCTCTTCTAGGGATCATCAAATGTATAAGCTGTGAATACTTTTCTAAAAGTAGTTAGTTCTGCCATGATGCCGTAAGAGCAGTCATAGACACTGCACAGACAGATATGTGCAGCCCCACTAGAATGTGTTTACAGAAACAATGGCATTTGCCCGTATTTCTTGGGCCCTTTCTTTTCCCAGCACAAGTGTACTCATAGTGTGCTTACAGTCCCTTACACTCACCTTGTGTGTCTCCATTTCCTCATCCTTTTGCACCCCTGACTAATCTTGGATTAGTGGATTCCAGCTTCATAAAATTGCATGGGGTTTCCTCAGTTGTAAAACTGTTCAGAATCTCTTAAAATGGAGACAAAATATGAATTGCCTAAAGGAGAACTAATGCCTCAGAATCATCAAACAGTACATGCATTTGGGGGAAATTTCCAGTGTTGGAGAATGGAATGTTTTCTCCAAGGGGTGATGAGAAAGGATCTTATGTCACATAAAGCTTGTGAATCTGCTTAGGCACATTTTCCTGAAAAGAATAATGATAATGTCCTTTCTTGGCAAGCCTTTAAGAAACTGGAAGAGTATCTGTAGAGGAGGAGGGGAGGCTGGGCTCACAGTACATTCTTCTTTGACAACTCTCTTTACTCTGTTTTCTCCTAAAATGAAGTTGTCTTTTGTGCTGTTACCACTAAAGCTGGGCTGTCATTTCTGTGGCCTGAGGGATGCTAGTACCATTTTACCTTTCAGAAATCAAATATTAAAACAGTCCCCAGGTATCCGATTTCTCTTCCCAAATGGCGGGTCTGCCAACAGTGCCTGTGGGCTGGTTTCCTTGAATGCATTTTCTCTGACTGTGAGCTATTTATTTCAAGACTTCCCACAATGCTTCATTCTTTGCAAGTTTGTCTTCCTAGGTTCCTGAATGCTTTCTCTCTGTCATAAGTGATCAATGGCTATTAGATTGTAACAGAAATGAACCTTTGTGTAAGACAAAGATTTTGATATGTTTCAGTTCATGGTGTCTTCACCACCTCAGTCCATGAAGGCAGCAGGAGATCAAGACTCTTGGTGCATCTTTCTTGAAGGCATGAATTTTCCTGCAGTTTTAGAATCCTCATAATTGCTGGATTCATTCAGAATTGCCACAGTGTGAAGTTCTTCTCAAGGTGATAATGTGTGTGCATAGCAGGGGATGATGGAAGAAAGATGACAAGCGAGATTCCCTTACTTGTTTTCAGCACAGTTATCACAATCCAACCTGTGTACCAGATTTTGTTCAGTTTCTTCTTTGATAGTAACTTCTTTGCAAGGTTCCTGTTAATATTCATGACACAAAATAGGTTTTGACCATAATTGTATAATATAAGGAATGTTGAATTAATAGAAAGGATAAACCAAACCATCCATCTAACAGTAACATTCAGAAATCCCAAGGTGACCTCAGTCTGGCAACTTCACGACAACCCACTTGGGTCAGGACCCAGTGATGACACGGGAACTCCACTTGTGCTGATCTCACATGTGACTGTGTATGCTGTTTGCAGGATCTGGCACGCACTGTCTGAATAGCTCTTGGGTCTCTATTTTCTGCTCTCAGTCAGAGCGGGCCCTGAATGCATTCACATTATATTCCTTTCTCCAGATTTTCTCTTAGAACATGGGAATGCAACTGACAGCAAACCTCTGGGAATTACAAAAGGATGAATATCTGGCTACAGAGTTGTAGCACAGCCTAATAATTCATGGAGTCAAAATTGCCCCCTTTCACTTCTCTACAAGCCCAGGAATAGGAGGCAAGGGGAAGCTTCCCCTTCATAGAAGTCATAGGTCTAAATGATATGTGTCAGCTTGGTGGGTGGAATGCAGAGACAGGAAAGAATGTCTAGGCAGAAGGAATCATTGTTCATTGATATTGAGGTGAGGAGAAAATGGATGGAGAAGGGGTTGCCAGCCTGGGCAGAGCCTGCAGGATGAAATGGTAGGAGAGAAGACTCTTGGGTCAGTACAGGCCCAGATGATAAAGAATAGCAAGCACATCCCATCCCACACAGCTCCACATTAACCGCTGTGTTCTCTCTGCTTCCTGCAAACGCAAAACACTCAGTGTTGATTCAACCTAGAAATTTAGGGGCCATATCTCATCTTCTAAGGTCATTCCTGTTTTGCACTGCCTACACCAACAGCAGCAGAAAACTCAATGACTTTCAGTAACATGTTCATTTGACCTTGATTAAACAAGCAGCTTTGAGATGATTTCCATTTCATGGCTTCAAGACTTGGATTAAATAAGTGTTGACAAGGAAGGTAATGAAGCCAGACAAACTTGAAGTGTGCAACCGAGCACACTAGGGCCATGTTCCTGCTTTCCCCTTTTAACCTCAGGACAGTCAAACCTTGGGGAAGTCTCTTGCGGTCTTCAAACTTTTGAACAGGGATAAAAAGAAGAAAACAGCATGATTGTCTGAATATCTGCCACAGGGTCAGCCAGGATTCAATCGGGGGAGCTGTTGTCATCTCTCTCTTCACCCCAGCTTCCGATCCTTTTTGACAGGTCTTCTTTGAAACCTCTCACTGTGGTGGTAAACTGACATCGCATCTTGCCTTTGATTTTGAGCTCCTTAGGGGCCAATGTGCAGCTCTCACTTCATTGCCTTCTCCTCTTTCCTCCTCCTTTCTCCTCCTCCTCCCTCCTCATCTTCCTTCTTCTCCTCTCCCCTTCTCTTCTCCTCCTCCTCCCCTCCCTCCTCCTCTTCTTCCTCCTCCTCTTTCTCTTCTTTTTGGTTTGTGTTTTTCCTTTTGTTCAGTTGGGATTGTGTGTACCATCTGCAGAGAGAATGGATGGACGTGTGTTCCCTTTGTACTTCTCAGGAGTGAAACAAGAGAAGATCATGAAAACATTAGACAAAGGGCAGTTTGAATCAATGGTGTATGTTTAAGTCGTGCATAGGTTCCTCTAAGACCCTTAGTCTCTTAACCTATGAAATGAAGAGAACATTACTGTATGTTCAGATTCTTGGCAGCTGGCGTTCTTCCCTGGACATTGACCTGGATCTGCTATGCTTTCCAAAGGACCTCAAACTATTATACAGCAGGCCAGGGGTTCATTCCTTCCTTATACTTCTTCACAGGCTGTCAGCTATTTTCTTTTGGGCCTAGCACTAACTTACTCCTTGTATCTTAACTTGAAGTGACAACTTAGTGGACTGCTTGCCTTACGATTCTGACCCCTCTACTGCATTCCTACATTCATCCCTAAGGCTGGTCTTCCCTCATCTCTGCTCTACTTCCAGGTTAAATTTTATAGCCATGTTTTATTCTTCGGGGTTCCTGATTTTCTGGAAAAAATAAACCATACATTAATCAGTTTCATCTGCATAGAGCAGGCAATTAAAATGTTTATGGACGTATGTGTCAGGCTTTAAATACAGTTCTGAGTGCCTCCTGTGTGCATGCAACACACATTGCTTGAAAATAGACATAGCACATCAACTCTTCCTTACGTTCACCACATAAATGTCTCTTAACAACATTGAAAATTTGATAAAGTCTGTTTAGCTGGATTGGGATATCACCTATTCTTCTTCTTTCTGTAAGTTCAAGCAAGATATACTGTTACTGACCTGATTTCATATTGTGCTTCTAGAATGTACCGGAATTTGTAATTAACCAGTCTCGTGTTTTGAGCATAAATTCCACTTTGAACACATAGACTTTGCAACTGCTAACCGTGTGTGTGTGTGTGTGTGTGTGTGTGTGTGTGTGTAAGAAAGACTGTGTTGTTCCTTCCCACCTCTGACAGTGGTGTTCTCTGTGAGCAGAGCCAAACCCAGCAGGGCCAGATGACACAGTAAACACTGATTGCTTCTGTTCAGTGAGCTCTCAGTGGAGGATCTGGCATTACCCACAATTCCTACTCTGCTTGGCCTTTTACACAGACTGAGAACAGTATATCCTCCAAATTGGAGGTATCCAACTATGCTGCTCACTGTTTCAAAGGAAAGGAAAGGTCACTGTGCCAGAGACCCTGCTTTGGCTAACTCAAATACAAAAGAAACAATGATGATTGTTTCCTTGAAAGTAGATCAGAGTAGAAACCTTCCTGAAAGTATTGATCATGGGCATTAAAAACATTCATGTCTGGTGCATGGGAATCATATCCTACTGTTAATATCTGGTGACAGAATCAGTCGGTCTATATGGATCTTTGTAAGACAGCATGTATCATATACTGAACACTAGGTTTCTTTACTGCCCCCAATCATTGCCATACATAAAAATACGACAGTCCCTCTCTTCTGAGGCCACTCTGACAACTGTTCCCAATGTCTTCTCTAACACCTCTTTATCCTTCACCATCTCTTACTCAGGCAGACTGTTCTCTAAACCACCTCCCCACATGCACACCTTCCTTCCTAAGTGTCTGCTGCACAGTTTCCTGTTTATTCTTATGCACCCATCCCTCAAGCTGGATTATAGGATATACCTGCCTTGCTCATCTTTATAGTCATACAGAAATTCTAGAACAGTATCTGCTGGGGAATACATTGGAAAATACAGGAAACGTCACTGTTATGCTTTTGCTTATCTTCAACTCGAATCCTAATCAAGGGTAAAACTCTTTTGTTTTAAGACATTTTTATTTTTACTTATGTGTCTGTGTGAGGATCTCTGTGAGTGTGTGGCTTGTATGTACAGTTCCCACAAAGGCCAGAAGAGACTGTAACTGAGTATAGGTGCTAGGCATCAACCTTTTGTCCTCTATAAAAACAACAGGCATTGCTAATTTCTGGACCATCTTCTTCAACTTCTAGAGGGAATATATATATATATATATATATATATATATATATATATATGTATGTATGTATACATATGTATGTATGTATATAACATTCCAATGAGAACTAGTGGAGCACTGAAACTTCCTTGGTTTAGAAAGACTATTTCTGGGCCTGGGAGATGTCTCAGTGGTTAAGAGCATAGGCTGAATTTGTATAGGACCCAGGTTCAATCCTCAGCATTCACATGGCGGCTAACATCTGTCTTTAACTGCAGTTCCAGAGGAATCTGACACTCTGTTGTGTCCTCTGTGAGCACTGCATGACACCAGTACACGTACACACATATAGGCAATACATTTGTAAACATAAAATAAAAAATAAATGAAACTTAAAAAAGAAAGACACCGTATCCAAAAACTATGCATAGTTGTAAGATTTTAGAACGACACATAATCCTTCTGAAAGGGTCATTTCAATAACCCATGTTCAAAGATGATAACATTAGTGGTGTCATCTTCTAGCATAATAGCCAGGGAAAGGATGGTGCATCCCAGTTACCAGGAGTATTATGAGGGACATGATCAAGCGCTGGAGTCAATAAGGAGGCAGAGGAGAAGGGTAACCATGGGCAGAAGCACTGCTTTTGGTCTCTGTGGGGAGGAATGTATGAGACACGACAAGTTAGCCTAAGACAGGCTAATTTGGACAATTTTAGAGGACATGGGGCCATAATTATGTCCCTTTTTTTCTGGTCCCTGGTCTTGAGGTGATGAGGGAAGTTGCATAGTGGCCACAGAAATGATAATAAAAGTGATTGAGATATGGTTATAGACTGCCTGGTTTGTGTTTGAAAAACATATCCTTAGGAAAATAGCTTATTATCTCTAGCAAATGACCAACCACAGGAAAGACTGACCTTCCGTGATCAACAAGGCTGACTTATAACAGCATCAGAAATAGACAAATACTTCTTTAGTACAGACTAGGATTCCAAGAGACTCATGTCTCCCTATAAATGATCACATGAGTCGGAGCATCCTTCCAGTTGCTTGGATATGACTCTTGGTAGAACAGTTGGTTCTTGTCTTAAATAGAACCATTGCTGTAATATGAATAGGATAGTGAGTCACCCAGAGAGCATCATCTACCCATCTTTATTGGCAATGATGTGTATAGACACCATAAAGACAAATATTCCCTTAAACATCTTCAAATTCAATTCACTTCAGCTCTAACTGATATTCATATCACTTTCCTTATGAGACAGGAATGACTTATCTTGTTTCTGGATGTATGTTACAGATATTCTTTGCTTGTATTATTTCTTGGAGTGGCTTTCTGCCACCACTGAACAGTGGTGATCTCTTGTTATTTTAACCCATCATCATCTTGAGTCATATATTTTAATCCTTCCTAAGCTACACTTCTTCCCATATCACTGTCAGTGTCGTTGTAGAGCTGGAGCACAGCTGCACTCACTGTTGCTAACTTGTTTCTTCTATTTTATCTGGAACTCAATCACTAGCTTGATCTTCAACCCTCCTGTTCACTGACAAGGGAAAAGGAATGAAGCTTCAAAGTCATGGAGTTTTTATGTATATTTTTATTGTGCTTTGTGCATTTCCTATAATAGATCTTAATCATATCTAGACCCCCTCCCTTGTCCACACCCTTCATAGTCCCCCCAGATTTCACACATTAGGTTATAGATGTTAAGGCCTATCCAGTCAAGCATTTGTACCCAGATGTCCCTGGGTGCAAATTCATCTACAGGAGGCTAATCAGCCTATCTAGAATCACTACCTTAAAGAAGATCATCTCTCCCTCACCCAGCGGTAATTTCTTGGCTAAGGTTTGGGCCTGCTGCCCATTTCTCCAGTTCTATGCTGAGTTTTTGTCTGATTGAGTCAGCATGGGTTTTCTACATGTTGTCACCACTGTGGCAAGTTCCAGGGTTGGTACATGAACATAAGTCAGGCAGTTTTTAAATGAAAAGACACCGACTTGTCTCCTATCTCTGACATTAGCACTTATAAACTTCTTACTAACAAGTATTGAATGCCAGAAATCCCATGGGTCTCTAGGTGTGCCCAGACATCCTATGGGTACCCTCATAGTCTACCTTAGAGAACTATCTAGGTTAGTAGTAAATAGTCCATTCTAGAAGGTTATCATTGTTTTGTTCATCGAACTGATAATTCAAAATTCCCCTATTCATATCTGTGGATTAAGGTTACCTGGTAGTTTCTTTCATCACTAAATAAATCAGTGTTTGCCAGTAACTTCTCCCTTTTCCTTGAGAATTCTGACAGTGATTTTGTGTAGTATTGGCCCGGAGGAAAGACTCACTGACAAGATCTGTTTACATTCAAGAGATCATGGAGAGCTGACAGGCAGAGAACCTCCAAATATCTGAGAACTCTTAGTAGTCAATGGGCATTCTATCTCATTTCTTTCATCTGACCTTCTTTTTTATCTGTCCTTCCACATGGTCTTTACAGTTTGTCAATATTCTATTAAAGTATAGTTACTTCAAGTTTACAAGATTCTTCGTCACAGCAACCATCATAATTATTCTACAGTGAGAACAATATATATGTCACATGACCTCATCACATAACTACTGTGCAATCGCACAAAGAATGAAATAGACTTATGACAACTAACACTTAATAATTCTTATATTGTTAAGTTCATTATAATGTCTTTAAAGTATGCTAACAGAAATAAAAAAATGAGCCACAGAAGCTCATGAATATAATGAACATAATACTGAACAGCAGCACTTAGCATAAAAGAATGTATAGCCTGGATCCCTACATATAACATTCAAAAGCAAACACAGATCTTTAGTGCTACAAGTCCGGTTATTGAGTACATTTTTAGAGTCAGTATTTACTGCTCCAGTAACTATGGCTTGGCTCCATTGGAGGAACTGGTGATGTTATATCTCTTGAAAGATCTATACCATCTGATATTGGTTACACATACATATTCATTTTGGAAAATAAATGTCCTCTTGTAACACATTGATGAAATTAGTACACTTTAATATGCAGTTTATTTCAAAGGAAAAATTTGAACTCTAGAAAGAGAAAAATAAGAAACTGGCTTTCTTATCAATAAGGATAGAAAATGAAAGACAATTCTTAGGTCAAGTGAGAGATGTGGTCAGTCAAGGTCACCGCAAGTTAGATTTCTGGGGAAACAGAAGCTGTGAAAGAACAGAGAAGGCCATCTGGTAACACTGTAAACATATTAGGCAGTGTAGAGACAGGAACACAGTACCCAGGGGGTGAGATCAGCAGGCCTGAAATTTATTTCCAGTTCTAGTTTAAACACATTCTTCTAATAAACTCTTCAAAACCAAAAAAAAAAAAAGAGCCTAGTTCTGTATTTTCAGCACTGCTGCTGATAACGGAGCACTCACACCTGCTAGTTTATTAGTGTCATTATTGAAAGGAGCCACCATGAGCCTCCACACCTGCCATTAGTGCCCGTTTTGAAACTTAATTTTCCTTGAGCACGTGGAGACTAAGAAACAGTTTGTTTTGGGGTAGTTTCAATATTATATCCAAACCCAACTTTTATAAGGATTTTCCTAGTAAACTCTGTGATAGTGTATTAAAATAATAATGATGATAATGCTGACATCATAGGTACTAATGATACTTTATCAGCACACAGAAGGAGCCAGGTCTATGTTCAGTAAGTGCACTATACAAAGCATCTCATTTAATTTTCCAGGGACCCAATGGTGGAATGGATATTATAATTAACACCATTTTATACCAAGAACTGAGCCAATAACAAGTTAAATAAAATTGCTTAAAGTCCCACCAATAGTTAAAGAGAGAGTTTTGAAACAGATCTATACCATCTGATATTCCACCTACACTGTTCAATCTGGTACCTACTAATAGGGGACAAGTGAGCACTTTGGATTCAGCTAGCCTAAAATAAAATGGTGTATGATATAAAATACACATGACCGGGAAGACTTGAGACAAAAACAAAATGTATATAAAATATTCCAGGACTACCTTATAGCAATGCTTCATTGAACTGATTCTATGTGGGATCTAGTGGATACTACCCTTAATATACAGGACAGTTTCTTAGAATTTCATTGCTGTGTATAGCATGCACTAATGCAAACATCATTGGCACAGGTGAAATTATAACAAGGGAGATTCAATTTAGATTAAATAAACATGAGTTATATAAGGCGGATGACATAACATATCATAGTCTTTTTTTACAGCAGACTTTTATATAAGTAGAAGGAATGTTCTTTAAAACAATGATGGTAGGTCATAGAGCACATACAATCCAGTAACATAAGTGTTCAGCATCATTATCAAATGTTAGGCACTACAAGTAGCTGTCTGTGCATTTATAATCTGGTGGTGCAATAGGTTAGTTTCCACCAGTTTTGTACAAGCATATGCTTAATGTATTGCTCTATGAAATCACAAATGTCATCATATCATGACACTTATTCTGAGTTTCTCAACTCCATTGTGAGCTCATGGGACCCCTGTCATGTAAGTGAAACATTATTGCTCAAAATGCTGTTTACATGCCCGTACAGCTGGGGGAGAACACATGGTTCTCTGGCATCTTGTATTCATTAGCAAGTGGATCAGAGGAGAGTTGAAAGGCTGGAGGTCACATGACCACAAGCTTGCCCAAGCTGCTCTGCAGAGGGCTGCCTTTGCTGAAGATGGGCACAGACCTTGTGGGGTTATTGCCAATATCTGAAGTCACTTTCTTCCACTTCCATCTCACTGGACTGTAGGAACTAAGTAGAGAGGACCGGCTGTAACTTTGGATCTGTGAAGCAAGGTAGAAAGGATTTTAGTGTGTTAGGCTTCCTATTTCATCAAAATATGTCAAATGCTACCATACTGCCATAAACCTCTGGGTCACTCCTCACCACTTCCAGAAAAATCGATTTATCATATGAAATCATGTGTCCTACTCTGAGAACGTGGCTCTATGGATGTAAGTGGGCACTGCATTCTCCTGCATTCTCAAGGACAAAGCTCTGGACCCTGAGCACACCGTCAGGAAAGATGGACTTCGCCGACCTCTGAAAAGTGAAGCCAAGAGCTACAGTCTGTTTTTTTCTCTTAACATAGAGAACTCACTGAGAGATTGATTTTGATTCAGTTTGCTTTTTGCTTATAATTTATTTTTAGAAGACGCAGTACTTGGCAAGCCAGTGAATGTTAAACAAACCAGTGAGAAGAAGCAAGCCTCCCCCCTTGTTCCTCCTAAATGGGCTTTACAGTATTCACTTATCTGTAGTCAGCCAGAGCTCGACTGCCTGGGACAGGAGAGAAGGAGACAGGAGTTAACACAGTGAAGGTTTATATTGGCGATGAGGGAGGGGAGCCAAGGAAACTACAGGTTGAGAAAAAATATGTTTATGAATTTAAACTCCTGTTTCCCTTTACCGATCAAATGTAATGGATAACACTCATCTAAAAGTACTTTGCATGAAAAAATGTAAAAATATAATTTTTACATCAATATTTCATTGTGATAAAATTAATTTAATTTATTCAAAAAATATGCAAGGTACCTTACCATATTTGATGGCAAAGTACAACAGAATGAATCCCACGGGGGAGTGGAATACCACCCCCACCCCATCCCTGCCACACATACACACAAGCAAGCAAGTTATTACTTCCCCTTCTTAGCTCAACAACCAGAGGACCCAGCAGTAAATGCCATCAGATGGTTAGGTCAGAAGCACCTCACTTCCTTCAAGGCTCATGAGTAACTGTTATGCAGAGCTCATACGAGCCAGACATCAGATCCAGAAATGAGTGGATACCTTTTATATACATAATAATGAAAGTGAAAGAAAGATGTAAAAGAAAGCTTGAGAAGGATTTTCCGATCTCATAGTATTCACCCTGAGTGGTTATGACCTGGCATACATATAAACTTGCTAGGTCTTCTTTGACAAAAATCCCACAGTGTGCTGGCAAAAAGGATCTGAGTCCTCAACATCCAAGATAAAGGCCCAGCAGGACTGGTTCCTTCCTTTCCCTTAGGTCCTGGTCATTTCCTGGTCATCTTTGGCAGTCCTTGACTTGTGGATGGCTCATACAAAATTTCATCTTTCAATGTATTTTTCCTAATTCCCATTTGTGTATATGTGTACCTAAGTTTTTCCCCTTTGATATAAGGACACAGTAAGAATAGATTAGGGTTGCTCTAATGACCTTATGTCAGCTTGACGATATGCAAGACACTATTCTAGTCCATTTAGACTGTAATAACAATGTACCTTAGACATTGTGCCATGCTGGAGGAAGAGAAGTCCAAGGTCAAGGTGCCTTCACACTGGGTGCTTGGCAAAGGCTCACTCTCTGCTTTCCAGATAGTATCCTCTTGCTATGTCCTCACCAGTCTGAGGTGGCAAGGTTGCCCTTTCAAGTGTGCTTTATAAGGATGCTGATCCTTCAGGAGAATGGAAACCTTATGAGTCCACACTTCCTGAAGGACTCAGCTTTTAACATGATCCTGTTAGAGCTCAACGTAATCCAAGCAAAGGATATTGATGTTTAGAGCATAATATACCTTACTGAAACAAAGTCCTATTCTCAGGTCCTTGGGTTAGTGCTACAGCATTTGGGGCGGGGGGCACAATTCAATTATTAACAGAATTTTCATGTCTGTTTGGATGATAAGAAAACAAATATCATTATGCATATTGACATTTTCTTGCAACATAATTAACTTACTTTTTAAAAACAGGCTCTTTTAAATAGTCACCTACCAAGATCAACAGAAAGAATTCAGTGAATAGAAAGTGGGGAGACTTCCAGATAGAAATAATAGGGTTAGGTGTGGAGTGTTTCAGTAGCTCCTGGTCATCTAAGCTCATCTGCCCTAGTTATATGGAGGTCTCCAAGATCAGGGAGCTGGCTGTCTTCTGGCTTTGTTCCATGCATTCTGAGTGCGCTTCTGCTAGGGTACCTGTGAGCTCAGTGAGCATCCCTTGCTTTTGTCTTCAGAATCTCATTTATCTGGAAATAATTCTTTAATGCATTTAGCAAACCATTTAATTCTCCCTACTTTCAGTCATATTAAAAAATGCAAATCCTACCTTCCAAGCATTCTAAATATTCTTTTCGTTCTTTTTACTGATTAGGGTATGTTTGCAGCTTACTCTAAGCTCCTAGTATTTTAATCTTACCCTAGCATTTGTTTATGTTTAAGGACAAAATTCAGGAGGCTACCTTTATCTAAGAGTCATTAATGCTGTAATAAATCCTCTTCAATTTAATCCTGTTAAAATAAGGACAAAATGTCAGAAGCTACAGATCAAGGAGAACCTAACCTACAGAGATTAGGTTGACTAGATGGATTTATGCAGGCGTTGGGGTTAGGCAATGACAAGTACTGCTGTCCACTCCTCTCATGAAGTGCGGCTTCATTAGTATTATTGTGTAATGATGAGCTTTGCTTCTCCATGTATATAGACTGTTTAACTGCAGAGCCTCAGATAATGAATATTCAGAAAGAAGGAGCCCTCGTGGTATTGTTAGGTTGGGTTTCAGAGTAACTGTCAGAGAAATCAAGTATTTATAGTAGTGTTACCTAGTGATACCTCCTAGGGTCTGATTTGCAAATGTTGAGAGTACTGTTGTACAGCTGGGAAAGCTGTTGCCCATGCTTATGACTTACAGGTGTGCATACATAAAAATTTCTTGCGACAGTTATCATAGCACATAGTACGATGTGCTTGAGCTTGTTGTCTTTTAGCATAATTGGAATAGGTCAAAAAGAGGAGATGTTTTCAAGAGGCATGAAATCCAAAGTCTGTACCTGGAAGAAATCTAGGGATACCCTTGAGAACAGTTCCCTTCCCTCCAGTATACAAGACCATGGTTCCATGGCAGGCATCCATATTTCTCTCTTCAATATGGAAACCTCTAGAAGAAAGTGGAGTAGAAGAGCTGGGGCTGTGATATCTTTTGTCATCCTTTCTTCTATGTATACAGCTTAACAGATCTTTTTTTTAGAAAGACTTCTAGACTTGCACCTTTGATAAGAATCCTCATCTCAGTCTCAACACTGTCTGCCTAGTGAAGCAGACATCATCACCACAACAGCTCTTGTGTATCTGGAGAGAGAGAGCATTCTTTCTAAAAGATTGTGTGTGAAGAGCCCAGGTCCCTGGCAGTCGTACTTGTATTGAATCCTCCTCAAACTCCTAGGTGCGAAATTCAAAACTACTAACTAATAAATTAACTGAAAAATAATAAGACTGAAAGTAGAGTAACCGTGAGTGATAAGTGACCCCCTATGACTCCACTGCAGGCTTCTAAGTGGCTCCCATGTCCTTCAATCAAGGTCATGTTTATTTGGCCCTTCAAAAGCACTTCTAAATCTATTATTCAACACACACATTATGATTTTTTTCCTATGATGTTATCTGTTGGATTGTCTTTTCTTCTGTTTTCCTGCCTCACTGACTTTCCTTGTTTGTCTCCTTACAGAATCTTATTGCTCCCTACTCTGAATCTGGCATCTTTCAAAACTCTGTGTTAAGGACTCTTCACTCATTTCTGTAGATTTTCTTGTTTATTTTGTTTTGCTTTGTTTGAATGCGGCTCTCTAACAAGCAGAATGCACTTGTTCTTATCAGGTTCACATGCATTAATCATTCACAAATGATACGCTGGCATGGCATCTCACCCATTCACCAATACTTAAATCTCCACTCAGCATCTCTACTTTGGTATTGTGAGTGTTCTTCAGATTTGGTAAGTCATAACTGAGTTTATCATTCCAACCAAGTCTGCACATCATCTATTTTAGTAGATGGCGTCACCTGCTTGTTCCTTAAGTACTTTACTGAAGGTTCCCAGTTACTGGGGGTTACTGGTTATCTGTTCCCTCATTCCCCACACTGGTTGTTATCACTCATGTAGTTACTTGTTGTGTCCATCACAGTATACCTGTGCTGATGTTAACAGCCTCCCATCTGGACTCTGCATCCACTTCAGCCCATTTCATTTCCCCCTAATAGCAGGGAATATAAAATTACCATGTTGCACTCGTTATAAGTTCTTCAGTCACTTTGTGTGGGTCAATGACACATCCATTGTGTAGAGTGTACCTGTTGCCTCTGTGTGGCTTTGCAGAGCAGCTTACAATCCACATTCTTGCAAACATTGCTCTATCTCTTACTTCAGGGCCATTGTCAGAGTTATTTTCTCTTCCTGGACCACTCCCGACACCCTAGTCCTTATGTCTCAAACCAGCTCCTAATTTACATTTCATGTCTCTAATCCCAGTCTCTCTGAAAGGGTGGAGGAACCCTGTGATTTGCCTATGCAGCATTATAGACCCCCTCGGCGTAAGGAGTGCAAATTAACTTTTGGGTTTGTTTGCTGACTGCCCTCATAGGGTTTTAAGCCCAGGATGAGAGGATCCATGTCTTTTCCTGTCATCCCTAACATCAAACATGGTGTTTGTATAGAAGTCGCAATGTATAAAAGTCATTACATTTCGTATTCTGAGAAGAACATTTAGAGGAGCAATGATCAGTCCATATCTTACAAACATTTTCTGGATTAGAGAAAAATTAACAGAGACTTTGTTGCTGGGGTTGTAGGATTAAGAGAAAATATCTCCTTCTGAGGGTAAAAAAGCTCAATAGGACTCGAACCACATGGACTGGAAGATTCATAATGGAAAGTGAGTGTCCATTGTGTAATTAACAAATTCCTACTGTTTTGAGGGGACTTGGAATGTTCCCTTGGTGTTCTCTCTCTCTCTCTCTCTCTCTCTCTCTCTCTCTCTCTCTCTCCCTCCCTCCCTCCCTCTCTGTCTCTCTTTACTTTTAATTCAGCAGAGGTCCTCTGCTAGCTGTTTTCCCATTGCCCTTCCTGATACAGCTCTCCACATTTATATAGTGTTGGCTTTTCTCTCCAGAAAAAAATGTAGACTGTGTTCCTTTCTGCTTCTTAAGTGGTTTTAAGGAAAAAGTATGCATTGAGAAGCTTCCATATTTTAGCATCCTGATACTAGAATGTGGAACAAAACTATTAATAACCCTATTTGAAACAGAAAGAGCAAAGGTAAATAGCTTTCTAAAATCATACTGAAAAATGGTAAGGCTCAAACTTGAGTTCAGATGTCTTTGCCTCTAAAGCTCACTCTATTACATGATGATTTACAGTGACAGCTTAAGAAACAATGAATAAAGGGCTAGAAAAATGACTCAGCTATTAAGAGCACTGGCTCCACTTGCAGAGGACCCAGGTTCTATTCCTCACCCTCATATGGCCACTAACAACCATTCATAACTCCAGTTCCAGGGGATCTAAATCTCCCTTCTGATCTCCATGGACATGCATGACATGGGTGCACTTTATATACATGCAAGCAATACACTCATACACATTAAAGTTATAAAAAATAATAAGATATTTTAAAAGAAACTATTAATAACATAAACTAAAATTTTCAACAGTATAGATTGATCTCTACTCTTGCATACAAGATTTCAGCCATCATGGAGCTAGCAACTGTTCTGCAGAAGCCAAATATTGCAGTTTTTAGTGGGATACAATTTTTAGAAAAAGAAATAGAATTTATTAAATGGTTTACAGTACTGTATAGTCTAATGAAAGTTTGCTTGACATAATTCCCACAATATATGCAGCTATTATCACTGCCATTAATTGAGTGAGAAAATAGGCTTTGAAGGTTGTATACTTGTGATCATTTCTTAAAGGTGACCACAGCTAAAATAAATCCCAAACTTCCTGTTTCCCAGCCCCTTGCTACATGTGAGTCCTTGTGTGACACTCTGAGTAAGAGGCCCTGATGGTACCATCACCTTGACTGCACCTAGGTCTGTAAAATCACTTGAAGCCTTTGTGGTTTAATTTCACTCTTGATTTAAACTTAGAAATGATTCTTTGCATTTTTCAGGCTCCTTTGACTACCTTCAAATAGAAAGGAACAGATCATATAGATTTTACATGGAAATCATTCGCGTTAATAGAAAGAGTCCTATTTGGGCTTTGCTTTGTTTTAATGACTACTATCTGTCATACTCAAACTCGTTATTAGCAGAGGCAGGATGGAGTTTGCTGTCATAAGAAATTCACATTTGTTCCACTGTAGTCAGAGAACCACCATTCTGTGAGATAAGATGCTTTGGAATCCTTGTAACTATTTGATTCCAAGGTCACCTGGAACATTCAATGAGCTTTCACATGTGGAGTAGAAACGATGCCATTTTTTAAGATGGCAAAGTGCCCCAACAAGGTCTCCATGACATATTCTGCATCCATTAGTCTACATAATAATCCATCACCACTATGGTTTACTTTCATTTTCCAATGTAAATTTTCCAGTCAACCAACAATGAAAATGTAAATGAAGCCTAAAATCTTGCAAAGACAGGTACTTCTGAAACATTACTTTGCAGCTGAAAGTATGCAATCATATTTAAAGAGAGTCTATGGCGCATGATGTCAGAAAAAGAAATAAACCCCGTCTTCCAAGTTAACCTCTGTACTTGTAGGTTTTGAACCAGGTGGGATGGGTTTGGTACCCATTTGCGTAATGAATGATGAAGTAGAGCAGTTGGCATTGCTAGTATAGAACCATCAAAAAACATGGCTCCTTTTTTCCCATTTCTCAAGATTTCTAAGGGCCTTTTGAGACTATCAGAGAGTCCTGATGTAAGGAATTCAGCTGTGACAGATTCTTATATTAGAGATTCAAGTCTCTTTTATACACAGAATTTTTGAAAATTTTATATGATATATTTTTATGGTATTTAGATCATTCCCACATCTGCAGTGCCCTTTACTGTCCCCCACCAAATTTCATGTACTCTATTCTTATTGACCCGAGGAGTCAAAGTTGTTTCCCCAAAGGCGCTTGGTGCAGGTACATCCTTTGGAGCCTGATCAACCACTCAAGTGTCTCTCACTTAAACAAGATTGACCACTTCCCTCCCAGAAACCATTAGTTTCCAGGAGTGGGGTTTCTTATCCACTTGCCCATGTCTATGAATGTATATTTTGCAAATTTTTTTTTCCCAGATTGCGCTTTTCTCACTCATCCCCATAATGGTGTCTTTGAAAAGAAAAAATGTTCTAATGAGCCTGAGTCTATAGGAGTGATCTGTAAATAATCTGGAATCTATTTATTTCATATTTTAGCTTTTCCAAACCTAATACTAAGATTTTTTTCATATTTTTTCTAAATTATGATCAATGTCAACTTTATGGACCTGGCTCTATTATTCTAGCAATGCCATTAATTTCCCACATAAACAGTTTACTGGTTATCCTAGCTACTTTGTAGATTCCAAGGGCTTTCCTGTACAGATGATCACATTGTCTGAAATGACAATTTTGTACCAATTTACCCAAAAAGAATGTGTTTAATTCCTACTGTTCCCTTAATACACCAACTGTAGTACAGAGCTGAGCAGAAGTGGTGAAAGCAGACATTCTCCCATCCTTAAGAAGAAAGCATCCAGGTTTCCACAATGATGTGTCCACAGAGTGAAGGCCCTCTTTGTCAGTGTGAGGAATTCCCTTCTGTGTCTAGTTTTTGAAAGTTTTCATTAATAATGGTTGTTAAGCTTTGCTAAACTCTTCTTTTAAATCTATTCATCATATTTTATTTTAATTATAAATGTGGTAAAACAAAGTAGTGTTTAGACAGCATATATCCCCTTGCATTCTCCCAAACGTGGAACTGAACTTTTCATATGTTGCTATATACGTTTTCTTGGATTTTTCTTATGAATTTTCAATTCTGTGATAATGAGAACTACTTTCCTATAATCATTGTGTCTGTCTGTCTGTCTGGTTTTTTTTTTTCATTAAGATAATGCTGTTTTTGTAGAGTACTTTGGATGAATCCCACCCCTTACATGTCAGTGATGGACGACTCCATTGAGATACAGGAGAATAGAAACCAAAGAATTATCTTGGATAAAAGTTTAAGACTTGCTCTAGCTGACTAATTGTCTACCAAAAATGTGTGTAAAAACACTTGAACAATTTATTTAAGTCAACATTCCTTATTATAAGGTTCAAGATGAATACAATAACTGTTATTTACAAGGAAGCACAAATCTCCCTGGTTGCTTTCTGTACAGGAGATCCACATGTTGAGAATTTTTGTCTACTCTGACCTTCTTGAGGCATTTCCTAGACCCAAAGAAGCACAATACCCTGAGATTTTTCAAGAAAGCAAATGTCCTCTGCTCCTTCCAGTGTTGCTCAGTGTCTCTCCAGGAGCAAGTGGGGGAAAGTCAGTCTCCTACTAGCCTTCAAGGTCACTTCCAAGAACACCAACATTTGAGGAAATCAGTGAGAAAGCAGACGAGAGGAAGGGAGGAAAGGATGGAAAGAGAGAGAGAGAAAAAAATCCAGCTAATTTGGAGTATTTGATGTTAGAGATTTAGAAGATATTCTCTACACTGGATTCTTTTACCTTAGCACGTGGGGAAGGTCTGAGAATAGGAGAAGGAAGTGGGAAGGGCCAGATATTTGAGTATTGTTGAAATAGATGGATGGTCATTAGTCACCTGGAAAGTGAGGGATGTAGTAGAAGGGTGGTCATTAGTAAGTTAGAACATGGTTGATGACATTGCTGGTTTCTTGATGTCCATCCAAGAACCACGATTGTCAGACTTTATTGACACTTACCTGCTCAGGTACAATCTTCTTCCATGTTTGGAGATGCTCAAGGTTGCAGTGTGAAAGCAGATTTATATGTGAATATGTTGCTGTTTGTATACATGAGAAAAAATACCCAGATTCAATTGAAAAGAATATTTCCAAGTAGGTTCGTGACTATGAGTATGCCCCACAGTCTTTATTCTAAACAAAGAGAGAAATGAAAACAAAAGGATGTTAATTTACGAACAAAAGTCTGGAGTCTATGGACCCAAGACTCTTGATAAGATGGAAAAATGATTTCAGTAAGCATATTTTTTTGAAAAGGAGTTGGGAGTGTGAATTGTGGTAGCTGAAAAATGAACTGTTTGCTTTTGAATTGTCGTATTTTGTATAACAGGAGGCATGTACCACACTAGTACAGAGGCTGAGACTACCATGCCAGAATATGGACACTGAGATACTACAGAGTGGATAGCCACAGGAGAATGGAAATTCTCTTTTCATAGGAGAACGGAAATTCTCTTTATGAGTGATGCCAAGCAGAGCAATAGGAAGATGAATAGTTAACAGATATCTAAGGACCAAATCAGAATCGGAAAACAGACTAAACTTATACCAGAACTAGCACAGGAAAGTGCAGATGAACACTTATCTTTCTAACTCATTAACTTGATACTGGCCACAATTTCTAAAATATTTGCTCCTTGGATATCCTAAGGTCATAGAATTATTTTATAAATTGATTTATAATTATTTTGTGTCTGGAAAGGAGTCTTAATTTGGGTAAACGTACCCAAAGAAAATAACAGAGCAACCAGTTATCCCATAGAACTTTGTAAAGAAACTTACTCATAATCTCTTCCTCATTTTTTTTTTTCCTATTCATGACAGGAACAAAAAAAGCTGGCTTTGAAAGAATCCTACCAACTCAGAAGTACAAAGATCTAGACTGCTGTCTCCGTGCCCTGCTAGCATCCATTCTAATTCTGTTTTTTAAATTCACAGAGAGTGAAGATGTTTATCAAAGGCAGGTGCTGTCAATCTCATGTATCATCTTTGGAATTGTCATCGTGGGCATGTTCTGTGCAGCATTCTACTTCAAAAGCAAGTAAGACCATTTCTCTGGTGCTAAAAGGTTACTTCTGAAAGAAAGCACTTTTCCTTTACATTCTGCATTTCAACTCAAAGCAGGGGGATCCTTTGTAAACTGTTGAGTAGTCATCTGCAAATGACTTAGGATTTTTCAAAGAATGCACTGTATGCAGGCATGCAGGCGAGGGCATCTCAGAGGCACATAGTGATCATTTACACGTGAGGGATAACTCTTCTGAGCTGCGGAAGGGGCACTGTTGTGAACGTAAATGCTGTCAACCATTGTCTGGCATTTTCTAAGAAAAGGTAATAGAGAAAAATATTAGTTTCCTTTCAGTTTTTACCCTGTGTTCATAAAAGCTTAGCCATATATAATGAAAGAAAAACTAAAAGCTGTACATTGGTTTACTGTTTGGAATACACAACTGGAATATACCTTCACTTACCAAGGGACTGTCTACAGATGAAGATACTTATTGGTAAGTCATAAATTAGAGTTAAGTATATATATTACATATATGCATGCAAATGTGTTCATATCTCTATTTTCAGCAAATGAATTTGGATGGGATTATTTATGTCATCTGCACTTAAAACAAGCAACACAGATCCAAACATTAGTCTATTGCATTCTTGAGCCTTAAAACATTGACTCCAATTTCACTCCTGCAGCTTGACTAAAATCAAAACCAATGTGAAATTGCTTTTCTTTAGACTTTTATTTTTTTAACCATTTTCTCTTCTAAAAATCGACCTACTTTTCAGATATATTTCATAATACCTGTGAGTTATCCATGCCTTTTTTAAAAAAGAGAACTGCACTTATGTCTTTAAATAAAAGAACTGGGGCATGATTGTAGATGACTAACTACTATTTTAACAAACATTTTTCATGCTTTAGATTTTCAGAACTACTATAATAACAGTCCAGAGAATTTCCCTATTATTACTGCCATGCTACGGTAATATCCAATAAGTGTTCTGTGTAACTAAAGTATTTACATTTAGATTTCCATAGTTTTTGACATAATTTCTGTTTTCTTACTCAGACCCTCATTCATTATCTATCAAATCTCCCCAGTTTTGGCTGTGACAGGTCTGCTACCCAAATGCGGAACACTGGCACCAGGCATACTGGGATTTTAATGATTAACTCTCGACTTTTACAATGACCCAAGTTGTGTGCTCTTTTTTGTTTCAAATAATGTATTCACCAGCTTCCATTACCAGAACAAAGTGCCTGAGATAATTAGTGCAAAGACTTATTTTGGCTCTGTCTTGTGCTTTTCAATCCAGGATTGATTAGCTCCATTTCTTTTGGTGACATGTTGAGGCGGCACATCATGGCGGGCTGTGTGGCAGAGAAAGGCCTTAGGGCAGCATGTGTAGAAAAAAAGGAAGCTGTGGGGTCCTGCTGTCCCCTTGAAGGGCATATCCACAATGACTAGAAAGCCTTCCAGTAGGATCCTACTACTTAAAGTTCTCAGAGTGCCAACTAAGTGCTAAGCTGTACACATAGACCTTTGGAGGACATTTTTAGATCCCAGCTCTACTAGATGATATGAGAATTTGTTTTAAAATATTAATGTGTGTCAGCAACAAGGTAGAAAATAGCAGATCTAGCGTGGTGTCTCTCAGGAATTCTAATATAAATCTCTCATTATAAACATCTATAAAATATTGGTTCATATCATCCTGCTGGAATACACAACTTGAATATGCCTTCAACTTCACCTGCCAAGGAACTATCTGTAGATGAAAATCCTTTTTAGTGCTTCATTCAATGAAGCTGCCCAGACTGAGCCAAGGCTGTTGTTTCATAACCCATTTAGGGTTGTGATTGTGATTTTATACCAGCCAGTCACAGATGCATTTGAATCTCCCAGCTGCCATTGATTTATTGTGTCACTGGGAATATTTTATCATATTTGTTAACCTTGACTTCCTTTTAAGTAGAATACAAATAAAAATAATGTATACCTTAAAGATTTGGGCTAATGATCAAATGTGATAATTCAATGAAGGATGCCACCTAATATTTTAAAGAGTAAATATTCATGATGGCTTGGTACTATTAACATTCTGGACCTTGGAGACCAGATGCTCCCAAGTTAAAAGCAACACTATAACCCATAAAAGGTAGCCACGTTAAGCAGGGCATTAGAAGGGCCTGCTTGCAACAGCTTAGTCATGTATATGAATGGAATTGTGTATTCTAGTAAGCAACTTACTAGAAGAAGTAGATAATCATTTATGCTTAAAGAAATAATTTGCAGTTGTACCACATTTAAACAAATATATTAATTATATTAATCATAAAAGTACAGATCAGTTGGAGAAGTAGAGGATGACGTTTGTCTTCAGGGCTGTCAATCTCTCTTCCTGTGTAACAAAGGCAATCTGTAATCAACATATGTTTCTGGGGCTCAGTGTGCATAATAGAGACCCTCTTCAATGTCAAGGTCCCTCAGAGGAACAAGCCAATGAAAGTGCACCTACTGGGATTCTGTCATTTAACCTGATCTAGGAGACGAGCTAGTGGCAATTGATAGGTACCATGGGAAAAACAGTCAGTTTCTTTAGGGTTGTGACCCCCGACAGGCTTCACCACCTACATACGGCACTAAGTGAACTCAGTGGGTTAAAAAATAAGAACAATGAAGTTGGGAGGAAAAATCAGTGATGGGGGCGAGGATAAGGGTGGTGTTGGAGGGGAGGGGAGGGGAAATTTGCATTTATGAAATTCTCAAACAATAAAAAATATCAAAAGGTGAAAGACAATGGTGAGTGAAAGTAAGTTAACGTAGAAATAGCAATAATGAACACTGAAGCCGTTTCCACTTGGAAGTCTATTTCTCACAGTGACTTGAGTGAATTTTGTTTATGTTTCTTGGCCTGAGTGCCATGTTTAACTTCAAGCACTAACTCTCTACCGCTGGAAATGAAGTGTCTGTTGTTACACAGCCTGACGTGTTTCTCTTATGAAAACCTGGAATACTAGTTCCTTTCTACTAACTTTGGTGTAAAAGAACTGGCCTGAACTTTCATACTAATTATTTATATAGTTCACCTCTATTTGGTAAACTGAGCTGTACCATTCTAGCTGGAAAGAGATAGGATTTACAACAAAAGTTCCCATGTCTCAGGCCATTTATGGTCTACTTCCCATAATCACTCTGATCCTGTCTCCCAATGCTTGTTACCCTTGGCATTGCATGACCTCCTCAAAAGGTATCTCAACTATATAAAACATCAAATAATGTTACAGCCAAAACAAAAATGACGGTGGTTAAAATGAAGAGGCAGAAATTAAGAGCATTTTAAAGTTCAAGGATTTTCTTATTGAGGTAATTGAGCCCTCAAGCAATGTTGAAGACACAGTGGAAGAAATACTCTGCTCTCCCAGTAAGCGCATGTGATCCCACATAGAGTTAATACACTTAGTAATTGAATCTTTCACCTCTCACCAACATGACTCAAAAGGAAACTGAGTTCCTAAAGGGGTTTGTCTTTAATATCAGCTTAGATAGAAAAGGACAATGTTGGCTTCACAAGTCCTTAGTAGACTAGAACCAAAAGACATGACTCAACTCTAAAATTCAAGTTTGGACAGGAAAGCACACATTCTGAAGTAGAATCTAAGATGCATATATATATATCAAAATAAAGAGAATGGGATAGGAAAACTGAGAACTTGCATTACCAGTAAATATACATGTGGCAGCAATCTGCTTCTTTTCTTACATTATTAACTTCTGAGTAAGAGATTTGGGACTTACATGGATGCTCTGGTGTACTGTTGTGATCCTGGTCAGCAACAAGATTTTTTTTATTTTTTATTTTTTTATGTGTACTATTGTTTTGCCTGCATTATGTGAGTGTATCTGTGAATGCAATGCCTGCAGAGGTCAGAAAAGGGTGTAGGGTATCCTGGAACTGGAGTTAAGGATGGTTCTAATCTTTCATGTGGATGCTGGACAGTGAACTCCAGTCCTGTGACAGAGTTGCCAGTGCTCTTAACCAATGAGCCACCTCTCCTGCCCCAGCAGCAGAAGTCTTAGTCCCCAAGTTGCCAACATAAAATGCTGAAAAGAACTGTTAATCAATCTGCTCTGTGACAACGCACCTTCAATGGCAGATCAAAGAGTGGCTCTGAAGATTAGACCTTTGTCCCAAGTGGAATACAATTCAGCTTCAGAGCACTCCATGGCCTTGTGCCGGTCCTCAGGGTACCCCATTCCAGGTTTTTCCTTCTGCACAATACCGTTTTCTTCCTTCCATTCCAAAGTGATCATAAGTACTCATACAGAAATCCCCTCAGTAAAATCCTGAATAATTCATCTGCCTCAAGGTCTCCTTCCTCCGACACTCGACCTGTGAGACTACAAATAACCAGTGGCAACAGACACTGTGTGATGTCTACAGCTCTGCTCTGAGCATCCCCTTTCCAATGATTTGGGCCAGAAAAACTTAAAAATGCAGTAGTTTGTAAAGTTTTGGCCCTAATCTTGTTGGGCCTGTAGCATTCTGGAGTACAATGTACAGATCTTTTCTTGCCCAAAACAACAGTTTACACGGGAATGCTAACAGAAAACCAGTGAAATGTTAAACATTTCCTCTGTTTTCATTTGCCCAGGGGAAAGGGAAAAGACAAAGCTAGAAAAAATCTCATTGTCAAGAGAGAAGAAGACCAGGAGACTCCTGGATGATGAGGAGTTCAAGGCAGGCTCCAAATGAAAAGACAGTTTATTTTGAAATATTACTAAGTCAGGATTTGAAAACAGATGAAGGAGGACCACTCATAACAAAGAGAACGAACTCAGAAAAAAATATATTCAGAATGTTTTATGAAGAATACTTCTTTGAAAGCTGATATTTTCCAGACTCTGAAATATAGGATTACTGAAAAGAATCTATTTTAATTCCAGGAATGTAACTGAAAGTTTGCTCTGTGCCAAGCATCATGCTTCATGATGAGTTACTTGGCTAGCACTTCCAGATATATTCTTGATTTTTGAATGAATTCCTGGTTTTGTGGCTCCAGTATGCTTTTAAAAAATGATCATATGATAGAGTTATTTTTTATCAACACTCTACAGATTCATTGTTAAGAAGTAGCTAGAATATTACAACTGGATTAAAGCAATTTAGAGTTTTGGAGATTTAAGTCCCCTAAATAATTGAAAAGATAAAAGAAATATTAAATGGCAGCAACTTCACACTCATGCTTTAAATTCAAAGAGGGAAATGAGGCTCACAGCCTCCCAGTCCTTCGAAAACACTGGTGTCTTGTGAGAGATGTAATTGGCACAATGTCCTCCTTTATCTTTGTGTTCTAATTCCTCTGCCACATCTTCCCACAAGACTGAGCACGCTAGATAATGATGGGAAAAGAGAGGAACACACTGCCTTGTCCTCCTGCCTTTAGCTGCCCAGTATTTGGAAGAAAACTCTTACAAATCCTATTTACAGAAAAATAAACAGGCCCAGAGAAGTCTGAGTAATTATTAGAGTAGCAAGACAGGTGGAAGGCAGATTCAGGATTTGAGTGTCAGTCCCTCCGAGGGCAGAGCCCATGCTCTGAGTGCTATATGCCTGAGAAATCATATAGTATGCCCTCTACCAATCATCTGTCCTAGGCAGAGGATTCATGAAGAAGCAAACTCCAGGGAGATGATCCTGCAATTGTGTTTGTGATTTGTGAGTCTAGGGGAAACAGAGAGAAGATTGCTGCTGAGCCCTGGGGTCTAAAAGCTAATCAGGTAGTAGTTCTGTCCACCCTTGTGATATAGACACCGAATGAAGCAAACCGCAGTCACTCTACATCTGCAGGCAAGAGCACTTTTCTTGGAGACCCAAACCCTAGATGTAGTCTCAGCCTTCCAAGCCTTCCCAATTAAAAACTGATCCATCTTATACAAATAGCTTCATAAATTACAGTGGTGAATGTAGGGCATGTAGCATGACTGGGGGTTGAAAGTCATATATATATATATATATATATATATATATATATATATACACACATATATATATATATATAGCCTTGGTCCTCTCATCTATTAAAGAGGTACAGGATCCTCACATCACATGAGATTATAATGAAAATATGTGAGCCAATACATGTAAAGGACTTAACGTGATATGTAGCAGATCAATAGCTCTTTAGAAGTTAACTGTTTATGGGACATGTGAAAACAGCCCAGTATTTGCCTAGACTTCATGAGGATCTAGTTTGATATTCAGTATGATAAAGAGTTATGGATATTTTATTATTTGGGCTGTTGGTAACAGATAAGCTCTCTAAACAGATGTAAAAGAAATCTACACATTAATATACACATAAGATACATATATTTGAACTGTATAAATATTAGCATATCTTTGCAAATATGTTAGCTAAGCCCTTGCTTTGTTTTCTCTTTAGTGACTCCTCTGTGCATTCCTTGCTCTTTATACATGAGCACTTAATGTTAGGGATTTCTAGTATGCATGGGGCATTGGGAACAGGATTCTGTCTCTCTATAGCCTTGTTGCTCCTTAAAGCGCTATTGATTGCTAACTCATCTATGAAAACAAGTAATGCTACACTGCCTACAGTTGGAATTATTTCTTGGTGTGGCTGAAAATAGAAGAATCCCCTTTGTCAACTGAATTTATATAGCTCTAACACACAATAAATATAGATATTAGGAATAAATGAATTTCAAAAGTTAAGAACATGGCGATGGAGCATTAGCTCAATAGTTAAGAACACTGGCTTTTGCAGATGAACTGGAATCAGTTCCAAGTTCCCACATGGAAACAAACAAGCATCTCTAACACCAGTTCCAAGGTATTCTTCTGACCTCTTCTGACCCCTGCTGGCATTGTGCAGCATGGCTGAACTTCCATACATGCAAGTAAAACATTCATACACTAAAATAAAAAAAACAGACAAATAAAACTTTAATTAAGAAAATAATGAATAGATGAAAATACTTATGCATGTATTCATACCTGCAGGAAACAAGCCAAACAAATCCAAGAGCAGCTGAAAGAAACACAGAGTGGGAAAAAGTACAGCCTCAAAACAACCAGTGCAATGGCCAAGTCGGAGAGCTTGATGAAGAGCCATGTCCAGCTGCAAAGTGTAAGCTGCATGTCTGCACAATCCTGATGCTGCCCAACTCAGTGTTAGTGATAAGGAACCTGTGAACAGAGTCCTAGAGTTGTCTAGGCCTATAAAGATAATTGCTTCCTCTCTCTCTCTCTCTCTCTCTCTCTCTCTCTCTCTCTCATATGTATATGTGATTATATTTATATACTAATCTGACAGTGATTAGAGTTTTAGTTGTTCGTGAAATAACCACTTTGGATCTTTTCATTGTACCAGGGATACAATGCCGTGTTTCTGGAGTCAGGTTCCAACTGTGTTGCAAAGCACATAAAATACTAGAACACACAAAGAGGATACAATCATGGCAACCCAATACTGCATGCTATGTTCAAGCCATTTCTAGTTAAGGTTAATGGAGAAATGAGATGGGCGACATGGCCCCTGAGTGACTTGTAGTAGGACTCAGGCTTCCTGTGTCCATGGAACTAGAAGTGAAGTGCAAACTCTCCGTTCCACATTCTTTGTGAGGTAGTTTTACACATTTCAGAGATAAACTGCAAAACAGTACATTAGAGACAGAGGAGCGCTATCTAATGCATGCTGAGATATGCCTCCTAGGGTGGAAATTCTTTGCCCACCTGAGATCCCATTTCCAGATTCAGAGGCTTGAAATGAAAGAACAAAGGCCTTGGTACAAACGGAGTATTTGAGTATAATAGGCAATCACCCAGGACACATTCATGCCCTTCCAAATGCTTAAATCGCAGAGAATTTGCACATCATTTGTGATTCTAAGAAATCATTACCCTACAAGTTGCCATTATGATGTGTGTAACAGATGTAGTTAGATGGTTTAATGTGGAATTCATAAATCTGAATTGCTTCCCAGCAAAGTTTCCCTAAACTGTTATTCACGGCAATGTGCAGGGATTGTTCTTTTCCGAAACAGAGAGAATGCTTTCACTAATGATCTCTAATGAGCATAATCTTAGCACCTTCCACAACCACCATGATGAGGCTTTCAGTTCCTTAGCAACTGGACTGAGAGAGATAAACAAAGCTGGACACCCGTGGAAGCAGTGGGGACAGATTTTAATCAGTGATTTAACATCGCAAAGTAGGAAAGGGAATCCGGCCTCAACTGTATTATAACTTCAGTAGGTTGACTCGTGACTATACCTTCTAAAGGGAGGAATAGAATAGAAACTGAGGCAAGAACTTGAGGCTACAAAGGGTTGCCCAATGTAAATGCCACTAGGCATCTGTGTCTGCCAGCTGCCAGTTATTAAGAGTAGAATTCTATATTTCACAGGAAGGGGAAACAGAGCCTTTCCCATGCCTATTAATTGCATTTCAAAGAATGGCCTCTAGGTCCTCATGAAAGACACTCCTGAGTCACATGGGAAACTAATGGATTTATAAGCATAAATCCTTTATAGAAAGTGTTTTAGGAAGGGATGCCAAGGACCTGTCATCAGGCACTGGAAAGACAAACTTTAAGGTCTTTTAGAATTCCTTAGTTTTGTTTCTAAGCAAGCACTTTAAGGGGGCAAGTGTCATTATAGGAAAGCAGCACTGAGCTATGGAAACTAAGCTAGTGTTAGTTCAAATGTTTCAGTATGCAGTGAAGGGGTAGAAAAAAACCATCCTGGTGGTAGGCTACAGTCTCCACAGAACAAAAGTTAAGCCTGGTTGTCAGAGATCATGTCAAAAACAGTCTTTCACTTCTATGCATTCGACAGAGATGTGCTACATTCAGACCACATATGTACCCCACACACAGTATTACACCCTTTACCATTTACCATTGATGATGACAACAGACTCTTTGGGTGTAATTGCACAATTGTTTGCAGTGACTTCTTCACAGTTTTCTCATCCATCTTCATCCTAGTGGGCACTCCGTTTCTCACTATGCTTAACCAGTACTGGCAATATTAAAAAGAAATCTTTCCTCCCTCTCTTATAATTGGAATATTATGGTTGGAATTAAAATGGGAGGAGCTACAGAGCTTCCAGCATTTGACAGACCTTGATCACATAAGAATTTAGTGCCCTCCTCCCCCAACCTACCACCTTCTCCTCTCCTTTTATCTTCCCCAGCAGCTCTTTCTCCTGTGCAGCCTACCTGACTCTAACATTTTCTGTGTTGGCTCAGAGCAACAAGAGTCTCCACAGGATCATTTCCTCTGGCATCAAGGGAGAGTCTTGGGATGGCACCTTCTGTATTCGTATGCCTGTTGTAGAGGAGGAAGAGGACATGAGAGAAAAAAAACTGTTTTCTTTGCTTTAGGTTGTCTGATAGACTCCAGATTAAGAAGACTAAAGCAAAGTTTTGTTTAAGAGCAAATTCTGCATCTAACACATGTTGTACACTGAAATAAATATGTCAAACGAATGTTTAGAATTTAGGCTTATATGACCTTCTATGCCAAAGGAAAGGGGGTTTGGGGTTTTTAGGTGGGAGCAGCAAGTTGTGGGAATATGATCAGGAAAAACAGAACATAAATATTAGTTATACAGATTTAGGTGCTTCTCTTACAGATAAGAGCTACAGAAAGTTTTTTCTTTCCTGATACAGCAGAGGGAGGTACTTGTGCAAACTGAAATTTCATTTCCAAGATGAAAATCTGTCCCAGTTGTAGAACTTCCTCTGCATTCACTTCTCCGTGGTGATCTTTAACAGGAAATCATTCATATGGCAAAAAAGCACATTTTGGGGTATTGATTTGGGCAGCTTTCTAGATCCATGGCTTTCTGTGCCTCACATGTTATGATAAAGTCATATCATGGCAAAGTCATACAGTTCCAGGAGATCATCAGTGTAAATGATTAAACAGAAATTGGGAGACCAGGAGATGAAATGGCAAATAAATGAACCAAATAAATAATAAATGAATAAATACATAAATAAGGCATTCAAGAAAAATGTGAGGAAGACACAACAAATGGTTGAATTTTGCACATTGCTGGCTGGTGCTCAAGGGGTTAAATGAGCATGTCTCTTTAACTTGGCTAGATTGGAATGAACAAAATACTTCCCAAAAGCACATGTCAGTATCAGCGCTAGAAGGCACAGGGGGTCACTGCCAGCTTTGTTTTATCTCTATCAGCATTTCCCTTGCTAAGTTTAATAGTAGGAAATGGCATCTTTTGAAATTTGCATTTCTGTATTTGGTGCTGAACTATAATCTCTGTCCACATATTTCTTGTCAAATTTCCTCTTTGGCGAATTAAACGCTGATAGCCTTTGCTCATGATTTGAATTTCAGGAAGCAAATATCAACTTGACTGCAATTTTCTTCCTTGTTCATTTTAGAGAAAACAGTGATAGATAATAGATATTGATTATTTATTCAAAAGGAATCGAGAAACTGGAGGACATTTGCTTTCCTTCAATCCTATTAAAATATATAAAGGTAGGTGTACAGGGAGTCTCTGTTTGGAGATCAGGAAGCACAGGCAGCCTTAGGAAAGACTAAGATGTGTGACTGAGAATTTTAATGAGCATGTTGAAATGCAGAGATATGAAAGTGGACTCAGGAAAGCATCTTTCTTTGTAAATGTGTATAGATGTATATTTTATATGTATGTGTATATGTGTATGCACATTATATATATATATATATATATATTCCATTCTGACAAGAAATGTGAAGAAATACCAATGTCAGTGATATCAAATTGTTAAACATAAGAATGACGTGGCAACAGATGCTTCTGGAAAGGATTTGACATACAACAGCCCTTCAGGAATAGCATTTATTAAGAGAAAGGACCTTCAGATGGATACAGTAGAAAACAGAATACTTTTTAGGGTTCTGAGTCTTATTTATAAAAAACATTTAAGAACAGACTCAAACAGAAACTTTAGGAAACTTTTATTAGTTTAGAGAAAAGTGCCCAGAGTAGGCAAGGTATAAATCTCAGCAGTCAGCAGTCGTCCTGAGGAGGGGGACGGAGAGAGAAGAAAAAAAGCCATGAAGTCATGCCAGATGCTAGTTGGGACCACACATTAGAAGCCGCAAAGCCACATCACAGGACATCTCCTTAGCCCTCTCTGTGAAGGATTGCTGCAAGGCCAGGGCCTGGTTTCCTCAGGCTGTGGAATCTGGCTTCTTAGAGTGACCAGAGTCTTGAAGGGGCAGGCTGTGATCTAACATACATAGGATAGATAAAACAATAATAGGAAATAGCATGCTGAGGACATATTTAGTATCATGTTAAATGATATGTATGATGATTCATTTCCTTCTAACAGTTAATACTTAATTTATACCTTCAGTATACAGAGCTAATTAAATTGTGAAAATATATGGAAGGAGAGAGAGGGATGGGTGGGTTCTCCCTCAAAGTAAGACCTGTCTTCCTCAAAGGTAACCTGTCATCTCCTGATGACAGGACTCTCACAGGAAGAGAGATCTCAAGGGGGTAGGCATGGACTGATAAGTAAGGCTGTAACAGCTGAAATCTAACACAGAGAAGAGTGAAATAGTCCTGGAGCTTGAGAAGTCACTTCTCTGAGCAAATCAGAGTTAATAAGCATCTCAAAAGCAAACATCTATTAGGCAGTGGGCTCTCAACAGGGGCTGGTTTCCCCATTTTACCAAATCTGGAAATTGGCTTTCTCCCCCCATAAAATTAGATGCATTTTAGTGTTTAAAATAGCATTTGCGCAGAAGCAGCTCTATATGAACTAGCCAGATACTCAAAACTTGACACAATATCTACAGTGTAGACATGTGGGGCCACCATGTCAGAGTGGGAGGGGCACAAGCTTATAGGTAGCTATCAGGACAGCAAGGATGAGACAGGACAGAAGGATGCTGCCAGCATGTAGTGAGTACAGACCAGGGCATCTGACACGCATCTTACCATACACAAATACATCCTATGACAGAAAATGTCCTTTCCTAAATGTCTGAAGATCCCCCAAGCACATCTTCAGGTTGCAAATGTGACCATCAGAACCTCCGGACACCTAGTGCCAGCACCAACTTCCTGCTGCCCACCTCTATTTCCATTCCAAATAGAGTGACAGGGTATTGAAGTCCATTACATCTTTGGGGAGAAAATTGCAACTTCTTTATGATATGAAGCAAATTTGTCTATTTTATCTTGAAGCCCACTTAATTATACTTGGAATTCTTTACAAACTGTAGTGCTTAACAAATGAATTGTCTCTGCCTGGCATTCCCTTGAGTTCATTAAACATTCATGGCGAAGGGTTTTACTTTGGAGTCCTTTCACAAAATGTGAAACACTTAGCCAAGTGAAGTGATAAGAGGCTCTGAAGCACTTGACTCTCACTGCAGAATACCAGTGGATTATTTCCGGTAGAGCCCTGGAAGCATCTCACCTTCACCTCCTTACAAGTCACACATTTATGACTCAAAGATGAACTCTTCTCATTTATTGGATCCTGGATGGGAAGGAGCCATCCACACACTTCAAAGCCATCAACAAGAAAGAGTGAAATTTTTCAGCCTAGTTCAGGAATCAGAAGGAAAATTCATCAAAAGGGAAGAAATAGGTTCTCATTTAGAACCAGGAAAACATATGAATAAAAACAAAAGAAGGGAAGGAAATGGTACATCGCTGATCACCTTCTGTTCCAATAGACCTCCTAGGAAAGATAAGTTTATGGGTGAGGGTAACATTCAATATGAAAAAAAAAAAATGATACCAGGAAATCAGGATCCCCTTTTGGGGTTCTTAGTCTCATGAAAAAGAAAAATTAGAACAGACTTAAAAAGAAGCTTAAAGGCAATTTTATTAGAATTTAAAAGAAAAACTTCAAAGCATACAAGCTGTAAATCTCAGCAGCTGCCCAGGAGAGGAAGCTCGAAAAGAGAAAGAGAAAAGCCTGCCATTTGAATCAGGTCTGTGTGGAGGTCAGCTGCCTGGTGGACAGGGGAGCTGAAGGGAAAGTGGGAGCTCCACAGTGTTAGGGAAAGCACGCCTGGAACAGAGAAGGAAAGGAAATGTTGCACTTCCCTAAGTAACCTCCAAAAGCCAGCAGACCTGACAAACCTGTATGGCCACAGCTTGGTAAACAATTGCATTGGGGCAGTGATTCTGGGAAGGAGGAGCACTTATCTCATTGAAGGGACAGTTATCCTTCCGGTTTCTTAAGCATTGCTTAAGGTGGATCTGGCCTTCCTTAGCCAGATGAGTGACCAGCTCAGCTAGAATGGAAGGTCTCCACCCATGCCAGAGATCCTATTCTCTTGATCCTTCACTGCTACTGTGACAATTTGAAGATCATGCTTGTATGCTAAAGGATCAGAATGAATAATTCAATACCCAACTCAGTCTTAATTATGGGAGGGGGTATGTTTGTTCAATAATGCTTACTTACTTCTTTGTGTGGGGTGGGTGCAATAGATATTGTTCCTGACCTCAGGATGTTCACAAGGTAATAATATAAGAAATAGGTATGTGTTTGATTTGGGGGAGTTAGAAGAGGGTCCAGAGAAAGAGGCTAGAGTAGAACCATCCTTCAATTGTGTAGCAGGCTGCAGTATTAGAGGAGTATAGGGGAAGAAGTGTAGTCCCACCAGACAAACAAGGTGTCTACTCTCAAAGGTTTCCAAAGGAAGGGGAGGTCTTGCATCATGAGGAAGCAGGCTTAGTTAATATGTGATTTATGTTACATGACAGAGTTAGGGAGTTGGGTAGGGGTTATGTGTCACAGGTCACTCATTTTTGAGGCGGGAGGGGAGTAGAAGAGAAAGGATGGCTAATGTGTGTCCTGTAAGCTGGGCTGCTTTCAACCCCTGGTCAGCAGAGTGAGCCTGGGGGTGTTCCCACCCTGTACACTGCCCTCTCTGCTTAGGGCCTAGTACTTCTAACAATATTTAAGTATATACTATTTTATAATATGGAGACTTGAAAATATGAAAAATAACGGGTGAATAATTTCCCTAGAGAGGCCTGAAAACTGCTCCAGGTGGGTGACTATTGAATTGAGCAGAGACCATGAACTGAAATTCATGGGATTTCTTGCAGGGCGTAGGTCAGAAAAAGTCATTTCTTGACAGCTTTAATTAATTCTGAATAGTTCTACTTTACAGCCTGATTTCTTGCTCAGTATATCAAGCACTAACTTATTGATTCAATATAGACCCATATATTCATCTTTGTATACACATCCATATTAAATAGTTAATAAGAATCAGCACCAGCAAAGTCCTGAGTTCTCATCACGATTCAAAATTCACATCAGAAATGAAATGTCCCAGGGTTGGAGAAATGGTTCAGTGATTAAGAGCAGGGGACCCAGCATCCACATGGCAGCTAACAACCATTCATATCTCCAGTTCCAGACAATTTAACATCCTCTTCTGACCTCTACAGGCACTGCATGACACAGGTGAACTTACATACATGCAGGCAGTACACACAAAATAAAAATAATACAACATTAAAAACAAACAATAAAAGAAAAAAAAACAAATGAAATGTCCCTGTATGCAAAGAGTTTACAGATTGTTATAGGTGATAAATATTAAACAAATAATCCGCCAAATTGGGGTCTACTCTTCTGATGCCAACAGGCAGTGGTGCTCTCAGAGCTTGCAGCAGGCAGGCTGGGGGATTTATGCAGGAGCATAGCAGTGAGCTCTCTAGGAGGAAGCAGGAGGTCTGTGAATCATCCTAGCTGAAGGGGGCACCTGCTAAGGAGGAGGATGGAAGGGAGACTTGCCATTCCTAACAGCTGGAGGAGCTTGGTAGTTATAATACTTCCCTTTAGAAGAAGCATGTTAAATCTTAATGGCAATTGTCAGAGAGTACTTACTATTCTGGTGCACAATGCAACAATTCTCAAAGCAACAATGGGCAAGTTGCTTTTAATTACTCTTATTCAAAAACAAAACAAAACAAAACAAAAAAAAAAACCCTCTTGAAAATACAGCATAGTCTTTCAATTTCTCCATCCTCTTGGCTCCAGTCATTCTGGCAATAAAGAACTTTTTGACATATTTACAGATGAACCAGGAATAGTGTAGAGAGACGTACGTTTAAAACTGTTTTTAAGATATCCTCCTTCTTGCCTTTATGGCCTGGGCCTCCAGAGCAGGTGATTATCAGCTCTGTCAACCTTGCTTTCCAACACAAACACTGCTTTCATTTAACCTCCTGACTCCCACTGTGTGCATGTACTAGACCTGGGAACAACAATGTCATTGCTCTGCTGCCTACACCAGCATGCTTAATTTGACAGGCCTATTGATTTCAACACACCACTAGCAGTGTGTTAGAAGCAAGACAGCCAGGGGGGCAGGCCACAGTAGACAGCCTTAGTACCCACAGGGCGCACTTTCACAAGGGAGGGTTCTCCCAAGAAATAAGAATATTAGAGAGAACCTGAGGGGCGCGGGGAGGCAGGGCGCGCACGATGAAAAGTAAATCATGTCGGCTTGTGTTTAAGACCTGTGGCTAGACTGCTGTATCTCCTTATTCACTAATAATGTGGCATGGAGATCAGAGCCAAAGAAAGTACACAGGGAGTACTGAAAGAGAAGTCCAGGCAGGCAGCTGACCAGAGAATATAGATTTCATGACCTTCACTGGAGATAAGATCTGATGGATGATGATGTGCAAACTGCAACCCTCCCAGGAGTACAGCTGCATGGAGTTTGGTGGCACAGAGCATAAATGTCCAAAGGCTCTGATCCTGGTCAGTGAAGCTGACTTGTAAGAAGGCTTGGTATGGATAAGCATTTTGGCAGATAGTGTTATTAATTTTAAGAGCATTCAGCTATTCTATTAAGAACATTAAGTGGAGTCTGAGTTCTGCCTTTATTCTCTAGATTCTTCTTATTTGTACATGTGTGTCTTTTGCTGATTTTTTTTTGAAGTACACACTCTAGGATAGACTTTGATCTGCTGAAAAATTAAGATACTGTTAGCAGAAAGACTTTTGCATATTCAGTACTTAGGTTTTCCTGTTACTTGCACTGTACACTGGAATGTTAATTTGTACAAATTGACAAACCAATACTGATGAACTGTTGACTTGTGTTATTAACTAAATCTCATAGTTGACTTACACCTCCCCCTTTTTTTTTTTCAACCCCATCCAGTAAACTGCATCATTTCCAGCTGTTGTATCTCCTTAGGTGCCTCTAGGTCTTGACTATTTGTCAAGCTTGGTTTGTTTCTGTCGATCTGGGAAGTCCTGAGTATTACTGATCAAGTATTTTGTCAGATGCTCTTCTGTAAAAAACTAATTTTTTTTCTTGTGTTTATAATAGAGTGATTGCCTTTTCATAAAAAGTGTCATCTTATCACATATCAATTACAGACACTGTCAGGCTGGTTAGTCATGATTGATGTCTACCTTATCTTGTTTTTGAGTTAGTATTTTTCAGGTTCCGTCACTATTTGGGTACTTCTTTCTTTCCCTTCACTGCACAGATAGTCTTTCGGGAGAAGTGGCTGTGTATAGCTCACAGCTAGAGAATAAGGAGTTAGGTTTCTTCCTGATTTGGCAAAGACTGCATACGTTATTTGAATATTCTGGCCAGGTATTGGGTTGTTCTCACTCAATCATTTACTTATTCTATAATTTATATTCATCTTAACTCATGGATACCTATTTTATACTTGGATTTATAATTCAAAGTATTAAATAATATGACCTGTGGTTTGAGGGCAAAAGTCGGCCTTCTTGCAGCCACAATAGACTAGGCTATGTCAAGAAATCAGTAATGGTAAAAGGTAATGAAAAGAGACTTATTAAATGTAGCAACATTGACAAAAAAGGAGGTCCATGACTTCTACATATGACTTGGGGTACTGGCATGAACTTTACGGTTAAAAAGAAAAATAAATGGGGCAACATATATGCACATTTAAGTAGTCCTAGTTTAAGTATGGTTTCCTGATCATTGTGTCAGTTCTGGCTCTGTAAGGTGGTCAGGTCCAAAGACATCCTTGTTGCTGTCATGACTGCTAGGAGCAAAAAGAATTACTTTTTCTCCAGGGTACATTCTCTCCATCATGGACAAGTGCCCTCATCTCCAGGGAGAGGGTGTATTCCATAGTTTCTGCTGTTCCTGAAGTCCAAAGTGACTATAGGTTTAAGAGGAAGATTTATCTCTGTACCTTGGAGAAAGATGCACCCAGTTAGACTAGTACTTCTTGACACATTAACATGCCAGTGTGCCAAGATAATCAGGTGACCCCAGATAAAGGAGACAAACCCAAAATGAATGTAGAAATGCCAGTTTTTGAGTTTCATTACTTTGTAGGACTGAGTGAGGAGATTTTCTAACAAAAGCAGCTTTGATAATATGATTTTATTTTGTAGTCAGGTTATTCTAGCTTTGTCCATCAGTAGTTCAGTTATCCACGTCATTCTGACAGGAACCTGTCAACTCATCAGCCTTTGAGGGGTTTGTGGTGAATACTACAGGATGTTCCCAGTTTGATTTGCAGAAGATCGGCCCCAATTGTAGAATGAGGCCGTTTCCCTAACAATGTCCCTTCACTACTGAATGCTACTGGGAACAAGATCTGGGAGTGAGCAATGCTTTTTGGCAATAGGAGGGCTTCGCTTCTAGGCCCTCTTGGCAAAGAGATCAACACACAGCTATAATTTTTTAATGTAACCATCTGTATCTAAATTTGGCTAAACATTAGTTCACACTGAATGACTCCCCAAACAGAGATCAATCAACACCCCATCATTCTTGCTTCTACCCACTGCTTATCTACATGTTCCCACAACATGAGGGAAAAGTCCGACAGCACTTTCACCATCCATGTGCTTCATTGCTCAGCTACAGGATGCATAGGCAACAGAATCAGAAGTGGACACTGTACTTCTGTGTTCCATGCTTGACAACTAAGCAGTGTCTTTGTACAGTATTCTCACCTTTAAATTCAGACTCCACTCATTTCCAAAGTAGCTGAAGGATGTTGTTGCCTCCGCCACCTCCCATAGGTGCACTTCAATATCCATTTAAGATGGATCCAAGGGATCTATAGAGATGGCTCAGTAGATAAGAGCACTGACTGCTCTTGCAGAGGACCCAGGTTCAATTCCCAGGCTAACAACCATCTATTGTTAGCCTGGAATGGGAACTCCAGTTCCAGAAGATTCAATGCTTTCTTTTGACCTCCACCAGCATTGTATAACATGGGTGCATTTACACACATACAAGAAGGCAATACACTCATACACATTAAATAAAAATAATAAAATATTATTTAAAAGATAGGTCCAATATCTTTATCAGATTTGCATTGCTTTCTTGGCCCTCTGGAATCCTAAATGATATTTATTATATTAATAACTCTCTTTTTTTTAATATGCTCAGACTATAAGGTTACCTATTTTCCTATGTGTAAATTTTGATAGTTGAAATAACCAATTTAACAGATTGAAACTAAGTAATCAAATTTGAGGACACAGAATTGTTCAGTGGGTCCTTTTATATTTTCCCATGTCTACTGGAACAGTAGAAATGGACCTCTTTTTTGTTAATGATTTGAGACTTTTTTCTCCTGAGTCATTTTGGTGACAGGAGAAAATGCCATGATAGAAATATAGACAAGTATTCTGTATCTTCCCACAACATCCATCAGAATCAAGTCAGTAATAGTAAATTCACAAAGTGATACACAAGTTCATTAGCAAACATTTTCCAAGCAGTCCCCCATTTCTTGAAAGTCAGCACGAGGCAAAAATAGATTCTTTAATTCCAATCTTAATTCCTAATATTAACTCCCAGATCACAAATTACATATCACACAGCAAATCTTCTATCTATACACATAGAGCACAGAATGGATACAAACAGGACAGATAAGCCACAACAATGTTCAAGTAGTTTCAAAAAGGCCAGAAATGCAGAATCTGGTAAACTGTGTATTGATCAGGTATCAAATCCAAACAGGAGGTCGGCTGAAGATGCTGACGTTGTAAAGTCAGACCACTGCCAAGTTCCAAGCTTAAATGGAACCGCAGAGTAGAGTTCAGCTACAATGGAAGGTGCAGGAGTCTGGAGGAGTGACAAGCAGGACTTGGTCTGTGCAACTGGGTAGGTGACTACGTCATGGCAGGAGCCAGCAAGCTCAAGGGCCTGGAAGCATTAGGAACTGTCTTCCTGTGGATCTTTGACAAGTACAACAGGTAGGCAGAGGACAGACAGATTGTACCAACACCATCACAGTGCTAGGTGTCCATCTCTTTGCGAGGTCCAGGTAAGGAAGTTATCCTCTCCTTGGTCTAGTGTGTCTGGTAAGTTCTTTGGCCTGGTTTCCTTTGTATGATTTTAATACACATATGTGACCTCACAGTCCCAGTCCACCTGGATATATTTTCAGGGTAGCACCTTTTCCACTCCTAAGAATAAGTCATTTGCCAGTCTGTGGTAGACAGATGGTGGCGTTCCTTTGTCTACCGAGGTGTAGAGTTCTCCTCCATCTTCAAAATGGAGTAAAAAGCCACTTTTAAATTGGAAACCCTCAGGGTAAGACACAATCTTAAAAAGCCACTGTTTTACACGTGTGTATAACATAGAGCACAGCAAAACCTGATCTCAACACTTAAGTAGAGAGTAATCAATACTACTGATCTGTTTGAAAAACTTAGCTCTGATTCTGTTGATCATTATTTTTTTCTTTCTAAAAATTTTATTAACTTTATTTCCTTATCATTTCTCTTCTTCTTGTTCTAGGCCTGAATTGCTCTTTAGTGTAGAATGACCTAAAAATCAAAATTAAGATGTTGATTCCTTCCTTTTTTCTTTTCTCTTTTTTTTTTTTTTTTCAATTTTTTTTGACATGGTCTTCCTAGTTCCAGTCTTCTTTTTTGGAACTCACTGTATAGACTAGGCTGACCTCAATCTCATAGAGATCCACTTGCCTCTGCCCTCTGAGGGCTGGGGTTAAAGATGCATACCACCACAGTTATCTTTAATTTTTAAAAATATGTATTTAAGTTACTTTCTAATAAGTATTACCATTAGTTCTCACAGTGTTTTAAAATATTTTCATTATACGTGTATAAGTGTGTTGTCTGAATGCATGTAAGTGTACCCGTGTCATGCAGCGTCCACAGAGGTCAGAAGAGAGTATCAGATCCCCTAGAACTGGAGATACAGATAGCTGTTAGTTGCCATGTGGGTACTGGGAATCGAACATCTCTGCAAGAGATGTCAGTGCTCTTAATGGCTAAGCCGTATCTCTAGCCTCATCCCACAAATTTTGATAAATTGTACTTTTAACTTTGTCTCAGTTTTATGTACTTTTAAATGTCAACCAGAATTTATACTTCAGTCTTCAGGTTATTTAGACACAGAGTTAATCTTCAAGTATTTGAGAATGTGTCCACATATCTTCTTATATTCTTTTTTCGCTTGATTTTGATGTAGTCTTAGAACACACTTTTAACAATCCACACTCACATACATTTCATAGTGTTCTTTATAGCCAAAATAAAACCCATGAGGTTTCTCTTGGTTGGTGTTCCATGTAAGTTTGTGAAGGATGTGTCATTTAGTGCCAGGAAGTATTCTACATCAATCATATCAACTAATGGAAGCTACTATTCAGGTCAAATCTTTCCTCACTCTTTGCCACCTGGGTCTGCAAATTACAGAGAGGGAGACTGGACTCAAAGAGTCATGGTCAGATTGTTTCCTCCTAGAGTTTTTCAGTTTATGCTTAACACATTTTGATGTTCTATTATTAAATCAGTTATTTCATTTTCCTGGAGGAATAGATCTAATTTATCACTAGATAAATAATACTATTTTTCTATTCTGGTGAGCAAACCCAGGGCTTTGCATAGATCAGGCAATTGCTGTACCATGGAACTATACCCTAGTCCACTGATATTGTTCGTCACTTTTTTCCTAATAGTTTTCCTTGTTTTGAAACACTCTTTCTCTTAAATTAATGTCACTGCTCCAGCTTCCTTTATGTGAATATTAGCATGGCCCAGCTTTTGCTCCTTAACTTGGATCCGATCTATGATGTTTCTTATAGAAAACATATAGTTAGGTTAAAAAAAATCAGTACTAGAAATCTTGTAAAATTTTCTATTCAGATTTTACTGTGATATTTAGAGTGATTGACTGCCATCTTTGTGTCTGGTTTCTATTCTGCCCTCTTTTTTGCTTTTTTAATGTGATTTAGTTTTTTTACTTTGTGGTCACATAAAATATTGTAATTATTACTATTTTAAGCAAACATATTTTTCTGTTTGCTTTAGAAAAGCTCTTTAATTTAGCCTCATTTATTTATCACCTTTTCTTTTTGTAGGGCTATTATTTGTAACAAGTTTCTTTTTCTTTTAGGAAAATTTTTTGGGAATTTCCTCAGTTGTCACTTATCTGAGAAAGTCCATATTCTGTAACTGTTTGTAGAATACTTTACATGGAGATAGATTTCTCATGAGTTGGTTTAATTCATATTTTCCTTCTTGCCTGCATGGATGGATGCTGATCAGAAGCTCACTGTATTTCTTAATCTTTACCTTCCATTGGTAAAGTTTTGTATTCTCATCCTTTTTAGTGACTTTCCATTTGAGCCTTCTTTGCAGTCTTGCAAACTTTTGACTTTTGCTCTGAATGCTTCTTGGTGCTGTAAAGGCTCCATGAACCAGTGGTTTGGGGCTTAGGATTTATTCCCAAGTAGTCGGTCCTCGTAACATTAAACTCCTCACTGCTTCATTCTCTTTCTTCTCCTTCTCTTTATCCTGTTCGGTTGATTCATTTTGAAAAACTCCTGCTTTAGTGAATATTTTGTATTCCCTTTGGTCTATTTATAATTATATTAAGTGCTTCTGCTTTTTCGATTACAGGGTTTTGATGCTTGGTGTTCACTTTTGTTTCTTACTGCTCCCATTTCTCTGATCGTGGGCCCAGCCGTCCTTATGTCTTCTTTTACCTTTAAAGTCCTTGCCATGCTTTCATGCTTATTTTAAATTCCCTGTTTGATCATTTGGACATCTGATAGGAGTTTTGGTGTTTACATTTTCCTCTTCAAATTGTGTTTTCATTTTCTTCTTGTCTTTTAGTAAAACAGACATTTTTGTTAGGAAAAAAAGGACATGGTAGATTGCAGAGGAGGTATAGGGACAAACAGGGCATTTAAAGAATCAGTGTGATTTATGTTTAAAGTAAGTGTAGGCGTGTGCATGGATGTGTTTGCATGTATCAGTGCAGGTGCACACCTGCCATGGCATGTGTTCGGTGTTTGGGCAACAACCTTAGGTATTAGCCCTTGCCTTCGACCTTGTTTGAGGTAGTAACTCTTCACCGTTTACTGCTACACACACCAGGTTGAATGTCCTCAGGCTTGTAGGGATGTTCTTGTCACCACCTCCCACCTCCCCATTGGAGCTCTGGGATTTCAAGCTAAATGCAGTTACTAAAACAGGATAGTAAGACAGAAAACATTTCTAAAATAATGTTTTAGAAATAAAATTGTACTTAATGCATCAAAATGACTATACAACTATGGTTGAATCAAAACAACTATAATAAAACAACATTCTAGACATTTTAAAAGGTTTAAAATGAATCTGTTATAAATGCTATCAGTAAACAGACCAGGACATTGATTCTCTTCAAGACTTTGGGACAAAACCTCCGTCTTTCACAATTGAAGTAGAATGTGAACTAATGACTAAAGCCTGAAGTCTTCTCTGGCTTGTACAGCATTCTTAAACCATGAATGTGTTGCCAATTTACAAAGATTGAGCAGTTTCTCCAGAGAATTAATATTCTTAAGAATGAGCTAGCTGATGTTTGCCATAAGATGACTGTCTGCAGTGACTCTCTGGATCTGCCTTCTTTTCTGAACCTATATATTTGAGGTTATGGGGAAAACAAACACATTCTAAGTTTTGTTTTGTTTTGTTTTGTTTTCATGGAACCTGAAAGGTAGGTAGAAATTTAGATTGCTGGTTATATTCAAATAGACAATTCTGTTCATATGGTTTTTTTCATTGATAGTTTGAGAATCACAGTTTTAGTCTGGAATAAGGCTCGTATAGAGTACTCTCCATCGCTTTGTTCCTGGGAGAGACCACATCTATTCCTTCTTCCAAATTGACTTTTTTTGTTGTTTTTAGTTTGTTTGTTGCTGTTTCTCACTTCAGCGTTTTGCAAATGTCCGGTCAGCCTCTACAGTTCTATTCTGTAGAATCAAGATTCAAGTTCAAGTGGGAGTCAGTACTGTCACTTCAAGAACACTTGAAGATGTACTTGGAGCACTGAACTTAACTTTGACATTTCCCCCAAGTACCTGCTCTGAGAAATGCATCATTAGGTGATTTTGTCCTGTAAACACCGTCAAGTGTAATTATACAAACCTGGATTATATGTTGTGGTTTTTGTTTGCATAAAAGTATTGAATTAACTAGATGGTGTTACACTCATGAAGGAAGAAAGCAAGTTTAGTTCATTTTCATGAATCACAGTCATTTCAGCACCTCTGATTGAAATCCATACTTTTCTCTCAGATGGAAATGCCACATGTGTTTGTATATCATGTCGTAAAGCTGTCAACATGCCAGAATCCCTCCAGGCTTAATGCAGTGCTATTAGCTGTACTCTGTATTTTTGAAGCTGTTTGTTAAGTAGACAAATATTTATTACTTGGTGAGTTGTTTTAACTTATATGTAATAGTCATCTTCTTAGTGTTTGCACACATTTTGTCTAGAAGTACAAAATTATATTTTACTTGATACTATTACTGTAATTTTCCCCACTATTATTTTCAAGTAATGTCTATCATCTGTGATGATTTTTATTGTTTTTGAGATTGAACCTTAGAGGGAAGTTTAGGCTAAGCCACAGATTCTGGATCCCCCTGCTTCAGCTTTTTGAGTGCTGGGATTACAGTTGTGTATCACCATGCCTAGATCATGATTTTTTCTCTCTGGTTAGTATTTATGTCCTTTCAGAAGTGGAGGACTGAATTTGCTGTCTGTGTGAATCTGTCTAAATAGTTAATAGAATCATTCATAGCGTCCTCAGCACTGAGGCTTCCACATCCACCAGAGCGATTTTAATCTTCAGTTTGCCATTTTTGCTTCTGATACACCCTCCACAATAGTTTCTGTTGTCCTAATAGTGCTTTCATTCATTTCTCTTTTGTCATTTCTATGTTCCACTAATCCTCACTTTATCAGATATAGAACCACTAAGGTAAAAAAATTAATCAACATTCATATTTATAACTCTACTTTCAGCAATCAGATCAGAGTTTGGTTTTATTTGAGACAGGGTCTCCCTGTAGCCCCAGCTGGTGTGGAACTCACCATGTAGACCATGTGTACCTCAGTCTCACAGATCTGAGATTCACCTGCTTCTACATACCAAGTCCTGGAATAAAAGCATGCACCACCACACCCAGCCACATTCTAGAAGTGGGGAGGATTGGGCAGTAAGAAAACATGATCTTGGTCACAGATTCCAACCTCATTACAAAGAAACATACATGACACTAGTTCTATTTTAATCTTTTCTTTTAGTTAGGTGAAATTATATGCACTTCAGTTTCATGTGTGACTAAAACTTGTTTTTTTTTAAACAAGGAATTTACATGTCGTCTCAAGATTTCTTCTTGTATTTACTTTTTTTAAGGAACATCATTATCTAGCTGTTATTCCCCAAGGCGTCCCTTGAATTCATGTAAATACAAGACTCTAAGTACTCACTGACAATTGATAAAAGATGGCACTTAGGTGAAAATATAAGTTTTCTTCTTTCCTAGCACCTATTGAGTGTTTATGCTCCAGGAATAATAGTCCTAAGAAGCTGAACCTCTTCAAGTTCTTAGGCTAGATCATGGGTTTCATGCGTGTCCTACTGAGCTACATTATCATTCCAAGAACACCTCTAAAAGCATCATTACCACCACTGAGGCTACCCTTCCGTCAACTGCTTTAGCTGCTGTAAATGCAACCTCATTAAGTTTTTCCGTAACCATACAGAAGAAAATTTTGTTATCTTATTGTGGAGGCTTGACATTCAAAAAGGTTGCTTGAATTTTTTCTTTCTTTTTAAGATTTGTCTATGTCTCTTCGAGAGGCTACTTTGCTCTTAAACATGAAGAAAAGTCTAGTGAATTTTAGTTTTGTGTTTCTATCTTGATTATACACTGAATACGGGTTTTCAGGATCCCCACCTCCCTTTCCTTTTGATTAGCCATCTCAAGTAATCTGTCTGAGGGAAGGTCTCATCTAGAAGTTTTAGAAAAGAAGTCGGCTGGCTCACCTGTTCTGCTTGTCAGGTGTGAAGTATCCAGGAAGTGTTTAACTTGACATTTGCTGGCTCCTAGAGATGCTATATTATGTCTCTGTTGGGGGCATAGTCTTCATAAAAGCGCCTTGTCTGCCTATGTCCTTAATGCTTCTGTGTCTCAGGAGATATTGCATTAGAGGCGAAAACAAGGAATGGAAATCATAAAAAGAGGAATGCTGGCAGATTTCTCAAGGCGTGGTAATTGCCTGGGAACATGCTGAAAAGAAGAGGCCTGCATGATGACTCAGAATTTGACGAATATCAACTGAACAATGCTTTGTATTTTGTGAACCGTACATGCACTAGATTTTAAGTTGTTTCTGGGTTTTGCCCAGTGTGCTATGGTTGTAGATTGCAATAAGAAGGACTAATACCTGAGAAGGTGGGGGAGCCCCGGATGAACACTGAATGCATGAGAAATATGACACACAGTGCTTCTACCATGCACCTCGTCAGGTGCCCAGAGCGAAGGGCACTCCGGGGCTTTTCAGTGCCTATCTTGTCTGTTACCACCTCACCACTCATAATGAACCTCTAGCTCAACTCTTTGCATGTGATTCCCTACAGTATTCAAAGGCGGAAAGGCACCCTGTGACTGCACTGGAGAAAATAATGGAATCAAGTTTTGCTGGTCCCCAGTCATTCCCTGAGGTCCCTTCTCCTGACAGAGGAAGCCAGCCCGTCAAACATCACAGGTATGGGTAGCTAATCACGGCAGAAGTGGGCGTGTTCATGGTGTCTGTTTGTTTCTCACACGTGCCAGGGAATGACAGCAGGACCCAGGAGCCCATCAGGTGTCCTTCTTGCCTCTGTTGCTCCTCTACTCTGTGAGGTTGGGGGTGTGTGTTCAGGCAGTCCCCAGGCAGGAAACCAAAGTCCCAGCATCTCTGGCAAGCAGCACCCTCCCTGCTCTACAAAGCCTGAAGGAACTCTTAACAACTTTCATCAGAGCTGCAGGCACAGACCAATGAATGAAACAATTGCATTCTGAAAAACTATTAAGAACATGATTTTTTTCCCCAGCTTGTCTTACCGCTGACTACAAAGCTAATGTTTAATTCTCCCCAAGGCAGCTGATGTGACACGCTCCGAATCCTCCAACATGGTCCTCACCAAACAAAACTTTCCAGGGGGAAATCCTGGCCAGTGGTCTTTTCGGGCCTGTAAGATATTCTGTTATCAGTGAACTGATATATTTTTCCAGCTGTTCACAGAAATTCATTCTTTAGGGGAGAAGGATGGTTATGAAGTTATATGATAATTCTCTTGACATTTTGAAGCTGAACATGTTCTTCAGGATCTTCTAGTTCACATATTATATGCATAATGAAGCTTCTATTTAAAAAATCTGTTGTATCTAGTCAAAATCAAATGGTGAAATTTGGGACTAATACTAGAATAGACATTTTGTATGGATGTAGTCAAACTTATGTTTTCAGTGTAGAAATTGTCCAAAGACTGAAAACTCATTTTCTTAGTGAAAAGTACAGACTTTTAAAATCTGTTAAATTACATACAATAAATTAAAAGTTTGAAGATATAGTCACTGTTTCTAGCAATGCAACAGAAGATGAATGCTGCTGCCACTTGTTTCCACACCCTCCTCAGCACTCTGTACACCAGCATGACAGAAACATACATAGTAAGAGGAAACCATCTCCTCCTTCTCCTCTCAGTGAGCCTCAGGGAAAGGATTTTATTTCCCTAGCTGCATTTATTTGAAATGTTCTGTCCCTTCAGTAGCGAGTACACTGATTCTCAGCCTAGTGATTTTTCATTCCAATTCCATGTTAACAGAGATTGGGATACAGGAGTTGACATTGAAAGAAACGGTTTAAGCATTTTCAATTGAGACCTGAAATAGTTTGGCTTTTAGATAATCATATTAGCAATTACTGGCAAGTCATTGGTTGCATTTCCAGAATGCTTTCCTTTCAAAATAACATTTCAGTTCACTAGACCTAATGGGAGTTGCCTTAATTGAGGAAATATGTCCAAAATTACTAGTCTTTTAGATAGTAGATCATTCTCTAATGCAGTAATCTCCCCTGCTGATTCTAACATATGTTTTAGAAGTTATCTATCCTGTCAGATACAATAGTCTGATATTGCTATTCACCATATTACAGCATAAACCTTTAAAAGTTGACATTTTTTAAATGACAGCTTCTGCTGTGTTGGAGTCCAGCATCCCTGTGTCTACTTAGGTTCTTGTCATTCTTTCTGTCTCCTCGCTTGGCTTTGATCTTGGTTTCTAGGATTCTAAGTTTAAACAAAGATATCTTTAAGGGCCCTTGCTTTTGTTTGTTTCAGTGACGTTGCAGTATCTGTTGCCATAGTCTATGTACTGAAAGATGGGCAAGGATTGATTTATAAGGTGCTTTTAGCACTTTGTACATTATAGTTGAATATATCATAGTTTTTGTTTCATAAAACATGCAATAGACTTAAACATTTTCATGACTAATAATCCTGTCAATGATTTATATATCCTCCTAAGTACTCTATAGCTTCCTGAGTGGCCCTGGATTAGAAAGCCAGAATCATTGTTGATCAATAGGTCTGAAACTGCTTTTTAAGATGGGTCACTACTTTACATGTACAGACCTTGCTGTGACAGTTGAGCACACTATGAATAATTTGTTTCCTTTTATGCACTGAAAATATGGATCAGTTGGATAACTTATTAAGGAAACCAGACTATTAAAACTTTTATTTCTAATGTTTAGGGAAATTCCAGCTTGTTTAAAAATATCTATTAAGCCACATCATTTCTATTGCATTACATTTTTTGCAGTCTAACTTCCTTACACAGCTACACAAAGAGGCTTCCTACTGTTACAAGAACCCAGCATTTTCAAGGATTCAGATGAGCCTTTGAGTTGCCCCTTAAGGCACAGGGATGAGAACTTGCTTTGTGTCTACTCACATGCACCAGGCACTGTACCTGGCTCATGATGCACTTTACTGCTTTAACCTCTTGAATGCTCCCATAGAGTATAACGCTGGCATCTTTCTGTGGGCGCTCTCCTCATCCTACACTCATCTAAGTCACCACTAACTTTCTGTGAGCAGACTTGTGTACCAGTAGAGCTTTAGGCTTCCCTGCTCTCTCACTGCTGTTGGCCTAGTGTGAGGAACTAGTGAGAAAAGAAAGTGCTGGGGGAGAGGGGCTCAGTATACTTCCATTCCCTCCCTCATTCTGGGTTGCCTTCCCTATGTCACACACTGGCCTTCCGGGACCACAGAGCCTGCCACTTGACTTTGTCCTTCCAACACTAACTCATTTCTGATAACGGCTCCATCTCTGTGTGTCTTCAGTCAGAGGACAGTGTTAACTTCCTAATGTAGCCCCATTAGTAGCAATATCTTTTGTAGCTTATATTTTTTTCCTCTTAAACAATGACAATGCCTAACTAAAACATGTAACAATCGCTATGTACAGTTTCTTCAAATGATACAAATTAAAGTGACATTCACTTCCCTCTAGGTCTCTCATCATGCTTTCAGGAGCAGAGGCCGAAGATTTCCCCACTGATACAGGAAGCCTACTGCCCAAAGTCCCATACCCTAGAGTCTTTAATTGCTATGGAAGGGTACACAGAGCTTGGAGAGAGGGAAACAAATTCACTGTTAGAGAGTGCCTTAAAGATGTGTGCTTTGTGACTGAACTAGATGACCAGATTCTTGAGAATTTTGAGAACTCAACCTACAACAGATAATGAGATGAGCAGCTAAGATATAGTGAGACTGCTAAGCCTGGATTTGGTGTCTTCAGAAATTTGAGGTTAGTGTTGGCTGGAGGAAATCAGAGTTTGATCTGTCACCTTGCCAAAGCCAGGAACATAGCTATAAGCACTCAAATATCAGATTCTGAAACATTGAAACATTTATGCATACGGAGTAGGAATCATGGCAATATTGATAGAAAATGGGACAGGAAACAATATAATGGCAGATTTGGAGGCTGTCCCCTTTCAAATTTAGTAGACTTGTTGATTTTTCAAACGTTTCTCTATCTTTGTCTATATTGATGTATTGATATATGCAGACAGTGTGGGTACAGGCCATTATTTGCTTATGTGCCTATGGGAGAACCATTTGGACCACATGGACTGGCATCTCATGGAACAGTTGTTCAAGAATGATTTCAGCAGGGTGGAAACTGATAAGGGGTCCATTACGTGTCAACTTAGAGATCTGTCTTCATAGACTCTAGTTCCTTTTAAATACTTTACAGTTGTGGTCTCTCTCTTAAGGCCTGAGATTGATGTCACTTACTATGCCTTTTGCCCCTGATGGCATCTACAAATGTATAGTTCTTTGGGAAGTTTGGATCTACATACCAAATGAAATATCTGAACAAACTCAAAATCAAAAGAATAAATATTTCTCAAGATTGATGAAACTCTGCCGTAGTGAACTGAGAATTTAACACATTTGTTAAGGAAAGAATGCTATTAAAGTAATGTCTGTTTATCCTATCATCAAGAAATGAAAATTTCCCCATATATGCCCTCTTGATTTTCTATGATCAAGTTTTGTCATTGTCTCTTGAGGGTATTTTTATTCTAATTACAAAGATAGCTACTGTGGCCTGGGAAACCTGGATCTTGAGAATTCCTTAAACTTAGCTCTTATCTTTTAGCTGGAAAGCTTCTGTTGTTTCATCATTAGTGCTCTGTGGTAGAAAGTCAGCAATAAGGAGGGTCTCTTTGTTATGCATCTCCAACAGTAAATGGAATGAGCAACTTCTGAGCTCATCTGAGTGCATTTTGAGCCTCTACAGGTGGCCTGTACCTAGAACTCAGAGGATGTGGTGTATAAGCTCAGTGTCTGAGAAGCCTTAGCTACCTCATGGAGGTCAATGGTATGCTTCTTTAGGTTTGTTGGTTTGGTTTTGTTTCTCCTACCCAGCAGGAGTCTCTCTTCTTGCTGCAGCCCAGGGCAAAGGAATGCGATGCTGCACAGGAACACCTTCAGAAGGACACCCCCTTCACCCCGAAGTCGGCTGGGTGGAATTGTGGGACCAGCATATCAGCAACTTGAAGAATCAAGGATCCCAGACCAGGATACAATACCTTGCCAAGGGTAAGTCTTAAAAGCAGTGGAGTTTCGGGAAGCTGTCAGAAATGTGATTGCTTTAAACTGAGCCCTGTGTTTCTAGGGGTTTTATTCTCTGATGTCCTCATTCATTGGCTACTTAGGCTTATTCTCACCTTTGACAAACAAAGATGAACCAATTTAAAATGATAGGTCTGATAGAACGGGTTACAAAGGAAACTAGATTAAAAAGAAACTGTAAGAGTCAAAAGATATGTGACCCTAGATTTGTGCATACTTCATACAAAAATTTGTGTTTTCTTAGGACTAAAGCATCCCATTATCGGTAATTTAAAAAACATATTTAACTTTCGGATTAGTAGTATGGACAAGACCATAAAAATAACCTGTAACTGTATACTGTATCGACTCCTGCCCAGTCTTCTTGAGCATAGGGTTTAGGCCAAAATTAGAGGCATAAAAGTAGAATGGAAATTTCAGAACTCATATATTTTAATTATTCTAGTGAGGGGTAACAGGAGCTTTGAGCTAATGCCCACAATACAAAGGTACCTTGTCCTCTAGTAAACTGACCATTACATGGCTCAGGGCTCAAGGCATAGTAAATAGAGTGTAAGATGGATGGTAGGTACCACTATTCCCTTGCTGTAAACCCTTTCCCCCCAACAGAATACCTTACTTTTACTGAATCACAAGTTATATAACTACCCTTTACTACTTGCATGAATTTCAGAAAAATTTGTCATCTAAGCCTAAGATTCATCTAAACTTAAACCTCCTGAAAATTGGTCAGAATAAAAAGGAAGTGTAAACACCGTGTGCCAGACACTTGGTAATCAGAGGCTGTTCTTGTCATGGTGATTCTCATAATGCTATCATTCATTTCAAGAACATTGGAGTCTAGATTTATTCTGAAAATTTCCAAAAAGTCTGGTTATTATATACAGTATTTGTCCTTTTGAAGGATCCGTGCTAGGTTTCCATGTAGTTTTGTCCTGGGTGGTTATTCCAGATTATCTGTTTCAAGCTAGAGACCAAAGCAGGTATAAAGACTGCTTAGAGCCTTCATGTTTCTCTTGTTTCTTTTACAAGGAATAGATGGACCATTGCCCCATCCAATTGAGTTGAGCATGAGTTTCTTTAAGAACACTGGGAGATGGAACACAAATAGCCTGTGGCTAGGTCTTGTAATTTTGAAACAATTCTGAGTGGACCTGAAAATGCATTCATACAGATTCAGGATGACCACAACAAATTCAACATAAAAGCTAAGACATTCACATATATAATGCAAGTGAAGAAGCAGTTAGCATTTTGTTTGGCTTCATATTTGATGGGAGGGCTTGTATTTTACCTATAATTATAATGATCAAGTGATCATATTTTGTAACTACTTTATCAGTAGCCATATCTCTTTCTCATAGGAATACACACACACACACACACACACACACACACACACACACATACACATACATGTGTTTTCTTTCCTTGGGGTTGAATATTAGAATGAGTATAACCAAGAACAAATCAATTGCAGAGATTTTGTGAGTAAATACAATAGCCATCCTGTGCTGTCAGTCTTCCTGTTGGCCACTCCTTGACTCTCAGTTTATATGTTCCAGCTATGAGGATGTTCTGAGCTGTTGGCAGTCTCAGGCTTGAGTGACATATTCACAGACAGACCTTCTAGGGCTCAGAGGTTCCCATTGCCTGCTTTGTCTTTTCCTTCCTGGGTCAGCATGGTAGTAATTTTGTGCTGGCTCAGTAACCATTGGGCTAAGAATCTTCTTTCCAGCTGGTGGGCCACACTTATTTTCCTGTGTGTGATATGCACCCAATGTTGATAAATAATGACTCTATGTATAAGTCGCTGTGGGCTCAGCACAATGAATCTCAGGGAACAATCCCATTCTCAGTTCTTAAAAACAGCTATTTTCCACTCCTGGGTACTCACTGTCTCTCAGGACTGAAAATGGGATTGGTAATAGAATTTCACAGCTAAACACTCTTCAAATCTGCCCTTATCCTGGAAGGGGACTGAATGAATTTGCAAAAGCCATCTGCCATCTGTTTCTGTTTACCAAGTGTGTGGTTGCCGTCCTCTAAATAATTTCCCATGGATGTGGCTTCTCTTCTGAGCAGGAACTTCTGCCCTGCTTGAACCCATCTCCCATCTTAGTGCAGCCTGGGGTCAGAGTGAGATAGAGAGAAAATTACGGAGACTCTTCCCCCTGATTGGAGTCCTGGTCAGTGCCAGTCATGGTAATGATGCACAAATCTTTGTACTGGTAGGTTTCAGATAGATCAAACTGATATATATATCCCAAATCGGGATGCTCAGTATTCTAAACTCCCACCTCACCTAGCTAGTCACCTGATACAACACCTAGCTAGCCACCTGATACAAACTTACTTTGGTATTCTTTGGAAATTTTATTGAGAAATCCAGTGCTAATAGAACAGTTCAAATGACTAGTCCAAAGTGGTCATTTTTCATGAAGGAAAGCTGAAATTCTTTGCTGGATTTTTGACCCAAATCAACCACACAACCTGGAATAGGGAGTGAGGAGTGCAGGGAGAGCTGAGAGTATGCAAATGAAGTGGTTAAGTGTGCAGCCCAAGGGCGATCAGCTCATTCTACTACGCACCTCTGGAACTGCTTAGAGTCTCCAGGGGAAACAAAGTACTTGGCCTGACCTGACTTATTATAAACCAAACCAAGTCCCTAACAATTGAAATCTTTCTCGACTTGTGTATTCATGGACAAAACACATCTGTGATTTATTTGAAGGCTGAGTGGGAGGGCAATCCAACCCAATAAAATGATCAATGAATGAGAAATTCATCAAACTGTGAAAGATGTATTAACATTCAAGATCTTTGAGTATCTTCTCAGTCAGAATTCAATCAAGAAATTGAGCCTCTACTTAAACTTCACTGAAATATCTGTGCTGGGAACCCTTCACAGCACCCTAAAGAGGGAAAATGGATTGCCTTGTCCCTCTGGTGAAAATATATATACAAGAGTATATTAATATTATATATTAATATTACATTATATATAATTAATATAACATTAATATTTCCATCCCCAAGTAATCAAGTCATATGACAGATTAGTGGTCTTTTGGGGGAGGAGGGTTGGGGCTGATGGAGGGACCCAGAGCTGTATTCTGCTAAACATATGTTTTTCACTGAGCTACACTACCAGCCCTTATATGTTTTAAGCATTGGGAAAATTCAAATAACATGCCCATTTGTCTAAGAGTCGAAGTTATGTAACAGTTTTGGGGCTTTCAGACATGTACGATTCAAAATTAAATTGCATATTGGAAAATTGACATTGTTTAAACCCCATCTTCATATAGAAAGACTTGAGATTTCAGTGATTGGGAGCCATGTGTCCTAGATAGCTGGCTTGGGAAATGACATACAACAGCCAAGTGCAGTTTCTCTTTCTGATCTTAATTCAGCTCCTGGGTACAGTAGAAAGAGGCTTCATATTTGGCCTAATCGCCTTTGTGCTTAGCCATTCCGTGTTGGTGAGTCATAAAAGCTAGAGTTTAAAAATATCCTCTAAAATATTTATTCAACATTTTTACGGATAGTGCTAATATCTACCTGTAAGAATCTGCTATCACTATGATTTCAGCTTCTTAGACTCTACCTGCCCATCTGCCCTGATAATATTAATGTAGATCCAGAATTATTCCTGTTATATTTCTTGGCTCTGTTCTGTCGATGGATCTGGTAGGCACATTTTCTATATATTTATACATGATAAAAGGACGGTGCTTTGGACAAAATACAAAAGCCTGAAGTTTACTCCTATCTTCTTACTGAAACTGATTTAGGAAATAGAACCTTTAGAGTCAGACTATCAGTCATAGAAGAGACAGGAGTAAGGTCTCCCGAGGAATTTCCTCATGAATGGCTCTATAAGAATATTCACCCCTCCAAGAGGTGTTCTAGTTAAGTTTTCATCAAGGTAATCGCTTCCCTAGTCAGCTCTAACTCTCCTCTCACAGTAGCACATGGGTTAGGATCCTTGTGTCACCTAACTGAAGTGTAACGTGGGCAAATCATTCCGATGCACCTTAGAATTCTTTATTCATATATCCCAGAAGAATAATAAACTAAATGTATTTTCCTGAGGTAATTAGAGCTGAATATGCTCTTTCAAATCAAGGCACAAATGTTAGCTCTTACATCTGAGTATTGAGTCACTTAGTCATAAATGACTATGTTTTTAGAGATACGCTCACATATTAGCATGTTCTCTAGATCAAGGGTTATTAATGACCAACTCTATTCTGGGCATTGTAGGAAAAGACAGGACACCTAAATCTATCCCTTCTCTATATTCAAAGTCTGGTGAAATTGCTCCCATTGTGACCCCACAGTTAAAACTTCTCTTTAATATGTAATGCAGTACATTGTAATTATTCTTTACATGTATAAACACAATTTTTACTCTATTACAATATAAGCCAAGAATTTTAACTTACTCTATGGAAATAGATATTTGTAAATTATACTTTTGTTTTCGTGTTTAGTAATTAATGATAAATCACTAAGATATAGCATAAAACCTCCTGTGGATTCCCCACATGACCTCTTCTATAAAATCTGATATACCTCTTCTGTTACTGACACCGGAAAGTTCAAAAGAGGAAAGTCACCAGCCCTAAACAGTCCAGAAAGACCCAAACCAGATTCTGATATACTCACATCACATAGACTGACACACTGTGATCTTGACAAGCCATTGCTGCCCACCAGTGACCTCCCTCACTGGGCTTCAGAAGCCAGGTGAAGAAAGCTTCTAGATGGGTGTGGCACCATGGAACAGACTTAATAGCCCCCTTGGGAGTCAAAAGAGTCATGTGCTTCCTGTTCCAGTTTTCTGGCTCAGTAGTCGACCAGCAAGATAGTTCCTATGGACCAAAGTACCAACAGCAATCAGATTCATGTTCCTCCAAATCAGTGGAAAGTAGAGTGAACCTCTTAGGACTGAGATACCTGGACGCTCACTACTGGGCTTCCTGATTGTCTCCTATTAGGGTCACATCTACTGGACTGACCCAGGGCTGAGAGGGTGGCTCATTGGTGAGTAGAGTAATACCATGATGGTGTCCTGTTTGTCATGGTGGAAAGGCCACATTACCTGCTCAATCCCCATTTACTTTGTATTCTAGGATAGAGGTCAGGAAGACTATATCCCACCTGCCTATACAGCTGTGGTGTGTTGAAAGACCCCTGGACTTAAAGTAAGAAGATCTGGGTTTGAGTCTCAGTCTGTCACTTATTTTTCTGTGTGACCTTGGGCAAGTCACTTCACTGATCTGAGCTTCAGTTTACTTCTCTGTGTAACTGGGAGCATAGTATCCGTCTCATGGGGTTGCTGTGAGAAGTCAGTGAGATGGTGCATGTGCAAAGTGCTTTTTGGATGGATTAGTGCTCGTCATAAACACAGCAGGAGCCAGAATGTGATACCGTTTATTCTTTTTTCAGGTATTCATCCAATGGCTTAAGAAACCAACAAAATGCATCAATAAATATGCAACTGCCTTCAAGAGAAACAAACCCCTATTTTAATAGCTTGGATCAAAAAGACCTAGTGGGCTATTCATCCCCAAGGGCCAGTTCTGTGCCCATCATCCCTTCAGTGGGTCTAGAAGAAACCTGCATGCAGATGCCAGGGATTTCTGAGGTCAAACGCATCAAATGGTGCAAAAACTCCTACTCCGCTGACATTGCCAACATGAGTGCTCCAGTCAGTGACTGTCTTCTAGCAGAACAACAAGAAGTGAAAATATTACTAGAGACTGTGCAGGAGCAGATTCGAATTCTGACTGATGCCAGACGGTCAGAAGACTATGAACTGGCCAGCGTGGAAACCGAGGACAGTGCGAGCGAAAACACAGCCTTTCTCCCCCTGAGTCCCACGGCCAAATCAGAACGAGAGGCACAATTTGTCTTAAGAAATGAAATACAAAGAGACTCTGTGTTGACCAAGTGACTTGAGACGTAGGAATCTGTGCATTCTATGCTTTGCTCAACAGGAAAGAGAGGAAATTAAATACAAATTATTTATATGCATTAATTTAAGAGCATCTACTTAGAAGAAACCAAATAGTCTATCGCCCTCATATCATAGTGTTTTTTAACAAAATATTTTTTTAAAGGGAAAGAAATGTTTCAGGAGGGATAAAGCTTACCACTTAAGCTTTTGGGGAGAATTCCGAATCCAATTTCAGTTAGTCCTAACACTGTCCTCTTTGGCTGTTAGAAGATTTGGGCAATTCAGACCTTTGGTCCCTTCATGCTAGTGTCTGCATAGAAAAGCACTGGAAGCCACCTGGCTTCGAGGAGATAAACTGTATCCTGAGGGTGGATACAGGTGAGCAGATGGCCCTGGTCATTTTGCTCTCAAGTTACAACCCCTAAATTTCTACTCATTAACGCGCTCATCACAGGTTATGTCATGTCAAGGAATGTAGTGTTTTGTATTTGATTTTTAAAGAATGGCGCAAAGTTGGGATCTGGAAGGAAGACAGGCAATAGAGCACAGAGAGAGGAACTGGGGCAATCTGAGCTGCTCGCATGTGCCATCTTTCTCTGAAATTCGAAAGCACAGAACCTCCGAGGGAGGTATGGAATTATTAGTGGAAAAGAGACAAAACAAATCACAATGTTGTGTCACTAAAATCATACTAATAGAAATGTTTATCTTGGAGATTGTTTAGAAGCTCTTAAGGAGCCTCTCTCAGTGTGTGTGTGTGTGTGCCTGTGTGCACAGGTGTGAGTGTGTGTGCAAGTGTGTGGGTTTGCTCACCCGAGCACATATGCCATTTGCGTTTGTGCTCTTGTGCATATGTACGTGAATGTGTGTGTGTGTGTGTGTGTGTGTGTGTGTGTGTGTGTGTATCAAGCTTGATAAAATTTGTTCTGAAACATCAGGGAATCTAATATTCAGAAAAAAATTTCCCTCTTAGATCTTTTCACGTTAAATTTTTCCATTAATATAAAATTTGGTTAGTGAGTTCTTAAATCAAGTAACTTGCATGGTGGGGTCCTATAGAACTCTTGACAACGTCTAGATCGTTTTCTGATGTGAATACTATTGAAAGGAGCAACCTTTGGCTTATTGATGACGGTATCACAGAGCAAATTAATGGAGGATGTGTTTATTCTGAATCATCTATCTACTTAAATTATTTGCACAAACAGTTATCTATTTGCCAGTCAACAATTTTATTTATCATCATCCTCATTGCTCTTTTCTAACAAGTCTACTACATGTGGACAAAGGCGCTGCCTTTGGTGGTTACTAGGGAAGAAATACATTGTTAAAAATCAGAAAACCCAAGCTATTCAGTTCACAAGAAGTGCCCCCAAATAGTAAATTGTGTTGTATGTTCATTTGGAATAAAGCAATATTTTTACCACTGCTAAAGTGAACTGAAAACCTCTCCTGAAGACATGTCTGTTTCATTTTCCCTTACTTTCACGGGGCATTCTAGTGTTCACTTACCCAGTCTTTTTCCAGTTATTGGTGGTGTTGTTATGTTTACACTGTTTTAAATAAAAAGGCACAGTATTTGAAAGTACATAAAAATTGCTTTCACTGTAGTTTTGGAAAAGCTTAATTAAAATTTCTTTGTGGAAGACTCACATTCTGAAGAGAAAAACTGTGACTGTTTCTGGCTCTAGCAGAGACAATATATAGCTCTTCTTTCAGGATAAGTTGTTTCTGTTAAAAATATATTGCAAATTGTTCTTTGTGAACATTCATTAATAACAGATATAATGCCATCCAGGGAAAGAAAGAACATTAAAAAATAATCAAAACTGCTTAATAGGAAGTCAAGGTCTCAAATATTGAAAATACATTGATTAAAACATATTTTACATTTAACAAAAGTTTATGCAGTATTTATTATTTGCCCTATTATAGTCTTGTTATACTCAAGTGGTAACATTGATAGAGACTTAAAAACATACAGCTTTTTAATACCTCCTAGGTCATCTTAGTTTCCATTTGAAAATATTTTATCATTTGGAAAACTTTAGGTTTTAGTATGTCTATAAAAACCCCATAACTTGAACAGCCAAAATAGCCTTGTGTTCAAATTTACTGCTAGTAACAAACTGGATGACCACAGTGGTCTGTTGAAGCAAACTTATGTGTTTTCCCTTAAAATGTTATCTGTTAGTTTTCTAAAGGATTCACTCATCTTAGGAGGAGGGCATGTACTCTGACACACTAATGTTATTTTACTATAACATTTACACCAAAGTAAGGTCAATGAAACTTGCTTCCATGTAACAATTTATTTAAAGAAACTAAAGTTACATCAGGTGATTACACTACAAATGCCTTCCCTATAGAGTAGATCACACATATCAGACATATGCAGGCAGCGTTATGGAAAGTTTACTGCTATTGCTACTTCCTTGAACACTCAAGACAGAAATAATTATTGCTGTTAACTTTCAGTGGTTCTTGTCTCCTTTTAGAACATAAAGCTCTTCTGTGAAATGTCTGTGTTCAAAGGACACATAGTAGGGCCTCAGCTGCCACATGCTGTCAGCATGGAGACTTTCAAAGGTAACCTGACATGGCAAATACTTGGAGCCATTATCAGTCTGTCCCTCAAGCTCATGTGCTTCCATGGACATGCTAATGGATTCATGGACATGCCTCCATGGATCATGCTATGCATGATCCCTTTGAATTTGCTTCATTTTTCCTTGTCCTTATGATGTGAATAGATATTTGGAGATTTGTAATTAAATAGGCTACTTATTCGTCATTGACCAGAGACTGACTGTCACCCATGGTTTTCTGCTTTGAATCATTTTCTAGTATGTCTCTTTTTCTTATAAAACACTTTTTTTTTTATTCTAAATTACTGGTAGCTACTGTGGAATGTTGTTCAAAATATGACCAACCTTATGCTACTAAGATAGAGTAGAAATGATGTTAGAGAATTAGCATCCAATTTTTCTTCTTATGTATATTAAATACTCTGTTTCATATTCTGGCCCAATTTCTACCTTGCTGTGAGTTCAGGTCAATTTACCACAACTCCAATAATTTACATAATTTTTTTCAGTAACAAGAAAAAGAATTTCTGGAGGTAGAAGAGTGCTGCTTTCAGGATCTCACAAATTAATCTACCTTAGATAATTTTATCATACTTACCAAAAATAGCAGAAGGAATCAAAATTCCTTTGAATCAAAATTCAAAACACCCATTCATTTCTGCAACGAATAACAGCTACAGTTTTAGAAGGGCCCTCCATGGTGCCCAAGGCTGAGGCTACCAGTAACCAGGTCTCCACCAGAAAACATTTGACATGGACAGCCATCACCCAACACCTATCCTGCCATATGGTGCTACAGGAAACCACAAACCCTAATGTGTGCGTGAGAGGGTGGTGATCTCTGATTCCAGCCCTATAAAACTGAGATACATCCTAAGAAACATTTCTCCAATGAGTAGATCATATACCTAGGAACACAGCAGGTGGGGCGGGATTTTTATTTGTTTTTTTGGTATCTGGGAAACATTTTCTATATAAAGAATACTTTTTATTATTATTCGATTGTATAGCTTCAGTATAGTGTTTTCAATGAATAGCATGTCTACACTGTGTTTGTATCTTGTCTTCAGAAACTCAGTCCTCATCCAAGCAAAAACCAGCACAAGGTTTCTGGGCTGTTCTCAATTTTAAACATCCCAATATGCTGTGGTTGAAATGAAGCCTCTGAATAAGCTTTATCTCTTCCTTTTCTCATCCTTTCTTTCCCTTTTAAAGAAATACTGAGGGTAAAGGAAGAAATTCATTCTCTAAGATCTGCATCATTCTCTTTTAATAACCTGTTTCCTACTGTGACTACACCCACAATATAAATATACATGTATATTCAATTGAAGTGATTATTTTGGTAGCTTTATTTTTGTTTCTTTTGACAAATATTAAGTGATTACCTCATGGAATGCCAATTGAATAAAAACATTTAGTGGCCAGCCAATTTGACAACATTTTGATCATAAAGAGATTTTTAGTTCCTTCTCTTTCTTAGTCAAGCTGAAATATCCTTGGGTTAAGAAATTCAGAAAATCCTACCCTAAAATCTGCTAGATACTCTCTTCAAAATGAAAATTAAATGATGGGTGTAAATGATTGCTGTCTCTAGAGTGTATAATTGTCTCAAATGTTTTGTTATTATTCTTTTATTTTTTTTTAATTTATACTTCTAATGTCCACTGAACTCTAGGAAAGGTATTACGCATTGACGTCATACACCCACCGCAGTGAAATCAGTGATGTGTTGACCAGAATCAATCTTGCTAAAATAGAGAGCAGGCTTCTAATTCTTTGATAATTGTTTGTCATGAACACTTGTATTGATTGCATGTGGATTGTTGCTGATAAAAAAGGTGCATGAAAAGAAACAATCTCTTATTGTTAGAAATGAATTAGAAAATCTTTATACTGAAAGTCAACTTTATGAAAGCTTCTAAGGCACTTATCCATAAGAGTAGATAAGTGACCCCATCTGTCAAACACAGGGAATGGTCTACTTCATCTTTGATTTTTTTCTTCCCAATCAAACATCTTGTTATCCAGTCATTCTAATCCAAACTTTAGCTGGTCAATTAATGTACTCACTCCAGTACTGCTCTTTAAAAACATGATGGCCACAAAATCACACTGACTCTTATAAACAACTGGATAGATATGGAACATAGTCCATGAATAAGACTGGCATTTGTAATAGCACACACAAAGGAGATGGAATTCTTAATGTAATTATTTTTAAGATAAGTTTACGGAAGCAGGTAGTGAAGAATAAATGGCCAAAAAATAGTCATCTCCATGGTTTGGGAGTCAGAGGTCAAACTTTGCTTAAGATTTATTTTAAAGAAAATATGAGAGCTTATCAAATACAGAGCCAGCCTTCTCCACAACAAGCATAAAACCTTGACAATGTCCTCAACCACAGAATTAGCAGATAGATTCTCAGTAGGTACAAAAATAAAAGATATTTATTGATGCTCTCAATTATTTGCAACTCAGTTTGAGAAATAGTCCTGCCACGTGGTTCATGCTATCCTTGAACACATAATCTGACCTCAGCCTCCTCAGGGTAACTGCAAGTGTAACTGCAAGACTCTACCATACCTGGTCTGATACAACTCAAACATATTAATAGAAAGCTTATAAGTGAATAAATTCTCAATAGACACTTCCACATTACTGTCAAAAATAATTCTAACTTTGGGGATTCCAAAAAGCATTGTTTACTTATTGGCTTACTTTTTGTTGTAATTGTTATTTTGACTACTCAATAAGTTTTTTTTTAATATTATCCTAACACTGATTCTTCTACATATAATTTGTGTTAAGATCTCCAAAAGGCTTAGTCTTCAGTCTTAAATGAAACCATGTGAAATGTAAAGAAATGCTTGAATCAGTGACCGAAAATTTCAGCTGTGTTCTGATTTCAGAGTTACAAGAATTCTATATAATACTTTACAAGATCAAATTAGGGATGAACCTCATTTTTTTGTGTGTTTGATTTGACGTATTTAGAGGTCTGATGAGCCACTAAGACAACTATGATATACTCTACATTTATGGTATCTTTTTTACAGTGATAACTTTAAGGGCTTAAAGAACTACACACTCAGAACACTCATGGGGTACTGAATCACAACCACACTGTAGACCTGGGATTCCGATATCTTTTATAGGAAATACATGCAGTGAGAAAGTGTAGCTGTTACTCTACAATGTCTATTCTTCATAGCCTGGTTTTGAGTGCTGTCTTTGTTGACAAAAATCTGGAGAAGTATCTGTTCAGATGGAAGGAAATACAAGAACATAAAGTCTCACCTTAAAAATACATAAAGATAATTAGAAGGAAATGCCTTGGCTTTTATTTTTCACAACTATTCAGTGATGCATATTAAGTCCAGAGTATGTATTGGATAATACATTTTTATTGATATTTTTATGAATTTCAGATACTATATTATTGGATTTAGATCCCATCCATTATCTGTAATCCCTTACTGACCCTCATGCAGTTACTTATACTGGGTCTATCTACTGGATTCTCCTTAACTTACCAAGAATCTCACCCTTAAAGAAGACTGACTCTCCCCCTCCCAGCATCAACGTGCAAAGAATAAGAGTCTACAGAGTGCTTATTCCTGAACAGGACATTTATTTCAAACTTCTGCCTCCCAAGGCTTAGGAATTATTGCAAAAGAGGGAGCAGAAAAATTGTGGAGCTAGAGATGGTGGATGACCACAAGGAAACAGACCTTTCCAGTCAGCTGGGCAGTGGCCCATAGGAACTCATAGCAATGATGACAGCATGCACAAGTACCACATAAGTTGAAATCAGACAAAATTCCAGCAGAGACATAGAGAAGTAGGAAAGAAACCCCTACCCGACCCGAGAAACTGTTGGCTAACACTTTACTATATCATGGTCAAAAGAGTAAAGAGTAAGTCACACAGAGTAAAATATACAGAATGTATGGTCAGAAAAAAAAAAAGGTTGTTATTTCCTTTAAAAAATTACTAAAAATTTATGTCTTGTCCCTCTGAAATAGTTTTCCAAAAAGTGTACATGCATCTCTTTTATCTTACTAAGAAAAAAAAAACAACCAAAAATGAAACAACAACAGATAAAACAGCATTTCAAAATGACAGCATGTACTCAGGGAAATAAGATTTATGGAAAATAGACTAGATACACATTGCGTAGATTCCAATGACGTTTAATGTTCTGTGAACGGGGTTCCTCATTCTATATAATTCATGCTTATAAAATGACATACTGGGCATTCTTGATATCCAAGGAACACATAGGTAAACTAAAATGAATTACATTTAACATCTTTCCAATTTGACACAAAATCTATGAATAAATCCTCCTTCATGTGGAAAGGCAATCGATGTGAGAAAAACTATCTTTTATCCCGTCCTTGTCTTCTCATTGACATATGAATGCTCCATGTTTTAAGCTAAACATGCAAGAAGCTATTGAATCTGATATGGAAAAGATGCAAACATATTTTGAAAATTAAAATATGTGACACAGAAGAACTTGTGGTCTTCCTTGGATTCAGACAAACTCAGTACCTGAAACACATTCCAAGGGCTGAAAACTGTGGCAACAGATTCCTCTTGAAAATATGAAAGGAATAAGCATCGCTGGACATCATTCCTTCCTGAAAAAGAAGAAACAGGAGCCCAAGGCCCTACACCTTCCCACAGGGAGCTTTAAAGAGTGTGTGCCTTGCTTTCACTTAGTTTTCAAAAGTAATATTACTGAAAATGTGAAAGATAATACATTGCTCAGCCCTAATTCAACCATATTAGGACCATTAAAAGATGCATCTCTGCTTACTTTATTTTTTCCATATGTTTATATTTCTTAGCATTTTTATTTTGACTTATAAAAGCAATGTCCCACTTGCCCATAGTAAAACATTATCTTGGAAGACATTGACTATAGAGACTGTGAGACTTCCAGTTTAAGCTATAATTTGTTTAGACATTCTATTTTAATTTGACATTCCAATTGTTTTAATTCATTCACTACTGTATGTATCCCACAATCAATATTATAATATGCACTAACTTTATTTTCTTTTAAAGGAAACAATAGATCCATGAACGAGTTTCACAGAATCTGTAAACATTTGAAATTGTAAGTAATACTTTTTCTTTGGGTTAAAATCTAGAAATTCTGAGGTGGGGGCAAAAGGTGTAAAACTAAAAAATTGTACAAGGTACATAAAGAACTCAGTGAACCTCAGCAGTGAAGAACAGTGGGTCTTATATGCTTTTCATACACACTATGAGAAACAGTATGGCTAAGTCATTAAAAATTAGGAAACTTTATTTCAGACATTCCTCAATTGCTTCTCCAGAAGTAGTCAGTATACACAGTTTAAACCTCACTTGCAGTTTTAAATTAATTTTTACTTACTTTGCATAATGTATACTGCTTTAGGTGTAATTGATTTGGGCTGACTAGAAATGTCTCATTGTAATGAAGATTAACTTTAGTTTCTAATTAGGAAAATATATCATTTTATTTTACATCTGAAAGATGTAAGAGAAATTTTAATTACCATGAGGAGATGACTACACTTACTATTTGACCATATTTCCTTCCAATCTTTTTAGTTGAACAACTACACAGTGTCACTTAAAAAACTGAACACGTCTAGTATTTTAAGTATTATGTCCTATTATTAACTCTAAATATTACCTGTGATCATTCATTAGAAAACAATCTTCACATCTGTAATGGAAACACGAGCCATAATATGGATATCAACATTTCTCATACATAATTCAATTGACTATTAAGTGTTTATTACATTGACTTGCAGCAATAATTTATAGTATGTGAATGTTGATACATATTAAAGAATGTTTTCTTAGCAGTAGGCATAGACATTACATTCTTTCATGTTATGAAGTTTTTCTTTAGTACCATTGATAGATTTCAATTAGCAAAATTATAAAATGTTCAGAAAGACTTTGCACAGCTTACTGAAGTCACAACTCCATTTTGTGTTCAAATAATGGGGTGATGAGAAAGAAAAGTGAGCAGACAGAAAATCATTTTAGAAAATGTTAATTTTGAAATCAAGAAAAAGTGGCATTGTCTTTAAAAAGCAAGCAATTACAAAGAACAGAGAATATGTTTGGAGTTACAAGTTTTACATACCTTCATTTTTTTCAAATATCCATAAACAACCCTCTGAAGTCAATATCCATATCATCTCATTTAAAGATGGTGAAGTCAAGACAAAGACTTGAAGAAACCCATTTGCTGGTATATAGAATAAATAAAAACTTGAAGAGACTGGGTGCATCCCAGTGCCCCTGCATTGTTATAATTTATCTCATTATTTTCTCTCATGAGAAATTTCAGATAATTTAGGCTGCAAATGTTCAAGAAAGGATAGCATCCTTGAGACTAAGTGGAGATGATCTGATACAGAGTGACTGAACTCATAGATTGGCTATAAGAAATGAAAAAATGAGGGCAATCCCTATAACTAATGAACAGGACCAGATATGCTCCATTGTCTTGGCTATTTGAAATTTCTACATGCAAAAGGCAGTGATTAGATACTTAGAACATCACTCTTTCTTACCAGAACAAATACAGGGAAGGCAACGAGAAGGACATACCACAGCCTTGGCCAGAGATTCTAACACGGCTTCTGCCATCAAAAGAAGAAAGGTGCTGCCTGGTGTCCTCAGGTCACGGGCTCCAGCATGACAAGAATCAGCACTGTCAGACACACTACTTGTCTGTTGACTTCAAAGTGCTAAACCCTGAAAATGTGACCATGAATGTATATTCATCAGCACCTCTCCCAAATTCAGGATTGGAAACATGAAGATGTGTTCAGTAGAAGAATTAAGTAAGATTTGCTTAGCCTTCCCCTTCCTAGATACAAATTCTAGAGACATCTCTACACATACAAAGCAAAAAAATCATAAAATATCTCAACAGCAACAACATGCCCAATTTTACAGAACAAGAGGCTGCACAGTGCTTATCCTTGAATAGGTCACTTATTTCAGATCTCTGCCTCCCTCTGCTCAGGGATCTTTGTGGAAGAGGGGGCAGAGACAATGGGGGGTGGGGCAGATCACAACGTCATCCATCCTGACAGCTGGTCTCATATGAACTTACAGTGGCAGCAGCATGCACAAGTCCCATGTAAGCTCAAATCAGACAAAATCCCAGCACAGACACACAGAAATAAGTAAGGAATCCCAACAGGACCTAAGGAACTTTGGGTAATTGATGGCTTCTGGGAGGGGGAAAGAGAGTGCCTTACTGGGATGGGATTTTTGATGGGCCCAGTGGATGGGCCCGAGGCTTACCTGATCATGGTTCACCTGAAGAGACACAGAGAACGGGAACGAGGATGCTGCATTCATGTCACAGGGTCAGGATACATGACCGCCATCCTCTGTGGCTGCCCGAAGCAAGGACTCTCCTGAGGATTATGAAGAGTAATGGTGATGGGAGTAATGTGACGGTCTAGCAGGAAGGAAGGAGGCGGAAGCCGATCAGCTTCAAGACGTCAGGTTTGGGAAGTGAATTCTACCTCCAGACTTCCAAGTAGACGTTCTCCAACTCCAAAGAAGGCTCCACAAGACGAAGCCCAAGTGTCTTATGGACAACTTCTTAAGGATGGAATCACACCTGTTTATGATACTGGTATTTCCCTCCTGGGTCTAGTTGTGGGTTCAGGTACCACAGCCCGGCAATGAGAAGATGGGTGAGCAAGGACAACAGTTGTCAAATAGTTTCTCATCTCATAAATTCTGGTCTACAGCTTTTTAATATTTGGATCACAAAATCTTTTCATCTAACTAATAACATGTAGTGTCATCGCTGCTTTAATGATTAACTGAACTGTCATTGGAAAAATCTCTCTTGTCCACTGTCTTTATAAATACATATGCACAAAATCTAAGTGAAATAAATTCAAATGTATTATACTACTATAATACAAGAAAAGTCACCATGACAAGATGAGATTTGTTTCAGCAGTTTTAAAATGAGCTCAGATAAGTTCATGTAACAGTGTGATTCATCTTCAAAGTAAACATCAGAGAGCCTTGGAGTTCCATTGCTTAAATAAATAAAGCACTTAGCTAATTTAATGGATTTATCTACTTCTTTAAGAGCATAATGTCAATGGTGAGCACTAGGTGGGCTGTTCAACTTTACATTCATTTCTATTAGAGCATAAAGCTGCTTTCTCATTATATGATTAAAATCAATGGTATGGCCAAGGTAGTCTCAGAATGATAAAAGGAAACTTCAAAAGACAAGAAAATAGTACTTAAATTATTTCAGCACTAAGCCTTCAAATAAAATATAAACTAGGATGCATAAAGCAACTAGGTCACATAAGCCAAATAAGATGTGATTGCAATATTTACAGAAATAAACGTTATCTTGACATAAAGAAATGAAAAGTACCAAAGAGGAGAGTATTTTAAAATTTTAAATATAATTCTCTTAGTAGAAACTACATTTTAAACTTGTCACGAATTTCATTTATAAATTTAATATTGTTGAATAAGAGATAGACGGAAAATGTTTTTGATACTATAAGGATGAGGAAATTCAAAACCAGTTACCATAATAAAAGAGTCTGAATAATAAGGGAAACCCCACTGTAATCATAAATATTACTAAACCTGATTTTGTGAACCCAGCTATAAAAAGAAATGTGATGTGAGTGCCATTTCAAACACACATTCGCACATAGAAAAAAAATAAATGAATAACAGAAGTTAAAGTAATTTTAAATTTAGTTCACTTTATTAAAAGACTGTTATTAGTGTTATATTAAAATAGAAACAAAGTAGACTAAATTTAGTTTCACATCAAATTTCTATAAATACCAATTTCAAATTCAGTCAGTTTATTTAGGACTTTCCTTCTTTTGTTTCCATTTTTAATAACTACAAAGAGGATTAAATTGGAATTATTGGTGTTTATAAATATTTGGTGTGTGATAAAACTGGAATGTTTACAACACACATGATAAAAAAACATTGTACCCTCTCCTAAACACAGAACTGGTAATACGAAGAAATCAGATCCTAAGTATTAATTAATCATACTGGCAAACTTTAATCACTTTCCTAATTTGTGTTGAATATCTTTCTAGAATTTGGAGGTGCAGCAAAGACCAAAGTGAGATGCTTTGATACCTCAGTGAGGACTATTCATTAAAGGAATCACTGTCAAATGGCAGAAAGAGAAACTTACTAGTACACACAAGGACAAAAAAAGATCAGTTTGAGTGTGAGTATTGTGTTTTATGACCAAAATATTCCATGGTTGAAGTTATTTAGAGGCTCTCACATGATAATTTGTAGCACAACAGTCTTTACTACAACATCATAATAGTAAAAATGAAAAATGGCTAAGCAAACTTTGAGAACCTGTATAATGATAAAATTCGATTAAATTTTACGTGGTTAAAATAGTATTGGCTCTATTGTTCTCAGTATCATCTTGAATGCAGGATGCATAATGAGACTGAATTTTATAATATAAGAAAGACATGTACATGTCCTCTACTCCTTTACACTCACTGTTTCCCCACACATGTGCACAGCCAAGCTACTAAGACTAGTAGGAAGAAACCTCAAACATCAGTTACATATAAAAAATGGTAAAACTGCAACCTAAAATACACAGAATGAAGTATTATACTTTAAAAGAAAATTGCTTTAGAAAACATTCTCAATGTAAAGTGTTGGAAATGTTAAAATGTTCACAATGACTCCATTTCTTTACTAGAGGCATGTGGAAAATATTACATACATTTCAATGTTTCTTTGTAATGGACATTATTATGTTTTATGTAATTTTCAAAAGCCTAAATTAGATAATCCATTTCTAAACTCTTGTTAAGAACTGAGTTTGTGTCCTGTCCTAACAATCATAATGAGTACCTAGTTTTATAGCTTCTTCCTTGAAGGGACTGGCCTCAGTCTTTGTCACGCCACTTTGGTTTGATTAACTAGGGCTCCTTTCTGCTCTTTGCATTCCAAGTAAGTGTTTTTGTGGAGGAGGGCTACAAGATGCAGCACAATGTTGCTTTCTCCTGGGCCTCCTATTTTCCAGAGATTAGACATACTTATTCACAGAATGCGGTTACTGTAACAATTCCCCTCACAGCCAAGGGCAGATGGCATCTTCTCTGAATGCCACTTTCTACCTCAGAAAGCTGGCACATCTTTTGTCCATTACTTAATACTTGACAGATAATTCCCCAAATCAAACCATCCATGAAAATCGTTGGCCTCTAGCAAAATGTACAGCTTCATTCTTTCAATACCCTGGTAGCAAAGGATAGATTGAGGTAGGAAAAATGAGGGCTGGAGAGATGGACTCAGATTCTATTCCCATCACCTACATGTTGGCTAATAGTCCTCCATAACTTCAGTTCCAGGGGATCCACTACCCTCTTCTGACCTCCACAGGCACTGCATGACACGAGTGCACTTGCATACATGTAGTCAAAGCATTCATATACATAAAATAAAAATAATAAATAAAATAATAATTCTTGGAAATCATGGGATATTGAACTATCTATAGAATTTTATTTGTTATTCTTAAAAAGACACTATTACTGTCCTGCAAAGCATAGCTGAAATGTGTATCCATGCTCTTGGGCTAGGTCAAGTTTGATTACAAAGAAGGGAGCCATTCAGCAAGTATCAGAGCTGGCAAGATATCAGCAGTGTGGAGCTTTTAGGCAAGCCTGCTACTTCATGGATGGGAAAAAGAGCAGCGGTTTTAGCCTGTGAATACACTGACTTCATCCTTAAGACCAGAGATGGCTGAGATTTCTTATACAGAGTGACTAGGTAAGAATGGACAAGATCTTTTTCCATGTAAGATCACCCCTACGTGTTATCATGTTCATGTGCTTCCTGTCTCTAATCTTCTTTCTTCTCATAAGCATTCATTATCTGTCCTGTATACAGCTAGTATAATAGACTAAGTTCTTTTTATCATGGAGTTAGAATTCTGTGTGAAGACAAATAATACAATTTTGGCTTCTGATTGATAACCCTAAGGAAATAGGGTGTAAGGGTGAAACAATAAAATGGGAAGAGCTATTTTACAAAGGGTAGTAAGAACCCCACTTCTGAGGATGTTTCCTGTGTGTCAAGAAAGGACTAAATCATGAAAAGGTATCTTCCAATCAGAGACCTGGATGAGGACTATTCAAGAAGGAAAAGGCCTTGAGTTGGGAGGAAGACTGGCATGCTTGAGCAAAAGCAGGAGTCTAGTCTGCAGCAGGATGACTTGAAGGAGAAGATGATCCTGGACAGGTTGGCACAAACAAGGCCACATATGGTCCCAGAGATGAAAGGAAAATTTATGTTAAGTTCAAGGGGATATCACTGGAGTTTTACGGAAACAAACACTCAGTTTAGAATTTCTTTAAGGTGAGACGAGTGGATCAAGGAGAGATGGATGGAATAATACAGGTGAGAGATACTTGGTTAGATTACTGTGTATGCTGAAAACAGAAGGATTCACTTACACTGCACATGAAAGAGGATGTCTCCCAAGTTATCTTTAACTACCTTCGAAGTTCCTTTCAAGTCTAAAAATTCTGGAGTTTATTTCCAACCCTCAAAGATTCCAATGATAACTTTCACTCTCCAAAATCATTTTAGCACTTTTCATAATGACACTGTTTCCTACTTATGTATCCTGATACTTCTGAGGGCATCCATTTAAAATTATTTCAGGGGTTGGAGAGGTGGCACAGCCATTAAATGCACAGCTGCTGTTGGAGAAGACCCTGGTTCAATTCCTAGCACCACAGGCCAGCTAACAATCATCTGTAACTCCATTTCGAAGGGAATTTAACATCGGCTTCTGATCTCTTCAGGCCCTGCAGGACACAGATGTATTTATGCACATCCAGACAATACAATCATATACATAAAGTAAACATACTAGATAAAATAAAATGATTTCACTTTTAAATTCCAGAAAATTACTCAAGGCATCATCATTTCTTTTCAGTATTTCAGATGTTATACACCATTTTTTTAAAAGTTCTTTGTTCTTTATCAATTGAATTCCAACTGTGCTGTAATTCCATTCTTTGTGCTAGACCATGATTGACTCCTCAGTCCAGATAACTCTTAAGTAACAGCCATAATATATTTGAAAACTTCATTAATCGTGGATTAATGAAGTAGAAGTTGTCCCAACTTGCTCTGCCTGCGATGTTTCTGAGGCAGCATAATGACAAAAGTGTGCATGTTTGTGTGGTGTCATGAAGAATACAGGCTCAGTGGCAGAGTGGAGTGGTACATCATCCTCTTATTATAATAATTCAGAAACACCTTCCTCAGGAAGACATCTTACAACCCACACTTGCTTCAGTTTAAAGAGTGGAAAGGAGAAATTTCTAAGCGATGGGAATGACATACAAAATTTCTTAACTAGGAAATGTCTTTAGCAGCTTAGGAAAGAGAAAAGAAACTCCAGACAATGGAGAAGTGGACCTGATGATCACACAGGATTTAGATCATGGTAGAGTTTTACAATAAGAATAAATTCCAGGGCCTGTGAACGATGCTTAAAAGCATGAAGAGAGAGACACAAGCATTAGATTTATATTGACATTCCTATGTCTCCAGAAAATTACTCTTCCTGTCATAGAAGAACAGAGTATACAAAACAAGAGATGGAAATATGCAGATTAATGGGTTTATTCCATAACTACAAAAGACATGATGCTTGTTTCACTTGTTCCAGGATGGAAACATGGGAGAAGCTAAGAACTGAAAGTAAATTTTGGAGATAAAATTACCAAGATATATTAGATTGAAGGGAAAAAAGAAAGAATTACACCAAGGATATTGACTTTAGTGATGGTAGGTGAAGTGTCACTTTATAAGAAAAAAAAAAAAAAAGACAGAGAGCACTAGTTTAAAAGAAAAGCAACAGCTATTTATTGTAAAAGACTTTTGAGCAATAGTGCCAAAGTGTCAGGGAGGATTTAAAGAGCATTAAGATAAAGCCAAGTTTCAGAATCTGTCAACAGGAGCTAAGGGGTTAAGGCTTGGGTTCTCATTGAGGTTAGTGAGGAATGCTAAAAAAACTAAGGTCCCAGAAAGGAGAGCAGAGGAAGAGACCACAGAGTAGAAAGGGAAGAGGAAGAGGAGTGTGTGCCAAGGACAGTCATGGTAAGGTGCACAACAGCTGGCACTCTTCAGCCTTTGTGAGCAGGCTCCCTGGGCTCGGCTGTATTACAGCATCAGCTTAGTGGCTTAAGGCACTGATATATATCTCACTCATGCTTTATGTGTTTTTGATCAAGTCAATACTTTGGCCCATGCTGGCCTCACTCTGTGACCTTTGGTCTTTGACCAGTGTCACTCAGGGGTGTCACCAGTCATCATGGTAAGAAAATCAAGAGCATAGCAAATGATTTCTGTGCTGCTTCAAAGAGCTTCTGACACAAAGCTAGCAACATGACCTGGGCTCATGTTTCATTGCTTTAAGAAAGCCAAATGGATATCTAGAAAGTGTCTGAAAAAGGACCATCATTCAGAATCCCGAGAAGGCAGAAAATGTGTCTGGACTCTACCAATAACTGTCGATTTGCTACACTTTAACTGGATTGTTTCATTTAGTCTTCTCATAGTGCTGGGAAGTAGGTACTTTTTTCACTCTACTGTACAAATAAAATTTAGAAAGGTCAAGTAACATTTGGAGAGGATGAGGCACAGACATGAGATAGAACAGAGAGTGAATACAGAGAACAAGAGTTGGTCTCTTACCTATGCACCTGTGTTAACTACATGAGAGACCTACACTCATCCGCCAAGTCAGAAAGCCTTAACCTGTTTAAGGAAGAGAAAGGTTCTTATATTTCAGTTTTTTTCATCTCCTCCTGATAAATATTTCTATATAAACACAAAGATTTCTGGGTAAATATATATTTTGATAAGTACACACTTAACATATGAATATCTGTAGTCTTTATATGTGTCTTTTGCTCTCTTCCTGTAATTTAGTCTCATTCTCATTGTCTCTCACACTCTCTCAGATCTTTCTTCTTTTTCTTTTGCAATACGTGCCTTTACTTTCCCTATACATACATAAGAATACATATCTCTATTAAATTACAGAATAAGTAAGTCAATTTTGCTCAGTGACTAGGAATGAAATTCTATGACCCAGATTCCCCTCAGTCTCAGGCAAACTGGGATAACGTGTCACTTGACATTCAATGAAGCTGTCCAAAGAGGAAATTAACAATGAAAACTCAGGATGTTGTGATGGAAATGTCATCTTACCTTTCATCATGGAAAAGAAATATAGAACTAAGTGTAAGCCATTAATTAATTGAGACTTCCCCTCCAAACGAGGAAAATAAACAAGAAAAATTAAGATTTGCTCATTTTTTAATTGCTAAGGGAAGAGGCAGCATATGTTATTTCATTTTTATTACGGAAGTGTTGAGCAATATCACTTACCATATATACACAAAGATAAACTCACTCCTAGGACAAAAAAAAGAGTATAGAACACAATTAATATATGTAATTGATATAAATACACTCACATACCTATACCTATAGACATGCATAAATTTGTTCATAAAGTATATGTCAACCAGTTTTGTAAACTGTAGCCTATTATGACTACATGTGTACTTTATGAGGTACACATCTGTATTATAAATTTATAAATGCTAGTGTTTGAGTTTTACCTCTGTTTCTGTGATAAACACTGTGACCAAAAACAATTTGGGGAAAAAATGGTCCATTTCACCTTAGAGGTTCCAGTCTATCAATGAGGGAACCAAGGTAGGAGCAGAAGGCAGAAGCTTGAAGAGGAATCCCCGAAGGAAGCTGCTTACTGGCTTGTTTCTGGGCATGTTTGGCTCCTTTTTTCATATATCCCAGGCCAAGGGATGATAATACCCACAGTAGGCTGAGCCCTGCTATATCACTTAATAAGAAATTGCCTCACAGATACATCCACAGGTTGATGTGAAGTATATGATTCTTAAATAGAGATTACCTCTTCTCAGATGATCAGGAAGATGAGCCATCATAGCTTAAGAGAATGCTCTGGAATCAGAGAGCCCTTGAATTTGGGCAAGCCAATTAGTGCCTCTAAGAAGGAAGATGTAAGTGACTTCATACCTGTAAACACAGAAGTGTAAGATGTTAGCTGTTATCATTAGTCATTATTATTACTACTAGTGTTCCATAATGCAGTATGTGCATTTTGCCAGGTTTTGATTACAGTTCCAGATATTTCCTGAAAATTTACCCACAACCAAGGAAAAGTTATGTTCATCAGAATTGTCATTACAATAATTTATAGATTAAAGGTCGATAGAAACTTAAAATGCAAGCCCTTCAAGACATTACAACTAAAACTTGGGTCCTTTCACATTTGATTTGTTGAATTCTGTTTGAGATGATCTGAACTACACATGTACACACAACAAGCATGAAGATCCTCAAGTTAATTAAGCGAGAATTCTATCAATCATGAGAATTCCTGTTTAATTATCTGTTCTAACATTGTGGAATGCAACTTGATGGGCACGTAAGGACAAGATTCTGAAGAATGACTGAAAATATGTCTATATGTCTTTAGTTCGTCTTGTTCTACATTAGGGTTAAAGAAGAGTCTTTTATTAAGTTAAAATCTCATATTTGACTTAATCAAAGGAAAAGAATGAATGTATCTTGTGTAAGTCTTTGTCATGCAAGCCACGAGTCTGGCCAAAGAAATGGGTTTCTCAAGATCAGCTACATTTTCTGTGAAAGATCAAGACTTCTCTACTGCTTGGGAGCTCACTTTCTTGGGGATTGTTCTGGAACCATATCCTCTCTGTACTATATGCTTCAGCAAGTACAGAATTTGCTCCAAATCCTAGGCATTTTATTTTTTAATCCTCAAACAGAATGTATTCTTTTCCCTAGACAATAAAAATGCCTGACTTCAACATGAATAATTTACTTTTCCTAAAACAGCAAACTTTGATGTTTAAGGGGACATTTTCCTTTCTCCAGAGACTTTGAAACAATATCCTTATGGATTCCAGATAATTTCTCTAAGTCACACATGAAACCAGTGTTTCTCAACTGGAGAATGGCTTCCTCATTTTATGAAGATGATGATTTTCCTAAGAAGCTGACTTTTGAGATGCAAGATCTGTGTCCTTGACTGTGGTTTAGTAGGGACCTAAATAGAGGACCTGGAAATCCTCATGGAACTCGATGAAACTTGTCACTTTTCTTATTTTTCTGGAGTGGCCTTCAAGTGTTTCTGCTCTCTCTAAAGGCCAAGGCCCCTCTTTATTAGCCTGTAAACCCTGTTACATGCACAGAAGACCAAAGAAGGAGAAGCATAGAGGAGCAAGAGCTCCCTTCTCTGACTCTACCCTTTAGGACATGACATTTTCAGAGCCGAAGAACACTTTGAGGATTAAGGGTACATGACTCCCTAAGTCCCTGGGTCTTCATTTCCTTTTTCTTGCCTGTATAGCATGCCTCACAACCTTGTTGTTTATGAGTACAATTCATGCACACTGTAGTTACCACATTGATTGCTTCAAAGCATTCAGATTCCCAGTCTGGGCATCATTTCTTACTTGGTTTCATTCAGACTTAATTCGCACATAATAATTATGTGGCTTTGTTGACTTGCCAAAATTCTTACTTAAGTGTGAAAGAATTGTATCTTATTTTGACCATTACTCTGTGTTTGTTCCTTTGACAGATCCACTCCATAAGGATGCAGGCGCAGAGAGAGCTCCATCAGGAAAACTACTGAACATTAAACTCATGTAAAAGAACCACCAGGATGGGTCATATTTTCTAAGAGAGATAGTTTGAGGGAGAAGTCGGGTTGCATGCCCATGTAAGCATTTCTGGGAAATTATCTAAAGGAAATGCAAACAAAAGAAACCCACATATCTGAGATCCCCAAAAATGCTAATGAGGATTGTTTCCATTCTGAATAAATATTCTATTTCATACCTAATTTTTCATTCTATTTTAAAAATATTGTCTTCACATACACTCCAGGTCTTGTACAACCTGGATCAAACTCTGACCATCAGGTATAAACTATTCAAGAATTTCAAGGAGAATACAAATAGACTAAGAAGGAGCCTCCCTTAGTGTCTGGAAAATAAGATGACTTTGAAGAGCCAAATTGGAAAATGAAATTTATTGAAATTATGAGCTACCTAGAAAGTTCGAACTCAGAAATATATATATTCCAAGTGTGAAGTTGCAATACAGGGTCCTAGAAATCGATTCTCATTAAAAGGAGAGATGTCATGTGTGACTTTTTCTTTGTACTCAAGGCTCTATGTGATTTCTGCCACAGTTGGTGCTTAGCAAGCTGCCTACAATAAATACATTAGTAGATGATGAGCATAAAAGATACCCTATAAAATATCTGAATAAAAATATTTAATTATCCCGGGTCTTGAAAAACAAAGCAAGACCCTGGAATGAGACGATATGTTCTGCATCACCCAGGAAAGATTATACCTCAGCATCCCTGGACCCTTGATATTCTTGACAAGCTGATATGGAACATTCATACAAAAGACAACTCTCACCTCAAAGCAAATAATTATTCTGGGTCAAATTTGTCTGATCATGGCCTGGGAACACGGATTTAGAATTCCGTGAATAACATGTTCCAACATGGGAACAGTTACACAAATATTTTATAGTCACAGGCATTAGAAAATCATCCATCAAGCATTTTCCAAACACATTGATGGCCATCTCAAGTACATGGGTTACAGCAGTGTGAGGAAACCTGTTTTGCAGGATTTAGATGCTGTCTAATGACATCCCTTAGCTTTGGGTTTGGTGGAAGGTGGTGCTTTGCTATGTAAATACATAAGGAAAGTCTTATCTGAGAGGTGAAAGGATGTTAGGTCATATCCAAGGCTCAATGAATATCTATCAAGAGGAATTAAAGATCTCCTAAGAGAATCTGGCTTTGGACCTGCAACACCCAAGTTCTCAACAATTAGGAAGTTCCAGTCCATCAACTAGCTTTACAGAATCTTTAACATAATAATGATTTTTTTCTGGAAACTTCAGTTCATAAAAGTTCTCATTGTGTTATAACAGAGCTCTAGGGCACTGTTGTTAAGATAGTCCACTCTAATTCTTCCCTTGGATTCTATCCATCCAGGCCATGTGCTTGCTGATCTTTAATGTATTATCACACTGAGCCCTTGCAGGAATGACTATGTTAACAACAAGAAAATTCCAGTAATCATAAGGTTACATGTAAGACCTTTTGTTGTAAGGAACACCTGACTCAGCGGTTAAGAGCACTGATTACTCTTACAAAGGACCCAGGTTTGAGTCTCAGCACCCACATGGTAGCTAACGGCCAACCATAATTCCAGTTCCAGGGATCTGAAGTTCTCTTTTGACCTCCATGGGCACTGCATGACATGATTATATTTACATACACACAGGCATGACACTTATACAGGACATTTATTTTTCTCATAGAAGAAAAATAATAAAATATTTTCTAAAAAGAAATGTGAAGGCAAAATAGCCTTTGAAATCTCGTTCTCATAATACTTAGTAATTACTGTGGTTTCTTTAACACAAACTCAGACACAATTTGACAGCCCTTACTCTGGCAGGGAGAGCTTAACATTTTTCTCAGGATTGTTGATGGGATTTAAGATTTATTTGTGGTGAACAGAGTATGAAAAAATGAAAAAAGGTAATTTTACAATGGAAAAACCTGGCATGCCACTTTTAACCCAGTAATGAGGGGAACACTAGAAACCATTTCATGTCCCCATGAATAATCTGGAGTACAAGTCCTTAACACACTTGCCAGAAACCAATAACCCCAGTATTGATGATGGAAATTTCAAGATTTAATTTCAGTGTTACATATAATACTTGACCTATTTAAATGTTTCAAAGTAATACAAAGCAAATGGGTTACTGAGAAAGACTCATGATCAGTGAGGACTAAGGCAGCCTAATAAGAAATGTTGGCTGCTGTCTCCACAAATTTCATATCTTGACATCAGAACCCCAGTATTTAAAAATGTGACTATTAGGCCAGAGAGATAGCTCAGAGGTTAAGAATACTGACTGCTCTTGCAGAGAGCCCAAGTTCAATTCCAAGTATCTACACAGTGGCTAATGACCTTCATAACTCCAGTTTCAAGGGATCCAATGTCTTCTGTTCTCCACAGGCACTTCATAACAAGAGTGAACTTACACACATGCAGACATAGTCCAATACATATACACTTTAGAAAAAAATAAATTTTTTAAATGTGAGTCTATTGGAAGATAGTATCTGTAAGGAAATTAAGCCAAAATGAGTTCCTGTGGATGAGGCCATCACCCAATATAAATGTCCTTACAAGCAGAGGATTCTAGAATACAGACACAGAGGGAAAAGGAAGAGAAAGGACAAGGAAAGGCGGCACCTGCAGGTCAAGGACATATGCCTCAGACCAAACAACCCTGGAGAGCCACTGATCTATGGCTTGCCATCTGCAGAACTGAAAAGATATATTTCTGTTGTTTAAGTCGCATGCAGCGTAGTGTGCAGTACTTTGTTACAGCTTCGCAGGCAGGTTAGGAGACTATTCTGTATGGGACTGAAGAAGATAAAGAGACACTAGTGAAAAGGTTATTGAAAACTGAATAATATTTAGGATACAATTAACAGTATTCTGAATGTACCAAATTCTTAGTTTTATATAACTGTAAACTGGTAGGACAAGACGGAAACCTAAGGGAGAGTGATGAAACGTAAGTGTGATCTCTACTGTCTTTGATTCTTTTAGAACTAAGAATCATTTCTGAATCACAAGTTAAAACTAAGGCCAAACAAAAAATCTAAACAAGATATAAGGTACAAGATAGAATGTCTTGACTGGAAAAGGGATTCTCCATAAAAAGTACAGTAAGGCTGATAAGGTGAAGTCAGACATGATAACTGACCAAGGAGCTGTTGCTTTTCTTGAATCTCCTCTGCTTTACTTTTGGTCTTTCACTCTATCCTCAGAAGACTTTGTTGTCACTAACAAATTCTTCCCTCATTTTAATGCTGATTATTAATCTGAATGAAAATTTCCCAAGGCCTAGTAAGTGGAGATTCAGAAGGCATTCAGTGCTGAGGGATCTCTATATTGAAAACCAATCCCAAGATCATCAGTCTCACTTTGTTTCTTTCCTCATTAAATACTTTCTGTTGCTGTGATAAACGTGGGGAGAATGTTTGCGAGAAAAGGGTTTATTCCATTTTATAGGTTACGGTCCATTACTGAGGGAAATCAGAGAAGGAACTCAAACAAGAGCAGAGGCAGGAGCCATGCAGGAAAACTGCTCCCTGGCTCATAATTAGCAGCTCTTTTTATACAGCCCAGGCCCACCTGCCTAGAGTTGATGCCACCCACAGTGGGCTGGGACCTCTCAACATCACTTAGCAATCAAGAAATGCCTCCGAGACATGCTCACAGTCCAGTTTCATTGAGGTGGTCCCCCATCTGAGACTCCCTCAGGTAACTCTGGATTGTGGCAAGTTGACAACTAAAGCTGACTAAGAGAGATCCTGTCCTGTATTCTACAAACAGACCTGATTCCTCACCAAGACAGGCCATTCTGAACTTATAATGTTTCTCTTCCACACGTATTTCTCCTTGTATACTGCTGTGTCCTTGATAATGACAGCAACAGTAATGATGATGAGGAGGAAGATGTAGAAATGGTGATTGTTTGGATATTTGAACCCACCAATCCATACATCTCAGAAGGCTAGTTGATTTTCACATTGTGAATTTATGTTGTATGCAAAGATTATCAAGAGTTATAGAATTCTGCTCTTACCTGGCTTCTGTTATTATTATTTTTTTTTTGGTTAAGGAAAAGCATTTCATTAGTCACAGCTGGCCTATCAGATCCCTCACAGTCAAACTGTCCAGATGGAATAATTATTCTTCCTTAACTCTACTGTTACTTGGACACTGTCCACCTACTTTAAAAAAAATCTTTGCATGGATCTGGATATTCAAGATTTAAAATATACTCAATTTTATATGTGTGAAAATTATTAATCAATGAATTTATGCCATTATGTATCTATCATATCAAGATTTAAAATCAAGGCATACCCATATTAACAGAAGTAGAGTTAGTGAAATCTGTTGCTACAACTAAATATAAGCAAATAAAAGCCTGTGTCCTTGAACTTGATTATAAGAGGAGATATGCATGAAACATGTCAGGTTCTTGCCTGAGATCACACTTAACAATATTTTTTACTATGGTTTGAAGATATATGAGAGAATATAAAATTCTACATTATTGTAATAGCTTTAAACATATAATAGAGGGCATTCATGAGGCTCAGTTTAGTCCCAGAACTCATGTTACAGAGTAAAAAAAAAAAAGAGTAGAAAAAAAGTTCCATATCTATTCTTCAGCAGCACAGGTTGTCATTAATTGCTGTAATCTAGCTGTCCACCTGACAGATTCGTTCAAGAAAATGCTTGTAAGCCTTTAATGTTTCAGAAATTTTCTCTGGTCTTGGGTTGATAACCACTCATCTCCATGAATAATGAGACACATCACATTGTCTGAATTCCTGCTATTAGCAATCCTAAGGAGCGTTAACATCACATCTTCTTCTGTACAAGCCATCCAGGAGCTGCTTTACAGGAATACATTATGTATGACTGCAGCCCCTTTATACAGGCAAGGAATCAAGCAGTGTCGAGTTCATCAATTATACGGATTTTGTGGAATTAATATGGAGCCTAAAATTTGTGGGAAATACAGGTGTGGATAACAGTGTAAAGCAAGGATGGAAATCTTTGCCAGAAGATAGACTTGTGACCATGCACATAACAAAATGATCATCAAGGTGGTGCAAAGAGAGTGTTTACAAATGTTATCTATAAGGATTAGTGTCTATTTTAACCTGCCTCTGACATTGATTTGATTCCCTCCATTTCTATTGTAGAAAACTGGGTCATTACCTCAAATCAAAGAAGCAATGTCACAGTAGAAAATTTAAAAGGTTGGGCTAGAGAGTTGACTCAGCAGTTAAGAGCACGATCTGCTCTCCCAAAGGACCCAGGCTCAACCCCCAGCACCTACATGACACCTAACAACAGTCCATAGACCCAGTTTCAGGGGATCTGACACAGTCTTCTGGCTTCTGACGTCTTTCTTCACACATCATAGATGCAGTGACGTACATGCAGACAAAACACTCATAAATAAAATAAAAATAAATAACATTTCAAAATATTTAAAATAAAAGAAAATTTAAAAGGTACAGTTAACACCTTCGCTCTTCTCTCAGAATCATTCCTCCAGGGCATTGCAGGTGAGGGAAAATCTCTAGGGACAATGCAGAAACTACTTTCACTGAGCCTGAAGAATGGCTAAAGGTAGCCACAGGAGCAAAGTTGACAGAAAGGATTCTTTGACTTATAATTAGCACGAGACCTACCTCTGAACTGATTTCCAAGAGACCACTGTTACACAGTCAGCTCTAGGCATGCTGTTGTACACAGATCTCTAGATCTGTGTTTTGATGAACTGGACCTTTGCAACCAAGTAGTACACTTCTCAATTCCCCTTTCACTATGAATCTATGAATTGACTTTAGATGCCTTATATAAATGAATTTCAGGAATACTTGTGTTCCTATTAATGGCTTACTTCACTTAGCACTGTCTCTGTGTTTGAAGTTTATCATGTTGTGACATATTGCAGAATTTTCTTTTTGTGGATGAATATAGTATTTCAATAATAAGAATATTTTATGTATTATTTATCCATTTAGACACATAGTAATTCCTTTATAATGTTTTTACATCTATTTAGTTTGTGTGTGTGTGCATGTGTGTTTGTATGTGTGTGTGTATGTGTGTGTGTGTGTGTGCAGGCGTGCCACCACACACTTGTAGAGTCAAAAGATAATTTTTAAAAATTACTTTGCTCCTTTTATTATGAGGGTGCTGAGGAATTAATTCAGTTTTTTAAGCTTGGGGGAGCTACCTTTAACCACTGAACCATATCACCAACCCTACAAATTAATTCTTAATAAGATCTCTTGCCCTTCCTCTTGGCCAGCTTTCTGAGGTTTGACTCTACAGATGATAGGTTTTGGAACCTGAGTGATGTCAGGGTTTTTTATTGGAGTATCAGAAGTGGAAGTCTAGAGCAGAGGTTTGATCCCAAGGGGAAAGGAAAGGACATATGTGGAGTAGTGGTAGCTATGACCCAGAGCAGGGTGTCAGATTGAGCAAGTTAGTAAGCATATATATGAGAAGACAGCTGCTAAAAGAGAGACTCAGTAACTACACGAAGGGCTAAGTGAATAAGTAAATATTTCAGTATGATAAGACCCAATTTCTTCACTGTTTGAAAGGGGAAAATTAAGTATGACAAGAGAAACCAAGATTCAAATCTACAATGGACAAAGACTGATCATTGAAAAACTTTGGTTTTCAATATAGAGAGAAATACAAATGAATCTTGAGGTCTGTGTGCAAACATCAAATGTCCTTCCTCTCTCTTCAGAGGATGCCTGCAAGGATCCAGCATAACACTCACTTCTCTCTTTTGAGGAGATGATATGTTACACATAGAAGTGGTTATGGGCCATGCAGCAGCCAGCGTTGTGCTCCAAATAGTATGCTTCATTGAAATGCACAGATTTCAGAGAGATATAATAGATTCAGAGTCCAGAATGTTCAATATGGACTAATAAACACGATGTTGTGCTCAGAAATATGCTAAGAATTTTATGAGAATATATTACAGGAACAAAGGAAGAAATTTCTGTGGTCACCATGAAATAAATCAGGAAAGAATTGAGCATCAAACAAAATAATGATAAAAAACAAGTTATACTCTACTAAAAATATGTAGGAATCTGAGGAAAAGACAAATGAGAAAAATCACTGTCATGGAAGGAAAATAAAGTTAGGAAATTATAATGTATAAAAACCTAAATATTGCAAATAGAAAACACAATGAATAAATTCAAGTCATAGTGGAAATCTTCCCTAATAGACTCAACCAAGCAGAAAAAAGATGTCAGGTATGGAGGGAAAGACTGAGAAAATATCACCTTCAAACATCAAAGAAAAGAAAGTCATGACCACAATGTCCAACAACTCTGGATATGATAAGAAACCAAACCTAATAATATACAGGCTGAGAGGAGCTGAGGTAGGTCTACAATCTATTCAGTGCAGTACTAGCAGAAAAATCTACAACCTAAAAAAGAAATGGACTTTCAAATTCACAAGGCTTTTAGAATCCCATCATATATGAACAGAGAAGTCCACTCCATGACATATTGTAATCAAAATACCAAAAACATAAAAGAAAGAAAGAGTTTAAGGAAAATGCCAACCCAACAACAAAGCAAACACATCAAATGGCACCAGAGTTCTCATTGCCAAAGCTAAAAGCCAAAAAAGCAGGAAACAATGTATTCCAGGCCCTGACAGTAAATAGCTTCCAACTCAGATTGCCCTGTCAGGCAAACTTTCTTTTTTAATTGTGTTTTCTTTAATTTTTTTTGAATCATTGTGTATTTCATACAGAATATCTCAAATAATATTAATCATCTTTATACCCCCTTCACAAGCACCCTCCATAATTTTCCAACTGGAAGTTATATATTCTTTCATCCTTATTAAGGTATATTGTGTTAAGTTAATGTCCCCAAATATTCTTCAGTGCAGATTCATCCACTGAGGTCTAGTTTATGTACACAGAGTCCCTCAAGAACTGTCTTTTAATAATTGTTGGAGAAATAAGGGCAATTCAGGAAAATCACAAAGAAAAAGCAATCCTGCCAACTAGGATATGCAGAATATGCTTAAAGGAACACTCCATATTGAGGAGGAAGAAAAGCATACCTAAAAGAACCAATTTCATGAGAGAAGTAACTGAGCCCAGGTGAGCTACGAAGGAAACCCATATGTCCAAATCAGCAAATCAGTAACACCAAATATAAATGTGGAATAAAGAAAAGAAAATCAATCCAACCAACTGGAAAAACAACCAACAGAATCAAAATAATTTGTAAACGTCATGCAATAATTACCTTCAGTGAACATAGCCTCAGCTCACTAATAAACAGACGTAAACCAGTTGGCTAGTTTCAAAAACTAGATCCAACTGTCATTGTCTCAAAGAAGTACACCTCTTTGGTAAAGACAACCACAGAGTGAAAGAATAGAGATCAATATATCAAAAGCATGGAAGCCAAAAAGTAATATGATAAACTCCAGACCAGAATGAGTCAGATGAGATTGAGAAGGCTACTATGTGCTAATAAAAGGAATATTTACTCAAGAAGATATAATAATTATAAGACTGTGGATATAGTTCAGTACTAGAGGAACTGAATAGCATTTGTGAAGTACTAGGAGAAATTCCCAACATAAAAAAATAAAAAGAAAGTAATAAAGACATGTCCCAAATGTTGGATGTCCCCAGCTTGCCTGAGCTTACTATACAGACCAGGCTGGCCTTGATCTTACAGAGATCAGCCTGCCTCTTCTTCCCAAGTGCTGAGATCAAAGGTATATACTACCAGACCTGGCTGCATAGAACTATCTTAACAAAGACAAAAACCAAATAAATTTTTATATCTTACCAGATTATATTAAGATAGAACTAGAAAGTGACATTGATAGAGAAACTACACAAATCCTTGCAGACTGAACAATACTCTTCTCTTGAATCATCAGTGAGTCACTGATAAAAAGATCATACACAAACTTACAAATTCCTGTGACCAAATGAAGATGAAAACACAACTTATCAGATCCTTTGGACAACATATAAGGCAGTACTAAGAAGAAAGTTCACAGATAAGAGCACTTCTATTATATAATCAGATGTATTTCAAATAACCTAATGATGCAACATCAAAGTCTTAGAGACACAAGAATAATTCAAATCTCAAAGCAGAAGGCAGCAAGAAATAATGAGAGAATTTGATAAAGAATACTGGAGAATTTGATAAAAATACAAAAAAGCATATTGCTAAAATTCTTTATAGGAGGCCCTGACAGTGTCCAGCCCCACCCTCTTCTCTAGGTGTCAGGATAAAGCGAGGTATCATTTCACCAAACTACAGTTTGGGAAGCCAGAGTTTATTTGGGCTTACTTCCAGAGCAATGAGTGAGGGGCTTAGTTACAGGAGTGGGGTGGGTGGGGTCTCCTCTATTGAAGCAGTACATCCCAGCAGGGAATCTGTGACCTCCTGATAGCTGCCCAAGATGGTGAAGTGAAGAGGTTAGTCTCTCTCTGGCTTCCTCAGCTTATACTCTTAGTCCTTCCTCCAGGTACAACCTGGGTCACTAGTCGGTTGGGAGGGGTGGCTGACTTTCCCCATGCCTCCTTTTCATGAAGAATGTCTACAAGTTTATAATCCTGGACAAGCCGGACTTAGACTAGGCATGGGATGAATATTTTTGCCATAGCTTACCAGTCCTGCTTGCCGGGGGAGGATAAGCCCATGCAATAAGAATAATTAACATCAAGGGCTAGTTCTTGGAAAAGATATGATTGACAAATACCTAGTCAAATTAACCAAAACAAAGAAATAAGATCCAAGAACATAACACTACCAGTGTTTTTCATTGATATCAATGAAAATATCAGTGTGTTTTATTAAATGGGGAAAAGGTTCAAGTATTTCTCCTGAAATCAGGGTGCATACTCTCTCCATCCTCAGTCAGACAGGTTCTAGAGTAATAGCTGCAACAATGTGACAAGGGAAAGGAAGAAAAGTGAAACAAATATGAAGGAAGGAATCAAAAATATTCCTGTTTACAGACTGTTTGATCCTGGACTTAAAAGACCCTAAAGATTCCATTAGATGCTATTAAATTTGTAGCAATGTTTAGTAAAGTAGCAAGGGACAAAAATCAACACACAAAAATTAATTGCCTACATACCAATAAGGAAATTACAGAGAAAATACTGGGGAAAATACCCCATTCACAGCAGCATATACAAAACTAAGAATAAACCTAACCAGGGAGGTGCGAGTCCTCTACAATGAAAACTCTGACACACAAAAAAAGAAAAAGAACATCCTAGATGGCAGAAAAGCCTCATTCAGATATTTGAATCATTAATATTGTGAAATTGGTTATCTTACTAAAATTAATCTACAGATATAACACAATCCTCATCAAAATCCCACTTCATTCTTCACAGAATTAGAGAAAACAATCCTAAAGTTCACCTGGAAGCAGAGCAGACAATACCACTCTAAAACAAAGACCAATGCTCACTGTAACTGATCTTAAATGACTGTATATAGTCATACTAGCCCCAAAACAGGCGTAATGTAGATCACTGAAATGAAGCATATGACCCAGAACTAAACCCACAAGCTACAGATATATAATTTTCAAGAAAGGTATTAAAATATACTTAGTAAAAAGCTTATTGAGCAAATGATGCTTCAAAACCTGTAAGTCTACTTGTAGAAGAATGAAACTAAGACCTGTCTCTCTCTGACACTATATAAAGATCAATACAAATGGATCAAAGACCTTAGTGTACCACCAGAAACCTTGAAACTGTGAGAGGAGAGGAAATCATAGATAAAATACCTCAGACTTAAGCATTAGCATGAATTTCTGAAGAGGATTCTAATTGCACAAGAAATCATCTGACAAACTCAGAGACTAGATAACATGAAATTAAAAAGCTTCTGTGGAACAAAGAAAATAATTACCCAAGTGAAGAGCTAGCTCACAGAAAAGGGGAAAAGTGCTAACTATACATAAGACAAGGGATTAGTGTCTACAGTGTAAAGGGGGAGATATAATTAAATACCAAAACAATCAATAAACACGTTAATGAACTAATTTGACATTTCTCAAAGGAAAAAATATCAGAGACCAATAAATATTTAGAAGAGTTCAGCATCTGTAGCTACCAGGGAAATGCAAATTGAAACTGTTTTGAGAGTCTTTCCCGTGCCTTTCAGAATGCCTATAATCCAGCAAACAAATGTTGGTCAGGATACAGGGAAAAAGAAATCCTTATACACTCGTGGTGGAATGTAAACTGATGTATCCACTATGGAAGTCAGTAGGAGGCACTTCAGAAAACAGAAAATTGAACGGAACTGCTGTCCCATCCCGCTATACAACTCTTAGACATATATCGCTAGACCTGTTTTCAACATGCCACAGAGATACACATGGACATCTGTGTGATTGCTGCACTGCACTGTTCATTATAAATAAACAATAGAATGTGGCTTAGATAAACAGATAAAATGTGGTATGCATACACAAAATAATTCTTTTCAGCTGTAAGAAACAATGAATGTATGACATTCGTTGGAAAATGGATATAACTGGAAATGATTGTTTCAAGCAAAGTAAGGCATACTCAGACAAATGTTTTCTCTCTTGTACGGAATCTATTTAAACACAGGCATGTATGTATATATGAATATAGATGATGTAATTAGGACAGGAACAATGAGAGGAGAGGAAATGATCTTAATGATAATGAGTGGGGAAGAAGAGGTCAATCAAAAACACATGACATAAAATCAAAGAGAGGACTATTTGTGGGCAAGGAGCGGGGGGCAGCAAGAGGGGCCCAGCAGATGGGGAGATCAGTGGAGGAGAGGGACAGGTAAGGACAAGGTATGATTATACGTGCCTTTGAAAATGCTGTAATATGATCCACTACTCTATAGGCTAGCTTAAATACTAATAGAAAAAGAAAAATGGTAAGAGAAAAATAAAATAAAATAACTCATGAATCCCTACTAATGTAAACAGACAATATGAATAAGTGGAAAAGAAAAAGTTCTTTACGAAATACTAATTTATGAAATGCTAACTAATGAAAGTAGAGTCATGGGATGAGAAAAATCACCCTTTTGGTAGCTAGAGTCATAATATGGCCAAGAAATATTAATGATGACACAAAAGAGGCAAAAGTTCACAATGTGTGTGCTACCAACGTAGTCTCAAAATTATTTCCTAAAATACACTCTCAGGTTTAAAGTCACTAATAGTACTTAAAATTACTTTTCTTTTTCTACCCATAACTTTTTAAAGCAAGCTTAACAAGATTTCAAAGTCCCAGTTACTTCTAAGGAAATACAGAATTTTAGCCTCTGAATTTGGGGCCCTCCCTACCAGCTGTCCAATTTTGGAGAGGGTTGATAATGTCGGGGTCTACTGCTACTTCGAAATTGACCAACATGACTTGTGACATCTTCTTCAAACTGATATGATGGAATTTCTAGACAGATGCTAATTTCTGTTTCTCTATCGCTATTTAAATGTAGAAGATAACTTCATTGTTTTCTGTGACGCCTATGTTAAAAATACATATATAGTAGAGTTCTGTCCGTCTGATTGCTTGTGGAGAACTCTGTGTTGTTTCCCCTTTTAAAGTGTGAAGGTTTGAATGAGAAATGCCTCCCAGAGGCTCAGGTTTTTTAATAGTTGATGCCTGTTGGTGGTGCATTGTGGGGAAGTCATGGAACCTTTAGCTAGTAGAGACTTGCAAGAGGAAATATGTCACTGGGGGTAGGCTTTGAGTGTTTATAGACTTGCCCCACTGAGAGTGCTCTCTCTCTCTGTGTGTGTGTCTCTGTCCCTCTCTTCTCTTTTCTCTCTCTCTCTCTCTCTCTCTCTCTCTCCTTCTAATAGATGAAAATGTGCTTAACCTCCTGTTCCAGCTGCCTCCTACCATGCTTCTCTCTCTGGAAACATAAACCTAAATAAACTCTTCTATAAGTTGCTTTGGTCTTTGCATTTTATTAGCAATAAAAAGTAACTAATATTGAAATGTACTTTGAAAGAAATCACTTCAATATACTGAAGAATTCAGAGTAATCTATTTTACTTCATACCACTATCCAAATTCTCATTACTTACTTTGTCAAACATTTGCAAGATTTTGAATGGTTGTTTTCGTATAACCACCAATATTCTGCATCATGAATAAAATGCCCTCAATTATTTTTCAAACAACATAATCCATTGTATTTCTATAGAATTTTTTCTGACGGTATTCTAAATTTTCCTTCATGAGAATTTTACCCACTTTTTGCATAATTTTGATTTCTGAACTCCTATTTGAATTTACTATTCCTTTAAATTATGAGTTTACCTGGACAGACAGATTTCATCAAACACATGTCCCTTTCCATTGCCGGGAAGTCTAATTCTAATGCCTCAGCTTTTACATTCCTGGTTGGCACCATCTGACAGTTTTTTGCAAAACTCTTGGCTACTTGCCCTAGCCTTTCGTGGTTGATTCAAAGTCTTTTTCCTCTAAATTTGTCTTTCTCACATTTAAATACACCCGATCTTTCCTCATACCCTCAGCATTGCTAGATTTTGATTCAGTGCACACTACCATGAACTTCTAAACATGTAAAATGTTATTATTAGAAAAAAATCAACAATTAGAAACATGTACTATGCGGAAAAGTGTTATTGATAAGGCAGCAGTGACATGGTTAATATCATGGAGAGCACATTGACATGACCTTGAAATTATTTTCACACTTTCTGAATTTCATCTTAATGTTGATTCTTAAAATATCCTGGTGTGATAGACAGTACAAGTATTTCTTTAATAATTACAAACAAATAATAATACATTGCTTCTTTTCTGTAATATGAAATGTGTGACTCATTTCCAGATTTACTAAATTTGAATTCAGTCTATTTCTTTCATACCATGATATTTTCTTAGTCATAACATCATAAAGAGAACAACATACATGTATCTTTAATGATTCTGGAAACACATACATAATGTAAGACGGCAAGACAAACTCTCCAACTTTACAGAAGTGAGCATCTCAATGAAGTTCAACAGCCCTAAGTAACTTGTTTAAAAGAAAATGCCTCTAAGCAATGCAATGTCAATTTAGCCTCATTTCCAGAAATCTGCCTTCCCCTAAAAACACAGCTGTCTGAGTGTCTAATTTGAAAATGGCAAATACAAGATGTATTTAAGAAGTAATACAAAGAATACATTTTCAGTGGCATGGAAACTTGGCTTATTTATTGACATCCTAAGAACTCAGAATGTAAAAGATAATGATTCATATTTATAATTCGAAATGTACACACAATACTGCTTTTCTTTCCAAATAATTGAACTCGGTATCTAAAAGTTGATTTTAAAAAGACTTCAAAAATATTACAAATCTATCACATTGGTCAAGTTCATTAGAAAGTGGATTTTTAAATTGATTTTATTGCTTTCTTTGACAGTTTCATGTACTTTTCAGAGAGGAAGGCTTGGTAGGGAAGAGAGGGAGTTAAGAGGTGGGGCAGGAGTAAGCAGAACGCACCCTCACTGTCCCTTGTGCCCCTCGCTCCTGTTGCCCCTTCCCTCCCATAGGACTCTTTCCCAAACACTATCTTCTTGTTTTGTTTCATGAGCTACTGGTTTTAAATAGAGCAGTTGTAGAAGCTGGTGTTTTTCAACAAAAGATGCAGTTCCAGATATAAGATGGCTCCTTATTAGCTGCTGGTCAGTGAGACTGGAAACCCAATGCAAATTGTGATCGTTTTACTACCACAGAATCCCTTAGACTGGGGAGATGTTAATCTCTTAATACTTAGTGAGCTCTTATGATACACATAGCAAAGGCAATGAAAACCCACAAAGACTGGTATCTGAACCTGGATGGAGTCATCTGCAAAGGGAACAAAAAGGTCAAGGCACAAGAGCTTTCATGGGACACAGAGGCATGTACGTCCATATGTGGTTTTATCAATAGCATTCCTCTATATGTTTTTCTCATTTTAATAAATTAGAGATTTCTCTGTGACAGTGCACAACCTACATTTTGATTGTTTATATTTGCATAGAATTACACCATGAAAATTATTGTATTAAACTGAAATATCAAGTGTTTTTTGTTTTTTTTTTTCATTCAAATATTATTAAATATTGCATTTGGGCTGGGGAGAGGGCTCAGTGGGCAAGACTGCTTGCTACCTGAGAATGAAGACTCACATTTGAATCACTAGCGCCCCTATAAAAAGTGGGAGCTAGCCAGGTGAGCCTGTAACCCAGCACTGAGGACAGGTGGAGACAAGAAGACATCTGGGACTTGCCGTCTGCCAGCTTTAAGAAACAGTAATTCTTAGTCTTCTCTTTCAAATTCTGTAATAATTGAAACTTGATTTATGACAAGGAATTCTAATCTTTTAATCACACCTTGTAAGACTTGTTTAAGGAAAGGTCCTGATGCTTTCCTGAACCCAATGTCTGGAATGGGAGATCTTCTCCCTTCCCCGGAAAGACTGTGAGGTCAGACCCTAACCAATGGGGATGGATACAGGTCTCTTGCATTAGGGATAAAAGCCCCCTAAACTTCTGGATTCCATGAATACTTGTTGTATCTGACGGATCATGCAGGTCACTCTTCTGCAATAGTAAAATCTGCCTTGCCTAGCTATTTCCGCTTTGAAAAAAAGGTTCTTTCTGCTGTATTGATGGGTTGCTGGGCATCAGATTTTATTTCTAACACGGTCTAGCTCCAGGTTCAGTGAAAGACCTTCTCAAGGGAATAGGACAGAAAGTGATAGAGCATGATATTTGATGTCCTTCTTTGGCCCCTGTACCCCTCCCCCAATGTGTGTGCATCGCACCTTCACAGCACACATTCACATATCTTTCCATGAAAAAGCATAACCCTCACCTCAAAGGGGATAAAAGATAGTTTATTCTGGAGCCAAATAGGAGTGACTTTGACCTTGAAACACAAATTCAGGTTACCCCAAATTCCGTATTCCAACGTGGTAACAGTTTCATGAACTTTTTATAGTAACAGAACAAAGAAAAGTCATAAATCAAGACAATTTTCAACTATATTGGCTGAAACCGTAAGTAGGCAGTTACAGCAAAAAGGAAATTTTGTCTTGAGGCCTCAGATACTGTCTGATGACATTCTGAGTCTTTTCATTGCCAGGAAGTGTTTCTGTTGTTAATACATCTTGCTAGTCACAAGAAGGGTCAGATCTGCAAGAACTTCAAGATGCAGGATTTATCTGGGAACTTTTTCAAGCACACATCCAAAAATAAAATAAAACGCTGCAATGGACATGCATGTTCAAATACTGCAACATACTTTTGTAACTATATCTAGGACAGTAACGTCCTCAGCTTTATTTACACATATGTGATTCTTTCCTGAAAGGGTCCTGTCCTGTTACCATTAAAGTGCCGTGTGGCCACTAGCCTCTAAGTATGAATACTTTTCACCACTGCAGAAAGGATCTAAGAAGTCCACTCCCATTTTCTTTAAAGCCATATAAGCAGGAATCCAATTTCTGACCCTGTACTGGCCTTTTCTATAACTTCCTATTCTTTCCTGTTGCTGTGATAAAGTTCTGACCAAAAGCAACTTGGCGAAGAAAGGTTTTATTGTACCTTCCAAATTACAGTCCGTCACTGAGGCGGCCAAGGTAGGAACTGAGCAGAGACCACAGAAGGATGCCATGTACTGGCTCATCCCAGGCTTTCTCGGCTCGCTTTCTTATACTCCTGGCCCATTTTCCTAGGCATGGCACAGGCACAGTGGGCTGAGCCCTCCTGCGTCAGTTAGTGATTAAGAAAACATCTCACAGACACGGCCACAGGCCAGTCCAGTCAAGGCAGGCCACCAGTTGAGACTCTGTTGGGTTGCGTCAAATTGACAACCAAGATTAGGCATCACAAATTATTTCTTATGAATTGGATTACGATCTTTGATGCTCCTTTTCTTTAGATATTTGCTTTTCAGAGCCAGCCTTCTTGTATTATAGATACATCCACGATTGCTTTTCTGTGTCGTTGACAATACCCAAATTTCCAACCAAGGCGGTACTTTGATGCTTCATTTTTTTTGTCTTCTATAATTTCATCAGTCAGGTGTTGTAAAGAGTTTCCTGGGTAGATGTGTGAGTCATTATGTCTCTTTGTGTGATAAAATGTACTACTCAAAGTAACGAAGGGGAAAGAGGGTCACTCTGACGTAGAGTTCAATTGAATCATTCCATCCTGATAGGGAAGACATGGCAATGTGTGGGGAAGGCATGGAGCAGGACCAGAAAGGCACTTGGTCACACTATATCCACAGTCGGGAAGCGGGAGATGCATGCTGCTACTCTGTTCCTTTTCTCCTCTTTATTCTATCTGGAACCCAGCCCAGGAAATGGTATCTTCCACCTTTAGAGTAGGACTTTCTACCTTAATGAACTCATGACTATCCACCACAGACATACTCGGAGGTTAGCCTAATCTAGATTATCTGCACAGCTGTACTCTAAAGCTTGTTTCCTAGGAGACTATAGATCCTGTCAAGGAGACAACATTAACCATCACAGGAGCTCACAAACATCTATTCTCACCAGATAAAGCACCAACACAGACAACACAAACAATTCAACCTAAGTCTAAGTTGGAAAACCAACCAGTTGCAGAGGTAGGTAATGCATTATCTACAGGAGTGTGGTTAGTTTGGAATGCCTAAACTGCAAAGAAAAATCCTGTTAGCAGCAATTAACTGCTTATGTATCTTCAAGGATAGATAGGACCTTGTGAGCCTTTCTCCCCAGCAACTATAAAGTGCCTGTAGGTCCTAGGCAAAAGCAAGGACTCATGAGCCTCTTCCACAAGGAGGCAACCTTAATGAGCTCAGTTGTGTGCAGGCAATCACCGCACTTGCACTTGAGAGTTCAAGATAACAATAGCCATGCTAGTCATGCCCTGCCTGGAGAGTGTCCCACCAACATTTCGTGGTTTCAGTGTTTACAGGTATGCATCTATACATGTCATGTATATACATGTATACACAGTCTTTTGTAGGTTCTGTAACCAAGAATTTAACCAACTGCAAATTGAATATTTTCAAAAGAAAAAATTTATTCAAGATGGCTGGCTGCACAGAGTTGCCTTGAATAGATACATAGATGATAGATAGATAGATAGATAGATAGATAGATAGATGATAGATAGAGTGATAGACTGCCACACAGAAGACCTAGGGTGACAAAAGAAAACTTGTATTTCAGACAAAGTGACTGAAGTTCTGAAACTTTGAGACCATATTAATTAAAATGTTTTTTTATGGGGTTGGAGAGATGGCTCAGTGTTTAAAGAGCATTGGCTGCTCTTGCAAATGACCTGTCTTTGATTTCCAGCACCCACTGGTGTCTAACAATTTTCTATAACTCCAGTTTCAGGGAATCTGACTTCCTCTTCTGACTTCCAAGGGCATTGTACAAGATGATGGGTATCCCTACCTACGTGCAGGCAATACACTCATACATGTAATAAAATAAAAGTAATATAATAATGTTTTTTAATAGGAAGCCCAAATTAATCCAATACCAAAAGCAAGACAAGGATATACAACAACAGAAATCTAGAGACCTGCATCCCTCATTGTCATAGCTGTACTAATTCTCAATAACTAGCAATAACCGCAGCATGTAAAAAAGATCATACCCAATGTTCTGATTCTTTTATATTTAAAAGGGGGATTGCATTAAAATAAGCAGCCACTGCACAGCAAATAGCCAACAGTTAAGAAACAACACAGAGAACCAGGAGAAAACATTTGCCAACTATTTGTCTAACTAGTGATTGATATCCAGAAAATATAAGGAATTCAAAAGGCTGAACTCATCCAAATAAAAAAAAATACAATTTAAATGTGCTTGAGAATGAGATAGTTCTCAAGTAAACATTCATGCTGTGTGTGGAAGCAAACCCCCTGTGAGTCCAAGACTCAGGGGCCTGAGTCAAAAGAACTGTGGCCAGCCTGGGTTATCCAGTGATACCCCAACTCACTGCCCAAACAACAGAAGGCATACAAATGGCCAAAAACCATATGAAGAGATGCTCAGCCTCATCAACGACCAGGAAGAAGAAATCTGAGAACTACAATGGCATGCCATTCCACACCAGTTAGAATAGCTATTATCAAAAGACAAACAGCAGTGGGACTGGAGGGATGGAACAACAGTCAAGAACACTGGCCTCACTTGCAGCAGACCCACCTGTAACTCCAGTTCCAGGTGATCCAATGTCCTCTTCTGACCTCTGCGGGCACTACCTGACACGGGTACACTCACAAACATGCAGGCATAACACTCATACTAATAAAACATACAGATTTTTTAATTTAAAAAAGCAAATGCTAGTAAGTATGCAGATAATGGGGTATTCTTATACACTGTAGCTGAATATAGAACCCAGTACCATCATTATGAAAAACAATTTGGTTGACTATGGATGATTCCAAGCATATAATAAGGCAAGCACAGGTTATGTGCAAATGGTGTGTCAGTTTATGGAAGAGTCATATATATCTTTGAATTGGAGTGATTACAGGGGTCCCAGAAACAATTATTCTATGGGTATTAGGAGATGACTGCATGTACACACATTTACATATGTGTACATATATTTAAACGCAAATATTTAAGTGACTTAGATTGCCCGTGCTTTTAAAAGTAATTTTAATTGCAATTTCTTTTTAATTTTTGGCAGTGCTGAGGATTAGCCTCAGAGACTCACATGATGGATAAACAGTGTGAACTACCTCTGTTTATAAATGCAATTTTTTCCAGTTTTTTCAACATGTATATGTGTGTTTGTGCACTCATGTGTGCACACATACCTGCTTGTCTTTATGTTTAATATGTAAGTAAAATGTCCACAGAAACCAGAAGAAGGCATCAGGTTCCCTGAAGTTGAAGTAACAAGTAGTTGTGAGCTGCCATGTAAGTGCTGGGAAAGGAACGAAGGTTCTGTGTAAGAGCAGCCAGTGCTCTTAGCTGCTGAGCCATCTCTCCAGTCTGATCAATCAATGTGATTTCCACAGACTTTGAGTTAACCTACAGAAATAGAATTGATTATTGTTTGTTAGTTTAGTCCAAACTCACCTAGAAGTTCAAAAAGCTTACTTTCAGATTTCCTGGGAATTTTCAGTTTTAGGAGGACAGTCAGCTCATCCATCTTTCTGTCAATTTACAGTTTTATTTCCCCTAGTGCCATAACCAGGATCATCAGCCCGTGCTGTGTAGAGAGGATGAGAGCAGAAGTAATTGTCTTTTTAGGTTATCAATGTGGAAAGCCTCTATGTTGTTAATGTATTTCTGTTTACTTGAAAATGTCGATGAAAACTAATCGTCCTGAATATAAAATTTCTGTTTAAAGTTTCCCATCACTACTTTTGAAGCTCTGAGTCTTCCCATTTTCTGGCCTTACTGTGAGATCAATCATTATAGAACTGCTGCTCCCTTGTACACAGAAATGCAGCCGATTTCATTTTTTTTTTTTCGTTCTTTCCCTTCTATTTTGAAGACCTTCTTGTTATCTGGATTTAATCAGTTGGGACTGTGTCCACATAGGAATCTTTTAAAAGGTATTTAATTTATTATTGTTATTTTATGTGTATGAGAATGTTACCTGCATGTAGGCAGGTAGACCTGTATCAGGTAATGCCCACGGAGGTCAGAGCATCAGAGTCTTTGAACTGGAGTTACAGACAGTTGTTTGTCACCGTGCGGGTGCTGGGAATTGAACCCAGGTCCTCTGCAAGAACAGCCAGTGCTCTTAACCCCTGAGCCATCTCTCCAGCCCCAGGTAGGATTTTTGTTTGTTTGTTTGTTTAACTTGCTTTGTTGAGCTTCTTGGGCCTGTAAAGCAAGTTTTTCTTCAAATCTGAAACTGTAGTGTCCCTGATTTTCTTCTGAAATCGATTCCTCCTTTTTCTCTGAAGACATCCTTCTGAGTCACTGTCTACACCTTTACTGATACATTAAGAGCCATCAAGAAATTCATATATTTTCTATATTTTTTCTGTATTCTTTTGGATTGGAAAATTAATTAATCCATTTTCACACTCACTAATCCTTCTTTTTCCAGTCTATCGTGCCTAATATAATTTTCCCAAACTCTACTGTTATTTTCCTGCCAGTTATTATAATATTAACCTTAACAATTCTCATTTATATTTTTAACTAGCTTATCCTTCAATGCTGTTTATTTCTTTAAGCATATGTGTAGTGCCTACTGTGAAATATATCCAACATGTAGGACACTAAGTCAGCTTAGATATTTTTCTCTTTGGGCCCCACTCATTTATGTGCTTCTGTGTCTCATAATATTTCACTTAATACTGGACATTCTAGACAAACTTAAACAACTCTGAATTCTAGCTTTCTCCTTGAATGAGCTCTGTGAATTTTTTTTGGCTATAATTGCTACTGTGTTTTAATAACATTCATATGATAAACAGTGAATTGTCATATTTTGTGAATTTCATTTCTGAATGTCAATAAGCCTCTAACATTATTTGTGTAAATTTGTAAATTTACTCTTCTCTCGGTCAGAACTGTTGATCAGATGTTGTGATCAAAAGGAAAACTAGTAAGGTATTCTTTTATTTATTTATTTTTATTGTTTGAGAATTTCATAGATGAATATGATATGTTTTGATCACTAGGCCCGAGCCCTCCCCTCTGGTTCTTCTCCTATTCCAAGCTCCTTTTCCCTCCCAACTTCATGTGCTTAATTTTTACACCCACTGAGTCCACTTAATGCTGCTTCGATGTGTATGGGCTTAAGACAAACACACTCAGAAGCTAGGGAAGTATTCTTATAGATCTGAGTTAGCAGAGGGGCAGGTAGAAGTGTTAGGCTATTTGAACTTCTCTCTGGCTTATCCTTTCTTTCAGTATTGCTCACATTTTGTCTTCCCATGGATACTGGGTTTGTCAGCAAAACTGTGTGGGTAGCCTGGTCCATTTCTAAGCTTTACTGTATATACATATAGCCTTCGGTCAATTCTGGCTACCCTAGAGCTCAGGAAGTCCTGTGAGGCTGCCTTACCACCTGGAATTACTTGTTACATCCCAGATAGCCAGTGATCCCTACTTTCCACAAGACATCCCTGAAAAATTATTGGCTGTGCTTCCTTGTTTGTGTGCCATAATGATACTCATATCAGAAGAGAGACCCTGGCTAAGAGGAAAGTGTTAAGAGTGGGATCTCTCACATGCTTAAAGACTTTCATTAACTATGGTGCAAATAAAAACTCAAGGTTCAGTAAGATTCTGAACAAGTTTTCTTTATGACCAGTCCTTTATTAAAGTTTTCTAGATATAAGCACAACATAGTTTTGGTAAATGAATTCATGACTATTTTATATTTTGCTTATCAAATAAATAGGATAAGATTTAACATAAATATCACATTTCATTTTAATCGTTCAGAGAAATTTCGATTATGAAAGTAGAGCTTTCTATTACTGCTTGCTCATAAAATGCTGTAATTATTCACCTAAATTAAAGTACAACTTTAGAAAAATGGCAATATAAACTCTATTCAAACACCATAAATATTTTATTGAGTATTCAATTTCTCATTTATGCTTTATAATATTTTTTTCAGAGATAGGGAATCAGAACTTGATTTGAAAAGGGAACAATTTTCCTTAGTATGTACTGGAAGTTACTCGTATAGATTAGTTGTGGAACTTTATCCTAAATTGAACATTATGCATTTTATAGATGAGGATTTTAAACACTGACAAAGCAAAGGATATAATACCACAAGTGATATAGAATATTTTAAATACTACAAATTCTTTTATTAGCTAAAGTACAGTTGGTTTTATTAACGCTGAATATGGGGGAACAAGGCTAAGAAACAAAGGAGAGGAAATTTTCTGAGTATCCTGGTAGTCAGACCCAAATAGAACTGCAAGCAACTACAGAGCCAGGTTCACACACTCAAATTTTATTTGACAACCAGGATTAGTCGCACACTTCTGTGTGTATTTCAAGAGCTAAAAGTCTGAAAAGTATGCTTTCCAGCTTCATTGCCAAGTGAAATCTAGTTTATGTTCTATCAGAGAAAGTGACTGCCAAGAGATCTAAAAGAAGAAAGAGTGATGTGAAAATTATTACACCAGCAGCCTCATTGCAGGCAGAGGACTATGGAAACTGTACTGAGAATCTGGCAGTAGCTCTCTGAATCCTAAGGAATTACCTTTAAATACAACAGGTCAAAGTATTCCATGCTTTCTGAAGACCATTGAGTTTTCTAACCTCCATAACATCATTCCTTACAAAATGAGCATCCAATTTCTTATATTAAATCCCTGAAATACTTTCTTGAGTCCTGGCGCAGTGTTTGGAATCAGTGTGTGTTCAGTAGTCACCAACCCTTGAAACCTAAGGATGACTAGGAGGCAAGCAGTCTGTCCACTGTCATGTGTACTGTGTCACTGGCTTCTGTTTACCTGAATGCTTAGCTATTGTTCTATCAGACAGTAGAAGGGAGTCACTGACACAGCCTCTGATATAAGAACCAGGGTAGTAAAAGGCTATCAAATGAGGCTGTTTTCCAGAAGGTAGTGCTTCCCTATGGGCAAACCAAGTTATTTATCTGTTCCAGTTCCTTAACCAATGTTGTCTTGTGACAACAAAAGTCACGTCTCAATGTACTCTAGGAATGACTTTATGAATGTATTTCACTTAAAATACAGCTAAAATCATCTCATACTGTACATTCTATTCATAATTATGTAAGTATAAAAAAAGTTCCATATAGTCAACAAAATAGCTTAATTAGATGCTTGAGATGCTTATGAATCTCTCTCTCTCTCTCTCTCTCTCTCTCTCTCTCTCTCTCTCTCTCTCTCTCCTGGTTTGGTCTTTTTTGAGAGACAGGATCTCCCTGTAACCCCACATGACCTGGAACTCTCTAAGTAGACCAGGCTGGACATGTGCTGGGATTAAAAGAATATGCCACCACACCTGACCTGTGAATTTCTTTTTTAACAGACTTTATTAGGATATGTTCACCTTTTCTCTCCATCCACTTTCAGTTTTATTCTGCTTTCCTCCAGTTTTATTTCTGCTTTCACCTCTCATAATGGGTATGAATGATTTTATGTATCTATATAAAGTGTAGGATACACAAATGAAACAAAATATGATATTTGTCTGTGTCTGTTTCACTTAGTATTATTCCCCACTGGTATCTAATTCCCATCAAATGACTGAATATCACTCCATTGTTTGTATACCAAATTTAAATCTGTTCATCTTTTGACAAACACCTAGGTGATTCTATAACTTGGCTGTTTCTACAGTACATGTGACCTCAGTTAACCTGCACTACTTCCTTAAAGGCCCTGTCTCCAAATATAATCACACTGAGTGTTAGCACCCACATATAAACCAGAGGAGGACAGCAGATTTTGATCATAATACTATGAAAGTATAATTATCATAGAAGTTCATCTTCTCTAAGGAACTGAAGATTACTGAAGTTATAAAATGCTTGACTTTGAGAATGAAGTGAGACTTAAAGTCACATTTTCTTTTTAAAAACATTTTATTCGTTATTTTTATTTTATTTTAAGTGTTTGAGTGTATTGCCAAATGTGTATGTTTACCTGTGTAAACATTGCTCAGAGAGATCAAAAGAAGGCATCAAATCCCTGGAATTGTAGTTATGGATGGTTGTGAGCCACTATATGTGGGTGCTGAAATTGAACCCAGATTTCTACAAGTCAGTCAGTACTCTTAACTGCTGAGCCATCTCCCCAGCTCCAAGGGATATGTTTTCTAATATATGCTTCTAAGTTCCTGCATATATAGTCAGGATTCATTTCTTTGTGGCCATAACACTAAGATCCACACTTCCTAAAAGCCACTATGCTGGTCCCTGCCACATGGTCCTCTCTACAGACCTTTAGAGCACAGAAGCTGTCTTTTCTGAGGCTAAAGGGGAATTTTTTGCTCCAGTCTGTTAAGAATAGGGGTTTATGAGATGGCTCAGTAGGTAAAGGTTTTTTGTCACCAAATCTGACCACCTGAGCTCCTTTCCATGGATTTGTACGTTGGAAGGGAAAACACTCCTGCAAATTGTCCTCTGACCTCCACATGTATATATGACATGCTTTTGCCCCCGTGCATACATTTTATTCACTCAAATATTCACACAAATTAATAGTTGTTTTGGACGGTATTGTTTTTTATTTTTCTTTTTGAGACAGGGTCTCCCTATGTAGACCTGGCTGACCAGGAACTTACTACATACAGCAGACTGGCCTTGATGTCATAGAGATCTGCCTCCCTGCCTCTGCTTGCTCAGTACTGGGATTAAAGGTGTCTACCACCACGATGCCAGCAATAAATGCATTTTTAAAGAAAATTTTAAAAAATACTTAAGACTATAGAAATAATTTCAAATGCACATCTGATTTTTAATAATAAAAAGGTATTCATGCAAATTATATAGAGTGGGTTTTGGACTCAGTGATGGAGGTTTTTCTAATCTTTGTGTTCTGATGCTTAATTAACTACATCACCAGTATTTGCCTAATTTTACAATTTTAAAATCTACCTATAAAACTAACCATCTTTAACAAGTAGAAATTATTCATTTATCATGTGCAGAAGTAAAAACCAGCAATTGAAGGCTATTCAAGAGGTCATGTACTTTTAATCTCTGCTATTAAGCAAGTGCTGATACTAAGTGTATGTGACAATATGTTGGACCAGCCTGTGTGAAGGAAATTGCTTCTTATTTGACTTTCCATATTATATGATCTAGATTCGTTATTTATGCCTGCATTTGGGAACGTTTCCAACCCACTGTTATACTGACACATGCTTAAAAAATATATGCAATTTAAAGTGTCAAAAAGAAAAGCTGTAGGGGAAATATTTCAGGTCTCAAAAAACTGTGATTTTTAAACATTTATTTTAATGTGATATGGCCCTTGACTCTGTATAAAGGGACAGTCTTCACTTTCTTAATTCATTATCTGACAGCTATGTGAAAATAAACTGACAACTGAGCATCTTCTCAATCCCCATATCTTTCTTTAGTTCAATTAAAAGTCTGCTCTTTTCACTTCTATCAAAGTTTTAGGTGCTTTTGTTTTCTGCGCTATGCTCACTGAGCACTGACTTTTTTCTTCTTTACATTATTAACGAAAGAATAAAACCCAGGCAGCTTTCCCATAGCCTCTCCCTTATTTATGTCAAAACACAGTGCTTTTATTCACCATCCTTTTCCAAAGCTTTTCAGATGTTCTGTACCACACAGCAGCAGATCCTGGAAAAAAAGCTTGCTGGGCTCCTTCCACAGTTTCTGATTCATGGATGAAGAAAGAGACCATCTCCCCTTTTATCTCTGTTTTTCAGTTCTTTTTATTTCTATGATTAATTCTGGGGTACTTCGTTTAAACCCTTCTTCTGATCCATTTATCCTCTCATCAGTTATATTCATTAGTACATATCTGAGTGAACAAATGTTAGGCTGACTTTCTCACACACTGTACTGCTAACCACACCCATCAGTTACACCCCAAGCAGCTGACTCAAGTCCCACATTATTACTGAGTTGAGTCATCTCCACTGGAGAACCCTAGGACTTCCTGGGAAGAGGTGTTGTCCTATGCCACCCTCCTTCATGATTTCTTGATGTAATCTGTCTGTATCAATCTTCTGTGGCTGAGAAATAAATTTCATCAGACATAGTGACTTCAAACAATCCATAAGCATTATTTCAATCTTTCCTTTGATCTGAGATCTAATCATAACTCATTTTCTTCTTTGACCTAGTATTTGAATGACTGCTATGTAGATATGAATCAACTGCTCTCATGTGTAGGCCTGATTGCATGCTTCCAGGCTCAGTTATGTAGTCAGGATTAGCGTACTTATGGCTTTGGCCTTGAGATCATCATGTCCCAGAAGCGATAGGCAGTTCCCTGCTGTGCTTCCAGAGCACAGCAACTGGCTCTTTTGGCTTTTTTCTCCACAGGCTTTTAGAGCACAACAGTCAGCAGGAGAGCACCTTGCTCCAGTCTATGAAGAAATCTTTTCATGCATTACGGAATAATTACAGTACTACAGTGAGCACTCACCAAGGCAGTGGCATCTCATCATCTTCATCATGTCCTCTTGGCTAAACACAAAAATGACATCTCAGACGCAAATGGAGGCCACTAACCAGTGTGGAGCACCATAGAGTGAGCATCGTGACATCTTGGGTGTCCAATGACACCTTTTGCATATTTGGCTTCTCTAGGCTAAACTCACCTTCCTCATGGCATCAGCGCCATACTCCTGGTTTCTGTACCACTTCCAGGCACAGTATAGTTCTTCACCTAATCTCCATGGAAAAATGCCATCCAGCCCAATGTTAAGTTCTCAGAAATGCTTTTTGCAACTGATCCGTTCCCTACATAATACATATCAGGCAATGAGAAGAATTATGACCTTAAAGTCAACACAGTTACCTCGTCATCCCTGTCTTCAAAATGATAAACTGTATGAAAATTTAGAAGTTATTTGGTAACTCCAGGCCCACTGCAATAATCTGTAACATGAAGGCAAGAAGATAAATCTCATTAGGATGTCCCATGAAAAAAATAACTAAGCATGTGTCATGCATGTGTTCATTTCATAACTGCCCTCCCTTTACTAATTTGTTACCTGTGATACTTGATTGTTTTACTTGAGTCTAACACAGTGCTGGCAAAACACCACATAACTAAAGTGACAATATGTGCTTCACTCTTCAAATCAAAATTTGAATCATTGGTATTGCACAAAAATCTTTTTCCTTGAGCAAATGTACCTATTTTTACTTCCTGGTTATAACCCATTTCACAGCTTTACTAGATTAATAACTCAATAAATTAAGTAGACTATTTTTTGCAGTGAGTAACAAGTTGGGAAGAGATGTGCACTGTGACTAGAAGTTACACTAGGAAACTAAAAAGCTAAAAATGCACAGAGAACTCTGACCAAGTTATTAACTTCAGATACTTATGAGTACAATTGAATGTAGGCAACTTGATCTAGATTAATAGGATATCGGAGGAGGGTTCAGTATCACTAAGAAAGTAATTGTGATTTCTTACAACGGAAAGTAGACAAAGAAGCCATCTAAAGGAAGTCACCTCATTGGTGGCAAGCTCGTCACCAGGTTGTCTGAGTCCTGTTAACAAGGTGGCAGAATGAAGGAACTTTATTTTAGACTATGAGCAATCTTAGCTATGGTTTACCTATTCCCTCAGATAATTTTGTTTCATATGTAATATTTCTGAGGTTTCATCTCCTCTGTACAGGGATAATCACCTTCACTGTTCCAGTGAGGGTTCCTTTTCATCTTTTAACTGCTAAGAACTAAATTATTTCTTCCATATACACTGCACATATGATGATTTGGGAAGCAGGAGGTCAGAATTACTGTAATTAAAGCGAACTGAGAAAATGGGAGATTAGGAGACAATGCAGACACTGACAGTGCAATAATCTCAGCTTGTCACCTGGCTGTACTGAACCTGCCTGGGCCACAGAGGTTCCTCTGTAGCTGAGAGTATGATCTCATGGTCTGATGTCTTGGGTGAATCTTCTTGTTCATTGACCTTTGTGTCCTCTGTGTTTTTCTCCCAGAATCTGTACAGACTACATTACACCTGTCAATTATCTCCTAGTATAGAAGCAGCTCATGCCAGCTTCTCTTCTCATTTGTGAAGGCGCTCTGAAGTTACTTCATACCTTTTTATGTTCCAACAACTAAAATTTAGGCACATATAGGTATTCTTATCCCCAGTGGAGTCTAGGAAACATCTTTTAGTTGGAAACATGCTATCTTTAATAAATCATAGACCACTTACTAAACAACAAGAGGAGGCTAGAAATTAGAAAGTAAGTAACAACCATTGCTACATAAACCAGAGTGTGGGTGAATGAAATGGAATGCTGGGACCATGCCAGGAATCCAAGATGATCTTTATAGGTAGAATTATCTGTGATAATGCTTACCCTAGCACAAATTAGTTAAAAACGATACTAACAATACTGCACAAATCGTACTATCAACACCCGAGTGACATTTCAATGGAAAGAAAGAACAAGTCTAGGGACACACAAAAAGTGCTTGAGTGGAGATTAAAACTGTGGAGCCACCATGGGTCACATTATATATAAAGTTTGATACAGGTAGATAAAGTTGAGCTCTGATCGGTCACATACTTTTGTGACAATGTGTTATTTATAGCTGAGTTCATACTAAGTAAAGTTTGACAACTAATGTTTCAGCCTAGAGATTGATTATGAAGATTGTCCAGAGGTGTAAGAATGTTGACATAGATTGGACAAGGGTAATTACCAAAATTTCATCCAAATTACCCACAGTAATCAGGCAGGCTAGGGTCTCTGCAGATAAGATGAAAAATCTCAGAAAATTTGAGGGTAAAGCTAACCCATTACACCCCAGAAAGTAAGAGTAATGGCAAGACAGTGGCATTAAGCATTCCTGATCCTTAATACTGAAAGACCACATTTTAATTTTCTGATACTAAAAATTCCAATTCTATTTTTCTAACTTTTTGAAGAGTTGTCCATTGAGGTACTATTATTTGCTTCCTCCACAAATATATCATACAGTTTCTTTCTGCCCATAGCATTTCTATATAGTTTCAACACTCACTACAAAGAGAAAAGACTATAATAGTAACAAAAAAAATTGAAACCAACATTGAGCTTTTAGGTCCTTGTGCTACTTAGGTTATCAGTGTCCTCATTTATCCTTCATCTTTCATTTGTAAAATGAAGACATTTGAATGAATAACTTTTAAATTTTCCTCATTCAAACCTTCTGAAGGCCAGAGATTCAAAAGAAGTTACTTACTGTTCTTTTCCAAAGATATGGCTCCTGTGTACTATGATATTTGTGTTCTAGATCTCCATGCCTACGCAACTTCAGTGAGACCACAGTTAAGCAACTGCAGAGAATTTCATGCAGCACTTGCCCGGGGGTGATGATCATCCTTAGAATCCTTCATACACATTCAAGAGAGCTCAACTGTGTGCTCACTGAAGTTCCAATGGCATGGAGGAATAAAACTCCCCGACACAGAGAACCTGGAGTCAGTGTATCCGGGCAGAAATTAGCTTTGTGGTGGTTCCTCAGTCACCCGCATTTCCATATAGATGTTTCCCGGAAGGATAGACAATTGCCTTCTGCACTGCTGAGGAGACAGTGAGGCTGGCACCTGGGGATGCCATTTATGCTTCTCTTTTAATTCAATTATTTACAAATTAACAGAGTTCTCTGATGCATGGCCTTTCTCCTTTTCCATTTAAGTGTACAGTCAGAGGTAAGCTTCAGCCATAGGACAACACTCATAAGTTTAACCACCAACATCTCTTTTATCCAAGTACAAAGAGGTAAAAAGGTACATATATAGGGGGTCTTTGTAAATCTTTAAGATGCTAGAGAAGTAGGAATTCCTTCTACCATTTTAAATCGGGGCTAAAATTATATGTCTCAAATCACTATTGAAGCAAGTTGATTTGCCTTCCCCTCCCCCCATTCCAAATCTACATAATAAAATGGTGCTATGTTTGGGAAAACAATAAATGGACAGAGTTAATAGGCAACCTATTATGGAATAAAAAATAATGGCAAAGTGTGGTTAATATGAAGATCAAGATTTAGCAAGAAATGGAGCTAGAGAGTTGACTCAGCAGTTAAGAGCACTGGCTGTTCTTGCAAAGGACCCAAGTTTGAATCCCAGCACCCACATGGCAGCTAATAACCATCTCTATAACTCTAGTTCCAGGGAATCCCATGTCCTTTCCGGCCTCCACAGACATTGTACAACACAGGTGCACCTACCTACATGCAGACAATACAGTCATACAGAAAATATAATTAAAAAAAAATAAAAAGACTTAACAAGAAGTCTGACTCTTTGAAGGTCTATACTCACACATGGAGGAATCTCAGACACAGAGAAAAGTGTAGTTTAAGTAGCCATTCAATGAATAAAGATATTGAAAAGCATAGCTAAGGAAACTGCTGTTTGATTTGTGACTTTTTTTTTTTATTGCAGACACCTGGATTATCTCGGTTTCTGAGTAATCACATGGATTTTTGAGAATTTTTATCTTCATAACTTTCAAATTTACTTAAGTTTCTAAAATATTTCCAAGCATTTTGGTACACATGTAAATTAGAAATCCCTTTCTGCTGGTTACACGTACAGAAGGGTCACTGTAGAGGCTTAAGTAGAGTGTTGCTGGCCTAAACTAATAACTTAGAAACTTTCAGTTGGCACCATTGTTATGGAAGAATTCCTCAAACAACCAAAAGATCAAGCATTCACCCAGGAGAGAGTCAGAACGCTGCTTGTTTATTTCTTATTCCTGAGGCCTCAGAATTAGGTACAAAGGCTTCAAGGTTTTCTCGGCTATAGACAGCAGTGCAGAGCAGGGGTAAATACACTTTTTATGCCGTCATTTTATGGCTGACTCCTGGGCCCTGTGGCTCTTTTCTTTGATGTCTCATGTCAGAAAATTCCTTCTTGAGTCTCTTGGTCATTCTAGTTTACAAAGTTGATGCCACAGGCATGAGTCAGAACATCTGATGCCGTTTAGCTAGAGCTAGGCCGAGCAACTTGGGCTAAGAATCTGTCAAACAGGTTATAAGAACAGATATCACCAGCAGAAATTTAGATATCTGACATGTTTGATCTACATGTTCTTTGTTGTTGCTGTGGTCTAGTTGGACCAGACATCTCTATTTGGTGAAGTTTTCATTTTCTTACTTTCACATCTCTATCTGTAGATAGATGGCTGCAGGTGGAATTGTAAGAGGGAGCATCCAGTAACCAAATCAGACATATTTAGAGGACAACTTTTAGCCTATACAAACTTTTATTAGCTAGTTTTAAGAAAGCAAATATTTAGGAGGTTAGGAAATGGCAGATGAGTCTGAGCATACAAGGCAACTCTTCCTCCATCTTGTCTTAACACTAGTGTGCTGTGGGTATATTTGCTGACCCACAACATGCAAAGGTTCTTAATTTATGTACACGGGATACATCATCATCCTACCCAGCAGAAAGCATTTAGTCTGTGAAGCATCGCCATTTATACCCAGGCTTGACTGATATAGTGTCCTTGGAGACCTGCCCCATAGACCTTCTGGAAATTTTATTTTTCTTTATCTTCCTTCTTTTCCCACTATAAACAATCTTTGGGTAAAGCCATTCTTATTAAAAGGATGGGAATCTCTTTCCTCAATAATGTAATTAGTTTATCTGCTCGGAGGTACAGTGTGCTGTCAAGTAATGGAGGATGGAGGGGGTTACTATTCTTTCCCTTCTTTCATCTGGTAAAAAGTAAGTAGTTCTAGGCACTGTGCTTTAACTTCTGCCCCCTCAGACCCAGTATCAAATATGGGCATAGTAAGTTAATCACATTGACTGATAAAGAAGATCAGTAGCTTCTTCTACAACAGAGAATCTATTATAAAATAGCCACTTTGGACACAGTATGATACTTTTTAGTGACACGTCCAAGGAATAAAATGGATGCTACCCAGAAGGGCCACTTTTCTTGGTATGCTTTGACCGAATGCTTGCTGTTTGCATATATTTTGTTAGCAAGGCACTTTAATTTTTTTTCTTGTGTTCTCCTGCTTTGAAAGATGACATACTTTTTTATCATTTCTTCAAAAATTGAAATTATGTTAGATTCTAGAGACAGTGGTTAGGCCAACAGATATAGCCTTTTATTGTCATCTCATAAGGGAGACATTAAAATATAAAAGATCATAGAATTATGAAATATGATTGCTAAGCAGATCTGCCAGGAAAATGTGGTCATCTATAGGACCCAGTAATAGCATTCTCTCAAGGAAGGGGTCAGGAAATTTTCCTTTAAGCAATTACTTTGAAGTCAAGGTATACAGATTGAAAAGAAAACTGACCCACACCAAGAGATTAAAAAATAATGACTTATTATCCTAAGCATTTTTCTCATTTTATTCTGTACTGGATCTGTAAGTTTTAGTTATAATTATCCCAGTTTGCAGGTGAAGAATCAGAGTTTAAATAATGCACCAAGATTAATGTTATGACTTGAAGATAATTTAAACCCACCCAAATTTATTGGATCCAGAACTCTTACTTTCACAGGAAATATTTACTCATTGCATTGTTAGAATGAACTTAGACCTTAGGTTAGATCTTGGGGACTTTTCCTGGTGCCACACTGATAAGTGCAAGGCTTATACATGATTATTCATAAGGTTAAAAACAAAGTCTTTGGGGAGAGAGAGAGAGAGAGAGAGAGAGAGAGAGAGAGAGAGAGAGAGAGATATTAAGATTGAGATCATGTGTTTTCATGTGAGTGCAGGTGAGCAGGTCCTACAGCACACCCTGGAGGTGATGGACAACCTCAGGTCCTGTTATCAGCTCCCTTGCTTGGATCAGGAATGCCCATTGTTTGCCACTCGCCCTGGCTCATTTCCAGGGCTCCCCCCGTCTCTGCCTTCCATCTTGTTGTAGAAACACTTGGTTTACAGATACATGTTACCCTCTCATTCTTTATATGGTTTCTGGGGATCCAAATTCAGTTTGGAGAGAAAATAAGTACATTACCCACTGAGCCATCTTTTCAAAAAAATATTTAATTTTTGTTTGGTGCATGTGTGTGTGTGTGTGTGTGTGTGTGTGTGTGTGCATGTGTGTGTGTGAAGATATATATATCCACACACACATATATTTGTATATATATGTACACATATGTGTATACATATGGGTGTGTAGGTCTCTGGGTGTGTACATGTGTATGTGCACATGTGTGGAGGTCAGAGGAAAACCTGTAGGAATATATTCTCTCTTTCCACTCTGTAGATTCTGGAGATGAAACTCAAGCTAATGGTGGCAAGTGTCTTTACCTTTTCCGTCATCTTGCTGGCACAAGTCCAAGAATTCTTGATGTGAAAGATTTGAGATTTCAAAGTGTTATAACTTTCATAAGTGCTTCTTTAAAATTGCTATAAAATGTTGTTTCACTTAGCTGCCTTTTAAAATGCTGTTGTGCCACAATAGGCATTTTGCAGATTTTGTTTTTCTTAATTTCCGAACTTAACACAGCATCATAAAAACAGTGCAGTGAACAGAGTTTGGGGTATTTTGTTGCAGGAAATGTATCTTAATGTATGCATCGTCTGAGGCTCATAGGTCTAGACACAGAGAAGGTGTTTAATTTCTATAATATACAATACTGCTTTTAGAATATTTGTACCCATTCTAGATTAATATTCCATTTAAACATCACATGTCTTTGCTTAATACTCACGATACAAGTATTTCATGATCTGTTCTATGAATGCCTCCTTTGCCAGAAGGACTTCATCATAGCATTAACCTATTTCTTCAAATAGAAAAACTGAGATAATTAAAATATTATCCGATGATTTTCTAGCGCTGAGAACAAAATGCTGCATTTTGGATCCTGTTGGGAGAGTAAAGGCTTTCATTAATTATTACCTAATTTTTCTTAATTTACATTTATAACTTGCCTCAGTTTTCTCACCCTTGGAGTTGGGACTTAGTAGGTATTTGTGGGGCTGGAGAGAAAGCTCAGCAGTTCAGAGCACTGATTGCTATTGCAGCGGACACAGGTTGAGTTCCAACCACACACATGGTGCCTAACAACCATCCCTCACTCCAGTTCCAGAGGATCCAACGTCCTCTTCTGACCTCTGTGAGCACTGCAGGACAGGGGTGCACTTATATACATGCCAGTAATACACTCACACACATAAAAAATAATCAAAGAGGGCTGGAGAAATGACTCGGTGCTTAAAAGCACTGGCTACTCTTACAGAGGACCTGAGTTTGGTTCCCTGCACCCACGTGACAGTTAACAACTGTCTGTAACTTCAGTTTCAGGGATCCAATGCCCTCTTCTTACTCTAAGGGCATTGCTGGGCACTTACATACATGCAGGCAATATACTCATACATGTAAAATAAAAATAAGAAATCAAATGTTTTTAACATATTGAAAATAATACTAAATAAGAGTAAATGTTTGTTGGCTAACTGATTTCTGTTTTTTAAAATAATTTTTTTTATTTTTATCATTTTATATAGAGGAGGAGCCATCTCTCCAGCCCCACAAATACCCACAAAACCATGGGTAAGAAAACTAAGGCAAGAAATAAAGGTAAATTTTTAAAAATTGGCAATAATTAATAAAGACCTTACTCTCCCAGCAGGATCTAAAATGCAGCATTTTGTTCTCAGTGCTAGAAAATAAGCAGGAGGTCAGAAGAGGACATTGGATCCTCTGGAACTGGAGTTATAGATGGTTGTTACCTGCCATATGGGTGCTGGCATCCAAACCCAGGTCCTCTGAGTTATAGATGGTTGTTAGCTGCCATGTGGGTACTGGGATCCAAACCCGGGTCCTCTGCAAGAGCAGTCAGTGCTCTTAACCACTGAGCCATTGCTCCAGCCCCTTGACTTTCATTTTTAAAATACATTGTAATATTTTTCTGTGGTTCTGGAACCCAATATATGACTGTTCCACAACAATATCTGTTTGGACTTTTGTATTAATGGTCTCCTGCCTTCAACATATAAATTAGCTTCTATATATGTTTTCCCATTTCTAAATCATCAAGGTAATGTTTGATACCAACCTTGTACTTGATTAGTGGACAATATTTCCTTGAGCCTCACAACCAACTTCAGATCTATGTATTATTATTTTTCAGATGAAGAAATAAGGGATTTAAACAATTTTGTCAAGGAACTGAACACAGGCCTTTAAACTTGAGTCAAGGTGCTTTAACCTCTACCTTTCAGTGCCTCTGCAGAGCGCGAAGCCTTGACAGTCCCAAGATTAAGCAGGCCTTTATCACCACAGCACTTCAAAAAGTCAGTGAAGAGTAGCTTCCTATAGTGGTTTGAATGAGACTACCCACCATTCCCTCCAAGTAGGTGGGGGCACTGTTTTGGGAGGTCTTAGAAGGTGTGGCCATATTGGAGGAAGCACATCACTGGGGACAAGATTAGAGAATCCCGTAAGCCTTGCTGGATCTCCAGTTGTGCTCTGTTTCCTGTGCCTGCTTGAAGATGTGAGCTTCTGCTTTCTGCTCCTGCTCCAGCACCCGCTGCCACCATGACGCCCCACCATGAAGAACTCTAGTTCCCCTGAAATTGTAAGCTCAAATAAATTCTTCCTTTTATAAACTCCTTGGTCAGAGCATTTTATCCCAGCAACAGAAAAGTAACTAATACACTCCCCAAACTACTCTGTGTGTCTAAACTATGCATATGTTTGTTATAAAGCTTTGGGGGCAGCCTGTGAATCTCACAGCCCCAGTCTGCATACCTTCCTTGGGAAGGAAGTGCCTATGGGAACAGATTTCCTGCTGTGCAGACACCATAAATTAGCTTTCCCTCCTCATCTCTCAGGGGTTCAACTTCAGTATTCAGTCTGGATTCAGCATCACACTCTGAGACATAACCTCGGATGACACACTGAGCCATAGTTAAGATAATCATTCTATATCTGATTTATGAAGGAATATATAGTTGGAATTTTATTTCTTCCACACAATGTTTGAATGACTTTCGATAAGTTCATTCCTTTCAGAAAAATAAAAATTAAAAGCAAATATGAACTATTTTCTTATACAAGTTCAAAATGAGCCCTAAAGCAGCAGAGACAACTGGTAATAGCAACACAATTGGCCAAGTAGCTGCTAATGAACTCACAGTGCCCGAGTGGATGAAAAAGTTTTCCAAAGGGGACTAGAGCTGAGGGGGAAATGTAGTAACTGGCTATCTCAACTTAACAGTGATCAACTGAGAGCAATCATTGAAGCTGATCCTCTTACACCTATAGGAGAAATTGCCTAAGAATGCAGCAAGGAAGATTCAACAGTCATTTGGCATTTGAAGCAAATCAGAAAGGTAAAAAAGCTCAAGGAGTGGGTCCCTCGTGAGATGACCCAAAATAAAAAATGTCACATGTATTGAACTCCATCCTCTCTTATTCAGTACAAGCCATTTCTCAATCAGATTGTGACATGTGACCAAAAGTAGATTGTATATAACTGGTGACAACCAGCTTGATGTTTAGACTGAGAAGACTCTCAAAAGTCCTTTCCATAGCCAAACCTGTACTAGTAAAAGTCATGTTCACTGTTTGGTGGTCTGATGCTGGGCTGATTCACTATAGCTCTCTGAACCCCAATGGAATCATTGCATCCGAGATGTTCACACAGAAAATTGATGACATGCACAGAAACCTGCAATTCCAACAGCCAGCACTGGTATACAGAAAGAACCTAGTTCTTCTTCTTGACAGCATCCTATCATACATCACACAATCAACCCTGCAAAAGTTGAACAAATTGAGCTGTAAAGTTTTGGTTCATCTACCGTATGCAAGGAACTACTTCTTTAAGAATGTGAAGAGCTTTTTGCAGAGGAAATGCTTCTACAACAGGAAGCAGAAAGTGCTTTCTAAGAGTTTATCGAATCCTGAAGCATCAATTTTATGCTACAGGAATAAACAACGTATTTTTCACTCACAAAAATGACTTGAGTGTAATGATTCTTATCCTGATTAATGCCCTAGCTGTCTTCAACTTTCCACTTGATACAGCCCAGAGTTATCTTTGAAAATTCCAGTTCAGGATTTGCCCAGATCAGACTAACCTGTGGCCATGTCTGCATGCAATTATCTTGCTTATTGATTGATATAGAGGACAAAACCCACTGTAGTCAGTGCCAACCTTGGGCGTGTGGTCCAAAGTTGTATAAAAAATATGGATGATCACAAGCCAGTGGAAGCAAGCCAGTAGGCAACCTTTATGCATGGTCTCTGCTCCAGGTTCTTGCCTTGAGTTTCTGCTAGGACTTCCCTCAATAATGGACCATGACTTGGAAGCATAACATGAAAGAAACTCTTTCCTCCCCAAGATATTTTTGGTCATGGTGTTTATCACAGCAACAGAAAAGGAAACTAAGACAAATAATAGAGGTATATTGAACATAGTTACAATGATTTAAATTCATGATATAAGCTACAATTCCCTTTGTACCAACCTCAGTAAAGAGAAGCCCTTCTCCATTTAAAAGCTCCCAGTCCTCACTTTCCTTGTCCACTCTTAATTTATAGATCATTGGAGCAGGCAGTATCTTTTTCTCATGTCCTTAATGAAGTGAATAGATTAATACCATGAGAATATCTAATAAATGACCTAGAAGTTCTTTACTCTCATGGAATGTTAAGACTATACTCATCTATGGAGAGAGTGAAGGGTTTATACCTCTTCTTACTGAGTCTAAATCATCCTAATTGGTCCGCTGTTGCCTCAGGTGCACGCATTGCCTTTCCCCTATTCATCATGTTAATAAGGTTATTCACTTACTTAAAGATGAAGAACATCTGGGTCAGGAATTGAACCTGAATTAAGGGAACGCTCCCGTTTTGCATCTGGAAAGGTCCCTGCTCTTCTTTCCATGTAAAGCCATCAAATATTTGATTGAAGAAAAGGCACTTTGGAAGCATCCTCACTGAAGTCAGGCAATCACGCCATGGCACCTTCTGTCTCCACTTCTGGCAGCAGAACTCATACTCCAAACATCCCAAGACAAGTAGGAGCTCTGAGCAGCAGTCTCTAATCTAGAATCCTATGCTTTCACACTGAAGTCCTGACCTTTTGGCAGGCACCACCTCTATTTTAGCAGAGCATTAGTGAGAAATGACTGACCACAGTGAACAGTTCTGGCTCCAGCCAGCTGCTTTCCAATTTTGCCATTGCTAGTGGGAAGTATCACTGTCTATTCATGTATTTCTTTTTGTCTCGAGGATTAAAACCAGGCCCTCATGCATGCTGGGTGTACATGCTACTGCTAAGTTATACCCTTTCCGTCTCTTCACTCTTGACAAAAAAAAAAAAAAATCTAGGTGTGCCCAGAGCTCCCGAATACTCTACATTTTAAAATTCTAAGGCTGTCACATGCCTAGAAAAATGCAATTTATTGCTATATTCTAAATACTAATCCCTATATTTACTGACAAGTATGGCAGTTACCACTCATTAAACAAACTTCTTTTGCAACAGATGGAGACTATTAAAGAGTTCCACAACTGGTCACAAACAGATAATTGTCTGTGAAATACTCGACTCTAAGTGACACATCTACAATGGAACCTCTACCTCAAAGGCTTGCGGAACCTAGTAGAATAAGGCATAGAGAGGTTACTAATGCATCTCTCAACTCTCATTGATGAAACTCCCTCATGCAAGAGAGAGCAATAAATACCAAAGGCCACAAATGGCCAAAGCATAGAGAGTAAGTCTTCACAATATGAGTCTGTTATTCATCCACCCAGGACTCAGGGACCAGTGCAGAAGAGGTGTCAGAAAGATTGTAAGAACGAGGAGAAGTGATGCATGACCATATGGAGAATCTTATAACTCCTGGGGCCTTATTCACATGATTCTACAGCAATGGTGTCAGCCTGCACAAGACTAATGCAAACTGAAGCAGTCAAAAACTCAAGAACTATTGGAAAGAGTTTGCTAGTGGGTGAAGGAGAATTGATCTTCTTTAAGGGGTTCACTAGATCCCAGTGGATGAACTTGCACTGAAGAACATCTGGGTACACTAACTTGATTCCATAGGCCTCAAAATAAATGACAGAATGCCTACAATCTGGAGGAGAGTTGGAGGCAGAGGCTCTGGGAAGATACAGATGCAGGAGAGGGTGTAAAGATGATTAAGATGTTTTGTATGAAATACACAGAAATTCAATTAAAATTTAAACAATACCTTGATATTTTCCTGCTTTGGCAGAGATTCTTCTGCATATTCAGGGGACCTCTAGTTCCCAGTGCTTTCTCCTGACACTGAGGCACTAATTTATTCTGTGAATAAACAAAAACACGTTCCTTTATCTAGACTATCTCTCTATTTCTATCTATCTATCTCTCTAGCTAGCTAACTATCATTTTTCTTCTTTTCCTAGTTTCATTCTCTTGTTTTGATAAACACTATGACCAAAAATACGTTAAGGGATGAAAGGGTTTATCTGGAGGCAAGAATAGGCAAATGCTGCTTTCTGACTCACTCACTTTCAGGCTCATGCTCAGGTAGCTTCCATAAAGAGCCCAGGACCACCTACCTAAGGATGATGCTATCCAAGTAATCTGGAACCTTCTGTATCAGTTAATACTCAAGACAATCACCTACTGGTGTGCATGCAGTTAATCTGACTTAGGTGATTCCTCAACTGAGGCTTTCCTGCCAAATGACTCTATGTTCTGTCAAGTTGACAATTAAAACTAGGAATACACACACACACACACACACACACACACACACACACACCGTGACAATAAACATATACATGAGGTAGACCCTTCATAGCATAGGCCTTAAAAAGGGATGATTAGTTTTCATAGTTTTATTTATATAGATAAAAAATGCAAATAAAATTTCCATTGAAGTCAACCCAAAGACATTTGCACAATGTTGTGCAACCATCCACCTACCTAACTTAGAACATTTTTACCATTCCAGAAGGTTGTCTCTTATCCATTAAGCAGATATTCTTGTTTGAAAGGGGGTTATACCAATGTAAAAAACTCACAGGATTTGACATGATGTCCCTGAACTGGTGTGTAATTTGAGACTATACCTGGTCTGTGTCATATCATTTCCAGACAGAATAAAAGTCAGCCTTACTGTGCAGCCCATGGCATGGTTTTCCCATATCTGGAATTGCCATCCCCCCTCTGGGGAGGTGATCGTTGTACCTTTTTCTTCCAGTCTTTAGTTAGCCAGAATGGAAAAACCACTAGGGAAACGAAGACAGTCTGTCCAAGTACTCTGCTTCCAGCCTCATGCTTCTGTATTCGTGAGCTCCATCCTGTCCTTCACCAACCACTAAACCAAAATGCTTCCTGAAAGTCTGATGTCATCACTCCCCTGACCAAGCCCGAAGCAGAAAGTAGAGTTCTAAACCTGGAAGTTCTCTAGTTTAGACCAAGTACGTGTGTGTATCCTTTCCTTTTCCACTTGCCCCTTCTATTAGCGCCTAGAGTAACTACTTTCTCTGTCCTGGACACTGATCCCTTTCCAGATGTTTATACTTTGGCCAGAATGGTCTTTTCTCAATACAAAAAGTTTCATGTTTTATCTTATCTGACTTTTACATATTTCCTACTTTCTTGGTGAAAAACTGCCTAATCTTATTAACATGACCTACACGACCTGATGGTCCATGACTCCCACATGCATTCATGTGAGAACTCCTGCCCCATTACACACTCGTTGGTGACTGGACTTCAGTGTGACTACACGAGAAAAGCATTTTCTTTGTCCACATCTGGCAAATGGAAAAAAAAAAAAGATTAAAAAAATGCCGGGCATGGTGGCACACATCTTAAGTTCCTGTGTTCTAGAGGCAGAAGCAGGCAGATCTCTGTGAGATTGAGGCCAGACTGGTCTACATAGGAAGTTCCAGGAAAAATAAAAGAAGGTGAAGGTTAACCCTTTGAGAGACACCCACCCATAATTCCCTTCCTCCTCTGAAAGGAGCAACCAAACTTGTAAGTTCATAGCTTCATTCTGATGAAAAGTATCATTAGACAACACTGGAAAACAGCAACAGAGAAACAGAAAACCCAGCTCAACCTTTGATGACAATAGCATATCAGAAAACAAAAAAAAACCAAGTACCTGCTTCCCTGGCTTCACAGCAGATGACAAGGCCTCTTGTTTCTGAAGAGTTAAGGACGACAGAGTCCCAGTGAAGACTACCAGTGCTGGTACCGGCCATTGGAAAGTTTCATAATCCTCACAGGCCTGCTGTATATTTAGATGAATAACCTGGAATTTACACAGAAGTCTGGCTTTAGGAAGGGATTTTATATTATCTCTGAGCAAACTGCAGAGTGCTGTAAAAGGAGCCATCTTGAGAAAACCTGTTGTCTGAGTTTCAGCTATGCTATGGATGTGGAAATCCCTGCATATTTCCATATCTGGAACTAAGACATCCCATGCACTGGCTGACTGTGGAGCTGTGTCACAAGCCACACTTGGCCAAGTCAAAGGATTCTGATTTAGATTTGCTGAGTGTCCCAAACCGCAGGGGACAAATATTGCCAGAGCATGTGATTGACAGTACTGCCTTCAATAACTGAGAGGTCGGGGAGCTTGCTCACTAAGACAAGAATGAATCCAACCCTGTGCAGGTGCCGGGACTATGGTTATCACCCACTGAGTTCCAGTTTCCCCAGAACCCAGATAAGTGCCCGCATTTGAATGGAGGAAGGGATTCTACATTTCTACTATTGTTTACAAGAATAAGCAGAGACAGCCTTGAGTAACCATGGACCAGGCTGGTGCACCACCCCTAGGACACAAGACCTAAGAAAGTCCATTGAGGACTTATCCAGCTCTTGATCACTCATCTATGAGCATTACAGATGAAAGAGCTTCGGAGTGAGAGAAGTTCCAGTTGTCATCCAGTCCCTAAAGACATATGGATCAAGGAGGTTCAGAGAGGGGGTTTTGCCAGGATCTTGCCGTACCTGGCTTCCACTCAGTCCTTGGCAGGTATCATAGCTGAAAAAGTCAATAGGACGGAGGCCCCCAGCCCTGTTTCTAGGCACACACTGTTCACAATGGGGCAGGTCCTGCTCCTGCATGGCCACTCCGCAGTAGCAGTTGAGAGGAACACCACATTCCTGCCACTATACCATGGCATTTTCACACTGGCCATCCCCATATCTCATCTGAGCACACATTCTAGATGGGGCAGAGTGGGAGCCTCACAGAGTGGGTCACCAGGTTTCTACTGTTTCCTTTTTCATGAGGTGAAGCACCTGAACTACACTATTGTCTAAGTCATAGAAAAATTGCCTCAAGTCCCTCAATATTGCGGATGAAATCCATGCCAGGGACTCTAACAAGTGACAAAGCCAACATCAAGAGTGCCTGGGAAATGCCCATCATCTAATCGGGGTCATCGATCCCACGGTAGAAGTAATCAAGCAGTGTGCATCCTGAATACTGTGCTGACCACACCACAGCTGACTGAACAGCCAGAAGAGTATCACCAATCTCAAGTAGATCATACTTAGTGGCATTTGATTCTGACAAGGCACACTAAGTCTAAACTCACTAAGGACAGCAGAAAACCTTTGGTAGGGAGTGGCTACAATATATGAAGTGACCCAAGATAAGGCTTCCAGACACAAAGCGTTGTGTAACTTGCCTACAGAAGCTACAGATCCAGGATTCAGCCAGATGTGAACCATGGTAAGGCACAAAAGCACACAGGGAGTTCCACAATCCATGGCAGAAGCTGTGGGCACAGGGAGGAGGCTAGAAATGACCCAGAACAGTACCTGACTTCAGAGAAAGACTAGGGTTAGAGTGTCTGACCCGGGATACTAATCCAAGCAAGGCAAAAGGACAAGTCAACCCTAGAACAACTTAATCCTCTCCTTAATGTTGTAAAATTTTCTACTGGAAGAAGAAAGGAAGCTTCAGTTAAAAAGCAGTAAAATAGAAAGAAAAACAGAATTAACAAACTAACTTCAGATGCACAAGTCCCAGGAAAGAAAGAAAAACAATACAAAAAAATTCATGATGTCGCGTGTTCTCTAAAAATTACTAACCCCATAGTAATGACCCCCAGAAGGAACAATTTGGAAGAAATTCCAGACAAAAAAATGCCTAGGTAGAAATGTTAGCCAACACTGAGCACCAAACCCCAAGAGACATCCAGAGAGAGCTATTAGGTTAGAAGAGCATTTCAGGAAAATAGTAGACATCAGACACACCTAATACACATGTGTCAATGTAGGCATATAAAACATAAAGAAAAGACAAGGTAATACCACACATATTCAAAGATCAAAACCTGCTAGTATTTAAGAGATTTCAAAGAAATCCACATGGATAAAATATCTGAGAAAGAAATCAAAAGAATTATTTTGAAAAATGAGATCCAGAAGAATAAATTGTTAATATGTTTAAGAAAGTTTACCACGCTATGAAAAATCCTGCAGAGTCAGATTTTTTAAAAGAACAAAAACAAATATTGGAAATGAAGTCCTCAAATGCTAAATAAAAAATAATTCAGCTAAAACCTCAACAGGAGACTGAAAATAGCAAAAACTGAATGTTTGAGTGTGAAGTCAGATTATTTGAAATACCTCAGTAGCTTTTAAAAAATCAGAGTGAAGAGAATATTCACAGTCTTTGAGATCCCATTAAATGGTAAATATCCACATTCTTAGAGTATCTGAAATCAAGGAGATAAACATTTAATGCACACACATGTGCACTCACACAGACACACTGACACACACACACACATGCACACACACACACACACACACAAAGCTGTTCAGTGAGAGAATAACAGAAAGTGTTATTCACTGTGAGAAAGACAGGCATGCATATACAGCAGGTTTCTAGGTCCAAATAAACATGACAGAAGACCCTAAGAGGAAAGCTACTGGAAGGGGAGAGTCAGTTTCATTTAAGAGTAAGATTCTTAGTAGATTGACCAGGGTCCAGTGGATGGACCCACACTGAAAGGCATTTAGGGACAAAAATTTTACTCTATAACCCTTAAAATACATGAAACTGGGTAGGACCAGTAAGGAAGGTACAGAGGAGAGATCTAAATACGATCAAAATATCCAAATGTACTGTACGAAATTCACAAAAATTCAACAAAAAGGTTAAAAAAATTAAAAACAAAACCCAAAACATATGTAAATGTGGGACATGTAATGAGTTTTTGTTTAAAACAATAAATATGTTGAGATTTTTTGTTCCTGGTTGTAATTTCTAATATGGAATACTAATAAATATAACTCGTATAAATAAAAAAAAATGACATCGATAGTGAAAAAAAAAGAAAAAATAACCCTTTCACAGATTAGTGGCTAAGCAACTTGAATAACTAGGTAGCTCAGGTCACAAAGATTCCTTCCTGCATAGCTGGCTCTGGAAATCTAGGATAAGTATCGGGAGGTTAAATTTTGAAAACTGGCCGGCAGAAGCCCTCTAGTTACAGTGGAAGCACTTTGAATCAGAACCACAGTGTTCCATCCATGGAAATCTAGTCTGTACTACAGACTTGTGTGGTACTCACTAGCTCCACAGAGCAGGAAAAGCAGTGATAAGTGCTTCAAGGTGCTAGGGTCTAAGGTGCCCGTGAAAACTTGACTGTTTTCAGTACCTACCTAGAGACAAACAAATCGAGATAAAAATGACCACTTCAGGACCATGAACCATACCCCTCGGCTGTGGGGAAAAAAACACTGGAAGCAAAATAATACAAAGGTTCTGATCCCATCTAATTAGCCAGAAAAGGAAAGTCAAGACAGCATAAAGAAGATTGCACTCATGCCCAAGTGACACCCCTGAGTAATGGAAATCCATTTATCTTTAGTTATTTAGCTACTATTTTTAATGTTTCAATTAAACATTTTTTCTTTCAGTTTTTATTCCATTCCTACTCTTTTAGGTCCCCCCATCCTCTGATTACAGACATTTCATACAGACTATTTAAGTCAAAGAAAACCAAGCAGAACAATCAAATACATATAAGTTGTTATTCCCATCTGTTTTCTTCCTTGTTCTGTTCCTCAGTTTTATATTTCCCTTATAATTATTATTTTTTGGAACATCTGTATCCTGCTCTGCTCATGCTATTCTGTTTTTAAGCATTTAAAAATATTTTAGTTTTATTTTATATGCATGCATGCATTTATTGCCTCATCTATGTAAGTGCACCTGTGCATGCAATGCCCACAGAGGATAGAAGGAGGCATTGGATCCCCTGGAACTGAGTAATTGTTAAGCTGCCATGTGAGTGCTGGAATTAGAACCTGGCTCTTTTGCAAGAACAGTCGGTGCTCTTAACAGCTGAATCACCTCTCCAGTCCCCTCTGGCCTTTTAAAAATTCTGCATCATGTATGTATGTGTGTGGAGGTTCTCACTGCCTCAGTCTCCCAAAATACTGTGATTGTGTAATTGGGGCTGGAGGGTTGTACTTCTCTTTGCCACATCACTGTATCTTCAGCTGAGGTCGCCTATCTCTTCTGTTCTTCTCTGTTGTTTTCCCTACTGTTTGCGTGTCTCTTTTCTGTTTTCTTTCCCTCTATAGTTCTAATCTTAATCACCAGTTTCACTCTGCCTATTTTCTTTTCATTCCTAGACTTAAGACTTATGTCTTGGTTTGCACAATGCTGCTCTTGTTCTTAGTATCCCCATATGTTACTGGAATTGAAGGGGCAATTGGTTTTAGTTGACTATTACTGTATTTTCACAGCAGGGTTATCCATTAGTTGTGGTTGCTTCTGCAATTAATATTCTGTACCTGGAGTGATGTTGGAGATTGTGTGTGGTGCTCTGGGTATGTGGGCTGAGAGATCAGCATCTGATTTATATACCCAATCCAGTGGGGAGAAAAGATACCCCAAATCTATTACAGTGACTAATTACAGTGACTGTTGCAAGTACTTCCTCGGAAAGGACACTTTAAAGTCAGATGCTCATGCTCTGATGCAGAATTACGAGGGACATGAAAAATTAAAACAACATGATTCTTTCAGAAATTGTCAAGTTGACAGGAATGGATCTCAATGAAAGACAAATAAAGGAACTCTGAGACAAAACATTCAGGAGAACAACTGCAAGGGGGCTAGAGAGATGGTTTATTGGTTAAAGAGCACTGCCTGCTCTTACAGGGGACCTGGGTTCAGTTTCCAGCACCATTTGGTGATTAAAAACCATCTGTAACTCTAGTTCCCAGGGGACTCAGTGGCCATTTCTGACCACTGTATAACATAAATGTACTTACATACATCCAGACAATTTAGTCATATATATATATATATAATAAAAATAATAAATTAGATATTTTAAAAAGAACTATAAGTCTGTCCAACAAAATCAAATGGAAAATGAACAAATCCTGAAATAATTCAAAGATAATACAAATAAGCATATGACTGAAATAAAGGAAAACAATTCAGAAAATTAAGGACAATTTCAATTCAGAAATATAAATTCTGAAGGAAAAAATCAAATTGAAATTTTGGAAACGAGATTATTCTTCACACGGTACTGGCTATTGCCGCTGCATTTGTTTACCCAATAGAACTAGGTAGTAAGACCCTGTTGCAGAAGATACTACATACTTGAGTTGCAGAACAAAAAACAGACAAGTTTGTATTGAACTTGAAGTTCTCTCTCTAGCTTTCAAAGCACTAGAAGATGTTATGCATGTTACTAGCAGAAAAACGTAATCATCAGTCTTACCTAGCTGTGAGCCCTGTGAACTAAAATAACAACTGGCTTGGCAAAATATGTCCACAGGGGCAGTAGTGGCCCGGATATTTTGAGAGAAATTATCCACTGTCCAATTGGATTTAAGGCCCACTCTACAAAAGGCAGTTTCTATGTGACACTGTTAATAGGGCCAAGAGCCTGTGGCTAGACAGGTCATAGGCCATAGGTAAGAACCTTGTACTGCCATTCTGTTAAAAGGACATAATATTACATTGACTCATAAGTTCTTTTTAATATACCTGTACACTATTGAACCTCTCAACTCTCCCCAGTGAAGGTTCTTGCAACAATGGCAATTAACACAGAGATCCCAAATTGGTGCATGTGTAGGGAATAAGAGACTGCAGAAAGCTCAGCCCTAAATGGGACACCTATGCAGCACCTTCTCCCCCCAGTGCTCAGGGATCATCGTGGAAGGAAGGATAGAAAGATTGTGAGAGTGAGAGGTGGTAGATGAACACAAGGAAACTGTGCTGTCTGTGCACCACAGGATAGTTGCACATAAGAACTCACAGCTCCTATCATAGAATGCACAAGAGCTGTACAAACCCCAGCCAGACAGGGGCCCCACATGGATGGGATGCTGAGCAGGAAGCTTTAGCCCTGGATGTAACGATTGATGGATATGGGGAGATAAGAGTCAGGTTCTTTACAGATAGGTTGACCAGACTACAGACGATTCATTGACACCCAGGGCCACTTGATGTACAAGTATCTCTGCGATAGGATGAAGCCTTTGGTTAGATGCCAAGACAAGTAGGAGATTTGGTTATAAAACCAAAACACATAGTAGTATAATTTTTAGTTTTTTAAGAGTTCTGCTTTCTATTACGGGTTGCATTAATTTACTATCCTACCAGCAGTGAATGATAATTCCTCTTTTTCTGCATCCTCTCCAACATGTGATAGCATTTATTCAGTTGATCTAAGGCAGTCTGAATGGGGTAAGATGAAATCTTCAAGTGGCTTTACTTTACATTTCCCTAATTATTGCGAAGTTAAACGCTTTTTAAGATGTTTCTCAGCCACTTCATTTCTTCTTTTGAAAATTCTCTGCTCCAATTCTTAGCCCATCTTTTAACTGGGTCATTTGTTTTCTTGATTCTTCATTTTTTTAAAGTCTTTGTATAGTCTGGATGTTAAACCATTGTCAGATGTGTCCCTGGTGAAGATTTTCTCACACTCTGGGTTTTCTCTTTACTTCCTTGGTTGTTTCTTTTGCTGTACAGAAGCATTTTAGTTTAGTGAGGTCCCACTTGTACATTATTGACCTTTATTCCTGAGCAACTGATGTCTGATTTAGAAAGTCCTTTCCTATACCTGCCAATGTGTTCTTCTAACAGTTTCAGGTTTCTCACTGAGATCTTTGATCCATTTGGAGTTGACTTTTATGCAAAGGTCTAACTTCATTCTTCTCTAGGTACAGATCCAGTTTTGCCAGCACCATTTGGTGAAGATGCTATCGCTCCTCCAGTGAGTGTCCTTGGCCCCTTTGTCAAATACCAGGTGGCTGAAATTGCATGTACTCATATTTGAGTCTTCAGTTATATTCCATTTGTCTATGCATCTATTTTTGTGCCAGCACAATGCTGTTTTTATGACTGTAGCTCTATAATGTAGCTTGAAGTCTGGTACAGTAATTACTCTGAATTGCTCTGTGGTAAGGGTTGCTTTGCCAATCCAGAGGGTTTTTTGTTTCCATATGAACTCTGGATGTTTTTTTTTCTAATGCTGTAAAGAATGCAATGTGTATTTTGATTGGGATTGCATTGAATATATATATATATATATATATATTACTTTTGGTAGGATGGTCATTTTCATAAAATATTAATTCTTTCAATCCATGAGCATGGGAGGTCCATCTATCTTCTGGTGTCCACATCAATTTCTTTCTTGAAAGATCTAAAATTTCCATTGCAGAGATTTTTAATGTCTTTGGTAAGGTTTATTCTGAGATATTTTATTTTGAGGGGTATTGTGAATGGGAGGGTTTCTTTATAGTCTTTCTCCAATTGCTTGTCTACTGATTTTTGTAGATTAATTTTGTAACCTGCCACTTGAATGAAAATGTTAATTGTCTAGGAGTCTTCTGGCAGAATTTTTTGTCATCTCTGTGGTATAATATCATGACATTGACAAAAGGGCTAAGGGTCTGTCTGTATTGTTTATCCTTTCATAAAACCAGCTATTGGAATTACTGATTCTTTGTATTGTTTCTATTGCATTAATTTCTGATGATTCTTGTTATTTCCTCATTTCTGCTGTGTTTGGGTTTCATTGTTGTTGCCTTTCAAGATTCTTGAGTGGCAAATGTTAAGTCATTTATTTGTGCTCTTTCTAATTTTTTATGCCTCTTAGGGATGCTTTTAAAGTGTCCCAGAGGTTTTGTTGTCTTGTATTGTCCTTTTTCATTTAATTCCAGAAATACCTTTATTTCTTTCTTAATTTCTTCTTTGACCCATTCATCATTCAGGAGTGTGTTCTTTAGTCTTCATGAGTTTGATTTTAAGTGTTATTGCTTTGTGGTCTGATAGAATGCATGGAATTATTTCAATTTTTTGTATTATTTGTGGTGTATTTTGTGTCCTAATATGTGGTTAATTTTGGAGAAAGTTCCATGGGGTGCTGAATAGAATGTGTGTTCTTTGGTGCTTGGGTAGAATATTCTATAGATGTCTCTTAGGTCCATCTGATGTGTGGTATTGTTTAATTCAGATGTGTCTGTTTATTCTCTGTTCAGTTGACCTGTCTAAAGGAGATTTGTTTCTTGATCCATTCAACTAGCCTGTGTCTTTTGACTGAGGAGTTCAGTCCATTGATATTTAAAGTTATTACTGAGATGTCTGTTGGTTCCTATCATTTTAAATTTTGTTTGTATTCTCGGTCTAACTTACATAGATAATATCATACAAAGATCCTGTCTAGATCATATCAACTAAAAGCATCTTGCCTCATGGGTAAGAAATTCCAATTATCTACATTTCAAGCCACATGAATATAGAATATGTTATATTAAATAATAACAGTGCTTCTTTTCCCTGTATTCTAGGGTGGACTGATTTCTCAGTTGAGTCAGTTCTGCCAGACTCAATGTTGCCCTGAGTGTTTTACTGGGAAGGTTTATGATAGGAATTTAGGAGCAAACCTCAGGGGGGTAGAAGAGCGACAGCCCAAGCATTGATTGTATCTATTTTTGTATAAATTCTTTGTAATTGAAAAGCCTCTCATCCTTCTTATTTTCTCTATGTAGAAACCACACAGTTTGTTGGTTAATGGCATATTAAATGCTTGGAATAAATGACTGAATGGATAAAATCGTATAGAAAACCAGTAAGAAGTCCTCTTTGTATTCAATGTTAATTTTTTATGCTATATGTGAAATTAAACAAGGAAGTGAAATATAACAATTCACATGACTCAGGATACTCAAACTTTCTTACTTTTCGGAATCAGAGAACAATACAGCAGGAACCTGGGTCATCTTACTCAAGGATTATTCAAATCCTTGCTAAACCCCAATTCTTGAGTAAGTTTCAGTAAGTTTCAGATGAGACCTGAATATCTGTATGTCTGTTTTGCAGAAGATGAAGCAGCTGCTCCTGCAGCTGTTCCTAAGGCCATAGGATGAGAGTCCTGATGTGAACAGTGTAGCCACAGGTGAGCAAGTTCAACAGCATCTGGACCTAAGGATGGCAAATTATTTCACAGAAACAGTGTTAGGTCTGACTCTACTTTCCTGTGCAGTAAATTCATCTTCAGGCAGAATGCTAGAGACATCTGTCTCCTAGTCCACTTAGTCTTCTTGGCTGTGCATCTCAGAGGAGGGACTATAGACTTCCTAAAGTGTCAAGAAAGCTGCTATGTCTTGACTTTTTCTACATTCAGATAACATACCACAGCATAGGACTGATATCTTATTAGATGAAATGGAAGCAGTACTTCAGGAGGAAACGGAATGCTGTTAGAGAAAAAGCAATGTATCCTTTGTCTACCTTGTAAAACTGAATTCATAACTACTGGTTTGGCCATAAACTTAACCACATGTGTCATGAAAGGATTTAGTTAAACTGAAGGCTTATTTCTCCCAACCCAGAGATTCCTACCATGTCCTAATTACTTCCTACTCTCTAACTTGGGTTTGAAAGCAGTACCAGATCCTGCAAGGAAAATCCATCATAATAAGGTCTAGTCAAGAAGATACCCATTAGAAAAAGTTAAAATAATTGAAGCCAAATGAAAATGAAAAATATTAAAAATTCATTTGACTTTACCCAACCAGGGTGGCACAGATGAGTGCTGTCAAACTAGCTAAAAGAAATCATGTTAAAATGCTTTGCTTCCTTATAGAAAAATTAATAAGTGAAAGCACAGTAGGAATCTATATTTTATGGACAAAGGTTTACTTTTAATGAAATAATTAAATGCATGATGTAATTATTGTCAGTCAGTCACCACATATCTCAAGATGGATATAAAATCTCTCCCTTCCATTTAATTATGCCTGACGTGTCAGAATTGAATAACATTTCCATAAATGCACAATTCTATTAAAAACTGGGCACCATAGTGTTCCCACCTGTTTCCTTTCCTGCTCTATGCTTTATGGGACAGGGGAAGAGGCAGCATGACAGGATGTTTTCTCAGCTGGGCCCGGTGATTACCAAAGAAGCCAAACCCATGCCCTTTCCCAAAGGATCCTGTGTTTCCCACATTTTCATTGCACGGTTTTGTTGTTAAGGCCATTTTCATCTGCCTTGTCCCCAAAGGCTGCTTCTCTCCCTGGCAATTCATCTTCCTCGGGTAGCTGATGCTGGTTCACGCTCATGAAAAGGTTCCTAACTGACCGTCTTTAACATCTGGCCATCTAGATGAGTAGAGAACTTCATAGCTGCTAAGGAAGAGGTGGAAATCATTCTCAGGTTTCCCACCAGGGGAAGGGTCCTGACCCCACACCAGTAGGATATAACGCCCCCTTTCAGCCAGCCATCTAGGTCCACGTAAGTGAGGTTTTCACTTCCCATTTTGTTGCATCATGAGACCACCTATGTTTTCTTCTCAGATTCTAAAAGATCCTTAGAGGAATAATGACCAAAACTGAACTCTTCCTTTCCCCAGGAAGTACTGAAACACCTACAAATCCATTTCGTTCTCACAGTAGCAAAGTAGTTATCATTATTAAGCTCATTTCCTCATAAAGACTGCCAGGCAGAAAGGAATTACATAACCATCCACCATCACTGAAAGCACAATGTAAAGATTTGGTCAGGTCCATGGGTCTATGCATTCAGCTCTTGCATTCTGCAATTCATGATAGACTTTTGGAAATTAGTAACTGAAGTAGGCTTAACTGCAGGACTGTGTACTCCTAAATGTATATGATGAAGAATCTCATCAAGGGAAAGCTCTTCTTTATGTTGGGATGTTACCTATTTCTTAAAGATAGTAATATCCAGTGTCTGTTATTTATGAGACTTCTAGGCCACATTATAGTTATGGTTATGCTTGAATTAAGAAACAGCCTAACTCAGTTACTGTTTATTTTAAGGCCAAGAGCAGACTGGAATGCTGAGAACATGTTCTTTCAGATTTCCCTTGGAACTGTACTTCTGAAACCAGGGGCTTAGCTCATTCTTTTATTGAAACAGTCTCACCGGCATGAAATGGCAAAGTGGAAGTCAGGACCTACCCTTATCGCATCAGAGAATTGTGCCCTTTGGTCTAGAGTGTAACACACAGAAGAAGAAATGGTTTTCTCTCATTGTTTGCCATGTGAAGAGCATGCTGCTTTTGGTGTTTTGATATGTAAAGCATGCACATCCACATTCAGTCACTATCTTGGATGGAAGGCAAGAAGGAATCCTGAGGGACAGAAGAACATGTGGTTCAGTAGGCTTCTTTCCATTATAAACAGTAACATTTTGGTTACAAGGTTATGTGGAAGTCTTTAGATTAGACTAGACCATACATCCATATTGTAAAAGTCATTCCTATATTCATCACCAGCACTTACCTTCTGCATTCATTTGTTGTAAGGGAAAGAATGGGACAGAGCAAAAGTGGGGCATTTTCATGACCAGACGTTGCCACTGGTCTTCATTTTCCCCGACCTTGCTCTCAGTGGCTTGACCACACCTCACTACAGTGGGCATGGGAAAAACAGATGTTTGCCAAGACAGAAAAACAGACAACTAGTAGTCTCTACTACAGTGAGTACAGAATAGAGCCCATCTTTTCCCAAATCTAAAATAAAACTTGAGCTCTATTAATACAAGAAAAATGAAAACCTCTAGAAAGACAGGCACATATAGTAAATACAAGCCACATAGGATGATCACTTTTTGATGAAAACAGAATAATCTCCTATCCCCCAAAGCAAGCAGGGTCATGCTTTTCTGAGTGTTTTGCTGTTTTTGTTTGTGATTTTGTTTTTTTGTTGTTTTGTTTTTGTTTTTGTTTTTTTTGACATAGTGTCTCCCTGAAGCCCCAGCTGGCCTGGAACGTGCTGTATAGAATAGGCTGACCTTGATCTCACAGAGATCTGCCCTTGTCTGCTTCTCAAGTGTTGGGATTGAAAGCATGAGCCACCACATCCAAAATCTTCTGAGTTTTATTCTAGGTGTCATTTGGGTTTCCAAGTAATATGCTAACATGTGCAACTAGGCAATATGTACTTAGAAAGGACAAATTCATTACATTCTCACAGCACACTGCCTCCTGTGGGTGACAAATTAGACTTATTAAAATAATATCTCCCTTTTATTTATTTCTTACTTCAAATACTCACGAAATAAAAATATGTCTTTGTGAAGATTACTGGCTTCTTCATTAAGAAATATGTTGCAAACTAATAATGATTTGATTTATATGGTGCACTACTACATAAATGAAGCACACACTATGTAACATTTTCCCTCTGTGCAGTGGTCTTTCTCTTTAAGTAGCTTTTAGTTTACTGTAAAAGATTATTATGACTTTGCCTTAAAAAGAAACATAATTAATGAGTCATTTCAAAATCCATTTAAGAGCTTGCAGTGAGATATTTTATAGATGGTTAAAGTAATAAATTATTGATTGGCTAATCAAATTCCCAATTACTGATTGATAAGTTGTCTTCTCTCCAATAGCAAATATTCTCCACATACAATTTCCCGAACAGAATCCCTTGAAAGTTAGATGTCTCCTGCATCTGTCATTCTTTTCTCTCCATAGCTGTGTTTATAGGGTTTTGCTCAGAATCACACGAAACCTGAATCAGGTCCTTTTTGATGCCTGATCTGTCAACAAGATACTATCAAATTTGCCAAACTCAGGCTAGTTATCAACAAGGTAGTTGCTTTTATGTATTTTTTCCAATCTCTTGTCCACAGAATGATGCTGGAGGAGTCAGCTACAACTATACCCTGCCCTGATAAAATCTCAGGTCAATAGACAACTGGAAACTTTCTGGGTTGTGAGTAAAATAAAAGAGCTTGCTCATTTGATGCTCCCAGCCTAGTGACTCTAGAAACACAACCTTTTTGTCTTGTTGTTTACTGAGGTTTAAAATAATTAGAAAGAGAAACGCAGAGACAATGCCAAATATGGGGGTGGCGTGACCCAAAGAGCAACAATTGCAATAGTTTACATTCATGTTTTAGAGATCTAACTGCTTATTTAACCAACTTGAATAATCTAAGTGTTTATTCATCCAAGTTCTAAACTTAATGATTCAACAAATTAACATATGACATTCTAAAAGCCACAGAATTTCATAGTATAATATAATGCATAAAGACAAGTAAACAAGCAATGGTTGTAAAAAGCAATACATCTTCCATTAGAGGGAAGGGAGATAGATAAAATGTAAGACAGTAGAATCAAGTTTAGAAGTAGTCAAAGATGCCTCCCTAATTCAATTTCAGAAGTCTGATCAAGATAAAGAATATGGAAAGTGAATTTTCTAGGTCAGGATTTATTTCTAAAACTTTATATGCCTACCAAAAACCATGAATTTTAACAGACTTGCTCCTATCCAATAATAATCCCTGAATAGATGTTTTATCAATTTATGCTCAAAATTTTACATGTAAGTTTAAAACATTTCTATAAAAAAATAAAAATTGCATACATAAGCAGAAGGCATTTCTGTAAAGCATATTGACATGTGCACGTAATTAAATTTTTGCTCAATATGTCCTTCTGTAAAATACTGTGAGCCCTAGAGTTTCTTTCTCTGAGATAGAAGATATTCACAGTCTTAGAATTCACTTAGGATGGAATTAAGATTTTCTCACTGATATAACCTGAACTACGACTACATTACAGGATAACTACCCTTATATGGATGCATAGTGGTGTAGGGGTGTTTGAATATCCGTCTAAAACTGTTCCTTATGCCATATGGATAAATGTCTCACATTTATAGAAACACAGAGATGTGCTCAGAAGAGAGTAGAAGTTAGAATTCAGATATCAGACAGCAAAGGTCCTTGGGGTCACAGGGAAAAAACAAAACTGCAAAGGGACAAAGTGCCCAAATTGGAAATACAGATGTAAAATTTACCCTGAAAGCACAGGACTTCTGATGCTGTGCCCAGAGGCCACTTGGGTGTCACTGATACAGGCAGTAGCAAGTTACTAGTTAACAGGATGAGTTAGATTTGGAGCATTTTCTCAAGACTTCCCGATGTGTCAATCACTACCACCCTTACTTTGGTCATGCCGTGGGTGTTTGATTAATGAGCATCACTTTTGTAATCCATTTATCATGTGGTGGATACTCAAGCAAAGGATGCAGAATTAATGTACTTTAAGCCTGATCTGAGGTGAAGAAGCGTTATTAAGCATCACATCACTAAAAAATGAATGGGCTCATTTAAAACCAAATTAAGACTATCAATAGGAAAGCATCCCTTTCAAGGGCAAACGGCCCATAGTTAAACTACTAAATCAATTAGGATTGAGTATTTGAAAGTATAGTATTTATAAGGGAAATGAATTAAGGATGGAGAATAATTTTCTTTAAAGTATGGAATATTTACAACTTTAATATATTCAAATATCTTGAGAAAAATGAGACACCTATTCTTTTATCCTTCGTTGATGTATGAATTTCCTCCAGGGGAAAAAAATGTAAAAGTCTTAGATTTCAGTGAAGTGAATTCTTGTAGTGTGCTTCTTGTGAAAAGCTATATGCTAACTGATACTAAAGCTACTAGCCAGTAATTGATGACTTTGAGCAGTAGGTGTTAAGACCACACAACTGTTGCCTCAATAACCTTAAAGACTATAAAGCAAGATTCACTCAGTAGGAATCATTTATTTGCAGGAACAGAAAGGCATATCTGAAGCTCTGGGTACAGCTTTGCAATCTCTATTAGAAGGCACATTTTCATTAAGAAAACATTACCCTTCCCTAATTATAATATGCATTTAGACATGTCTGAATAATGATCATATATATGTGGGGAGCACTTATTACATGCGAAATATTAATGAAAGGTATTTACACTTCTTAGCACATTTGACTGCATAAATTGTATCAATAGTTTTCAAACTTTTGGTCACAACCCACATTCTATGTGCTATTAAAGAACACAGATATATCCTGTTCTGTTTTATTTTATCATGGCTGTTCTTTAACTTTTAAAGTTATTTAACATACTAATCAAGGGTTAGGATACAGACTGAAAACATAGGGAATTAAGGTCAAAAGTGCTAGTGTTTCAGAGTGAGATATCTATATATTTTATTTCCCAAGCAAATGTATAGGCAAGTACTTATTTAGGGCATATGAAATTACCATGTATTTTATGTTTCTATGTGTGTACCATACTACACCAATTGTTATTTTGTAATCCCAGCTACTTTAATTAACCATGCTATCAAGACAGCTGGCTATATTTTTGGCAAAAATTATTAGGCAATTTTATACCTTATTGTGAAATGGGAATTTAAAATAACAATGAGATACTTTTTTCTACTAACACCCAATCTCTGCTGGAATGATTTTAAATGTGCAGAAACTATCTGCAGGGTAATTTGATAATGGGTATCAAAAGCTGTAACAATATGTATAAACAATGAAGCAAAAATTCAATTACCAGAAATTTATCCTAAGGAAATAATTAAGCATATGGTCAAAGTATTCACATAATTAACTGAAAGGCTGTTTGGTTTACAGTTATTTGTGGTAGTGAAAAGTTGGAAAAGATCAAAATTTTCAACAACTGAGAACTAATTAAAAGAAGTAGTAAATATTTATAGGCTAGATAGCTACAAGGCCAGTAAAATGTCATACGAGTGATGGACATTGATACATGTTTACAAAAAGAATTCAGACATATATGTGCTGAAAACAAACAGCCTACTGTACCGTCTCTGAGAACTGGGAGTCACAGTGTGAGCAGATGAAGGACAAAAGGTTGGGAATTCTGTCTTAGGTCTCAGGGAGTCAAGGGATGCTAATGGAGTGAAAAGAACAGACGATGTGTAAGTAAACAGTAGACAGGTGGAAGGCTGCTGGAGGGGATAAGACAAAGGTGTTTTAAGAACTCATTCATCATATTGCACCCTCTAATGTACCTAAGGTTTCTTGGAAGGTACAGGGAGGCTGACATTATTGACCAAAGCTTTATGGGTTGGATTGCTGCCTGTATTCGTTACTTTTCTGTTGTTCTGATAAAACACCTTGATCAAGGCAACTTATAGAAGGGTTTATTTGGCTTATAGTTCAGAGGGTTAGAGTCCATACAGAGGGAGGAGCCATGTTTGCAGAGGTGACTAGAGCAGAAGGCCAAGGCGTCACATCTTCAAGCAGGCACAGGAAGCAGGGGCCAGAGTGGAATGTGATAGTTTGAATCAGTGTTCCTGATAGACTCTAAGTGTTTGAATTCTTAGTCCCAAGTTTGTGGTGGTGTTTGGGAAAGATCATGAAACCTTTTGGAGACATGGCCGTGCTGGAGAAGCATGTCACTAGGACAGGCATTGAGAGTTCTTAAGCATTTTTTAATTTCCAGATTTTGATTTTTGTTTTCTGCTTCCAGTGTCAGTTTGTAGATGTGAGTACTCCAGCCACTGCTGCCATCATGACTCCTTGTCATGATGGGCTTTTGCCCCTCTGGAGCCATCAGGCAAAAATCTCCCCCTTATACAAGTTTTCTTTCTCATGGTGTTTACCACAGCAACAAAAAAGTAACTAATACCGAGCTGTATACAAAGAGCACTACCAGCTCAAGTGAGAGATGTGTGTTGCATGTAACAAAGCTGGAATGGCTGAGCTACCTCAGTCCTTTGTAACTAAAGTCCAAGACGTTGAGCCCAGAGCAAGTGAATTTGGTATTCTCCCTGCTGGTTTTTGGTCTTGTTTTGGTCCAGTATTTCCTCAATATGCCTCCATTCCTTCCTTTCCAAATGGGAATGTGTATCTGGTTCCATTTCATGTTAGAAGTATGCAACTTGAATTTTTTCAGAGGGCTTACAGTCAAGAGAATACTTTGAGTGAGAAGAGACTTTGGACTCTGGAGTTTTTGAAGTGTTGAGACTGCTAAAGACTATAAGGACTTTTAATGTTGGGCTAAGCGCATCTTAAATTTTATAAGGTCATGAGCTATGGGGGGAGGGGTCAGGGAGTAAAATATGGCGGTTGAATAAGCTACAAGGATTTAGATGCTTGCTCCCAGTTCATGGCACTGCTTATGGAGTGTCATGAAACCTTTAGGAGGCATGGTCACATGGATGAAACATGTCACTGTAGTTCGCTTATATAACAGCCAGGTGTAGGCAGGAGGAGAAGTCTTGGACTTTGTCTGGATTTAAATGTGAGGGAGAAACAAAGGGAGGAGATATTAGCATCACACATCTTAGTCTGGGAACAAGAAGAAATCAGAACAGAGGATGTTTTATAAATGTCCAACTCAAAGCCCATTAGATCTCTTGATGGGATCTCAAGATCATCCATCTACTAATTCTTCCTCATCCTTCTTTGGCCTCCAAAGCTGGACTCAAAAATGATCAACCCAGGATTTTTTCTGGCACTTTGATAGCTGTTAGAACTACTAGAATCATGTGTTTTCTGTCCCAAATAGTTCAAGAGAGAAAATATTTAACAGCTTATTAACAAGAACTATAGAGAAAACTGCATGCTTCTAGGGAAGACTTACTTCAAATATAATCGAAATACCCAAAGAACACTTTAGACATTTGAATGATGAAATACACTGTGAAAGGCTGCAGGTGGTACAGCAACAGAGAACAGTGAGATGGCCCAGGGACTTCCACTGCTAAGATCACGTTAGCAGCACAAGAGGTCATATAATTGCATATTACACAGGAATGTATAACAGAAGTAATACTGGACATAGAATAAATAAACATCTGGATAAAGCCAGTAGTTCATTTCTGTGGGAAATTGGTGCTACAGAAAATAAATTAATGGGAAAATATGTCAGCCATGTTATTCTCCTTCATAGAAAATTTAAAAATTAATTTTAAAAATGCTAATGGGGGTTGGTGATGTGGCTCAGTGGATAAGAATGCTCCCTATGTAAGCATGAGGACAGAAGATCAAATTCTCACATTAAAAAAAAAAAAAAACCAGGTGTGGAGACCCAGGCACCCTATATTGTAGGGATCAGAGACAGGAGGATTGTTTCCTTTTGCTTGCTGTCAGCATAGACCCCAGTTCAATGAGAGAACCAGTCCTCAGAGAGGAAGACAGAAAGTGATAGAACAGGAGACCAAGTATATTTCCGTGACCTCAGAGTTAGTGTATCTTCACAAACACACAAATTTAAATTAAATGAAACAGTCAATGTATGTGGGAAGATATATATTAGTCATCTGTTCAGTTTTATTAGAAACCAGATAAACGGGGCAGAGGAGGTGTATATTTTCCTATCGAGTTAGGAAAAAAATTATATCATGGTGCTGATTAGCATAGAACATGTATATAAAAGGATACTTCAGGGACTGGAAAGATAGCTCAGTAGTTAAGATCACTGACTGCTCTTGCAGAGGACCTGGGTTCTATTCCTAGCACCCACATGGTGGCTAATGACCACCTGTAACTCTAGTCTTAGGAGATCTGACACCCTCTTCTGGACTTTGCAGACACTGCATGGGATATTTTGCATGTAGATGCATACAGGCAATATACCCATAGACATAAAATATAAATAATAAATAAAATATTTTTAAAATAATAAAAATAAAAGGATACTTAAGTTCATAGAAGATAAGAATAAATATTGTATTTTAATATGCATAGAACAAATAAAGCTATAACACAAATAGCACATATCTACATAAAAACATGGGTATAAATTTTGACTAGTATATGGGCATAAACATGAACCGTCTAGAAAACGTTTGATAGGATACATGGTTCAGAATATACATAGGTAGCTATTGCTATACACTGTAAGCATCAAGGAAGGGATTGACTAGGAAGCAGTGTGCTGAGTCCTGCCAGTGATGACCAGAGGGCTGAGGTCCACTTGAGGAAACCTGACTGACATTGTTCTCTACACATTAGTAAGAAAGTTGAAGAGGGGAGTGGACAGAATGTCTAGTCAAATAACAAATAACAATTATAATTTCCCAAGGGAGATATTAGTTAGAACTGTGTTTCTAGAGCTCATTATTTGATACAAACATCTTATTTGATGAAAGCAATGGGCTGCCCAAGGTTTGCTGTGGGAAACATGCACTACACAGTTGAAGGAAATCAACCTTCAGGGTGCCCGGACTTGCCTCCACCCACATTATACTAATAGTATTGGTCATCTCTGGAGAAAGACAAAAAGTACTGTGGGAAGTCCATGAAATGGGACTCTCACCTAATACATTTCATGTGCTCCTGAGGTTAAAGTTGACAGCACAAAGAAATCACCTCATCATGTATCATTCAAAATCAATTTGAGATAAAATGCTGTTCCTGCTTTATGATGGAAGAGATGAAAGAATGCTATTCTTTCAACTAACAAAGGACACAAGTTCAAAAGTATTCTAAATGCATGGGTAAAGAATGTTCAAATCTAAAGAAATGAAGAAAAAAAAGCTTTCCTTTAGATATTTCTTCACATGGCTACTTTTGGTGACTATTTTGAAATTATTCACCAAAAAATCCTACAATGCAAATGACCCTTCTCTTAGCCCTGCCTTTGGGACCCTGTGGGAAGCCCAAGGAAACACCAAATTGTGACACACAGATAGTTAGGCAACCCCAGAATTCCATCCCTAAGCCAGCCAGAAACCTGTCCTTCCATGCCACAGCCAGAATTGTGTGTGTGGCCTCAGTGAAACACAAATAGATTAGTGACCTCACAGACTAGCCAATGACCCTGCCAGGTAGTCCTCCAGGCTGCCAGGACCCTGTGCAGGGCTCCTATAAATATGAAACCTGATTTATATGTACATTGATAATCCACGAGTCATGCCACAACCCCAGGCAGAGACTCTTCCCTCTCTATTAAAGATGGGACCATGCGAGTGGCCCCCAAACACACAAGTACCTTGGAAGCCACCCCAGCACAGTGAAATTCTCCTTCTGTGCTGCTCACATAATCCGGTGTATGGTCCCCACGAACCCCAAACCCTTACCCACAAGTAGATAGGAAAGCCCATATTTATGCCCTAAGCCCATCCAGCAACTAAACCACAGCCAGGATCCAATGTATGGCCGCTGTGATCCCAAACCCGAGATCACAGGTAGGCAGCTCTAGAGCTCTGCCCAGCTATCCACCTTTCCCACTATACAGCCACCAGGGTCACATGCGTTGCCCTTAAAAAGCCCAAATCACAGGTAAGCTGGCAACCCCAGAATTCTGACCCATAACAGCTAGTGATGAATTCTTTCATGTCCCTCTTGAGACCATATATGTGCTACATAGTAATCTCCCACTCTGACCCATAAGCAGGGAGGCAAACTCTGAGTCCTACCCCAAACACAAGCAGTGACCCCCCTCTCTCTCTGTAGAGCTGCCAGTATAAAAACATGGCAAACTGTAATCCTCCACAGCAGGTAGGCAGCCGAAGAGCCCTTCCTCTACCAGGTAGGCACTACCAGAACTTGTCTTTCCCCCCAAATACCCGACCCACCATGCCACATGGGGACTACAAAGCAACCCACAGCCTTGATGTAACCCTGGCATTCACACTACCCATCTTTGCCTGAGATCAGTATAACATTCTATTCCCAGCCTGCAAAGACCAGGTTTCAAGCTCACTCCTACTGTGACCCCAGCCAGTGCCACTACAAGGACCACTTGTAAAACTGTGTGAACCTCCCACAAGATGCTGAAGAGAATCTGTGTAACTCTCCATAAGTTTTGTTCCTGGGTTGAGAAGTAAACATATCAGCAGCTTTCCTGGGAACACTTCTGACAACCGGTTTGCACAGCAACACTGAGTTACCTGAAGACTGAAACCCAAGAACCATTCACAACCTGAGGTAACAGCAAACAAGGTACAAATAACCATTCCACAAAACAGACCAGATATCCATACCAAGAAACACCAATAGTAACCTAGCTCTGGATGTCTAGGTTCCATTGCAAAAGCATAGACAGCATGAATAATAAAGACAGTGTATCTCTTCCAGAAACTAAATACCCATTGCAGAGACTCCTGAGAAGAGCGGCAGAGTTAATGCGCAAATCAGTTTCACATTAGTGATTATAAATATGATCAAAAAACTCAGAAGAACATGCACAGTTTTCAGAATGAAGATCATGAAACATAAACAACTGAATGAAAAAAGAAAACCTTTCAAAACAGGAAGATAAAATTTAATTAAGAAATAAAATTTCTGAAAAAAAAAAGCTACACTGAAATAGAACAGGAAAAGAGAAACAGTATAGTTGTGTTTGTTTCCGTCGTGTGCTCACCACTCGGCCCGCCCGAGGGGCTGGGGGTGAGTAGACACAGCGTCAAGCCACGGACTCCGGGAGTTGGACGGGAAGCAGCCCAAGCTCGTGGCACTGCAAACTCCTTTTATCGAATAGGTACACAAGCTTTTATAGGACTGGATAGCCAATGATCTTATGGGGTGGGGTCCCAAATACAGCCAACAGTAAGTTTGTCTCCAGGTAGGCAGATTCTTTCCAGGTGCTGTTCTCACAATTAGCCAGAGCAGAACGCTACACCCACAGGAGCCATTCCTCTATTCCTCCCAACGGGTATCCTTAGGCTAGGCCCATCTTAAATTATGCCCAACAAAACAGAATCAGTGAGATATTAAACATTCAGTGGTTAACTTCACCAGTAGAATGGATCAAGTGGAAAAAAGCAATAGATGGCTTAATGGTTAAGAGCACTGGCTGCTCTTGGAGAGGACCCAGGTTCAGATCCCAGCATGGGATCCCACATGGCAGATAACAACCACTTGTAACTCTAGTGTCAAAGGCTTTGATGCCCTCTTTTGATTTCTGTGGGCTTTGTACAACATGAGAGCACTCCCATGCATGCAGGCAATATATTTATACACATAAAATAAGAATAATAAAGAAAAAAAGTTAAGTGGAGTAAAGAATGTCAGAACTTGAAGCCAAAGTAGAAGAAATGAATCACTCAGTCAAAGAGAGAGATGAATTAGAAAACCCGGGAACAGACCATACAACAAGTCTGGGATACTATAAAAGATCAAAGCTATGAATCATAGGTATATAGGAGAACAAACCCAGGTAAAAGGCAGAGAAAATATTTTCAACAGAATCATTGAACATTTCCAAAATACAAGGAAAGAGATGCCTATCAAGGTACATGAGGCATGCAAAGCACCAGAGAGCAGAATCAGAAAAGAAACTCTCCAGGTCACATAATAATCAAAAAACTAAATTTACAGAATATAGTATCCTAAAGGTCGAATAACAGAAAATCACACAGAAAGGCAGACCCATCACCAAAAGTCCCCTGCCTTTTCATTCGAGACTTAGAGCCAGGAGACGGATGTTCTACATATTCTTAAAGACCACAGAAACCAGCCCAGTCTATTACACCCAGCAAAACCTTGAGTCATGTTCAAAGAAAGAAAAACTTTCCTTGAAACAGGTTAAGGAATTCATGATAATTAAACCAGCTCTCCAGAGGATACTGGAAATAATTCTTTGCTCTAAAGAGAAGAGTAAACACACTTAAGAGAGCATAGGGAATAAAGAAACAATTCTAGAACTGTTAATCAAAAGAAAATATCACAAAAATGATGGAAATTAATACATATTATTCAATAATAACTATTCAATATTAGATGTCTCAATTGCCCCAATAAGGAGACACAGACTAACAAGTTGGTTAAGAAAATAGGATTCATGTATTTGTTGCCTCCAAGAAACACACCTCGCCATCAAGAATACCACCAAAATAGGTAAAAGTATGAAGAAAGACATTCCAAATAAATGGAGCTAAGAAGCAAGCAGATGTAGCTATTCTAATAACTGACAAATTGACTTCAAAACAGAACCAATCAGAAGAGTTACAGAAGCACATTTCATCATCATTAAACGGAAGATCCATCAAGAGGATGTTACAGTTCTAAATATTTATACACCAAACACAAGGATATGAAACCTCAGAAAAGAAATGCTATTATACACAAAACAACAGATCAGTCCCAACACAGTGATAGTGGTGGTGGCAATATTCCACTTTCATCAATAGGCAGGCCATTAGGAAAAAAAACAAAACAGAGAAACTCTGGAATTAAATTGCAAAATAAATAAAATGGATCTAAGACACATCTACAGAAGATCCCATTGAAACAATAAATAATGTACTTTGTTATCAGCAGCCCAGGGAATTTCTCCAAATGGACCACATTTTAAGACACAAAGAAAATCTCAACAAACACAGGAGAATTAAAATAACATCCTTCCTTCTATCCAACCAGAGAGGAATGAAACTGAATATCAACAGCAATAGATGCTACAAAAAGTATGTAAACTTACGGAAGATAAAAAAACATACTATTAAATGAAAATTAGGCTGATGGAGAAAACAAGGTTGCTAAAACTGAGTGAAATCAAAATCAGAGCATACCGAAATCTTCAAGACATAAGGAAAGCAGTCCAAAGAGGAAAGTTTATAGTACCAAATGAGAACATCAAAACTTGGCAATATCTCATAGTATTAACTTAACTATGCACCTGGAGGCAAAAATCCCATAACAACCAAGGTGATAAATGCAGCAATTTAAAATTTCCCAAATAAAATAAAGCCCAGGACCAGATGGATTCTGCACAGAATTCCACCAGACCTTCAAAGAAGTACTAACATCAATACTCCTCAGCTTATTCCTTAAAAATGGAGCACTTTCAATTTCCTTTTTACAAATCTTTTATTACTGTGATATCAAAACCAGACAAAGACACAGCCCCCAACAAATGTTAATTACAGGAAAATATTCCTGATGAGCATAGTTGCAAAATCCCTCAATAAAATACTTGCAAATTTAATTCAAACGCACATACAAAAGCTTATATAATATAATCACGTTGGCTTCATCCAGAGATGCAGGGATGGTTCAACATATATAGATCCATAAATGCAGTCCACCACATAAATAGACTCGAAGGTAGACACCAAATGATTATTTCATATGCAAAAAAAGCCTGTAAATAATCAACCCTCTCTTTATGATAATAATCATAGAGAAGCAAGAATTGAAATTTTGGTAATTTCAAATATTTTGATCATATTTAAATGATATTAGATTCCCTTGCCTATCTACATCCCCTCTTACTACCCTCACCCAATTCAAGTAATATATATATATATATATATATATATATATATATATATATATCTATGGAGTAAAATTTGTGTCCCCAAATGTCCTTTGAAATGAAAACATACACTGGTTCCTGGTCAGCCTTATAGCCTTATCAAGAGTTTCACCCTTGAATGAGACTGCTTCTCCCCCTTCTGGCAGTCAGTTGCCAGTAGTTCCTGAGGTAGAGTTAGGGCTTCATACTCACTTTCCCACATCTATACTGGGATTTTGTCTGGCTGGAGCCCATGCGGAACTTGTCCATGCTGTCGGCATTGCTGTGAATTCATTTGAGTTTGTTAAACTGTTTTCTTGTGGCCATCCATCACTTCTGGCTCTTAGAATCTTTCCACCTCCTCTTCCGCAAGGATCGCTGAGCCTTTGGAGGCAGAAGTGGGATATAGGTGTCCTGTTTCTAGTTAAGCAGTCTGCACCCTCTCATTTTCTGCATGTTGGCCAGTTGTGATTCCCTAAGAACCTTCTTTCTGAAGCAGGTGGTAACACAACTGGTCGACATACAGAGATGAGGAGACTTGGGAGTATTCAGCCCTAAATGAGACATGCCTGTCATACCCCTCCGCAGAAGCTCAGGGAGCACTGAGGAGAAGGATGCCGACAGACTTTAGGAACCATAGGTAACTGCAAGAAAACTGTAGTTTCTGAACACAACAGGGAAGTTGCACAAATGAACCCACAGTAGTTGTGACCACAAGTGCAAGACATGCACAAGATCAAGCCAGACAAATATCCCAGCATGGAAGTCAGAGTGAATTCCCAGCCCTTGTGGAAGAATTGCTGGCAACTGATAGTTATTGGGAAGAGAGTCAGTTTCCCTGACTGGTGTGATACCAGACTGGTTGATCTCGCTCAAGGGAATAGACCCCTATCCAAAAGTATGTGAGAAACAAATTTAGGCTTCATGGGTCTTTAAATATTGATAGATGATAGACAGATGATAGATGATATATAGAGAGATAGATATATAGATAGATATAGATATAGATAAAGATAGATAGATGACATAAATTGGTTCATTTAGGTTGGGGGTGGATCTGAGAGAAGATGGGAGAAGGGGATTGAATACAATCAAAATACATTATGAGAAATTTCTCAAAGGATCAATAATGACATAATTTAAAGATTCCTGCAATGCCCTCTAGTTTGCTTCTTTAACACAATCATGGTCATTGTGTCAATAGTTTAGGCTATACCAAAGCTCTCTGCAAATTCATGTTAAAGGTTTGGCTTCTTGCCAGTGGAGACTCAGCCGCTGAGAGAAGATGAGAGAAAATTGCCCCTAAGCAGATCAGCAAGTCCTGAGATTTTGTATATGAGCAGAACGGTAGCAGAAATGCTTATTAAATTTGTGAGGTTACAAAGCCACTGCTGGATTTCATTGGAAGCTGCGTGCAAGGTCAAGTATTTGCACACAGAGACCCACTGCCTCTTACCTGTGGTTCAACCATCTGAACATTTCCTGTGGTGTTCCTGCCAAATTAGTCCCCCCCATACACAAAAACAACTTGTTTTCCTTAACTCTTATCTTTTGAGAAGGGATCTGATTAATATGCAGTTGCTGCATTTGTTTTGCAGATGTAGTATCTGTTTTGCTTCAGAGCTCAGTCCCTGTGACAGTGCAGCTACCGCTGGGTTGCATTTCTGTGAATTCTTCTTGTTTATTTATGTTCCCATGCCCCAAATCAATTCTCCTTTAAACATGGTCATGACTATGCATGGCCACATCATTCTGGTCACACTCACTCCTCCTCTCTCCAAATCTCCAATACATAGTGATTTATGGCTCTGCTACACACTAGCTTCACCTTGTGACCTTACTCCTTACTCATATTTCTGCAAATAGCCCCTTTTCAAGGTATTTGTTATGCATAAGACATTTCTTCCAAATTTACTGATTTTATCAACAAGAATTTGGGGTTTTTCAGATATTTACAGCAAGAGTTTTGGTGGGATGTTGGTGGCCAGTCTACCCATTTTTTAATGACTAGGTTTTTTTGACAACATTCAGCTGGAGACAGGGCCAGAGTGATGTAAGTCCCAATTGCTGAGGTCTGCTAGAAGACTGTGGCAGATAGCCTTACCCCGTGTTTCTCAAAGTATTTATATTTTATCTTTCTGGATGGTAGCAAGACACTCTATGTGATGGATAGTAATGCTAGAAGAGATTCTCTATTTTCAAGCTTGAGTAGAATAAGAAAATTCCTAGTCTTAAAAAGTAAGCTGCTTCATGGCATCAAGTGAGGAAAATTGAACCACACTACTTCCTTCTTCCTTTTAAGTTGAAGTTTTCAACTTTTGTCTTGCTATCATGATAGAAAGCTAAGTAACACAAATGCTGGACTGAGCATAGGATGGCTGTTAGAGATAGTTCAAAGGAAAGAAAGCAGGAGGTAACCAGGAGTAATTGGTTCCCAAAAGTTCTGAAACAGAGCTGGGCAATTCATATTTTTCTCAACTGGGTTATAAAGACTGGGAATAAACCTGTACTTCTCTAGGCTCATCTCTCTGGGCTATTGTTTCTGCTCTCAGAGCTTTCTTTCCTTTTTCATGAGGGGTACTAAGTGTTTGAAGTAGAGTTGTGTTATTAGTTTGCTTGCTGCCAACAGACTTCGTGGTCATCTGAAAACCTCCTTTCATTTTCTATTCTTTCTGAACTCCCTGGGTCCAGGCTAGCAACATTTCCTCTGGAAAAAAAAAATTCCAGCAACTATGGTGTATCTTCCGCAGACTTCACTGGGCTGGGTATCCAACTACAAGGTAAAATGTGCATTTACAAGTCTCCTATATTTCTGAAGATTTAGCACAAGATTGTATGTGTAGCTTCATTGTATTACTTATCTTTCTATAGTTATATTTCTGTATACTCAAACTTTTTAGAGTGAGTAAAGACTGTCGCTGGCTCTGTAATCTCATAAATGGTGAGGGGATCCCTACCAGTCCCAGTTTTCTACCATGTAAGTTAACCTATCCTGAATCAAACTTCTTCCATATATCTGATGCCTCACATTTGGGAGGAGATATACCTCTGTCTCATAACCTAGGGTCAGGTTCTAGGCAAGAAAAGGTCAACCTTGCAGCCAGACTCACCAACGTAACTCAGACTAATCAATCCTAAGTAGACTGATTCGCCACGCTTCCCCACAGGTACTCATGTGAAGCCTCTGGCCAGGCATTCCTCTCACTTCCCTGTCACCAACTGACGGAAGTGTGCTGTACCCCATATGTTGCGACAAGGCATGTGTTAACCACTCTCAGGACTGAGGACATAATAAAGGCATGTTTTCATGATTCTCTCTAACTGTCCCCTGTGGCAATGCCTGAACCACAGGACCTAAAAATTAAAGAACAAAAGTGATATATTCAGACTCTCCCTTATGCCTCATTTAATGGTAATTTGTTTTAGTAGTTTTGATATCTAAGGGGACTAAAATCTTCACTGTCAAATATCAGTTCCATTCTAAGATATCTTCCCTTCATTTATACCTCTACCACATTTTACTACAAGCAGTAATGTGCATGCACGTGTTTGTATTTGTATGTAAACAGTCAGAACTTTGGACACTTTGCTGAGGAACTACCTGAAGCATGTTTGCATCTGTTTCTTTTGAGTTCTATTGTCAACGGTATTACACTGTGCAATTCTTCAGCGATTTCTAAAGTTATAGAAGGAAGGATCCGCTTTCACATAACATCCAATAGCATGAGCCTCACTGATTGCCTCCTCAGCTCCTATTTGCCACAACCCCATTGTCCATATGTCTATTATTCAAGGTGTTGAAAATCTCTCTCCCCTACCTTGATATTCTCCCGTCTCTAGTAGCTACAATAAAAAATGACATATTTTCATTTTTTAATAGCCACAACTTACTTTGATAGCAAAATGTATGCTAGGTTCCTAATAATGTGTACCAAATCCCCCTGAGACAGAAGTGCATACTACACATATGCATCTCAGATTTGAAGCTCAGAAATTCAGGAGCAGAAAGAAAGAGTTTCTGCTCAGAGACTGGCTAAGCTAAAATTAAAGAGTTAGCCAGGAGAGGCCAGACCCGCTCTTCAACTGAGCGTCCTTTCCCTGGTTCATTCACATTTTTGACAGAGCTTACCTCTTTTGAGTTGTAAGGATAAAATCCTTATTTTCTTTGTTCTCGCACACAAAAAAATGCACTCATTAATCAAAGGCTCTGTGTGTTTGCCACTGTTCATGCTATAAGCCTCTTGTAACATTGATCTTTACACCTTCAAAGCCAAGAGGAGAATTTATTTTATGGATCTTCTTGTGTAAGAGGTCCAATCCCTTCAAAGACTTGTCTGATGGATTTAGGCTTTCCAACAGTAATTTCAACACATGCAAACTACATTTACTTCTTACTAGGACCTTCAAACGTAACCCCAGTTTGGTAATGGTTTAAACTTCAGACCTTTTCATCTAAGTAAATTCTTGGTAACTAAGACTTTCATACAGTGATTTAAACAGTTTCTTCTGGGATAACAACCATAATTTCTTTGTTTAAGTGTTAAAGCTTACAAAGAGGAATGATTATAATAGAAACCCCTATTTCAAATGAGGGAAAATAGAAGCCTATACTTCAGGCATTCATATAAGACTGCTTGAGTCTACAGAGAGGTGGCGTTGTGTGTCTGTCCCTTGCATTCTAAAGTTATTTAGAAAAAAAATTGTTGACTTCCATTTCTGACAAACTGTAATTCACCCCTTAAATAAAGCCATCATCTCTAATGTCATTTAGGTAGCCTCTCCTGTCTCTAGGGTCTGTGGAAGGCAGAGGGTACAGGGATAGACCTGTCATAACTCAAGTATCAAAAACTGGACATCTTAAAGGATGGAAACTTTTCCCTCTCAGTTTTAGAAGCCAGAAGTCCAAGATCATGGTCTCAGTTGAGCTGGTTCCTCCAGAGGACTGAGAGAATGTCTGTGTCATAGAAAACAATAGCAGAGAGAATGGAAGCACTATTACTTGATTCTATGATGAAAGGGCCTGAATCATAAGAGAAGAGCCTATAGTCAATGTGCGTGTAAGGGGGGAGTAAGGCCCAAAACTTTGGGAACAAATAAAGTAAGTAGATGCCCAAACCATGAAAAATTTGAAAGTGGTAGAGAAAAAGAACTACAGCTATCCATAGCTTCAACCCCAGGTTTCTGGCTGATAAACCTGTGAGATGTGCTTATGGTCAGTCAAACAGTAAAATGTACCCAAGACTGGCAATTGACTTGCAGACCTATTGGCAGGAAACACATATGTTCTAGACAAGCACTGAGTTCATTTGGAGAATTTGATCTAAAACTAATCACATCTGAATGCTTGCCTAGGATGTGGGAAGTCATGAGTTTGATTCCTAGCATAAACTAGGTGGGCTGTTACATGCCTATAACCCTAGCACTCAGGAAGATTAGAAGTTCAAGGTCATCCTTGGCTACACAGGGTTTATAGTCTCAAAAACATAGGAAATAGGAAAAATAGATAAACGGGATCAAATAAAATTAAAGCTTTTAGATAAATAGGAAGCTCAGAAGAGTAAAGATACAACCCACAGATAGAAACTTCCACCTGGCCGGAATGTGACATTCAGACTATGTAAGAACACTAAATGTTGAATCTAGAGAGATGGCTCATTGGTTAAGAGCACTGGCTGTTCTTCCAGAGGACAAAGGTTCAGTTCCCAGTATCCATACGATGGCTAACAACTCTCTATAATTTCAGTTCCAGGGGAACAAATGCCCTTTCCTGGCCCTTTGGGCATTGTATGCACATGGTACATTTATATACATGCAGGCCAAACACTCATACACATAAAATAAAAATTTTAAATAATGAAAAATTTAAAAGAACACCAAGAGCTCAACAGAAATACCAAGCACATATAACAAAGGGCCACAGAATGGGTGTAGTGGCCTCTCAGCATTCAGGAGGCAGAGGCAGACAGATCTCTGTGAGACTGAGGTCAGCCTGATCTACCTAGTGAGTTTTAGGTCAACCTGAGACTACAGGGAGACCCTGCCTCAGGAAAAAAAAATGTGTTGAGGGGAAACCACGGGGCCTTAAAAATCATTTCTCAGAAGACATGCAAGCTGGAGAGATGACTCAGAGGTTCAGAGCATCTTCTGCACTTACAGAGGACCCAGGTTTGATTCCCAGTACCTACGTGGTAGCTAACAACCATCCATAACTTCAGTTCCAGGGGATCTGACTCCCTCTTCTGACCTCCACAAGCATTGCACGACATGGGTGCACTTTCACACATGCAGGCAGGCATTATACTCAGACAAGTAAACATTATCATTATACACAGACAAGTAAAATGATAAAATATTTTTTTAATTAAAAATCAAAAAACAGGAGACATGTAGTGAGCAACGGTCTTATAAAAAATTTGTCACAATTACCAACCAGGGAATTACAAATTCAAACCAAAGTAAGACACCTCCTTACCCCACTACGGGTAACAAGTGCTGGCCATGATGATCAGAAAAGGTATACTGGCCCCCTGGTGGTCAGAATGTGAATTAGTGCAGTCATTATGACAATTAGTATGGAGGTTCTAAAACTCCACATGACCCAAAAATCCCCCTACTGAGTCCCCATTTGGAAGATAGGGAATCAGTATGCTGATGACACATTTGCTCTTTAAAATCCTAGCCACGCCCTCCACTCACCTTGGTAACATCACCAGTAAACTGCCCTTGGTCTGTGCTGCTGAACTTTCATAAATGGTCCCCTTCTATATTACCTCCTCAATTTAACCCAAATTCTGCTCAATTTGTTTCTGGACCCTAAATGTCTCATTCAGCTTCCTCTTTGTTCAATGCTGTAGACATTTGAACCCTTCACTATACATTTATAGGAAATAATGTCATTCTCAGGCCTTTTTTTTTTTTTAAGACCAACTAAACACAAATTATTAAATAACTGAAAGAGGTACGTGAAAAAAAATATTCCAGAGACAAATACAACCAGTGTCAGAGGGACAATTAAGACAGAGGACAGGATAGAAGTTTATCATACAGGGCTCTGGGCAGTGTTCCCACCATCCCCACACAGAGCACAATTTCTTATACACACATTCTCTTGGTATCTTCATTCTCCACAATAGTTGCCAGACACATTATATAAGAATTAACAAGTTTACCAAATCTAACAGGAGTCATTTTTATTTGCAATTATGCAAAACTTCCATCACTTTTAAAATCCCAACCATCAGATCAAAATATTCCTATTGTGGGCAACGATAGGAATTCAGTGCTAACACACAGAGCTCTAGTCATATTGAGGATTTGAGGTATAACCTTGTTTGTTTTATAACTAAAGCTTTGGAAGAAAATATGCTCATCCCTGAGCATTAACAGCAGAGCAATTTATATGAAGACAGAATATCAGCCAATAATTTTGAGATGCCTTAGGCAATGACAGGATTAATACAGTCTCAATATATTTTCAAAATTAAAAAATGCAGAAAACTGAGACTTTTATTCATATCAACAAGGGGAAAAAATCAGCATGACAGAATAGTCCACGGTGTGGATATTGTACTTACAGTTACTTATTCAAAGACTTTTACATTTTTAATTGTTTGGTGCTGTTGTAAAATGAAACCAGGACCTCATGTATGCAAAGCAGGCACTCTACCACTGAGCAATGCAGGCCCATTTCCTCCAAAGAAATCTCCTTGATCTTGCTTCAAAGAGCCTATTTGTGTGTCTAGGGTGCAGAGACACAGGGCTTCTAACTTTGAGCAAAGATGATTCTGCACCCTGTCCTCTTAACAGAGCAGACAGAATCTCTGCTGGGGAGATACGGAGATATGAGAAATGTCATTCCTTGGTGTGGGGAGTAAGACAGCAAGTTGAGGCTCCTGGATAAGAAAGGAGAATGGGAAACTCCAAACACACTTTCTCCCGAGAAATCATGGCTAGCTGAAGAATGTGGACATTGAATCAGAAGAAATGTGCAAAGTACCCTGAAGAACAACAGAAAAGACCTGCAGCATTAGTGTGGTTTGGGAAAAACAGGGTAACTACAGAACAAGACGGGTGCTGGTTTTAATATATCCAAGATCCATAAAGGAGCGTATGGATCAAGACAGACTGGGCAAGGAAAAGGGGAAAAAGTGCTCAACAGTGTGTTGTGTGAGACAGGATGGCACCAGGTATTTTAATGGTTTTAATTACAGTGGGAGATAGCCCTGTCTTTTCCTGGAGAAGATTCTCAACAGAGCAGTAATCTGCTGCCCTTTCTTCTTCTTTAAAACACGATTACTATATATATATATATATATATATATATATATATATATATATATATATATGGATAATGCATATATATTATCCATTAGACCATAGGTCAAGAGAGCACAGAGATACTTGCACATCCATGCCGATTATAGCACTATTCGCAATAAATTATGGATTAAGCCTATGTGTTCATTAACAGATGGGTGAATGAAAATATGTGAGTTTTATACAGCCATGAAGAATAAACGTACGCCATTTGCTAGAAAATGGATGCAACTAGAGAGCATGGAAAATGAAATAAGCCAGACACAAAGGAATCTGAATATCATATTTTCTCTAATTTGAGACTCCTAGAATTCTTTATAGATACATAATAAAACTCTGTGTGTGTGTGTGTATGTGTGTGCATAACTGCAGAAAGAAGGAGATATCAAGAGGGGAAACTGAGGAAGAGGTGAATATGGTTAAATATATGACATACTTGAAAATAGTTGTCTGTGACACTCAAAATTATGCACAATGGGTGTCCAGCAATGCAAGCATGCTCAGAATATATCCTGTAACGTGTTTTGACAGTATTCTGCTTTCATTTCATTTACCTGATGAAAAACATATTTACGGTAATGAGTATGTAGTATTTTATTTGCATATGCAAAATCATTTAATCAGTAGGAAATTCTGTTAGAGGGAAACCCACGTGAATGAAATTATTTCAGTGGCTGCCCAACCCTTCAAGTTTATAGGGATATTTAGTAAATGGAATTAGAGGTTAATACTTTTGAAGAAAAAATAATGATTTCAATATTGAAACCAACATACTGATAATTGCAAACAATTATTGAATCCTAATATATGGAAAGCCCATATTTTAATTCCATGCCACAGAAACCTAACCAGAGTGGATATTTTACTTCCTTTGAGAAAGAAATACTCAAGTTCAAGGAGATTGTCATTTGCTGAAGATCACGCATTAAATATATAATGCTCCTATTCAAAAATGCATCCATTTGACTCTGACAATTGACCCATTTTCACAAGTTACAATTCCTCTTTCCTATTCAAATGTCTTCATTGTATAATAATTTCTGTGTCACTTGTTAGGTGAGATTGCCAGTAGAAAGTAATATTTCAAAGTTTAATAAATGTGGACGGCATCAGATATTTTCATGGACACTAATAATAAAATACTTGTTTTAGCTCCACTAGAATGTAAAAATGCTTCATGTGAATTTCTAAGTAGAACTTGAAATTAAGCATTAATCAAATAACAAAGATGCTGTTCTCCCAGGAATCAATTCAGTGAAGGAAATGAAAGTCCCAAATGATCAAGGTAGCACAGTACCCACCAGACAATACCGAGGATTACAGAATGTTCTACAGAGCACTCTTCCCACAGAAGAAGCTTCAGATGAAAAGGATGAGGATGTATGGGTTGTGACCTCTGTGCTCAGCCACAGCTCTTCTAATGTTTACATTGCTTACAAGAGTGAACAAATACCAATAAAAATAACTCAGAACCCCAGTGAATAACACTCCTTAGTGGTTCCAGCTGTCACTGCCGCATTCCCATTTTGTATCATACAATATCTTTACAGTCACCCTGGTGACAAGCATCAAGCCAAGATCGTCTCCATAGAGATTAAACAATTCTGCACATAAATTTCTCAGTTCTTCAAATCATTTCCTAACTTCACCCATGAGGCTACAGTGTTTTAAGATGCATTTTATTTGGGGTCTGTATATAGGATTCCCCATCTTTGTTAAATGTCTCAGCTCTGATTCTGCATTTATGCAAAAACCCACACATTGAACAAACACATTGGTTTTTTAATAATTTTAAAGCAAAATCAGAGCTGGGTCTTTTAATAAAGGCCTAACCTTGATAACATGTATGAGGAGCAATCAATTTTACTGCAACCATAATTCATAGGAAACAATGCATTATACTATAATACCAAAGCCATTATTTCACCAGTATTGCAGCTACACTTCTGTTACCTCTTCCAGCATTAACAGCAGGTATTAATTACTACATGATTAATTGACTATAATGTTAAGACCACTAAATTCATCCTCCTGGAGGAAGGGATACAATTTTATGTCAATGTTTATTCTGATTCTTTGGCCACACAGGAGCTTAAAGTCTTTTATTTTTTAGCTCAAAAATATATATTTATTTTTATTTTATGTGTTTGAGTGTTTTACAAGCATGTATGTAAGTGGACCACATGTGTGCAATGCCCATGTTGATCAGAAAAGTCATCGGATACTCTGGTACTGGAGCTGCAAATGGTTGTTGGCTGCCATGTGGTTGCTGAGTACTGAACCCAAATCCTCTGACAGAGCAGCCAGTGCTTTTATCAATGAGCCATCTCTCTATCCCTTAAGTTTATAGCCTTATTTTACCAGGATCTGGAATAATCTCACTCACATCTTATAGCTTAATATTCTAAGAAAAAAATAATTACATTTGACTATACAAGAAAAGCTTGAAGTATGAAAACAATTGACTTTTCAATATTTATTGTCTGAGTTCATCAAACATTCTCAATCTTTATAGATGTAGACACCCAAGTATATTTTACATGAGCAATGCTCGTTACTGTTGCTACTACAGGAGTAAAGGCATTTAGGTGATTAGCAATCCACACAGGGGTAGCATCGTTAATGCTAGGTATATTATAAGCCCTTAGTTTCATTTTTTTTATTAACTATAGGAGGCTTAACAGGAACAGTTAGGTCATTACAGACATTGTCTTAGGAGACGTATGGTCCTTCTGCATGTTTCCACAGTGTCTTATGTATCAGAGCAATTTTCACAATTACACAAGGATTTGTGCATTGATTTCCAGACTACACACTTGATTCTACATGAGCAAAATTTCATTTTACAGTCATATATATAGGAGTAAATTCATCTTCCTTACTATAACATCTCCTTGTATGATCTGGTACACAATGACAATATGATCCACTGAGTGTATATAAACACAATATCAGCCTTACATTTATTTATCGTCAACAAACTTCAGAGTCACAGTTTCCATAATAACAGAAGACTTCTTCAAAAATAGTGAGAGCTGGGGCTCAGAGGTTAAGAGCACTGGCTGCCCCTACAGAGGACTCGGGTTCTATTGCCAACATTCACTTGGCACTAACAACTGTCTGTAACTCCAGCTCCCAGGGATTCGATGCCCTTTTCTTACCTTCTCAGGCACCATGCACGCCTGGGTGCATTTACATGAAGGCAAAACACTCATACACATAAAATAAAAAACAAACAAATTACATTTAAATGAGAACCCACAGTAGTAGAGCTACCTTTTACAATCCCAGAATGACATCACAGCTGCCCACAGTCTTATTAGAGTGACATCATAACTGCCCACAATCTCACCATGCATTTGAAGAACTGACCTATGTTAAAGCTTAAATAAAGATCTTGTAAATAAAATTTGTTACTCTTACTTACCAAGATGGCTTTTTCAACAAGTGAGGTATAATAAAAAACCATTCAAAAATTTCAAATATCATTCATAGGTTCAAAACATCACACACACCTGCATGAACACATACACACACACACACATGCTCATACTCATTCACACACGCACAGCTGCACACAGTTGCATACGTACAAATGCACACACACACACATCTTCATAATTCTTTGCAATTAGGATTACAAAACATTACAGTTTAGACAAATACATTTTTTTATCATCACACCTCGAAAACATCATTGTAAGTAGTTCCTCAGGCCTCTGCATTATTCCACTTAACATACGCATTAACTCAGGCCAATGCTGTGGATGCCCAGAAGTTGGAACCAATTTGGAACAATTTTGCCAACTAACTCTACTACCTTTATTATTTTTACAAATCTTTTCTCTGAATTGTATTTTACCTTATTTATATGAGTGTTTTATCTTCACTGATGTAAGGGCATCATGTGTGCAATTCATGCATCCAGTCAAATGTGGGTGCTGGTAACTGAATCAGGATCCTCTGCAAGAGCAGCCAGTGCTCTCAAGCACTGAGATCCATCTTTACAAATGTAGATGATAGACAAAAGAGCCTATAGATTTTACAGTTAAAGATGGGCTGTCAATGATACCGCAGCTGGTAATTTAGAGTGTACAGCTTTAAATTCTGACTGGGAAAATTACAGCTCCTTGAAGGAGACAACTAAGTATTTCCAATAAAAATTCCCACTTGTACATTTATTTATTCAGAAATTGTTTTACAATCATGTGCCATGTGATCAGTAGGTTAAAGACACATTCAGTCCAAGGCTGCCTTAATTAAGCAAACTATATGGTTCAGAAAATTTGTGACACAAACTATAAATTCTTTGCCTATTGTATTTGACTTAGCCCCATTAAAATGTTTTGAAAACTGATCTACAGCTACATTATTAATATAATGACATTGTGAAGCGACAAAGTAAACACTCATCTCAAAACAGAAAATATGCCCCATGGTTGGCTTTGAGATTAAGGAAGAGGTTCACAAGCAAATAATTCCGGTGGCCTCAAGATCAGGAAAAGCAAAGGAAGCACATTTCTCCTACAGTCTTCAGAAGAAATGCCCCTTGCCTTGGCTTGAAGATAGTCTAATAAATCACCTAGAAATGTAATGATTTTTATAGTTTTAAAGCAGTAACTTGTAACTATAACATCAGTGAAATGTTTATTATAAGGTCTATGAAGTAGAAAAACATTAATCATCTTGACCTTTTGCCTCTGAACATATCTAATGTCTATCCTAGGGCTCACCTACAAAAAGTGAAATTCCTTAAGTTTGCCTAGAATGAAAGAAAGATTAGTGACAAGGGCTATGGTTGCCTTATGAGTTCACATGTGTTCATTTGGAAAATAACATTTGAAATCAGCCCTAAGGAATGCTTGGTCAGGCATTACATATCTAATGTTCTGTAATGTAAGCTAATAATGGCACTTGGAATATATTATGAAAATTATGTAACTTGAAGATATATATATATTAGTGGAAGAGTCTGAGACACCACAATGCTAAGAAATTATAAGTCTTAAAAGACCAAAAGAATCAGAGTTTCAACCACTTTCTGGAGGATAGGATACTAATATTCCTTAAAGAATACAATCCAGAATTTATACAAAGGACTCAAAAATTCCACATAAAATAAAAGCATTAGATATACACATACAATTGGAAGATATAGAAGTATTATTCAAAATTTAGAAAACATGGGTTAGAAAATAATCACTACAAGATTCAGAAATTGAATTTAGCAGAGAAGAATAAAGTGTTTGAATGTTTGTAGGACTTAAGTTTTGTTATCAAAAGTGAGGTGAAGAAGAATCACAGCAGAGAAACAGAAGACAAAATAGAACTCCAGACTGGGGAAATGCAGTATCCGCAACGAGAATTCAATGCGGGACAAACAAATACATAAACAGCAAACATGAAGAAAAGTTAGTAGAAAGGTTGAGCCTGAAGTGTCAAAGTGATTTTTTTTTAAATACGAGACCAAATTATTAATGGAACAATATTAATCAGTCTGTGATTAGAATTCCAGAAGCAATATACTCCACACTGAAATTCTATTTGCTTTCGGATTACAGTGGAATTTAAACATTAGAAACAATGAGCTAGCGAACAGCTAAACTAGCATTCAGTAAAAAAAGTAAGTAGCTTCTGGTACTTGCCTATACTACCAGCACTCTAGGGGTAGAGGCAGGAGAGTTCCTACCTCTAAGATAGCCTGGGCTCTATATTGGGACATAGTCTCAAAAAATCAAGGATAGGTGAAGTGCCTAACATCATAAGGCCCTATGTTCAATGCCTAGCCTCATGAAAACAAAAACATTATGTTTCCCAACAACTCCTCTGATAAGGAATGAGAGTAATTTTATAATAAATACAAAGAATGTGCAACTTTAGTATGGAAAAGTTGACAGTTTAATAGTAATTAGAAAAAAATGAAACACTATAAGTATTGAAAATCTAAGCAATTGGAACCAAAGAAGTAAGAAGCACGAAGATAGAGATTAAGCTTGAGGTAGACAGACCCAGATATTAGATGAGTACAGTGATCTCTAATAGAAAACAATAATCAGCACAAAAGGCCACAAATGACCAAAGTGTACAGAACAAGAATCTGCAGAATGACGGTCTGTGGACAGGACTCCTGTATTAAACTTCACCCAGCCAGGGCTCAGGGACTATTGTGGAACAGAGGGTAGAATACAGTAAGAGTCAGGGGAGAAGGTGCATGACGATATGAAAACAGTCTTGCGGACTCCTCCAACCTTGCTCATATGAACCTCCAGTAATGGTATCAGCATACAGAAGACCCATGCAAACCCAAGTAGAGAAAATCCCAGTCTATAAGTGGGGAAATGGGTAGCAGACCGCAATCTTAGTCAAAGGACTATTGGTCATTGATTACTGCTGAGTGAGGGAGAGTTGATTTTTTCTAAGGGAGTGACTCTAGATAAGCCGAGTAGACCCCAGTGGATGAAACTACATTGAGAGCATTTGGGTACACTAATGTGACTTGATAATTTGACTCAGCATAAATGACAGAATACATGAAATCCTGTGGGGGAGGCTACGGGAAGGTTGGATGGGGGACAGCAGTATAAAAAGATGATTAAGGTGTTGTGTATAAATACACAAAAATTCAATAAAATAAGAAAGAAAGAAGTTGGAAATTAAAAATAAATTTCTCCCATATCAGAAAAAAAAAATTAAAATTTTGATTCCCAGAGTCAATAAATGTAGCAGATTATCAAGAAATAGTTATTGCTTAACCCTCAGATGTATATGTTGTGGTTTGAATGAGACTGTTCCCCACAGGCTTCAAGTATTTGCACATTCCGTCCCCAGTTAGTGGCACTTTTTGGGAAATTTTAGAAGGTGTGGACTTGCTGGAGGAAGTATTTCACTAGAGGCGAGCTTAGAGATTTCTTAAGTCTTCCTGGGTCTCCAATCACTCTTTGCTTCCTGTACATGCTTAAAGATGTGAGCCTCTACTTTCTGCTCCTGGTCCTGCTCCAGCCACCTCCTGCCACTATACTTCCCTGCCATGATGGACTTTTGAACCTTCTGAACTGTAAGATAAATAAACTCTTTCATTTTATAAGTATCTTTGGTCGTAGTGTATTATCATAGCAACAGAAAGTAACTAATACAGTATATCTAATAAAATGTCAGTTGAAGAGTCTTTTAAAAAGCCAGGAATTAGTCTCCCACGTGACCCAGCCACAACATTCTTGGTCATGTGGTCAAAATGCTCTATACCCCATCACAGAGATACTTGTTCATTCATGTTCATTGCTGACCTCTGCACAATAAGCAGGAAATGAAAATAACCTGCATGTTCAACAACTGGTAAATGGATAATGGACGTATGGTGCATTTTCACAACGGAATATTATTCAGGTGTCTAAAAGAGAAAAACACTTAGAACGTAAGTCCCTTGGGTCTACCAGACTTCTAAAAGGTGATGAGAGTTACCAAGACAGTCAATTTTAAATTTTAAGTAATTATAGATAAGATTTCAGCAGGCATTTCTCAGCATAGACTCATAGTTGGTGGTACAATTTTAAAATAAAATTTGAAAGAATATGCTTAAAAATCTGCATCAAGTAATTTTCTTTGAACAAAAGGTACAAATACTAAAAATAGTGACACACACATACACACACACCCACACGCACCCCTTGAATATCATCAGAATTTAAAATTTCAAATGACATGAGCTAATCCAAGCTCATAGAAAATAACATATGTATGCTTGATGGTGAACCTTTTGAATGATATATAATGAATTCCTACAGGTCGATAATATAAATCCATACTCTTCAATATCTAAAGGACAACTGACTTGAAAAGTCATTTTAGCTCAGACTGTAGAATAACCTGTATGTACCTGGAGGGAGGCTCACCATTGATTACAAGAAATGTGGACCAAAGCAAGTTTCATATAACTATAAGCCACCTAGCGTGATTGATTAAAAAGACCCATGATGTAAACTATAAGGATCCACTATTCATTTAGATTGATAACTTGAATTCTATTATTTAAATAGTTTCCAAAAACTTTGAAAGGCCAACTGGAAGGGACACAGGCTTAGAATTGGGAAGTTTTAAGAAAATATCACTTGTACTATAGCCTTACATGTAGGTATATATAAATCAGACTTTCAGCACTGCCATAAATTCTTGAGGAAACACAACTTAAAAGGAGAAATATTTATCTTGGCCCACCATTTCAAAAGTGGTGCTCCACACTCAGCTAGGTCCGACATATTGGGCCTGAGCCAAGAAAGATGTCATTTATCTGGAACATGGAACAGAGGCTGCCACCTCATCACCTCCAGGAAATATAGAAAATCAATACAGGAAGATATATGGGCAAGCTATACATCATCACGGACATGGCTCCAGTGGCCTATGATCTCCAGTTCCAACCTCTGCCCCACCCCCTAACAGTCTCATCAGCTGCCAAGGATGCTATCAAACTATGAATCCATCAATGGGTTAATCCCATCAGGAAGCCAGAGTCTTTGTGGTCCAGTCACTACTTCAGAGCCTCTCATCTGAGTCCTCCTTGTATCAGGACCCAAGTCATTTAGTGCAGCACTTGACACCCACAGCATAATAGCATTTAAACAAATTCAACATCTTTTAAATTACAGTTGGTTAAACACATGACGGAATTCGGGTTACACAAATGAACCAATGTAAGTAAAATTAAAGAAATAACAAATATCTACCAGGGAAGACCAGGTTTCCACCCTGAATGCTTTCAATCTTTGCCAAGCAGAGAAAAGCACCACCCACCCGACATGCAGGAAGAAGAGGAGCGAATTTTAAGTGAGTTTGAATACCAATTTTAGATCCTTTAAACATTCTTAAGTTCTTTTGATTACTGAAACTTAGAAGTTAAAAAAGAAAAGAAAATCAAGCAGCGTGTGGTTTATAGTCAGACAGATGTGAAACACAGCTCACAAGAAGGGAGGAAGGGGCTTGGGGGAGGGGGGTTGGAAAGGGCGGAGGCGGGGGCGGGCGTGGTCATGGAAAGTGGGCGGCTGTAAATTTCCTATATTGTTTATGAGTTACCACAGTGTTTTTGAAGGGATAGCATGAAGATTAAAGATGTGATCTGTATAACCAAAAAGGCAATTGAGAACATAAGAAGAGATAAAACATAGCAAACAAACCAAAGTTGCCTCCCCGAAACGATGCAGGCTAGAGCAGCCATGGATCAAACGTCAGTCAGATACCACTAGATTAAAAGCAAACCTCAGAATAATTACACACAAGAAGATAAATGAATTTCATCTACAAAATATGATACCACTTGGTAAAAAACAACAACAATTTTTTTAAAAAGCTGCCTTAATGACTGTCTTTATAACAATTTACTGCAAACTATGAGCATGGTGGTACCCACTGTAATCCCAGTATTAAGGAGCTGACGTAAGAGTTCCTGGCCAATCTGAGCTACAGAGTAAGACTTGGACTTTTTCTTTGTTAGAAACAGCTAAGGGCACGACTGTTGTTGCAGAAGACCTGGGTTTGAATCCCAGCATCCTCATGGTGGCTAACAACTGTCCATAACTCCAGTTCCAAGGGATCTGATGCTCTCTCCTCTGTCCTCCATGGGCACTGCATGACACAGGTGCACTTGCATACATGCACACAATGCATGCAGACACATAAAATAAAAATAATGCAAAATACTATTTTTTGAAAAAACAGAAAGAGCACAAATAAATCTGGCAAAACAAGAACAAATCAAACCAAAACCTAGCAGTCAAGAAGACAGATTAATCAGGCTTCCATAGAAGGACATAGCCTAGAAAAAAATTGGAGATAGGAACTTGACCTAGAGGTTTCAATATACATGACAGAGTACATGAAATCTCACGGGCAGGGGGCCATTAAAGGAGTGCAGATAGGGGAAGGCATCTAAATTTGATCAAAATATATCATATAAAATTTTTAAAAATTAAGTAAAACAGAAGTCCTCAAAAGTTAATATTAATAAATAAAATTAAATAAAAATAAAGCAAAAGCAAAACAAAATTCACAAAGTATACAATCAAGTTGGGTTTACCTCCCCCCAAAATAATCAACAGTAGGAAATCATTCACTGATGTCCACCATATAAACTTATTTTTAAAAGTTATGCGATACAGGAAAAGCATTGACCTCTTAAATGAAATTTGTGGAAGGCCATTCATCAAGAAGCTCCTACACTGGTCTTAAGGGGACAAATGAATATAAATCTTAGGAGTGACTCATAACTAGCTAACTAAACCATAAAGGATTAACTAAGTTGTAACCAGTTGACTGGTTGACTTAAGCTGTTTTCTCTCCATTATTTTTTTTCTATACAATCTGTCAGATTGCATTGTGAGAGTTCATTGAACTTGTTTGGGTAGCGAGCTAGATTGCAAATTGTTTTTGTTTTCTTTGTTCAAATTTGGCTTAACAAAATTGTCCTAAAACTTTTCCCTTTGGCACACTGTGAGGTACAAGTTCTGGCACACAAGAGCTCACATACAAGCATGCACAGGCAGACACACAGACTTGCACACTGGCCACACTGAGGTAGGCATACATACCTACAGACTACACAGGCAGGGTGGGGAAGGCCGAGTTGCAAGCCTCTGGCCTCAAGGCAATATTTATACAGAATTACACAAAAATGGCACTCTCTCAAAATAGTTTGTTTATATATTACATCACTTTTTACTTTTCAGGGTCCCCAGATATCTGATGTCAGCTATTTTGTGCTGACTTATACCCCTCCAGAAACCCAGTGTTAGCCATCTTACCTGATCCAGAAATCTTTATCAGTTCCAGGTTATCTAAACATTACCTGGTCCTTAAGGGTCTCTAGTTTCCTACAAACAAGAAAGCCATCACCATCACAAAGTAAAATCTCTCAGGACCCTTACAACTGAGGTGACACTTTTTAGTCAGGACTAGAGTGCATATGTAAAAGTCTTAATGGTGAAATGCTGACAGGTTTGGTTTTTTGTTTTGTTTTGTTTTGTTTTTCAGAATGAATTTAAAAAATCCCAATGTCTACTGGTATTACATTTAGGCTCATTGTAGGAAAGGTGGGAGCTAGTGAAGTACGGAAGGAAAATGTATTAAAAAAATTCAAGACTAACAGGAAAAAATGCAGTGGTCTTTGTAGATGATCTGACTTTGTGTTTAGAAAACTCTCAAGAATCTAAAAGGCAAAGTGAAAACCAGTACAATTAATGATAATAGTTAACTATACTACAAGACAGCGACAAGAATCAAATTGTATTCTCACAGCTCAAGAATAAACACTTTTATCAGAAATTGAAGATCAGGACAACTTTTTAAAATTTAATAGGTAAGTCTAACAAAAGACATCTAAGAATACCCTAAACATCTATAGTTTCTGATAGGAATTAAGGAAAACTTAGCTCAATGGCAGGGAAGTCCATATTTATAAGTTGGGTGCCCCCTACAAATGTCAATTACTTTTAAATTGATCTTTAAATTAAATGAAATACTAATCAAAATCCCAGCAGGACATTTTGTGTAGAAATTGCCTAGCTGATTGTAAAGTTTATATGGAAATGAAAATTACCAAATAAATCCTTCAAGGAAAAGGAAGCTACATAATGCTAGACTTAGACTTACTCTAAAAGAATAGCAATCAAAGTCAGAGTTTGAGTGGCTATTTCAAAGCTTTTATAAATCATACTCTTAAGATATCTGTGTGTACTTCATAATTATATAGACTTTCTCCAAACAGAAAGGGTTCAAAAATTATACAAAGGAAATTATAAAAGTATGCTTGCATCTTGCTTAATCCATATGTACTTGGTTCTGGAGGTTAAGTTTTAATCAGAGGAAAAATTGTTATTCACCAAAAATATATTGTTGAAGTTTATTCCCAGAACTCAATGTGTAAATCTTCTAGTCATTATCCAATTGGTATATTATTCTCTTTATTTTTATTAAATGATATTTGCTGTGTGTCACACCCAGGAAATGAAATCATAGACATACACATTAAAATACCAACTTGTACCTTCTATGAAGATACAGTCAAAGGTAGAATTTTGGTGCCTAAGTTACTTGAGTCCTAAGTGACTTTTTTGTGGGCCTAATTATGTTGGACCTATGTTGTGAAATATTAATTTGCTTTCTAACCTGAAGGAGTCAGAGTGGAGTACAGTGGGACAAGTCAATCATAATGTATGGGAGGAATTTATTTGAGTTTGATACACAAATCATAATGTATGGGAGGAATTTATTTGAATTTGATACACACGGTGATTACTATTATAATCAGCTTTTAGTTGCCAGTGTGAGAGGTCACAAGTCAAGCCAACACTGGAAGTGAAACGAAGCTCTTGTATGATACCCAAGACTTTTGTAAATTAGGAAGGAATTTCAGTTGGTTCTGAGCAGATGTCCCTTTTGAAAATATCATCATTGACCAGTGGAATGTTTAACAGATTGAAAGGTAGGAAGAAAGTGCCACATGATGGGTGACGACTAGACACTAGATGCTTTCGTCCTCACTAAACTAGAAGCAATGGAAATGGGGTGGTGGGGGTCATGATGACTGTCAGGGAAACCATACTGATATAACAAGTAGCAGGAATTGAAGCTGAGTGTGATAGAAAAAGTTCTGCAGATGGTTTCAGATTTCCGAGTAATACATTTCAAGACACTGTCAGATTAGGACTAAGTCTTGATAGTCATTTTCATTGTGGGCCATTTTAATTTTTAGGTCGATTCAATCTGAAAGGTTCAAAAACTCTTCATATGAAAAATGTCTGAGATGTTCAGTAGGCAAAAAGAATGTAACTGTGGAGCTTTGTAGTAAATTGGAGCTGGTCATATATTCGTTTCTTCTCATTATCAGCCTGCTTTAGCATACCCTCTTGAAAAGACACAACATTTTGGAAAGACACAGCATCTATTATCTGATTTCCACTCCATTATTCTCCTCAAATGTTTCCTTACATTCGAACTCATCGGTAGAATTCTCTTCTCACCTACCTATCGATTTCTCCTATTTCTTTATGGAAAATATATCCTAGTCTCTTTTATTATTTCTGGTCCATGTGCTTCTATGAAAAAGATTGATCATATTCTGATGCTTCTTTTTCAACTCATATAAAGTTTCATTTCTCTAATTCAAAGATCACATTTTCAACCATGGAATTAAGCTCAATGTTCTTGCCAAAGTCACAGATCAAAAAGTGTTAACTGATTATTTAGCATTTTTTTTTTGGCTATTGGAGTTCCTCACATTTCTCATATCAAAACTACACCCACAATTGCTACTCAAACCCTTGAGGACTCCTGTTTCCTTAATCCAAATTAATAGCATCAGTATGTGCCTACCTCTCCAAATGGAACCTTAGCATGATCTATCCCTGCCTCTCAGTTCCCAGGAGTCATTAAGTTCCTATCATTTTCTCCTTAAGTTGTCGATTTAACTTTTGACATCAACATATTAGAAGTAGCCTCTTAACTATCCTCATTACTGTATTGTCACTCTAGCGATTCCAAAAATGCAGTCCCTGTACAAGCAACATCAGCACCCTCTGAAAACTTGCTAAAGCTCTATTGACTCAGAAGCTCCCAGGGTCAAATCTAGTAATCAGGGGTTTGTAGGCCCATCAGTTGCTCCAAATTCTTGCTGCTCCCAAATGCAGCAAGGCAATTATCAGAAGGAGGATATCCAAGTATTGTTGGTTAGGATTCAGGATACCAGGCTTCTGGAGAATGTAAGACATTTCATGTGTCAGATGGATTTAATTAGATGACCTTTAGGAAGGTCATCTTTATATGTATATTTATAAATGCTTTATATGATAGGTTCTATACTAAGTATTTTCATGAGTAAGATAAATATATATAAATTCTTTCTCCATATCACACAGGCACAAAATGGATGCATGATTACAATGAAAGCTAATGCCAGTCAGAACCTGTTGGGAGCTGAGGGTTATAAGGACAAATTATGTTTTGACATCATGAGTCAATATAGATATTCTGCATGGGCTAAGGTGGTTAGTGTTGGACATGGGGAGAGGAAGGGTTCTGTGTCAGCACAAAATGCCTGACACAGGATGTATGGGGTACTCAATAATAAATAGTAATGCCATATAACTATTTTAACTGAATACCACTGTGCAGGGGGTTATTGTATGAATATGGCCTTGAGGTCACAGACCTTTGTCTTCATCAGCCTACTTGTTTGTGTCTATCTGTAGGCCTATGTGCCTGCCTCAATGTGGCCCAGGTGCCAGTTTGCATGTGTGTCTATACCCATCTGTGTACAGCTGTGTGCTGAATGCCTGCCAGCATCCGCCTGCCTAGTAATCTGTATGGTGGCCTTCACTCAGAGTGAATAAAGTATATCTTATCTGCCTGTACCTCCAGACATTCTCTTCAACCTCCTGGCTTCCCGTGGCATAGAGCTCTTTCCTTGGCATAGAGCTTATATCTCACAGCATCCCCTTAACTTTCCTGTATACTTTCCTGTCTCTGCAGTAGTCAGCTTAAAGGAAAAAGAGGCAGAGTGAAACAGAATTTCTGAGCCCAGCAAAGTAGTTTACGAAACAGAGGTTTCACATAAAATACAGTACTAGAATCCAAGCCAAATGAAATGCTTCATGTTTTGATAGGGCACTCAACTGTTCAGCTCAGAAAATTGGACCGTGGATGCTGAGCAGCGCCAGGGGGTTGATTTGCAGTGCATTTCCCACAGGTAAAGGTACTTGAGGGAATTTCTTTGAATAAATATGCAATCCTGCATATTTAAAAAGAACATTTAATCTCTTCTTGTAATTAGCCTGCAGATGTGTATTTCAGGATTGAGTGAGTAAATGAGTTTAAAGAGTTTGCTAATTTTTGTGGCGAACCAAGGGCAAATCTGTTATTTTCTGAGGTTAAAATATAACACAGGTATGAGAACATTTTTCTAGGTCAAAATAAAGTGTCCAGGATAAAGAGTCCAGGACAATTATTGTAGAGCTAAACATTTCATCCTGCATTGTTTCCTTGACTGAACACAGCCTTCCTCTTTCTCCTACGCCCGACACCGTGGACATAATGTTCATCCTCTCCATCAAAATCTAACCCATTATCCACCAAGAACTCTACCAGTGTTCAAGTACAACTACTCTTCTGCATCTACTGACTTTACCCTAATCCAAATAGCATCCTCCCTATCCTGGCTTCTACTGTATTTGTAATGGCTCTCCTTGGAGAATTCCATTATCTGTCAAAGGTGAAAATCATTCTTGTCCTCTAGAAACAATGTATCAGTTCTTTGTTGCTTTTGTAATGAATTCTACACCTGTTGTGTCTAAGAACCATGCAAATGTATTATCATACAATTCTTATAGGTGTGGGGTCTGGAAGATTCCAGTTGACTGCTTTTAGGGTATGTGGAGGCTGAGATCAAGGCAATGATAGAATTAGAGGGTGCTTACAGTTATCTAGTGCAAAAGGATGGCAGTCTGAGCTAATATAGAATGATGAATAACGGAAGGTTGAGGACTGTTTTACAGAGCACTGTAGAGTTCTCTGGAATTTTTAACAATATTTTTCCTTACAGATAAACTAAGCAGCCAAGCAAAGTGCTCGGTTTCCCAAAATTTCAGTTTGACCAGATTTGATGATATCTTGCTTTATGAAATAGGTTGTGATCTCTTAACCTGGCAAATGTCCCATGAATCATTCTAATTTCTCCAAATACACAGTGAGACCTGGCCTTTCTGAGTCACTGACCATTATTTTAAAAAATGGATATTCTTATGCCTACTGTTTCCACAATCTCTCTATGATGAGTAATAAAAGAATCGGACCAAATGTCATGTGCTCCATGAATCCTTTCTCTACTGTCACCACAGGCAATCCATTCATGTCATCACACCATCCCACAGAATTCTGCTAATACTGTCATCACACGACTCACAGATAACTGATGATATAGGGTTAAGATTATGTAAATCTACTATTTCTCATAGTACTAATATTCTCCAAATGCACTCAATACGATGAGTGGGTGGATAAGGAAATAGAAAGATAAGGCCATAGGGAGATAAGGACATGATAGATAGATGATAGATAGATAGATAGATAGATAGATAGATAGATAGATAGATAGATAGATGATAGATAGACAGGACTTAACGCACCAGAAAATGAATGCTCACTGGTCTCAGGGTGGGCCATTTGCAGTCTGGAGGCCTATAAAAAATTGTGAGGGAGTTACAGAATGCAAGAAAGAAACCATACATTCTAAAGACAGGAAGTTCTTTTCTGCAACTTTTTATGGAATTCTCGTATCTCTCCTACAGAGCATCTGGATTGATCTTAATCATCTTTTTACTATCTCCTGCATCGGCATCGTCTTGTAGCACCCAACAATGGAATTCATGCATTCTGTCATTTATGCTAAGGCCTATCATGTCACACTAGTGTCTCCAGTTGTCCCTCAGTGCAAGTTCATCCACTGGGGTCTAGTGAGCCTATTTGGAGTGACTTCCTTTAAGGAGATCAGTTCTTCCTCACCTAGTTGCCAATTGTTATTCAACGAAATTGGAGCCTCTTGGCCATTTCCAAAGTTCTGTGCTGGGTTTTTGTCTGCTTCAGTTTGCGTGGATCGTGTGCATGCCAACACCATTGATATAGATTCATATGAGCGAGGACCCAGAAGCCTATAGGACAATATTTTTCTGTGGTCTTGCACCTCCTTCCTGTCTCTTACAGTCTTTCCATCCCTGCTTTCACAGTGGTCTCTGACCTCTGGGTGGGTAGAGTCCTGTCCAGGGACCCACATTATGCAGACTATTATTCTTTATACTTTGGCCATTTGTGGCTTTTGATGTTCCTGAACCTCTGTTGCACAAGGGAGTTTCACTGAGGAGAACTGAGAGGTATATTAGTGTTCTCGTTACTCCCTTTTCTATGTTTAATGAGCCAAAGGGTAGACATTGCGTTGTAGGTGTGCCACTTAGGCTTGGGAAATTCATAGACAATGTCTGTTTGTGACGAGTTTTGGAATTCTGTAATAGCCTCCATTTGCTACAAAAGAAGCTTCTTTGATGAATGGTGACTGGAATACCCATCTGTAAATATAAGAATCCTTATTTTGCACATACTAAGAAATTACATTTGTCTAGGGATGTGGCAGCCTTGGGGATTTCTCTAAGATCTATGACTTCTGCAGCCACGTGTATTTGGTTATGTTTACAGTACCACAGATGAGTTTCCTCCCACTGAGTGGGTTTTAAGTCCAATTAGGTAGCTGTTAATTGCTCCCAAGATAAAAGTGTCACTACCGCTCCAATGTTGTTTGCTATGCCAGTCATTGCAGTTATTAGGCCTTAAAACTGGGATTAGACCATCAATTGATGTTCTCTCATTACAACTTGCATAATGCTTCCCAAAACTATGAGAGCTACCCTTAAGGGGAGGTGACTTCCAGGTCAGTTCCAGCTTCATTGCTCCAAATCCTGTGTCCAAAGCATATCCTGTCTTAGAGAATAGGGTCTTATCTTCAAGTTCTGGGAGGCAATCAAGGACTGTAGCAATAGCCTGTGTAATTTTGTGACTATCCTGGCCAACGACTCAAAGAACTTTTCTCCTGTCTAGCACTGTTTCTTGTAATGTAACCTTCAGCTATATATGTGGGGTCCTGTAGAGTGTTTATATGTATAATTTGTCAGAATGTTTTTAGACTAATATGATTCCCTCTTTTTTTTTTTTACATTAGCTAAGCATTATTTATCTCTCCTCTCTCTTTCCCTGCCTAACCCTCTCTCCAAACCCTCCCTCATTTAAAGTATCCCTGTTTTCCCCATTTCTACTTTGATAAATTCTGTCTCCTATGATCCTGCCTCTCTTGAGCTCCTTATTTTTCTTTATCACAATGGTTCTTTTCATAACCCTTCCTTCCCCTCTTCTATTTCAATACCCCATTTTACCTATTTCTCCTTTAGTAAATTTGTCTCCCATGGTTCTCCTCTCGAAGGTTCCTTCTTTTCCTTTACCTCCCTGGTTCCTTTCCATTTTCAAGATAGAAAGTTCTCCTTGCTAATTTCAAGGTTGCAAGTTTTCTTTGATATACCATAACTTAAAACATTAAAGGGGAGTAGGGATGCAGGGATAAGCTCCTTTTTTACCATATATATCTGTTGAATGACCAAGAGAAACCCCACTACTTAAGCAACATATATGCATTCATTTTATTTACATACATGAGTTTTACTTCAGCTCTCTCAACCATGAAGGCATATTGCTTTTTTTTTTTCACTGAAGGCTCCTGGTACATAGAGCCATTTGGACTGGTCTTTCTCCCTCATCTTCCTCTCTCTCTCTCTCTCTCTCTCTCTCTCTCTCTCTCTGTCTGTCTCTCCTGTTTTGTATCAACTTAAATCATAGAAAAATTTATGGATTTGTAAAGCCAGCCATTATACAGCCCAAATACTCTCAGGGAAGTGTTTTCAAAGCTAAAAGAACCCTCTTTAAATAAAACTCTCCTTTGTAGATTTGATTTACAGTGAAGCAATTGGCATGCATTATGAACCTGAGATTTAGGGACATAATTATAACCTGGAGTAGACATTCGGGAATATAAATAAAAAAGAGCAAGAGGTAAAATCTATAAACTGAACATTAATATGCTAAGTTAATACCCTATTATTAAAAGGAAACTGCCAGCCCAAACTACAGAGCTCTAAACAATGAGCCCCGAATCTTCCTATTGATTTGTGGAATAAAAATATTGTAATATCCCCACAAGGCCATATCAGAATATTGTAGCAACTAAATAGTCTTTGTTTGAACATTATAAAGCACTTGAGTTTACTGTACTAAGCCAATAATACTAATTAATTTTAAAAATGAATTGTTTCCTAAAAAACTGATAGTTTTTCTGAAATAGTTTCATATACTGGATAGTGTTGAGATGTAAGTCATCTTCAAATTCCTAATAATGTATTACACTAAATGGAATTTATTTATTTTGGCTAATAAAATTATTATTTACTATTATTCAAGGAATCATAGCTCTTAGAGCTGGGGGTCACTAGCAATGAAATGATTAAATTTGGATTAAAAGAAAGAAGCACCTACAACAATACTACAAGAATCTTGCTCTAAAAATCCAAAGTTTCATTACTATGCTTGTTTAGTACCTCAAATGTTCCTTTATTTTCTCCTAATATATGGATCACTGTTGTATCTGCTCCATATAGAGAAGGTAAATATATATATGAATATATATATTATATATATATATATATATATGAGATAGAAAGAATGAGACAATTGCAGATCCAATTCCTAACTGATTGTAACATGCTGTCTTTCACAGAACAGTAGATGGTGAAGTTCCAAATGCTGGTCCATTTGGAGCTGGAAAATTGAAGAATGAACTTGGTCGATATACCCTTTATGGTCATCAACAAAACCTACACCAATGACACAAAGAATAAATATACATAATTATAAACAGTGTTCACGTGTTATAACCTTAAAGAGATGTCCTCTCCTTTTCAATTCCCGAGCCAGATATTACCAAGAAAGTTACATTTCTTTGACTCTCTTTTAGGTTATCCCACAAATGAATGGAATTCAATAGAGTAAATTCAAGCTTATTATATTTAAAATAACAAACTTAGGAGCAGATTATTTATTGACAACCTGCCTCCTTAATTACCTGATGATGGGTGTGGTTATCTCAGATTGGTTCCTTTAAAACACCTTGGTGCTGGTTTACCTTCTCCACTTAGCACTGGGCTTTTTGCCACTGATTTAGGTTGATGTGTATTTTTCTACTACTTCCAAATCCAACATGTGCTTCCACCATCATCTGATCCTTCCACCAGTATTTTGCCAGTTATTTAGAAATGTGAAAGGGCAAAAATTCTGTAAAACTTGTGGTAGACATTGTAACCCAAAGCACTAAACTTTGAAAAGTGCTGAGAAAATCGTTTTAGCATCGAGTCAGGAACTGTAGAGCATCTGTGTTCATTCCCATAAATACTAACTGGTGATTCTTATATACAACACCATTTTCTTGTTGGTCCATGCCCCGATCATGCTACATGTCTTCAAGTCCCTTCTCAGGGAGGCAGGATACCAATGGTATTCTGTAATGAGATGTCAATAATAGGAAGGAGGGCATCTAGATTATAATACAGGTACAATGAGATAGAATATGTCTCATTTCCAGCTCCAAAGAAAGACAGAAACTAGCTCAGACTTCTTAAAAATCCAATATAAATTTACAGAAAGAATTAAAAGACTCCATATGAGAATGAAAACAATATAGGTTCTTGGCTTATCTGCTTTCAATATATTAAGTGCCAATAATGAATATGTGAGAAAAGATGCCAGCAACTATCAAAATTTAAAGATGTGTAGACACTGAAGGAATCTGTAGTATCAGGTAAAATGCAACATTGAAAGTTTTATAGACCATGTAATAATAACTTATACTTATATAATGTTTAACAACAACCTATGACTAGGAGTGTAATTTTGAATTTAGTTGTGCTGTGGGAAGGCAGAAGGATTAAGAAACTGACTTAAACTTAGGCGTGTAATAAAGGGAGAATTTGGGATGTGGAATGAGGACTATGCTATAATTCCCCTATGATCTCATCTTTTGGAGACAAGCCCCAGACCACTTACCCTATTTTCCCCAAGCTCACAGTGGGACTGATTGTGATAGTGACAGAAAAGGAGACCCTATAGCTATCCCAGAACAATTTGGGTCCTGGAGGACTAATATGTAGCTGATGTGGTACACCAGGGCATCCCTGGCTATTAAAGTGGAAGTTGTTCAAACTAACAAGGCGGTAGCCTCTGAGTGGTCTCACCTTCCATCCCAGCCTCTCCCCAAGAGCCCTCTGATAAGACTCCTCACGATTGATGGAGTTGATGCTTAAAACTGGCATAGTCAAGGCCTCCAAGAATTTATCTCACTGCTCTGCCTAGTATGTGGTCTGATTTGTCAGTAGTTATATATCCTGTTTAGAGTAAATGTGAAGATCTTTTAGGACAGAAGACAAGGTGAGAATCTTTGGAGAAGTGATAAAATGGGAGGTCTGTCTGGAGTCACAGCGACCTTTTATCATAGTATCACAGGGAATTCCCAAAGGAGAGTGCTACATGAGAAATAAATTTGCTCTTAGAGAGCATTGTCTGTTCAATCTCTGCCAATACCAAGTTTCCTATGTGGTGAACCAGGATGGTACATGGTATCAGTCCTTGGGGAATAACTCTTTCCAGAGCAGCCAGTCCCCAAAGAAAATCTCCCAGCCCTACTTCCCAGGGCTATGAGTGACTGGAATTGCCCCCTGAATGGCCTGGGGAGGTGGGACATCAGATGGATCCAGTATGAAGAAGCATCGGACTGACGTTGATTTATTTATACATCCAAAGTGGGTAGAAATTCACTAGATTGGACCATACTGTCTTATGGTTTCAAGACCAAATTATACGGCAGAAGGCAGTTCCACTGCTGATGTAAAGAGAATGAATGTGCTCCATGTTCAAGGGTATAATATAATAATATAATATTTCCCTACTCATTACTACGCACTAGGACATATCAGAATGAAAAGGAATGATGGAAATGATATAGTCTGACCTCTGATTTTCTAAGGAACTCTGTCTACAAAATTCTTAAAATATGACCATCTAGCTTCATTAGATAATCCTAAAAGAAGAAATCCTAACTGTACAGAGAAATGCTAATTTTTAGAGATAGCTGTGCACTGAACGGTCTTTGTGTTTTCACACTGCGCTCTAATTCACACAGTGCTTTCACCACATTATCTCGTCTTATTGTCACAGCTCATGAAGGGAAAGAATGTTATCACCTAGAATATCGATGCTCATCTTCAGAAAGTGGGGAATGGAAAATTTCAGCCATTAAGGGAAGTTAATCTGACCTCCTACAGTACTCCAAATAAAAAAGAACCACCCCATCATCGTTTCGTTAAGTTTCTTACGCCTTAATGAAAATGCGATAAGACGCATTTAATAAAAAAGCAAGAAACAGTAATCCTTACTCCCTACTCCTAACAATCCACTTAAGTGGAGGTTCAATTAAGATTTTCCTCTGTTATCAGTGCCATTATTAGTTTATGCTCCTCAGATTTCTTAGTCTGTACGCTTACTGATGATTTAGAAATTAATAACCATGAGCCAAGTCTTTGTCTCCCCAGTATACTAATCTTTCACATGTATACACACACACACACACACACACACACATCCCACTGCTCTGCCAAACTGAAAATTCTAAACCACTAGTACTTGAATTTCATTACGCAGACATGTGTTTGGCTTAATGATGTTGGGAATCTTAGGTACTTCCAGATGTTATTAACCTTGGTGTGAACTTTGATGTTTAATCAAATTCTTGACTGATGCCTTCTGTAGTCTTTAGATACTTAAATAGCAATTCATTTAGGGAGAACATAGAAAAGAGAGAAGCAAAGAAGGATGAGCTTTTGGCATGCTGTTTATTGGGCACAGAGATGCATTTTGGTCATGTTGAAGCTATGACAAAGAGGAGCCAGAGTTGGAAATGAACATGAGATGGAGGAACTAAAGCTGATGTTCCATCTTAACCAAATTCTTCAGTAAAGGATTTAACAGTTGTGTCTAGTATGCACTGAAAACTCGTCATTTCCTAAAGGGGCTGAAAAGTTAGAAAGATGACTGTTAAGTGTCATTAAATAAAAACACATAGGGTGAAACATGTAAATAAACATTTTGGTACAAATTATCTATGGCCAATTTCAGTCAAATATATCGAGTAAAACAATTCTGGAAATAAGTCATTCATACGTTTGAAATCACTTCTGTTCTGAGCAGTATGAGGAAATCTCTGCTGTCCTGCCCAGCACCCCCTGAAACATGAATCACCCTCTGTCGGGTGTGTCTATGCTATATGAACTGTCCAATAGTTTTACTTGGTTGCCACCTTGGCTATCAGATCAACTGAGCACAGTCTCTCTGTGTTTGGGTTTCAGTAACTCTATTCTCTTTAATACAGGCCACAATGCAGAGGATTGCTGATGCAACGGAAGCCTGTACATAGAAACATGGAAAGATGCAGACATTGCCATCATGCAGACATGGATTCAGGTCTTACAAGACAGCCACTGAGGATTAGTAGACAAGTCTAATACAACCTGTCAAGTGCTACATTAGAGCTGAGTCTAGTGCTATGTCAGCAGAGAACTCATAGCAAAATCCATGTGTGGAATACTTATGGGGAGAAGAAATCCTGAGTAAAAAATGGATTTCATTTATTTCTCCATAACTTATTTTTTGCATTTATTCCATAGATATTGACCATACTCTTACTCTGTGCTGTGTCAGAACAGTACGATTGGCCTGCCAAGCAGAAATGAGGGAGATCATGGGGTCTTGGGACACAATACTTGGGCCACCTCAAGATCTTTGAAAACCAAATATGGCATGTTGAATTTCACCCATTAGACATAGGGAAGCCATTCTATGATTCTTCTCTTTGCTGAGAATAGACTCTATATCTAAGCAACTTTTCCTATAGTCCTGTTTCCTAAAGTAGACTTTGAGTGAAGAAAGTTCTGAAGAAACCATATTTTCTTCTAAAATTTGAATGCTTTCAGTCTTTAAATAGTATGTCTAGAGAAGGTTTATAGTAAAATGAATGTTGCTAAGAGGAACTTATAATTCCATAAGAAAGCAATATTAATTACAGAAATATGTTACTTTGGAATCCACCCAATTTGCATTTCATTTTATGGTTTAATTTTGCAAATACTTTGCTAAACGATTGATGTTGCAGGCGGTTAAATTATTACTATTGGATGGCTAACATGACTGTATTACAGAAAAAGAAAGAATTAGGTTCTTCGCAAATAAAAGAAAATCAGAAATGAACTAAAAGAATGGACCATGGCTTTTGACATGGCAATTACTGAATAGCAGTCTATTTAACACCCTCCTAATCTCTTTGGATATGCAGATTTCCTAGGAAAAGCTGCCATGTCAAATGTCTACTTTTGTAACAGGCACACCTGGTCTCATAACTTTCCTCAGAAGGCCTGTCTGGTACGGGTGTCAAGGCAGGTAGATGTTATAAAAATATACTAAAGATACAAAAATAAATGTGACTGGATCTTGGAAACAGCCACCTTTGGTCTTTTTTATTTTGCCTTTAAATGCATGAGGGTTAACTTTAATTATTAGACCACCACAAGCATTAACATTTCAATCAACAAAAATTTACTGCTGTGATATTATTAGGAATGTATTTTTAATTTTTAAAATAATATTTATTGAGTTTTCTTACACTTCATACAATACATCACAGACAAATTTAGGCCCCTTCCCTCTCTCCAACTCCCACAGACCCTGCCACCAGATTTCAGATATTCTGTCATATATGTTAAGTCCTATCTTATCTAGCATTTGTATCCAGATGTCCCATGGTACAGTTCATCTACTGGAGACTAGTCAGCTTATCTAATCACCCCTTAGGGAAGATCTACTCTCCCTCATCCTGCAGTAATCGTTTGTTAATTATTCCTTGGCTAGGGTTGAGGCCTGCTGCCCATTTTGCCCGATCTATGTATGCTGTATTCTGTCTGATTGAGTTGACATAGGTCTTGTACATGCTGACATCATTGTTACAACTGCATAAGCAAGCTCCCAGAGGCCTGAAAACCTCTGTTTCTTTATGACCATGCACCAACCTTGGTTCTTACATTCTTCCTTCCCTTCTTTTGCAATGGTGTCTGATCTGTGGGTAGCTGAGGTTCAGTATAGGAGTCCTATCTAGGGAGACAGACTATACACTCTCTTATTCTTTAAAATTTAGTCAGTTGTGGCCTTCTGTGTGCATTGTACTCTGTTGTGTGAGGAAGCTACTCTGTTGAGAGTTGAGGGTGGTATTAGTCACCCTTGGCTTTTTTGACCAGTCACCTCGATTTTCCCAAGACTTCTCTATGGAGTGATGATGCCAGAACTTAGCACAAAGCCATTTTGTGAGAGCAAAACTATAGAGTTCCAGAAATACATGTAGGTCATCCTGCATGCATCAATAAAGTCAGAGCACCACTGAAATCTTCTAGAATCTAGAATGTACTGGGCTATAATCGCCACTTAAGCAAAAGATTGACAGGATATTGTATATGAGAATTATCTAAGTACACCATCCAGATTAAAGCACAATTTCAGAAACAATGTCACACTGATAGAGTCATTTTTAATTATCTTCACTTATATAAGAAACATTTAGCATTACAGTACAGTTATTGTGGTAAACAACCAAAGTAAAGTTTCATTCTGAATTCAGGTCAGTCAGTTCACCTGGACACATACAGGCAGCATGGTGTCCAGCACAGGTTTTTCATCAATATTTTTTTTAATCCAACAGATTTTTGTTAGACTTTCTCTCTCTTCCAAACTCTGCTGAGCTTGGCTGTGATGGAAGGAAACACAATCACAAAAGCCTCTATATTCTTCACGATACTCGGTCTGGAGTAGCATTGATAATATGGCTAAAATGTCTTTCAAAACTCATTTTTACGAATCATTGCCTGGACAACTGTTGTCCTCACAGAGCCTAGAAAAGAGGCTCTTTCACATGCATAAATCTAATCTTGCTTTTCAATTGTCAAATGAATAGGATTCAGAATATGGAATTTACCACGTCCAGTTCTGCATTTTACATTCTTGATTCTCACAGAGTTGTTAGCAACTACCATTTCTGTGACAGGGATATCCTTAGAAGTAAATTAGAGCTCCTACTGCCTCCTAGAACATAATCAGTTATCTTGCAAGACTCTAGTGATGTAAATGCAGGTTCAGCTACAAGTAATATCTGCTCTTAGCCGTCCTTGACAATTTATTTTCATTTCTAAGGAGGGTTCTTTCTAAAGTTTTATATTTATTTTTATTTTATGTTTATTAGTATTTTGCCTGCATGTATATAAGTGCATCTGTGTTGTGTAATAACGATGGAGGACAGAAGAGAAGAACTCAGATTCCCTGGATCTGGAGTTACACACAGTTGCTAGCTGCCGTGTGGGTGTTGGGAACCAAACCATAGTCCTATTCAAGAAAAGTTATTGCTTTTAACCACTGAGCCATCTCTCCAACCTGCTAAGCAGGACTCTTAAGAATACCTGAACCACTTGGTTAGAATGATGAGGAAACTTAGTGTTTCATGAGGAACAGGAAATGTTCATCTGGGAGACAGGATAGCAGCAAGAATTTTTTTTTTCTCTTCCAATTTCTCTAAGATTATAGTGTAAGTCTTAAAAAATCAGAACAGCAAGTAAAGTAAAATGCAAAGCAAGAAAAATCAATCCATGTGTTTTGGCTCAAGATAAAATAGAATCCCAAAGGAGGAAGGTGTGTATGGACATTTAGAAAGACGGTGGTGGTAGTCTAAGTAAATTAGCTAGCACTAGAGAGAAACTAGAAGAAAGAACTCCTCGGATATTTATCTTGTCAGCTAATACGTGGTAGATACTTCGCTATGTTTTACGTGTTCCCCACCTTCCTGGATTCCTGGATTATAGCTAATCAGTATAGAAAATAAAAAAGCAAGCAGTGCACTCTGTATGAGATGAACCACTGAACGCCACGGTGTTCTCATGACCACCTGTGACTTGATTCCATGATAGTTATGTGGCCACAGTGAGCTCTTCTTCCCCATTTTTCTGCTTAAATTTTGTGTTTTGTGTTTACAACTCTCATCCCACTTCCCTGTACTGTGCACCACCTATTCCACTCAAATTTCATCTTTATTTCCTACACATGGATGCATAGGTTCTCTTCTAATTTATTGGCTGGCAATTCTGAAATCTGGATGTGGAAACGGGATGTGAGCATGGTTTATGTTGGTCATTACGCCTTGTCTGAGCTAGATACAGTGCACGGTGTGTGGATGTCTGCAAGGTCAGGCTCCAGAGCTTTTATGAGCCTCGGGTCTCATTTGGTTTCAACCTGCACCTTCGCAGTGCCATTCTTCTGGGTGATATTTCCTTCTGAAAGAAGATGCCTTCTGTATTTCAAACCTCATAAGTACACTGCATGAAATAACACAGAGAAATGAATCACTAGCTGTGGTTTTATCACCGAGACTGATTATGTGAGTGATATGAAGTTTTATAGTAAATACGCCAGTGTTGTTTACAGGGAGTTGACCACTAAGCACTTGGAATTTCTGTCACAAATTGTAAACACCATTAAACAGGAAATGGCCTTATAAAAATCAAATGGATAATAGAGTCTTTTTTTTCTATTCTTCATTCATGTTTCTGACTCTTGAACTGGTTGTGCCTTCTTTTAAAAATAAACAACAACGAAAATTCCAGCTTGATTGATCTAATACAGTTCATGAGAGATGTTCTATGGCCATTGGATACTGAAGATAATTTTTTACTCGCGGGAGTAGCTTTAGTGAGAACTGTGTATTAGTATATATTATCTCAGTAACTCTTTCATTTCCTATTCGCCTGAGAAGGAGAAACTTCCATTCATGAAGATTAAGGAGAAGGGGAAAAGAAAGTACACCCACCATTATCTAGTATGTGCTGGGAACCGCAAACGTATTTTACTTTATCTTCACAATGAATTATTAATGAAGCATTATTGCCATGTTTGAGAAATGAGGAAATGAGCTGAGGGATATATGTATTATGTTGTACATGTGTAGGGACTGTAATCTTTTCAATAATTGCATGGGTAAGAATCATCATTTCCTTTTTAAACTAAAACACTGGTTTCTAGGAGTTGTTAGCATGCCGATCTTTGACCTGTTTGAGTATATTAAAGTTTTCCCCACTTGACATTATTGATGTGTTAGACAGTGATTCTTTTGTGGGAACTATCCTGTGTGTTGAAGAGGATTCAGCAACATCCTCATCTTTCACCTGCCACTAGATGTATGTTGTACCTTACCACAAACCGTAGGAAGTACAACAAATTAATCTGCAGACATGTCTAGATATCTCCTAAGAGGAAGCATCATTCTAGGTAAGAGCAGAAGGATTACTACTGCCAACAAACAAGTGACAGCTCTGGGATTTAACCAGAATCCCAATACTCCAAATCCTTTACTTACTTAAGTAATTACCAGTAAATAGCAGCTGTAGCTGGCATTTAATTAGTGTGTACTCATGAGGCAAGTGTCATTACGCCCTTCTCACATCTGAAAAGAGTAAAGCACATCAAGGTTAAAATGTGTCCTAAGTGTTGAGGTCTATGTAGTGAAGTAGAAGTTTAAATCAAGCAGCATAACGTTAACTCATCTTTACCCACTGCATACCCTCCATGGCAATTATTCTTGGTGACCACTCTATCAGTCTTTCCCAGTGTCTTCCACAGCTTAAGAAAAAAACATCCTTTCAATAGAGAAGCTTCAAATGTCAGTTGTTACAGTCCCCTTTCCATACAGCTATGTCATAAGCCACTGGTCCACCATACTGCATGGGTTTGGCCTGAGGTGTTAGTATGTCTGGTTATATAGTAGAGCACCTAGTTAGAAGATGTACAAAATGAACCCTTCCTTCCTCTCACTCTTGAGACCCTGAGGTATGGTGCCTATCTACTGTTGCCAATACAGAAAAATCAGGATTTCTGAAAGCTAGAAGTGGAAGGATAATGTCCCTAAGCAATAAATCAGGGCTGGGAATGCCCACCTGTAAATGAACATCATGGAGATCATGAAGTTAAGAATGATGAATAATAAATAATAAAAATAAAAAATTGCCTCAGCTTCTGTGTGGTATTATCCAAGATACTCCCTATCTGTTACTTTCTGTGGTTTCAGTTATCCATGGTCAACTGTGGTATCGTATGAAAATATTAATTGAAATAATTCCAGAAATGAATCATGTAAATCTGAAACTGTTCAAACCGAGTGACAGCAAAGATAGCTTGGATCATCTTAATGATAGCTTGGATCATCTTATTCCATCTTCCTAGAACATGAGTCGTCCTGTCATTCAGTGAACATCATTCATCACACATGCACCCCACCATATAGCGGCCTTCCTTGTCATGTTAAGTGCCATGGTATCATAGCCTCTGTGTCCAGGCAAATACTGCATAGCAGAAAAACATGTGTTGGTGCTTCTGTCCTCCCCTCCACCTCTTCTCATCATGTAGGCATCGTTTTGTCTTATGTCATCACAGGGAGGAGAGAACAGTATGGACAATGCAGTCAGGTATGTATGGGAGACACTTTTGCTTCCTTTTAGCATATTTTCATGCTATATGGTTATAGTGTAAAATTTATAAATCAAATTTCATCATAGAATATGTAAAATCTTCCAGTGGGAATTATAGTTTCAGGCAACCACTTGGGATCTTGGAAGCTATTTCCTCATGTCTATAAGGGAACCAGTGGGTTTCATTTATACCGGATACCACTTTAACTTATTTGATTCCCAATGTGAACCTTTCATTTTATATTTTTGGGGAACCTATTTAGTGATTACTAGTTTAGTTAACAATTCTTAACTCATAACCCATAATTCTTTATTGTTCTAGTATGTTTTCATTCCTTCTTAGACGTGTTTCCTGCTCTTGTCTCCTGTATTAGTTACTTTTTTTGCTGTGGTAAAACACCATGACTAAACAACTTATATTTGATTTACAGTTCCAGAGGGTTAGGGTCTATTGTGGAAGGGAGGTGTGGCAACAGAGGTGTCCAGAGCAGAAAGCTAAATAGCACATCTCCAAACAGGCACAGGAAGCAAGGAAAACAAAATGAGCAATAGACTGTGGGTCTGAACACTCAAAGCCTACTCCCAGTGACATACTTCCTTCATCAGCACCACAGCCCTTTCCAAACAGCACCAATAAATGCAGAAGAAGCATTCAAATAATTGGAATCTGGGAATATTATCACTAAAACCACCACATTCCACTCCTTGTCTCCCACAGACTCATCCCATATCATAAGGTAAAGTGCATTTAGTCCAAACAAAAGTGCCCATAGTCTTTAACATTCTCAAGATTATTCAAGAATTCAAACTCTCTTCTGAGACTCAAGGCAGTCTTTTAGACATAAGGCCCTATAAAATCAAACAATGAATTACATGCTTCCAACATTCAATGGCACAGAATACACATTCCCATTCCAAAAGGGAGGAAACAGCCATAGCAGGAAAATACCAAACCAAAGCAAAACTGTAAACCAGCAAGGCAAACACCAAATACTATATCTGTATCCCATACGCAATATCTGGGATTTCAGTTTCAAATGACTTAGATGGCTCAGACCATCCAACTTTACTGCCTACAACACATTTTTCTCTTGGTCTGGTACCACTCGCTCTGTGCAGCTCTCCTTGGCAGATGTCTCATGTTTCTGGCATCTCCAATATCTCGGGGTCTTCACTATCAACCAAGCTTGAACTTCACAACTTTATGCAATGGCTTCTTTGTATCTCTTAGCCATTCAGAGCCTTCTTTATTAGGGACTCCCCCGCTACATGCCAACTGGCCTTCCTGGCTCTCTGAAACCTCAGAGGAAGAACTGATGACCATCTCACTCTTGCATCTTTTATGCCTCTAAAAACAACACCACGTGAATGATACTGAAAAGTTGGCCATCATCTTGGAGTAGACCTAGGCTGTCTGGGATCACATATGCAGCTGTTTTTGTATTTTTTGTATACTATGGCTTTTCATTAACTGAAAATTCCTTAGGATTTTTCACAATTCAGAAGCTTAGCTGAGTGGGGTCTTGTCCCAGGAGTACTTTCTCCATTGTTGAGTGAAAATCTAGAGTGTTCTTAATGGCTCTAATTGTCTTATCAAAGAAAGCCTCTCTTCTAATACGTGCCTCGGTTGCCTTGGATCCCATATTATTAAGCTTCACAGTGCTCATTTTCAACCCAAATAGTACATTTTGTATGTGTTTCTGCCCCACTTGCTCTTTTTCTTTATAGCTCTGCATAATAGTTAACATTGTTAACCACAACACCAATTCAACTTTGCTGTTACATCTTTGTTTCCTCTCCCTCTGGAACATCTTGAGCCAGGTCTCTGTTAAAGCCTGCTTCCCCCGCCTGCCAATAATCTCTGCTTACAGCATTCAACTGGTTTTCCAGCCAACATTTCCAAAGTCCTCCACATTCCTCTCCAAAACAGCAAGGTCAGGTTCTTCACAGTAACACCCCACTCTCTAGTACCAACTTTCACATTAGTTACTTTTCTTCTGTTTTGATGCAATACTATGGTTAAGGTGATTTATAGAAACAAGAGTTTATTTGCTGTATGGTTGCAGAAGGTTAATATTCCAGCATGATGGGGACATTAGGATGCAGCTAGAGCAGAAAGTTGAGCACTTCCATCTTTAAGAGACCCAGAAATCAAAAAGAGTAACACTGGCAGTGAGGCAGGTTATGAACTCTCAAAGCCCTCTTCCAGTGACATGCTTCCTCTAGCAGGGCTACATGTCCTAAAAGTTCCATAACCTGCCCCAAACAGTATCACCACATGGGGACCAAGTGTTCAAATCCTTATAGTCTATATCCTATAGTCTGTTTGTTGAAACCACCACATCTCCCATACACAATGACATCCCTGAAGGGTGTGGGATGCTCCTTTATATTGGGGAAAATTTATGTCAGATATCGTTTTGTTTGTATGCACTGATAATATCTACTATAACAAGGAGCAACAACCAATATCAGAGCAATTATTATATGCTGTGTCTTTACCTAAATACTTTTCATAGGTAGCTCTTAATTCTCCTAACAATCCTGTGAGATAGGCACTCCCATTCTCCAAGGTTTACAGATGAGTAAAATGGAGAGCAGAGAGGCAGACACATGATGATGTGGGTTCTGTGTGGTGAAGAGAATGATATATGATAATCATCCTTTTGTTGCTAAATGAGTGTTTGTTAAATATGTAAGCAAAAGTAAAAGAGCAAATAGCAAATAACAGTGAGAAGCCACAGAGAACAAAGCATCATCAAATCAGGCACTCAAAACATCCAGCAGGAATGGACTGCAGAAGTAAATTTTAGGCAGTCAGCTGGAGTTCCTGATAAGCAAGTCCTGGGGGATGGTGAAGTGCCCTTAGGTGGGGTTTCTCATTAAAAACAAATCATAAAAAGGTAATGCCATCAAATAGGGGCTTCCCATCGTCCAGTAGAAATGCCTAGGGAAATCCTGCTGAAATGATCATGCTGGACTTTCAGTAAGCTCTGGGCAGAGCAGAGCATTCTTCATAGATGAGCTTTGGGCTTCTCACTCTAGTGTCAACTTTAATAACATGACATAAGCAACAGTGACCTTGGCTGGAAATATTTTACCTTCTAGCTGTTCTCAAGCACTCAGTGGTTTTAGATACTAGCGGATGCTTCCTGTTTTCCTTTCTCCTTTTACAGAATTAGGGAGTCAGCCTAAGCCAGGACAGGGAGTTTTGGAAGAGACAAGGGAGGGTCTCCTCGCCTCCTAAATCTACTTTCAGCAAGCTTAAACATCGAATTACAAATTACCTATATAATGTACATTACCCAGAAAGATGGATCTCATCCTGCTTATTACATATCTCACTCGGTGCTCTGCTGTTGACATTGACTGACATTGGTGACAGAGTGTGATGTTCTAGTGTCTGTATCCTTTATAGACTTCTAGATTTCTACCACCAATAAAAAAGGAAAATAACTGAAGATATGGCTCAGTGACGAAGAGCACTGGATGCTCTTGCTGAACACCTGGGTTCAGTTCTCTGCACCCACATGACAGCTAACAGCCACCTGCAGCTCCAGTCCCAATAGATTTAATGCCCTCTTCTGGTTTCTGAGGGCATTGCATGCATGGCTATATTGGCATGCAGGCAAAGCACACATACAGGTAAAATAAATAAATAAATAAATAAAAATTTAAAAGTCATCATCCTTGTTAATAATAGGCCCCTGTGCATAGTTATGTGGAAATCTATGGATCCAGAAGTGACATTGATGACACACACTGAGCACATGCTATTGACTTTTAGTGAGACAGACCACCTGACAATGACTCTGTGTTTCGTAAATCCACTCTCCATGCCTTAGAGGGGGGCGGGGGAGGTAGAAGACTTTTAAAATACATAATGTTCAACTTCTTTTAAGAAGATGTACATGTAAATACACAATTAAAACTCTGGAACAACATATCAAAAAAACATAAACCAGATCAGAATATTCTAGATAAGAGGTGGTTCAGCTAAGGACTGTGGAACTTGAACAATGACATTACTACATATCTTCTAGATTTGCAGTAAGAAAGACTATATCTTAGAAGTACCAGTACACACAAGAAGAAAACACCCTGAACTCCTTAGACAAAGAACTGGTAAAAGGGGAGCCAGGAATGTGACCGACAATTGTCTACTTCAGCTAAACCCTCCCACATCCAGGGTAGCAAAGAAAGAACGACATCGTTTCCCAAGGTGAAATAACAAGGAAACACTCAAAGACTCCACTACAGTAATTCAGAGAGAAATCTGGGACTTTTTTCTCCACCAGTTGTTAATAAGTGCTCAGCCCCACAGGATCCCATGAAAATGACAGACCTTTACCACACCTAAAGGAACAAAGTGTCCCTATGTATCTACCAGAAAGATCAGTGGAGGGTCTTTCACAATCACACTGTGGTCATGAGATCCCCCTTAATCCCATCTCAATGGGCCCACAGCTCACCTATACCCTGCATTATATAAAAGTATATGATAGGCAAAAACAGAGGCAAAGACAATATTCTTGAATTTCTAAATTTTTTTTGGATGGGTAAGGAAAAATGACTATGATATAGTTCTAAACATATGTGGATAAAAATTTAAGGTTGTAATAACATACATGTATATTATATATATATATAATTTGGCAACAGGAAAGTGATAAAGGAAACTAAGTTTCTTTTGCACACGTGTGTGTGTCTGTATGCATGTGTATGTGTGTGTATGTCTGTATGTGTACATGCATGTAGAGGCTGGTGGAGACCAGTAGATGACCTGAATTTTCTGAAGCTGGAGTTACAGATAGCTATGAATCACTCAGGGTCTGTATTGAACTGAACTCTGATCCTCTGCAAGGGCAGTCAGTACTCTTACCCACTGAACCATCTCTCCAAGTTCGAAAAATACATTTTCTATTTTAATTCTTCCTGTTGATAAAATGGTGATCATTCCTGAGTTATAAGCTGTGAAGTACCTAGAGCCATCCAAGAGTTGGGGAAAAGAAAACAAAGATATAAGCAAGTATGGCTACAACAAATTAAGGAACAAACAAACAGCATAACAAGGGGAGTTTAGTACTAATATATTGATAGTTTAAATGTAAGTTGTATGAACACATCAATTAACAGGCAAGTATTTATGTCCAAAGGTATAGAACAATTAGAATACAAATCAACAAAATATTACAATAACACTAGCAATACTATTGATTACAATTATTTAATAAATATGCCAAATATTTACAAAATTAACTCTATTTTACTGCGAATGAAAGCTTCCCCCAAAACCTGCATCTTAAGCTGAAACCTCTGCTAGGCTGATCAGTGATTAGAACTTCAACGATTGGGAAGAATTTGGAATGTTCCAAGTTCAGAGCCTAATTGCAATTTATCTTGGATTGTCTTTAGCTGCCTAAATTGTCATTTCTTGCCCCTCTCTGTGTCTGACCTAATATCCAGTGACTCCCAAGTTAAAAACATTTTGGGATTTATTAACTTGACAAAATCTTAGCTTCCACCAACCGAAAGGCTGACTATGATTACATAACATCTGAAGCCTTTCCCTGAGATGCCATTGCTTTACTGTGACCACCTACTTAATGTTTCTACCAATGTACTTCAAAAGTATTGACTTATGAATTCCTAGTTCCCTTACGATAAAAACTTAATGAAACAATTTCCATATTAGAACATGAAATTTGGGATGACCTAAATCTGTGTTCCCTGTCCATGGTCACTGATACTTGATTTTAGAATAAACTGTCCATTATCCCCTTTGAACTGAGAGTTGTGAGTTTGTGTTGACACAAAGTGTTACAAGATTGTTCAAATTCTGAGCCCTAAAACAAAACCTTGACTCACTTAAAAGAATTGACATCATGGAAAATCTATGTTCTAAACACAACATAACTGAATTAAAAATAAATAACAAAAGAACTCATCTAAATTATCTTCCCCACAAACAACTAAGACTGATAGTTTTTGAGTCACAATCTAAAAAGGCATTATATAACATAAGCAAAAAGATGTACACACATTCACCGTTTTCTATAAAAAGAAACACACTATTCATATTCTCTTGCCATTTTTTCTTCCATATGACATATGGAAGCCAACATGCATATCACACTGAGCCAGGCCTCAGACCCAATCCTCACAGCAGTCCTGTGGGAATGATGTCATTTACATTTACATAGAATTAAGTTCCCCTTATTTCATGTCCTGTTTTAAAGCCAAATTGTTTTAAAATCATACTATAATGTCAATATACAACTCTGTATTAGTACTTAACGAGATCTGGCTTTTTCTATGGCAAGAATTATGTTGTAGAAGTATTTATACTGTAATTTATTAAATTGGCTGCCTGTTGATACTTCATCCTTTGCTATTAAAAATGCTACTGTGAATATAACGCATGTGGTGACTGTACTTCTCTTTGTACTTGCTTGAAATGCAGAATGACTTTGCTAGAAGTAGAATGCAGTGTAAAAGCATATGCTTATTATAAGTTAGAAAGGTGACTGTCAAATTGCTTACCACTTTGGGTTTCATCAGTGTGTACTCACACCAGTCACGGGAAGAATGGAAATGGCTGAAGATGGTGAAAACAATCAGTAATATGCCTTTTGTCTTAATGCCTGAATAATGATATTTTTTTTTCAAGCTTGTCTATTTTGTGTCATTTTCCCTCAAGGTGTCATGTACAAAGTTTGTTTCTGTGTCTTTCCTCAGTATTTTCTTCTGCAAATCCTTTTACACACACATTTCCTATTCCCCCATATATTTTTAATTATCCTTATTTTTACCTTTTTTTTGTCAAGGCAAGAGAAAGTGTTCTTTGAAATAAATGCACATTCCTACCTTCAAAAAAAAAACCCACACTTGCCAAATAAATTGATCATCAAGAATTCGTTGGCGCTCTGAAAGAGCCATGCAGTGAACGGAGACAGGTAAGGAGCATCTGTAGTGTTTAAATGGGGTAGTGAGATACACATACTGGCCACTGGCAATTCTTTGTTAAGGTGTCAGAGCTCAAAGGTGATGATTACACAATGATCAGTGGGTGAGAACGTACAGGACAGGGGTAACGGTCTCCCCAATGACTCTTCTGGTCTAATTCTACTTGAAAAAGACTGTGTCTTACTGTCAGTTCTGGAGGGTAACCAAGTGCAATGGCAACAAGCAATATGGTTTGAGGAACTTTAGGATCTCTTTGGTCAACAGCGCCAAAAGATGAAGTTCTTTCCTGGCACTGGACTTTTCATTTCATAGCCTGTGGGGTCTACGATGGCCACTGAATCCCCGTCATAGGGTAACTACATTTAAACTCTTTTTATTTTCTTTGTGTATATATTGAAAGAAATTTCTCTGGTATGTTTCCAAATGAGTCTTTCAAGAGGCCGTTGGTGTTAGTTATCCCTCCCCTTTCTCCCACTTCTGTCCATTCCCATCCCATTAAACATATCCTATCCATTATCCCCCATTCCCATTCGTATCACTGCACTCCATCTCCCCTCCCATGAACCAACTATAAGGATTCTTGTTAGTCTCCTGATCTCTAAGGATTTTCCAATTGAAACTACCTATCTAATGACTCAAAGTTAGCATCCACTTATGAGAGAGAACATGTGATAGTTGTCTTTCTGGGTCTGGGAGACCTCACTCAGGATTGATTGCTTCCAGTTCCATCCATTTTCTTGAGAGTTTCATAATGATTTTTTCCTAAAACCTGAATAATAGTCCATTGTATGAATATGTCATACTTTGATCATTCATTCATCAGCTGATGGACATCTAGGTTTTTTCACATTTCCTGAATGTTGTGAATAGGGCAGCAATAACCATGGATGAACAGATAACTTCATAGTAAGATACAGATTCCTTTGTGTGTATGCCCAAGAGTGGTATGGCCAGATGGTGTTGGGTTTCTTTGGGGGGTGTGGAGTGCTATTTAGCTCTTTGAATTATTTCTATATTATAATACTAACACTCTGTCTGATGTACAACTGGTAAAGATTTTTCCCTTTTTATAGGTGGCCTCTTCACTTGAGTGATAGTGTCCCTGTTATACAGAAACATTTCTGATTCATGAAGTCCATTCATCAGTTCTTGGTCTTAATGCTTGGGCTATCTGGGTCCTTTTCAGAAATGTGGTTCCTGTGCTTCTAAACTCCAATGTATTCCCTACTTTCTCCTCTATTAGATTTAAGTATCAGGTCTTACACTGAGATCCTCAATCCAATTGGAGCAGAGGTTTGTACATGTTAAGACATAGGGATCTACTCCTACATGTATCTATCAAGTTGGACCAGCACCATTTATTGAACAGGTTATTTTGGTCCCAGGTTATTTGGTGTGTTTTGGGTGCCTTTGTCAAAAATCAGGTGACTGTAAATGGATGGACTTAAATCTGGGTCCTCAATTCCATTGATCGATGTGTCTGTTTTTGTATCAGTACTACACTGCTTTCATCTTACCATATACACTACTATACTTATACAATAGCACTTTAGCATAAGCTGATATCATGGATGGTGGTGCCATCCTTTCCACTTTGTATCCCCTTTATCCACTTCACATGTTTTATTGTTCTAGCTAAGGCTTCAAGTGCTTTACTGCACAGGAATAGAAAGAGTGGACATCCTTGTTTTGTTCTTGATTTTAACAGTGATGCTTTGAATTTTTCTCCATTTAGTATGATGCTGGCTGTTAGACTGTTATATGTTGCCTTTGTTATTTTGAGATATGTCCCCTCTATTTCTTGATTCTCCATGATTTTTTAGTTACAGAAAAACAAGGAGAAATCAAGCTCGTACTGACCTCAAAGTTCCATCTCTGCTGGCTAGCTTTCTTAGTCCTAGAAGGGGCTGACAGAGAAAAGTAACCATCCGCCTTGCCCAGCTGTGCACCCTGTGAGTGGCAGCAACTGGCTTGGCAAAAATATGCCCACTGCTGCCGGAGTAACCAACCAGCTTCTATTTAGATCTAATGCCCACTTTACAATAAGGAACCCATATCTGACACTGTTTTCAAGGTCAGGAACCTGTGGCTAGACAGGCCATGGGTCACAGGTGAGAATCTGTGACTATCATTCTACTAAATATATATAATATTAAACTGACTCCTAATGACTTGTTGCATCTATAGCTAGGGAAGAAGGGAGGAAGGGAAGGAAAGGGGAGGGGAGGGGAGGGGAGGGGAGAGGAGGGAAGGGGAGGGGACGGAAGAAGCTAATTTCCATTTCTTCAGCAGAATGTATGTGTGTGGGAGAGCTTGAAGTCACACTTAGGAAGCTATTCCTTCTCAAATAAGTAGAAAATTCATTAAAAGCTTATGCACCTACGTTTCCTCCATTTCCTTCAAGGTAAGCCACTGCTGGAGTTTTCTGCCAGTAAAAGGATGCACGTGTCCATAGTGAAGAAATTTCTAGCCCTGGTGTCCACTAATTATTAACATGACAGAAAAAGTGAAAAGAATCCCATTTGGAAATTTTGTTCAGAAATTGAAATTTTAATGAATAATACCTTTGAATCCCATTTCCTGATACTGAGATCGCCCCCTTTCAACAATAGGATTCAAGCTGTGCTTGTGCTGAGCACATGAACTTTGTCCTGCTGGACAGTGACAAAAGCAAGATGTGTCTTTGCTTTGGGAAATTGTTCTTTTATTACCCAAAGATAGTATTCACCAAGCTTGTGAAGACTTTCTTGGTGGGGGAGGGGTAGACACCAAATCTGTAGACATTGAACCATTTCTCTAAATCTCTCAGCATTTAATGTGATTATAAAACCCCAGGACAGGTTCCCAAGAAATCCATATGAATTTTGTTTTCATCAAACAATGAACTTTTAAAAAAGACAATTCATCTCTTCTTAGTCTCCAGCCTCAGGCCTGTTTCTGAGAAGACATGCCATCCTGCGGAATTGGAATTGCTTTTGTCTCTTTTGTCTTGGTTCAATTTTATCAGTAACTGCTTTGAGATATCTGGTGAAAAAAACAATGATTATTTTCTTGAGAAATGCTTTCAAAGCATTATTTATTTTTAGTTGGCAACCAAGGCATAATGTTTCTAAAGCCCTATAAAAAGTAGTACTTGATCAAGTCACAGGATATTGAGAAAGTATGTAATTTTCTAAAACACGTACCAAAATCGCTGATCTGTGAAAAAATAAAAAATCCAAACTTTCAAATAATGACCAAATAACTATGTTTGGATTTTTTTTTTTTGGAACAACTATAAGAGAACCAGCTCTTTCTACAACTGATTCTCCCCTGCATCAACATTGCTGTTGTCATATCCGGGGCTCACAGAACCATAGAGGTGACAGGTATAGCAACTGTGGGTGTTGGTGTCCCAATGGGGTTCCTTGGTTGAGCTGGTTCAAGTCTCTGCCTCCTGCTGAAAGTACTTGTTACTCAGACTTCACAGTTGCCTTCTTTTGGTGGAGAAATGCACTCAGTCTATGGAAAGGACACATTCCACCATCACAGGTGAGGAAGGCAAAATGTGAAGCTCTCCCATGTGGTGGGGACAACAGACTCCAACAGCACATGAAACCACATCCACATTCCAATCTTACTCTACCCTCTCCTATTACATTACCTTACATAGCTCCCTACAAGAATCATTCTTTAACAAATACTTTGAAATCCATCTCTTCTTCAGCCTTGCTTTCAGTGGACCAGCAGGTAGCTCTTTTAAGGAGAGTCGGATGGAAAAAGGCATTTTGCAAAGTGGAACTATGTATGCATCAAGTTAGAAGCAAAAAATAATAATTTTTCCATTGACCCACTTAGAAATGAGGGTTTTTCTTTTGTTAAATTTGCTTAGTAATCTGAACTTTTCCCTTCTGTTTCAATTAAAACTATATCAAATAATTTTATTCTAGTGTTATTTAATTTGTTAACTGAACTGTTGTGCATGTAATAAAAGTTTTTGTTTTTGTTTTCTCAGGTCCCATGGCTGCTCACAGAGATGCTGTTTGGAGCATGCAGATTTAAACAGAGGGAGGAACGGAACTGAGGTCTTGAAGGGCAGTCATTGGGCTGTGAAGAGGAGTCCTTGACAGGTGCTATCCGACCATCCTTACCTCATTCTCCCTGTATGATTATAGAGACTTGTGCCAGGAGCTGGAGCTGGAGTGCATTCAGTTATTCCATATGAAGGCCCTTTGCATGTGTGGATTGTTACAGTTGCACAACTCACCATTGTTATAGCCCAATTTTATAAAACTCAAAGATCTGAGCAGCCTTTTTCTCTTTCATTTGCATAATTCAATCTCAGTAAATCTCTTTCCTTCACCGTTTCTACAGAAGCATCCTCTGAATAAACTGAGCAGTCTCTCCAAATGTTCTTAACTTCCGTGTTGGCTCCAATGCACCCAAATAATTGAAATTTCATGTGTATCACTTACATATCCTGCTCAAATCTTTTCTTCCCAGGGACTCTCTGTAGAACCTGAACAGGTGATGATAAGGGAAAACGATCTGTGACCTTCTCTTCTTGTCTGAGCAATGGATACCTACCTTTCTTGAGACTTAATATCTAAATTCTGTAGTCATAAATTAGACTGAACTATAAAGATTTTATTTCAATTGCTTGCAGGTGTTGAGAATTGAGGGTAACAAATACTATCCTGAGCACCAGCTTACACCTCACGAATTCTTTATGACCTTTTTGCCCCAAAGGCAGCTCTTTCCACAGGTCTATTTAGGACAAGCAGGGCCAGACCTGACCCCAGTTTATAAAGCAAGTCATCCTTTCAACTACTATTGAAGAGGCTGTGCAGAGGGCAGAGCTCAGCTGTGGCTCCTCACCTGTATTTCTAAACTCAAGCTTTACAATCTGACATTTTTATTGTAGTTTATTTTTCTAATTACAGTAATACACAGTGAAAGCAGAAAATTGCAAAACATAGTACATCAAAGAGGAGAGAAAATCCATAAAGATAACAATGCCGAGGACAGAAATAGCGACTATTCATACTGACAAATTAGGACATTTTGATGGAGCAGATTGAATGAGGTCATTTGGACCGGACCTTTTCCCTGTGGGAGATGCTGTAAAGAAGAATGCTTGGCATAACTGTTTTTCTATAGGCTTGCAAAGTGGCTCTTTGAATATATATATAATTTTATCAACTTTTGGTTTTTCGTGCATTTAATATAAAACACCTTAATCATGTTTAGGTCCCCCTTCCCTCTCTGCATCCCTTCTATACTCCACCTACAGGACTTCATGTATTTTGGCACATATGTTGTGTTAAATTTGTGTACCCAAAGGTCCTTCAGTGTGGGTTCTTCCACTGGAACCTGTTCAGTCTGTCTCGCATCACTCCCTTAAACAAGATCGACTCTCTGTCACCCAGCAGTGATCAGCTACCAATAGTTCCTTGCCAAAGTTGTGGCCTCCTGCCCATTTCCTCTGTTCTATGCTGGTTTTTGTCTGATTGAGTTTGCATCGGTCTTGTGCATGCTGACACCCCAGATGTCTATAAGACTCTGTTTCCTTATGGTCATGCACCTCCTCTTCTGGCTCTTATGATATTTCTGTCCCCTCTTCAACAATGGTCCCTGAAACCTGAGTGAGTAAAATTTAATACAGGAGTCCTGTCTGAGGACCCACACTCTGCAGATTCTTATTCTCTATACTTTGGCCAGTTGTGGCCCTTTGAGATCGTTGTCCTCAGTTGCATGAGGAAACTTTTTGCTGACGAGAGTTGAAAGATGCATTAGTATTCTCTCTACCCCTTGTTCCACTGTGTTCTGAGCTTTAGAAATTCTCTTGTAGATGTGTCAGTAAGAGCTGGGCATCACACAAACAGTTACTCTCTGTGTGTGACGTTGTGGAACTCTGTAATAGTTTGTCTATTGCAAGAGGAGATTCTGGCACTCTTAAAATGAGAAGTCTGATCTTTATTACTGTTCTTACACTATTCCCCTGCTTGCCCCCATTCCAACTGATGAACTGAGGAAAGAAAGAGATAGGACTAATAAACTGATCATGATGAGTCCTGCCTGTAATCACAGGTCTGAGTCAGCAAGATCAGAATTTGAGACCCAGGTCACATTGAAAGACTCCATCTCAGAGCACAACCCAAACTACCAAACAAACAAAAGTAGGACTAACAAAAGTAGCTCAGCTTTGTACATTTCTTCAAAACAGAATGTCTCAAAACGTAACAAATGCTAGTTCGCTTGTATGGGAAAGACTCCCTTCATACCCTTAGGGGTGATGCAAATTATCACAGCAGCTGTGGAAAGCAGTATAGCCTCGCCATGCCTCTCTTGAATGCACAGCCTATGTGAGTTAAGTGAGAGGGTAAAAAGAACACCTACGGGCCCAAGTTGGCTGTCCATCCTACCACTGCCTCAGAATAGCAGAGATAAGGACTTGGCCAAGGTGCCATCAACAGAGGAAAAGGACAAAGAAATATAGTCACAGAATGGAATATTATTTACTACAAAGAAAAATAAAATCATTGTTATTTTCAAGAAAGTGAACGGACCACAAAGACCTCATGTTACATTAAATAAGCCCAACTCGGAAAGGTAAGAATTAAGTTTTCTGTCATACATGGAAACAAACAAAGCCTGAAAGTAGGAGAAGAACATTGGGTGTGTGGGTGCGGGGGCCTATGGGACTAGAGAGAAGCTGGAAGAAGGGGTGGGCAGGAAAGAGCACACAGGAAGGTGAAATGATCAGGGCACAAAGATGCATGCATGTAAATGTAGAAAAGACCATTCGTTTTTATAATGAGCATGTGTTAATATTTATAATAATGAAAATAATAATGTAAGTGTTATAAAACCTGAAACATGGTAAAATTAATTCTTCAATGTGTCTTGGAGGCAAGGTAAAACAGGGAAGGGTCTTCTAGATGGTATGGATTTGAATGTGTGTAGTAACATGAATCCAGGGAAGCAGTGCTTTGTAATGGAAATGAGTCCTTTGGATGAAATTGCCTCTTCAGGAGTGAATGTGTGCATAGCATGCACATAACCACACAATCATACATTTACATGTGCACACATTTATTTCTGGCTATATTGTTTGAAACAGCAAAGTGCTGCAAACAACCAACTTGGGATTCAATTCAACATATTTACTGTGAAACCATATGAAAGAGTTCTGTTTAGTAAATAAATTATACATTTGTATTTATTTGAGTAAGTGAAAAGGCAGAAAGGTTAAGATATCATGTTGTCAAGGGGAGCAATGGCTCAAGAGTTAAGAACACTAGCTGTTCTTGTGGAAGACCTGGATTTGAATCGCAGCTCCCACTGTAGCTAACAATATTCCTTAACTCCAGTTCCAAGGGAGCCAACACCTTCTTCTGTCCTCTGTATACACTACACGATACAGGTGTAGTTATATACATGCAGACATAACACTCAAAGAGGTAAAATAAAATAAATTAAAAAATAAAATATCATGTTGTAATAGTATTTTACTAACTTTTATCCATTAAATCTTTATAATTTTATTATATATATTCAGTATATTGATAACTAGACTTAAAAGAAAAGAAGCATACTTTAACAAATTAATAAACAAGAAGCAATTTTTGAATAACATGAATTAAATTCACAGATTCATCAATCAAATGGTTAAAAAATAACCAAGCTTCTTCTAACTAACCTTAAAAATTTTTGACATGTAATCTTTTTTTAAAAAAGCACAATAAGTACAGTTTTAAAACTTAGAAAAAGAAGTCGAAATCTTCCCCCAAATCTTAAAATCACATGAATTTAATCCTTGTTTTGAGCAAGAGTTAATTTTCTTTTTAGTGAAATGTATACAGAATATTGATAAGTATGGCCACATTCTCAGTCACAGGTCAAGAGGCAGTGTGGAAGGAGAAATACTGGAGATAGCATCCTCTGATAAGTCTGGACAGAGGCAAGAACTGAAACCAAAAAAAGTATTAAAATATTCTAATTGTGGGAAATCATTTTGTAAAATATTTCTAAAACAAATTAAGTGAAACATCAGAACCCTACTTGCATAATCATGAAATCGCCAGTTGTGACAGCTATCTATCTGTTCATGTTAGAAACTGAGCGATCCAAAGTTTTAATTGAAGACAGGAAAATGGAAAACAACGAACATCCAAGGGGATACAGAAGGATGGATTTAATAAAGATAACCGTGGAATGCAATCCATTACAAACACCAAAAATGGCTGAACTAATAAACCAAACAAACACTGACTCTGAGCAAAGTAATAAATGAGACTGTGGGAACAGGAATCACAGGGAGGTAATAAAGGATGATGAGCACTAAGTCACCAGAGCCGGAGGAAATTAAAAGCTTAGCGAGAGACAACGTGCTCAACTGTAAAAGAGGCTGAAAAATCAAGAAAATGGAAACATTCCCTAGAACTCATCCTGAAGTCAGTCAATACAGTCTAAATGTTTACCGAGTACTTACTATGATAACCATGCCTGAGAGATCACAGCCTATACTTCCTTAATCCCCAAACCTAGACATTTTCTCACCTCATTACAGTTAAGGAGAAGAATTTAGATCTAGGAAAATGAGAAAAAGAGTTCTGATGTTGACTGCTGGACACTGAGGGATGGATGTGTACTTAGAAGGACCAGAGTCAATTGTAAAAAGCTGCCACACTGAAGAAATTCATATAGTTTTCTGGATGTAAAATCTATAAGATTTAATTGATGAATTGTCTGCTTGACTTTAGTGTTGCTGGTTGCAAAACCTAGGACCTTGTGCGTGCTAGGTAAATACGTTTTTATTGAGTTTCACTGGCAAGATGTATATTTGAGATGTGAACTTAAATATAGAAATCTATAGCTCTCCTCTTAACAAACGACAAAGGGAGAAATATGAGAAAAAAAATATTATTTGAAGTAATCCAAAAAGACATAAAGTACTTTGCTTAAAAGTACTTTCATGTATTTTTATTTTGAGTATGAGTGCTTTGATTGCATCTGTATAATTGCATTACATGCATACAATGCCTGAGGCCAAAAGAGGACATGGGATCCCCTGGAACTGGACTTAACACATCCTTGTCAGCTACATGTGGTACTGGGAATTGAACCTGGGTCCTCTGCAAGAGCAGTTAATACTCTTAACCACTGATCTCTCTTCAGCCCAAGCAGTCACTGATGTTAACTGCTGAGTCATCTCTCCAACTCTATGAAGTACTTTTAAATAAACTTTCCAAAACATATTATCTGAATATGAAAAATAATTTAAAGCATATTTGAAAGACTGAAGAAAAGATTTGAACTTATATGGAATGATCCTGTAATCTGAAATAGGAAAACTCATACTTGCCAAAATGTCAACTATCCCTAGAATTAATATAGGGAATTTCATTAAATTTCCAGTATTAAGATATGCTTTCTTAACCTAAGTAAGCTAAATTAATATGCAAAAATGAATAAGAAAATATATGATAAAGATTGGTTTAAAAGGGAGCTAGTCAATTATGTATTAAGTTTATAATAAAACTGTACAAAATAAAAGTGTGATGTAAGAAATAAGCAGACATAAATTTGGGGCAAAATAAAAATACATTCAAAATATTAGGTTAACACAATAATTTGAATAAATGGAGAAATGTAGAATTTATACAGTAAATATAGTTTTAAAAGTATAAGAGAGCTATAATAAGAAAAATGATTATACATATTATAATAATTACTCTTTTAATTCTGTGATTAAAATACCATGATGACCACAGAAAACTTATAGAAGGAGGGGTTTATTTTGGCATATGGTTCCAGAAAGAGAGTCATCATGTTCAGAGAGGCATGGCAGAAAGCGGACTGAGCAGGAAGGTGAGAGCTCACATTCCCAGTAGCAAACAAGAAGCAGAGTGAACAAACTGCACTAGAACCAGAACATGAACCCTCAAAGCCCTCCCAGTGACATACTTCCTCCCGAAAAGCCACATGTCCAAAATATCTACAAATAACATCACCCCATGCACGGCAAATACCCGATCTTTTAGCCCGATGTCTTATGTCTGGGAATCTACTTCTGAAGAGCTTAGATGGCATTGCTCCTCGTATGTCCCTGCCTATGACACACATCTCTTACTTGGACTGGTTCTACACTCTGTATGCAGCTCTCCTTGGATCTCTGACATATGCAACATTCTGGGGTCTCTGCTGCACCATAGGCCTCACTGTCACAGCTTAATGCAGTAAGCTCCTAGGGCCTTCTTTATACAAGGGCTAGCCTGCTACACACTGCCTGACCTAAGCAGCTCTCAGACACCCCAGAAGAAGAAATTGAAAGCCCCTCACTCTTGCACCTTTTGTCCCACATAGATGGGACAGTCTGTGATCCTTAGTGAGATGCTGTTTCAAGCAGCAGCAACAATTAAATCAATCAATCAAACAAACAAAAAAGAAAACAAAGAACAATTCATTCATCATTAAGAAAAATCAGTGATAAATGGATAAAGGGGAAATTTAAGAAGCTTCACTTAGAGCAAAACTTAGGTGGCTTGATTTCACTTAGTACATAAAACGTTGAAATATACAAATGAGGAGGTTTCATTGAAAGTTCACAGACACTAGGAGATTAGCAAGAATTGTCCAAATGCCATATATGAGACTATGTAAATAAGATAAGTAATGGTAAGAATAAATTATCGATCATAGCTAATGTAAGACTTCAGGAGTCCAAAGTCATGTGAATGTGTCAGTTAACCCATAACCAATAGCCATGTAAGGAGGAGGGAAGATTCATCATGGAATCAAAGCAGAGAGAATAATGAAAATAGGAAATCACCCTGTATCTTTGTTGATGGTAGTGGTCTGAATAAGAATGTCCCCCACAGACTCAATATCTGAATACTTGGTTTCCAGATGGTGACACAGGAAGGTTATGGAACCTTAGGAGATACAACTTTATTGGAAGAAGTACATCACCTGGGGCAGGTCTTTGAGGGTTTATAGCCTCACCCACTTCCAATTTTTCTCTGCTTTCTACTTGTGGTTGAAGATGTAATCCCTCAGTTTCTGGTCTCACTGCCTACTGTCCATGCCTTCTTTACCATTATGATCTCTCCCTCTGGACCTGTTAAGCCAAAATAAATTATTTCTTCCTTAAGTTGCCACTGGTCGGTCATGGTGTTTTATCTCTGCAACAAAAGGGGACTAGTACACTGACAGACAATACAGTCAAGGGAGAAAGTAATGACAAATGTTTACATACTCTCAATTCACTTTTCAGAAGATGCCAATTCCAAAGTGAATATTCCAGTGCTGAAAAATTCTACGCAGTACCCTCTGAACCTGGTGACCATGATTAACCTCTTCAATAGATAAAGAAATAAATTGAGAGCCCACGTCCTTTGAGTCTCTGGTGTACACTCTATCATGTAGTCTTGAAAAAACAGTAGGCATGCCAGATGTCATGAAATTATGCAAAATAAAGTGACAATCCTCTTTAATGTGTCACAATAAAATAATAAAATAAAATAAAATGAAAGGGTGGACAGATATGTAGCATTCTTACCACTAAAAGAAACCGAGTTCTGAAAATTCAGTAGAACAAATGTTCTTGAATCTACTCCTAGGTCAATCAAAGGATACTTGTAGAGTAGTTGGTAATATGCTAATAGTTATACAATTGCAGTTTTATATCCAAGTTAATTTCATAATATTGGTAAATTTTCTGTGTGTGTAAAATGTCCATATTTCAGGTACACTGAAGATAAGTATGTAAGAATTTCCAGTAAATTTTGGAACAGTTTCTCGGCATCTCAAATATTTTCAAAAGAAAAATTAAAGTTTAATTATTAAAAGTTTCAGAAAAGGCAATTTTCCCTTATACGACAGTCGAAGAACCATTCTTTCTCTCCACAATGTTTTTAAATGTATGGAAAGACAAAGACTTTGAGACACTATTGATGGGGAGTAGCACTGGCTCAATTTCCATGGTCCCTCAAAAGTTAAATCTTTTAAATCTATTATGTGTATATGTTTGGAGCAGTGCATTGCTATGATAGAAATATGGAAGCCAGAGGATGGTTTGCAGGGATCAATTCTCTTTAGAGAGAACAATGAGCTGCACAAACAGCTCCAGAGAGGTTACTTTATTCCTGTCTTTAAGGAAAAAAGCATGAGGTGTGATTCTAGTTGAGGACTAAAATCACTGGACACACTTTGCACATGTAACATTTTGAGGGTTGGCTGAACATGGTGACAAATACCTTTAATCCCAGCACTTGGGAAAGATGTAGGTGGCTCTGTCTCCCTGATCCAGGTCTACATAATTAGTTCCAGACTCTACCTGGAGGTACAGGGAAACTGTCTAAAAAAAAGACAAATTTTTACCATTTACATTAAATAAGAGAGAAAAAATGCCTTCAAATGAAAAAATTAAATCAAATGTCATTTAAAAGGGGTAAAAAATGTCTTGCAAGTCTTTTACATATTACTCATGTGTGCAAACCTCAGCATAAATATTTATTCTTTGAGCTAGGACTTTGCATAATAATATATTTTTAATGAAAGACTGATGCAGCTTGGTCTGGCCTCAAAATGGCTATTTATCTAAGGATGATTTTTAACTTCTGATCCTCTGTGTTGACCTCCTAAGTCCTGTCATGACCTCCTCATGAGATTACATGATTGTGCCACCACATCAGATTTGAACTCCAGGGGATTGACTCCAGGACCTCCTTCTTGCTAGACAAGCACTCTAGCAACTGAGATACAGCCTTCTTACACTCCAATATATGTCAAATTACATCTATGCTTATATTAATTATTGGTTTTATGTCGCTAGTCTATGTATTCTGAGATGTCTTCATATATTCTAAACTCTGGACAATCATTGATTCTGCTGATCTAAAGGGAAATGTACTTTTCCACAACAAATGATTTATTCCAAAATGCTTGGTTTGGGTGACACAAATTCAAAATGGTTTTGTCAACATGGAAAATTAAGATTTTGAGTATATATTTATGTTGGCTTATTCATGTAAACTTAAGAGGCAAATGCATGAGTACAGGTATAAAACGATATGAAAATTCTAAAAGAACTGTACTTCCAGATGATCTGCATAAATATCATGAGCTAATTATCTTGTGAATAATTATCTAAAGTGGTAAAGATTTGCCAAATATGGCCTTTGATAAAGTATGGTTAGATGTAATAAAATGCATTTAACTACTTTAGCTAAATTTAGAAAGCTTTGTTACCATTAATCTTTGATTCTAAAAAGGGAAAATGAAGCAGAAATTTCAATTTACATGAAAAGTATAATAGCACACACATATACTCACAGGCGTTTCATCTCACAAATCCCTCACTCTCTACCAAGACCAATGCCATCAATGAAAATTAATTTGATATCAAAAGCCCTAATTGTGTTGCAATTAAAATCCACCACTGCCACCTTTTTAGGAAGGGAAAGAGCCCAAGCTCTTCTTGCCAAAGTGTGATTTCTATAAGACTTTGTATTAGACTAATTTCAAATACATAATGAAAAATTTCAACCCCAAACAACATATCATTTTAGTTGTGTTCTAATATCTTCTTATTGCAGTATTAGAATAGCAGAAAATCCAGCACTCAAGTTTTAGAATAAAGACAAGGAATATGGCACTAGTTGATTCCTTCCTACATGTCAAATCCCTTGTTGTATTATAATATATGTATTATTTAATGCTCCAGATATTTATATAATATAGGGGCTATTAGTTCCACTTATTAATAAGGGAATATATATATATATATATATATATATATATATAGAGAGAGAGAGAGAGAGAGAGAGAGAGAGAGAGAGAATTGTCAGAGAGGTTGTATTATGTAGGAAAGGTTACATATGTAACTGGGCCCCCCATGGCTACGGAAACATGTTCCCCATTCTCTGGTGTTTTCTGTGTTATACGGTTTTCCATGTTTCTCCTTAGGCCTTCCAAATCTGACTGGGAGGGATGGATACACTGAGAGGCCATACTTATGTGTAGAGTAAAAAGCCTCAAACTCCAATATACTCAAGAATCATCTAGGGAGCTTGTTAAGCTGTGATTCTGATGTTCATGGTCTGTCTACTTTCATCTGCTGCTCTATTTAAGTTTCCAAGTTACCCGTCCATGGATCACCTCTGAGCTGTGGGGCATTGCTACCTTTCCTCCTCCCTGTGGAACATTCTAGCTCTAGACCAAGGCTTTATGACACATTAGCTGTATAAACTGCTTGTCATAAACTTCATGCTGCAGCCTCATGGGGTTGATAATCTAATTTGATTTTAAGTTTTGCTAGTTTTATGGTTGATAAATGATAACAACATCCAAGTATATCCTTTTCTTCTTTCACAACCCAGGTAAGGCATGCTTGTTATCAGCAGTCAGACAGTAATAATGAACAGAACTGAACAGGGTTCTGGTTAGCTTTCTGTTGCTGTCATCAACACCATGACCAAAAAGCAACTTGGAGAGGAAAGCATTGATGCATCTTACAATTCCAAAGCACAGTCCAGCTTTTTGGGAAGTCAGGGCAGGGACTGAGGGCAGGAACCCGGAGGCAGAAACTGAAGCACAGACCACAAAGGAAAGCTGCTCAGTCCTCTGACCTGTTCTCAGCTTTCTTATACAACCCAGGATCACCTGCCCAAGGATGGTGCTACTCACAGTGGGTTGCCCTCCCACAGCAAATAGCAGTCATGATAATGTTTCATAGACATGCTCACAGGCCAACATGATAGAGGAAATTCCCCAATTGAGGCCCACTCTTCCCAGGTGTGTCAAGTTAACGATTGAAGACAACCATGACAATCAATAAATGATAAAATATTTCCCTGAAAGCTACAACAAACATATAACTTAGTACCCACTGTCATTAAATTGAGTTTTTAGTGTATTTTAAAATTAATTAATTTATTATTTTGTTGTTGCTGTGTGTACGTGTGTGCATGTGTGTATGTGTCTGGGCACATCCATGCCATCCATGGTACCATACAACTATGGAGGTTAGAGGACAACCTTTGGGATTTGGATCTCTCTGTCCATCATATAAGTTCTAGGGACAGAAGTCCAGTTATCAAGCACCTTCACATGCGGAGTCATCTCACTAGCTCTCACCCTAGTGTTATGATAGTAAATATACACATACATCATCATAAAGCAATCACAGGAACCTGCCATCTCCCATATAAAACTACAATCTGCAGGTAACTGTTCCTCACTTGTGAAAAAAAAAGTCAAACAGGGTAGACTGGCAGGCCTCTTTTGCAGACTGGTAACAGAAATCACCTATTTTCACATCTTTATCTCTTGGTTCTGAATTGTCACACACCAATGTGTCTATCTCCAGTTCTCAGGAGCTCACTGAAGAGTAAGGTTAAGAAAACAGAAAGTGTATAAATGTTACCTATCTCAATGAGGAAGTCTTCATACTGTAACAGAGTTCATTACCAGCTCTGGAGGATTTTCCTCCATCCCGTTGACTCAAGAGTTGAAGGTCAGTTGTTACTCCTTCTAAAGATAAATTCTCTCCGGCTTCACAGAAGGCCGTATAAAATGCACAGAGCATCAGCATGAGAAACTCCACTGCAAAAACAGTGTCCCTGTGTTCTTGCTTTCCTTTTCACTATTTAAATAGCATTTAGCATGTAAATATAGGGCCTGCCCTTTCGTTTTCTGCCAGAAGGTATTTTCATTAAGTACCATGAATCTCCACTTAATGAAAGTGTCATGTTATGTGCACATGCACCAGGCTAGCACAATCAGCACAAGAAAGGAAATGAACTTAATTGGGAATGAGTGGGTAGGGAACATTAGCTGAGTAGACCTCACTTATCTTTGTGAAAACTGAATGTCTCTGTGTTTAATCGGTCATATTAAGGGAAGTTTAGCTTTCTGGAATCTCATTTGAGAAGACAAGCTTTTTACCTGCCTTCCTTTCTCTTTCCTCTCATTTTTGTTCTCTCTTTTTGAGTGCCTCTTTCTCTCCCCTGCCCACCTGTCCTTCTTCCATAGTCTTTCTTCATAATTTGCATAATTGGTACCCAACAAATCTTCACTGCAAATGGAAAAGCCAAACTGACTCCTTTAGTATTAACAAGCCTCCTTTGGAGCAAGATTTGCTGCTGTTAAATATTCAGATTTACATGGGAATGTTTCTTTACAGATACATGTTTTCTGAACTCTACAGAAACTGTGGGACTGTCCTCCCACCCTCCCCACATACATGTGGGCCCACATACACACATGCTTCCTTCTTTCCTTCCATCCTTTAGTATTGAGAGTTCTAAACATATTTTTATGTGTGAGTGTATGCCTGCATGTATATAAGTGCACCTTGTTAGGCAATATCTCCAGAGGTCAGAAGATGCCCTGGAGCTGCAGTTACAGATAGTTGTTAGCCACTGCATGGTGCTGCGACCCAAATCTAGGTCTTTTGTAAGAGGAAATAGTGCTCTTAACTGTTAACCTTTTCTTCATTACTGAAACTTTAAAAATTTTGCCAACTGTTGCAGTTTTAAAGGATGCATTTACTATGCAACGAGTGTTCATAGCAAAGTGCATATTTCATGACTAAGTCACTGTGCTCCTGTTACTAAAGAGGTTTGTCTTCCTTTTAGATCTTCCTTCCAAAATATCAGAGGGACCTACAAGCCCTGAACTCCATCTCACTGTGTTTTTAACTCTTAGAAACTATAGCCTACTGTTTCCTTGAGGGATGACCTCAGTCACACACATTTCAGATTACGGCCACACAACAGAATTATGGAGCACTAATAAAACTGTCATCCTCTTGTCTGGCTTACTGACTCAAAATCACATCCTGTACAAGAAGAGAAAGTCCAGCTCCTAATTCTGAAACCAGACTTCTGGGGCTCAAATTCCACCTCCCCTCCTCCCTTTATGATGGGGTGTGACTGATGACAAGTTATTTCATTTCCCTGTTCCCTAAGATTCCTTTTCGAAAATTCCACCAAGCTTAAAGGGTTCCTTTGAATGTTACAAAAGGTAACATATATGTTGATGCTGCAGCAGTCTGAGTCTTATAATAAGCCGTATGTTTGATTGTGTGTCACTTGTAAGAGAGAAGACATATAAAATTGTCTCATTTATTGTGACTTTAAAGCTTTTTGTCTTGCTCAGCCAAATTTAATCCTAACAGCTGCCTCATTCCTTCAAGTTTTGCTTGAATGCCACTTCTCTGTAAGGAGTACAACAGTCTGGCTTAAACTCTTAGTCCATTAAGTCGCACAAGTGTATCAGAATGTCTGCACAAGGGCCTCCATATAACTGCCTTTTTGCTTCTCTCCACCCTTGCTTGTATTTCTTCTGTTTCATTAGGTCCTTCCCTCCTGCTCTTGACTGTTCCTTTGTTATAAATACTGGTCTGTATCTCTTTTTGTGATTGATACTGGCACCAGTGATGAGCACTTTCTGTTCATCACAGACACTATGTAAATGCTCAGTGAACGAGTGGATAAACGAATGCACAGCAGAGTAACAGTGCAGTCATCCATGGTAATATGCCATTTCTGCACATTTAGACAGTTTTCCTGTCTGTCTTCTCTTATGCCTCCTCCTTTGTGCTCAGGTCACTGTTCCTCTCTGAGCTATGCTGCAGCAACCCTGTGGAACATCTCCATGACCTCACTTCTCTCATCTTCCCTAGGAGACACGTGATGGTGGGCATGGCAGTAAGGATGCTTACATTTCTAAGGACCACTGAGCATGAAACCCTCACAGCACTCACCACTTCTGTTCTGAGCATGCTCTAGAGGCAGCTGGGGGAAATTGTATCATATGAAAATACCTATGCCTGCATTTCTTTATTTTGTCTCTTTCTCTGAATTTTCCAACTCTGATTCTAATGAGCTGCTTGCCCTGTGAAAGAAGGCAGGAATTTATCTCTCCACCAACTCAAATCACCCATCCATCCCAGTATAAGAGACACTGACATATTTATTAACGGAAATTCACAAGATTGGGGTAGGTGGTTTTTTAGAGCTTCTGATTCTAGAACTACATAAAGATAAGAAACAAAAGACAGAGAACAAAGTCAAGTGTTGTTTTACACTTTTTAAATTTTTTTAAAGTTTATAATCTTTTTGAGACAGGATTTCCCTGTTGCCTCGGTTGGCCTGGAACTTACTATGTAGACCAGGCTGACCTCGATCTCACATAGATCCACCTGCTTTTGCTTCCCAAGTGCTAATATTAAAAGCATGTATCACCCATGCCCAGATCTAAGTGCTGCTTTAGTTATGCAGAAAATAAAGATTTTTTTCATTAAAATATGATCAGGGAAGGTATATATTGATATTGAATTTTTCTACATTCAGGTTTCTAACCACACTTGTACTGTTGATGAATTTAACCCATGAGTTATGAGCTTTTTCCATATTCTCTTGTCTTAATAGTACCAAACACAGAATTCTGCCAATCTCCAGAGAATCATTATTATATTTAGGTTTTGATGTTCTCTGGAAACTCTAAATAAATGTCAGAATGTCAGAGGACTAGGCTTTCATTCTTAAAGTATAGATGCTCTAAGAAGGAATGTCCATGGGTTCTTCTAGTATGATCCAGAATAAAAGAAACTAAATTAATCTAATATTTACCTTTATACTTGGGAGCCTTTTTTAAAAACTGAAGGAATTTTGGGTGCAGTTTCTTCCAACTGTATATTTATTTTTTATTTAACTTTGCTTTTGCTACTTTTTTCAAACTCATAGCTAGAGAGTTATATAGCAAATATCTGAGAATATGGTTCTGAGCTGTCTAAAGCAGATACTGGTGTGGGGACAGACAGGGGTGACTGGTAATCAATCACAGCTTACAGAGATTCAGATATGGGATGGGTGGCCATCACTTACAAGACAGGAATTTGAAAATAGGGTGGGTGGTGATTCTGACAGAGAATATTTGCATTCACATGATGAGAATACATGTCCCCAAGAGATTTGACATCTCAGTTATTCTAAGTTATATTGGAAACTACAATACTTAATGGTCACCCCACTTCTAATGAGGGCTTCTCCCTGGTTAGTTTGGTTGTTTGAAGCTCATTTTTTAATAGCTTTGTGAGGAAAGGCTCATGGCATAAAGAATCTCTGAATTTCTACCTGGTGACAATGTGTGCACTTTTTAACCTGAAGGTCATAATCTTATAAATCTTGTCACTTTACTTTCTTTCTGGAATGAAGCCTTGTTGAAAATTCTATTGATTATCTACAAATTTTATTTCACTTACATATCACAGGTGTCATTTCCTAGATGCTCAAAAATATGTCAATTTTAAAAGCCAGAAATTGTTTTACAAATGCAGTCAATTATAAGTAATATCACTTATCAATTATGGGGACATGTTTTGAGAGATACAGAAAGAGGGGATATTGTTGTGTATATATCACAGAGGATTCTTGCTCAATCCAAGATGGTATAGCTGACTAATGGTACAGTCTACTGCATAGCTAAGCTTCATAGTGGAACCTACTACACAGCCGAGCTATGTACTCCATAGCCCATTACACAGCTAAATTCCATGGTATAGTCTACTACACAACAAGGTTACATGTTACAGCCTATGATAGTAAGTCTGCTTAATGGGACCAATGGCAAACCTAGGGTATATGATACAGTTTGTTGTATAGTTAGGCTGTGTAGTATAGTCCACTATTCAACTAAGATATAAGGTACAGCCTAGTATATAGGTAGGTTTCATGGCAAAGTCTACTATACTATATACATCAATAGGCTGTTTAGGTTTATAGCCTAAGACTACCAGTAATACAGCCCCTTACACAGCTAAATTCCATGGTATAGTCTACTACACAACAAGGTTACATGTTACAGCCTATGATAGTAAATCTGCTTAATGGGACCAATGGCAAACCTAGGGTATGTGATACAGTTGTTGGGGGGGGTAGTGCTGTGGGAGGGTGTCAGTGAGGAAGGGATGTAAATATGATTAGATAAATTGAGATGTTCTGTATGAAATACACAAAGATTCAACAAAAAGAATAGTCATTAATTCACAAATTTTCATTGGTTTTTCATTCTCACATTAAGATATTTACCTTGAAGTATGTAGAGTTTTATCTGGGACAGTTACAAAACTATTAAAAGTAGCTGTTGTTTTCAAAAAAATGTCAAATTTAAATTGATAATTGATTCAAGACTGAGTTAATAAATATTATTTCTTAAAATAGGTTTGATTCTGTTGAGAAATAATTTATCTATTTAGATGTAAAAAAGTCTGCTTTTCTTATAATTTTTAAGTAATAGAAATAAAATATACTCTCATTTTGATTCCTTTAAAAAAAAGAATGGTCTAGAACTTGCCCATGTTTCCTCATTCTATGTATTTTAATTTTTCTATTATTTCATAGTTTCTGACTTATTTGCTTTTTGTAACAACTGGAAATTCATCTCCTCATACACTGACTTGAGAAAGTATGGCTGGATATGATGGATATAATGCTCATAAGTGCATTTCTCTTCTTATATGTCTCATATTATTCTTTTATCACCTTTAATGACACTCTCTAGTAAGAATACCATTCCTAGAAACACATTCAACCACGTTTCACTTGCAGGTTACATCCTATAGGAAGCATATGGCAATTGCTATCTGACAAGGACTAAGTACTCCACTGGACTCTTTAACAGAATGTTTCATTAGTAGCCATATCAACTGTTATGCTTGATATTTTTTTACACTTTAACCTTTTAACCTTCTATCATAGGTTGAAGGTGTCAAATTACTCCTCCATGGTCACATAATTCAGACAACCAAAATGCAAAATCAGACTGAAATTCAAAGGGATGCAATTTCCATATGAAATTCATATCCTGCATCCTGTTTGGGAATACAACGAAAGACTTATGGCATTCTGTGCATACCCCAGATCTTTCTATGGAGAATTTTTCTTTTTGGTTTGTCTCTGTTATTGCTTATACATGGAGCATTTTTATCAAATACATTTTTTTCAAAGTAGCTAACTTCCATCCACGATCTTAGAAGTTTTTTTCATCATATGCCATACATAGAACACTTAAATGCAGTAGGCACTCAAATGTTTGGCTCTGAAATAGCAAGTTTTCCCTTGACAATGATTTAAAGCTCTTATTTCAGAAGAAGTGCTCTTCAAGCCTGTGAGTGGTGCATAGTTATATCCTAGCCAATGCTGAATCATTACTGTGAGACTCAGAGAATTAGCTCTGGGAGGAATTTTAAACTACAGGTATTTTGAAGGGTGTACAACATGTGAAAATGTGACTGAGCCCTTGAGCTGCAGAACAGGGTTCATCAGAATGGAAAAGGAGAGACATAAATCATTCAAGAAGGAGTTGAGAGAAATCAGATCTGTAGCTTAGGAAGTTTCAGGGAACAATTTAGTTAGCTGCTATGGTTTCTCAGTATATCTATTGCTTTCTCATGTGATCCATATAGGAAGAAGGGAATTTCAATAATATACATCAGAGTTGTCCAACTTGTGGCTCAATAGTTACACTCATGTTAGTTAGCAATGACTATACCCCAGCACAAAATAAAAAAAAAAAAGAATCAAGTTTTTGCAATATTTTGTCACCCTGTGTCATTCTTGAGCAAGAACTTTACAGGTAATAAATGTCATGGTTCATTCTCAAAAGATAAAAGTCCAAAACAAAACATTTTAATAATTTTCTCATAAATGAAACTGTGGTTTGTATAATGTCTTACTGAAAGGGAAGAAAAGGAGATAAGCTAAAGAATTTCCAAGTTTTTTTATTTATTTATTTATTTTTTGAAATAGAGGCACTTCTCCTTGGACTGCTTAATGGACACCATCTGCTCCATCTTGTAGAACAGATAAGAGAAATGGTGCATGGCCTGGGTCTGGCTGGGAAGTTGTCTTTGATAAGACACACCTGACAAGACTAGTATGTAGAGAACCTTCTTATTAGAGAAGGAAACCAAACCTATATCTTCCTGCTTAATTTCCTGCAGAGGTGTGGGGATAGATCAAGAGAATTGGAACATTTATCACCATGTCTTCATGGAAGGCAACTACTGAAAGTACATAGATCTCATTTAGGAAGATAAGACACCAAAGGTAAATCAGGTTCCTTCATCTTTAACACTATTCTTTATTTGAACATCTGTGATTTTAGTAATATTTGATTTGACTTAATTTGATTAATACACATTGACTCACATCAGCTAAGAGAAACATTCTGAATGAGTCGACACTGACTACAGAATTTTAACAGAAATCCAACCTAATCCAGGTCCAGTAGAATTAAGGTAGGATTCAGGGAAGAAAAGCTTGGTTTGGGTTCTAGGAGTCTCTTACATGAAAGGATGTATCAACGGGCTAACACCATCAGTGTTAGGTGGGTGTGGTACCTTCCTCCAATCTGCCACAGGTCTGCTGCTCTCTACGTTATGTGATCGCTTCTGTCTGAGGTTTCCATAAGCTCACACGGGCACCTGCTCCTCTGCATAACAGCCATGGACCAGCTTCCTGTTCCTATCTATCTATTCCATCCCTTCATCTCTGCCCATTCCAGTGAGGGAGTAGATGTCCCTACAGTTGCTCTCAGACAACATTTTCACCTAGTACATCGTAACACAGAACTTTCTTAGAAAATTCAGGTCCTTAGATTTTAATTCATATTCTATGCCTTACCTAAAGCGAATACTCTCTAATCACAAGGTAAAATGGGAAGAATACTTCTATGGACAAATGTTAATTCAGTTTTGAAAGGATACAGAGCCATGTGATGTAGAAATGTTGTTGGCCTCTGACTTCTATGGAAAGACTCTTAGACTAACCTCCTAAACCTCAAGGTGCAGTATCACAACTCAACATCAGTACTCAGGGAACCCTTCCATCAACGCAGTATGTCCCATTACCTTAATTTCTGTCAGTGGTTTAGTTAGTATTCAGTAAAAATTAACATAATGGTTAACATCAGCCTGTACCTTCTTAAGTTACTTCATGATTTATAAGACGATATTTTTTCAGGCCGTGTATTGCCCTAGAAGACTCTATTTTGCAAACGGATTTTACTCCATTTTAGAGACGATGACAGTAGCCCCTAGATAGACTCTGAAGTCACACCACATGTCAGGCCTGCCCATTTAGCACAGATTAATAAATGACTTATTTCTGAGTGTAGAAAGAATAATACCTTCTAAATTTATTGGAGTGAATAGAACATTTGGGTGAGTATCAGTATGTTAAAATCTTATCAGGGAAATGAGACCCAAAAACTTATCAGTCACACTAGACTAAGGGAAGTGTGTGATTCTCACCTGGCCCTCAAGAAGTGATGGACACTTGGCACTACAATAGCATGTTCCCACAACAATCTGTCATCAGATACTTGTGTTCATGTTTAGGACCAACAAGCAGAGGATTCCTCAACTGTCACCGGAGCTTCACCCCAGGTTGGTCCCACTGTTGTTGCAATGTACTCAAGAGATCACCATTTCACCCTGGTGTGGGATATTCCTGTGTTCAGTTTGAGAAGGCCAGAGATGAAAGGCACGCTTGTGGAAGTTCTTTTCTAACGGCATAAAGTCAAAGGGAAACACTACTAAAAGGCTGAAGTTAGAAGAGATTGCCAACCTAATAGCTTTAACATGATGAGTGAAATATTTGCATGAGAAGTAATTTTCAGACATGATGAATCTGTGGTTCTTGGAGAGAATATTTAAATCATTTAAATGGAATGATTAAAATAGAACAACAATGAAGTATCAGTTAGTTGATTCTAAAATTTCTAAAGCCATTTTCTCTTGCTGATGGAATGCAGACTTCCCACATGTCTATACAAAGTCACCCATGACCTGAATGCACAAACTCTACCTCTGAGGGAGTTAAATCCTCATGCTGGGCCAATCATGTCACAAACCTAGGGAGCTGCTTATAAATTGTAAAACCTAAATGAGTCTCATGCAAGTTGCTCTGAGACTTGGCACTCTGACCCTTGATTAACTTACCTTTAAAAGTCAATCTCTCCAGATACAAATGAGGGCAATGGGTGAAGACAAAAAATGCAGGAAAGAATGGAAGATGATTTACACACATTTATCTTGAAAAAGAAAAGCTATTCCAACCAGACTGGTCTCAATTCCTTTCCCAACAAATGACTCCTACGCTGATATTCTTTTACTTTCTTTTACATTTTTAAATCTTCTTTTCATAAAATTTAATAGCATCCCTTGAGACTATTATATGACATCCAGGGTGTTAAGCATTGGACTTACATATGTCAATCAAGCACAATTCTTTGCCCTTGTGGAACTTATAGTCTAGTGGGAGAGATACATTAATGAATGATTTTAATATACTATGACCAATATGCCTTAGGTATGCATTATTTCTATAAGAATGCATAATCATACACCTTTCCACTCAAGTGTCCATCACTCCATCCATATTTATTTATCTTTATGGCACTGGGGAAATGAACTAGGGCTTAATGCACACTAGGTAAACACTTTATGTCTGAGGCACATCTCCAGCCCCAACACACATGTATGTGCTAGGTAGTTATTAGTTAGTTACCAAGAATAGACAGGATTAATACTGACACAAACTTCAGTTAGCTGGAAGCCTTTCCTGGTGTGGGAAAAAATATAACAGTGACATGTTATATTGAATTGGTGTAGGGGTAACTTTACTGAGTTTTTCCTTGCCTCAAGGGACACGCCTCCAAGAATGTGACTGACAGACATGAAGCCAATAAAGTCAACTACTTTCGAACCAATCAGTGACTTGAGGGGGAGGGTCTAGCGGGAAAGCGGTGGAAGCTGGGAAGGAGACCCATGAGCGGCACAGCCGGTCTCCATCTTGGGTGTGTGTGCTGGAGGTTCACTGGACTTCTGATCAAAATGCTGCCTCCCGCATACGAAATTTCTGTCACTGTCCCTGGGGATGAATCCTTTGTAAGTAACCCCGAATAAACTGGTTTCTCTAATTGGAGAGCATTTTCTGTTTGCTCTATCAGTTCAAACCTGAGGGGCTGGGGCTGAATGCTGGGCCTCACTGCGAGAGGAGAATTATTGAGAATTCTTAGTTTAAAAGGACTGGAAACACTGAATTAGGTGAATGTATATATGTGTGTGTGTATATATATATATATATATATATATATATATATATATATATATTGTGCAAAACCTAAAGGGCAAAACAAGGAGCAAATATGCAAATTCTTCATTGTCTTTAAGGTGGCACAGATAATACATATCTAAGAGACATGCCTTACATGTTACACTTTGCTACAGAATGTCTTTCAGATCTGCCCTTCTATGGGCTATACTTTTGAAAAAACTGCTTAATATCAAAACTGCACTATGGAGCTTGGAGATATTTCCATTGCTAAACTTCTGGCATTGTAAACACAATGATCTAAATTTGATCACCACAACTCACGTAGAAGAAGCTATGCACAGTGGCATGTGTCTGTGGTTCCAACAGTGGGGAGATAGAGATATGTGTATCCCTGGGGCTCTCTGGCCAGTCAGCCTAACCTACTTGGTGCATTCCAGGCTACTGGGAAATCCTGTCACAAAAAGAAAGGAAAAGAAGGGAAGGGAAGGGGAGGGGAGGGGAGGAGATGGAGGAGAGGGGAGGGAGAAAGAGAAAAAAACTGTGTAGTTACTGCATAAAGCTACAATAAGAGTTAGATATTTAGGTTTGAGTCACAGTGGTAAATATTTTTGGAAAACAGAAATTGGAATCCATTGACTTGATACAATTTCTATGTTAATTCTTTTTCTTTTTTTCAGTAATCTGTACTGCTATATAAAAGTGTTTCATCTCTCATGTTTACTACAATGAGATGGAGAGGAAGTGACACATCTGCAAACATATACCAGTGCCCTCTGCAGTGACAGGAAGTGACATATCTGCAGACACATACCAGTGCTCTTATCTGAAATTTGTCAATTCTTAATATTTGGGCATATTTGCTTTGATCCTATTTCTAAAAGCTAACTATATCAACAAATATCAATCTCAAAAGCAAATTTGAATACAAACAAAATTCAAGTTGAGTAGTGTATTCAGTAATACCATATATTGTTTAAATACTAGCAGGAATAGCTATATAGTGTTATAAATTCGTGAATAAATAGTAAAGTGTAGAAAGGTTCATGAAAATCATCAACACCCAATGAAAGATGACTTCTTGAGCAAGAATAGAAGGGAAGGTTTTCATTTTTGTCTGTAATGTTTCATTTCTCAATTAAAATAAAAATAATATCTGAAACAAGTAGGAAATGATCCTAAATTTATATGGCAGAGAGATGCTTGTGAAAGCAGGGAAAGCCAGAGATTTTAGAAAATGAAGAGGCTTTCACTGCTTAGGTGGGCTCAGCACAGGACTCGGGGTATTGAATACACCATCACACAAAACTTCCACTCAGTCTGTGACTCCAGCTTCTTATGGCTCAGTGAATGAACTTCATGAACAACAGGAGGGTGAGTTTAGAAAGGAGATTTTAGTTATAGTATCTTAGGCTTAGAAGAAGAAAGAAGGCAGAGCTCCTACACAGAAGGAATGGGTCCCCAAGATGAGGTAGCATTAATCTACTACTTTATGGGTCTTCATGGGACTAATGGAAGAAAGTAGGATGAGGCAAGGAGAGGCAAGCTAGTTAATAGAATCATCCCACTGACAAGGTGTATTGAAGCATTTATATTGTAACACCATATTGTGGTTCTGCCTAAATAAAAGCAGTCTGACTCTCGGCATCCAGTTCTATACCAAGAGTGGACCCAAACTGCTGAGAACCTACTTGGTCCTTCAACATTCTCTCAGAACTGTCCTCCCTGCAAAAGGCCTGCTTTTTCTTTCACTGAGACAGGATATCCAGCATAAAATGGGCAAATAAAAGTTGGAAGGTTTGTCTTATCAAAGTACAAGGTCCCCAACTGACCCCTTATGACCTGGAATACCACATACACAGTAACAAGCATTTGATCAATCAAATTCCATCTATTGTTTGCAACATAAATGGAATAATCTTCATATTCATATCTTGATTGTTATGATATTCATCATACACACACACACATACACATCCACACATTAATTAGGATCTAGGTCCAGGGCATGGAAGAGTCATGAGGAATTAAAGCTATGTTTAGGTTATAAAAAGAACTTAAGACCTTTTTGAGCTTGTCTACATTATAAATAAACTGAGATAAAGTTAACTCTTTGGTTGCATGGTTAGGTAAAAGTCATTTGTCCAGAGAATGTCCAAATTGTGAAAGTCAGTATGACAATGTACAGGTACCTCCCAGTTTCTGTCACATTTAGATTCCATCTAATGGGATGTACATCCTGGTCCTGTTAAAGGAGAAGACAATGGGAAGCTAGAGCAGAACTATAACCATTAAACACTTCTGACATTTCTGACCCAGCCAAGACAAAAACCAAGGACATTTTTGACTTCTGATCAAGGACAGGAATCAAGGTCCCTGTCACTAAATGTTTCTATCTTCTGGTATCATTTGTCTGAATGATACCAGTTTCATGAAAATAGAATTTATAGCAGAGATGTTTGTATACTTTTGAACAATCCTAAAGATCTTTGACAGAAAGTTTGGACAGAAGAAAACGTTAACATGCAAAGTAGTGCATTCTTTTTGAATTTTCTTGCATATGTGTCATTATCTTTTGTTCTAATTCAGTCTTCCCATTACCCCCTGAGTCCTCACTTTTGTTAACTTGATCCCCTGCCTTGATTCCCAACTGGATTCGATTCAGGCTGACCTGAGAAAAGAGATTAATTTGGACAAGGCCACTTCCCTCTGCCAAGGGAAATTCCTAGAGCTTTGCATATCTCTGAGCCCTCTGCCACCAGCATAGCCAGTTGTTGGGGGAATAAATACGTCCTCTGCCTTAGTTCTAAAAGCCAGACCCACATACTGCACCACAGAATCCTCTCCACTAATTCACCTTGCGCCATTGCATTATGTCTGGGTTTTTTTTGTTGTTGTTGTTGTTGTTGTTGTTTTGTTTTTTTTTTCCCAGCATTTTGTGTCTGGTCACATCTCAGCATTTAAAACAAACCAAAGTTTCACTTTTTGGGATAGTACTTTCCAAGTTATTCCTCCAACACACACATACTCCCACATGTGTGTGCATACACATACACCACGATTCTGGGCTGTGGTATCAGCTCACACACATTCTAGTTTGTTCTCTGTTTTCCTTATTTTCAACAACTGGCAGTATCTTCTTCCTCCCTGTTTTTGCTGCATTACCTTTTAAAGTATATACTTTATTCACCATTTTAGGTCTTCTGTTATAATAAAAAAAACATTGGAAACTTTAGGACAATTTTATTATTATTTAAAGGAATATCCTCATAGCAGGCAAGCTCTGAATATGAGCAGTTGCCTTGAGGAGGAAAATGGAAGGGAGAAGAAAAATAATGCACGAAGCTATGCAGGTTTAGAGCCTGTGTGGAGGACTGGCAGCCCATGATGGGGAGAAGAACGCTTCAGAGAAAAAGTAAAGAAATACAAGTCCAAAGCATTAGAGAAAGAATGCTTAGAAAGGGAATACAAAGGAGAAAAGAAGACATTATGTTTTTTGAAGAATTCAGTAAAACCAGCAGATTTACAGAAAGCCAATATGTGACCAGGTCCAGAAGCACTGCACTAGAAGGTGGGATTCCTGTCAGGAAGAGTTCATTATCTCATTAACCCCGAGGTGTTCAGCCCCTCTATTCAGGATGACTTAAGGTGAACCTATCTTCATAGGGGTGGTCCTATGACCAAGTGCTTGACCAATGAAACTGGAAAGGCAGGTTTTTATCCAGACCAAAGATTTTATAGTCTTGACTCCTATGGGGTTTTTTTGTCATGTTAACATTCCCCACCTCTGAAGAGCTAACCCTAACATCATTAGCAATTAGAAAAAGAACCCCCAAATACTCTGTATATTTCATTGGTATTCTTGCCAGAAAGTTTGTTTTATTGATCCTGAAATGATTTTCATGGAAAAATAAACTCACTACTGAAAGAGAAAATTCTTTTCTTACTAATCTAAGTTTTTCAACCTTCTGTGCCAGTTTCAAAAGCATGAATTTCACACGGTGCTGTGCCTTTTAATCTTTTGCTTGCATGTTTCAGTTTGGACATAAGGTCTGAAAAATAAAGAGCGTGGTGTTAAAGCGCTCCTCAAGGGGCCAGTCTGGACTGCAGCCTGATTTTGTCAAACAATTACACTCGTTTTCTTCCATAATGTCTATGGCCACTTTTTCCCCAGGAGAGCAGAGCTGGTTGTCAGTAATGAAAACTGTAGAACTGAAAGCCACCTGCTGTCTTGACTATTTGGCCCTTTACAGAAATGTTAGCCAACCTTCTCTAAAGTTTTGATCACTTTTATGTTTTGCTTTTAGAAAATTCCTATATAGTAGACTCAGCAGTGGAGACAAGATAAGATGTTTGGCTGTGATTTTTCTTGACTGGTTCAAATAGAAATTAAAACATGAATGAAAGCAAATTATCAGTGACTATGCTCCCTTCTCTCTCCAAAAATATCTAAGCTGCTGAGACCTTAAAGTCTCAACCACTGGAGCAACTCTAATCTCCCCAACTCGATATCATATTCTCCTTCTAGACTTGAGCAAAGGACAACTTTTGCTTTCAGCACTCCGTATCTCTGTAGTATTCTTAGCTCCACCCAGCAGTGAGCTCTCCAAAGAATGCCTTGCCCACCCTCCCACCCCCACATTGGGAACATCTGCAGTCTCTCCCACTGCTGCAGTTATGAGCTTCTTTGTCCTTTAGTAGGGAGCCAGATCTTTGCAAACTGCCTGAAAACTCCTGAATTTGGCCTCCTCATAGCAAGATTTCCAAGCTGTGCTGTGCCCGTTAGCTACAGTGGTCCAGACCTTAGGAGAAAGCCTGTGAACATTTGATTCTTGCCCGATTTGGGGCTCTGTGGGAACTCCTGAGCAGCTGGACTAGACAGCCATCTGGTCCCTCCAATATACAGTCAATAGAGAGACTCTGAAGCCTTGACCAACCAGCTTTTCATACTCAATAATAAAACAACCAAGTCACATAAATGTACAAACAGAATCAAACTTCAGCTGAGCAAAGGAAGGCTTGAGTTGCAAGCCAAAATCATTAACGACAAAATAAATCCATACACCTGCTCAAAAAATATGTCCCCACAAAGTATCACCAGTCCTAAAGAAGAGTTTTACAATGAGAAATCCCTAGAAATAACCCAAGACACAGAATTTAAAAGAACAATCATAAACATGATCAAAGAATACAATGAATTTAAAGAACACACCAACAAATCAAAGAACTAAAAGCATATAGGGATAAACTTCTGATTGAATTCACAAAAGAGATAGAAATATTGAAGAAAACTCAGACTGAAATGAAGAAGGAAGTGAAACACTCCATACGCCAATTTGAAATGACAGGAGAAAGCCTCACCTATAGAATGAATGAAATAGAAAACAAAATATCAGTACCGGATGATAAAGTTGAAGAAATGGACTGCTCAAGCAAAGGCTATTTAAACATTTTAAAGAAACACTAGAATGGAATATACAAGAAATCTGGGACACCATGAAAAGACTAAATTTACTCATCATAGGCATAGGGGAAGAATAAGAATCTCAGGATAATGGTATTGACAATAACTTCAACAGGACTGTAGAAAACAATTTTCCAAAATTAAGGAAAGACATGTTCATATAATTACAAAAAGCATATAGAACCCCAAATAGACAGGACCAGGAAAGGAACTCCCCACAGCATATCATATCAAAAACACCAAACATACATAACAAAGAGAGAATTCTGAAAGCTGCAAAAGAAAAAACAAAACACATGTAAAGGAAACCTCATCAAAATTAAAGCTCACTTTTCAATGCAAATTATGAAAACCAGAAGAGCCTGTACCTAAGTATTGCCAGTTTGAAATGACTGTATATGCCAACCTAGAATACTTTACCCAGCAAAAATATCTATTATAGTTGAAGGGGAAAAAACATCTTCCATGACATGAATAGGTTGAAAGAATTCATATCCAGAAAGAGCACAAATAAATGATTAAACATTACAACTCAAGAAAGAGCACAAATCAATGATTTAACATTACAACTCAAGAATCTTGAAAGGCAATACAATTGCAACTAATACCCAGCAGACACGAAGAAATAAAAGATAATTAGAGGAGAAATTAGTGAAATAGAAACAAAGAAAACAATACAAAGAATGAATCCAAGAGCTGGTCTTTGGAAAGATAAACAATACAGACAGGCCTTTAGTCCAATTAACCAAAAGAAAGAAAGAAAGCAATTCTTAATCAACAAAATCAGAAAGAAAAGGGGAAACATCACAATAGACAACAAAAAGATGCAGAACATTATAAGGCAATACTTTAAAAACCTATACAGTATTAAATTTGAAACCTTAAAGAAACGGATGTATCTCTAAAATCATGAGAATCACCAAAGCTAAACCAAGCAGAAATCAACAGCTTAAACAGACTCACAGCATATGGGGGAATTGAAACCGTAATACAATATCTCCCAAATAAAGAAAGCCGAGGTCCAGATGGATTCATAGTAGAATTCTACCAGACATTCAAAGAAGAGCTATATTCAATACTACTTAAAGTCCTCAAAAAGATAGAAACAGACAGAGAACTCCAAAATTACTTCTGTGAAGTCAGCATCACTCTAATACCTAAACCAGGAAAAGCTACAACCAAATAAAGAAAACTATAGACCCATAATCTTAATGAACATAGATGTAAAAATTCTCCACAAAATACTTGCAAACTACACACATATCAAAAGGATCATCCCCCATGACCAAGTCAACTGTTTTTCAGAGATGCAGAGGTGGTTCAATATACATAAGTCAATAAATGTCATACATCATATTAATGGACTCAAAGAAAAAAATCACATGGTCATCTTAATAAATACAGAAAAGGCCTTTGATAGAGTTCAACATGCATTGATGGTAAAAGTCCTAAAAGGAACTGCACAGGAGAGAACATACCTCAACATAATTAAAACTATATACAACAAACCTGGTGGAATTTTTGGTATCATTTTAAGTGGAGAAAAACTGGAAACCTTCCCATTAAAATCAGGAATGAGACAAGGCTGTTCACTGTCTCCACCCCTTTATAATATAGTGCTTGAAGAGCTTCGTTGATTATTAAGACAAGAAAGTTAAAGGAGCACTAACTGGAAAGAAGAGATCACATTATCCCTTTTAGCAGATGGCATGCTATTATACCTAGGAGATACCAAATATTCTACCAGAAAACTCCTAGAAATTATTAACACTTTCAGGAAAGTGGCAGATTACAAAATTAATCTATGAAAATCAGTAGCCTATCTATATATCTATCACAAAAAAATTAGAAAAGAATACAGGGAAACCCTCCCATTCAAAATAGTCTCAAAAAACAACCTTAGAGTACACCTAAACAAAGACATTAAAGATCTATACCATAAACATTTTAAATCTTTTAAAAAAGAGATTTTGGAATCCACCAGAAGATGGAAGGGCATCTCATGCTCATGGATGGGAAGAATGAAGATTGTGGAAATGACACTTCCACCAATAGTCATTTATAGATTCAATGCAATGACATTTAGAAAAAATATCCTAAAATTCACACAGTAGCACAAAAGACCCCAAATAGCAAAAGCTACCTTGACCACAAAGAGCAATGCTGGGGGATTACTATATCAGATTTCAAACTATATTACAGAGCTATCATCAAAAAAATAAAATAAAATAAAACCAGTTTGATATGCAAAAAAGTAGACCTAAGGATGAGGGGAACACAAGTGAAGACCAAAACATGAGTGCATGCAATTTCAGACACCTGATATTTGACAAAGGTACCAAGAGCACTCATGGGAGGAAAGACAGCATCTTTAGCAAATGCTGCTGGCAAAACTGAATCTTCATCTGTAAAAGAATGACACTAGACCTTTATCATTCACCTTGCACAAAAGTCAGCTCCAAATGTATCAAAGACCTCATTGTGAAATCTGAAATTCTGAACCTGTTAGAAGAAAACATTGGCAGTAACCTACATGATCTAGGTGTAGGAAAGGAGTTACTAAATTGGACAACAGTTTCTCCAGAATTAAGGTCAAGAGTCAACAAATGGGACCCAATTAAACTAAAAAACTTCTGCACAGAAAAGGAAACAACCAAGTAAGTGAAGACAAAGCCTAAAGAATGGGAGAAAATGTTCACATCTTCTGACAGTAGTTTAACATCCAAAATATACAAAGAACTCACAAAAACAAAGAATCAAGAAAACAAGTGACACAATTTAAAAAATGGGCTAAGGATCTAAACAGAGAATTCTCAAAAGAAGAAATAAAGATGGCTAAGAAACATCTTAAAAAGTGTTCAACATCATTAATAATTAGGGAAAGGCAAATTAAAACCACCCTAAGATTTCATTTTACCCCAGCCCGCTGGCTAAGATCAAGAGAACAAATGATACAAAATGCTGGAGAAGACATGGGGAAAGAGGAATGCTCACTCACTACTGGTGGAAGTGCAAACTCATGCAACCCCTGTGGAACACAGTGCGAACTCTTAAAAAATTAAAAGTGATTGGGGCTGGTGAGGTGGCTCAGTGGTTAAGAGCACTGGCTTTTCTTGCAGAGGACCCAGGTTCGATTCCCAGCACCCACATGGTGGCTAACAACTGTGCATAATTCCAGTTCAAAGGGAATCCAACACCTTCTTCTGACTCTGCAGGCATTGCATGACATGGATGCACTTACACACATCTTGCAGTGCACTCATACACATGAATAATAAAAGAAGAAAAGAAAAAAGTTAAAAATAAACTTACCATTTGACCCACTTATATCACTCCACAGTATATACCCAAAGGACTTATCCTATTGCAGAGATACTTGTACATTCATGTTTGTTGCTGCTCTTTTCACAATACCTAAGGGATAGAAGCAACCTAAATGTCCCTAAACTGATGCATGATGAAAATGTGGTACAATTATATAATAGCATTCTATTCAGCAGTAAAGAAAGACTAAATCAGGAAAATGGATGGAACTAGAAGTTGTTATACTAAGGGAAGCAACAGGCTCAGAAAAACAAGTGAGGTATGTTTACCCTGACATTTGGTTCCCAGAGGCAAATCCTTATGTGTCAGTCTATATTCTGATGTAACTGCAGGAACAAGGATAATGGAAAGGAACCAGAGAGGTAAAAGGAAGAAGGAACCTGAGAGAGAACAGTAGCAGACAAATGTTACTAATGGAAACATGGATAAAATAGAGGTATTTAATGTGAGCAGGGAGGGAGGGCTATACAAGGAATGTTGGAATAAAGGGAAAGAAGGAGCTCAAGATCGGAGACTGTTATGATCAAGGGAGAAATGGGGAAATGGGAGCACTTAAAATGATAGAGGTGTGGAGGAAGGGTTAGAAAGGAAGGAAGAAAGGAAGAATAAATAATGTCTAGCTAGTAGAAAAAATCAGGTGGAATTACATTAGTCCAACAACCTAATGACAAATTACACATACAATATCTCTACATGGGTCCGTGTGCATAGCTGAAGGCTGCATAACAAGAAACAGTGTCAGACAGGAGAAGCCTTCCTTTGAGTTGTCCAGGGTAATCCAAGAGACTCCTGAAGTTATACAGACTAGTGCCACAGCCCCCTTGATTGCCTCCAAGATCTTGAAGTTAAGAGCCTATTACTGAAGACAGAACATAATTTGGACACAATATTTAGAGCAGTGGAGCTGGAACTGACCGGGAGATCACTTCCCCTGAGGCTCTCATAGCTTTGGAGAACATTACACAAGCTGCTAAGGAAGAACACTAATTGACAGTCCAACACCAGCTTCAAGACTAAACAAAAATATCAATGACCAGCACAGCACATGACTTTGGTGCAGTAGTGGCACTTTTATCTTGGGGGCAATGAACAGCTACCTAATTGGATTTAACGTCCACTCAATGGGAGGAAACTCATGTGTGGTACTGTAAACATAGCCAAATACACATGACTAGAAAGGTTATGGCTCTTAGAGACAACCCCAAGACTGACACATCCCCAGACTAATGTAATTTCTTATTATGTGCAAAATATGTATCCTTACATTTACAGACAAGTATCCCAGTTGTCACCCATCAAAGAAGCTTCTTTTGCTCCAGATCGATGACTATTACAGAGTGCCACAACTCATCACACTCAGACATTGTTTGTTAATTTCCCTAGCCCTAAGTGGCACATCCGTAATGCAACCTCAACACCTAAGTTTCATGGAACATAACATAAGGAGTAAATTTGACACTCATGAATCTCTCAATTCTCAATAATGGAGCTCCTTCATGCAGAAGAGGGCCAGGAACACAAAGGTCACAAAAGGCCAAAGCACAAACATTAAGAATCTTCAGAATGCTGCTCCTTGGACAGGACTACTAGATTAAATTTCACCCACCCTGGGCTCAGGGACTATTGCAGAACAGAAGGCAGAAAGATTGTAAGAGTCAGGGACAGAGTGCATTACCATATGGAGATAGGGTCCTAAAAAGAACTTCTCATATGAACCTACAGCAATGGTGGCAGCATGCACATGACACATGAAACCTGAAGCAGACAAAAACCAAGGATAGAACTGGGGAAATGGGCCACAGACACCAATCTTTGAGGAAGAAATATTGTCAACAGATTACTACTAGATGAGGATGAGCTGATCTACCTAAAGTGAGGGACTCTTGACAAGCTGACTAAGCCTCAGTAGATGAACTTACACTGAGGAAAGTTTGGGGACTCTGTCTTGACACAGTAGGACTTAACACAAATGACAGAATGTCTCCAGTGGGAGAATGTACTGTGATAGGGTGCCAGTGGGGAAGGGGATGTAAAGATGATTAAGATAGATTGAGATGTTCTGTATGAAATACACAAAGATTCAATAAAATTTGTTTTAAATGTCTCAACCACAAGAGAGAGAAATTAAAGAAGAAAACATTTTTTAGATCTGATTTTATTGTAGATTGTCGGGGGTCCCAGTGCTCGGGGCCACCCCGGGGGAAACGAAAGTTCCCTGCTATGGGGAGGTGTAGGTGCAGAGTTAACACAAACCCTGGGAGCTGAGTGAAAAGCACACAGATGGTGCTGCAAGATCGTTTATTCAAGAAAGTGCAAAGGGTTTTATAAATTTGGTTAACCAATGGCCCTATGGGCTGGGGTCCTGAATACAGCCAATAGTCTGTCCCCAGGTAGGCAGGTTCTTTCTAGATGCTGGGCAGAAGCTGGTCTCATGACTAGCCAGAACAGAGCACCACACCCACAGGAGCCATTCCTCTATTCCTCATAGCAGGTGACCTGGCTAAGGTCCATCTTGCATTGTGTCCTACAGCAGATTATGGACCTTGTCAATCAACAGTGATGGTTGAATAAAAATATACTGCTAAAGAGAAATTTCTCAACTCTTAAGACAAAATAAAATAAAACAATAAAAATGAAAAACCTAAATGATTGTACAGCTAAGTCCTTACAATGTCACTTCCCACAGCAATAACTGATTCATGGTATTCTAACGTGATAGATGTTAACACTAAAGTTTTATGAAGAAAACTTAGAAAATAGAATTTGGGATTCACTATTTTAAAACAAAAGGAAGAGCTCTCTTTTTCATATGGCTAAAACATAGAATTTTTATTTATTTATTTTAAGTGTTTCATAGCTTCATATATTTCTATAATGAATTTTACTCATTTCTACCCTCCACCCACCACCCCCCCATCTCCTTCCCTCTCTTCTGGAAATCCTTCTTCTCTAGAAACTCACTCCACCATTTATACTTCATCCACTCAGTTTACTTAGGGTTGCTTGCACAAGCTGGGTGGGAGGTTATTTATTGGGTCAGGAGCAACTTATTGTGACCACACTATTGAAGAAAATGACACATCCCTTCCTTGAACAGGTCACTGGTAGTAGTTCCCCCAGGGAAAAGAGGGACTCTATGGATCCATCCACATCCATGATGGAATGTTGAGGGGCCCACTGAGGTGCAGGTCTTGTGCAGATGCTAACAGCTGCATTGAGTTCATGAGTACAAAAGCTACATCATGAGTGGAATACATCGTTTGCTGCACATCTCCCCACGGTCTGACTATTACATTCTTTCTGCCCCCTCTTCCACAACGTTCCCTTTGCCTTAGGTTTGATCTAGCTGCTGCATTTAGGGCCAAGCCCTTCATTTTTAAAAAGAGCATGTTAACCTACTTTAAAAATAATCCTGAAAATTTTACATGCCTCAAAATGCTCATCCAAACACCTGTGTTTCTGTCATGTTATTAGAATGTAACCCCAAAAATGTCTTAAATGAGGGAACAAGGCAGACAGAAAATAAGAGTTGTTGAACTTCCGTTATGCTACACACAATGGTATTGCATATATTATTGTTTCCTCATTAGTCTATTCTCACTTCCCTCTAAGAGGCTCAGCTCTCCATCTGATACATTGGTACACTAAATGGTGATCATTTGTCAACATTGTATCAATGTATCTTTTCCATTTCTAGTCCTAATACTAAAACATGGACAGTCTTCAGGCATGAGCTTCTCTATGTATATGGAGTCTCTCAGAGATCTATACTAACCACCTCAAATACCATCTACTGTCACATAATAAGCTGGCCAATTTTAGCAGCTTAAAACAACAAACATCTACTATCTCCTTGTGTTGCTGAGTGTCACAAATTCATCACTGGTTTTAATAGTTACTTTTCTTACTGCTGTGACAAAAGTACCTCACAAAAACATCTTAAAGTGGGGGAGATTTATGTTGGCTCACAGTTCAGAGAGTTCAGTCCACAGTTCCCAGCTCTACTGATTCTAGAACTGAGGTGACACAGAATGCCACTCCAGCAGGAGGGTATGGAGAAGGAGACTGTTCATCTAATAGGGACGAGGATCAGAGAGCAAGGAAGGTCCCAGGGAGCAGTTATAACCTTCAAAGGCTCACCATTGTTGACTTACTTCCTCCAGCACAGTCCCACCTTGAAAGATAGTTCCAACAAGCCTTCAGCATATGAAGCTATGGGGTTATTTCATAGTTATGCAATTACAGTGGCTCAGAGAAATAACCGTAATTTGAGTCATTGGGTTATGTTGCCATTTAACTGTCAATTCTGGTAGAAGGAGCCAGGAAGTCTCAGACTTTTTCCTTCTACATAAGGCCACTCCACAGAACTGCCTGAGTGTCCTCATATGGTGGCACTTGGATTTCCCCAAAACAAATATTCCAAGTGGAATCTGTTAGGCACACAGATCAATTTCAAGTCTAGGCAGAAATTGGGAGAGGCAGAAATCAGGCTCAAGTATGGCTGAGGCTTTTCAAATTGCATTCTTTAACCACCTCTCCTGGAGTACAATTTCCTTTATCTAACACACCTAGAATCCTCCTTGAAGTAATGGCTTCCTACCTTGGAACCAGCTAAGAAAGAGTGCTTCTGAGCAGTTTAATTAAGCATACTTGTGACCTACAATACACACTCTTCAGAGGACCTATTGTGTAACTGGATATTCCACTACACTTAATTTTACTGAGAACTTTATGTTTATAATTTAGGCTTCATTTTCAGCACATATTTTCATAGGACTGTCCAGGTCTGGTCAGTGTTTAAAAGTCATTTTATGATATTAATTTTATTTTTAATTGATTCTCAGCACCATTAAGTCCTAGCTTCTTTATAATGAACAGTCAGTCATTCCCATAGTATACCTTTCATTCAATGTGCATGGGCACATTGAAACCAGAGATTTGTGTAGGATGTCTTTTTCAATCATTCTCCTCTTTGGTTTCTCAGACAGGGTTTATCATTGAACCTGGAACTTGTACACTGACTGGCCAGTAAGCCTCAAGGATACTTCTGTCTCCACATTCCTAACACTGGGACTCCAAGCATGTGCCACCACATACGCTTTCATTAGGTATAGCTTTTTTAAGAATCATAATGTTTCTACAAAGATTTCCAAGGCTTTTCAAGCTTTTGTTAACATTTTCATCAAAGTCCTTACAGTGGAGATTGTGGTACAGCTCAATAGTACACTCTTTGCCTAGCATAAATGAACCCTGGGTTAAATCCCCAGCAAAACACACACACACTCACATACACACATACATAACACATACATATATACACATAAACACACACATACATAACACATACATACACACACACATACACACACACAGTCTTTCTAACTTCCATTCACTTCTTCCTTCTAAAATCATTCCTACTTTTCAAAGTCTTTTCTTTTCTTTTCCCAGTGTTAAGAATTGAACTCAGGACCCCGCAAACCAATTATCCTTAAATTTAACAGCTTAAATATGATGAGCATTTATTATATAACAAAATTTCTGAGAGGAATCTAGGATCAGTTTTTCTTAAAGGGTTGAAGGATTTGCTTTCAAGATGCTTCAGTTGCATGAGAGAAGACTCAGTTCCTCATTAGATGCACCTCTCCATAAGATTTTCAAGGTAGCTATATAACTTGGTGTCTTTCAGAACTACCTGTGATAATCTCTTGTGTCAGCTTGGCTTGGTTGCTTGACCATGATGCCCAATTATTAGGATCATTGATTTGTCTGTGAGGTTTTCAGATAAGATCAGTATTTGTGAATTGGTAGATTCTGTGAATGGAGCTCACACAATCTATTGGAAGCCCTGAATGATACTAGACTTCCTGCACTCTATAAATGCATGAGCCAATTCCTCAAACTAAATGTATACAACCCCATTCCCCACATACACATCATGAGAGCACATTCTTCAGATAATGTTTCTATAGAGAACTCTGGCTAATACAATAAGCTAATCTCAGAAGGGGCATTGTATGCCATTACTAACATTCTACTGATTAGACATTGCAACTTTGCCAAAATGACAAAGGGAATTCTACCTGGTTGTGAGTACCAGAAGGCAGAAAGCATTTGGGACCACCATTTTAGAGTCTGATTAACATACCTATAGTCTGACGATACCTGAATTTGTATCTTTGAGGTCAATTTCAAACTATAGACTTGTAAACAAAATTTCTTATTTGATATATATATTTATTTAAACATAAACAAGCAATTCAAGATTACCAGAGCTCTTGACTCACTATCCATCCCCATGGTCTGCTATACTAATCTGCCAGAATTCTCAGTGACAGTAACTAGAGTCCTGATTACTTCTCTCTTTGGAATCTTGGTTCCAGTATCTGTCTTACACTCCAGATTTGATCCCTGAGTCTGTCAACCTCTACTTTTTAAATATTCTCATAAAATGAGTTTTCACGTTGCGCAGCCTAAGTAACTACCCTTGGATATTAAGACCACTGTCATCTCTTGCAAATAGAAGAATTTACGCAGTCTTTTCATTTTGCCACTATCAGAAAGAACCTGTACTTGCCAGTATACTTTGTAATGCAATGCATTAAAAATTAACAACTTCTATCTATGGCTACAGGACAGAATGCATAATGGTTATCATGTAGTTTAAGGGAAGATGCTGATTTGGGTATCTTCATATGGAGTTCCGAAAGTAGCCCCAGCACTTCTGATGGAGAAATCAACATTTTTAGCACACTTTTTTCTTCCTGCTTTGTTTCAGTCCCTCTTGGACTCTTTGTCAACCACTGCTTGGCAGTTTGAATGGGAAGGTGCCAGCATTCATCAAATTAAAATGCACATACAAATGCATTTTAATGTGCAATGTACACTAAAAGCCTCCCTCTGAAATTATATGGCCCAGCTTTACAATGTAATTTTATCATTAAGACATTTTATCACAATAGAATTACCAACTCTAATTTGTTTATTTCTTTTTTTTCACTATCAATTAGTCTTAGCCAGAGCAGCAAATACATATTTTTCCTTTATTAATGGCACAATGGGAAAATTATTGAGATGGGTATGGTTTGGGCCTCCAAAAGTTTTCAACAAATAGAGTAAACAGGATGGAAAATACTTATGTACCTACATCAAGCTCGGTTGCTCCTTAGGGGTTTTAATGTAATTGCAATATGATAAGGCCCCTTCGAAGAAGTGAGTGTTCATACTGCATGATATAGAGCAACCTATCAAAAAGATTAGAGAATCAATGTAGGAAAGAATACTGCTTTGTTTCAGTTCCTTTTGCATCATTCCCTCTAGGTAACGTATGTTGGTACATTTGTTATTAAGAGATGTACCAAATCTTTCCTGAGACTAGGCATCTTAAAACATCACTTACTATTTTGCTGTTTCTATGGATTTGGACTGTGATTATAGTTTAGATGTGTGGCTCTGGCTCAAGGACTCTTGTGGCTTTGGCAGCTAGCTGATGGTCAGGTCCACAGGCAGGCACCACTGGAGGGTACACTTCAAGCTAGTTGTAGTAGCTGAAGACAGGCTTCATCCTTCACCAGTTCATCTTTGTCTGTTGGTGGAATGCCTCTGTTCCTGTAGGCTTTTTCATAAGGCTGTGTTTAATGCAGGATCTTGATTCTTGCAGAGGAAGTGTAGACAGTGTGTAGGCAAAGTGCATGCTGTGTGTGTGAGAGAGCGTGCGTGTGTTTGGAGAGGGGGAGATGAAGGCGAAGAGATAAACAGAGAGGGAGCGGGAAAGGAAGACGGGGGACGGCGGGGGAGAGGTAAAGCACCATCATTTTGTTATAAATAAACGCATAGATGGCCTTGCCATTACTGGTGATACAATTTGCTCGTTAGAAATGAGTCTCCATCCTCTCCAACCAGGTGTGATGGGCACACTACAGTTTTTAATCCCAGCACTCTCGAGGTAGAGGCAGGCTAATCTATGTGGGTTCCAGGCTAGTCAAGTCTATGTATACTGACATCCAGATGCAAAAAAAGAAAAGAAAATTATTTTCAGCAGTTAAGAGCATATACAAATATTGCGGAGTCTCGAAGTTCCATTCCTAGTGTCCCTTGGGCAGCTCAAAACTACCTGAAACTCCAGCTCCGGGAAATCTGATGCCCTCAAGCCTCCAAGGGTACCTACTCATGCGTTCACAAACCCACACAGACACACACCACAGGCATGATCATGATCAAAACCTAAAATAAGTGATCCTCCAACTCCAGCCACACTGAACCCAAAAACAAAGAAGTTCCATCTCTTAAAGGAGAAAATATCAGTTTGTTTCTGGAAGGATTCTTATAACTACCACCACCATCACCTGCCTACAGGTCATCTGTGGCCCTGGTTGCACATCAACCCTAGCATATTCACCAAGCCTTCCTTGTAATAGGCACCTGACAAGAGGAAGAAGTTCTGCCCAGGATGAAAGATTCTGCTCTGGCTGTGCTCGCTACATGAGTTCCAAACCCAGTCTCATAGGAACTCACAGGATGATGAAGTTGCACACTTTGTGGTTTTGACAACAAACTCCAGGGCTAAACTCTAGTTGGAAGACTGGTCCTGCTTTTCAATTGTGTAGTTTTAGAAAACAAAACATTATACTCCTTAATACAAATTCAAACACCAACCTAGAAAGTCTGATGAAAGGATTGACATTTTATTATCAAATACATATAATATTGCCTATCAGACAGCAAATCTTTTCAAAGTAACATTTCTTTGTTATCATTACTTTTGTTGAAATCTCATCTACCCCTAGTTCCAGTCGTGGTCTATAAAATGGACATTTATTCCATAAACAAGAATTTAGTTGAGTTCTGATTAACAACAATGAACAAAGCTAAAATTTCCTGGTCTTTAAGAGCTTCTCTTTTTAGGCCTCTTCCCATTCAGACTCTTCTTTATTGCTCTAATAAGAAAGATAAAGTAGGGCCAACAGCCAGCGCTGTAACTCAGGGCTTGCCTGGCCTACATGTGGCTCAGGGTTTGATTCCCACAGAGAAAAAGAAGAAAAGCATCAATAGAGAGAGGAGCAAACAGACAGAGGAGCAGCTGCCTGGAGCTTGTCTCCCTCACTAGTAGGGCTTCCTGTTTCCCTTTGTAAATTGAGGATGACAGGAGTTGTATTAGATTCTTGTCTTGATCACTTTAAAAAATGTGATCTAGAGATCAGAAGTCCTCAGAAATATTGCCAGGATTCTACAAAAATTTCATTGGAACTTTACCTCATTCAAAAATATTTTCTTGGGTGGCAATATTTGTCATCAGGTAAAGGTACTTTGCACTGATCCTTAGGACCTGAGTTCGAGCCCCAGGATCCACACAAGGGAAGGAAAGAAGTAATTTTGCAAGTTGTCCAGTGACTTCCATACACATAGCATAACATGCCTTGGACCTCCCTGTAAATATTAATGTAATTTTAAGAATTAAAAATATTTATTTACTTGATTTTTTCTGATTTGTTCATTTTTATTTTATGCGGATGAGGTTTTACTCGCATACATGTAACTGTACTCATGCATGCAAGGCCCACAACTCCAGAAAAGGGCACCAGATATTCCAAAGGAATTGGAGTTACAGACAGTTGTGTGCTGGAGCCAAACCCAGGTCCTTTGGAAGCATAGTCAGAGCTCTTAACCACTGAGCCTTGTTCATTCCCATTCATTTACTTTTTAAGACTCAAAAGAAATAAAAAAAAAAAACCCTATGCAAATGAATGGATAATATTAACTGTTAATACATCAAAAACTATTTAGGTCAATAGTTGCTCTTAATCTTTTACCTAAGCATAAGTCTATCATATCATTGTTTATACTTTCCACTCAGAAAGTGAAGATAATGAAGCTAGAAATTTTTTTAGGAATCTTCTTAAAGTCATATGGCTTTAACTGAGATTTCAAAATGTTTCTTCTAAATTCATCTGTATGTTAAAAAAAAAAAAAACAAATTTGGCTTCTTAACAGAAGTGTCTGCTCATGGTCACTTGTGCTCATTGCTGCTGGACCTGTACGATGTGAGACAGAGCATCATGGAAGGGAGCAGTGGTCGAGCGAATTAATACCATGTCATAATGGACAGAATGAAGAGTAGACAGTGAGGAGTCAGGGACAAGGTGTATCCTTTCAGAAATACTCCAGTGACCTACTTTCTCCACTCAGTTCCCACTTCCAAGTTTTCAGCACCTCCTAGTAGTACTATAAAATAATGAATCCATAAGTAGATTAACCTATTGATGAGGTCAAAACTTTAATAATATAATCAGCTCTCAATGATTAGATCCACTATCTGGGGACCAAGATTCTGTTACACACTGTGATTATTATTTAGATCTCCTTTTAAGACACCCAGTGTATTTATTTCTTTTCCCAGCTATCACATTAAAATCAGCTCTTTGTATAAATGAAGACTGTCAGGTAACAAATATGGTGATCAATTTCAATATAAATGACTTCCCAAGAGGTGGGTAGGATGAATTTCCACAATCCCAAATAATAATATACTCGTATCTTTCAGGTTCAGTCTAACCATTAGTTGCAAAGCAAACACCCCTCTATATTTATGGTAACAAGTTTCTTCTCTCCATCCACACAGTCAGTAATTCAGAGTTGTACATCCTTTGGAGGATAAATCACTCCCCTTGCATGGAGTCCCTTCCCCTTACCCATGCCTCATGTGAACTGTGACCAAGCTGACAGTTCTAAAGACAGACATGTGGCACCACTCTCCTGAGGGTCTCCAGTGCCTCATTCTATATCAGCATCCCTCAGTGCTGCCTCAGGGGCCATGACAATCTCATTCTGTTCTGCATTTTTAAAAGTCTTGCTATTATTCAGTGTACATGCTAATTCAAAACTTATGCATGGGGTTAAATAGTTGGTTCAGTAGTTAAGAACATTTGCTGCTCTTCCAGAAGATCGAAGTTCGATGCCCACCACCCATGTCTGGGAGGGTCACAACTGCCTCTAACTGTGGTTCCAGGGAGTCCAGAATCCTATTCTGGCCTCTGGGAACATGCACACATGTGATCTGTACAAACATACACATAAACATATAAAAATAATAAATACAAAATATAAAACCTTATACATGATTCTAACTTTACCTTTTGTATTCCTTGATGCCTAGAATAGGGTCTGCCTGCTACGTCAAAACATAAGGAAATACTTCTTGAAGAAAATTGTCCTGTTGATGAACATGTGTGTTTAACCAAACAGAATGCTCATTGCTAACATTATCATAAATTAAACCGGAACAGAAAAACACAGTACTAAATTATAATGCAACAGAGCTAGACAAAATATTGCTTTTCACATGCATTACAAAAATAGTAGCTATTAATTGTGCTGTTAAACCGTCAGATGATCAAGCTAGAGAACACAGGAAATGGGGCATTTACCATTTAGGAAGCCACTTCTCTCAAATTTCAAGTCATTAATTCATAGCTTAAAATCTTGGAATGGGGAATATTTACCATACATTTAGTGAATATTTACAATTGTATATCTGTGGGTGGTATTAAGCTAGAAAAACACTCTACTTACTTGGCATTATCCTGACACCAGTCAATGAAGCCATCAGGCAAATGAAACAGCTTTTGTGATAAGCAACAGAGTAATTGAGAATTGTCATTCTTTCCCCTCCCAGGGAAACCTGAATCTTTCATTTCAATCTTTTTTATATCACCACGAAGAAATGAATATTTATAAAACAAGAAAAAAGGGCACAGTCTGGGTGTTATTTTTCTCAGAGAACTATACATAATGAAGGAGAAGAGTAAAACAACAAATCAAATATAAACCCCAGTTGCTCCAGAAGCCTGGTTAGGTAGGTATTTATTCAGTTCCAAAGCAAATATACTGCAAGGATGTCAGTGAGAAATGCACCCTGGTGCACATGGGGCATTAAAGTGTTCTCTGCAATGGTAGAGCCCTAAGTTACATTGGGGGGAAGAGAACTCTCTGATCTAGCCTAAGGTCTGGATCAATGGGCTCCAGTCCTTGATCAATTGGATATAACCCTGTGTCACAGAACAGGATCAATTTTTCCCTAAAGGATCTGAAAACAGAATTATGGATCAAGACAGTGAGGTGAGAGGACAAATTTACCTTCTTTTCTCCCCTCCCCACCGTCACACTGGATCATTAAAATATTGCCAGAGAAAGAATATTTTCACAAATATGTATAAAATCAAAACAGATACAATAAGAAGTCCAAAAAAAGAGAATGCTGAAGAATTTCTAGATGATAAAAATCAGATACTGTCTAAGTAATGAAAAAGCTAATCAGAAGTCCATTGACATTTGAGGAAAACATAAATGAAAGATAAAAGCCCAAAAGAACAAACAAACATTTGATTTCAGAGGACACCAGAAATTCCCTTAGGAAAATGGTGGAATTTTGAAATATTTCTGATTAGTGTCCTCAGAGAAAAGTCTGAGGGCACCACATTCACAAATTTAATAAATTCTCTTTGAAAACTAATCATTTAAAAAGTTCAAATGAGCTCTGGAAATATACAAAAATGACATCAACTTTAAAATGTTGAAACCAAGGGGCTGCAGAGATGGCTCAGCAGTAAAGAACATTGGCTGCTCTTACAGAGAGAGGATGCGGATTCAGTTCCTAGCACCCACATAGCAGCTAACAACTGCCTGGAACTCCAATTCCAGGGAAATCCTACACCCTCTTCTGACCTCCTGGGGCATTGAACAACAGAAGTGCACTTATACACATGTGGGCAGACAATACATTCATACACAAAAATAATAAATAACTTTTAAAAGAAAATGTTTAAACCAGTAAAAGATGTAAACTAAAAGACAAATAAGATTGAATTAGTAGTCTCATCTACAAATACAAAGAAAATTTCATAATGTGGGTTAGAAGTATATTTGAAAAATAGTAGGGACTTAGAAGATAGGGAAAGGACAGTCAGCCCATCTAAATCCCAGGCTAAATACCATGTAGCTAATATATTCATACTTTGGTGAGCAGTGTGACTGAGATTTAATTCACCTTTAAGTTTTTAATAGATTTTGTTTTCTCTCCTTGCCAATGCGTTAGTCTTTTGGCAATCATGTGTTTAGTTGATTTCATTATGATCAGTGTGATGGTTAGTGTAATGATTAGTGTTGATCTACTTGACAAGATCTGGAATCACTTAGGAGGCAAGTCCCTAGATACGCCTGGGAGGCATTATTTAGATTAGGTTAACCTCTGAGCAGACCTGTGAGTCTTGGATTATCTTGATTAGTTAATTAGGTTAGGAAGACCCACTCTAAAGGAGTAAGCTTGGGTTCTGAAACTCATACAAAAGGAAGCTAGCTAAACATCATCGTTCTCTTTCTTTTTCCTGACTGCTGACACACTGTGACCAGCTGCTTTAAGATTCAATAATTAGAGCTGGGTGTGAGCACTCACATCTTTAATTAGAAGTGGGAAGGCTCTCTGAGATGAGGGACAGTTTGGTTTATATAACTAGTTCTAGGACAGCCATGACTACAGAAGACCAGAAACAAAACAAAACGATCTTGTTATTTGAATTTTTGTTTTCCAGCCAAGGTCACTGTAAGGGAGAACAGTGTTTTTATGTTAATTATAAAAATGTGACATTTGACTTTTGCAGTATTGTACAAATGTCATTGCATGTGCTTACAGAAACTGAGTATGATGTCACTAACCATTGTGATCCCACAGACCCACCTTCAGGTATATAGAATGTTGTTGATTGAACTGTCGCTATGTGGCACATGATTGCATTATTAAGCTTGAGCTCACATAACAGAACATAGAATCCCTATTTTCTCATAATTCTGAAAGTGCGGAAATCTAAGATTAAGATGTCAACAAAGTCGCTATCTGCTGAAGACTCTTCCCACGTTGTAGATGACTGCCTCCTCCCTGTGCCTTCTCAAGATCTGTCCTCAGTGCATGCAGGAGGAAAAGGAGGAGATTATTCTAGTCATACGAAGCCACTAATACTAACAGTACTTCAGGGCCCCACACTTATGATCTCATTTAACTTAATTCCTTAAAGGTCATATCTGTAATTAGTCATACTGAGGGTCAGACTTCAATGAGTTAAAATTCTGCCTGGTTGGGAGGCACAATTCAGTACAAAGAACTTACATGACCTTCTCCACTGCTCAATCTATAAAGTAAGGATAATTAGGGAAAATAAAAGAAAGCAGTTCCTGTTTGTTAGGATATAATTACTTAATACAAACACAGTACTTAGAATAAAGTCTGATAATAGTAAGGAGCCAATAAACTCTGTTAACATAATGACGACTTTGTCTTCATATGGAGGTTTAGATCTCCTAAGTTTTGATATTGTTAGTTACGTAAAGCTGTGTGACTTCCATATTCTTGTTTGGAAATTTCAGATAAGTCCATTATTTATTAGTTGAATTGAGGGAGGGAAGTGAAAAATAAATGCATATTTGTAGGAAAGACTGATGATTTCTTGAGAAACATCTTAGGTAAGAGTTGGAGAAGTCAGGCATGAAGTGTCTTACAGGCTAGCATGAACACAGTCAGACAATGACCTTCAGCTTTGCCCTTCACTCATGTCTTAGATTTTAGGCTGAATATTAATGGAATGGTTTGTGAATTCTTAAACACTGTAGATGCTAGAACACATTTCCAAACACAAAAAAATACAAAATCAGGCATCATTTCACAAAATGGCACGACCCAATTCCGATCCCTCAAGGTCACCCTTGCTCCAAATTAGGCATTCCCAGAAACGTACCATGGAGATTTGGGAGCCAGCAGTGTTTTGTTTTTACTTGTGCTTTTCCTGATATACTAGTTCTCTTACAAGTGCTTTTCTGGTTCTAATTTTCAGCTGAACATAATAAAAACAAATAGCATTTAGCTTCATTAGGGTACCAAGCACCTGACTTGACATATTTCATATATTATGTCATATTTAGACATTTTCATACAGCCCTTTGAGAACACTGAGACTTGGCTTACATTTCCAATACACTGTAGGGTAAAATTAGGACTGATATCTGATATGAAAGCCCATGTTCCCCACTAAGCATACTCAGATTATACATATGTCAAAGAAAAAGGAGGAAGAAAAAGGATAAGGAGGAGAAGGAGGAGAAGGAGGAGGAGGAAGAGGAGAAGGAATTAAAAACATGAACACTAGGTTCCAAGTGTGAATGCTCCCAGAAAAAAGCTGCATCTTCCAACCAAACCTTCTGCAAGGTTGATAACTGACTAGAAGTTCATTGATTGCGGAGAGCTTGGAATGTTGCAGGTTGGACACTAATTACCATTTGTTTGGGGCATTTAGCTAAATACCCATTCCTTGATTACCTTTATTTCTGATTTAATATTCTGTGACTAACAGATAAAAACTCTGGAATGAACTGACTTTGTGGACCACTAACTTTCAAAAACCCAAGGGCTGAGAAGCCTGTCAGAGAGCATGAAAGTCTCTTGCAGAATGACCCCAGCTTCAATATGATCCACCAATCTGATGTCTCCACCAATGTGTTTGGAAAGTGTCATGACTTATGGTTTTCTTTCCTGTTACTCTAAAAACATTCATGAAACTGTTACTGTAAGATGTGACTAGAGGCCCCAACCTCCCGGGAAAGCAGTTCCAGGACAGACACCTTGGTGACTCCAGCCAGACTCTCAGAGCCCACTGAAATCTGAGAAAGAAGATAAGATTCTCAGCCCAGAATTCACCAAAAGCTGAAAAAAGGGATTGCTTCCTGGCCAAAACTTTTACTATTTCTCTTGAACATCAATCAGATGTCTTGGGATTCCTCTACCATAAAAGGCCTACTGACCAGCTTAGGGATGAGGGGGAAGGGGCAGGTGTCAGAGGCTTTTGAATTATCTCCTCCCGGAGAGTTAGACTCTAGCTCTCTCCCTGAGGGAGCTTCTCCATCCCCATCTGGAGCCAGGCACACCAGCCCAGTTCCCCAGAGCCTTAGCCTCCAAGATGAGGGGTCTAGTCTCCCCCATCTCCTTGGGGAGGCTAGCCCCAGAGGGGTGAGGGGCAGCATTTCTCCATTTCCGAATGCAGAGAAGCTAGTCCCCCGTGGTCTTCTCTTAATAAACCAGTCCTGTTAGCTCCAGCAGAGTCTCTGGTCCCTGTGTCTGCCGCATCTCCGGAACCCAGACCTTACCTATGGCTAGCCAGCCAGGAGACAGAGACCAGCAGCCCACGTGGGAGCAGTTTTCATGCAGGACCTGGCACAGTATGATCTGATCCAGCTGGACTGGCTGTGGGCTCCTCACCCACAACACATCAGATTAGATCATAAGACAGGTACCGATTCCCTGTCCCCTCTATTGCTCTCTCAGCTTTCTCCCTCATTCTCCCATTTCTGAGTGGTCGCTGAGTCACTCTCACCCGCTCGGAACTCTGTCCATTTCGGGCCTGGGCTCAGCCTCTGCTCATGTGCTCTTTCATGACCCATGGGGGGCAACTTGTCCACAGGGCTTGGCATCCTCCTAGGCCTTCAGACCCATACGCCCTAGCTTGAACCTCTGCTGGCCTGGACCCGGAGCTGGTCTGCCTACCTTTTCCCTTTCCTTCCTCTACGCCACTTCCATCTGAGCTTGGTGTCCTGCAGGCCCTCAGACACGGGTCCTCAGACATGCGCCCTCAGCCACCCACCCTCAGACACGCACCCTCAGACACAAGCCAAGAGCACAAACTTGGTGCCTCCACTCACCTGCCTGGGAGCTTGTCCAAGGTTTGCCTGGCCTCTCCCGGTCTCCACTCTTCACCTCTCCCTCCAGCATGGATCTCTTCCTTCTCTCTCTCCTTATTTAAATTGCCTTTTCCATTTTCGCCATGGGCTCCTTTCAGTCACCCCGTCTCTCACTCTCTCTCACCTTCCTGCCTCTGACTGCTGCCCAACCTGGGACCTGTATCTCATCTCAGGCTTGGCTTCCTGTGGGGCCCTCAGACCTGAGCCAAGTGCCCAAACTTGGTGCCTTCAGTGGCCTGCCTGCCCCAGGAGCCACCTGGCATTCTGCACTGTCCCACACCCTGCACTTCTCCCTCCAGGGCTCCTCTAAGTCACCCCCCTCTCCCACTCTTTCTCACCCTCCCATCTCTGACTGCAGCCCCTCCTGGGACCTGTATGTGGAAATTCTGAAACCCCCTCTCCCTCACCCCGTTTGTTTTCTTCCTCTCTCTATCTCTATCTTCCCCACCCCTTTCTGGGTGTCGCCACCTCACTTGGACCCCTGTAGACTTCATGTCTTCTCGCATTTCTTGTCTAGTCTCAAAAGTATTTCTGGAACTCCAGGGGTCCTCTCTGGGTCCTAGACCCAACTCTAAACCTGGGAGGTTACCCCAGTTTAGAGTCTCGTTTCATCTCAGATCCTCCGTGGGTGGGGATGCTTGCCTGTCATGGGGTTCCCATGCACTTTTTACTTCTGCTGTTGACCTACTTTCGTCTCAGCCCAACTCCTCACCACCACCTTTTTGAGCTCTCAGCTTGTACCACAGACTTTGCAACCACTAATCTGTGCAAGACCACTAAGCACCCATGTGCCCCCTCTTTTTTGCCCTCCTCCTCTGGAGGTGCCACGCCCCAGTCTCTCGCCCCTCTCTCTTGGGACATTGTGCTCCCCAACTCCCTTTCGGACCCATGCTGGAACTTTCTCCAGCCTGTGGTCTTTCTGTCTCTGGCTGCCAGGGTCGCTCCTGGGATGCTGGCTCCCTCTGGGTCCTAAGTCCCAACCCACCTCTATGATGGCAGGTGCCAGACTAGAGACCTCCTCTGGGATATCATGCAGGTAAAAATTCTTATCTGCAGTGCCATTCACACAAGCACTCAAACTCCTGTAGCTGACTCTTTGTTCGTTCCTGACTTCATTTCCTTATCTCGCCTTCTTTTACATTGCCACTCTCCCCTGCGGGCTGTGTATGTATGCACTTTCCTTCTTCCCTACGTTCCTTTGTCTCTTATGCCATAGCCCATGGGCCCCACTCTGGTCCAGGACACCCACATAAAACTATCCATCTCATTACCCAACCTGTCCACTGATAAAGGCTCCAGAACCCCTTACTCTGCAGTGGGAGCTGCTGAAAAATGGCCTTTAAAATATTCCATAACCCAAAGGAACAGGAGAGGGCAAGCAGGAGTGGGCCACCCGAGATACAAAAGGTTCAACTGCTAATGTTGGTATTCGGGGTTCCTCCCAAGAAGACCTTCAGGCAACTCAGCATCAATGCCACAACAGCTACCAGGCCCATGGTGACAATAAAGGATACTGGGCACAAGCCACTGCCAGGGACATGCCTACAATGGGAAAATGGGGACACCTGAAGGATGACTGCCCTTCTTTGCAAAATGGAGGTAGGCCAGTCATGTGGCTCCAAAACTCCCCCAACCGGCCTCCAAATCTTCTTCACTGACAAAACTCGTCCACCTGGCCACAGAGGATTGACCATGTGCACCACAGCAATGGAGGAACCCAGAGCTTCTGTCACAGTAGACAAAAGGTCTGTTTGTAGTAGGGGACCACGTGGTCTGTCCTCCCTTTCCTACTCCGGTAAGACACACCCTTAGTAGCTCTCCATGGTGGGATTCAACGTGCTTCCCCTCACCCTCAGGGCTACTCTACTTCTTACCTCTTTCTCTAAAATACCCCTGACAGCCCTCACCATTTGGGTCAGGCCTTGAAACGCATCCTTCACTGGTCTCAATTACTGCTTTCTTTATGATCTAAACTGTTTTCTCTGAAATAAAGCATTTTCCTATTACTTCATGCCCTGGGCACCCCTATGTAGTTTTTCTAATTCAGACTTATTATTATTATTATTATTATTATTATTACTACTCATATATTCCCTCAAGGCCTAAAGCATTTATAGATATCTCTCTCTCTCTAAACTATGATTTGTATGTTTTCTATAAGCTCACCTAGGAAATTTATAGTGTAATGTATACACAGGTAATATCAATTCATAACATTTTGTGTGTTCTTTTAGTAAGATGATACTGCACAGCCCTCTTCTGAGCCAAACTGCCATCTTCATGACTTCAGCTGTGTCTACTTACAGAGGATCATCACAGCTGGGTTTGCTAAACAGGGTCATTGGACCCTCACCTGAGTATCCAATCACTCCTCCCAGCCTTAATGTTACTATGTCTCATGGTATTAAGATGGAAAATAAGAGGGTAAAGGAAAGGAAATATTTTATAAAGAAGTATTTATGTAAGGTTATGAGGACTGGATATTTCCAGAACAGAAAAGAAAAATAAGAAAGTCTATGCAAGTAATTGAAGGTCTGCGTCTTGAAAGAGGAATGTCTAGTCTTATGCAGAACGTCTTAAGCAAATAACCATTTTTAATAATCACATCTGTGTCTATGAAGTGACAATAGTCTCTAACAAAACAATGGAGACTCCTTCTTACAGCAGTGACATCCTGTTTTTTAAAGAAAGGGAACTCTGGGTTTCACATTTTCTCATGGTCTTCAGGATTGGATATAATACGAGGATGTGTCTCAATTGGGAACAAAGACAATGACTAAAATGTAAACATCTGCTTCTATGGACTCAGATGGGAATTTGGGGTTGGATAATTTTTAAAGCTAACTTTTACACACCTTATTTGTATAACCTCCGTCATGGGCCAATCTTCCTCTGTCTCTACTCCCATGAATGTATGTTGTCTAATTTCTTAAATTTCAGGAAGAGAGGAATCAGTTCTGGCTTTCATCTAAGGCTGCTTGGCTCTGCACTTTCTGTGAATTTAAATGGCCAACCTCTTCTGAAACCTAATGGCCTCCTGCAGGATCCTTCAACCTTAACCTTGCTTATGGCTTTTGTAGGATTATCACTGATCTCCACCTGGACCAGATCTTCCTATATTATCACATGGTTGGACCTCCTAAAGAGTCCACCCCAGTGGTTTACAAAAATGTTGAATCTTCCCATTTCATTAACCCTTTCAAGTCTGAAACAGTGTTACCAGCAGCTGAGCCTCTGAAGATTTATCCTGTCATCTTATCCCAATAGGGGGCAGGGAGGTGGGGGGGGGTGGGGGAGGGACTTTCAAGTCTACCTCTTCACCTGGTCAGCAGTTTCTTATGCAGGATAAACTGTCTCAACTCCAGTCCCTCTGCTCACCTACATGGGAGGACTGCCACCAGCTTTTGCCCTTCTACTGTGCTTTGTTGGGACCCCCACACCACTCAAGCAGCAGCCACACATCTTGAAGGCCACCAGCCACAGTCATTTCTGTTTGCCCTCCCACCAGGAGATATTCATGGCTGCCTAAACCATGATGAGGACTCGCCACTATAACACATTCCAGCCTCATGTGTCATCCCCCGTTCCCCCATCATTGACCATAATCATCCTGAAGAAGTTAAAAGAAGAATGGCCACCCCTCTTTTCCCTTATGACACAAAAGATGTGACTGGAGAGCCCAACTTCCCCAGCAGTCCCAGGACAGACACCTTGGCGACTCCAGTCAGACTCTCAGAGCCCACTGAGATCTGAAAAAGGAGATAAAATTCCCAATGCAGAATTCATAAACAGCTGAAAAAAAGATATTGTTTCCTGGCCAAAAGTTTACAGTCTCTCTTGAACATCAATGAGATGTCTTGGGAACCCCCCTCTCATAAAAGGCCTACTGACAAACTTGGGGCCAGGGACAGAGGCATTTGGCATATCTCGCTCTCCCAGGGAGTTAGCCTGTCCCATTCTCCCTGAGGGAGCTTCTCCATCCTGATCAGGAGCCAGGCAGCCTGGTTCCCTGGAGCCTGAGCCCGCCAAGATGAGGGGGCTAGTCTTCTCAATCTCCTTGGGGAGGCTACCGCCCTAGGGGAGAAGCTAGTCATAGCTGGTCTTCTCTTAATAAACAGGTCTTGTTAGCTCCCAGCAGAATCTCTGGTCCCTTTGTCTGCTGCATCTCTCAAACCCAGACCTTACATTTACCACATTGGAACATGGAATTTGGGGTAACCTAAATCTGTGTTCTAGGATCACAGTCATTTACATTTGCCTCCAGAATAAACTATCTCTTGTCCTCTTTGAGATGAGAACTGTGCTTTTTCATAGGTACAAGCAACATCTATACTGCCCTTACCATTCTGTCTCAATTTAACTGAATCTGTAACTTACCATGGCCTTCATTTGTCAGATCTTGTGGTCTAGACAAAAGGCAAATAAAGCATTCAATATTTACGCAAAGTATCATAATATCTGAACTCCACCTATGGACTGTATTCTTTAATTTTAATTGTTTTCAGAGGTTCAGTTATAACTTCAGAATTTTACTTATTTTTACCTTATCAGAAAACTGACAGATATAACCTATCATGGATTCTTTCACTGAATTTAGGGACTATGATCTCCAAACCCAGTTTATGTTTGATCTACTTAAATTTCCTCAGATAAATACCAAAAACTGCCTCCAGTTATCTTGGTGGGGGTATTTTTCTTTGAGATTATGTTTCACCTTCCTTGGCAGAAAGCCCAACATCCCAGCATCATCATGTTGTTTATTTTGCTTGGTTTGCTAATTTGCTGTCACTGTAGGAAGAATTCACAGCTTTGAATATGAATGTAACATCTGGTTTGGTTTCAATAATATTTCAGGATGCAAATACAAACAAAAGAAAAAATTTTGCCCTTCAACAAAATGTCTCAAATTGTCATTCCGATAGAAGCTCATTTCCACATGCTGGTTCCTGAATGCCATGGCTTTCTCATTATTATTATTATTATTATTACTATTTAACTTAGAAGGAAGCCCGGCTTGAAAGTTTGGGATCCAGGAGGATCAAGAGTTCAAGGACAACCTAAGTTACATAACAAATTGAAGACCAGCCTGAGCTACAGAAAGAGAGAAGGAAGGAAGGAAGGAAGGAAAGAGAGAGAGAGGGAAGAAGGAGGGATGGTTACAGTAGTAGTGAGGAATCATTAAGGGTAAAATTCTGATCAACATACAGAACTGGAACTAACATCCCAGTTTGGAAGACCAGTCACCTAGCTAAGGGACCTCTCTTCAGGAAGGTGGATTCACCTTAATCCATGCTAAAGAGATAAGAGTAATAATTGAACCGTTAGTGAGACAAGGGATTTCTCCTTTCCAGAATCCTGCCCTTGCTGGATTCACGTACAGAGCCCCAGCCAAAAGCCCTTCTTTAAGTCTGCCTGCTTTGCAGAACTTCTCAGAGAAGTTTTCCTTTTCCTTTTATTCCTTTTCTCTCTTTTCTAAACATGCACTTTGGACTTCACTCTTTCTCTAAAGCTCCCCTCCCTGACATGCGGCTGCTTGTCCTCTATGTCGGCTTACCTCAAAGGAGTGGCTTTTTTCTTTTTGCCTCTCCAGTTCCTCCTCAGAGCAGCTGAGGTTTACAGCTTGCTACCCTTTTGAGTCTGTTTTTTAAAATATTTTATTTATTATTTTTATTTTATATTTATGACTGTACTGCCTGTATGCATGTAAGTGCACTGCTGTCCAATGCCTGCGGAGGTCAGAAAAGGGTGTCATTACCCCGGAACTGGAGTTACAGATGGTTGTTAGCCATCATGTGTGTGCTGGGAATTGAACTTGGGTCCTCTGCAAGAGCAGTCAGCAGTCTTAACTGCTGAGCCATATCTACAGCCCCTTGAGTCTGTTTTTAAGTTCTTTTTAAAAATGAGACAAAGAAGCTGAAGAGGGGACCCTGATTTTCCAGGTAAACATATAACAACGCCTCCTGACTCTCCCAAATTCCTAGTCACAGAAGAAAAAATTCCAAGCATAAACTGTGACACCCTTTCTATTTTACCTTAACTTGAATAAATCTCGAATTCCCCTTCACCTTCATTCATTAGGACTCAAGGGCTGGTCTAGGTAGCAGGCAGTCTTTCACTGTCCTATGGGATCTTATTACACATGAAGGCACTTTTGTGATGTGTGGTTTCAATTCCTAGCCCTGTATCAAGTAAAGGAAAAATCTTGTAGCCCCTGTGAGTTTGAGTTGGATTTACTATTAGTCAGTGCCAGAATTTAAGCTACTTTAGACTGACTTCTTTCATTTGGCAACATATGCTAAAGTTTAACACAGCTTTTATGTGGTTTTGTAGCTCATTTCCTCTTATTGTTGAAAATATTCTGTTAGATGAATGTACGAGTTTGTTTTTCCCTTTACTAACTAAAGGGCATCTTATTCATTTTGAGTGTTGGACAATTATGAGTACAGCTGTTAGAAACACTCATTTAAAGTGTTGTACATGCTCATGATTTCTTGACTAGGATGCTCCTACGACAACAAATGGTGGGTCACTATACAGTTCTGTGTTATGCAGTCTAACAAATTGCTGCTTTGAATGTAATGTTTCTCTTTCAAATTTAAGTTCTTTCCAATGCAATAGCACTAAGATGTGAGCCTGTAAGAGGTCATTAAGCTACCGGAGTTCTTTCTTCACAAATGGGATTTAGGTCTTTTAAAGGAGGTTTTGCCCAGTGTTAACCTCTTTTGCCCTTTTACATTCTCTCATGTGAGGTGGCCATAAGAAGGTTGTCACCAGATACCAGATTATGCCACTTTGATCTTGGACTTCCCAACTTCTAAGAATGAGAAATCAAGTCCTATTCTTTAGACTACCCGGGGTCATGCATTTTTCTATAGAAACAGAAATAAATAAAGTCATCTATCAAAATGCTGGTCCTTTGCTTTTACACCAGCAAGGAATGGGCATCTCTTCTGCTTTGCTTCTTGTCCTCAATTGTTTGTACTATTAGAATTTGGGATTTTAGTCAGTCGGATGAGCATGTAATTTTATCTACCTGCTTAAGGTTGCAGTTCTTAATGAGACTCTGAGAATCTTATAACATATATCTATTTGCTTTGGTGAGCTTGCTAGAAGCCAATGTATTAAAGACCTGGGCCACAGGGTAGTACTAGTGAGAAGTGGTAGAAACTTTAGATTAACCTAGGCCAATAGGGAAGGTCTTTAGGTCATCTGAGCAACTGGAGGATCTCTCCAGTCTTTTTTCCTGCTTCCTGCTTGAGATCGTTTTTGGTTTTGTTTTGTTTTGTTAGGTTTAAAGACAGGGTCTCCCTGTAGCTCCAGCTGGCCTGGAGCTTACTATGTAGACCAGGCTGGACTCAGTTTCACAGAGATCCCTTTGTCTTTGTTTCACAAGTGCTGAAACTAAAGGCATGTGCCACCATGCCAGCTGAGAATGCTTTGACATTCCCTCCTGTCATGATGTAACATACTCACCAGAGCCCCAAAGCAATGCAGCTATCCAGGCTTGAACCATGACTTAAATGAATCTCTATCTCATAGACAACCTGTGGTTGAGATTTTGTTATAGTGATCTAAAACAAATATAATAGAATTTTTAATTGGGTGGTTTGTTTCTTGCTGAGTTTTAAGAGTGTTTTTTTTGTATTTTGGTCATACATCTGTTATGAAAAAATACATAATGAAAATCTTTTATAGTCTGTACATCTCTTTTCATTTTCTTAACAGTGACTTTCTCAGTGTAAAGCTATTGAACTTTAATAAACTCTAACTCATTGATGATTTATTTAAGGATCATGCATTTGATTTTAATTTGAAAACTCACTGGAAGCCCAAGGTCATAAGCTTTCGCCAGTGTTTTTCTCTGTAAGTTATGCATTTAATGTCTTTCATTTAGATCTATGTTCCACTTTTAGCTTCTGTATAAAGTTTATGTCAAAATTAAAGGTTTTATGGCTGTTATTTCCTCTCAGGGAATTGTATTCTTCCGTGATCAACAGTTAAGCATACTGACCTTTCACCATTGAATCTTTCATCAAATATTTAATGATCACGTGTCAGTATGTATTCTTCAGTGTTTTTGTCTCTTGTCTGTGTGTCTATACTTCTGCTCAACAACAGTGTCTCAATTACTGTAACTCCACAGTAAGTCTTGAAGCCAGGTAGAATAAGTCCTCAAACTTTGCTATTTGATTCACTATTATTAATTTGACTCTTCTAAATATTTCACCTTTCCAAATAAACTTCAAAATCACTTTCATATTTCTACAAAATAACTCTTAAGGACACTGACAGATATTGCTTCATGGATCAACTTGGGAAGATCTGACCCATGTATCAGCATCCCTTCATGGTAAGAAATTCCTGAAAAGGCCAGTGACATGGTTTGGATGGTAAGATAGTTCAGCAGATAAAAATGCTTGCCAGGCAAGCCTGATGACCTGAAACCAATCCCCAAAACCACAGTGGAAGAGAAAGCAACCTCCTAAAAGTTATTCTTTGACCCCCACACGCAAACCATAGCACATATGGGCTTGAATCTATACATACACATCACATACAATAATAATAAAGTCTAAAATTTTTTTCAAGTACTTGAGATAACTAACCTATAAAAAGAAAATGATTATTTTAACTCACAGTTTTGGAGGTTCCAGTCCAGGATCCATTGACTTCAGTGTTTTGGGCATATGGGACAGCAGTACAACCAAGCCAGCATGGAGAACACATGTTAGACCAAAACTGATCCCCACATGGCTGGAAAATGAAAACCTGTGTGAAATGGAGTGGGGTTCCACCATTCCCTCAGAAGCATGCCGCCAAGGACCTACCTGAGGGTTCACCTCTCAGTGTCTACCATGTTTCAATAGAGCTACCCCAGGAAACAGAAAACCTTGAACATATATGTCTCTGAGGAAAATTTCAATTCTTAAGTGTAACAAGACTGCAATAATGTTGCCTTTCAAACTATGAAAAGAGTATCTTACTGTTTATCTTGTTTCTCTTTATTAGCCTAGTTTTTTTTAAAAAAATCACATATTCAGTATACACAATAATGAGTTTCATATTTTAATGCATATATATAATGTGTTTTCACTGCATCCTTCCCATACACCTCTATCCTCACCCCTAAATCTCTATTAATGCCCCTTTGTGCTAGTAGTTTGCCTCTATTTTAAAAAATATTTTTATTTACTGCTTTTATTTTATGTGTATGTGTGCATTGGCTGCATGTGTGTAAGTGCACCCATCTTGTGCAAAGCCTGAGGAGGCCAGAAGAGAGTGTCAGATCCCCTGAAGCTGGAGATAGGGACTGTTGTTAGCTGCCATGTGAGTGCTGGGAATTGAACCGGATTCCTCTGGAAGAACAGCAAGAGTTCTTAACCACTGAGCCATCTCTCTAGCCCCATAGTTTGCTTCTATTTTAAGGCCATATATACAAACATGATTTCATGTATCTATAAAATCTAGAAACTGCAAATGAGAGTAAATGTGGTATTTTCTTTCTATGTCTGACTTAATCACTTAATTAGATAATTTCAAGTTGTATCTATTGGGTTGTTGGGCTATGACTCTTGCAAGTATACCTTTCCCCTCTACCTTCTTTGGGGTTGTAGGAAGGTTGATTGACAGAGACTAGAACTGAATAAATGCCATATACCCATTTGGAATCAAATTCCAGGAAGTCTTTTCCCTTGCAGAAAAGACCTTGGTTACTGAGAGTTCTCTGAGTTATTTACCTATAATTACTCTTCCCCTTACCTAGTCAAATGTGGGAAAGTGTCTGTTTCAGAACTTCATGAGAAACCGGTGGGGTGTCTAAAGATAAATCCAATCAATCATAGAGATTCTCCTAAGACCAACATCCACAAGGAATTATTCTCTGTCACCTTCGTTCATATTCAGAATTCAGCAATTCATTAGCATGACATTTCAGTGTTTCTTCCTGGGAGTCAAGGGGCCAGCAGTTTCAACTTTACATCAACAGATTTCCAGTGGGTCTCTGTACAAATCTATTCTCTACACTTTAGGGCACTGACTTCTCTGAAACATCTGGTGGTTGTTGTTATTGTTGTTGTTTTTATGGCTCTAAAGTAAAATAATATAAAATATAATAATCCTATTCAATTCCAAATCCTTCCTTCCACTGTCCTTAGACACCCTCAACCTGTCCCCTTCACACCTTCATGTCCTCTCCTTTAGCTGTTTTGCTTGCTTTTTTTTTTAAATAATCTACAGACCAAGTAGAACGGTCTCCTGCAGTATTGACAGATCTTGTCAGCTTGATATTGTGCAAGTAAACATGGCTATATTGACACTATGAATGCAATCGTCATGTCCTGTCCACAAAACAACAGTTCATAGTCCTCTGGGTTACATTCTTCCTACCTCATCGTCTGCAATGTTTCCCCTGACCTTCAAGGAGTTGATATAAACGTCTCATTTAGGGATGTGCTCTAAATACTCATGTATTCTAAGCACTTATACATGCTGCCCACCCCAGAAATAAGCTTCTCTGACCAAGCCTGAGAGCAGTACTAATCTAAAATTATAACCATAAAAATTTAGAAGCCAGTTTAACAATATGTCAACAAAGCCAAATAACTGTAGTAGGTTTCTCCTGTAGAGTCTTGACCTCCCAAACCATGAGTGTCGGACCATGTTTACAGTAGCAGTTATGTATTCCCTCCTGTGGAGCAATCCAAAAACCCAATCAAGAAAGGTTGAATGGTATTGTTTTTATTTTTCTTATAAATACGGAAGTGGAACATTTTAAGTTCCTTATATGTGAGACCTGAAACCAAAGATCATGAGTCAGGACATTTTTAATACTCTGTTGCAAAAACTGTTTTGTACACACTTAGTCTAGAAGTCAGAAAATCCAAACATCAGTGCATTAAATAATCAATGTATTGCCCCTCTAATTCAGCTGCAGTGTCTTAGCATATCAGAAAGCATACAGAAGAACACTCTCCAGGACCTTCTAAGGTTGATCCATATACTGGCTCCTAACACTACACCCTGCCATCTTTTGAAACAGTCTAATTTGCCAGATCTACCTAGCATATCACCTAAGAAAAAGTCACTCCAGACTTTTTCCCAAAATTTGAATCTTGTTTTATTACATGTAGTTTTCAGTTATTAACAGTCATTATATAATATCAGGGACCAGAAGTAGATTTGGGCTCTATTTTAAGGCCATATATACAAACATGATTCTAGAAACTACAAATGAGCGTAAATGTGGTATTTTCTTTCTATGTGAAAAGAAAAGCAGGTAGAATCTTGTTTGAAAATTTCTATGCATTATCATCATCATGCTTTAAAAAACCTTATGTTTCTATTAGAAAGATTGTAGTGTTGTGTTTTTGATGGAGTCTGAGTTATTTGGGGATTTGCGAAAAGGTGTGTTTCTATTGATCAAACCCAACTGAGTTCTCAGAAAAATAGCTCCTCATCAACAATTGAGAGTCCCCCTCATGCATACTATGGACATAAGCTTGTACAATGAAATTTTGGTCTAATATTACTCTAATTCTGTTTTATTGGATGATAGGTGTGGCTGTCTTAAATAACTTCTCTTGCCAGCGTCATCTAGAATTGCCGAGGCAAAGGTGTATTTGTTCTGTCAGGACAGGACTCTTAGGCTGGCCTCTTCTAACACTTCCATTAGCCGCATAAGGAAGGAAGAGCATCTCCAGCAACATGCATTTCTCCTCCTCACCTTCCAGTTCTCACAAACCTGAGCCAACAGAGATGTCGGATTGACAGTCTCTAAGCTAAAGTTTAGTATAGGAAGTGGACATGATAATATTCTTTCCAAGATGATTCTTAGAGATAGTGAGTCTTACCTTTTTCAACTTAGGATTCTTTTATGTTTAATTTCTTGATTAATTTTTTCAGAAGTCCATATCATAGCACTGTATTTGCATTATTTCCACCCTTCCCAGTCCTCCTCCAACTCCTCATATGATCCCCCATTCTCCCTCAGTTTCTTGTAGTCTTTATTTTTATGTATATACACATTCATAAATATATGCACATATAAAATTCACTGAGTCCATTTAGTGGGGTTTGTCTGTACCTATGTTTAAGGCTCCCCAGTTGGCATGATCTCTCAGGGAGCTAGTCCCTGGAGAAAACTGCTTCTCTCTCCCTCAGCATCCACTGATTGCCTGCAGCCCTTCATCTTGAGGTAGCGTCCTGTGGAATATTCCCCCTCTGCCTTAACATGTCAACTGATTTATCAAGATGTAGATATTGTTAGACTATGCTGTGGAGGTTCTATTGGTTTAGCTTCCCAATTTAGGATTCTCATTCTAAGAGCAAGATCATCAGTCTTGAGGAAGAAGTCAGTTGCCCTTTTACCAGTGGTGAAATTATTTTAAGAGAGACAAACTGGCGTTGAAGGTCATGGGATTCCAGTCATACATTTACAGCTTCTTGGCAGGGTGTCCCCCTCTGACTGTGACAGTAATAACATGTACTGCCTATTGAGTCATTTGCTTTCTTGTTTCTTCTAACTTATAACTATGATACTAGAAGCAATATCTTCCAGCAATAAATTTGTACTATGAACTAGACTGCACTTGGGAGCACCATTTGTAAAGTGTCTCCTCCTGTGTGACCCCATGAACCATGTACTTGACCTGCAAGTGATCGGGAGGAGACATTCAATTATAACTTGCTTGATGTGCATCACTCATTATGAGCCAGAATGTGTCCTCCCTAGCTCACAAGAAGTTCACAGTGGAGAGTTGATAAGAGAAGACGAGTTTCGTAATAGAGGAGACCTACTTTGATTTCAATGAAAATGAAAAATAAATTTAAAAAGGACATAAAAACTCCCTATTTATTATGTACAACCCAAGTTCTAAGATTCTCTGATTTTCATTTAAATTAACGTCATACATCACAACAACTTTCTCTTCATATTTAGATATAAAATTCAGCATATCAGTGATAAGACCAACTACAATTAGCAAACTTGCTCTAATAGGTATATAAAAGATATTATAGAAAGAACAACTAGAAAATCCATTATACTCAAATACATGTAGAGTGCTGATAAACATTATGCTAAGTCAAGAAAGAATTCCCATACGAGTCCCCTGTCTTCACTCTCAGCAAATCCACTGCTTCCCATTTCATAAAGAGAGTGCACAGAACTTCCACAACCCCACAGTGGTCAGTGTGCACATGCTGGGGTTTCTTGTCTTCACTGATGACCATACAACCTTCCCAAAGTTCAGCCTTCCCATGTCACAAGAAGAGCGTGCAGTGCACAGAAGTTCACACTTCCACTTCCACACTCCCAAAGTAGTCAGTGCTCACTTGCTGGGCTTTCTTGTTCTTACTGATCTTCACACACAATTTTCAAAGCTCAGTCTCTATTTTCACACTAGATGCTGTTCTTGTGGCTCTCCTTTTCTACACACACCGTCACTGATTTTTTCTTTCTACCTTCCCACTTATCAGCACACATTACTTATTGTTTCTCAAAACTTTAAAAAGCTAGACACTTTCATGGGCATATTTAGTTACTTTCCCACTTTATTTCTTCTTTAAAGCAAATTTCTGGAAAGTGTCTTTTATCTGCACTGGAATGAATTCTTTTTCCTTACTCTCTAAATCTACCGAGCTGGGTATTTATACTTCCACTTACTCTTCCTCTGAAACACTTGTCTCTGAGCAAGAAAGAGTTGTCTGTTGTGAAAAGGACAGAGAATAGAGAGCCTTTTCTCGATTTTCTGTTTCCTTTACCTAAATAATTGCATTTTTCAGATTAGAATATTATACCACATCAGTCTGGTTTCAGGTATTCAGGGGGAAGTACTGTCTAATTCATGTGCGTTGTCTGCTTTGCTGATCATGAGTCCATTGTCTACTGAGCAACTATAAATGTTTCTTATTGTTAAAAAAAAAAGGTTGGAGTGTGGAGTGTGCTTTCAAACAAGCCAAGCTAACTAATACAGAACAATGGGGCCACATATTGCTACATGTGCTTGTGCATAAACCTATACATGTTTGTGGCACAGAAAATGATCTAAAGATACCTGTAGCAAAGTAATATCAGCACTTTCCCCAGGATAACATATGGCTTTAAAGTATTTGTCAATAGTCATTTTTCTTAATATGTCTAAAGGAGTTCCCTTTCTAATGTGATGGTCTAAGCAGTGTCATAAATGTAGCTTTAGCTTTTTAAACCTGTAGCTCTGATGAGGTTTATTAATAGAAGAGCCAGTGTCAAACAGAATACATGTTCTTTGAATAAGCTATACTTATTATGTGCCTTTACATAAGATGCTGGGTAGCATTTAGTGTGACTCAGGATTTTGTATCTTGGTACCAAAGAACATTAATTCTGAGTTTTCTTATTTTGTCCTATTTTCGTATCATTTAGCATTTTAGCAAGGAGTTCCTTTTATGCTTATTTTATGTCTTTCATTAATTTGTTTATGAGGAATTTGTGGTTTGTTTTATGTTGTTTGATTATTAATAATTGTCATGGAATCTATTCCGTTCTGCAAATGAAGAGTAATTATATTTATTTATAAGTATAAATACACTTCATGGTATTCTTCATTTAAAGTATGTTATTTCTTTTTACCTATATTACTTAGTCTAAGCTTACTTATCTCAAATACTACAGCATGTATTATACTTTTGAGCTCAGCATGAAGGTGTGATTAGGAATAGCTAAAATACTTCAAAGTTTTTGCAAACATAAGAACTTGAATGACTCAGGGAAGAATAATGAGAATATCTGGAATCTAAGCATGTACTATTTTGTATAAGTGAAACAGGGAGGGAGAAACATGTGAGAGTCCTTGAATTGGATGGAGGCTCTCTTAAATTAGGGTATCAGACAATCAACAGCCACAAAAGCCATCCCAGCTGTGAGACCTCTGAGTCCTGTGTCTCTTGAACTTGAAGAAAGAATTTCAAGTACAGATGGATGAGATTCCAAAACGAACTTTATTGGTGAAAGCTATAAAGAAAGGAAGCAAGCAGAGCTCCGGTACAGCAGAACTGGTCTCAAGGATGAGTCAAGTGAGGGTCCCTATCTAGTGTTAATAGAGCTTGACCCGGACTGAGGCATGTGTAATGACTTCCTCTAAGCCAAAACCTTCCATCTTAGAATGTCTTGGGATATTCTACAGGATATAATCAACAGGATACTCTAAAGGGAGGTAAACAACAGACTGTCCAAAGGATGCTCTAAAAGAAGGTAAACAACTCAGTATCTCCAGAAAGTCCCTAAAACTAACTAGGTTCATTAGGTTCCCTCACCTCCAAGTGGTACACATCCTTAGTACTGCTAAGAGACACTCTCAGACAAGCTGAACTGCCTACCTGGAAACAACACTGAACTGTTGAGCTGCCTGCAGAGTACTCTAGGTTCCAGCCTCTGTGAGCTGTTCCCCCTGGTTGTGTGTGTTTTTGCTGTTGTAATTATCTTTGGCTCATCTCTTCTTTTGTATATAATCTCTCACCCATACTTCTGTAAGCAACCTTAAGAAACTCCTCGGTCCACCAAGTCAGACTTTCATGGTGTCCTTACTTTTGTCTGTTATTGGTTCCCTATCTGGCGTGAGAAATCATTTGTTCATGTCTCCCCAGGATTCATGGCTCACAATAGTTGGTCAATCCAGTTTTTTAACCAGGCCATTCATGTACCCCTCCATACCAGTCTCTGGCCTGGAGTTTTGGACACAAGTTGTAGCGCCAGTGAAATATCTTACTATGTATAACTTCTAGGCAACTGTACTCATTGAGTTTCTATGTAAAGAAGAAAGATAAAACAAGAAACCAGAATACAAATCAGTGACCCTAAACACCGTTGGCATTCCTGGCCTCTGTATAAAGCAGGACTGCCCGCAGAACCAAGGACACTCCTTACCTCAGGAGAAGACAGAGCTGGTTATCAAGGACACAAGGCACAGCTGCTCATTTTTGACATCCTGACCATGAACTGCCTGACTCGTTTCATTCAACCTTGTCACCAGAAGTAATAGTATGGGATGGTTAGTAATATGAAAAAATGCCACACATGGAGAACATGACCAAGATAATCCCAGTAAATAAATACATATCAAGGACCCCATATGTTTAGCATTTGTAAACTAATGAGAAAATTCTAAGACAAATAAATACCAGTGGTTGAACTCACACCAATGGATATCTGGGAACACCAACTGGACTTGATAGGCCTTGACAAATAAGACAGAACGCATGAAATCTGGTTTGGGGACTATGGCCAAGGGGAGGGGTTGGATAGAGGAGGGACTCTAAATATGATTAAGATATATGGTTCAAATTGCACACAAATTCAAAAAAGTATTGGAAAATAAAATAACAGTGTTTCAAAAAAAAAGAAATACTTTCATTTTTAAAAACATATTTTAATGAGAAAATTTAAAACATCAGAAAGTTTCCAGGTAATTTGCAGTCACTTTGTAAACAGGTAAAATCTAGAGTGGAATTTGTACACAGTAAAATGAGTCTGTGTGTGCATAAGCTGAAGTTCAGGTAGTTCATTACTGTTTATATAACAAAACCTTGGCATAAGTCATTGATGCGAACCTTTGATACCTAAAAGAATATGACTTAACAACGCATGAAAGTATTTGATGTTTACATCATGAACATACAGTATGTTTATGATGTTTACCAAAGATTTGGTATTTACAGTATCTACTAAGAATCCTACCAGAAAAAAAACAGGATAGCCCTCTGCCTTTTAAGAGGGGAAACTTAAGCAAAAGAGTATAAGGCTTCAATCCAGCAAGGTCTGCAGCAGGGGGACCTGATGGAGTGTTATCCAGTACTCCCAAGCAACATAAAAATTGTTTTCTTACCAAGGTCATGAGCTGGGCTATTGCTATGATTTTTCTTTGTTAGGTTACATTGAATCAACAACAAAGTATGATAGTTAATTTTATATATCACCTTGAACGGGCTCAGCAATGTCCAGATAGCTCGTAAAACATTATTTCTCAGTCTTTAAAAGGATTTCCCAAGGAGAATAGCATTTGAATCAGAAGAGTCAATAAAATAATCGGCCCTCTTCAAGGAGGAGGATGAGCGTCATCCAATCCCTTAAATTCTAAGTAGATCAAAAAGAAGAAGGGTAAACCCAGTTTCTTGAAACTGGCACATCGGTTTCCCTTGCTTTGAGACATCAGCCGTCTTGGTTTTCAAGACATGAAACTCAGTCCTGAACTTACCTTATCAGCACACTGTCACCAAGTTCAGATCCTCAAACTGAAATTATGTCACTAACTTTCCTTGTATTTTGGTGTTGAAGATAAGCTACGTTCTTATAATCAAATTTTATTCTTATACTTTATAAATTTTTATAAGCTTAGGCCATTTACTTAGCTTAGCTTCCTTTTTGTTTTACTCATAAGATGTCTTAAAATGTCACTCTGATATTTTTACTGTTTTGGGATGTTTTCCTGGTCTGTAATAACTCAGAGCTCTATAATGGTCTTAACCAATAATATTTAACTACTGATAAAACTGAAACTAAGGAAGTGGAGAACTTGTCAAATCATCTAATAGAGTAACTGGTCACAATTATCCTAGTCCCAGTGTCCAGCAAACGTGACAGATACTTCACCCACTGCTTACTATATTTATTTTTTGTAAATCGCAATGACCATTTGACCAGCTCCTGTTCCAATTATCTTGGCCTAGTTGAAAGCCAAACAGTGTCAATATCTTGACCCCTGCATGAGGTAGCCACTGTGTAAACTATAGTGACTGACTGAACACAGAATGGAATTTAATAAGATAACATGGCACATCTGTGTAAAGAATTATTTGGATCCAGGGCCAGAAGGCCCACGTGGTAATCATAAAATGATGGCATGGGAGAAGCTATGAAAGACTCACTTGTATCCACATTCAAGACCCAGAAATCACAGAGCAAGAGCTCATCCAGGGCTGCATGGGAAATAGCGTTTTCCACCCCTCCAGATAAAATGCTTGACTTCTCAGTTGTCTGACCAAATTGATTGTTCCATAATATCAGCTTGAAAGATAGTGGTGCTTTTTGATGTCCATAATCCTGTGAGAACATTCCATAGCAAATCTCCATGCATATGCGCCCAGATATATAGAAGACAAAGGTATAGTTAACAAGATGCAAAGATAGAGAAATGCATGTTTAAAGATGATATTTCTTTATCTTTACTTGACTATTAATCATATAGATTTATTCATGGAGTTATAGAGACTCAAGATTGAAGAGATTGCCATATGATTATCCATAGATTTGTATATTAACTATATATGTTACCATATACCAATCTCCTATACATGAATATGAGACTATATATATATATATATATATATATATATACATATACATATATATGAACTCCAATAGTCCTGTCTCTCTGGAAAACCCTCACTAATACAGGAGGCATCATTCTTGGACCAGGATCTTTCCCCTACACCCCGACCTGGCCCTGGCCCTAGCTTCTTGTTCATTTGAGCTTAGCTTACCAACTTCCAACCAGCAGAAACTGTACTGCCAACATCTTGGTGTGAAGTATGGCAGTGTTTCTTTAGAGAATATCTGCAGAGCTTGAACTAGGTAAATTCAAAAATTAGAAGTGCCCTAGAGAAAGACTAGAAGAAGTAACCAGTGAGTTCAGAATGGGCCTCACCGGAATAAAGAGCTAATATCTATTGCTCCATGTTCTGTGCTAGATGCTTTGTATATATTATCCTGCATAAACTATATACCAAAATCCTTTCTTCAGGTAAATAAAATGCACCTCAGAGATATTGAGCTATGTGTCAGTTAGTGGCTGACAGAACACTGATTTAAACTAAGGTCGATCTACCTTCTAATCGTTCCCATACCTTATGTTACCCTGCCAGGAGCCAGGGAGAATTTACTTAGTCAGGAGATTGCTTCCAAAATGAGCTGGTGTGGTTCAGGAGGCCCCAAGGACCTACAGGCATGTGTAATGGAAGATTCTTTGTGAACCACTACAAATTTTCCAAACAGCTCCCTAAGCACTGAAGAAGTCATCATTCAACTACTTCCTGAGAAAATTTTTTTTGTGTTCATTGGAAGAGTTTTAAAGATTTGAACCCCAAACAAAAAGCAGGTTATTACCAGCTTCTAGAGGGAAAGACAAATGAATTGCAACTGTATTGAGTAGTTTAGAAGCTCGGTGGATCCCATACCTCTAGTTTCCTCAGAAGACCTTAGGGTGACCCTTCTATTTCATTCTCGTGCTTTCTGTCTTTCAAAGCTATTAACCCAGCTAGGATGGATTGCATGGGGAGTCTATTTAGACCAAAGAAAAATAGTGATGGGATAATTTTAAGGGGCAAATGGAAGAATAGACTGGCATAAGAATGCCCAGTAGGTGTTTCTAACAATGTGAGTAATATGCCTCTGTGATCCTGTTGGGTAAGAAAAGGGAGTGGGGTGAGGGCAAGCAGAGACAGAGGGAAAGAAAATAGTAGACCTCGTAAGGCAGGGTGACAGTAGAATAGTTATGAATATAACAATATTACTAGAAGACAAAGGGATAGCAGTGAACTAGTATGTAAAGTATCAGTGTTAGTCATACCTTTCATCACACTGGCAAATACCGAAGGCAACCAACTGACAGAGGGCGTGGTGCTTGGAATAAAGTATCTCCCATAGGTTAAAGTATTTGAACACTTGATCATTCGGTGGAACTGTTTGCAGGGGTTTAGGAAGGACATCCTTGCTGGAGGAAGCACATCACTGGGGGCAGACTTTGAGAGAACATGGCTTCTTTCCATTGCTAGTCTTCCTCCATCTGCTTCCTGTACCTGCTTGAAGATCTGAGTCCTCAGCTTTCTGCTCAAGCTGCCTTCTGCCATGCCTTCCTTGCTATGATGGACTCTTATCCCTCTGTAACCATAAGCCAAATAAACTCTTCCTTCTATAATTTACCTTGGTCATTGTGTTTTATCACTGCAACAGAGAAGTAACTCATACAGAAGAAAAGATTTATTTTGCTTCATGATTCCCATCTATGGCTCTATTGCTTTTGGATTTGGAGAAAGGCCTGTGGCAGGGCATGGCCATGGAAAACTGTTCACTTTTATAGTGCCCAAGAATCAAAGAGAATAGACTAAGGAAGATGTTAGGGTTGAGATGTGCCCCTCCAAGGTCTGCTTGTACCTGCTAAAGTTTCTACCATCTCCCAAAAAAGTATCACCAGCCAGGCACCAAGACTTCAAAACATGAGCCTTTGAGGGACAGACATTTCATCTTCAGGGAAGAATACAAAGTTAAGGAAACTTTTAAGCTCTTGGAATTTCCATTGTCAGTGGGATAATGCCAGTTACTATTTTTTTAATTATTCCTATTCTAAATGCAATGTTATGGCTTGGCATACATTGTCAAATCTATGTCATTCACAGTTTTCCTGAGTGTCCTTGAAACTGCCTTGGTATCTGAATGTTAGTGAACAGCCAGTTCCATTCGGTTAAGATTTGACCTTGATGTTACTGAAACCAGTTCCTATGCTTGCCAACTTCCTGGGGGCATTCTTACAAATCTCCAGTGTCCGAGGCATAGAAATATATTTCCATTTCTAAAACTTGAAATCTCTTCACATAATGGGATTGATAACTCCAATCAAAAGCAAGCCAAAGCATAGGATGCCCAATTGGTTGTTATCAATGTTCCTTACATGAGTAATGAATCAGTTAAATCCTTCACTGTCTCAAGAAATCACCATCTGTTCTTGAGTCTTTAATGGATATAAGAGATGTTTCAAGAAATCTCTAAAGGGAAACCATCGTAGAATTTATGAAAACCAGCTGGAAGATTTGTGGGTCAGTCAAACAGATGGGGCCAGGGCAATTCAGCATCTTGGACAGCTGTTGTCCAGTCTAGAAAAGGTGACCATTTCCTCTACCACCTAAACCATATATATGCCAGCACAGCTCAAACTAGCAGTATTTTTGCATTAGAGTTTATTCTAAGAACAGGGTGTGGAAACTGAGAAAAGAGTGAAGGAGAACATGCAGTGCATCCTTCAACTTCAGCCCCACACAGAGGGTGAAACGCACAGCAGAGCATAGAGAACACAGAGCACACAGGCTAAACTTGGAAAGCAAAGGACAATTCCATCCAACAGGAACTTCAAATGGCAAGTTTACATCTCCCTTTGTTCATTTTGATACAATAAGAGAAATCCAGGACTTTGACTAACATATAAGAAAATTCTATTTTTATAGGAAGCTTCAGTTGATATTTTAAAAGCCTTTTATGTGTTATGCATATGTAGAGATGATTATATGTCTGCTCATTTTCATGTATATAAAGAGCACCTACTGTGTAGAGGTCAGAGGACAATCTTTGGTGCCTTTTCTCACCTGCTACCTTGCTTGATGAAAGGTGCCTTGATGTTAATCTCTGTGACCACCAGGCTAGCAGGCCAGAGAGCTTCTGAGACTTCTCCTGTGTGAACCGTTCACCTTGTCATATGCTCACTAGGAACAGAGGTGTGGGTTACTACAGATCCTGTTGCCCTTTGCACAAGGATTTGAAAATAAGTCTTTATGTTTGCATAGCAAGTGCCTTACCCACTAAGCCATCTCCCCAGTTTGGAAGCTTTCATTTTTGAGGATAAAATCCATGCCTTATTTATGTTCTGTCCTTCTTTCTTGACTCTGCAGGGTAAATTTCCTGACCCTCAAATGGTCACACCTCACAGGTTTCAAAAGATCTGTACAGAAATACCTATGATAACTTCATCAATTCTCCGTCAGTTTTAACCCTGGGTGTAATTATAAAGTAAATCACACTGAGTTTTCCTTGGCAACCTGTTGTCCCTCTTGTGACCTCTCATTTTTAATGCTTGCCTGCCTCTTGGAAAACATGATTATTGCATGGCATTGTGTCCCTTCCTTCCCACTTCCTTCCTCAAATATTTGTGAGAGCCTGCATATACCATAGAGCAATCATGGTTCTAGGTTATGGAGAACAGTGGAGGGGACAAAAACCACATGGCACTCTTGTAGAATGTGTGTCCTAGTGTGAGAACAGATTTTAAATAATTGATTTCACACTAAGTAGATCAGTCCAAATGAAGAAAGGCCTTTCGGAAAGCAGAATTACAGTGAAGGAAAGCAAAACATACTGGGGATTTTCTTCTGGTTAGAGAAGTTGAGGAGTAGCTATGGCAATATTATGGGAAACCTTGGGAGCATATATTGCCCATGTTGAGTGTAATATATGACCAATAATAAGACTCCCTTTTATGGATTCTTAGTCTTGTTAATAAAAGAATTTAAAAATGGACTCTGAGAAGTTCAAGGGCAATTTGCTTAGTATTTGAGAAATATCATAAGACAAGCAAGCTGTAAATTTTGGCACCTGCCCAGAGGGGAAAGATAGAGATGAGAAAGAAAACCTTGCCATTTGAAAGCAGCCACATAGCAGCAGTTGTGTCTGTGTATGGGCTAGGGTAACTTCAAGGAAAGAGTGAGAAAGCCCAGAGTACTGAAGGAACATGTCCAGGCTTTGGTCAGTATCCTATATAAAAAGATGTAGAAAAGAAAGAAAAAGGAAAGTTGTGTATTTCTAAGTTAAGATTCAAAAAGGCAGGCAGACCACATGGTAGAGGCTCCATGGTGTTGCCTTTTGGAAGCTCTGTAAGCAGCTGCCCAAGAAAGAGCTTTCTAGGAAGGATAAATAAATGACCTCACTAGGGAGTAAGTATTCTTCCCACTGCCTTAGCATAGATTTGGATACATCAGTCTTCCTGAGAGGTAGTGTTTAGCCAGGTAATTGACTGAACTAGTTGGATTAACTCTGAAAGGAGGAGACAGTAGTATATAATGTTTTATTTTGGAGCAGATTAGAATTTTATCTCCACCTAGAGCCAGTGGTAGATTCTACTTTTTACATCAGAAAGCAATAGCTTTTCTTTAATGGACCACAACATAGACCTGATACCCATCTTCAATGGCTTCCAATATGATTGTAGCAGCAAGATAGAAGGGACGGGAAAGTTTGCCTGAAGAAATGAGAGTATGTCACCTGAACCCATGTGATGAATCCTACATGGAGGAAAACTAGGAAGTAAGCATCATTCTAAGCAAGGAGAAAGATGTTTGCAAATATTTCCCATGAAAGAGGATGGTGTGAAACCATTACTGTACTATGCCAAGTAAAAGAATTACAAATTCTGCTTTTGTTTTCTTTGGAATACATCACACTATTGATGTCGAGGGCAGACCATCAATAAGAGATCAGAAAATGGAGCTTGCCTCAGTAGGGATTTTCACTAGCAGAGTCCAAAAGTCTCAGACTACTAGCCTTGGAACATTATAACCTGACAGCATAGATCTGCAATAACCTTGGGACGTTTTTTTTGCATGACTCTGGTTTGCGTGGTCTCTATGTCGCATGGCAGAGACTGTTGGACTAGGAGATACCTGCATAGTGTCTCATGCTAACCTCCAGAAGTACATGCCAGTCGATCTGAACTGTCCTTCTTCATATACTATAAATTAAATGCCAGGAAACTGCTCACAAACTCACTCTAACTACTAAAGAATTTCTCCCTAATGGGGATCATTCCCGACCCACATAACCCATTGTCCGGTGCTATAGGAAGTCCTCTACTTACTCTACTCAATTGCTGTCCTCTAGCAGATACTCAGTAAACTATTTTTTCTACTCTAATGTAAAGGTGAATTTACTCACTTCTTGCTTAATCTCCCACTGCTACCACAGTGAGTGGAACTCATATGGCAAGGTAGGACGATATAAAAAGATGGAGGTATCTGGGCTCTGTTGAAGCTCAGGGCCCTGGATGGGGAGTTGATGTTCCAAGCTAGGTAATGGGGAAAGGGGAGAAATAATTAGTATAATGAGATAATGTATCTTTTCCAGAGGAGCCCATCCCTAATTTACAAATGTTTGCAGCCTCTTGCAGAGCACACAATGGCAATGGCCGCCCCCGCACAGTGCTGACTCAGAAAAGCATAACGTTTTCTTTTTTTTTCTGTCCTCTTCTTTCAAATATGGGCCAGACTTAGATACATTTTCCATGTACCTTTGGGCTTTCTCACTTTTCCTCTTAAAGCCTTATTCTAATCTCCTTCAACTCTGGCTTCCTTTATGCAATTGCTCACCAAATTCCATTACTGAATTTGCAGGTTAACATGGACCCTAACTTAAAATGTATGGCTTTATCTTTCTCTTCTTTAGCAACCTCCTTCAGGAAGCTGCCAAGAGTCACACCTTATCCTCTTTGTTATTTTTCTGTAAAACATTTCTGAAATTGTCTATGACTTCCTCCGGTGTCCATTTTTCGTTCTTTTATTAATGGGACTGAGAACTCCCACAGGTTACTTGGATTTTCCCTGTCATACTAAGAATGGAAAGATAGAGCCCACTCCTGAAAAGTTATCTCATATCTCCTCAGGCACACTGTTGTATAGCACACCTACACTCACACAAACATATACTGACCCATCTAAACACAGAAGAAGAGGGAAGAAGAAGAAGAAGAAGAAGAAGAAGAAGAAGGAGGAGGAGGAGGAGGAGGAGGAGGAGGAGGAGGAGGAGGAGGAGGAGGAGGAGGAGGAGGGAGAAAGAAATCTATACACAAGTGATTTCTCTGCCTTGCATGTTTCTTCATGCAGTTATTGGAAAATTCTTGACACAGAAGATGCCTGATAATATTTTTCTATTGATTACCGACTTCTTCATCAATACAACGTGATGCTGAGATCTGCCAGAGTCCCAAAAATGCTGAGACCTGTGGACCATATTTATATGTCTAAACCAATGGGAAGGTTCTGGAACAGTCTAAGTAGAGGGATAAACCTAGGTGTTTGCAGATTCATGTGTTCAGAATAATTCCAAAGTGTTCCCTCAGAGGCTGATGTTTTATTAGACTTTTAATGTGAATAGTGTCTTTTCTGTCTCTAGAGCTTTATTTTTGTTTATGTTTGTTTGCTTTAAGTTTTTTTTTTTTTTATGTGTGTGAGTGTTTTGCTTGCATGTATGTAAGTGCATGTCCTGCACTGCCCACAGGGGTCAGAAGAGGGATGCATTTACTGGAACTGGAGTTACAGGTGGGTGCTAGAAACTTAACCCTGGTGCTCTGCAAGAGCAGTCAGTGCTCTTAACTCCTGAGCCATGTCTCCATCCCTGTGCCTCTGGAGTTTTGAGTTACAGGCACAAGAAAAGTCTTTCTGAAAGACTGTTACTGAAGGAGGAATGTGAAAGGGGTCATAGACACACAAGAGATGGAAATTTTAGAAAATAAACCCAGAAGAAATGGGAATGATTGAAGAAGTGAATGGACTGAGCAACTGCCTGGGCCAGAGCCTGAGAAGTGACCAGTAGACCAGGAAACATTGGCAGTAAGTCAAAGGATGCTCCTTTGACCTCTTTTAAGAGTTAATGATTGGGGGCTAGAGAGATGGCTCAGTGGTTAAGAGCACTGACTGCTCTTGCAGAGGAGCCTGGTTCAATTCCAATGACCCACATGGGTCAGAACCGGTCTTTAACTCTAGTTCTAGAGAAATATGACACTGTCTTCAGACCTCCATGGCATTGCACAACACGGGAGTTAATGATTCCAGGAAACATACCTCTGAGCTTCTACTACATATCAAAGGAGCAGGCCAGCCCAGGAGCTTGCCTGGCTGTGCTCACATGATTCTATGCAGTGTATTTTCTACTCTCATCTCACTTTTTCCATATGCTGCTGAGCAGAAGGAAAGGAAAGGAAGCAGCACACACCAAGCAACTGCTATGTTCCTGGAATTCCATGCATATGGCTTATTTAATCTCAGCAGCAGCGTGTGGGGTGGTGGTGGAGGACGCTGTATTGCTTCATTTCCAGATAGAAGACTTAGAGAAGGTAGTATTCGCAAGGTCTGGTCTAGCAAACATCAAAGCTGAAATTTATCAAAGCCTACAGATTTCCTGCTATACCCAGGGCAAAGCAAAAGGAAGAAATAGGAAGAAAAATAATACACGACAAGATAAAACACCATAAGGGGGTATTAGTGAGGCTCAGAAATCTTGCTGGGGAGAATTTCTAGACAGAATTAAAGGCAAAGATAAAAAACAGTGTGAGGCTCTGCACAGTGGAATTGTAGGCACTCATAACATGTGTGTTCTAGAAAACGAATCAAAGAAACCTTCATTTCTGCAGCCCTGACTTAAGGTGCTGACCTGCAGGTGTCAACGGGTACTCAACACACTGCATGGTCCTTTCTGTGAGTTCAGATCTGATTGTCCTAGATTCCATGCCACAAGATGTGCTAACAAGGGAATCATTGGGTAGGTTTTTACTCTATTCAGGCTGCTGTACACCAAGTGCCACAGACTAGAGGGTGTGTGAACAAAGAAATCTATTTCTCACAGTGCTGGAGACAGATAGTACAAGATGAAAGGTAGATGGATGAGTTCCGTGTCTGGTGAAGAATTACTGTCTGATTCAAACATGGTGTCTTCTCACTGTTTCCTCCCAGGTAAATTCTTGTCAATCATTTTTTTTATGACATTAACTCTACTCATCAGAGCTTTTCTCTTATGATCCAGTCACCTTCCAAAGACACATCCCCTAAAAGTATATTAGGATTTGAAAATATGAATTTGGGAGGTAGGGAAAGCTTTAGAACATACAAAATAGTGTTCTAGTATTCTGAATTAGATAAAGAATACTTCATCTCTGCAACACCAGTGATGCTTTTAGACACATTAGTTTTATCAGAGAAGAAAGCAGTATCTACAAGACTCCTTCCCCGAAACTATTGCCACGAGGGTGCACTAGTCTCATTTCCATTGCTGTGATAAAAATACCCTGACCAAAAGCAACCCAGAGGAGAAAGGCTTTATTTTAGCTCAAAATTCCAGATTACAGTCCATGATGTGGGAACATCAAGGAAGCAGGAACTCGAGGGAGGTAGTCACACCCACAGTCAGGTGGGATGAGAATTACTTAATTCATGCCACACAATCTCCATTTCTCCATTCCTATAAAGTCTAGAACCCCATGCCTAGGGAATGGGTCTTCCACAAGCAATCAAGGGAATTAGAATAATGTCACACAGACATGCCCACAAGCCAACCCAGTGTAAGCAATTGTTCACTGAGAGCCTCTTTTCTGGCAATTCTAGGTTGTGTTAAGTTGAAAATTAAAGGGATCACTATAGATGGAGACACAAACTCTGACAGTCACAACAGCCACCTGCATAGAACAGGGAGACTTTCATTTCCTGGGTGCCTAGATCTTACAGGCAATTTGGGAGCACAAAGCCTTCTGCTGTTGAAAGAAGGCTCTTTTACCTGCCAGATTCAAGATATAAAAAACAGTTAAATTTTAAGTTCAGGCAAATATTTCCTGATCTGTTATTTAAAAAATAAAGATATTTGTTTTCTCATTCTTTAAAAAATCATAAATTCGCAATTAATAGGGCATCCTGATTTTATCTGGCCTATTAATAGCTCATCTGATTTGGGGGCTCCAACAGTCAGACTGAGAATCCTCTGCATAGGAGAAAAAGAAAAGCTGTGTTGGATCACTGTGGAAAGGCAGGGCCTCAGCCTACTGCCAGGAGGAGAAATAAGGGCATCTTCCTCTCTGGGACCAGTGAAAGGCTGCACTCTGTGTGGTGGTTTTCAAGAAGGAGATACAGAGAAGAGAGAAGTGCTTACTGAACACAGTAGGTGGAAGACAATCAGGCTACACCCAGGCCCTAGGCTGGCCAGATGGTACTGCAGAGCTTCCATCAGCAAGGCTGTTGGGGCAAACAGAGAACAAGACACTGTCTGGACATGGGCCAGGGCATCTGGGAGATACAGTCTGGGAGGCCCGGGAGGGATGTAAACACAGTAAGTGGAAGATTTTAAACATCTTTGGTATTGATTTTATGGTGTGATTTTTCTCAATGGCCTTGGCATCACAACATCAGCAAGTGGCTTGGATGGGATTTCCTTCAGTGACAAGTTACCCTTCCTTAAAATGTGTGATTAGTATTTGGTCATTTCTTTGTAACATACACTTGGCTTTGAAGTAAGCTTTCTCCTAACCAGCCATAACAACTCTTATGTAGGTGTTTTACATCCATAAGACATCTGTGTTTGGGCTCTTTTTATTTTATATCAGCATGCTACAAGGTTGTTCAAAATATTACCCTTCACCGGAAATCATAGTAATAACAACACATCCTTAATTAAATTATGAACAAATGAAATGATGATTTTTCTCTGATAGACATGTTCATTTTTTTCAAATATATTCATTTAGCCAAGAATATTTTCATGACCTCTGTTCTTCAACCTCTGCCAAAGCTGCAGCTGCAGCTACTTAACACAAATTGATTGGTTCAGGCATGAACAGCTGACCCAAGCTGAATCAATCGGATGAAGCTGATAATTTGGGTTAATGGACTGCTTATCCAGTCTAGTTACTCTCTCCTTGGGGTTAAGCAGAAGAAGTGTGTTGGTCCTGTGGAGAAAGTCATCCTACTTAAAATGCAAAGAGTAATGTATGGAGTTAGGATCTTAGAAACTACAGATAAGCAAGATGTGGTGGTGTGTACTCATCTCATATACTTTGGAGGTGGAGGCTGGAGGATTGAGAGTTCTAGTTCAGCTTGGGTAAGACAGTGACAACCTATCTCTAAAACTGAGATGGAGTTCTAATCAGTCAATCAAACTTGTAGTTTCTTCAGATAAAGTATCACTGTGACTTTTTTTCTGTGAACTTCAGTTTGCCTGTGAAATAAAGAAATTACCAAGCCTTTCTGCTTTCCAGGGATGGATCAGGGAAAGCAAGGAATTTAGTTTGGGTGTGTTTGACTCCAAAACTAATTCTCTCTCTCTCTCTCTCTCTCTCTCTCTCTCTCTCTCTCTCTCTCTCTCTCCCTCTCTCTCTCTCTCTCATCTCTATCTCTATCTCTCATCTCTCTCTCTCTCCCAGCTCATCAAGATGGTGACCTCATACAAAATGGAAGAACATAGGCTATCGGCTATCACATGGGTGCTGCCCCTGTAAGGCCACACTGGAAAGTCTTCACACAGACATGCATGATGCTTCCCCATAGATGTCGAGAGACCCTCCCCCAGTCTTCCCAAGCCTATGTACTCTAGCACCTCCCCAGCTCATGTGTAATTAGTGCAAATTGCTTATCACCAGTTGGGAAGTATGGCTGGACTCTCAGGAGAGGGTTCTATGACTTTCCCTGCCTCGCCTTCCCTGCAGGAAGCTCAACTCTCAGCAAGCCCAGCTCTAATGATCTTAGGCAAGGGCTGAGCTGAACTCAAGAACCTGGAACTGAGTAATTTAAATCCATTTTCTCTCACAAGATCTTCCAGATGAAGACTAAGACTTTGGGGAAGGTTGAGTTTTTAAGCTATGTTAGAAGAATTCCCGTTATATTTAAAGTATTTATACATAAAGGTGAAAGCCGACCTAAGAAGACAGAGGATGGGTTGGCTGATTCCTATGCAGCTGGTGAGATTGATGAGGAGTCCAATATTCTGGGACTACACTTGTTCACACAAGACTAATGCTGAGTGCTCCTGGGAGTCTGGGTCTTATCTCCTTTCAATACTATTAGGATCTCTGAGCTTCAGAGGCTGCCTGATAGTCAAGGAGCCAATTTAAAAAAAAAAAAAAAACAAATGAAAACAACATAGGAAGGCTTTAATCAGTTGCTGCAACAGTATAAGCAAGAAGTTGAAATTGGGAAAGTGCTAACTCCCCACCATTTCGTTGGGTCTCTAAATGTAGATATAACTCCTTACCAAAACCATTTCAGTTCCATGGGAGAGGGATCAGGGAGGAAAGAAAGGGGAGAAGACCAGGAGGGGAAAGCATTGGGAATCAACTGAGTTTAGGCAAGGGTCTACCACAGTCCTCTGCCATTTTAGAACCGAATACAATGGATTCACAGTTGGCTAAGCCTGAATCCAAAATAGGCACAGCCAAGACATAAAAGAGTGAAAAGGAGAGCTGGGAAGTGATTTCTAAGTTGATGTCCTCTTCTAACCAAGAAAGTAGATTTTGTTTAGGGGATTTTATATAGGGAGCTTATATACATTTGCATAGGGATCAGCCCATTCCTGAGAACACTTACTAAGGACATTAATGAGCATGCCCAGTTTAAGAAGAGAGTAGACATTGTATAGGCATGCTCAACTCAAGATCATGGAATGCATGATTAAAGTGATAGACAGGAATGTCTCAGGACATGCGTCATTAAGATTTAGCTGAAATGAAGGAGAGAGCACTGTAGAGGTGCATTCGTAGAGGAGTTTTCTGCTGGAGGTTAGCACTGGGGCTAACAGTTCCATAAAGAGATACAGCAAAGGTACCCAATGATCTCTACCCAAGACCTGGGATGAAGAGACAGGATGAAGGTGGAGAGAGAGGGAGGCTCACAATGCAGATATGGGAAGGCCATGAGTAGCCCAAAATACCTCAGTGTCCAATTTGACACACTTGGGAAGAAGGAAACTCAATTGAGAAATGGCCTTCATCAGACTAGCCTGAAGACCTTAATTGCTGGTTACCTAGGAAGGCTTAGCTCACTACTTTGATAAATGGTATATTCACTTGTCTGTGAATATAAGGATATATGTTTAGAACACAGTAAGAACTCACATTGGTTTCAGCAGTGGGTTCTCCTCTAGAGTCTATGACTTCTGCAACAATCTGCACTTGATTATGTTTACAAGACCATGCATGAATTCTCTCCCATGGAGAGTGCCATAAGACCAAATACACAGCTACTGATTACCTCAAGATAAAAGAGTCTCTACTGCACCAATAGAGATATTTTGCTGGGCCAGTCATTGTTGTTCTTAGGTTGGCAAGACCATTGACTGGTTTTCTCCCTTGGCAGCTTCTAAACCACCTTCCTATACTATGAGAGCTAGTCTTCAAATCCATAGTGCCAGGCAAGAGTAACCTCCCTTTGAGTTGTTGGTCAGTGTAGTCCAAGGAACTATTAAAATAATATAGACTGTTGCCATAGGTCTTGGTTACCTCCCAAGACTTGAAGTTATGACCCTATTACTGAAGACATCACATACTCTGAACAAAGGACTTAGAGTAATTGAGCTGGAATTGACCTGGAAGCCTCCTCCCTGAAAACAATTATCCTTGAACTGGCCTGAAGCATAGCTGTGCCCCATAAACTGGCTCATTTATTTTGAATTCAAGGATGCTGTGTTCCTTTAGAATCTCATTCTGATTTTATCTCAATATCCTTATGTGGCCCTAGACCTTAGCCTCTATTACAAACACGTGTACAGAGTTCACGTTGGGTGTACTGAAACTTAATCTTCCAAAATTTAGTCCATAATTTCACCAAGAGATTTTTAGGCTGTGTCAAAAAACATACTTAATGTCCACTGAGGCTGTGTTAAGAACTGTGCTTCAGAGTGGAGCAGCTGCTAACGGCTCAGGCTCACAACAACAGAAAAAATGTTCTTCTGTCTCTTAGGTTTAGTACATGGTTTAGTACATGAATGTATAGGGAGCATAAATTGCAAACAATAAATTTAATCCACAATATTTCCTTGTCAATGTTATGTATTCTCTATTACCTGTATATTAACATGGTTTCTTAGAGGCAACTTTCAGCTCCTACCTGTACTGAAATGGATCCTCAGTATATTTGTGAGGTCACTGTTCTTTATGTAGTGACATATTTATTCCTGAGGTTGTATGAAGACTTTCAGTGAAAAAAAAAGTACAATGAAATTCTTGAACCTCAGAGTTGTTTTTGATGCTAATATGCAATTTCAGACAGAATACATAATTTTAGTAAAAACTTTTAATAACATTGAAAATGTTTTAAAATAATTTTATAAAATTTTATAAATGCTTTTAGTTATACCATTGGTTTGGATATGATGTTGGGTCTACAAACCATGTTAAATTCAATAATTCATGTAGAGAAATAATGAGAGTTTCAGTTTTTCTTTTTCAGGTCTTCAATGCTTAGTTTTCTTGACTTAATACATCAGTTGAGTTCTCCAAGAGAGCACTGGTTAAAAGTGACTAAAAGTGTGCTAAATGTGTCAATTTTTAACTAAAAATTGTTTTTATCATTTCAAAAAGTAATGATTATCTTGTTTAGGTAGTTTTATCACATGAGGAGATTATTTTCTAGGCATGTCTTGCCTTCTTTTCTAAATATGCAGTCAAAATGAATACAGATTATATTAAAATATATTTTTCATCTAAAGAGATTATTTTTATATATCTGTAAATGCAATATATTTTATTGAAAAAAAATTCAATATTAAATCAGTCTTGCTATTTTGCAATTAGTATAACTTGATTGTCACATGTTATGGTTTTAATGTACACTGAAGTTGTGGGATAGCAATGTCTGCATACATTGCATATATTCCAGAGTGAGCCTTCATTCCATTTTCTTTGGTTCTCATGTTAACCCATTTCATTTTAAAAGTTTCTTTGACTTAGGCTAGTTGAAGAACCTTTACATTTTCTGTGCCATTGTCTTATTACATCCTTAAAATGTTATTAGTGAAACCAACTTATGTAGAATGACTTTGGGGTAAAATTATAGGTAATCTTACTGGATACTGGCTTCTTCACTTGCCATGTTCCTTTTTTAGAGTGTCTGACTAAATAGGATCATCATGAGAGACTCAGGGCAATGGGCATTTTCTAGATGCTGACCCTGGCTAAGCTATGCATGTGTTAAAGAAGTTTCCTCTGATTGTGAAACTTTGTCAGTGAGTGATTCAGATCTCCCTAAGAGGAAATCCTCACTGAAACTCCCATTTTTCACTGGATTGTCAGGTTGCAATGAGCTGATTTTCCTGGATCTGAGCTTTGGAATTTGCACATGAAATTCCTAAGACATAACTCAACTTCTAACTAAATGAACTTGATTCATGCCAAGAGCTTTAGTTTAATCCCCAGAACTATATGAACTGAACATAGAGGTATATACCCATCATCCAAGTCTTTTGGAGGTAGGGGCAGGAGAATATTAAGATCATGTCATCCTTGGCTACAGAGTAGTTAATAGCCAGCCTGGGCTCTATGTGACCCTGTCAATAAATAAGTAAATAAATAAATAAATAAATTGTGCTTGGTTCTTGTACTTAGCCATTTTCATTAATTCCTACAGACATTATTTTAGTCCAAATGAGTACTCAGTATCCAGACACTCAGCTTCTGAATCAGGTCCTTTTTCTGGATTTGTTCATTGTTCCCATCTGAACAAACATCCAGTCATTTCAATGTATTTCTTTCTTCCATAATACAGGCAAGAACTCTGATTTCTTAGAAACTGAACTACTTTCAAGCTCTCAATTCCCAAATGTGAAACGGGAAGACAGCTTTCAAAGTGTTTATGAAATTTCTATAGCTGTTTTCAATAAAGTATAAAACCAAATGTTGACATAGGTCATACTATAATATTGATACAATATTGTTGGAATATAGGATCCATGGATCTCAAAAACAAAAACTGTAATTCACTATGCAATCTGTTTATTTTGAAATGTAGATAAGACTCACATAATAATAAATATCATTAAATATGACAGTGAAAAACAATAACAAAGTCAAATTTAGTAACCTGAGGATTTGTTTAAGTTATTTTACTATAAACTTCAATCAGTGTTCTGGTTTGAAATTTTAATCAATTAGGCATTTTTTCATTTGTGGAGAAAGAAATGTATTCAATACTAGTAGGGGGTTCTATAAAGCTATGAAAAAGTCCGATTTGATTCCAAGTTGATGCAGAAGGAAAAGTGCTGATTTATTCAAGATAAACCATAGTACACACATTTTCCTGAATTGCCAGCTCTATGTTTTATTTGTACCATAAAAAAATTACCTAGAGGAAAAAACTTATTAATAAAAAGATTCTTTTTTAAGACACACACACACACACACACACATATATATATATATATATATATATATCTGCTTGGTCACATAGTGACAAACACAGTTAGAGCCCAAATCCAGTCCTGAACTCCAATCAAAATAAATCTACTTGCACTATAATATCACTGAGTTTTGGTTTACTTTTGTTTTACTAGCTATTAAACATCCTGTCTTCTAGATGGTTTCTTCAAATACTGATAACTTTACAATAAATAATCAATACGAATATTTTTGTGCAGTCACTTGGTATAATAAAAGATAACTGGATTTTGCTCATAGTTCTTAACGGAGATCTCTTAAACCTTTACAAGTTCCTAAGTGATAACATGACTTACATCATTGGTAATGAGCCCTATTTCAACCACATATGAGCTTATGCTAAAGTAGTAACTCTTACTGACTCCTAGGCAATTTCAGGATGGGGACTGGTTGAGAATCATTGTGACTGAAAGTAGTTTCTGCCTCTATCTCTAAACACTAGTCACAGGGAAAGCCTGGAATACTGAGTTCCATCCCAGTTGATCAATGATTGCTTCAGTCATGTCTATATATGTTGTTCTGAGAGCTTCCTCGTTGTTGGGCACATTAGGTACTTGAAGAATGGAATGTCTAGGGACCTGGAAGCTCTGACTGCCCACCCCTCACTATTTTGTCCTGTGTTTGTCTTTCAGAGTTGTGTCCTGATTATCCCCTGCTAAAAATTCTTCCAGGTCCAATGAGCTGTGCTAAAGAATCATCCAACTGTCAGCAGGAGTTCAGGAACTCTGAAATTATAGGTATTCGTACAGCAGTGTAAAGTAAGCTGTTACCCCATTTTTTACTGGCATAGGAATGGGGGCAGTCCAGTGGGATTGACCCATTAGCTTACAAGATCTGGACTAACTTTAAATATGCAGTGTAAGAACTGAATCCATTTGAATGATCAGGTACTCAACTGGTGACAGAGAATCACAGAATTGGTTAGTGGAGGGGAAAAGTCTTCAAGTCAACAGGTTTAAAATATTATATAGCACATAGCTGAATTACAGTATTTTTCTCTGTCTATTAAAATACTTTTTAGTCAATTCTCTTTTTGCTCAAATTTTTTATCTGTTGAAATTCCATATAGCAAGTGATGGAGAAGCTTTATTTTCAGAGAGTTATTTGTGTCATATTGTAACTGAATGTGTAGCATTTACTTTATGTACAACAAAATTGATACATCTGCAGTTACTGTTTCTTACAAATGATATGTGCACTCCCTGAGGTCAAAGATGATATCTACACATCTTCACTGTCTATCAAGCTTCCAAACATTGTCCTAGAATATAGTAGAAATACAATATATGTTTATTGATTGGCTTAATTTGAGATTTCTATAATGAAAAACGTGAATTCCTGTTACCGGCCTAATTATAAAGAGTCTTAAATTACATTTAGCCCATGATACTCTCTAATTCTCAGACTTTAACTCCACCTTTTCACATCCAATTATATTTAGAGTATTTTCTAAATACTAGAGGCTGAGTTAAAACTGAGTATCAGAGAGCTCTCAGTCACACTAAACAGCCTCTTGGAAAGTCAGTTTCCTCAGCTGTCATACATGGCATATTCTAACAATGTCAATCTCATGATCTGTACTTAAGAAAAAAAAATGAAAATTCTTAGGTAATCTGAAATATTTGACATTTCGTTGGTATTAAATTTATCTTCCTTTCTCCAATGGGAAGATAAACTTTTCTTGTGCTACTGGAGTGAAGTGTGCTGGGGGTCAGCAGGATGGTATTTAAATAAGGCACTTCCACTGCTTTTAGTTATTTATTTTGATTGCATAATCATTGCTCTATTCAAAGGAACACAATTAGTCATCAAAACATTGAACCGTTTTAGAAAATGTAAACCCAAAGATTTTACTGGTACATAAAGGAAGTCAAAATCCAAAGCTAATCTCACCATCAATGTTTGGAGTTTCTCCTCTGCTCGAACACTGCAAGAGATACATCCGGCATTATAATGATGCAGGTAAGGAAATGCAATGCTGTAATCTTGGACAGGCAGAAGTGTTCTGGGAAGAGTTGAGGTGATAGAGAACTTCCATGGGGATGAAATTACTAGGAGAGATATGCATTTGCATTGTACTGAAACTTAATCTATTATATTTCCTGCCTTTCCCAGTATTGTGTTTTGAGGTTTATTCCCCTTAAGATACATTGTAATCAGCCATATGACCCCGTTGCCTTTCACTTATATTTTACAGGCTCTTAAGAGAAAATGATGGATGTTGTGAATGGGTTTAGTATACACACTAGCTAATTTTAATATTGTTGCTAAATTTCCAAAGGAAAGGGTTCTAGAGTATCAAAACTAAGCATCAAATTCATCACATATGGTAGACTTTATAATGCTAAGAAAAATTTTGTTCTATTCCTAATTAAACTAGGAAAGAATTTTCCTCCCTTTTTAATGCTGGATATCAAGCTTAGGACCTCATTTGTGCTCGGAAAGTGTTCTACCACAGAATTACAGTCACAGCCCTTTTTTTTATCTGCAGATAGGACCATGATGTTAAGTCATCCTGGCTGAATCTGAACGTACTCTGAAGCCCAGGCAGAATTTTAAGTTCAGTTCTCCTAAGTACCTGGAATTAAAGGCATGGACCACAGGTCCAACTAAAAATTTGATTTTTACCAAATCTTGTGTCTATAGGAAGATTTGGGCAGCATACCCCAAATCTTAGCTGAAGAACTATCGTGCATCAGATTAGTATTGGATGAGAAAGAGCTGACCGTCTTTCAGGGAGTGACTCTAGATGGGCTGAAAAGACTCAAGAGGATGAACTTGCACTGAAGGATGTCAGAGGATTCTAACTTGACTTGATAAGTGTTAACATAAATGATAGAATACATGAAAACCAGTGGAGAGGCTATGGGAGAGTGCTGATGAGGAAGGGAGTAGAAAGATGATGATGTTGTATATGAAATACACAAAAATTCAATTAAAATATAAAAAAACTTTCTTTATGATTTACTATCAATAAATGTTAAAAATGTTTAATTGCTTTGAATTCCTTTACCATTTTGTTGAGGAGAATAATATTAATTCGTTTATATTCTAAAGTAATCTTTTCATAGTTTGTATTTGTTCAGCTTAGCAATAAATCTCTAATGCTCACAAATCTACCTCTATGAGCCCTATAATCTTATTCGTCATAATATTTGTATTTGCTGTGGATCTCATCTGCTTGCTGTGACACTTGCACATTTTAGATTCCTCCTCTATGTCCCATGACTTTATTCTCTACATCTATGTTGAATTCTTTGGTGATTTTTATCTCTCTCTTGCCTTGATATATTTCAGTATATGTCCGAAGGTTAAATGTATTTCTCACACAATCATTGTGGGCATTAACTATGTATCCTAATGAAATCTGAGCCCAGTAAATCCAACTATCAAATGGAATAAAGAGTTTTGTTTTGAGCATAAAGCAATCTTCACAACTATGTTTGGATAAAGCCATAGCATCAATCCCATCATATGACATCACCACTGAGGCTGCATCAAACTTTGCCATAGAGCTATTTCTAACTCTAGGTCTATCCCCATGGACAGTCACTCAGTCATGAGCCGACCTTAAAGATGGAATACCACTGTAAAAAGAGTATTGTCACTTAGGAGTCATTTAATGTCCTTAGAGAGTTCACTTAGGAGTCATTTAATGTCCTTAGACAGTACTAGGGGTTGTTTGTGTGAGAGGAGGAAGGAGTTTTAATATGCAGGATTTATGGAACCCAGGCTGCTGTCTGGGTGGCAGTCAGTCTTCATGAAATTGGTTTGAATGTTATCCTTATCCATTTACACCCTGGGTAGCCAAAAGAGGAACAGATGCTTCATAATGGCCTTGAAGAATATCTATTCAATTATGTTTTTCTGATGATCGAGATAATTTTGTGACAAAGCAGAAGCTGTAGACCTTGTAAAGAAAGTAAACAATTTAAGGAACAATATACTTAAACATGGGAGAGGAGCTGGCATTTACTAAGAACAATAAAGATAAGCAGAATTTATATTTTCCCCGAGTGTGTGCATAACCCTGAGGAAAACTGATATTTAGACTCTTACAATAAAGAATGGTTTTCTAGGTTAAAAGAATGGAAGAAAGAATGTTAACAGGTTGAGAGCATACAGTGTTTAGAATAATTCATTAGCTTTTAAATGACCATACAATATATTAGATATCATTGTGCATGCAATTTTAAATAGAAGCATTATTCATTATAGTCAAAAAACAGAAACAATTCAAGGTCCATCAACACATGAGTGAATAAACAATTTTTGGCATTTCCAAACTATGGAATATTACACCACATTGAAAAAATATAACGGCTTGATAGTTGCTCCAATATGAACAAACCTTGAAATTTTTATGTTAAGAGAAAGAAGCCAATTGCAAAAGACTACATTTTATAATATCATTAATATGAAATATATAGGATAAGTATATCTATAGAGACAAAATGTAGATTATGATTGTCTCTTCATCCCCAAAGGGATACCAATGTTCATATCCAAATTATACCAGTATTCATTAATGCTAATGTTCCACTAATAAAACAGCATAGTATATCCTCTCTTTAATATATTTTCATTAATTTTTAGACATCTACACAATGTATTATACTCAACCTCAGTCCTCTCACCCATTCCTCTGAGACTAACCCCTGCTGCCCATCATCCTATCCTAATTTCAAGTCTTATCTTTTTTAACAATCAATGGAGTGCAATTTGTGCTGCTATTCTTCTCCTGGGTGTGGTACAGCCAGTGGAGTGTGGTTGACCTGTTAGAGATCATATCCTTAAAGAAAACTAGATTGAATCCAATGACAACCAACTTCTTCATGGCCTTCTTTAGAGAATTAGAAAGAAAATCCTAAAATTCATATGGAAGCACAAAAGACCATGGATAGCCAAAGCAACCCTGAGCACAAAGAGCAATGCTGAAGGAATTCCTATTCAAACTTTCAAACTATATTACAGAGTTATGGCTGTCAAAACAGCATGGCACCAGCACAAAAATAGACCCATAGATTAATGGAATATAATTGAAGATGCAAACGTGACTACATGCAATTTTAGCCTGATACTTGACAAAGGTTCCAAGAACACTCACTGGAGGAAAGATAACATCTTCAGCAAATGCTGGTGTCAAAACTGGGGCTCCAGCTGTAGAAGAATGAAACTAAACCCTATCTTTCTCCTTACACAAATGTCAACTCCAAATGGATCAAAGACATCAATATGAAACCTGAAACTCTAAAAATTTTAGAAGAAAACATTGGCAGTAACCTACAAGATATAAGTATAGGAAAGGACTTTCTAAATAGAATATCAGTTGCTCAGGAATTAAGGTCAAGGATCAACAAGTGGGAGCTCAATAAACTAAAAAGCTTCTGTACAGCCAAAGAAACAACCAAGGAAGTGAAGAGAAAACATTCATGGCCGTTTCTGCTCTTTTCACAATCGATAAGAGATGAAAGCAATCTAAGGGTCTCTCGGCTAATAAGTAGATACAGAAAATGTGGTACATTTACACAATGGAGCTCTACTCAGCAGTAAAGAAAGACAACATCATGAAATGTGTAGTTAAATGGATGTAACTAGAAACTGTTATACTAAGTGAACTAAGTGAAGTACCACCAACTCAGGAAAACAAAAGATGCTATGTTCTCCCTCATATGTAGATCCTAGCACCAAATTCTTACATTTGAGCATATATAGCAATGTAACCACAGGAACCAGGAAATGAAAAGGAACAAGAGAGAGAAAGGGAAAGAGGGAACCTGAGAGAGAGTCACAGTAGCAGACAGGTGTTACTAAGGGGAAATGAAAGATGGGGGCATTTAAATGGGAGGGAGAGGAAGCACTACTCAAGTAACTTTGGGGATAAAGAAAGAAGGAGCTCAAAAGAAGTGGGACCAGAGGAGAGTGGTAATATCAAGGGAGAAATGGGGAAATGGGGACACTTCAGATGAGGAAGGAATGGAGGAAGGTTAGACTGGGATGGAGAGAGGAGACAAATTATGCCCAGTTAGTATTAAAAAACAGAGAGAATCATATTACTCCAACAACCTAATGACAAATTACACATACAATATCTCTACAGGAGTCCATGTACATTGCTGAAGGCTATATAACAAGGAACAGTGCCCAACAGGAAAAACTTTCCTTTGAGTTGTTGGCAAGGGTAACTGACTCCTAAATTTACACAAGGTTTTGCCACAAGCCTTTATTGTCTCCCAGAACTTGAAGGTAATATCCTATTGCTAAAGACAGGAACATACTTCACAGACTGGATTTGGAGCAATGGAGCTGGAACTGACCTGGAAGCCACTTTCCCTGAAGGCCAACTCTCATAGCTTTGGAGAGCACTGTGCAAGCTACTAAGGTAGAACACCAACTGAACATCCAACACTAGTCACAAGACCAAATGACTACAGTCAACCTGCGCAGCACACGACATTGCTGCACCAGAGGTGTTTGTATCTTGGGGCCATTCAATAGCTACTTAATTGGATTAAATGTCAACTCAAAGGAAAGAAACTCGTGTGTGGTATTGTAAACATAAACAAATACACATGACTGGAGAGTCATAGACCTTAGACAAAACCCTAAGACTGTCACTTCCAGAGACGAATGTAATTTCTTACTATGTTCAATATTTACAGACAAATATCCCAGTCACCACTCATCAAAGAGCTTCTTTTGCACTATACAAAGACTATTACAGAGTACCACAACTGGTCACACACAGACAATGTCTGTGAATTGCCCCAACCTAAGTGGTACATTTATAATACAACCTCTATACCTAAGAACCCCAGACCCAGATCAAAGGGCAAAGAGGTCACTAGTGAATCTCTCAGTTCTCATTAATGAAGCTCCTCATACAACAGAAGGCCAGTAATACAAAAGCTCAAAAATGGCCAAAGCTTAGAGATGAAGAGTCTGCAGAATGCTGGTCCTTGGACAGGACTCCTATATTAAAATTCACCCACCCAGATCTCAGGGACCATTGCAGAAGATGGGCAGAAAGATTGTGAGAGCCAGGGAGGAGGTGTGCTACCATGTGGAAGTAGGATCCTACAAGCTCCTGGAGCTCTGGTTATATAGACCTATAGTAATGTTGTCAGCATGCACAAGACCCATGCAAACTCAAGCCAACAAAAATCCAGCATAGAACTGGGGCAATGGACAGAAGACCCCAATCTTAGATGAAGAACTACTGGCAACTGATAAGGAAAAGCTGATCTTCCTAAAACTAGGAACGCTAGATATGCTGTCTAGATCTCAGATGAACTTTCACTGACGATCAACTGGGGACACTAACTTGACACAATTGGCCTTGACACAGATGATAGAATGCATGGATTCCAGTTGGGGGGCTTTGGGGAGTGTTAGTGCGGAAGGGGATATAAAGATGATTGAGATTGAGATTGGTCAAGATGCTCTGTATGCAATGCACAAAGATCCAGTAAAAATAATGAAGTCAAGTCAGGTTAAAGCCTCTGAAAAACACATCTTAACCAGATTAGATAGTCCAAGATGGATTGGAGGAATGCTCAGGGAAAGAGCAGGGTAGGGAGCAGGAGAAGGCAGTAAGTTTCCTCTGGGTTCTGGGCTGCAATGCAGGTCTGATAAATCTGCAAGGAGAGTCAAAGAAAGAAAAAGAAATGAACATGAAAAACTGAAGAATTGCAGAATTCAGTGAAGTTCTGAGAAAGCTTTGATCAGATCAGTGTTGAATCTCCACTAAAACACACTTGTGCTAACGTCCACATAGTGGTCTAACAGTGGTGTGCACTGACTAAGAACAGCCTGGGAGCATGCCTGCTGGGGAGCATGGAGATGGATCAGCATCGTAGCAACAGGAGCTTTCAGTCCCATTTATCTCCTTACAGCAGGCTCCTTAGAGGAAGATGGGAATGGGCATTTACTTGGTGGCAAATTATATTGCCCAGCTAACATTACTGAGACATGAAAGTATATCCTGCCATGGAGGTAGGGAAGATACTATCACTGAAGAACAATTCAGTTCACCACAAGGAAGCATTCATGGAGTACAATTTAAGTTTTCGTTCAGGTCAGGAGTGGTGACATATGCCTGCAGTCCCAGAACTTGACAAGTGAAGGAAGGAGGATCAAGAGTTCAAGGCCTGCACCATCTACATAGTAAGGTGAGGCCATCCTGGGTTCCAGTAGGACCTGTTTCAAGAATGATAGGAACAAATGTCTCTAGTCTCATTCATCACCGACCTTCTCCCATTAATCCACCTCTAATAACATTAACTCATGGCTTTTTTTCAAAGTACACCAGACATATTCTTACTTTAGAAACTTTGCCTCACATGCTTTACATGTTACCCACACACACACTTCCCCCACCCCGCAAATGCCAGAGTATCTCCTCATTTCCATGTAATGTGTATTGTAAGTCAGCCTGTCAACAGAATTCACATGATCACCTTTTCAGAAATCTCATTCTCTATCAACAAAAAATGTTCTATAAACTGCTGTCAGAGTGGAACCTATTTCACTTCCCAAGTATGAGCCACATCAGTCCAGGGAAACGTGCAAATGAAACATTGCAAAGCCATAAGAGTTGGTGCTACAGACTCCTAGCAGATGTAGAGAGCAAGTAATCTAATTATTTGCATAAAGCAGCACTGTGAGTAATTTAACACACATTTGTCTTAAAGAACATATTGAATTCAGAGCATTTTGCAAATAATTCAATAAACAGGAACAAATACTACAATACTTAATTTTTAGGAAAAATGTGTAAACCTAAAGAGAAGTCTCTGACTCCCCTGAAGAGCATCAAAGGGAGTTTCAAATGATAGAGCTCTAGATTCTGCCACCTTTCCTCATGTTGCCCAGAGCAACAAGTAAATGCTGTAACTGACAGTCAGTTGTGTTACCTGATTGGGCTATGGTGCCCAAACATTTAATCACCTACTGATCTAGGGGTTGCTGTGGAGGTATTGTATAGCTGTGGTAGAGAGCTATAATTAGTTGTGGTTAAGTGAAGATTATCCTTGAACACCTGGGTAGTTCAGCTCCCATCAACTCGTCAAAAAGTTAAGTTTCCTTGAAGAATTTCTGTCTCTGAATTGCAGCTTTGGTGCCTTCCTTCCTGGGTGTTCCCAGCCTCTCCCAGCAGCTTGGCTGTGCCTGTCTTACAGTCACATAAGCCTTCTTAAAAATAAATATTATTTACACATGTCTAAAATGTATGTATTACATGTATCAGTGATGCATATATGTGTAAATGCACACATATATACAGTCATGTAAAACTCATGTTCTACCAGAGAACAATCTGATTGCTTCGTACATCAAATAAATTTAAATCTTTAATTTTTTAAAAGACTATATATATATATATATACATATATATATTTAAGATCTATTTTTATATATGAGTATGCTATTTGTGTGCATGTATTACTAGAGGTCAGAAGAAGGAGTTGGATCCCCTGGAACTGGAGTTACAGGTAGTTGTGAGCCACCTGATATGGCTGGTGGGAACCTAATTCTGTTCTTCTAGATAAGCAGTAAGTCTTCTTAGCCACTGAGTCATTTCTCCAGATGCCATATACACACACATTTTTATGTGATTACATGCATATATAGAAGACATACATATACATATTTTTTAAAAGTTTAAAAACCTGAGACAAATAGGAATTTTTCTCCAGTTTCCTGTCCAGATAAGGTAGCCCTATAAAATAAAGAGTCCCTCTCAGAAAATGAAAAAAAATTGTTTATTAAAATTTATGAAAATACACATGCACATACACTATATATCTATATCTATATCTGTATATATCTATATACATATAATTTAGGTGTATAGGTGTATAGATATATACAGATATAAATATATAGTTATAAAATCTTTTGAAGGTGTTGAGGCACCTTACTAGATGCTTTATATATCTTATTTCAAAGTTAATTATCAAAGAAAATACTCTCCTGTTACTTAGAGCAGGATGTGTAGGGCAGTGAGTATTTGAGAAAGGACATGTACAGACATCACACAGATGTGTATCTACCATCTCCTTCGTGTCAGTTTAGGTACATGGTTTAGATCTTATCAGAAATAATGGTTTTCTCCACCTTAAATGATCAATGGAGACTGTAAAGAAGAATTCTGTCCATTGCTATTATTAGAACCGCCTTCAGCTCTGCTTTTCTAAATATAGGTTTATAAAGGAATATTTTGCTATTTAGTTCAAATGATGGTTCCTGTAGAAGACATTGGATTTATATTGGGAATTTATGATGATTGGTTGAAACAAAGCAAAACTAATCTATCACTGTTTATTTGATAATAAATTAGATTTTTCTTCTTTATTATCCACCAAATGGAATCAGATTTTGATATTAAAATAGTTGATGATTTTTTTTCTCCTCATATTCCTTTAAAGAGAAAAATGAAATCTAGCAGTAAAAACTAGATTCTCACTTGCTCTTTTTTCCTCTACTTCGGGCTGGAAAGGATGGAGTTAGCAAGAAAGGAGAGCACTCAGGAATAGCAAACTCTGGTATTCTGATAAATGCTTCATCACTTCAGAAAAATGAAAGCAACCAGAAACAATTCAATACATTCTGTTTGGAGAGGAAGAAGAAGGCTCACATCTGACAAAGTTTACCCTGGGAGCAATGTGCCAGGGAGGGAAAGCACTGGGTCCTAGGGAGGGAAAGCACCGGGTCCTTGCTTAATTTCCTGGCATCCCAGTTGCAAGGTTCCCAGGGTTCCTCAGAGATCTAAGGAATCTCAGAATGTCCACCCTACCTGGAGGAAAACACACTGCATCCCTCACTGTAGAGGCATCTTGATTTTAGTCAAGGGAATGCCTTAATGTGCTATTGATCTGAATTTTAAACTTGCTTCAAGCTCTGCTAGCTGATGCCTCTGAAAACCAGCCACTTCTCTTGTTTGTTTCTCTATTTTGTGATTTCTAAAAATAAAGATAAAATTTGAATTTGAGAGGAAGTTTTGAGAGAGATGTGGGAGATATTAAACAAAATGACAGGGTGTATGGTGTTACCTATTTGCATTATAAAAATCAGTACGGGAGCTGGACAGATGGCTTAGTAGATAAGAGCACTGGCTACTCTCGCAGAGGACCCAGGTTTTCTTCTCAGCACCCACATTGTGGCTAACAACCTAACAACTGTCTGTAACTACAGTCATGAGGAATCTGATGTCCTCTTCTAACTTCTGCAAGCACTGCACGACAAATGTGCACCTAACTATATGTAGGTAATATACTCATATACATAAAATAAATTAATAAATGAAATCATTTTTAAAAATTAAAACCCACTATGCTTTGGTGGTTGTTAATGTGGTGTTTGAGGGTGGTTTTGCTGTCAAATAAATCTAATTTTAAATCCCAGGCCCTGTTCTAAGTAAACTTGAGAGAATTATGAACTCTCTCAGATTGATTTCTTCATCCATGCAACTGTAATAACATCATTTCTTCTTTATAGCTGTTCTACAAATAAGAGTGTCAAAACAGAACTTTACAGGTCATTACATAACTCAAGCCCTGAAGGTACTCTAATGTGTTAGACATAATAATTACCAATACATGTTTGAGAAAACTGAAGCTTATCACATTCACAACCAGAATCGACAGCTACTCAGCTGGTAGAAGAAAATGTGAAGCTTTTTCCCCTTGCTTAAGATTATTTCTGTAACAGAGCTCAAGAGAGTGGTCTGCAGGACAGAGAGCCATACTTGGCTTCACTCTTTTCTCATACAATCCCAAGCATCACTGGATTTTCTCAGTTGTTTCTTCTAGACAAACCCAGAACCTGATCACTTGCTACCATCTCCATTACCCTTCTCGTCACCACGCCACTACTAGCTCTTAGCTGAACACCAGGTCTAGCCTGGGAGAAGGCTTGTACCTGCCTTACCTCATAGTTCGTCTGTAGAGCCTGTTTTCATCATAGCAACCAAGCGATCCCTGAGAAGAAGCATGAGAGTGTCTCAATAATCTCTCAGTGTTTTCCCAATTCCTTACAGCGACTACAGGTCCTTCCTTCCTCACCTTGCTCTCATTGGCTATTTGACCTTCTTTTCTCATATGTGGCTTTTCATCATTCCATTCCAGTCAGAGCAGCTGTCTTGCTGCTCTCTAAACACATCACAGACTCTTCTGCCTCAGGGCTTTGGCACTAACTCTCCACTGCTTTAAAAGTTTCTCCATCATTGTGAGCTCCTCAGAGATGACAGAATGTGTAAGGAACTCACAGAAGATGGTACATACAAATCAGCACTTTGTCCTTATTCTTTATAACCATCCTGCCTTCTTTCATTTCTTCTAGAGTATTAAATGATGCCCCTTGATCTCTATCATCTTTGTCCTAGAAAAGTCTTCCTTATATTTGTTTTTTTTTTTTTAATCTCCTGGACAGGCAACTGTGATTGGCACACAGAAGATATTCGTGTTTGTAAAATAAATAAATACATGAATAGATGAATGATATAATGGCCACATACTCCATGTAGTTACAGAATCAAGACAGGGGTTTGGTAAATTGGATTTTTCCTGTTTCCCCCCAAGAGTCACTTGAGAGAGATTGAGACAATAAATATTGAGTTTCTCAAGAGGCTGACCAGACTGAATCCCATTGTCTTCTAAGTAATTCAGATGTTTAATGAATGAAACTTTGTCCTTCCTGGTAACTTCCCAGAGGTATAGAAGCAACATAGGAATGTCTATACTTTAACACCTATCTGGTGATGAGAGCCCGGCTGGAGTCTAATTCTTGGTTCTCATTTAAAGGAACATGGGAGATGTGCTGTGTGGAATTAAGGAATCGGAACCCGTTGATTAATTTAGGTGTATTCTAAAGAGATAAATAGAGATAGATGTACACTGAAGAGATAAATGAATTTGATGTCTGATGCCATAAATTTGGTGAAGTTAAGCAAAAAGAAATAAGAAAGCAAGTTCTTCCTTACAGTTTTTATCTGTAAGGATTTTATAAGCCATGACATAGAGGAGGGGAAAAAGTATCTGTTCACTAGGTGTCAGTTTGCACATATCAGATAGCAATGTTTTATCCACCCATCACAGACTCCTACAATTGGCTAATCTCTGGAGATGGATGTTGAGGCTGGCATTACTCCAAACTGTGAACTTGGATTCACCATCTGAATATAAAGTGGCCTGTGCCCAAGGTCCTTAACAGGAGGAATGGGGATACTCCTCCTGTGTGGAGTCTTTGACTTTGCAAACACAGTTCATAACAGAACAGTACAACAAAAGCAATTTATTTGATAAACAACTCTAGGGTTTTCAACATGAAATAATTATTCTGTCAAATAGTCACATTTTCTTTTCCCACAAAATTCTCCTTTCAGAAAAGTAGGAGAACAGCCACACAAGATACTGGCTGGTTAGTTTCATTTGCCAGATAACTATAACTTTTCTTGGACTGAATTCAGCTCCAGAAACTGAAGAAAATTTAGGAACACTCTCTTTATATGAATTAAACACTGAATTGAAGTGTAATGTGAATGGCCTGATGACAAAGGCCTAACACCTTGGAAGGCCGAGACAGTATGATTATAAACTCAAATTTTGGATTAGGACCACAGACTGAGCTTAGTCCGACTATAACTTCATGAGACCATGCCTCAAAATTAAAAAAATAAAATAAAATAAAAAGAGGCCTGGGGACATAGCTTAGTAATAGATGTGTCTAGTAAGCTGGTTCAGTCTCCAGTGTAAAAATAATCTTTAGTCCAGCTGTGGTGCGTGCCTGCAGTTCCAGCACTTGGGAGGGATGGAGAGTCAGGCTGATATTTGTGAGTTCAAGGATAGCCTGATCTACATAGTGAGTTCCAGGCCATCCAGTGCTGCAGAGTGAGACCCTAACTCAAAAAAATCCAACTTCTATTTTATGTACATTCAGTTTGATGCTGCCACACATCTGAATGTTAGGATTTAAGGCTGAGACAAAAGAGCTACAACTGAAGTTTTAGCCCAGTAGGTAGTGCTTGAGTATTATACACAAGATCCTGGACTCTATTTTCATTTTTAGAGGAAAAAGTGAAAGAGCTGAAAGAAAAAGAGAAAGAGTTAGGATACTTGAATTTCTTGCTGCCTGGAGTCAAAGCTTGAAGAGGTCAGGAATCTTTGTCTCCACTGGAACACAGGCTGGGGGGGGCGGGGGGGACTATAAAAGGCATGCATGCATGCCCAGAGAGTTATAAGAAGGAAGCATGCTCCAGCTTCCCAGCAGAGATCCTCATTCAAGAATTTGGGAATACAGGGCAGACTCTGGCGTCATTTAGAAACTTCTGTATTAACTGAGAGACACAGCCAGGTTAGAGAACCACAATCATAACCCAACCTTGGAAATCCGGATATGCAAAGTAGATACTTAAGAGTCACATAGCCAACACTTAAAGCTAATTTAAATGTATGACTTCTCCTAGTTCAATGCCACTACCTCTGGATTCAGTTTGAAAGCTTAATCACGAATGTACGCTCAAAATTAGATTGTCATAGCATCACTGTGTTCTTTGAAACTGAAACGTGTGCACAAAAGTTGCCAGAAAGCACCTATATCTTAAAACTGTACTTTCTGCAAGGCTGATCAACTGATTAGAGCTTCAGTGATTGTGGAGAGTTTGAAATGCTATGGGGCCATAGTCTAATTACCATTTAATTTGGGACATCTTTAGTCCCTAAATAACCATTCTTTGCCCACCTGTTTCTGACTTAATATCCTGTGACTAACAGATTAAAATATTTTGGAATGTATTAGCTTGGCAGACCATGGGCTCCCATGAACCAAACACCAGGTTCTCTTTTTCATGTAACTACCTACTTAATCTTTCCACGAATATATTTGAAGGGTCTTGATATACGAATTTTCTTTGTTCTGTGACTATATAAACATCATGAACCTCTTCCACACTGGAATATGGAATTTGGGGTAACCTTAATTTGTGTTCCTGGGCCATAGTCACTCATATTTTCCTCCAGAATAAACAATTTTTTATACGCTTTGAGTTGTGCTTTTGTATCAACCAAAGAAAGCCCTGAACAAGCATGCCTAGGTTCACCATTTAGTCATAAGGAATCATTCTTAAATCAGCAAATCGTATTGACAGCACTCACAAAATAAATCAAGAATCTTATTTTTGGAACATGATGGTGCCTCACAATAACCACAGCATGGTGTCAACTGCTTATTTCTCTAACTTCCTAGAATGAGAGGGTTGGGTATCCTGTGTGAGGGCAACAGTAAAGAAGAGAATACTGGCAGGCCAACAGAAGGGATGACCCTCACAAAGGGCAGGCTCTTTCTGTGACAGAGCCAGACTTTTACTATGGCCCCAAGCTTGATTAAAATGGATTAGTGTTCCTCAGTGATATGCACCAGATCTAATTGCAAAGCCAGCTTTTCCAAATCACAAACTTAACATTTAACACAGAAACAGGAAGGTGCTATAAAGGAAGAGAATCTGCTTATGAAGACACAGACAGTTGCTGCAACATCCATCAAAGGAACAGAGCAGGTGCTCCCTCCCAGGAACTCTGACTTTGCCTATATTTTATTGCTAAATACATGTTTTGCTCTTTTACAGTAATAACATAAAATTTTCTTTTCTACACAGTTATTCTAATAGGAGGTTATTGTGATGTTATTTCTCCCCTTTATAAATGCAGTCGATTTCCACGGTCTATCTATTTACAATAATATGTATTTATATTCGTGACAATTTAAAGGATAGCAAAGTATTGCATTTTCACATTAACTAATATATAAGGTGCTCAGAGGAAATGTTAATGGGAGTTTTGATCTAAGTTTTGCTCTGGAGGAATAAATATTGAAGCCAGCTAAAGTGACTCATTTGTCATCTTTGAATATTTCACGAGCTTTCTTTTTCTTTTTTATCCTACCTTTACACAGGCTGACTTCACCATTCTGTGTTTCAGAGCTCTGTAAAAGCTACACTGATTGGTCTAGTATTCATATACATGTTAAAGAAAGTGTTCATTAAGTTGAAGCCCTAGGGTAGCAAATATATCAAGCTATTAAATTTAGCAAGTATATGTCAGGAATCTAACACCATGGGAAAGTGCTACTTTATCAAGCACATTTTGTGTTGATATGGTGAGTCACTTTGCAAATGTTATTTCATATGATATATGGAGCACATTAGCAGCATAGAATTTCATATTTCTATTTTGCAGATGACAAAACCAAGACTGGTTCTATGAATTTAATATCGGTTACTCAACAATTAATAGGGTCTTAATTTTATGTAATGCTAAGCGTAAATTTCATCAGGATGTTCATGAACCAAAAGATACCTGCCAATATGCCAAATAACACTTATCAAATTTAAAACGTATTGCTGATCCCCAGAGTTATCAGTCTACAATCATTGACTATTCAAGCTAGCAAAGAAGTGAAATGTATCACTTTATTTTGATGGAACAGAGGACACATAACTTACCTAAGACTGCTCACTTATTTAGTACCAAATAAATATTGATGAGTACCCAATATAATTCTATGCTTAGCTAACACTTTTCTTAGATTAGATATAAACTGCCTCATGGTTCAGTTTAATAGATACTTTGAAAGTTGACTTTGAGCCATAGACTAAGCACAAAAAGAGGAATGACAGTTGGGTGCCTGTTGCTTTGGGCGATATTTATGAGACACTGTAACATGTGGGATAGGCACTACAGATAGTTTTATCTCTCTGTATAGCCTTCTAACTGCTCCTGGCTCTCCTGTTGATATAAATAAGTGACAGAATCTATTTACGAAATTATTGATACAAATGTTTAATGTTTCATTACATGAATTAGTAGAATTGTTTACTGTTACTTATGCATATGGACATGGCGGCTCCCAAGAATAAACTTTCAAAAATATTTTACCTATTATTTTTATTTTATATGTATGAGTGTATTGCCTGCATGTAGGTAGGTGAACCTGTGTCATGCAATGCCCGAGGAGGTAAGAAGAGGGTATTGGAATTCTCTGGAACTGGAGTTAAGATAGCTATTAGCTGCCATGTGGGTTCTGGAAATCGAACCCAAGTCCTCTGCAAGAGAAGCCAGGGCTCTTAACCACTGAGCCATCTCTCCAACCCCAAGAATAGACATTTCAACATGAGGAAAGGCAAGGGCAAGAATACAGTCATGAAGACCCCAGATGTGATTTCAAAAGCCCACTCCTCACCACACAGACACACATACATACAGAGATACAGAGAGAGAGCATTTTCAGTCGTGTTGATGTGGATTATTTAATCTATTGTTGTCCAAGTTTCATGTTGGAATAAGATCTTTGCGGCATCTCATAGTAATACTGTTGGGTGAACTGGGACACACTTTTACTCTGAGCACTGGGAGATAAAGGCAGGCAGATCTCTCAGAGATCAAGACCAACCTGAAGTCAAGATCAGCTGGGGCAACAGGGAGACCCAGCCTCAAAAGGAAAAGAATAAGAATATTGAACTAGAATAAATTATATCAAATAGGCATCATAGTATCAGGCATATTGTGCTGACAGTGTTTAGTTTTTATGTGTTTCTTTCAGGTCAAATGCTAGTCTCAGGATCTTCATTCATTATTTCCTTTGAGATTGGAGACCAGAGCCTGTATTTTCTGTCACTGTGTGATGCTGTCTCTAACTCCTATTAAATGTAGTTTGTGAACCTGACAGACCAATGTCTCAGTGCTGCTTCACATCTTACCAGCTGTATGTAAAGGGCAGCTGTATTCATGCATAGACATGGATAGGTCTGATTGTCACTTATGTAAAGTGAACTATTTCAACTTACAAAATTCTTTTAAACGTACAGCCTATTGTGGAAGAAATATATAATAACAAACATATAATAATATAAAATTATAATGAAGTTGATGGTATAATACTATGTTACAATGATCTTTTAAAATGTTTTATAATATATATTTAGTTTGTGTGTGAGCAACGTACCATACACATTTGTGAAGATGTGAGCAGGTGAGTACAGCTTGTGAGAATCAATTCTCTCCTTCTGCCATTTAATGTCTTGGAGATTGAACTCAGGTCATCAGGCTTGATAGCAAGTTGAACCCTCTAGTCAACTCCTCCAATGATATCTTTAAATGATCATTAAATTCATGCAAGATTTCCTTCTCATGTTGATCATAATGTACATTGCCAATTCAGAAATATTAGAATGTAAAGAGAAAGTACAAATCTTATACTCAGTGGAATGTAGTAATAACCATTAATGACCTTTCTATCAAATAAAAACCATTTCTCTTAAAATGTTTGTCCCTGTTCTTTGAAAGGAATTTGAAACCACTTATACCTCAATATATTATATCAAATTATTCACCCAAGTCTTCACCTCTTGTGTCAGTATTGTATATTTATACCCTTACTTTAACTTTTTGTCATATTCAGCCTTTGGCCTTGACTCTGCACTTGTCTCTGGCAAAAAGGAAAGGCAAATAAGGACCTCATCAGGTCAACACAGGGTTATACAGCTTCAATACTGACTTTTGATTGGATAATTCATTACTATGCAGGGCTGATGTTTGACACCACATCTAGTTTTGCCTCTTAAATGCTATGTAGTAGCTATTTGCTATCCCCTGCAAAGCGTGATACCCCCAAATGTCTTCATACACTACCCTTTTGTCAGATGTTATGATATGCCAGTGTCTGAACAAAGAGAGCCTAACTCCTGGAGTTGTTTAAACCAAAAGTGAGTCTGATCTCCTTTCAGATCAGTTCCATTCTGTTTTCTCTCAAAACTGTTCAATGAACAAAAGGTATACATTAATTTTTTAAATAAAAACAGTACATAAAACATCTTATAGGAAATGAAAGAGGAACTTTGTACTATCAGGGAAGGCAAGAATTTTCCTTTCTGACCACTACTGTACAGACGAGCATACAAAACCAAAAACAGATGTTATCAAACTAAGCCCACATGTTGGTGCAGCATATACTGTGGATAATTCTTAGCTTCCAAGATTACTGCTTCCAGCAGATATATTTTCACAGCAATCACACTGACACACACACGTGCTCATATGCTTTTTTTTTTTAACCTTCTACAAGCTTTTTTTCTTGTCTTTCAATCTTTCTACTGCATTTTAAAATTGGTGCAAAAATGTGCATATTTGTAGGAACTCTACATTTTGTTTTGTTGTCTATAATTCATATATACAATGTATTTTAATATCTTCTCTAGGGAAACACATATAAATATACAGAGAGAAAGAGAGAGAGACGATGACAATGACAATGACAATGACGACGACGAAGAAGGAGAAGAAGAAGAAGAAGAAGAAGAAGAAGAAGAGGAGGAGGAGGAGGAGGAGGAGGAGGAGGAGGAAGAGGAGGAGGAGGAAGAGGAGGAGAAGGAAGAGGAGGAGGAGGAGGAGGAGGAGGAGGAGGAGGAGGAGGAGGAAGAAATACGTAAATGTGAAATTTTTAACTTATACTTGCATTTTTTTCCTTTAAAAATTACTGCATTCAGGTTGGAAAGATTGCTTAGTGGTTAAGAACATTGGTAACTTTTGCAGAAGACCTGGATTCTAGTCCCAGGACCCACAAGGCAGCTAGCAACCATCTGTAACTCCAGTTCCAGGGAATCCAGTGCCTTCTTCTGTCCTCCATGAGCACTGCATGACACGGGTACACCTATCTACATGTAGGTAATACACTTATACACATAAAATAAAAATTATAAATAGAAATTTAAAAAACAATAGAATGATTAATACCTAAAACATTGCTTCTTGCATTCCTCCATCCTCCTCTCTTCTGTCCCCTCCTTACCTTCTTCTTTCTCCCCTTCCCTTTGTCCAACCACATCTTTCATGTTAACATTTCTATGCATGTGTGTTCATTTGTTCTCATCCACATCTGAGTTCAGGGTCCGTAACCTTACTAGACTATGCTTCAGGGTCTTTAAACTCTTTCTTTGAGGTTTGTCAGGAATTCTAGAGAGGTCCCTCCAAAACTACCTGAAAATAGAAATTTCACAGAAACATTCAAATCTAAGTAAAAGACCAAACAAAATGAAAACACCAAAACCATCTTTAACACAGGGATGATTTATTGCATTCTTCTGTCTCCATTCTGGAATCTTACTCATTGCCTCACTCATTGCCGTAGTATCCCAAATCCAAGAGTACCCTGGTTTACACACCCGGAAACAGAGCTTTAGAAATTAGAAGTGGAACTTTCTTAGTGATAGTCTATGTATGTCAGCATTTTGCTGAAAAACTGGAGCATATATATGTGTAAACATATATACATATATTTATACATATGGAGAGAGAGAAGAGGAGGGGAGGGAAGGGGAGAGGAGGGGAGGAGAAGAAGGACAAAGCAGCTTCAAGATCTCCAAGATGGTGGTAATCACCAGGATGGCTAGGGGAAAGAACAGAAACTGGAAATCAAACTGACCATCTCCAGTGCACAGGACTTCTGCGTTCCAGTCCCAGTCCTGCTCTCAGTGTTGCCGAGTGTCTGGCCATTTTGTAGAGACCCTGCAGCAAAGTTAGCCTGTCTCTTGTGGGTGATCATGTCTGAAAACAGTAGGGTTTCAGCTTTCTTAGCCCAGAGTTAGCTTTCTCTTCTGCCTACTGTGTCTATTCCATAGAATTTTGCTCTGACAGCTCATATCTTTTCCTTTCTGCCTTTACTATTTTAATATATTTTAGGAAAGGAATAGAAATAAACAATTACTTTTTCTTCATTTGGTTTAATGAGCATTTATGGACAGAATTTTTATAAATGATAAAATATGAAAACGTGTGTCATGGGGATGGAAGCATGTTGGTAAATCATTTGTCTTACAAGCAAGTGTGCCTGAACTCACTCCCCAGAACTCAAATAAAAATTTCAGATGTGGTCAGGCACACTTGTCATCCAAACCCTGGTCAAGCACAGATAGGAGGATCCCCAGAGGTCACTGCCCAGCCGGCCAAACCTAGTTGTCAAGTTCTAGGGCAGAGGAAGATGCTGTCTCAGAGGAGGCAGACAGCCTTTCTGAGGGTGACACCTGAAGGTGTCCTCCAGGCCGCACATTCACACTCACAAATATTTGCACGTACTGAGACTTTAATAAAAGCAAATAAAACTGCATGGTACTTTAACCAAAGTTCGTGTAAATGCGGTTTGTAACTTAAAAGATAATCAATTGTAAAAATATAAAACATTCAAGAATGTGAGAAAGATTAGAAGTTTAAAGGCTTAGGACTCAGTTTATGTCATCAGTGTGTCAGGAGTGCTGAAAAAGCCGATATGCTCGTTGAATGCATCAATAATAAGTCCACTGTGTTGCATTTCAGAGCATACATAGAGTATTATGGGTAACATTCTTTGCTAAAGGGCTGATAAATTGGGTGTATATGAAAGTGGCTTCAAGATTTGACATTTTTTAATATAACTGGGTTAGTTTATCATAGAAGGATAAAAACTCATGAGGGAAAATAATTGCCTTAGATATTTTAGAAGTCAACATGTAGAAAAATGTAAACCCTTATCTGCTCTAAAAAAAATTAAGAGGAGAATTCATTTACGAAATGAATGTAAAACAATGTTTGGTCCATTTTGTAAAAGAGAAAAGTTTGCTAAGTCTAGACTAGCAATGGGTCACTAATGGTTAAAATTAGAGTAGTATCTGACTTGGGAAAGCTAAGCGTCAGACAAGATTTCAAAGTGTGCTAATTTCATACCAAGGTTTGTTCCTTCCCAACTGGGCTACCAGGGAGGAAGTTGCATTATTCCCATTTACAGTAGATGAAAAAGGAGATGGAATTATATTCTGAAGGTTATAGAGATAGTGAGGATTAATGATTTTCTTTTAATTCTAAGGCTTCTCCTCTCAGTGCCTCAGGAAGTTCCAGATTAGTATAGTGCACTCTTGAGCATTCTTTCCCCAACCTTGACCACCTGCCATACCCCATAATTATCATCCTGTCTCCTCAGCACCTATGAGCTCTAGGCTTTCCATACCTCTCATATGGGAACTCCACTACATTCTGTTCACTATAATAATAGCTCAAAAGATGAAGAAACAATGACGATTCTGTTGGCCCATATTGATAGAGTTCATCAGCAGTCTAGAGGGGTAGCATCATCTTCTCAACCCGGGATATCAGCCTCCAACCGGTGATGAAGGTTGACCAGAACGTCAGAGAGGTTCTCACTCAGGTGGATCAGAGGACAGGTAGGAAACCCAAGAGGTAAAAGTTCATCACCAGAAGAAAATGAAGAAGTCAAGAGCAGGGAAAGACTCAATTTCTTGTGAACCAATCAGAAAGCCATTGGATCATTTTAATTTAGAAGTTTAAGTGGTCCAGCATGAAGGAGGTGACGGCAGGAGGATCACAAATTCAGGGCTAGCCTGAGCTACAGAGTAAGGCCTGACCCAAATAAATCAGAAGGTAAGTAAGTAGATAGGTTTGTAGATAAGAGATAGATGATATAGATAGATGAGATGATAGATAGATGATAGAAATTTAGAGGTTTGTTATAATTTGGGACATTTATTTTTATTTGGGATGAAGCCCACTGGATGTATCTTTGTTTATCTCAATTTTAATTAGAAAGAGCTTCAAACTCTTTCCTAGAGAGAAAAATAATTGAAACAAATTAAATTGTGTGGTATGTAAATTACTAAAGTATTTTACTTCATAACATTAATAAACATCCATGCATCAAGAGTTAATCTTCCCAGGGCCTGAGTAGTCTTTTGAGACAAATATTGCTTAGACTTCTGTGTTTTCTTTTTAAATTTTATTGTATTATTTTTGCTTTATTTTATGTGTATGAATATATGGCCTGTAGGCATGTAAGTGCATCTGTGTCATGCAATGCCCATGGAGATCAGAAGAGGTTGTTGGACCCCCTGGAACTGGAATTATGGGAAGTTGTTAGCCACCATATAGATACTGGGAATCAAAACCACAGTCAGGGCTCTTAACTGTTGAGCCATCTCTCCAGCCCTGCCTTGTGTGTTTCCTTAAGCTACATCTCTGCCTAGCCAAAATATCTGTCTAAAATGTGAGGTGAGCTAGGGAGATGGCTCTCAAAAACTGCTGGCTACGCAAGCATGAGGACCTGATTTGGGTTCCCAGAACCCCCATGAAAAGGCAGGGGAAATTGTCTCTAAAAAGTAAACGGTATGGAATGTAAGATGATAACAGCCATGATTTTCCTCTGACCTCTATATATATATGCACACACAAGTGAACCCACACACACGTGAACATGCACACACCCTATGTAACAGTACTATAGTTTAAACAATAATCATTTCCTGTGACTGTTTCTTAACTTACTGAGTTCTTTCCAACTGTAATGGAATGTATTTCTTTATTTTGTGATTTGAGGATGACACTCTGCTCAGTTTTCAAGTCTACAGTGATAATATCTTTTGAAAATATGACTTGCTTAGAAACAGGAACCCAGGATTTGGGTGCTGCTAGTCTCACAGTCTTACCTATTACGCCATAATTGCTTGGCTCACATTGTTAGGAAATGGTTAAGTGGAGCCAAGTCTCTGGTTTCGGTAGGCTGGAGGATAATTAGAATTATGACATAAGAAAGAATCTTGAAGTCAAAGACAACTGTGTTGAGAATTGTCGGCTGCAGTCACTTTCCGCTGAAATCTGGAGCGGCCCCTATGACCTTCCTGACAGGCAGAGAGCAGAAGAGCGTGAAGACGGCCCCACTACTCTGTTTCCTCAGGAGATTGTCCTTTTCACAGTGAAATAGAACACACAGTTTTTTCAGACCGCTTTGTCAGCACTTACTATCTACTCGGAAATGTAGCGTTAGAAATATTGAGCTTCAAGCCTACAGCCCACACAATATAAAAGTCACCTTTTCCACACAACATAGGCTACATGTGCATTGAAATTCAGGAGGGCCAGCCAAGAGTAGGCGATGGTGGCACAAACTGAGAGAGAGGAGCCAGCTGGATAGGCTTTGGAGGGCATGCAGAAGAATGAGGTCCCACGTGGTACCACAGGGTACTGAACAGACGAACAGCATACTGGGTATTTCGGCTATCCAATGACCTCTGCCTCCTAATGCCCCACTGTTGCAGATTGCCAAGCTTGTCCGCAATTGGTTCTAAAATGCTTTCTCAAGACTCGTGAGTGAACTCCACTCCAAGTAAAAGTCCCTTTGAATCATGTACATTGCCTCCTTGGTGATGAGCAACCACTCCATCAGAGCTTCAAGTGCATAGGGATGAGCAGGAGTGATAGTGTGGTTACTTCTCTACCTTTCTTTGTGTAGCAACTGAGAACGGTTCTATGGTCATTAAATATCAGTGAGGAGTGAGACAGAAATGATGAACAGATCCACAGATGCTTCTTTATATAGTGTGCTGTTGCCTCAAACAAAATTCTGCCAATTGTCTTATTCAGGGTATTTTCCCACTGACCCCTGGTGGAAGGATTTCTTGGGTTGAGCGAATTTTAAAATAGAAAATTTGCAAGATATTTAAATGTTATGTCACATACACGACCACATTTCTGCCTGGAATCAACCATTGGTTATACGTTATTGCTATTTTCCTGTTCTGTAAAAGGTGGAAACATAATGCCCAGAGAGTAAATTCATTTTCACTGAATAAAACCAGCTAAACTACAATTGAACCATGTCATCTACTGACCACAGGCACTTATTCTTTATTCCAAAGACCGAAGAGAAGTATGATTATATTTCAAGTATTTATATTCTTCTTAAGAATAATAATGTAATGATGCTCAGTGCTAATTGATAGGAAACATCTTTCCTGAGACACGAAGGCTACTTGTGTTCAGTGACTTAACTTCTATTTTTTTTTTTTTAATCTGCTGGAACTTCGGTAACAGACTATCAAAATGACACGGGGATACGCAAAAGTGAGAAACAAACAAATAACTTTTCCAAGGACGTTTCATTTCTGTAATAGAAGGCAGTGTACAGGAACAGAGTGAGGTACTGCGGCCTTGTCGGGCCCCTGGTGTGTTAATCCAATTCTCTCTGCTGTCTCTGGCCTCAAAGTGAGGATATAAATATATCACCCTCACCAGAGTGGAAGTGGGAGTCGAATGCACAGAGGCGAACAAGATAAGAATCTGAAACATAAAATTGCACTGATAGGATTTCATGGCAGAGAGTAATTTGAGGAAGAGAACAATAGGATTTTTATGTATAAATGTGAGGCATTCTGTGCACAGAGTGATCTGTCACATCTGGTCTATGGCAAAGGGAACCCTGAACGGCTAATGACATTCATTTTATTAGCATTTTCCTCTCTAGTTAGAATGACATGCTCTGTTCGATAGAAAGCGGTGGCTCTGTCAAGTTGCTTACAGAGATTGTCACAATTGAGTAACACAAAATATTATTTGATTTTCCTATTTTGCATTGTCTGAATTCTGTTGGGGGTTTTAAAATTTTCCACAGTTTGTTAATTCTGAGAGCAAATTAAGAGGAACATGTTGTTTCTCTATAGATGAATTAAAGCCTTAGGTATATGCTCTGTGTATAAGTAGGATATATAGTTTTTCAGAAAGAAGCATATGCAAAAAATTTTAAGGTAATGAACATATTAGAAATATTTACTTTTATATCTTTCTCTAAAAATATTATACTTGATCCAAATTAGCTTATATTCAATCCTCAGGTAAAACATACATGCTGGACCCTTTCACAGAGTACTAAATGTTAAAAGAGGAAACATTGCCTGCAGTCTTTGCGATTCATTTTGTTGTTCTCTTAGATGGTGGGTGGAGAGGACCAAGGAGGGACAGGAGGACAGGTGACTCATTTCTTTCTGTTCTATTCTGTACTGCACGCCAGGCTCAGGGACAGGAATTTTCCTGTGTCTTTTCTGAAGGGTTGCTTTTCTGTTGCTATTTTATGGAAATGTCTACATATTTTTAGGGTGAAGAATGAGTGTTACTATTAATTAGGAACCTTCTGTTTAGAGATGACAGAAACTCAACTCAATTTTTGGTGAGGATAATTTAACTGGCTTGAAAAGGGAATACAGAGCTGGGGCATATCTTAGTGGAACAGCAGCTGCCTGAATTTAGAGGGACCTAGTTTTGATTCCGTGTGTGTGTGTGTGTGTGTGTGTGTGTGAGAGAGAGAGAGAGAGAGAGAGAGAGAGAGAGAGAGAGAGAGAGAGAAACAGAGAGAGAGAGACAGAGAGAGAGAGAGATCACGCAGACAGAAACAGTAAGAGACAGAAATAGAAAGGAGAAACAAATAGAAATCAGGATTTGACTACAGTCTAGCTTCAGACAATAGCAGGGCCCAAGATGTTCTTTCAGCCTTCTTCCTTCTCACTCTGCGTGTCAACCAACAAGCATCATTTAGGCACCTAGCTTCACCCGAAGAACAGACAGCATGACCAATGGGAGCTCCATGCTTGATCACTGGAGGCACTGTCAATATCCTGGGCGGCTTCTGACCAGTGTAGCTTAGATAAGGAGTTCATCCATGTACACATAAGATGAATGGCTGTGATTGGCTCATCCATATGAGGTCAGTGATATCGACTCGCCTGGCCTCCTTACTAATACGCCCATCCATGGTAGAAAGGGCTGCTTGAAATCGTTGGGGCCACACAGAGGGAATTGGATAAGAATGGGCATTCTGTAGCTGGCATTCTGCTAGCTGTGTTCTAACAAGGATGCCGCTGGTGAAGCCCTTTTGGTGCTTCATGAGATTATTTTCTTATGAGAACTCCAGTGGTTTCATATGCAAAGTACCATGTTCCACTCAAATAACCTTAGCAACCAATCTGCTCCATCAAAAATCACTCATCACAAGGTTCTTAGAGAAGAGCAGGTACAGTTATTTTCCAACTCCTATAATGACACTGAAATACATAAGTAAAAGAGAATAAACTTCCTTGACACTAATAATGATGATAAAATCACAATTGGGTCATAATAAAGAACATCCGCATCCTTGCCAAGAAACCTGAGTCTCTCTAAAACTCCCCTTGACATACAATAGGGCTTGCTTGGTACCAACACTATACTAGTCATATACAAAGAGATACATGAAAGGGAATCTAGGCCATCCAAAGGTATGGTTGCTTTCAACTGTCTAAACAGGAAACTTCAGAATGACTACCACCTTAATTCATCAATTAATTGTAAACACAGTCCTACAAAAAGCCTTATATTTTTCAATCTTCCAAAGCTGTCTTATAATAAGAAAGAGGACAATAGAGTGAAGAAGAGAAGGAAAGAGGTAGTAAGCTTGAGGGGAGGTGGGTTATGGACCCAGCATTTTGAATCTGCCTAAGTTTTAGGTCAGTTCTTGTAGAACTGTAACTCTAGTAGAGTTACCAAAAATCCCTTGGTTTCTTAGTGATATGGGAATCAGCAATGACCAGTGATCTCGAGGTACAAGTGTATCACCTTGAGCAAAAGTGATGACATGTCCCACAGACCAGACTCACACAGAGCTATGAACATACAGCCTCTTTGAAAACAGTAGGGGGAAGAAAGAACTATTTCAGAGGAGCAAAAGGCATGACGATTTTTTTTGTCTCATAGCACTGTGATGATCTGACTGAGGAAGCTCCCCATAGGCTCAAAGTATTTGAACACTTTATCAGTGGGTACTGATGTTTGGGGAAGTCACGAAAGCTTTAGAACATGTGGCCTTGTTGGAGGAAGCACGTCTCTGAGGGTGGGCATTCTGATTCAATAGCCTTGCCCCAATTTAGTTTGCCTGCCTGCTGCTTCCTGGGTTCCCCTGAAGACCTGAGGGCTCAGCTTTCTGCTCCAGATGCCTCTTGCTATGCCTCAGCCGCCATGATGGACTCTTGTCCCTCTAGAACCATAAGCCCAATAAGCGTTTCCTCCGTAAGTTGCCTTAGTCATAGTATTTTCACAGCAACAGAAAAGAAGCTAATGGCAAGAAGGAAATGTCAAAGTCCAACATAATCCCTGGATTCTTAGCTGATTCTCTGTAGCTCCCAAGTTTGCTTCCACATAAAAAATCACTGGGGAAAATGTCAAAATGCCAGTTACCAGACCACATCCCCATCTGATGAAAGCAGACTCTCCAGAGGTGAGACTGGGAGTCTATGCTGATACAGCCAGTTGTGATCCAGAACCACTCTCTGAAATAAATTCCCGGTACATAAATTTCTCCTTCTGCACGAATAGGCAAAGCAAGAAAATATCACCAAAATTTAAAAAGATACTTGCAGCCCAACACCACAGGGATACGTGGATAAAGCACTGAAATAGGCTACTCAGCAATATTTAATTGTTATGACTTTTATAGTTAACCTTTTTGCATGGTATCTGCAAGAAAAATCAGATTCTGTTTGCTCCAGAATATGTTTCCTATATTAATTATGAGTTTAAATACTTCAAGTGATAAGTAAAGAAATTAAAAATATCTTCATTTGAAATGGCTTATCTGCCAACAGTATGTTGTTTGTTTTGTTGTTAAGATTCCAATTTACTTTTATTTATGGGTCTCTGTGTGAGTATGCACCACATGCGTGCAGTGAAAAAAAGAAGAGGATGAGAGCCTCTGGAAGTGGAATTTTACATGGCTGTGAGCCACCTGGTGCAGGAAGGGGTGCTGGGAACTGAACTTCGGTACTCTTGTACAGCAAGTGCTCTGACCATTGAGACTCCTCTCCAGCCCCCCATTTTGGTTTTAACAGCAGCCCTGGGTTCTGCATCTGAAGAATGATTTCTTCAGTTATTTGAAAATCTAATTTCATTTTGACCTGACTAGCGAAAAGATAGAAAGAGGAAAAGAAAAAGGAATTTGTCACAAAGACATATATACACAGTTTTAAAGATGGAATGTATTGAACTGAGTCTAAAATAATGAGTCTTTGGCATTGATTGGTCATTGGATAAACATGTTCCACTCATGAGAAATCATGAAGAGAAAAAGGGTTAATAATTAAAACTGGCGTAAAATAGCTGTGCTATAACTGAAACATAACAAAAATGTAATGAGAGATTTAAAACCATATATTTAGCTCTCCGTGAACATACAAAATATCAGTCTTTCATTTCAAATGATAGGTATTTAGTTCTTACAAAGAATTATGGAACCGTATACAATTCAAGAAGGGAGGAAAATGTTGTAAATACGTATTCTAAAGAATAGTGTAGGCAATTAGGCATCGGTTGAGTATATTTATTTGGGAGATCACACCAGGGAACACTGAATGTGTGAGAAAGAAGGACAGGAAATGGAAAGAAGTCAGAAAATAGGTTCAACTCACCCGGCCGTGTAGTAGACCATGAAAGTCTTTGATAGAGGACTAGTGCTAGGGTGGGAGCACGAACCAATTCCTTGGCATTCACAACTCATTTCTATCACAGAGTGTGGGAAATGGAACCTCCCTCACTAGGTCCTAGAGTCACTTCTCGCAGCAACTGGATAAACACAGGTGAACGGGGCAGGGATAACATCTGCTGAAAGTGTACTTCGAAATAAAATAGATTAGGGATCAGCAAACAATAAAGGACCAAATGGTGGATATTTAAAGCTATGTGCATCACACATGGTCGATGTCATATTATTTCTTTATCTTTTTTGGGGGGGGTTAATTTTTTTAAATTGTAAAAGCATTCTTAATGCATACAAAATAAACACTTGAACTAAATTTGGTTTGTAGATTTAAGTTTGTAAACAATTCAAATAAAGAGTATTTTGTTTAAAAAACAAACATACATGAAGACAGTCATCAAAGTTACACAAAATCTCTCAAGATGAAAACAAATATGAAATGTATTTATTTTATATTGTATGTATATTATAAGCTAGGATTGCAAATAAAATGAATAATTTACAAACACAATTTCAGGAACAGACTGAATGAGCTTAGAGACACATGAAGTCAGTGAAAATAATTAAGTTTAAGTCATAAAGAAGTATTTTACAGGCTGGAGAGATGGCTCAAATTAAGAATGCATATTGCTCTTGCAGAGGGTCAGAGTTCAATTCCTAGTACCCACATTAGGCGACTCACAATCACTTGTAACTCTAGCTCCAGGGAATCAGATGCCCTCTTCTGGCCTTCAGAAGGGTACCTCATTCACATGCACAGACTCATTATACATAACTAACAGTGCTAAAAATGAATCTCTTTCAAAAGGTATTACTTTACATAAATATACATGCAGTATACTAAAAATTCGACAGTGAGAAGACTGTAGCCACATACAGAGACTGAAGATGCCTGGCTAGTGAGATAACAAAAACAAGGAGAAAACTTGAAAATAAAGGAGATAGGCGCAGGAACAGCAATGTTGTGTAGACTTTGCCCCATGATTGCAAGCCTTTCATACATTAATTATCAACAAACTCAACGGAATGCAGAGAAGCAGATGGGAGATTGTTATTTTATGTTTCAGTAAATGGCTTCAAACTTCCCTTTGTTCAGACTTTTAAAAACAACACAGGTAAAACTATACAAACAATTCAACATAGTGCATTAGAAATAAAATTCAAAAATGTAAATAAAATCAAAGTAAAATTTTCAAGCCATTTATTTAATACTAAGACTTATGACTATTCTAATTAAGAACCCAAATCGCCATTCTTAATTTCCAAAACACGTTATTGGGACATCACGAATATGAGATATTCTGAGAAAACATTGAGGAACTTACCGCAAGATCTTGACATTGACCTTAGAACAGTTTCATGTGATTTATTATGGCACTATATAGAGATTTGGTTTTATAAATAATATAAACTTATATAATTCCAGAAGTGTTAGTAATATAAAAACTGAAAAACACGCATATTTTAGAACTAGGAATCTCATTCACAAAGAAAAATCGTTCAGTGTCTCAAAAAAAGTCTACTTTCCCATAGACTCTCATGAGAGAAATAGTTTATAAACAAAGGAATGGGTAAGAGTTGGGATAAAGGTCAAAGTTGTCTATATGTAAGGTTTTGAATTCTATTCCCAGCACTAGAGAGAGGAGGAAGAAAGAAAGAGGAGGGTGGCAGAGAGAGGGGGAGAGAGAGAGAGAGAGAGTCACAAGCCACATGTCTAAATAAATGCTTTTTCCTCATATTAAGAGCCAGATTGTTTTTAAAGCTTTTTGCTATTTTAAATCTAAACAAAAACAAATCACATTTGAGCAGTGAGGATAGATGCCCAGAGCATCTATTAAATCTGTAACTGCCCACTACAAATCTGAATGAACAAGATCACAAGCCCAATTTAAATAGGCAACATGAGAATTACAATTTGTTAAAATAAATTTCAAATTTCTCAACCCCTGTGATAGTCTGTAAAGAAATTCAACTATCAAACAGACTGGCTTGGGACTTTTAGCCCAAGCACTTTTTCTCTGTTAGTTTCCTGTTCTGCCCAGATGCAAGGAGTCCCGGCTGCGTATTCCCGAAGCCTGCCTGCTTCCCTCCGTGGCTTCCCTGCCATGATGTAGAGTATCCTTTCGAACTTAAAACCAAGCAAGTCCTTCCTCTTTAAAGTCGCTTCTCCTCAGGGTTTGGTCACAATTCAGGAAATGCAACTAACACCCTGCCTGCGGATATGTGGTTAGCTCTAAGCAGTGTTCTGAAACTAAGAGGTTAGGGCTAACCTTGCTGTGGCAAGGGTCAGACAGCATAGGTCATAAAGGGTAGATTCCCCGGGAACTGGGGCTCTGTTTAAGTAGTAAGCTGTGTGTTCAAAGGTATGACACTGAAACTACAGCAGAGAAAGCATTTGAGTTGTGTTCAGAGGAGGGTTAAAGGCCCAGCTTGTACAGTATAGAAAAGAAAGACCATGGATGTTTAAGGCATCCTTGGAGATATCAGAAAAGTCATACTTGGAAAGGCAGAATCATATCCTAGCAGTACCTCCTGAAAAGCTGTCCTACACACACAAAGTCAATCCCAGCAAGATCTGTTGAGGAGATGGTGGAAGCTGAGTCTAAGCTGTAGGATTGATTTGTTAGAGATCTGCTCCTTTAAAGACCAAAGTCCGCCTACACCTACATTCAAGGTGATCAGTGAGCAACACAATTACTCACCAGAATAAGATCCAAAACTCTTCAGAAGAAGACAGAGCAATCTTTGATCTCTACAGTGAATTAGAGTGAGAGAGGGAGGGAAGGAGGGAAGGTACAAGGAGTATCAGTAGCTTAATGAGTACTCAGTGGTGAGACGATCAACCGGGCAAAGCACTTACTGCCAAACCTGAAAACCTGACTTCAATCCCTGGGACCCACATGGTAAAAGGAGAAAATGACCCCCCCACACACATACACATACAAGAAAATAAATTTTTTTTTAAAAGGATGGAAATAGTGACACCACAAAATTAAAATTATATAACAAGAACTGAACTGAAATTTTGGAGCTGCGAAGGTGAGCTTCAGTGGTCAACTTTGCACAGCAAGGAAGTGGGAATCTCAACTGAGGAATTATTACCATCAGAATAACCTCTGCTCATATCTTCTAGGCATTTTCAGAGGTCTCAATATAATATGCAATAGCCTGAATCTGATAGAGGAGAAAGACTACACTGGAACTTATAGGTACAGCAAAGGACTTTCTGAATAGGACGTAATAGTACAAGCACTAAAACCAACAATAGGCAAATGGAAACTTATGAAAGTAAAAAGCTTCCATACAGCAAAGACCCCTAAAACTTAAGTGAAGTGGAAACCTACAAAATGGGAAAAAATATTTAACAGTTGTACCTCTGACAGTGGGTTAATATTTAGAATACAAAAAGAACTTATATATACATATATATGTTAGAACTAATGTAGACATATTACAACAAGCAACCCAATTAAATAACTGGGTCAAAGAGCTGAAGAGAGAGCTCTCTAAAGATGAAACAGAAATGATTTTTTAAACATGCAACATGTTTAGTTATCAGGGAAATGTAAATTAAAACCACGTTGAGATCTTACTCTCCTCAGAATTGCTAAAATCCAGAAAACAAGTAGCAATAAATGCTAGTGAAGACAGGGAGAAAGGGGAACTCTTACCCACTGATAGTAGGAGTGAAAATTGGTGAAGCCTCTGTGGAAATCAGTGTGGAAAATCCTCAAAAAACTAGAAATATAACTGCCTTAATCCAGCCATACCGCTCTTGGGCATATTCACAAAAGACTCTGTATCTTACTATAGATGTATCTGTTCATCTCTGTTCATTTCTGCCCCTTTCATAACAGCCAGGAATTGGAAACAATCGAGATGTTCATCAGCTGATGAATGGACAGTGAAAGTATGGTGCATACACAACATAATGGAACATTATTCACCTGTCAAAACCAAGAAATTACGCATAAAACTATTATTATGCTAAATAGATACAGTATTAAACTGATCCCCATGACTTGTTTTTGTACTCAGATATTAATGCAGAGCTTAACTTTCATCAGAGAAGCTTCCTTATGCAACAGAAACCCACATTTGGCTAATGTGTAGAGAATTAAAGACTGCTTATTCCTGAATAGTACACCTGTAACAAACTTCTGCCTCCCAAGTTTCAGGGATTATTGCAAGAAACAGGAGAAAGATTGAAAGAGCCAGAGACCGAAAAACCAGCTGAGTGGTTACTCATACGAACTCAAAATATGGGGACAGCAAGCTCAAATGAGGCAAAATCCTAGGATGGATGTGGGGACCTGGGTAAGAAACCCCAGCCCCATGTGAGGAACTTATTAGCAACTGGTAGTGGCTGGGTAGGGAGAGAATTAGTCTCAATTAAGGGTTAGACTCTGTAAACTGATGTGACCAAAGTGAATCAGCCCATATGGGAGAGCATCTGGAGACATAAACTTGACTCTAATACACACACACACACACACACACACATATTATAGTATATATTGTAAAGGATAATAAATATGATCAAAATATATTATACAAAAGTAGAAAATTCAATAAAAAGAAGAGTACTAACTTTAGACAACGATTATAAATAAAACTAAGTGAAAATAAAAATCATTCTTATGTTTGATAACTTAAAACTTGTGTTTAAAACTAGATACTACACATTATAGTTCATAAAATTATTTTTTACAGTTGGAATTAAGTAAATAAAATATAAATGAAGAAAGCTCACAGAGTCACGCGAGGCATAAAAAAAAATTCCAAAAATCTAACACCTAGTCCTGATAAAGCAGACGCATCCACAAAACATATAGGTATCTTTCAGCAAAGCAGAAACAGAGGATATTGTACTCAACCTAATAATGGGCATTTATAAAATACGTCTGACATCATATTTAATCATAAAAATGCTTTATCAAGTCATCAACAGGTGAATGGGCAGTGAGGACATGATGTGTCCATACAATGAGGTGTTGCCCATTAATTAAAAGAAGGCACATGCACACACACACTGAACCTTAAAAGGCGTGTACAGACAGCACCAGAATTAAGAGGACAGTATGTGTGGATGTACACAGAGTCCTGGCACTTACAAAAGTAATTGGTACTTAATGTATGGCTCTACATAGTGTGTGAAACTCACATACACTTTGAAATCAGTGCAGTGCTTGCCTGCAGCAGACAGGGAGGATTTCCCACTGAAGCCTTTGCTGCACTTTCTGTGATGATGGAAACACTCTGATGGTGAAAACAGGCGACCATCAGCCAGTGCTCACTCGGCTGCGCTCATATTTTCCATCTCAATGAAATCCCTTTATTTTATAAATTAGATATGAACAAATAAAATGAACTAAAAGGCATGATGGCAAAGAAAATGTAAGATTCAGAATAAGTTATTCCTTCCTCTCAAACTGTATAAATAAGCGATAAAAAGAAAGATGACGGATGAAAGAAAGATAGAGAGGTAGACAAGAGATAGATAGATAGATGTCAGGACTGACAAGCAGTAGATCATTACATTTATTATAGTATTATAGCATAAAAAGGAGGTTTGGTGACTTTCATTTCTAATCATTATTGATAAATTTGCAATTTACAAGCTAGCTAAAAAAGATGGATATTATGCTTGGTCTAAGTTTTTAATACAGTTTAAAAGGAAAAGAAAAAATTGATACAATGTGATTTGGAGTATGTTTTGGAGCTTCCTTTTGGTTCTTTCTTCTCTTTACACTGGCTTTTAATTCAACTCTCCGTTTTCTATCTCCTACGCACTTATTTCTGTTTCTCTTTAACCCACTGTATGACACATCTATTCCTCTATCGCTAGATCTGACAATATTTGATGAAAGCTTTTTCCTCAATTTAATTTGAGGCAGCACCAGAAATCTCCAAGGAGCTAATTATCACATTTGCAACAATATTGAAGCTAAGGTGGCCATACACAAAACAAAATGATAAGGAAATAGAATGCGTCCTCACTGTAATTGCATTTTCTTCATTTCTCCTGACCTCAGCTCAGCCAGGACCACACTTTTTTATGGTGCTCCTTGGGTCTGACAATCATCCCTGAGGGAGAAACTCTGGCTGTGAATTGCAATGGAAACTTGCTTTTGAGTGAGGCTTCCTTTCATCTGAGCCGGCCTGAGAGAAACCAATGTTTGTACAAACTTGCAGTCACTGGTCAAATCCTTCTAGCATGTTCTCTTTGGAGGCCAGCTTGGAAGAGTTTTTCTTGCCTGGCAGTTCTGCAATGATGAAAAACCTTTGTTTGGGACCCTACCATGGCAATCAGGAAGATGAGTCCATTCAATCAGGCAGTGGCTTTGCTTCCAAGGAGGAAAAGACAGCAACTGGAACACTGATTGACAGCAGTCACTAATGGCTGGTCCTGAGAGACAATCAGAAATAAACAGCAGTAATAAAGACACTCACTTCTCTTTGTAGTTTCTCACTGAAATACCTATGACCCTCCTATCAGGAACATGTTGCCCAAAGGATTCAGAAACACTGACTGGAAAGGATGATGGCATCTTCACTCACTATATGCTAGCTGCTTACTGGTTTAGGAGTAAAATCCTAAAGTGCCATCAGAAAGGAATAATTACTGCAATTAAAAATGAAAGTACAAAGTTACAGTTCCATTGAAAAATTGTCTGTGTTTGCACTAACAATAAGCAATTGGAAAATGTAACAAAAATGGGGGAGGAGGACGCGGAGACAAGAGCGTACCTAGCAAGATGGCTCAGTGAGTAAATGGCACTTGTTCCAAAGCCCAATGACCTGAGTTTGATTCTTGGGATTCATAGAGCAGAAGGAAAGAACTGAATTCTACAAGTTGCCCTATGAACCCCACATGCATACCAAGATATGCACAAAAACTAACTAAATAAAATATAGCACATATATTTTACATATAAGAAAACTGGAGTCTTATTATGAAATTAATTTAACAAAAAATGTGAAGCATCTATATATTAAAAACTCAGTACAGGAACTGGAGAGATGACTCAGTGGTTAAAAGCACTTGCCACTGTTGCAGAGGACCCAGGCTTGACTCCCAGCTCCCACACGGAGGCTGACAACCAATATTAACTCTAGTTTCAGGAGATCCAGTGTTCTTTTCTGCCCTCAGCTAGCACCACACAGACATGCATGCAGTGCACATATATACATACACACATACAAGCAAACACTCATACATGTAAAATAAATAAATCTTTTAAAAATAAAGAAAACACTGTCAAGATAAATCAAAGAAAGCAGAGAGAGAGAGAGAGAGAGAGAGAGAGAGAGAGAGAGAATGTTCATGGAATAGATGGTTACACAAGGCTTATATTCTTCTACAGTGAACAAAATCATTTCTTCCTAAGCAACAACATTACCCCCTCCCAAAGGGCAAAACTACTAATGTTACATCAGTCCTACCTAATGAAATCCTGTTCCTTGAATTTGAATGTCTTTGATTCAAGATACTTTAAATAATTTGTATTTTCAACGTAGGGAAAATGTGGTAATTATTTTCTTTAAGGATAAAAAGCAGTAGAGTGTGATCTTAAAAATCAAGACAGACGGGATGAAGGTTGAATTCAGTGATAGAACATTTGCCTCGCATGTACAAGGTCTTGGGTTTGAGAAAGAAAGAAGAAAGAAAGAAAGAAAGAAAGAAAGAAAGAAAGAAAGAAAGAAAGAAAAGAAGGAAGTTAAAGAAAGAAAGCAAGAGAAAAAAAAGAGCTACAGCAGCAGCCAAGGCCCAAGGGCAGTAAGTGATTTGAGCTCAGTGACAAAGCTTGTTGGTCACAGAGCCAGAACTGTCATGGTAAAATAATAAATAGATAGAATCAGAAACATTCAAACAGTCCCAGTCAAATTTATGTCAGACTTTTAATAAACTGATAAGTCAAAAATTTATATGAAATTCAAAGGATTTAGAATGGTTAAATTGATTTAATAAAAGAAAAAAGTTAACAGATTCAAGACAGCTTGACAGTTAAAAATAAGATAGAATGGACAAAAGTGATAATTCTGCAAATGCTAGTTCACAGAAGCTGCTGCTGGAACCTTGAGGGGCCATCACAGAAAAACCCCAACCTGTCCACCAGGCCCTATGTGACAGTCAGTTTCAAATGAACAGAAAGGTGGAAAGTGAAAGATGGGCTTCTGGACAAAGCAAAGGAGAATGTTTTTCCTCGGGGTAACCAGTATTTCTAAACATAGCACGAAATATCAAAGAGGAACCCAATGCATGGAACATCACTAAAATGAATCTCTCCAGCTGGGACTCTGAAGAAAATAAAATGATAAGCTGCAGGAATGGGGACAGTCTCAGTGCAAACCCCAAACACATGCCTGCTTTCACCTTTACAACTTACGTATCTATGCACATGAAGAGATGGATCTGCATGCGTACGAAGCACATCTAAGAATATAGCACACCGACAAAATATCCAAAATCCAATTAAAATGAGGAAAACCCGAATAGACTCTTCACAAATAAGATTCTCCACAAAGCACAGTACTTGATGGTCCACCCAATTAGTCATCAAGGAAAACTAAAATGAGCCCGGGTGTGATAGCCCGCCCTCATTTGCTTGGATATGACTAATAATTCTAATTATTATAAAGATGTCAAGCAAGTGCTATACTCACGCATCGCTGATTAGAATTCAAAACAGTTCAGTTATTTTGTAGAACAGTAGTGCTTTCTTACGAAACTTAATATTTCTTATAACAGAAACCAGCACTTCCACTCTTAGGAATTTACCCAAGAGAAATGAAAGCATATTTGCAAAATGACCTGTAAAAGAACGTTTACAGTGCTGAAATATACTTACATGATCGTGAATACTATAATGGAATTAAAAGTAGCACGGCATATTCATAAAATGGAATCTAACTCAGCAGTAAAAGAAAATAAATGAAGAAAACAGCTGTCCCCCTGGATCCTTTACAGGCATGTTCCTGCATATGTTAGTATCAAGACTAAACTGTACTATGTTTGTTTCTCTACAAAAACACTTACAATGCACACCTTTAATTTATAAATTTGGTATAACCATGGACAAACAATTATAATAACAATAAAATTGAAAAATTATAAACACACACACACACACACACACACAGGCTTGTATGTTAAGCACTTGGTCATCAAAGGATGCATTACTTTAGGAAGCGATAGAGATTTCTATGTGTAGTCCATGGGGAAGAAGGAAAGTGTGCTGGGCTTGAAGTTTTTATCAGATCCCAGGTCCCATCCTTTATCTTTGCTTCCTAAGGTAAACAAACTCCCCTCCTGCAGAAACTCCCATGATACTCAGGTTTGTTTCAAGTCCAAACTAAGGGAGCCCGTTGAGCAACAAGTGAAACTTCTGCAACTCTGAATCAAAATAAACCCTTCCTAACTTATTTCTTTAAGATATTTATCACAGCAACAAAAATTCTGATTAACATAAGCAGCGATAAAATTGTATGAATGTGCTCTCTGTTTAGTTCTGAAAACTCTCACAATATTTTCAGTTATAGTTTACTAGAGGCAACTGAAGCTGTAGAAAGCGAAAGTTTGGATAAGAGGGGAGACTACTGTGTATGAAATAGTCTTAAAATTAGTGAAAATACTAAGAGCAAAAGAGCTCGTATTACAAGGTCCCTTTAGTGACATTTGAGATCCAGGAAGACTATCGTAATAAATGTCAGAATAAAAGTTGCGCCTGGAAACCTGAAATCACAAGAAAGAGGGATGAGGACCTTGGAAGCTGTTGACTTGGGTGTTATGAGGTTCGCACTTTTGTGGTTTAGGTGTGGAAAGCCCCCCACAGGCTCAGGTGTTTGAACACTCATTTCCTATCTAGGGGTACTGTCTGAGGAGGTTGTGGAACCTTTAGAGGCAGGTCCTGGCTTATCTCTACAACAAGCTCTTCCTTCTCATACTAGATTTTAACTATATAGTAGTCTGCTTGCTGTTACTATCACAAAGCATTGGGCCTGGATAGCATATAAAGAAAAGAGTTTTATTTTTTTGTGGAATTCAGGGCTGATAGACTTAAAAGCTTGGTGCTAGCTCAGGTGAGGATGCTACCATGAATGGTATTGCTGTAGTGGACAGTATCCATGTGGAAGGAGCTAGTGTGTCTAGGGCAGATCGTGTGATCTGGGAGGCAGTCTGGCTTTTATTTTTTAGGAACCTTCTTATGAGAACTAATCAAGAGAATTAACTTAGTCCTTTCCAGGAACTATATCCTCATTAACCTAAGGATTTCCACATCACACCAGTTCTTAAAAATGCCAAACTGGAGAACAAGCTCCCTTGATACAACACATCCAGCACGTTCTGCTTAACCATTGCTCCTGCTTCCCAAACTAACATTTGTTCATCCACATTGTCCTCAGTCCATCTCTGTTACACTGATGGTAATGCCTATTGAGTTGGTGTAGTTCCTTTTCCTCTCTGGCATATTCAATTTTTAATTGAAAAGAATTTTAATTCCTTGATTAGTGTGGGGGGGTGTGCATGTGCCAAGGTATATGTGTGGAGGTCAGAGGACTGCTTCTGGGAGTTGGTTCTCTAGTTTTCTTCTTAAGCCCTGTGGATACTAAGGTTCAAACTCAGGTCACTAGATTTGGTGGCAAGCATCCTTACCCACTGAGTCATCTTGCCTACCCGTTATCTGAAATAGTCTTACTTATTAAATTTCTGTCTGTCTCTAAGACTCACCTCATTTTTTTCTTTAAGGAACTTTTGGGGAGCAATCTCTTATATAAGAAGTGCCTCTTCACTTGTCTATATATTTTAGTATTGTACTTTTATTACATTGTGTTTATTGATTTTTTTATGGCCAACATTGAAATGAAAAGCCATTGTAAACAAGGAAGGATGGCAGTGTTACTGTAGGAGTCCTTTATCTTTCTATCCTTAGTCTTAGCACAGGATCTGGCAAGGAGACACAAATAAATATTTGTGAGAAAAAGCTGTATGCTTAAAGCTCCCGATTACAGTGAAATGTAAGCAATTCAACTCATGGTGTAAGCACCGGTCAGTCACCTACTGTGTGCCAGGAAAGCACTAGAAGTAGCAAAACCAATTAGAAAACACTGCGCTACCTAATCTACTCTGTTTAGTGAGAGGATGACATTTGAACAGGTAATTAAAATAAATGTGTTAAATGTCATAATGTAGTTATGAACAAAATGTTATAAAGATGCAAATGAAGGAGAAAATGATCCTGCTCAGTGGGGTTTCCCCGGAAAGAGCAGCTTTGATCTGGCCTTATAAATAAGGAATGGTGATTTCATTAAGTACTTAAAAGTACTTCAAAGTATCCATCACTGGGATTTGTCCGGTTTGGGTCACAGTCCTTATCTTGAGCACTCTCTGGCTCATGCACACTGTGAGCCAACCTCCCAGTAACCCGCCTCCACTCATCGGACTCTTCTCCTGTCTGTGTGAGAGGACGATGCCCAGATGGGGAATCCTCTGTGTGTTTCAGCCTCATATCCTCACTATTAGTTAGCAAGACAGGAATTGATAGGCTTAGAGGCACTGAGGGTGGACTCCACCCTCATATAATCAGCTGTAGACCTCACCTCTCCACACTAGAAAGGGAACCATTGGCTTTGTCCCTCCTTTAATATGTAAAATATCACATGAGAGGGTGGAGGCATCAGGGCTTGTTGAGGACCACTAAGGAAGCTACTTTTTCCTGGTCAGAAGAATAGAATCTAATGTCTATCTCTGGCCTGAATGGAAATCTAACATTCAAAGCTACCTACAACATTCTATACTATGATCTCTTCCATTAAGAGTTACTTAAACTTGGCTTGTCAATCACCTGGCCAGGAGTCCACCCCTAAGGAAAGTTGGTTCACCTGAAGCCAAGGGAAGCAATAATAACAGAAAGGAGAAAACCAATAGCACATATTCATATATTTTAGTCCATTTTATTGGTGTTTCTATGACAAGGTACCAAAGACTTTGATGGACCTTGATGCCAAAAGTTTTATTTGGTGACTAGAGATCCAACCAGCACAGTGTGGTACAGGTAAGGGTCTTCTGGTGTTGCATAGAAAAGCTGTTTTCTCCCGGTCTGCTATGAGGGATGGACTTCCAAATGTGATTGACAACCAACTAACCAATGACTGAAGGGGGGAGGTTTAGCGAAAATGCAGGGAAGGCTGGGAAGGAGAGAGGTGGGCGTGGTGCCAGGGCTCCATCTTGGGTGCATGTTCCAGAGTTCTGGGGCAACTTGTGATCAAAGTGCAGGCTCCACCATACGAAATCTCCATCCCTCTCTCCCTGGGGATGAATCCTTTGTAAGTCACATGGAATAAACTAATTTCTCTAAAGAACAGTCTCTGTCCGTTCATTCGGTTCACACCTGGGGGTGGGGTGAGGCTGAATGCCGGGCCTCACCATGAGAGAATTCATAATACATCTGGCTTCATCCCAACAGGGCAGAGAAGCAGAATAGCTGCAGAGGATCTGAGCACGTGGCATTGGCTCCTTCTCTAACATCCCATTCCCATGAGAACTAAACCAGTCATATGAGAGTGAACCAGCTTCCAGAAAGACAGAAATAATTATTCATAAGGATATGTGGAAAGAGCCCTCATACTTAATAACTTTCCCTAAGTCCCTCTCAAAAATTCTGCTACCATAACATCTCAATGGAGACAAAAACTCTAACATACGAATCATTGGAGGGAATCAAATGATATTCAAGCTCTAGCACCATAAAACAAAACATGATATAAGAAAAGTCAGATATTGGTGAAAATTTGGAAAATGTTATACTGTGTATATACACACACACACACACACACACACACACACACACACAGTATACCAGCCTTAGCTGGTTTTCAGTGTAGGGCTGGAGAAATGGTTAAGAGTACTGGGTCTCACAGAGGAGCCTGGTTAGGTTCCCAGCACTTACATAGCAGTTAACAGTTTGTGACTCCAGCTCCAGGGGATCAGACACCCTCTTCTGGCCTCTGTGGGAATTACACATAGGGGTGCACTTAACATACATGAAGGCAACATACATACATACCCATAAAATCAAAATAAACAAAGTAGTTTTCTCAGTATTCTAACATCCTGTAAATCTGTTTCTTTTCATGGGGTTGTTTTATGACGTTTAAAACAAGATATTGCAAATCCCTAAAATTCATTCCTTCCTCCTAGCCCCTATCCCAGTCCTGTAATCTACTTCCTAACCCAACCCCATCTGCCCCACCCCTTGAATCTTCAGCTTGTTAAAAATAGTGTCGAACAGGGGAAAGCCAGAAGCCTCCCCTCATTATTTCCCACCCTTCTGGTGTGCAACAAGATAAATAAACCCAGTCTGAAATGTCCCCGCTCCTGTCCTAAATCTCTACCTGGTGAGAAAGCCTTTCTACCAACTACAATGCATATTCTGTTTTAGAATGGATCTCAGCAGGGTCAAGCCAAGTGTGGTAATGACATACTAGCAAGTCTTAATCTTCAGAGCCTGCCTTAGCCTGTTCCTGCCTTCACCCTAGAGGGATTTCTCTATGTACTTCTTAGATATGTATCACAATACCCAGGATGTAATGTGTGGTGAATGCTCCTACACATTCATTTATGCACAGCTTGCTTAGAGAAAAACTCACTGAGATATTTTGAAATAGAAACCGAGAAGAGGAAAACAAGCAAGAGATTTTACTACAAATGTACACTCCGAAGCCTTAAGGGAATTGTATTTCCACTTATAAAGCAGAAAAAATGGCCAGTTCTCAGGAAGTATAACAGGTGTTTTCCCAGGCTAGATGAATGGGAGGCACAACCCATTCGAACAGGCAATAAACACTGAAATGTTCAATGCTGTCCTCCTTCCGCCAGGTTGGGAAAGTGCTGGTTTTCTCTTCTTACCACAGAAAAATACCTAAGAAGAATTCGCGAACCAACACAGCCTCTGTCAGCAGCAATCACAGGACCACAGACAGCTGAGCCTCTGCCGTGTGCCATACAGGCAAATCTTCGACCCCTGGGGACTGTGTGTAGCCACCACTAGCACTATCCGGGCCTGGCCTGGGTTTTTACTTTGTTAGGACCACGGCGGGGTGGGTTCAGGGGGGATCCAGGCATTGCCTTCAAACTACAACGCTGTATTATTAGCCTACTTTTGACCAATTGGGGCATTTTCTTGTTGACTCACTAACCTCTGGGTTCTGCAATATGGCTGCACTATCACTAACCCACAGCACTCTACAGAACCTGTGCTGGAAGCTGCAGTCTGATTGGCTCACAAGCCTATAGATTTTGAAGTGGCAGAAACCTTGGGCAAGGATTTTCCCATTGGATTAGAGTTAGATAATTAATAATCCTAAAATAAAAATGTTTCCATAAAAAAAATCTAACATTTATGAAAGGTCTACAAAGTAAATTATAAGTGCAATTTCACCTAATTAAAAAATGAATAAATAAAACTCCACACAATCTGACTACATATGTTATCATAATGACAAACTATGACACCAATGTTTGAATGGTCATTTGAACTCTGTAGACTGGTGAGCTGAAGAAAGAATGTCTTTGATGATTCCAGGCTTTAAAGAACATGTAAGAGGAATAATAAAATATTTAGTTTCAAATGGTAGCAATAGCAATATGTGTCAAAGCCTTATGACTTATAGCAAAAGCAACGTACATAGAGAAATCCCATGATTAAGTTCAGTCAGTAATAAGAAAAAGTCAGTCTACAGTATTGGAAGCAATCAGCGCCAGAAGCCTGAAAAGGAGTTACCTTCATCATGCTCTCTGTTTCTCCAAAAAATATAAAACAATAAAGAAAGGAATAAGACTGTGTGTAGCCCAAAATAACAAAAAATGAGATAAGAGAAGCAATACACGGAGCTGAACGCTGAGTCCTGACAAAGAGGCTCAGGGAAACAGGAAACACCAAGCAAGGCTGAAGCAAAGGAACTAAGATAAAGATAGTGCTGTGACTGAGCATCCCAAACAGCACTGAACGCACATCTCCCGGAAGACGCCTCAAACAGGCGTGTCAGTAAATGCTAAACAGACCAATTAGAGAAGTTTCAGTAAAACATGAAAACAAACATGGAATTACTTTTAATAATTATACCGTTTATTTTTTTTGCTTTTAATAATTATTTTATTGTTTAAAAAGTCCATTCTTGGAGCTGGAGAATTGCCTCAGCAGTTAAAGACCCACAGTCGGTTCCTAGCACCCATATGGCAGGTAACAATTGTCTGCAACTCCAGTTCCAGCAACCTCTTCTGACCTCTGAGGACAATGCGTGACATTGGTGCACTTACACACATGCAGGCAATACACTCATACACATAAACTAAAAATAAATAAAATATATATTTTTTAACTTGCTTAAGGTACATTATTACTTGGAGACGCTTTTCTCTGAGAGATTTTGGCCTTATTTTTCTGGTGCTCAGAGTGAATCCATTATCTCATGCACCTTAGCCAAGCAAGCACTCCACTACTAATTTAGAGACCCAGTCCACTTCAGAATTTTGCTGTCTTTAAGGAAAGAATTCGTAAGAGAGACATAATTTAAGCAGAGGTTTACTTAGTAAAGTGAAGTCATAATGACTATTAGAGATATTGCAATGGACTGGGTCAAAGTGGGGTGAGCTGGCCCTTTGAGTTTATTTTTATTTATTAAATTCATGTTTAAGACTATTCCTTTTACTTTCTTCTCTGCGCTGCCCTCCCATACCCCACCCCAATTAGCCCTTCCACTCTGTTATTCCCTTTCTCACTTTATGACACTGTATTCTATCTCCCCTCCCACAAAGCCCTCACCCCTGACCATTTGTTTCCTAATCTCTCCGCATTTTCTAATTCCCAGCTCACAGCTAAAAGTAAATGCAGGTCAGATTCTTGCACAATTTAAAGAACTTTCTCACAAATTGCATCATGTGAAACTGGTACTGAATGCCTTGGGAGAGTCTAAATTACCACTGATTAAAATAATTAGGACAGGAATATTAGGACTTCAGAGAGCACTTTCAGCCACTGACATACAGTTTCTAACAATGAGAAGCTGTTTTATAATATTCTTTCCTTTTTTAAAAATGTATTTCTTTTTATTTATTATGTATGTCTGTGTCTGTGTGGGAGCAAGTACGCTCATGTCACAATGGGTTTGTGACGGTCAGAGGATAACTTTCTGGACTTGGGTCTCTCTTGCCACATGGGTCCCAGGACCAAACTCAGATCAAACTTGGCAGCAGGCACATTTATGTGCTGAGTCTTTTCATTGGACAGTATTCTCTTAATTTTTATTCATAAATAAAACCCATGTTTATCAATCTCCTCTCCTTCAATCTATGGTTTAAACTGACCATAAAAGAAAAACTTTCTACTTTTGAGGTGCCCAAACTTGTCTGCCTGTAGGCTTAGATTCACCCACTTCCTTCAGGTGTGTGGGTAAGCTCTGTAAGAGACACAGGAACCTCTGTCTGTGTCTGGCTCAAGAGAATTTAAAAAAGAGTCAAAATCTTATTTCAGACTCCATTGTATGCTGCTTTTCACTCTACTTTTACATTTAATGTATCTGTTATTGTGATATTTTGCTGTTCCTGAGTTGGAAAGAGCAGTTAACTGTCGACCACAGCTGAGTTTAGATCCGCTCAACCTTGGGAAGTGAGTTAATCTTTAAGCACGCCTGTTGATTTTACTTTATTTTTCTCTTTTACCTACAAATTAAGAATAATAAATGTACTCATCTTAACTCTATGAAGCAAATTTAAGACAAATATCATATGATTTCTCTCATCTGTGGTTCCTAGATGTTTCCATAGCTACATAAAATCATATGTGTATGACCTAAAAATAGAAGTCAGATTTTCTAGGGGAACAGAAGGAACTAACAAGAAGGGAAGAGGTGTAGAGGGAAGGACACTCAATGGAAAATACTGATTCCTGCGAAAATGTCCTTACATAATGCAATATCATGTACAGTGAAGATACAAAATTTAAAAATTTGTACAGCAAATATTCATGAGGCACATGACAAATGCATTGGAATAAAATAATCTCATTTCTTTCTCAAATCATGATAGACCAGATCTCCCTTTTAGGGTACTTCTTCACAATGATTCTCTTAAAAAAACCCACAAGGAGGAAGCAAAACCATAGTGTAAAGGACATAATGAAGCTGGGGTCTTTAAATGTTCTGCTCTTTTGTTCCTGCACACCGGTGACTACTGGGAAAGTTTCCTGGTGTCTTAGTTTTGGATGTAAGAGAAAGTGCATAAGTGTAGCTTCAAAGATGTTTAAGCACAAAAGGTTGTTCTGACCACAGTTACCAAGGTACGGATGCAGTTTCCTTGGTCACTTGACGTTTAACTCTTCATCTGCCTAGCCTCAATATCATAAAACTAAATGCAAGAAAAGTCAGACTTCATAAAAATGAAATACGGTGCTCTAAAGAACACTATCAAGAAATTGAAAAGATACCCCACAGAATAGAAAAACTAGAAATCCTGCATTTGTTAAGATAATTTTATCTAAGAAATTAATAATATAGTTTAAATGATTTAAATAGGACTACTGCATGGACTTGAATTCACACCAACATCATGTTAAATGAAAAGGTTACTTATAAAAATTATATAAGCCAAAACCTACAAAGAGAAATTTAATTATGGATAATAATACATAGTGACATTTTAAAACAGGGAATGAAATTATATAAAACAAGGGGACAACAGCAGCATTTGTTTTCAAGGAAATGAAAAAAGGAACAAAATTACAGAATGGCCAAGGAAGCTTTTTGTTTGTCTACAAAATCCAGCTTAAAGTTTTTAAGAGGCAAAAATTGCCCAGCAGGTGGCACAGGTCTTTAATCCCAGGACTCTGGAGGCAAAGGCAGGGGATTATCTGTGAGTTCAAGGCCAGCCTGGTATACATAGTGAGTTCCAGGCCAACTGAGGCTACAGGGACACCCTGTCTCAAAAAGATCAAAAAAAAGGAGAAAAAATTTAAAAGTCAACATCAACATTTAATACATTTGCAGTGGATACACTGGTAACTTGTCATTTGCAATTTATGATTGCCTTAAAAATGTGAATTAATTTCTGTTTGATTTTTAACATTTTTAGTTATATTATATTACTAAATTATATTTTAAGACTGTTGTATAGTTAGTAAATTTCTATTGAAAGTTTATTGAACAGAGCTGTTAATTTAATTACCTATGTGAAACCGTTTCTTCAATAGACATAAAAGTATCTTATTTTAACTTTACCCTAGGATGTTACAAAGATATCAAAAATTATAGAATATTTGACCAAAAGGCACATTTATGACCCGATTTTATTAATCATAGAAAATGAAGTATATCATGTTCACTAGAATATTATTTTATGACAATTTTTCTGTCCAAATTTTATAACTTGTTGTGAAAATTTTCAATATTATATACATTGTAAATGTAGGCAATATCTTAAGCAGGTTTACTTAATTCTGATATTTTTACTAAAATATATCTTCCAAAGTAATGCTTTTTTTTTAGTCAGTTCTGCCCAAAAGAGTCACAAGATAATCTAAAGCAGATATGATGCCCAAAGTCTTAATAAATATTTATTGATTTTACAAATTAATCAATTTCTAGAAAAAATAATAATATTATGCATGTTTACATTTTACAGTGGAATTAAGCCATTCAGTGAAGCTTTCTTTGATTTATTTGAGTCATGCTCATCTTTGTGGCTTTGTAAAATAAACTTTTTTTTTCTTTTAGTCTTTTTGAGACAGGCTCTCCCTGTAGTTACAGCTGACCTGGAATTCACTGTATAGACCAGGCTGCCCTCAGTCTCACAGGGTTATGCCTGTATCTGCTTAAAGGTATGCACCACCATGCCCCGCTTGAGTTAAACATTTTTTTGAGAATATTGTTTATCAGTATGCCCTCTACCTATTTTCTCTAACATCTACTACTGTATGTGGTGTTTAAAGGGGGAGTGATGCAAAAATGCTGGACCTGCTCATCATATTGTCCCTATAAGAGTTAGGCATACACGTGCTGTTAAAATGATGTTATACAAGGTGGCACTTTCACGGTATGTAGCATACAGTAAGCATTCAATAGTTATGATCGTGATTTTGCTAATCGCCTGAAAGAGGAACCCTGAAGCACAGAGAAGATAGCAAGTGAACTGATATTTCTTCTGAAGTGTAAATCAATACTTTATTCTAAAGTGATAGCGCGCCATACTGCTCATGTTAACTTGAAGTGAACTTCTCCACAATTAGTTCATTTTTAAAATGTGGAGAATGGAATCTCCTTTTATGTGCTTGTTCGGAGATGAAATTCTCATCTTGTCAGGGAAGACCTCACACTCTGTACATATGTCTGATTATAGGTAAGCTAGATGTGGCACTCAACCATCTTAAGGTTTCTGAATAATGTCAGTAATTGGTATTCACTTAGAACTTTAGTGCCTAACTAAGGCTATGTGTATTTAATCACTGAGTGAATACGTAACAAGGAGATAGAAACATATGTCTGTTCTGGCCACTTCCATTACATCCATGGCTCCTGGTACAGTACAACTCTTTTCTCTCACTGATCAAACATGGGTCTCTGGATTCTAGAAGTACTTGTGCTATATTGCTATTTCACTTCTTGGAAATTGCTTCTGTAACTTAATACAATTAAAGACAAATGAGAATTTTCAAAATTCCTCGCTAGATTCTATATTTTAAATTATTTCTAAATAATTATCAGTTATAAGTTAGCATATGAAAATGTGTTGCAGTATGACATTTTTATACTTAGATATCATTGCACTTTGTTTCAACTAACCATCTCCTCCACTGCCTCCCCCCAGATTCCTTCTCTCCTTCTTACCAGCTCCCTTCCACACACAAACTCTGTCATACCACATACTTTCCATTTCTCTCTCTTTTTTCTCCTTCTCCCTTCTTTAAGATATTTTCCTCTCCTCTCGGGAAGGATTTTAATTTGTATTATGTACATACATGCACAGAGATACACACACATGCAGGCACGCATGAATAAAAATTTAAATCCAGACTGTCCATGTGAGAGAAAATGTGGTATTTTCTCTCTAAATTGTGCTTATTTTTTTTAGCCTAATGATTTCAAGTTTATTCCATTTTCCTTAAAATCAAATCTCAGTTTCTCTTTCCTATATGAATGAATACAATTCTATTGTGCAAGGTACAATATGTTCGTTATCCATTCATGTCTTGATGGACATTTAGTCTGGCACCACTTCCTAAGCTGTTGCCACAATAAACGTGGATGTAGGAAGTATTGCAATGGAAGGCTGACTTAGTATCAGTCAAGTATATAGCCTGGAACAGCTGTTTCATACAGAAGGTCTAGTTTTACAAAGTAAGAAATCTCAATAGTGACTTTCATAGCACTTATACCATTTTCTATTCCCTCTAACAGTAAGTATTCACCACATCCTAGCTTCTCAGTACTCATCATCTTGACTGACATGAGATGGAATCATAAAGCAGTTTTAATTTGCATTTCCATGATGGCTAAGAATACTGAAAATTTTCTCAAATACTCATTGTCTGTGTATTTGTTTTATGGCTGTGTATTAAGCTCAGGTATTTGACTACACAATTGCTTTTGATGTTTAACTTTGCAGTTCTTCACATATTGTAGATGCTAGTACTTGATCTGATATATCATTAGCAAAGTATACTTCTCCATGGTGTAAGCTGTCTCTTCACTATCGTGTTTGTTTCCTTTACTATTCAGAAGTTTTTTAGGTTCAGGTAATAACATTTGTCAGTTATTGGGCTTAGTTTCTCTATGACTGTCATCCTTTTCAAACAGTCCTTTCCTATTCATATAGTTTTCACTAGGATTCCTTCCAGCACTTATAAGAAAAGTTTCGGGTTTTGCCAAGGGTGGTAGGGTGCACCTGTAATTTCTGCACTTCAGTGGTGAAGGCAGGAAAATCTGGAGTTGAGGCCAGTCTCCCTACTCAGTGAGTAAGAGGCCAGCCTGTGATCCATAAGACCTTATCTCAAAAATCCACAATAAAATTTTAGATGTTACATTAAGATCTTTCAACTATTTTGAATTGATTTTCATGTAGGGTGAGAGATTTTAATTTAGTTGCTTTCTTCTACCTGCTACTCTTTAGTTTTTCTGTCTTTCCTGCAGTGTATATTTTTGACATCATTGTCAGAAATCAGGTAGTTGTGGTTATGTGGGTTTACTTCTGATTTTCAGATCTATTACTATTCTATTACTCTACAGGTCTAATTTTGGAACAGTTACCTGATGCTTTTGTTACTCTGTCTCTCTTTTGCTTTGGGTATCCAAGTCTTCTTTGCCTCCATATCTATTTTGGGGTTTTCCTTTTCTAATTCTGTATGGAAGGCAACTGACATTTCTATGGGTATTACTTTTGAACCTATCAGCACACCACTTGGGGTCGAATAGACATTTTTACTATATTGGTTCTGTCTGTCCATGAGCATAGGTGGTCTTTCCATCTTTTGGTGTATTCTTTAATTTCTTTCTTCAGTGTTTTAAAATTTTCATTGTAGAGTGCTTTCCCTTCCTTGTTTAGGGTTATTCAAGGCCATATATTTTTGTGAAGCTATTGTAACTGGGATTGGCTTTTTATATTTCTTTCTCACCTTGTTTGTTATTGGTATGTAGAAAAGCTACTGATTTGGTGTATTGTTTTTATATATTGATACTTTGTTGAAGGTGGTGATGGGTTCTAAGAGTCTTCTGATACAATCCTTAGAGTTTTATATGTACACACTGTATCATCTGAAAAGAGGGATGATTTTATTTTTTCTTCCTATTTGTATCAGTTTTTCTCTTATCTTTTCGTTCTACCTAAGACTTCAGAAGTTATGTTGAATAAAAGTCCAGAAAGTGGATCTCATTGTCTGGTTACTGAGTTTAACAGAACTGCTTCTTTCCCTCATTTAGCATAATTTTGGCTATAAGTGTGTCATATATTATTTTGAAGTATGTTTTCCTTCTAATCCTAGTTTCTTTGGGGCTTCTATTATGAAGGGATGTTGGACATTGCCAAAGGACTTTTGTGCATCTATTTAGATATGATTTCAGTTCTTGAAACTGTTCGTAGAATGAATTACATTATTGATTTGCAGATGTTGAATCATCCTTGAATATATTCAATGAGGCCTAGTTGACCATGGTGAATGACATTTTTGATGTGCAGTTACATAAAATATATTTCAATCATATTCACCTCCATTCTCCCCATCAGCTCCTCCAAAATCTTTCCTCTTCACATCCCCTCACCCAGTGTCATTTTTTTCTCTCTGTTTTGACACTCATATCCTATTAGTGCTGTCTGTATACACATGGGTGTGGGGCATCTTGGTCAAACTACCATTGACTGAACCCCTAAAGAAAGCTGAGTTTCTTTCCCCAAAAGCCATCAACTGTCAATAGCTTCCTATCAAGAGGTAGGGGCTAATGAGCCTCTCCTTCCTCCATTCTAGAATGTTGACCAGTTCGTTCTTAAGCATGTCTTATGCAACCAGACACATCTGCTGTAAATTCATGCGTTGAATGTTCTTGTCCAGGAAACTTTTGGTTGGGCTCTCACCAACATCTAGTTTTTACAGTCTTACCACCCCTCTTCTACAATGGCCCCTGAGTCCTAGGGGCAGTGTGATATTTGTGACACTAAGGTGTCCCATTGTAAGCACTGCAGAGACACTCTTGCTCAGCACTTTAACTACTTTTGAGCTTCTGTCATAACCACAGTCTACTACACAATGAAACTTCATAAAGAATTATTTCTGATTTCTTTTTTTTTTTATTTCATGTGTACCTTTTGCCTGTATCTATATAAATGCACCCATGTTATGTAATGCCCACAGAGGCCAGAAGAGGGTATCAGAACACCAGGAACTGCAATTACAGTCAGTTATTAGTCACCAAATGGGTGCTGGGAACCAAAGTTGGGTCCTCTACAAGAGCAGCCAGTGCACTTAACTGTTGAGCCATCTCTCCAACCTCTGAAAGAAAGTTTAATAAAGTCTAAGGGCTTCATTTAGCTCTAGGTATAGAGATATTAGTTTAGAGTATAGTTTGATACTATGTCCATTTAGCATAAATATAATTTTAGATCCATCCTTGGGGCCAGAAAGCTCCCAACGAGGGGATCTAGGTCAGATTTTTCTCCCCCAGTATCTTGCATAGCTACCATGTGTAGATATCTCTCTTCTCTCTCTCTCTCTCTCTCTCTCTCTCTCTCTCCCCCCCCCCATTGAACAGTACAGGGGGGGTTCTTCTGAGGCGTCTGTCTTAAAAAAACAGGGCTCAGCTCCCTGAGAAGAAGTCACTTCTTCTCTCCTGTCCTGCCATACAGTTTCTTATTTCACTTTGCTACCAAAACTGGGCATTTTCCAGCCTCACCTGACTTGTATACCAGCAATTCTCCGACTATCCATGGTCTTTCCCCCAGAGAGTCTAACAGACTGTACTTGTGTCTTTCTCTGAAAAGTGGTGAGCCTTTGATTCTATTTAGTTATGTTCCTTCTCTCTATACCTAATTTCTTCAGTTTTTATCATGAAGTTGTATCAAACTTTGTTAAAGACTCTTTCTGTTTCTATTGAGATGATCATACAATTTCTGTTCCTGAGTATGTCTATGTGCTGTATTACATTTATTGATGAACTCCAGTCCACCCCAGTTTTGGATACTTGAGGTTACATATGAGTAAACAAGGCTGACAGAGTCAGGTCAGCACATCTGACTGAGGACAAATGGGCCACTGTATGATGTTATCACGACAGAAGTGAGATTTCAAATCGCTCTCTGCATATAGAATCTCCAAGTATTGTTTTGACTGAAAAGGTGAATGATATTCTCCCAAATCTCCTGTCTTTTTTAAAACAAAATATTTTTATTTATTTTATTTTATGTATGTGAGGGTGGTGCCTGCATGTGTGCATATTCACCCATGTCAAGCAGCGCCCCCAGAGGTAGAAGAGGGTACTGGGTTCCCTAGAACTGGAGTTACAGATGGTTGTAAGCCATCATGTGAGTGCTGGTAATCAAACCCCAATCATTTACAAGAGCAGCCAGTGCTTTGAACCACTGAGCAATCTCTCCAATCCTCCCCCAAAACTCTTCTTAAAGGAAAAACATTCAATATTCTTTGAAATTTTAACCTAAAATGTGTAGGAGGAAGGTTCTAGAACACTGAACGTAGCAAAATATTTAGAATGCAAAGTTGGCTGTGGCTCTCCAACAATGCCCTCCCGCACTCCACATCCATTTCAAACTCCCTTTTCAGAGTATCTTCGACTCCCAGCTCTTTAAAGTATATCTGTATCTTGAAGATTTGGGAGTTGAAGGTGCTTTGGCAAAAGATTTTAAAAAGGAACATGGCGAGGGCGCTAAGGTGGTTCTTCTGACTCCCTTCTGCCTCGGTTGATGATAGTATCCTAGAACCAAAGCAGTTCTGTTTTGTTTTGTTTGCTTGTAGTGATGATGGTGGTGGTGGTGGCGGTTCTCCGGCTCTAAAACCGCTTTCCATTAAACTTGTATGCCTTCCCGTATCATATTTTCCCTTGTTCATCTTCCCCATCAAAACCACCTATTATGACAGCATGCCTGGCTGGCAGGCAAGATTAGAGATGCACAACGCCTAGGCCCCATTAGTTGGAGCTGCCATGTATTTATTAAATATCTGTCAATTTAACTTTGTCTGTAAGTCAACACGCCACACCTCCCAACCAATCAGCCCTAGTTGAATGTGTTCTGGGGAAACAGGCTAAAAATATTTAAGCTGATGAAGCCTAGGGGAGTCTCTCTCTCTCTCCATTTCATGGAGCTGTAGGGAAGCCACCATCTATGATTAGATGGCGACTTACCAGTATGGCCTTCTGGATGGGAGTGGGGAACACCCACATTCCTGTAAGTCAAACCTCACTCTCACTTGTCTGAAAGTAAGCCTAATAAAGTAACTGGGGTTCCCAACTGCAGTGTGGTGAATTTTGTCATTAAGACCAAGTGAAGGGGGGTGGACATAGTTTACAACCCCACCCCAGAAGGAATTTCTGCTACAGTATTTATGTGACGGCATCCGGGAAGGTACACAGATGGTCAGAAGAGAGGGCTGGACCCCTTAGATCTGGAGTTAGAGGTGGTTATGAGCCACCCAACATGAATGCTAGGTACTGAATTTGGATCTCCTGTAAGAGCAGTATGGACTCAACCGCTGAGCCATTTCTCCAGCCTCAAGAGTAAGCTTTCAATAGCAGAGAAGCACTGTGAATCCTTCAAGTGAATATTCCAAAGAGCATTAAATATGTACATTTGAACTCGAACACAATCAGTGTGTGCTGATGCTACTCTGAGTGATCACTTAGCATATAGTGAATTCCAAAAGATTATTGAAATGTATTTCCACATTTATGCAACCTATTTAGAAATACTTAGTCACTAAAAGTTATTTGTAATAATTTCTCATGAAAATAACCAGAGGCTTTCAGAGGTTTGATGTTTAGCAGTATTGTAATAAACATTCAAAATCACTTAAAATCCAAACTAAAAGAGTAGGAATATATTTTATAAACACATGAGTATATCCAGATAGTAATAAACACTGAAAGTCCACAAAAGATGGAACACGCTCTTTGTTATGTCATAAAATTTCATATTGTTAGCTGACCATGGTGATGCAGGTCTTTTATCCTAGTACTTGGGAGGCTGAGGCAGGCAGATCTCTGTGAGACTGATGGCAGTCTGGTCTACTTCACCACTTCCAGACCAGCTAGAGCCACAGGAAGAATTTATCTCAAAACAAACTTTATGTTGTTCATTTTTAATGATTTTCAATGTTTTAAAAGATTACATTTAGCAAACATGAGCAAAAGCTATAATCAAACAGCAAAACAAAACAGAAAATGCAGCACACAAGTAAGAAAAATATATAATATATGCTTAAGTGACCTTCAAAAATTCTACTTTTCCCTTATTTGGGTGGGTGGTACCTGGGAGTTTTCGTTATGACAAGGATTGATATGAGATTTTTGTTCATCTTCTTTGAAACCATGTCTCCCTGTGTGATTCAGGCTGATTCTCAAACTCGCAGTTCTGCCTTTTCAACCCACTATGGATGTTAGTGTTACGTGTTCAAAGGCATGTGCTACCACACCTAGCCATCGATGATCATTTTTTATAATTCCATACATTATTTGGTATGTTGGAAATGATTTTTAAAACTTGAGGAAAAAAAAATTAAGAAAGTCATCAGTCTACCGGGAACAAGGGCACGAGTCTGAAATCTCAACATTTAGGAAACTGAGGAAGAAGAAGAGCAAGTTCAGCGACAGCCTGGGTTACACTGCAAAGTTGTTTTCCCCAAACCAAGAAAATCATCACTCTTTTCTTATTATAAAACGAAACAAAAAATCAACGTGGGGCTGGAGAGATGGTTCAGCAGTTCAGAGAACTGGCTGCTCTTATAGAGGACCCAGGTTCAGTAGTCAGCACCCAGAGGGCAGCAAACAACTGTCCGTAACTCCAGTCCACAGAGGTCATAAGTGCCACCTATAACTCCAAGTGCAGGGACACTTATGCCCTCTGTGGGCAGCTACACTCCCATACACATGCCCACACAGAGACACATAATGAAAATAATAAAAATTAAAGCCACAGATAATTACAAAAATCAATTTTTATAGAAATTTTCTTACAAAAGGATGCTATTCTGAGATTCCTATGTTTGTTTGTGAGTCGGCATGTCTCTTGTACACTTTAATTATCCATTCTTTACTTCTCTGTCCTTTATATACTGAATATGACAAGCAGTTGAGTTTCTTTGCTGCCTGCCTACCTTGACTTCCAAATGCTTCCTATACGTAGATGTTCATTTTTTCACTAGATTTAGGAAATTTTCTGTTAAAATGTTGAATGAATCATTTTACTATTTTTGCCTTCAGATTGTAGGTCAGCTTCTTCTACTCCTTAGAGTCGCTTGAAAATATCCCAGAGCTCTTAATGTTCTCCCTCCCCACCTTTATCCCTTTCTAATTTATTGTCTCAAACTTGCCTTCCTTCCCTGAAACGTGTTCTTCTGCTTGGTATTGTCTATTGAGGATGCTCTCCACTGTGTTTTTCATTTGATTGACTGATTCTTTCCTCTCCAGAACTTCTGTTTGGTTCTTTTTCAGCCTGAAGTTTTCTTACTGAGTTTTCTCTCCAGTGTTTTTCAAATTTCTTCCCAGTTACCATTTCATTCACTTTGGTAACTTTCTTGTCTGGGTCTTGAATTAATTTCCTTATTTCATTATCTGTTTATTTGAATACTCTTTATGGCCTCTGACATTTGTGTTTGGAATTTCAGATCTCTTATCTTTACTTTCCCATGGGTTTGCAGAGTGTGCTGTCTTATACATTTTGTTTTCTTTTGTGCGTTTTATGCATTTGTTGGGATATATGTGTCTTTCAGTTTTTATTTTCCCCTTTATTTATCACTTTTATGTGCTTGTTTTATTTTATGTGACTTTTCTGGTGATTTGTTCTCACTTGAATGGAATTACTTAGCTCAAAGGTGGCTACAATTCTTCTTAATGCTTCTCCACTTGTGTAACTGACCAGGTTCAGAGGCAGTAGCACTAGGCTAGTGGTGGTAGAAAATATAGATAGTAGATTTTTTTCTTTAAGTGAAAGGAATCAATACTTAAGTGAAATGAGGAAGGGATTGGGAAAGGGGGAAACAAAGTAACAATGAGAAGAAAGTGTGGGGTTTAGAGCTATGAACGGTAGACAGAAGGATATGCATGTAGAATTGAGGAAGAGGGAAAAAAACTAGCATAGAAAAAGGAAGGGGCAGTCTGAAAGTCTTTTCTGGTGAGATACTTGTCAAATCACAGTAATCTATCAAAATTCAAACAAATAATAATAAAACTTAAAATATATTAAAAACTGAAAGAAAATATAAAAGCAACTAAAAGTCAACAATTGTGTGAAATGGAAGTTGTTAAGCATCTAGCACTTCTTCTTCAATTGAACGATAGCATTTTCCCTTTGGATTGTCATTTATATCTGCTCCATGGACAACAGAAGGACTGCTAGTCTCAGAAACTCAGATTAAGTCAGTATGCCCTTCCTCATGTGAGGGATTTCAGTGACCATGGTCTACTTTCTGCTAGGATTCCCTGGGCTGAGACACTTCCTCCTACGCATTCTCACCTTCCCAACCCTTCCACTCCCAACACTAGCAAATTAGAATCTTGGCTCTGGTGATTTAGGGACTGGAATTTTCACATGCAAAGATCCATGTGACTGGGGCTCTGAAAGAATGTGGAAGGTTGGTCCACATGGGTAGTTTTGCGCACTATTAAGGCACTGTTCTGGGTTCTACAGAACATTTTTAGTCATTCTATGCATTCTACCCAGGCAACAGCAGGGAAGACAGCTGTGGAAATGGGGGCCTCATTGTCTCTGCCTATCTCCAAGCCTTAGCTTCTAGTTTCTGAGTCACACTTTTTCTGTCCACTGCAGTGCTAACCTTGCTCCAAGTACTCCGCATATATCTAATACATGCCTGGTTGCTTTTCTATAGGCAGGACCTTCGCAGTCTTGCTCTTGCAGTGATTTCCCATGGAATCACTTTGCTTGTGGCTACAGTTGAGGTCTGCAGATCAGCAAGCGCAGCATTGTTATGGGTTACCATAGCAGCCCAACTCTTTCTCTACACAGAAATTCCCACTTTGTACTCTTACGTATTTCTTTTATACAAATAGGATCTACTATGCTTTTAAATTAATCCTTTGTTCATCTAGTAACTCAGACACAGTTAATCTGCCATCCTATCTAGATGTCTCCTGTCTCTTCCTCCTCCTCCTCCTCCTTTTCCTCCTTCTTTTTTTCCTCCTCCTCCTTCTCCTCCCTCATCTTCTTCTACTGACTATCCTCTAATATTGTATAGGGTGGTCCTCAACTCATGGACTTACGTGATCCTCCTCCTCAGCCTCCTGGTTCTGGGCCTATGGCCACTATGCTGAGATACTGAGAGGGAAGAGGGTGTGGAGAGATGTGGTGACAAGGAGATGTGGTGACAGGGAGGTGTGGTGACAGGGAGGTGTGATGACAGGGAGGTGTGGTGCCAGAGGTGACCAGAGAAGAATCATGAGCACTCACATGTTCAGGCAGGCACAGCAAGGAGGGAACGACACTGTTAATGGGATGTGGCTCTCTCCTCTCAATGCCTGCCCAAAGTGATGGGCTTCCTTCAGTATGACCACAGCTCCTAAAGGTTCTATGACCTTCCCCAAATCCAAGCACCGGGGGCCCAGTGTTCAAAAGCTTCAATCCTACAGAGACATCTCCATTAAAACCATCACATCAAGTTTGAAAGCCACTGTGCGCATGGTTTGTTCAGACAACTTCTTCTATCTTATTGTCCTGATTCTTTGGTTTGTCAGTCAGGACGGTTCTCCAAACCACATATTTCACTGTTCTCAGAAGGATAGGTTTCCACAGATTTCTCCACCAGCTCTGCATGAACTTTCTACGCTGAAGTGAGTTCTACACGTACTCTAACATATTTGTCTGTCAGCCAACTTAGACTCTCATGCTTAAAAATACTCTCTCATCTTCTGAATTGCCTCTAGAGATTGAAATGATACTAGGCCTGATTTTGTCCCCTGAGTATCTGCTTTGTTATCGTAGTGACCATATTCCTGATTTCATGATAGTTACAATGATGCCATCAGGAACAATTAAATCAGTTCTTACTCTGATGAGTCATGCAGTGACCACTTTTGTCCTGTTCTCCTGTCATAAAAGGCATCATCCTCTTAAACAAAATTTTTGGTGATTTTTTTTCCCTAAACTACACATATACATATATTCCTTAGAAATATTTTGATAAATATTTTCAAATAATGTGTATTTTTTAAAAACTAGACACACCAGCAAAATAAAACATTCTAACATATCAGCTGATGGACAGCTGTTGGTTTTCCGTCTCCTCCTAGATTTTCCTCTCCAAAAATCACTTTGAGATAAACTCCAGATATCACTTTATTTGCATTTATCTCAGTAAAAGATAGCAACATTTTAAACATAGTACCAAGACTTCCATAAAACTGAAAAATAGTCTCTTTGTTATTATAAATTCAATAAATTCTCCAAATGCCTCAGGCCATGATTCAGTAGTTTGAATCAAATCTAGCCAACAAAACAATTTTCACTAACATAGTTATTTTTTTTTGTTTTGTTTTGAAAGAAGGTCTTATTCTGTAGCCCAGGCCTGTCTCAGATTTCTGAGCCTTCTGCTTTCCCCTTCATGTGTGACTGAGGAAGCTCTTATAAGGTTTTTAATGTACAAGTGCTCTTTTATATTGTTTAATATTTTTTCTTACCTTTATTATTAAATTGTTGATTACATATATGTATGTGTCTGTGTATAGATTTTTATACATAGGAACAGTGTCTGTGCAGGCTAGAAGAAAGTGTTGGCTCCCCCAGAGTCATCTGACACAGGTGCTAAAAACCAAACTCAGGTCCTCTGTAAGAGCAGTACGTGCTGTCAACTGCTGAGCCATCTCTCCAGCACCTACACTGTTAAATATATATATGTATATATATATATATATATATATATATATATATATATATGTATATATATATATATATATATATATATATATATATATATACATATATATATTTAAATTTTACCACAGGAATTATAGACTGACTCTATCAAGGAATTGTTTTTGAGAAGTTCTTGAGTTTGTTCTTTCTCAGAATCAATATTTAGTTAGAGTTTTGACCTAACTTGGATTTGATTTTTTTTCAAAAGGGTAAATACACTTCACGTCCATGGGTAGTGTTGTGTTCTTTCTTTTATTTAGGATCATAATCAAGATCTGCTTGTACCATATTTCTTTATGCTAACTGATATGAAAGAACAGTGATTAAAGTTTTCATTAATTACGTGAAAAGATGGCAGTCCATTCTCTTTCCCTCCCGTTTTAAAAGGAATGTATTTATAAACACAAACTTCCTGTGGATTGTAGGTTTGATTCAGATACATAGTAATTTCTTGGTATGTTATGAGGCTCCTGGTTCTATCCTTAGCACTAGAAAAAGAAATCCCCTCAAATATTTATTTTGGTTTTCCACTGAAATATTTTAAATAGAAAAAGTAGACAAATTTTTATTCTCTCCAATTATTCCAATTATTTACTGGTTTCTAAAAGTAATAAGTAGGCTTACTACTGTCCTCTTAAACTGACCAACTCATTTCCTTTAATTAATATTTTGCAACATTGCTTTTCAAGCTTCAATCATCAGTTAAAATTATACCCATAATCCCTAATATTCTTAATATGAGTTAATAAATTCACCATGTTCTTCTTACTTTTTCTTTAATATGTATAATTGCTCAGAATTTATTGAAGTAAATTCTAACTTTATAAAAACTTCATCAAAGTAGATTTAAGAAATCTACAAATGTGAAAAGTTTTCCCAAGTTTTCAATATTTAATTACTAAAAATAACGATGGTAATACAACTCATGCCTTTTGGGTCATATATCCTGACTTTTTTTTCACAAATAAATTGGGGGAAGTTTGTTTTTGAATTAAATAGTAGGACTAATTACCCCAAATACAATGTGAAATTAATCACTGTGTCTTCAAAAACAAGAGCTTCAAATTCTTGACTGTAATGCTTAGAATTTCCATACACCCTAGTATCACAAGTAATATATTCTTTTTAATACTTACAAATTTTGACAACTTGTGCCTACTGTTCAGTACAGACTTTGATTTTTTAAATAAACACCTTTTCTTCAATGTTAGGATTTTTTTTTTATTGCAGAAACGTCTAAGAATATTCACTATGGTATATTAACTGTCTTCACCAGTTTTTTTTCTAGTGCCACAACAGAGTACTAAGTTATTGATAATGAAAAAGGACTTTTGTTAGCTCATATTACTGGAAGTTGAGAAGTTGGAGATTAGTCATCAACATCTGCTCTGCCTTATGATAGAAAACAAAAGAACAAACACATGTGGAAAAGAAGCATTAGTATAAGTGGGGTGGAGTGGTGAAAAGAGTGTATGCACATATGTGTCTGAAAACAGATCTCAGATTTTCTTTGTAATAATCACTTCAAGGTGATCCATCTGGTCCTGCAAGTGCAAGAACACACCGAGGCAGGAAAAGTATCGTTTATCTCGTGAGAACAGGTCTCTCCTGGTCTCATTTATCTTGTAAGAACAGGTCTTTCTCCAGGTCTCAGAAGTTTTCACAGGGTCTACCACCTCTCAGAACTTATGTTTGTGATGAAACATCAACATGACTTTTAGTGAGCTCAAGCTGTAATACATATTCTCAAACTGATATACTGAGAAATTTTAGGGTTCCCAGTCCCAAATTCCCTTTGATACACAGAAGGAAATTAAGCAGAACTCCATGATGTTCTTGCTGTTGATATTTTTAGTAGACACACTGTATCTAATGTTTTTACACTTATCATAAGACTCTGTCACACGTTCTCTATTAGGACAGTAACACAAAGGGACCAGAAAGTGACTACTTCAAAAGTTGTAAGGGTAGCAGAACTCAGTCTAGCCTGCTTCTCTCCAACTGTGGGGACAGAACACTGCATGTCAGCACCGATGAGTGTAATGTACCTCTCGCATTCATCATGAGCAAAGCTTCACTGACTCACAGAAATTTATAGTACCAGATATGTGTACTGTGATATAAGGAAACTATTCACCATCTATACATATTAAAGGAATGGAGATATAATGTTTTTTTCTGAACAGTTACTCTGCATCAATCAATCACTCTGTCGATTTGACTTGTTTTGCCACACTGTTGAATCTGGGACCACATAACTGATTTCTCCATTGCTACCTCTTCTAGAAGACTCCCGAAGACACACAGAGCATTTCTGAGGATTCATGTCACCATGTATCAAAGAATTTGGACCTTGAAGGTAGGAACCTGCTATTCCTAAATTTGAGGGAGCTTCTTTTGCCCACTAATGTAAGTTAGTAATTCTGAAACTATATTATATATACTATTTGTAGGAATGAACAAAAAAAAAGGAATTTTATACATAATGGTAGCTAGGTTTCTGATATTTGGAGAAGGCAGTTACATTTGTGAGATGGGAAATACTTGATAGAATTCTATAGTGTTCTATTAGATGTGAAGTTATCACTATATATCTTTAGGCCTTCCCATGGTTTGTTTACGGAGTGTGTCTAGAAGTTTGCTACAATAGCAATGAGACTCCCTACATCTCAGAGAGTAACTAGAGGTCCATGTGGAAATAGGCATTTTCAAGTTGGGTTACTACAGGTACAGGATGAGTCTGGAGTATTCTACTAATTTCCAAAGTAAGACAATGTTCGGGTCAAGAGGACACTGAAATCTTATTGCAGTGTCCCGGGTAGCTGATACTCTCACCGATTACAAAATAAATAATGATGGTAACAGATTATATGCCCATGAAATAGAAGAATGGCCAGGCTTAGAATGCTGTAAATAAATGCTGTAAATAAAAGTAAACAAGGGAGAAGGAATAGAAGAAATGGCTCCTAGAGACTGAGGCAAACTGTCCAACAGGTGCTGCAGCCTTCCTGGAGTAGTACCCCTTCTAGGGGTAGTAGAGTCTTAACTCCCTTTCCAAATGGTAATACATTCTCAGACTCTAATTAAATATTCCTTATCTAAAAGATAGGATAAAGATCAAAACTCATCATAACTTGCTCCCAAACTACCTAAGGCTTTGCTCCTCCATGCCAATCAACGAAGCTACAATTTCAACAAATTATGTTCTGGCTCAAAGGCCTCTTACAGACCACTGTGACTTTACTTACTTGTGTGTTTCCTTGCTGAGAATATTCATTACTCGTTTATTTCATTTATGCATTCTTAGAAAGCCCTAAATATTGGATCAGAAGTAACCTCATTTCTCTGCTCCTTCTTCAGGTGGGAGAAGTTTCATCCACTTGAATTAGATGAAGAAAATTGGTGAGAGATGTGTGATTCAATTGCACTTATTTAAAATCAACTAGTGATGTACACCATGTCATATTCATGGGCAAATTTTAACTAAGTACCCTACATTCTATATATTACTAATTTATACATAAATGTATTTAAACAATTTTGTCACATATACTATACCTACAATCAATATGAATATCTATCATCTATCACCTATCTGTCCTTTTATCTGTCTATCATGTATCTGCCTTCAGCTGTTCTGAAACCCTTGCATTTTTTTACATTTCTGATATGTAGTCCAGGCACTTTATAAGTGATATCTAATTATATAGGAATCTTATTTCTTACTACTCTTCATGAAATCCTGTATTTAGTTGCAAGCATAGAAGTAACTTCGGAGGTTATCAGGCATTTTAACACCAGATATTTTAACCTAACCATCGCTCTTATGTTTATTTAACATGCATTTTTATCGTTTTGTTTTACATTTGAAACAAAGTCTTACTATAAAGACTTTATAACCACACCCCCCCACAGAACTTCTTGTGTAGACCAAACTGACCTCAGACTCACAGATATCCATGTGTGTCTGCCTCCTGAGGACTGGGATTACAATTGTGCATCAAGATAGCTGGTTTTATTACTCATTTTCCTTGAATAAAACATTTTAGCTAAAACAAAAAAACTACAGAAAATTTTAAGAATAATTTATATTTGTATAACTAACATTGCAAATAATAAATATCTATTTATCTACGGGAAAGTAAGGATAGAAATGCTATAGGAAGAAACTAAACACCAGCACCTAGAAAGGAGGTCTAGCCATGAAAATCCCAAATACCTCTATAGCAGAGCCTCAGGGAATGCCCTCTCCGGTAACTGGACGTGAACACGAACACAGTTATCATCTGCATGCCCGTTTCTCACATGTTAACAGTTTGATTTGATTTGTATTGTTTTCCCTCTAGGTCAGGTGTCTCTGACTGGTTCCCTCACCTGGGTCTAGGGTTTTGTGACAAGGCCTTTATTATATAAAGTAGGTGTCTTCTAAAGGAACTGGAAAAGGAAGTGGAGTAGAAAATTGACAGGGATTTGGCCAGAACTCTAAATTATACTTCCTGTCAACAGTCATATTTACTCAGTTCCTCTGAGCTTTGGTTTTATCCCAGCCTCTCTCCTTACTGGTGAGCTTCATCCTTGAGATTAAGAGAGGTTTACATTCAAGCCTCCCTACTCCCTCAGATTGCTTCCCATTTTAACCCAAAGATTATGTCATATCTATGTTTATCATTAATTCAGAGAACCTTCCAGACCATGTGATTTCTGATGCATCCTTCTCTTCCTGGAATGTATTACCACATGAATTCAACAATTCTTACTTCTGCTTATCCAATAAAATAAAGAAGGACCCTAATCACAAGGCCTCACTAGCAATTTGTTTTCTCGGGGTCTATTTTAAGGTTTTTTTCCTTTCTCCTTGTATCCTTCTCCCTGACAGTCAGTCACCGTGAGTTCCAGGAAAACCAGGACTGATGAAGAAACACAACCCTTGCAGAAAAGAGCACTCCCCAAAGTGGGCAACTGTCTACCAAGGAAAAGCTGCATCCAGAACCAGGGTTGATCTTCTCATGGTAACCAGATTGTGCTCTTCATGCAATAAGGGATTTTAAATATAGAACTAAGGTAATCATCCCCTAGAACCCACCTGGACCAATGCTGCCTCATATGTGCCCTTCTCACCCCTGCTGTAATTCTTCCTCTCATTCAAAGATGAACTTCGGGTTACTTGTCTGCTTTATTTGTTCTCTCCAAGGTGAACACATCAATTACATCCCTTTTCTCTGTTTATCATTGTTACTTAGCATACTAAGCTGAGGGGGCCATGTTTCGTGTGGAGAGACACCTGGAGCTCGGACTTTTACCTAAAGCTCTAGTAACAATAATTTCATCCATGACTCATGACATCATCTCCTAAGTTTCACAGACTAACAGTAAACACCCTAAAATAGTACTTAGTATAGTATATTTGCTTATACGATAAGCAAATGCTTATTATGAGTGCTTTTAAAATCTTGTATTTCAGCCAGGGATGGTGGCACACGCCTTTAATCCCAACACAGGGGAGGCAGAGTCAGTCAGATCTCTGGGAATTCAAGGGCAGCCTGGCCTACAGAGTGAGTTCCATGGCAGTTGTGTTTACGGGGAGACCCTGTCTCAATGAACAAAGAAACAAACAAAAGTTTGTATTTGGGAGCTAAGCATAGTAACCACTCGGTAAGTTTTGCTCCATGAATGAAGGAATAGAAAGAAGGAGGAAGCATAGGGTCTGTAAGAATAATGTTGGAGAGGCAGCATTTTAAGTCATCCCAGTAGAAGGGGGATGCGTAAGCAGAAAGCTCGGTGCCATCCACTGACTGACCGCAGGGCATTGCCACCACTTACTTCCTACTTGACTCCATGCCAGGCTATTTGCTTTTGGAAGGGGATATAGTTTTTATATCCTCTGTATTTGTTTCTTCGGAATGAAGCCACCCTTTTCTTTATATCAGTCAAAACTCTGGTGCTAGAAAGGAAGACTTACTGAAAAGTCACACCAAAAGGTGACTCCTTGAAATGGCAGGTAAGGTAAACTGAAGGCCAAAGCCAGTATCTTCCCTTCCCTAACTCATTTTCCTTCCTTCAAAGATAAAATACTTTGTGCACCCCAGAGCAGTGGAATCCAGGGATCTTGACTCCTAGACAGCTTTTTCTGTAGCAGGTTAGATACGCTTGTCTTGGCACTGTATAGTGCTTGCCCAGAAAACATTTATGCTCATGAGTTGAGCTTTCTTTTCTTATTTTTATTCCGGACTGGGAGGGTTGTTTTTCTTTGTAGAAGTAACTTAGTGCTTGTCTGTCTCACATCATCTCTACTGCTAAGTGAATACAAGTTGATCTGTCTGACTTAGAGATTTATCCATCTCTATTTGCCCCTTTTAGAGCAGAAGGCTTGACAAATGCATGATTTGCTCCTCAATAGGAGGTCTACTTTACAGGGATCCACTCCAGTCGGCTCTAAGTGCTAACGGATTATGAACTAAAAGCAGGACATGAGGATATAAATGTGTGTCTCTGTTTGCATAGTCTATTGAACCATCCCTCCCCCTCCACCACCTTTCTACAGAAAAAGAGGAAAAGACACAGGGGGAGAAGCCTAGGGAATACATTAGTCTGCCTCTGCCTTTTCACTCAGGTTGGGGTAAGTGGCCATTGGGCTGACAGCTGGCCTCCCCTCTTTTCTTCTCAGGGGAGGTCACTGACAGTTGTTTAAAGCTTAAGCTCCATGGTGATTTTTGAAGGTAAGGCTTTCGAATTCTATGGAAATAATAAATTATCACTCAGACCCCAGTGAGAAAACTTGTGATGGTTAATTTTAGATGCCAACTTGACCTGATTCAGGGATGCCTAGAGAGAGGGTAAAGCATGATTTCTGGCTATGACCATGAGGATACCTCCAGAGGAAATTACATGTGAATCAGTGAAAGGACTCCACCTGCCCCAGAATGGGAGCAAAGTGTGAAGGCAGCTGGGGACCTGGATAGATCAAAACGTCAGATGTATGGCAATTCTGATTTGTCCACATCCTTAATGTTACACTGTGAGTTAGTAGTTTATCAATGGTGTGAGGCAAGGGTTCAACTCCATTCTTTGGCATGTGGCTGTACAGTTGTCCAAGCATCTTTTGCTGAAATTCCTTCCTTTCCCCCAAGTGAATGATATTAGCATCCTTGCCAAAAATTAGTTGAGTAAATAGAAATGAATGGATCATTGCTAACTTTTTAATTTATTAATGAATATGTTTATTCTCATGCCAATACAATCCAATTTTATTTGCCAATGTTTTGTAATAAGTTTTGAAATTACTTAAGTAAATCTTACTTTGTATCCTTTAAAAAAATTCTGTGGGTTATTCTCTGTCTCTTGAAATTCACTGTGAATTCGCTCATTATATTACCAGTCTCTACAGATACACCCGTGGGGTTCCTGTGAGGGTTGTATTTGAATACATATATTGGTTCCGGACGTATACAATCCCCTGATCTGTGAGCATAGGTTCATATAACATTTTGTTATGCCTTCTTTACTGTAGTTCCACAGTATCTTAGAGTGGTTCCAAGTATAAAATTTGCACTTCTTTTGTTAAGCTTAATATAAACATTTCATTACTTGTGAATACTATTATAAATAGAGCTGTTTTCTTAATATTATTTTAGATCATGCATTACAAATGCATATAAATATAAGAAATTTCTCTGCATTATTTTACATCTTACAAACTTGATGGTCTTGTTTGTTACTTCTAAAAGTTCTGTAGTGAATTCTTCGGGATTGTCTACATGCAAAATTGTGGCATTTGTAAATATTAACACATTTTCTATTCAATATTTTCACTAATGTTTGTCTGACATAAGTGACTTATCTACAACATCCTGTGCAGTGTCGAATACAACAGATATCCTTGTATTCTTCCCAATATTAGTGAGAAAATACCTAGTCTTTCACCATTGAATATGATCTTAATTTTGCATTTTGTATGTGCCCTTTGTCAGCTTGAGGAAACTCCTTTCAATTCCTAATTTGTTGAATGTGTGTTGTTACAGCTTTATCTTGTAAATTATATATTGATAGCACTCTCCACTATATTCTAATGCAAACCATTTCCTTACTGGGGAAAGGTAAGGACCTACTTTATTTAAGCTTTGCTCACCATCTTGAACTCCCTCTCTGAAGCTGAGAGTTGTGGATGGGAGGCAATTGAAAGTCTTTTTCTGATGCTTGTACCCCAGACACTGAATGCTTGGACAGCAGTTGTTGGGGAAAGCCACCTGAAGTTTCCTTGGCTTTCCTGGCTTAGGGTGAAACCATTATATGTCAACATGCTGCAATGTGTATTCAGGGCCCCAGAATCTCTGCATATCACACTGAAGATGCAAGTGTCCTACAAAGGGAATCTTGGGGAAAATTGGGTATTTCTGCTTCTCAGTAGCACCCACTGATACACTGAAGACTTAGACTATTCAGCAAACAGCTGGGGGCAAGGTGGGAAATGCTGGCTTCCTGTTCCTCCTGGGAAGAGTCTGATTAAGAGCTTCTGACGGAGAGTCCTGGGCTCTTGTATAGAATACTCCACAGTTGAGTTTAGAAGTCTTCAGCTTGTACGAGGGGAGTTCAATGGCTACAGAAGGTCCTTCTCCCCTTTCTGTATGAATTCTTATATATATATATATTATAAAATTTATGTTTCTTCTTGGAACTATTTCCAGATGCTTTAAATGGTTATTTTAGGAAATACTTTCCACAGTTCTCCTGGCAAGTGGCTTCACTCAGTGTCTCATCTTAGAGGAAAGAGCTATTTCATGTGTATGCCTAGATGTCCATATTTAAGACAAAACCTATTATACATGATCTTTTGAAACATGTTTGTTAATGAAAAATAACTGAATACTCAAATGAAAATAAATTACAGAAAATAAAGCATAGTTTTTCTTTGAATTATAGAAGACTGAATAATATGTTCTTAGAACAAAAATCTCTAGTCCACTAACACTAATCAAATGAATATGACTGTATTAGTTACATCTTCTCATTGCTATCACCAGCTTCTTGATAGGAAGCAATTTGAGAGAGGAAAGACTTATTTTGGCTCACAGTTTAGGGGATAGATCCCTACATTTCAGGCAGAAGCAGCTTGCAACTGGGTTGGCAGAAGCCAGCTCCCATTTGGACAGTTCAGAAAATAGAAAATTGGATTTGTCTCTCTTCTCTTTCTCTCTCTCTCTCTCTCTCTCTCTCTCTCTCAATTAATTTAGTTCAAGACTATTGCCCTTAGGACGCTGTTACCAACATGCAAAGTAGATCGCCTTCCCCCTCAGTTAATCCCCTGTGGAAAAATCCTCACAGAGATACCCAATGTTGTATCTCCATACTGCCCTAGGCATATTGGAGTTCAATCAATTTCACAGTCAAAATTATCCATCACAATCAATGTGGCTCCCATCCAACATTTCTATTTTTCCTTTTTCTTCATTGACAAACTAGTCTAGGAAGATTTATAAGTAGCATTGGTACTGTTTGAATTCTAAGCAGAAATGCTATCTTCTCATAATTGTAAATCACAGAGATAAAGTGATACATAAATTCCATGAAAAGAAGAGTGCTCTGTACATACCAGTGCTTTTGAACTTGGAGCTTGAACAAATTAATATGTGTTTTAAAATAACGAGAAGACAGCCTGGAGAGAAGGCTCAGCAGTTAAGAGCTCTAACATCTCTTGAAGAGGACCTGGGTTCAATTCCCAGCACCAACGTGGCATTTAACAACCTTCCGTAATTCCAGTTCCAAGGGATTTGACTTCTGATTTTCATGGGCATTGTACCACATGGGTGCACTTACACACATGCAGGCATTAAATAAAAATAAGTAAAATGTATGAAAAATAAAAGAAATCCTCAGGCACAAAAATTTGTAGATGTTGAGTGAAAGCTAATATTTGTTTTTGTCTGTTTCTTTGTTTTTGAAACAGTGTCTCCGCATAGCCCCAGCTAGTGTAGACAAGGCTGGTCTCCATCTCACAGAGATTCACTTGCCTCTGCCTCCCAGACACTGGGATTAAAAGGTGTGTGTCACCACACCCAGATGAAAGCTAATGTATTCGCAGTGTTCCTGTCCCTCGGATGGGATACCCAGACTAAGACATGCCAGTCACAGTACCCCAGTTTCCTACATGTAATTATAGGATTCAGATGAATATCTAAGCCCTGTTATCATTCTGGCTATGCCATGGGTTTTAGAAGTAGAATTGAGAAGAGTATCTTTCTGATACTGGACCTAGAATTTCTGTTAACCATACTTCTCATTCTGTAGAGGTAATTCACTGTGCGTAGTTAATCAAATGACAACCGACAAATGACAATGCGACTAGAGAAGAAAATCCAAGTCTTTAGTCTAGGAGATCCCATGGCCCAGCTCCATCCTTCTCTTATATTTCTGCCTGTCAAGTCTCCATTGGAACAACTGAACTGGTGCTTTCCCTTTTAACTGAAATACATTAAACTGTTTCTTTGATATACTTAAAAATGCAAAACATATATGTGTATAAAGGTAAAAATCATCATAGAAAATCCATAGAAATGTCAACAATGACTTACTCTTAAGTAGAGCTGAAAGGGTGAATAAATTATCATGCTTGCATTGTGGACATGTATGCATTCAAATGCAATAATAAACTCTGTTCATTTTGTTACTAAAAATAACCTTAAATTTCATAAACTAAAAGCTTCTACACACACACACACACACACACACACACACACACTAAACCAAGCAAGTGTTTTGCGACCGTTCTCAAGTGTTTGATAACAAGTGCACCTGCATTAACTGGTCCCCCAGTGAAATGGCAGAGTTGTGATTGCTTCTGATATAAAACCAGAGTTGCAGAGCTGCTTCCCAATTCATGAATGTCAAATTCATGCACATCTGGCACATGAAGAGAAATCAACTGGCCCAGGCTCACTTGCCTGGAGACAGAACAGCAGAGTGCGAAATGCTCCTGAGGTTTTCAGTATCACTGCTTAGTTCTGATTTCTTCTTTTTTATGTAGTAGCTCTGGAATACCCAGCAAATTTCTAGCCATTCTCAGCCTCAGTTCCTCATCAATAAAATGTGCTACCATGGCTTTCAGTTTGAGAGATTGCCATGAAATAGAATAGAAACAATGTGTGACAAAGTGTGTTACAAGGTAGTGCACTCTGCCAATGCAAGTGCTATCTCTCAGTGCTATTAGAAGGCCATATATTCTCCAGGTTCTCAAGATTTCACTGCATCATTGGAATCTTTCTATAATGGTAAGCTTGAAATCTCTTACCAAGTAAGAAAGCAAATCCTCTGGAGGTGATGATTGTTCTGTCGTGGTGACAAACTCCTGGATGCTAGAATCATTTTTCTCAGCATAATTCTTTTCCTGGACACGTGCTTGTTATTTCACTGGAGCAACGCTAGCCTAAAGTTTATTAAGTTGACCACATTCAAAGAAAAAGTTTCCCCCATTTCTTGTATACTATTTGACATATTTTATGATACACTTTTCTTAAGTTCAGAGATATGGCGTTCCTTAGAGTTCTTGGAGTGTTTCAACCTGTAGGAGCTAGGCAGCAAGACTAGAGCTGCATGTGATGTGTTCATTTTTAAGGTGGGCAAGTTTGATGCCAACTATCTACACAAGCCTCACTCTGTGTGCTGCATATATGGCCTGTATTAGATCTGTTGAATTTAGTAGCTACACCAATTGCTTCTTTCATTTCTGTGACAGAAGCAACTTAAGGGAGAGAGGAAGGATTTGTTTGCGCTCAGGGTTTGAGAAGATACAAACATTCATGATGGTGGGAACATGTGACTGGGCTGGATTCAGTCCTTGGTGGTAGAAGTTTGCAGCTGGTCACATTGTGGCAGCAGAGAGGAAGCAGACATCTTTGATTAGAAGTGAGGTGAGCTGGACCCTCCAGGTTTACCCTCCAGCCACCAATATCATTAAGTTAGGCAACATGTTTGAAAAGTTCCATACCTTGCCCAGACAGTACCACCAGGTTTGAATTAAGGGTTCAAACACAGGAACATTTCATTTCCTGCACAAACAATGGCACCAGGTGTGGATTAAAGGTTCAAACATGTAAACCCGGGGAAAGTAAATCAAAAGACTGTGTGTTCAGAAAAATATGGGGATTTTTTTTGGCAGGGCTAGGTAGGAATTGATATCAGAGTCTTAAGCATCCTACTAAGTCCTCTACCACTGAGCTCCATACCCAGGGCTTCCAGAAATCATGGAATAGAAATCAAAATATATAATAAATCTCTGTCTCTATATCCAAATATGTCTCGGATCCAGCGGAAGGTTTTTAAGCTCTTAAGAGTCTACCCTCAAAGGGATCTGGGGATACGCTGGTCACTTCCTTTTTCTCTCTTCTACTTCCCAACCATGAGATGAGTATCTTTGCTGTCATGCACTCATGCATGCTGTGATACCTTTACATATGCTAGAAGTGAGGCAACTATCGGGGCCAGTCAATCATGAGTTAGAACTTGAAGAACTGAGCTCAGAATGATCCTAATCTTCTTTGTAAGCTGATTATCTCAAGTTGACTATTTCATTATAGTGATAGAAAACTGACTTAGTAACAGTTTCAAACGAACACAGTGGATCATGTAAAAAAAATATGTGGGCCTCTTCACTTTCAGTGTTTCCTTCTTTAGTCCAGCCAGTGATTCTCCAGTGCAGAATCTACTGACACCATAGTATTTGACAGTTCTAGTAGAGAATAGTGCTTTTTATTCAACCAAGCTCAAAGCCTTTCTACTTGGTTTCACCCACAATAATGACCTCTTCACTATAATTTCAGTGACTATAATTTTACTTAAAAACTCTAGACTTTTTCTGTAATTAAGAGCAAAAGTATTCAATTATTAAACTGGATTCTATTTTGATACAGAGACCTTTACAATTAGACCCTTCTCTGAGGTAGAGGAGGAGATTCCTGAAGAAGAATGGATTTGTTCATGGAAGGACTGTTACCTTTGAGCTACAAACTTCATCTTGTCCTCAGTTACTTTGTAAATATAGAGCTAAGTTTATATTACTAATATTGAGAGAAGATTAAATAGGGCATATAGGATAAAGAAATCCTGGAGGAAAGAAGATGAAACTGTCCTTGGCTTCATTCACTGACAGGGGTGGTCATGGCAAGACACCACTTGAGGATATTGTAGTATTCTGGCTCTGTTTAAGGAATCAGAGAAAGGCATTAGGAAAGCTGAGTCTTCAGTAAAGTGAGAGAGCCTCAGAGAAGCAGAGAATTGTTCCCTTTGGGAATAAGCCACTATGATCAAGAAACAAAAATGAATGAGAAAGGCAGTTTGGGGATGGATGAGAAAGTAAGTCTGGCTTCCATGCTCTGGAGCCCTGCCCCATACTCCTTTCTCTAACAGACTCCAGTGAATCTTTAATTCAAGAGTCACTTTTAGTCTCAGGAGCTACTCACACTAGAGAGTTAAATATATGGCTACTAAACTGGAAGGAGCCTCTGCCTCATGCGCTCCCTCTTGACATAACCCTTTGGAGTGATCTCAATGCTTGCTATTTTAGGTATTTTTAGTCTCTGTCTCTAACTTTTTTTCTTGTGTTCTTTAGCAGAATTTCTACAGTTAAATGTAACTTCACTGCAATCCTGTTTAGGCAGTATTTCTAAAAAAGAGCCTGGGGGACATCACAGGAAGGAAGATTCATTGCATACTTGGAGAATTACTGGTAGTTTTATTTCTTGTCACATTGGGGATTAATGAGGTATTCACAGAGAAACATTGGAAGTATTTACCATGCACAGCATTGTGTTTGGGGAGATATGATTTAGGTTTTAAAGAACTTAGAGTTGAGCTCTATGGTTTATCATCTTTAAATTTTTATTACATTTATTTATTTATTTTCTGGGTTGTGTGTGTGTGTGCATGTGTGTGTGTGTATGTGGGTACATGGGTGACACAGCATGATGTGTGGAATTCAGAGGACAGCTGTGGGAGTCAAGACTGAACTCAGGCTGTCAGGCTTGGCAGTGAGAACCTTTACATGCTGAGGCATATTGCTGGCCCATGAATCTTCTTTTTAAAGTGACGTTCTATCTCTGTGGGAATGGGACACTTGGGCACGATCATATGCACCTGCAGATTCCGTATTCAGGGATATTTGAAACGCAGGTTCAATTTCCTAAATTTTCTACATTTCTATCAAGTCTTTCATCTCATGAAAAAAAGTTTGCTTTTCCTTCACATTTTTCTTATAACCTAATAGCTAATGACTAGGCTGGCTGGCCAGCAAGGCCCCAGGGATCCACCTGTCTTCTCTTCCCAAACCACCTGCCACCACATCTGGGCTTTTTTTTTTTATTCACATGGGTTCTGGAAATCAAATTCAGGTCCTTGTGCTTACAATGGCAAACAAGTTACAGATTAAGATATATCCCCAGGCCACCTGACCACTTTTTAAGTCCTAAAATGCATGTACCATTAGCATCTCACTCAAGAACTTTTTTTTTCACTCTAAATGGAATTCCTCTAAGCATTTAACACTTTCCCCATAATAGTATTACGTGCTGTGAAGCACTGCAGATATGATTAATGCCATTGAATATATGTACTAAGATGATTAAAATAGAAAATTATGTGGTTTCCATCTTACTAAACAAAACAAATACATATACATAAGTTTTAAGAGTTTTTCACTTTTCCTTTTTATTCATAATCCATAAAGATTATATCAATAATTACAGGGTTTAGAATGAAATACCTAAGCTGTTTTCATTAAGTTAAAATATTGTGTACTGTTTTCTTTTTATTATCTCCATTGCGACTATATTATCAGTAAGATAAATATAGATTTTTATGGCATGCGCACACAGATAGTATTATCACTTATCAAAAGCTGCACCTCACAAGGGGGCTGCATTGAGTTTTAAAATACTAAAGCTTCCTTCCATTAGAATGTCATTCCTCAGAGAGAAACGTGCTGTTTGTGTAAAGAGTTTTTGGTACTTTATGTGGTCTGTTGGATAGAGAATGAATCTGGGGGCCTTCACCTGAATTTCTGCTTGACAGGCTCTTGACATGATGTTGATGATTTTCCAAATCCCTTTTCCAGTCCACACTTCCCTCTTGAGCACTAGATCATAAATCCAAGAGCCTTCAGGCCATCTCCTCAATCTCCTGCAGACATCTGAAACTTACCTTGTCCATAGCAGGACTCTCAGTTTCTGTTCGTATTCTCAGAACTTCAATGGCTTCTATCTTTATATTTGAATGAAAGATAGAACTTCCCATTCAGCTGCCCAAACAACAGACATAGGCATCATTCTTAAAATTTCCTTGTCTTTTCACTCCTTATCAATCAGCATGTTCTTGGCAGTTTTTCATAGTAACCCTCTAGTTCTATTAATAGGCTCAATCTACACACACCTATACGTAAGTGCACAAGCAAATCTTTCCATTTTGTTGTCTAATGTGACACAGTTGTTTATACTGGGAAATGGGTCTCTGAATTGGCTGTGCATCTCAGGCAATTTAAAAACTGATCTTAGAAGGAGAAATCTGAAAAGATTTAAAAATAATGAATCACTTCATGAAGGCTTTATTTCTTTTTATTTTTTACATGTACGAATGTTTTTCCTTACGTGTATAAGTTCACCATATCTCTGCTGGATTATAGGGGTCAAAAAAAGAGCATTAGATCCCCTGGAACTGGAGTTAGGGACATTGTGAGCCATCATGTGGGTTCTAGCCACTGAACCTGGGTCCTCTGCAAGAGCAACCAGTGCTCTTAATTCCTGCACTATTTTTCCAGCCCCATAGCCACATAATCTTTTTACTAATATCGTGTTAATCAAAAATTTCATTGCTGTGATAAAAAAATAAGGAGGGAAGGATTTACTTTGTCTCAGAGTTCCAGTCCATTTCATAAAGTCTTAAATATGAATTTTAATTGCCTAATTACTTATTCCAATGATATCAACCAGTGTTTAAATGTCAGAGTCGATCTGAATTCTTTTCCTTGAAGCTTAGACTTACTGCACCCTCTCAACTCTCTAGCTTATCATGAATTGTAAACTATGTGAAGAATTTCTCTTTAATTACAAACAAAGACATGGACCTGACATTGTATTTGTTTTGTCTACAGGTCAGTAGACCATTTCCTTCCTTCTTTTAGTCAAAACTGTTTTTAAAAATCCAGAATTTTTACATTATCAAGGTAGAGGCTCTTAGAGTACATATCAGTGGGACAAGTATAAGTACTTAAAAATACCTCAGAGTAAACATGACCTAATACATTAAAGTTTTCTACAATGAAAATATTAAATCTTTAAAGAAGGTGATTGAAGAAGACACTAGAAGATGGAAGGACTTCCCAAGCTCATGGATTGGAAGAATTAATATTGTGAAAATGACCATCTTACCAAAACCCATTTGTGAATTCAATGCAATGCCAATCAAAATCCCCATGACATTCTTCATAGAATTAGAAAAAAAAATCCTAAAATTCATGTGGAAGCACAAAAGACCCAGGCTAGCCAAAGCAACCATGAGCATAAAGAAGAATGCGGGGGAAAAGGGAATTACTATACCAGATTTCAAACTATATTAGAGAAGTATAGTTACAAAAGCAGCGTGGTTTTGGCACAAAAAAAAAAACAGACATGTAAATCAATGGAGTAGAATACTGAAACATGAGTACATACAATTTAAGCCACCTTATATTTGACAAAGGAACCAAGGACACTCACTAAAGGAAAGATAGCATCTTCAGTAAACGGTGCTGGCAAAATCAAATTTCTACCAGTACAGTGAAATTAGACCCTTATCTTTCATCTTGCACAAAAGTCAACTTCAAATGGATCAAAGACCCCACTGTGAAACAAGAACCCTTGGAACAGTTAGAAGAAAACATTGGCAGTAACCTACAAGATGTAGGTGTAGGAAAGGACTTTCTAAATCAGACATCAGTTGCTCAGGATTTAATGTCAAAAATCAACAAGTAGGACTTCAATCAACTAAATAGCTTATGTACAGAAAACAAAGCAACCAAGGCAGTGAAGAGAAATCCCACAGAGTGGGAGAAACTCTTCACCACCAACACATCTGACAGAGGTTTAAAATCCAGAATATACACAGAACTCAAAAAAGCAAAGAATCAAGAAAGGAAGTGACCCAATTAAAAGATGGGCTAAGGATCTGAATAGAGAGTTCTCAAAAGAAGAAATAAGGAACACTAAGAAAAATCATAAAGATGGTTTAAGAAACATCTTAAAAAGCGTTCAACATCATTAGCAATTAGGGAAATGCAAATTAAAAGCACTTTAAGATGAAATGACTTAGCCAGACTGGCTAAGATCAAGAGAACAAATGATCTCAAATGCTGGAGAGGATGTTGGGAAAGAGGAACCCTCATTGACTGCTGGAGGAAGTGCACACTCATACAATCCCTATGGACAGCAGTGTGGAAAACTCTTGCAAAACTACAAACGAATCTACAATCTGACCAGGTTACACCACTCCTTGGCAGATACCCAAACGACTCATCCCATTTTAGAGATACTTGTACATGTATGTTGTGACTGATCTTTTCAGAATAGCGAAGAGATTTGAAGCAACCTAAGTGTCCCTTAGCTGATGAGGGGATAATGAGAATAGGGTACTTTTATACAATGGAGTTTTACTCAAGGGTAAAGAAAGATGAAATTTGCAAGAAATTGGATGGAACTAGAAACTGCTACACTAAGTGACAGACTCAAAAATAAAAACAAGGATGTAAAGGAAAGAAGGAGCCTGAGAGTGAGGAACAGCAGGCCACAGGTATTATGAAAGGAGCAATGAATAGAATGGTAGTGTTTAAATGGAGGGGGTGTGTGTGTGTGTGCAAGGAACCTTGGGGATAAAGGGAAAGAAGAAGCTCAAGAGATGTGGGACCCTAAGAGTACAGTATTATCAAGGGAGAAATGGGGACATTTTAAAGGGGAAGGCACGGAGGAAGAGTTAAATAGGAAGAAATAAGTAATGCCTAGCTAGTGCAAAAAAAAAAAAACATAGGGAATCATATTAGACCAACAGCCTAATAAGAAATTACGCATACAATATTTCTACATCAGTCTATGTGTGTAGCTGAAGGCCACATGACAAGAAACAGTACAAGGCAGGAAAAACCTTCTTCTGTGTTGCTGGCCAGGGTAGTCCAAGAGACTTCCAAAATTACACAGGCTATTGCCACAGCCTCCTCCCAGAACCTGGAAGTAAGACCCTATTGCTGAAGACAGAACATATTTCAGACACAGGATTTGGAGTGATAGAGCTGGAACTGACTTCTAAGCCACTTCCCCTGAAGGCCAGATCTCATAACATTTGAGAGCACTGTGCAAGCTGCTGAGGTAGAACACTAATCAATGATCCAACACCAGCTTCACGACCAAACAACCACATCAGTGACTGGCACAGCATAGGACATTGGTACAGTAGTGGCACTTTTATGTTGGGGGCAATTAGTAACTACCTAATTAGACAAAAAGCCTACTCAGTGGGAGGAAACTCATGTGGTACTGTAAATTAACCAAATATACATTGCTGGAGAGGTCGTAGATCTTCGGGAAAACCCAAAGACTGACATATCTTTACACTAATGTAATTTCTTACTATGTGCAAAATAGATCCTCATATTTACAGACAAATGTCCCAGTTACTACTCATCAAAGAAGTTTCTTTTGCACCAGATGGAGACTATCATAGAGTACTACAACTAGTCACACACACTACACTGTCTTTGAATTGCGTAAGCTTAAGTGACATATCTACAATGAAGCCTCTACATCTAAAGCTCATGGATCATAGAACAGGGTAAAGAGGACACCAATGAATCTCTCAGTTCTCATTAATAAAGCTCCCTCATGCAACAGAGAACCAGGAACACAAAAAGTAAGAAATGGCCAAAGTGTTTAGATTAAGAATTGGCAGAATTCTGGTCTTTGGTGAGTACTCTTATATTAAACTTCACCTACCTAGGGTTCAGTGACTATTGTGGAAGAGAGGGCAGAAAGATTGTATGAGCCAGGGAGGATGTGCATGACCGACCACATGTAAATAGGATCTTACAAGCTCCTGGGACACTGTTCAGATGAACATATAGCAATGGTGATAGCATGCACAAGACCCAAGCAAACTAAAGCAGATAAAAACCGATCACAGAACTGGGGTAAAAGACAGTAGATCCCAATCTTAGATAAAGAAATATTGGCAACTGATTACTACTGTTTGAGGAAGACCTGATCTTCCTAAAGTGAAGCATTCTAAATAGGCTGACTAGACCTCAGTGGATAAACTTGCACTGAGTAACTTCTGGGGACAGTAACTTGACACAATAGACCTTAACACAAATGACAGAATGCATGAATACCAGTGAGGAGGGGCTATAGGAGGGTGCCAGTGGGTTAGGGGTATAAAGATGATTAGGATTGATCGAGATGTTCTGCATAAAACACAAAAAATTCAATTACAAGATTCTAAAAAACATCATCACCTTAAAATGTTACTGAAGGAATCAGGATACATTTTTATCCAACCATGTAAAAGAGAAATAGAGTCCTAAATTTGTTTAACTATAGAATTGATATTTTAAATGTGAAATATTTACACAACTATGTAGCAAAACTTAATGCAATAAAAGTATTCTTCTCACTATATAAATCTTCTTACTAGTTCCAGAGCTAGAATTAGAATATATATATATATATATATACATATATATATGTATGTGTATATATATATATACACATATATATGTATATATATATATATGTAAACACTCTTCTTTCTGTTCTCCTTCCCCTTCTTGGTCTTTATTTTTATTTTCAAATGCACTTATACTCAGTTAATCATTTATCAGATTTAAGGATCTACTTTAGTCATATAATGACTATATTTCAGTCATCAGATCCTGGGGAACAGAAGGCTCCACAGAAGGAATTCCTATACTCTACACAGTCAGTGAAGTTTGATTATCCAATTGTCATTTGAAAAAACTAGCTAAAACTGTCAAAGGAATAAAAGAGTTACTTGATAGAAGGAGCTGTGCACCTTCGACCAGGAATACAAAGGACAGTGCCTATGGACTAGCTAGACTAGAAAAAGTTAAAAGTCATAGAACATTGGATATAGTGCTCATAAAAGTCTTTCATCAATAGTGGAGATTAATTCTTTGTAAAATAAGCCTATTCTGAGCCCAACTAAAATATCTTAAAAGCAAAACCCAAAATATTCAAATTCTGTTCTAGCAATGCATTTGTGTCTCCAAATAGATCATGAATATTCTTAGAGAAATAAATACATGCATTACTCCACTATTTAAAATCGAATATCTCACACTGAATAAACATCTAGTAGCCTCTTAAAGTCTAGACCCTTTCCTCCTATGGTTGAGGATGATTGCTCTAAGCTCTCTTATTCAGCATTTCCATAGACGTTCTAGTGACTGTAATAAGAACAATAAAACCATGGAGTTTAGAATAGAGGAAATGGAAGAAACAAATGTATTCTTTGGCATATAAAACAATTATTGACAGAAAATATCAGAGCGTCGATCAAATATGACTCCTACAACAATGAGTTCAGGAATGTCTGAGGACCACAAATTGAGACTCAAAACCCAACTGCATTTCTGTGTAATAAAACAGAAATACAAACAATAGAAGCAATAAATGAAAACAGAGACCAAATTTATAGTCACTGAGAACTCAAATATGCCCTTTCAAAATATGTATAAGACTTATGTGTTGATGGCATACATTGATAAAATTATGAAATATAAATGAAAGAACAAAGGGATGATTTCAATATATGGGGCAGCTGTTATGTAAATGGATTGTAAGACAACATCAAGAAATTGTCAGTTCTCAGATTGATCTACTGATATCATATCTATTCAAATCCAAGTTATTTTATGTGGACTTAATCAAGGTAATTCTAAGATATATAAATATATATATATATATATTAGAGATAACATTCTAAATTAATGAGAATTTCAGCTAAAATACATAAAATTATATCAGAATAACACACAAAGTCTTCCATTATCAAAATAACTACATACATTAATTCAATTCCATCCTGGAAAAATAGAGTGATTCTCTAAATTTTAAAGAGAAAATAAATATAAATTCATAGTAGACAAGGGCAAACATGATACTATTAATGTAAATACAAAAATTGTAAAGTAAGAGAATTAGTGCTTGATCACAGAGAAAATCTTAAATTTCATGCTGCATAAGAGAAATATATCAAAAAAATTAATTTTAATAAATAAAAGTGAACTATGTAAAAATAAATTTGACTACAGAAGACAAAGACTACATCAAACAAAAGCCAAAAGGAATGTTTGCAAACCCAATATTAAAAAGCAAGCATTATGCATGTTTAAAAATAAATGTAGCCAGGCATATTAGAAAAGATGGAAAATTTTGTGTATTTACATAAAAATGCAGAAAACAAAGCAACACATATAAAGTATCAAATTTGACTTTCAGTAATATTTTCCATGAAATTGCAAAGAAAAAGTTTAATTTATCTTCAGATTTTCAAGACACATTTAAAATAGTTGGCCATATTTTGGAAATTTAAATATATTCCATTAATATACATTAAAAATATCTGATCATAAGATAATAAAATTAAAAACTGCTAACAACTTGAATAAAGTGAAGCCTTCATACTGATCCAGATATATATATATATGTATCAATTATATCAATTGTATCAATCAATTATATCAATATACAATATTTAAATCCTCATTCATGTATGTTAAAGTCCATATCAGGAAGTATATTTGAACTGTATTAAAATATTGAGAATAATTTTATATCATATTTCCATCATGATAGAGAACATTACTATCATGTGAAACATTCTTCTAATAACAAGTATAAATTCTGAGAAAAGCCTATCAACCCAAAGGCAATAGATTATGGACACTGTCTGTAGATATTGGAGGGGAGTTGAAACTTTGAAAAAGAAAAATTAAATTGAATAGGATTCTGTGGTTCACTTTTTACAGACTTTAGCCTGAAAGTAGGTCACCATAACTGTTGTGCAGAGTGGTTAGAGCTATGAGAAAACATATGTAGTTTTACTTACTTCAAAATCCAGGATTTGAAGCAAGCAAAACCAAGATAAATTGAACCTTAAACAGCAGAGTCACTGAGAAGCACAGGACATGATGCCGTAATAAACTCTCTGCAGATTTTTGGCTGACCTCCGAGTTCTAGCACAGGACAAGTGCAGAGAACAGAGTTAAATATGTTATCAGCAGCTCTCCCTGGCCTCCAGAGGACACATATTCTTTTCAGTCCATTTAACTGCAAACCGAACACATAAAACAAGACCAAGCAACAGCTCTGTGGGGCAGAATGACAGAACTGAGTGTTTTTCCATGTCAATTATTATATCCAAACTATAGTCTCAAAATACTAATATTTGGCTTATTATCAATGAAAATAGCCTTTACAAGCCAATTTTGAGATGATATAGACATTGGAATTTGTGAAGATTTTAAAACAATATTTAAAACTGCTTTTATATCTGGAAAGATTTAAAATATTAGGTAGTTGACTTCAACAGAAAATGAATACTATATAAAATAAAGATTTAAAAATTTGGGGGAGCTGGCATTTGGGAGGATGTGGGGGCGTAAGTGGGGGCTGAAAATGAATTAAACACAGAAGCCCAGAAAGTTAAAGGAAACATGAGGGGAGGACAGAAGTAAAAGCTCTACAGAGGGAGACAGTAGGATATGGCAAACCAGAAAGGGAGGATGTAACTGGAGAGGGGCAGGAGAATAGTGAGTGAAAGGGAGGAGGAAGAGAAGATGATGCCAAGGATGCTTGAAAAGACATAGGGAAATATTTTACTTCTTTAAACTTACTTAAAATCCATCCACACAGAGCTGCACAGATAGTTCAGGGTTTAAGAGCACTGGTTGCTTTTGCAGAGGACCTGGGTTTAGTTCCCAGTATGTACAAGGTGGCTAACAACCACCTCAAGGCCATCTAATGCCCTCTTCTGGTCTCTGTGGGCATTGTATCGCATGGGTACACTTATACATTCAGATAAAACACTCATATACATAAACTAAAAATAAATTAATAAATAATAGACACACAGGGGATACAACATAAGAGAGGAATTATTTTTGGATCACAGACAAGTGACAAGTGTGGGGGTGTAACTCCTGGTGACAGGAGTATAAAGCACCTACTTGTTTCAGATCAGAGAGGGGAGAGGTTGGACTAGAACTAGATGAGCCATAATAAGCCTCATGCTGAGCACCACAAACCATTTCCTCTAGCTAAGGTTTACCTCCTGAAGATTCCAGGCTTCCAAAACAGCACCATCATCTGGAGTCCAAGTGTTCAAACACATGAATCTGTGGGGTGCACTTCACACGCATGCCCTAAAGATAAGTGAATGCAATGTGCGTATTCTGCCCTCCCCCACCAAAAAATCTTCTATGCTAATATGCTATCAGCAAAGAGGTAGAAAGTGAAATGACATGTTTCTCTTCTTCACTGGGCATAGTGGCTGAAAGTCTAACACAAGAGAGACTGAAGCAGGAAGATTGTATTGAAGACTGCATGGTGAAACTCTGTCTCAGAACAGCAAAGCAATACAAAAATTTTCACTTTCTCAATATATGATTAATAAACTAAATGAAGAGATACATTTAACAAGTCTGTAAAAGTTATGTGGTTCAAGCTGTAAAGATATTATTGAAAATAATTGCTAAAAATTTAAGAATTAAAACATGTACTGTTTGCAAACAGCATTGTGAAGGTAGGGATCACTCCAGAATTACTCTCCAAGCTTTTTGTAGCTCCAAACCACATTTCTTATGAGCTTTTATTACAGAAACTGACTAACTCTAAATGTAACATGGATTACCTCAAAAAATAAATTAGCCTTGAAAAAAAAATTATAAGACTTACAATCTCTGACTTCAAGGAGTATCACAAATGTACAGGAAACAAACATACAGAAAGGTGATTGTAACAGTGTAATGTAGGCTTATAAAAGCATTATTTTAAATTTTTCATTTTGTTAAAAATTTTACGTGTATTAGTGTTTTGTCTACATCTTAGACTATATTTCAGAAATAACAAAAAGATAACTAAAATAAGTTAAACTATTCCCCATTAAATATAAAATCTGCTTCTCAAAATGCATTTGAGAAAAATTAATAGATGAGTCTCAGACTAAGGGAATATAGTCTAACAATACTACAGGTAAATATTGGGCAGGATAATTAAACAGAGACAACAGAAGCAAGATAAATAATCAGCAATTGCAAAGGTTTCTGTTGTACTGCTATTCATCAAAGTACAATTAAATGCACAAGCAGAGGGGCTGGAGAGATGGCTCAGCAGCTGAAGCTGCTCTTGCAAAAGACCTGAATTCAATTCCCATCACTCACGTAGCAGCTTACAACAGTAAGTAACTACAGTTCCAGAGAAAGCTAAAGCCTCTTCTGACTCAGTGGGCATTGCATGATACAGGTACACTTACACACATGCAGACAATACACATAAAATAAGAATAATAAATAAAACATTTACTGAAAGTAGGATAAAACAATCGTCACTATAGTAACCACTCACATAGCTTGGACACAGCACTCTACATATGACCAGTTACAGCATCCAACCCAAGAAATAGCAAACCATGGGTTCAAGAAAATTTTATTCCAGAGCTACTGCAAATATTCAAATGCCCAGTTTTCAACAACAGCAACAACAAATCATGGGATAAACAAACAAACAAAAAGACATAGTATGGTGCGTTTAGCAGATCAAGTAAACTGACAAAAACCATTCCACAGGAAAAACAGCCACTGAAATTAATAAGCAAAGATTTTAAATAATTCACCTTAAATATGTCCAAGGAGCTCAAAATAATATGAACCAAGAACTAAAGGAAATCAGAAAAAAAATTTGGAAACAAAACAGAATACTAATGAAGGTATAACTATTTTAAAAAGAAAGTCTGAATGGTCATGCATGCCTTTAATCTATCACTTGTGAGGCAGATCTCTGTGAGATAGAGGCCAGCCCAGAGTCCCAGATCAGCTGAAGCTACAGGAAGACCTTTTCTCAAACACATAAATAATAAACATAGATAAATAAATTGTGGAACTGAAAAAGGTCCAAGAAACTGCTATGAAAAACTCCCTAGAGAAGTTCACCAGTAGATTAGAGCAGGCAGAAGCTGAGGAAATTTGATAGGATGATCGAAGTGGCTGACTCTGAGTAGGTGAAAGAAAAGAGAATGAAAAAACATGAACAGAGCTATGAACAGAACCTGAAGTAAACCAATATAAGCAATATTAAAGAAAACAGCAAGAAGAAAGGATGTTTGAAGAACTAGCATCTAAAAACATCTTCAAAACAATGGAAAACAGAGCTACAGTAATCCAAGCATATCAATGAGCTCCAGATAGAATAAACTGAAAGATGCTAATTTTAGGACACATTGTCTTAGTGTGTTCCTGCTGTATGAGAGAATGTCATAAACTAGTAGGTTATAAGCAATAACAGTCTACTGAGCACACAAATCTAGAGTATAAGAGGATTAAGTGGTTTCATCCCATGCAGGGTTCTTGCCGTTTTATAACAGGATGAAATGCATTGCATTTCCAGACAGCACACACATGGGAGAGACAGGACTTTCCAGACAGCACACACATGGGAGAGACAGGACAGAAACATAAGACTGCAGATCTAATAGAGCTCTCTTTTCTAAAAATTCTGTTCTTGTTATAACTAACCCAATTCCACAGCAGTAGCATTAGTCCGTTCATGAGGCTGTAGCCGCCATGACCTAGTCCTCTCTTACTAAGACTGTACCACCTAATATCACAAAGACAGTTACATTTCAACATGAGTTTTGGAGAAGACTTTCAAACCATATGTTAGGCAGTGATGAACTTATCCCTCTTTTCTTAAGAATGTTATAACTTTACCTTCATTATGGGAAGAGGATTATTACCAGATATAAAATAGTGATTAACAGTCTTATTATCTCTCAACACTTTATAAATATTCTATCTACTACTTTAATGCCCAGTCTACCATTTAAGAAATCCCAGAAAGTATTCATTCACATTAAAGGGAAAGGATATTAGATAGTAATTCAAAGCTATGAGGAAAATAAAAACAAACAGGACAGGGATTATTACGTTACTACTTTATTTTTTGCTTAAAATGCTTTTTATTTCTGGTAAGATTTTAAACAGGAAGGTTAAAAAACCATTACCAATCTAAATTATAGGCACACAATGGATAAGTAGATATATTCAAAAAATATTCAAATTCAGGAAATACAAGTCAAAGCCTTAGTTAAATATTTCCACCTACTAGGATAGTTATAATAAAACAAAATTAAAAATAACAAGTATTGATGAAGTGTAGAGGAACTGGAACCTCTGCGTACTCTGCAGCCAACTTTAAGTAGATGCATCTGGGGCAGGAGAAGTTAGGGCAGTTCTTCTGAATGCTAACTATAGAATTGCCACACGATCCATAAATTCTGCCCCATGTATATTCCCAAAACATTTGAACACAAGATTCAAACTAACATTTGAATGATAACATGATGTCACAATGTCAAGAGGTGAATAAACCCAACCTTCCATCATCTGACAAATGGGAAAACTAACTGCATCATATTTGTACAACGGAATATTACCGAGCCATAAATTGAATGAAGCTTTGATATATGCTAGAATATAAAATCACTATGCAAAATTAAATGAGAAAGACAGACAAACAGAAAGGAGAGGAGGACGAGGGAGAGGAAGTTGGCACTAGAGAGTCGGACAGACAGAGAAATACACAGAGAACAAGAGAAAGAAAACTTAACAACTACTCAATAGTATTTCTACAATCTAAATCATGAAGTAACCCTCTTCCCAGAGATATCTTAAAAATAAGTTGCCATAGACTTAAATTTCTGACTACATCAGGGCATCATATGCAATGCAGAGCATGCCACACCGCAGTCTACTAGCATTTCTTCAGATTGTAAAGAGGATACAAATAGACCCTGATTTAGGATATTTGACTGAATTTTTTTGGGTTTTGATGGCATTCAAGGCATATGTATTCTGTAGAAAACGTGCTTTAACATGTATTAGTCATATGTCAATGGTAAGCACTCATACAATCATTTGTTTTCATTTTCAGTGTTCTCTCCAATATATTAGAAATTTTCAGTGTTTATTATAAAATAGGTCTTATGTTAGAGTACTTTGCCCAACTGTAGGCTAATGTAAGTGTTCAAAGTATGATTAAGGTAGGTGTGGTGGTTTGAATGCAATATTTCTCCCATTTAAATATTTGAGCACTTGGTCCTCTGTTGGTGGCACTATTTGAAAGATCATGTGTGACATTTCAAAGTCGCATTATTGTTATGCCTGAATAAAGAAACAGCCTGAATCTTAGCATTCATTTTAAGGCCAAGTGTGGACCACAACTCTGAGAACCATTCCTCCAGATGTTCTTGGAACTGTGCCCTCCAGCCAGACTTCACTCATCCTTTCATTGAAACAGAGTCTCCTTTGGTCTCTATGTTTTGAGTATCACATACACAATATCGACTTCTCAATTCTTCTCGTTATTTTCAATGAGAAACACACAAGACTTCCAGAACTTTGATATGTTAATCATGTGCATCCACATTCATTCACTATTTTGGGTGGAGGACAAAGTGGGGTCCCGAGGGATTAAGATCAGGTTCTCAAGTCACAAGAGTAACACAAGGCTCAGTGAGCTTATTTACATTATAATTTTTTGTTTACAAGGTTAAGTAAAATCCTATTGAAAGATTTTAGCTGTGTCAGACCTATAAATCTGACCATAAGAAAAATATGAGTAACGAGGAACAGAGCCAATTAATCTGGACATCACATCACTAGGTTCTGAATCCTCTCTTCTGGCTGCTGTCTGGGGGTTATCCATCTATCCGTCTATGGTGGGAGGTGTTGTAATGTGACATTTTCCTCCTGCTATTACATGTTCATCCTAGTATCATCTTGGTGTAGGTGTAATCTTGGCCCAACAGCCCTGACAATAACTAGGCAGAAAAACACAGCAATGGCAGGTTCTGTGGTAACTGTGTTGGAACTGTTAATATTCTCCAGGAGAAGGAGGGGGAAAGGGTCACTAGACATTACCTAGAATTATGACTGTCACTCCAGTCTGCCACACCCCTTAGCTGCAAGTGAATCTGGGAGATGCTAGAGTTTATAGAAAGTAGAAGGTTAACTAAAACTAGGACTCCATGAGGTCAACAGCCACAATGGAGAGAGACTATGTTGCGATGTGGTTGCTTTATTTGTCCTCCTGGAAATAACCCTTCACCCATGCTCCTGTAAGTAACTGTAATAAATTCAAAGACTAACAAAGTTGGACCTGGATACAATCACTGCCTTGATCTGTATCAGTCAATTTGGGATGAACATACATTTGGTCATGTCTCCCTTGGAACAGGTGACACAAAGAGGTAACAGAAAAGAGCTATGGTTTCTGGAAGCACTTTGAGGCCATCACAATCTGGAACTCATTTCTTCTGTATAGTGCTCTTGATGATTTTTTATGTAAAGTAATGTGTGTTCTTTCTCTTATATTAAAAGTTTTTTTTCCTATTATGTTTGACAAATCTACAAGGAGAAAAAAATCCAACTGCCTGGGATAGAATTCAGGGAATGGTCAGTCTCTAAATATTAGCTGTAAATGATTACCAACCGTGAAACTTGCACTGTAAAGGGACTATGAAAACCCACAGTTATATTATTCTGTGAGTCCTTCCGTTCGCTACTGTAAAGATCAATTGAGGCTATTGTTATCTCATGCCTGGAATTCTGCCAATGCCCTTCTCCTCTTTCCTCCACCTAGTCCTTAACACTGCAGCAGGAAGCATCTTTCTGAAAAATAAGTCATATCATTTTCCTTTCTTACTCCATCCTCCAAGCCTCTTAACATGACAGAAAGCACTTTAGGTGATCAGAACTACCCACAGAGTTGGTGCTCAGTAAATAAAGACTTAGCAAATTACCAGTGGTTTGTAGCTAAGGCGGGAATGTGTACACACACATACACACACACACACACACACACACACATACACGCACACACACACACACACACACAAGCACAGTGTTGGGAGTAAATTTCTCTGATGCACACATGTTTTCTGAGCATCATCTCTGTGTAGGAGATAGAGGGAAAAGAAGGACTTTCAAAGTCTAACGACATGCTGCTGTCTGTGTGACACCATTCCTGGCGAGATGTCAGCTGGGGCAACAATTCTCAAAGCTCTCTGCAAAACTTGCTAACAGCTTGACATACCAGAAAATCTCTTCTCCCCATAGTCTTTGTGCCTTATAAGTCTTGGTGAAGAAGGGGGCCTTATGAATCTAATAAGTTTCAGGAACTTCCTGAGACTTGAGTAGTGTGATTACTACCAGAGTCATAAGGCTCTTTCTTCCAGGATGGAAGAGTTTACTTAGATGAAAATTGCTATACAACACATCCTATACTTGCCCCAATCATTAAGGACCTGAGAATCTAGCAGGGGTTACAAGGCCAAAACAGAAACTGCCAAATGGTTAGAACTGATGAATGTATTAAGGCGGCTAGTGAGAGTGCACTCTGGGAGCTAAGTGGTGACAGGCGGTCGATGGCAGTCTGGAGTGCAAATTGGAGGCAGCCAATGTGCAGAGACTGGGAAATGTCCTCCTGCATGAGCAGGATATTATCTTGCTATTTAACTGTAATGCAAGGCCGGGCACAGTATGTAATGATTAGTAAGCATTAGAACCTCAGCATGGAGGACCTGGTTCAAGAGCTAGAGAAGTTGTAAATTGAGGTTTTTCTACGAAGACCCTTGAGATTGAGGCTTCTTCTCTGAAACGCCCGAGCCCCGAGTTGCTTCCTCTCCCAGTCTTTCTCCATACCTGGAGTTCACGGAAACTCACTTCCTCCTCCCTCCGACCATGAGACCTCAGGCTGGATGCTCCTTTCTGTGACCAGAGGAAACCGATCTTGAAACCTATTCTTATGTTGCTCCATGCTGTCTGAGGCCTCCCTTTTCTCCCTATCAAGCTAACGGAAAACAGAGCACAGGCACATCTGTGTTCTAACCATGACTCTTAGAGAAATGGGGACTTGGGCAATTGAATTAGCCTTTCTAAGCCAGCAGCAAAATAATGCTAGTAATAAATAATAATAAAGAGATATCATGAGAGTAAAATGATAACGATTAAATATCCAGCTCTTAAAGTTTCCCGAAGTACTTGAGGTCCATTAAGGTCAAACTTTGGTCCATAGCTACCTATCCCTCTCTCCTCCTTAAATTAGCTAGTGTAGATGTTGAATTTTTTCCTGTGATCATTATTGACTTCTAGTTTCTTGCCCGGAGACTAGAAGACAACATTGCACAATGAAGCTTAAAGGCTCCTTTTTTAATTTTTTAAATTGTTTAAATAATATTTGTATTGATTGAGAATTTCATATAGTGTATTTGGATGATATTCAGACCCCTTCCCCCTCCCTTTTCTGATCTACTCTCACCTCCATCTCTCTACTTCTCACAATTTTCCTTTTAAAAATCAAGCTAGGCTCATTTGGAGATTAACAGATAAAGATTTGACCTCTTCCGGCATCTAGGCTTCTTCACATTAGAATTGCCAGGAGCAACAAATAAAGAGCACAGAAGAATTCTATAATCGCTCTGAGCAGGAGCAAAAGTAATTGCAAATTTATGGAGACAAAAACAGGTGTGTGCAATGGTGTGGAGCAAAGCATACCACTGTCTCCCAGGATGTAATTCCTGGATGGGGGTCTCAGTGCTGGAAAAGGATTGGGATTATCTTGGCAAGTCTATGTCACAATAACCGTAATGTTTACTTAGTGCACAGATAGCCTGTGGGTGTACTGACAATTGCATTCCAGACTTTCTGATTTGATCTGGACTGAAATGTTATTGAGAAACAAAATTGCACAATGCCCAGGGGCCCCAGGAACCCATGTGTATATGACTGAAGTCTTCAGTTAGTTTCAGGGTACAGATAACAGAGTGATTTTGGACCAGCAACTGCTTTCTTTGAAGTCTTGCTTGCATCAGAAAAAGTCAACTTCAAGCTTTAGAGATTCAAACTATGAGGCAGCTATCTTTGCATCCAGGCACAGGAAAGTTGCTGGACTCTGTATGTCTTAACATCCTTTGCGACAACTTGGTAAGATCTGTCTGAGCCTTAGATAATCCCACTCTCTCCTGCCCATCTCAGACTTACTGAGTGTTAAAACTGAAGGGATAAGTTTAAATGCCTCATTTCAAAGACAAGAAAATGGAAGCCAAAGAGGGTGTCATTAGCAAGATCACAGAGGGTTCTAAGATGTGCCTGAGGACATAGGCCTCTGCCTCAGAGTGCTACTTTTAAAAAGATATGTAGTAGATTTTGGTAGATAGCAAAGTTGAATCTATTCAATTTTCAGCCATTGAAACAGAGATATTTGCCTGTTTTCTCCAATAAGATCAGTGTTTCATTTTCTACATTGTGTCTGTACTTTACAGTCCTGTAACAGTCATCTTGCACAGTGTTCTTTATAGTTCCATTTTAATAGCATTAATAAGAAATTAAGAGTGTGAGAGAGCTTTGATATTTCTTGAAAAAATAAGCTCAAAAAATAAGCTCGGTCACAGCCATGCCTTAATTCAGAACATAGTTAAGCAGAATTCAATAAATATGACTAAAGTCCCAGCACAATAAAATATTTATGAAGCAATCAATTTTAATTATTGTTCAAGAAACTGGCATCCAAAGATTTTGTTTAAATTCCTGATCTTTATTTCCATAGTATACTCCGACATTCAAGAAACAGGGCCTGGAGCTTGTGAGACAGCTCAGTGAGTTAAAGTGCTTACCAGACAAGCCTGACACAGAACCCAGGCAGAATGAGAGAACCACCTCCCAAACATTGTCTTCGGACTCTGTCCTCACGCCTTGGCACACAGCACCTTCCACCACACACATCATAAGTACACAAACAATAATACGTAAAAATGTTTATTAGGTCTCTGTGCCATTCCTCTACAGCCTCAGTACTTCCAAATTACCCCATACTCACTCTGTCCCCTGCTGGCCTTGGACCCAGGCCCACTCCAATTCCTTGCCTAAAATCTCTGGACTGGACGTACTTCCTAATCCAGACTAACTAAATCCCCTGGCATAGATCGCTAAGTCTCTCCTCAGACGGTCCCTACTCCCATCTTCCCCTGGCTCCTGATCTGCCTGTCAGACCAGACCAGCCCACCTGGGACCCTGGTAAGTCAGACCTTCCCACTGCATCTTTATTCCATTCCTCTGCAGCCTCAACACTTCCAACCCACAACACCCACACCCTGTCCCAAATTAACCTTGGATTCAGGCCCACTCTAATTCCTCTGCCTCATATCTGTGGACTAGCTTCCTAAACCAAACTACCTAAAACCCCTAGCATAGATTTGACTGGCTCCTGACACAGACTAGCCCTCCTACCACACTGACTAGACTGTCTTCTACCCTGTCTCTTCAACTAACCAGACAAGGCTACCACCCTGGAAGAACCTTGAACACACACCAATTTATTTTTCATAGTTGAACAAAAAGCAACCAAGCTGCATAAACAATATAAACTGAACAAAAAATTCAATTAAACAAAGGCAGAATAGATATATTCCTACAGGATACACAACTAATAAAGAACATCTATCTGCCCAAATGAACATGTAAAAACACAAATAATATGAAAAACCAAGAGACTAGGTCTCCCCTAAAACCACTACTCCTACAGAAGTGTACTACAATGAGAAGCACCCTGAGGAACCCCAGGACAGAGAATTTAAAAGATCAGCCATAAAACATGATCAAAGAACTTAAAGAAAACACATACAAACAACTCATAGAACTTAAGAAAGGCACAAACTTGTGATGGAAGCTAAAGAATATACAAATATGTGGCTTAATGAAATATCAAAAACATTTCAGAACTTGAAAACTGAATTTGCAAACAAGATAGAAATATTTAAGAGAAACCAAACGGAAATGAACATGGAATTGAGAAACTCAGCAAGCCAATTGGACACAACAGGAGAACGCCTCACAAGTAGAATTAATGAAGGGGAAAAAAGGAATGTCAAGACTGCATGGCAAAGTTGAAGATATAGACTCTTTAAGCAGAGACTATGTAAAGTTTTGTTTTTTAAAACAAAAACCACATGAATGGAATATTCAAGAAATGTGGGACAAAATGAAAAGACAAATCTATGCATCACAGATATACAAGAAGGAGATGAATTTCAGACCAATGAAATTGACCAGATCTTCTTCAGGATTATAGAAAAAGTTTCCCCAAATTAAGGAAAGACTTACCTATAGGGAATCAAGAAGAAGATAGAACACCAATGAGACATGAGTATAACAGAAACTCCCCACAGCATAACATAGTGAAAATATTAAATATACAGAAGAAACAGCAGGTGCTGACAGTTGCTAGAGAAAACAACAAGTTACATATAAAGGAAAACCCATAAGAGTTACAACTGACTTTTCAAATTATGAAATTATGCAAATTATGAAAGCCAGAAGAGCCTGGATTAAATTATTCTCAGTACTCAATGACCATAGATGCCAAACCCAAATATTATATCCAGTAAAACTATCTATCATAAGAAGGGGAATGTAAAATTTCTTATGACACAACGGACTGAAAGAAGTCATGTCTACCAATCCATCTCTACAGAGTATAATCTAAACAATACAAAGGACCAAAGGTAGAAATTAGTATACCTAAAAGGCTACAAAAAGAAAACAAAAAAAGGTATAATAATGGAAACACAGAATAGGACCACAAACACAAAGAAGTTAAAATGACATTACCCAATGCACATCTTTCAATAATAATATTAAATATATATGACCTCAACTTCCCTGTCAAAAGACACATGCTAGCTGAATGTGTCAAGAAAGAAAACCCATGTTTTTGGCTCTAAGAAACTCTTCTCACCTGTAAGGATAAACAACACCATAGAGTAAAGGGGTGAAAAAAATACAAGCTAATGTCCCTAAGAAGCAAGCAAGTGCTGCAATTGTAATATCTGACAAAATGGATTTCAAATTAAAACTGATCAGAAAAAATAAAGAGGACCACTTCATTCTAATCAAAGGAACCATCCACCAGGAAGATATTATAATCATGAATATATATGCACCAGACTCTGGTGCACCTAACTTTATAAAAACAGTACCCAAGACTATAAAAACCAGATTAACTCCAATTCACTAATAGTAGGTGACTTCAGTTTCACACAGTCGTCGTTAGACAAGCCAACTGGACAAAGAATAAATAGAAAGACATCTGAATTAAATGACATTTTACATGAAACGACGTAACAGACATCCACAGAATAATCCACCCAAGCACCAAAGAATACACTTTCTGCTTGGCAGTCATTGCAAATTTTTCCCAAACTGACCACACTCTGAGTCACCAAACAAATCTAACAACTATAAAATAATTGAAATAATTCCTTGCATTCTATCAGACCCACAGTGCAATACAGCTTACACGCAACAGTAACAAAAGATCTCATAACTACAAAAACTCATGGAGATTAAACAACACACTCTTGAATTATGAATGGTTCAAAGAAGAAATTCAGAAAGAAATAAAAGTATTCCTTGAATGAAATGAAAGTGAGAATACAATGCAACAAAACCTCTGGGACATCTTGAAAGCAGTCCTAACAGGGAAGTTTATACCTCTTAGTACCTACATTTAAAAAATCAGAAAAAGCACATGTAAATGACTTAACATTACAACTAAAGATTCAGGAAAGGCAAGAATAAACTATCTCCAAACCTAGTAAATGAGAAGAAATAAGAAAAACTCAGGGCAGAAATTAATGAAGTAGAAGAAAAGAAAACAGTACAAAAAAAAAAATCAATGAATGTAAGAGCTGGCTCTTTGAAAAGTTAAACAAGTTAGAAAGAGCCTTAACCGAAAAGAAGAAAGAGCAAACCCAAGTCAACAAAATCAGAGATGAAAAGGGAAACATTGCAATAGACAACAACAACAACAACAAAAATAATCCAGAACATTATAAGGGAGTAATTGAAAAACCTATACCCCATCAATTTCAAAAATCTGAAATAAATGAATAAATTTCTAAAGTCATGGATACCACCAAAGTTAAACCAAGAAGAGATCAACAGCTTAAACAGACCCATAACAAAAAGGAAATTGAAACAGTCATACAAAACCACCTGCCTTAAAAATAGTGGCGGTCCATATGGATTCACAGCATAATTCTATCACATATTAAAAAAAATCTATAACCAATACTGCTTAAATTATTCAAAAAGATAGAAATAGAAGGAGAAACCCCAAACTCCTTCTATGAAGCCAGCATCACTGTAATATGAAAATGAGGCAAGGACACAACAATCAAAGAAAACTATAGATCCATATCTTTAAGACACATAGGTGCAAAGATACTCAATAAAGTACTTGTAAACCGTATACAGACACACATGAAAAAGGTCGTTCACCATGACCAAGTCAACCTTATTCTAGAGACACAAGGATGGTTCAATACACGTAAGTCAGTAAATACAATAAAACATATAAATGGACTTAAAGACAAAAATCCTATATGCATTCATTTTAAAAGTTGGTATGGAAGGAACTTACCTCAACATAACTAAAGCTACATACAACAAACCCACAGCCAGCATCATTCAAAATGGAGAAAAATTGGAAACATTCCCATTAAAAGAGGAGTCAAACAGGCTATCCACTATCTCCACTCTTTCTCATATATTACTTGAAATACTTGCAAGAGCAATAATGCAAAACAAAGAAATTAAACTAGTACTAATTAGAAAAGAAGAGGCCAAATTATCACTATTTAGAGACAATATGATATTATATATAAGAGATCTCAAAAATGGTCCAGAAAACTGAGAAATGATTAATACTTTCAGTAAAGTGGGAGGTTACAAATTCAACTTACAAAAATCAGTAACTTTTTATATACTAATAATAAGCAATCAGAAAAAGCATTCAAGGAAACACTCCCATTAACAATAACCTCTAAAAATATTTAGGATTAAGCATAACCAAAGAAATTAAAGATCTCTACAATGAAAATTTTATATCCATTAAAAAAAGAAGACACTAAGAGATGGAAAGACCTACGATGCTCATGGATTGGTAGAATCAATATTATGAAAATGACCATCTTATCAAAGGAAAATTATGGATTCAATGCAATACGAATCAGAATACCCATGACATTCTTCAAAGAACTAGAAAAAAAATGACCCTAAAATTCATATGGAATCATTAAAAAAAAAATCCAGGTGGCCAAAACAATCTTGAACAAAAAGAAAATTTGGGGAGGGATTACCATACCAGACCTCAGTTTACATTACAAAGCTATAGTCATAAAAACAGCATGATATTTGCACAAAAATAGAGAGTTAGATCAATGGAACACAATAGAAAATCCAAACATGAGTACATGAAAATTTCAGCTACCCGATATTTGACAAATGTGTCAAAACACACACTGGAGGAAAGACAGCATCTTCAACAAATGGCACTGGCAACACTGGATCTCCACCTATAGAAGAATGAAATTGGAACTTTATATCTTACCCTGTACAAAATTCAACTCCAAGTGGATTGAAGACCTCAATATAAAACCTGAAATTGCTGGAAGAAAACATAAATAGTATCATCCAAGATACAGGTATAGGAAAAGACTTTCTAAATCAGACATCAGTTGCTTAGACATTGAGGTCCCTAATCAATAAGTGGAATCTCATTAAGCTAAAAAAAAGAAAAAAAAAAAAAAAAAAAACTTCAGCACAACAAAAGATGCAACCAAGGAAGTGAAGAATAAACTCGCTGAGTGGCAGAAAATCTTTACCAGCTACACATCGAACAGGGGATTAATATCCAGAATATAAAAAGAACTCAAAGACCAAAGAAACAAGGAAATAAACTACCTATGAAAAGGCTATAGACCCAAGCAGAGTTCCCAAATGGAGAAATAAAAGTGACTAAGAAACACTTTAAAATGTGCTCAACATTTTTAGTGTTAGAGAAATTCAGATAAAAATCACTTTTTAAGATTCCATCTTACCATAGTCAGGCTAGCTAAGATCAAGAGAATGAAAGACAGCAGATGCTGGAGTCGATGTGGAGAAAGGGGAATATTCATTCACTGCTGGTGGGAATGCAATCTCATGCAACCACTATGGAAAGCAGTGTGTAGAACTATCAAAATACTGAAAATGCATCTACCATATGATCCAGTTATATGAGTCCTTGTCATATACCTAAAGGACTCATCCTGCTATAGAGATACTTGTACATCCATGTTTGTTGCTGTCCTTTTAAGAAATGGAAATACCCAAAATGTGTTCCTCAGTTGATGAATGGATAATGAAGATGTGGTACATTTACACAATGGAGTACTACTTTGCAGTAATAAAACATGATATTTTCAGGTAAATGAGTGGAACTAGAGACTGTGAAGTAATACCAACACTGAAAAAGCAAGCAATGTATGTTTGCTCTCATTTGCAGATCATAGCACCAATCCCCTATATGTGAGCATACATCCTGATGTAACACCAGGAGCCAGGAAGATGGAAAGGAAACACGAATGTAAAGGAAAAGAAAAAACCAGAAAGAGGGGGCTAGTAGAGAACAGATGTTGGGGGGGGGGAGTCGTACACAGGATTTGAAACAATGGAGCAGGAACCGACCTGGAAGTCTTCTACCTGAAGTTTAGCTCTCATATTTCTAGAGAATACTGTGCAAGCTTCTAAGGCAGAAAACCAATCAGGGTCCAACACGCCCCTAAAGCCTAATAGCCAAAACAGCCAGCTGGGCACACTACAGCTGCTGTAGTGGTACTGTTACCAAGGGGTAATTAACATCTATCTAATTGGATTTACAGCCTTCTCAATGGGAGTGAACTCATGAGTGGCCCTATAAACATAACGCGAAACCTATGGCTGGAGAGTGTGGGTGGGTCTCCATCTCCAGCACAGCTGCTGTGCTCCAGCCATGAATGGAGCACAATCGACCAGGACCTCCGGTGGCTCAGAGTGCGGCAGGAGGAGGAGCTCGGTTTTTAAAGCCAAGGCAGGGGTTTATATAGGGAGGCCTTTCTGACCATTACAGAAGGCAGGAAAGTTAAAGGTAGGGTTTTGGGGCAAAGGCGGGAAGTTTGTAAGGCTGACAAGGAAGTTCGGGAATGAGGAAATGAAACCCAAAAACCTGATTCTGGTCTGGGGTAGGGGAAAAGAAGATTCATATCTACAGTGATTTCCTGGGGCTAGGTTATCACATCAGGCAGAGCAGGCCAGATGCCTGCCATCCCTTTGGGGTTGCTTGCCTTGCTCAATACCTAGACCCCCACAGGAGAGGTCATAGATTCTAGAGAAAAATCTTTCTCTGTCACATCTCTAGACAAATCTAATTTCTCATCATATACTAAATATGTATCCCTACATTTACAGATGAGTATACTATACACCACTCATCAAAGAAGCTTGGTTTTGCAACAGATGGAGGCTACTGCATAATTTCACAACTGATCAAACACAGAGAATAAAAGTCTGAGCGATTTCCAGTCCTAGGTGACATATCTACAGTTGAGTATGTACACATAAGGCTCTTGGAACAGAGAGGAATGGGGGCAGGTAGAGAAAAAACTAGTGAGTCCTTCAACTCTCACCAGTGAAGCTTCCTTATACAACAGAGTGCAATTCACATAGAAGGCCACAACTGGTCAAAGTATAGAGAATAAGAGACTGGAGAGAGTGTCCCTGGATAGGACTCCTATGTTAAACATCTCCCACCCATGGCTCAGGGACCACTGGGAAAGAGGGCATGGAAAGATTTTGAGAGTCAGGGTTGACCCATGAACATGGGGAAGCAGAGGCTTTCAGGCCACTGGAAGCATGGACATGTGGACTTGTGGCACTGAGCACAGCACTCATTCCAACTGAATCAGACAAGGGCCCAGATTAGAGCGAGGGAAATTGGTGGAGGGTCAGATCAATCTGGGAACTGTGGGAGACTGATTTCTCCTGAGTGAGGGAGAGTAGACATTTCTTACAATCTCTAGATAGGCTCGCCAGACTCCACCTGGATACAAATGCTTTTCCGGATAGAACTTAATATGTATGATGGAATACATGAGGTCACTGTTGGAGGTGGGGTTATATACAGGGGAGGGGGTCTTGATTTGATTAAGAACCATTGTATGAAATGTACAAAAGCTCAATAAAAATTTACAATATGTTTATTAGTCAAAAGGCTCTTGTGATTCTGTTTTGATAAGCAGATGATCATGTGTAATGATTCTTAATGTAGATAATTCCTTTTCACCTTCATGAATGTTCTTCTCACCTGTCTAAGGTTATCTTTCCTTAAGTTTATTTTCGAAAACATGAAGATGGAGTTATCAATGCTGAAGAAAAATCTGATACATGTAGAAACAGAGATGAAAACACTAAATCCTCAGAGGAAGGTAAAAGATTAAGGTCAGGATTAGGTAGATAAGGGGCAGCTCCTCCCAACTCTAAACCTTTGATTTTTGCACATTGACCTTATGTATGTGATTCTGCTTAGCCACTTGGATTTCTATCATCTGTCAATTTACTTGGTTACTGTATCTCTGTGTAACAAAAAGGCATCTAGAGAAAAAGGGAAAAAGACCAGTTTCTTTCCCTCATGTCAATTCTTGGTCGTGCCGAGGAAGATTGCCAGGAACTCTCGGCAGGAAGAACACCAAGCCACAGTCTGTGCACTGACTGTTACACCGCAGCTTCCTTTACACCATTGTTCGACAGCTGCTGTGTGCCCTGGCTTTGTTGATTTCACACGTGAAGCTGTTGAGACAGATAATGCTTATATATCGAGTCCACTGGCTGTATAAGATCCTGTGCCTTGAGCAGACTTAGTCTTACATCTCCCCATACTCACATTCTCCACACATTATTAGCACTAAAATGTGGTCATGCTTCCACAGCTTTTCCAAGCAGCTAACGCTACTGATGCTGGAACTGAAGCTTTGTTTCTCCTGGATGTCAGCACATGCCAGTGAGAGGTCAACATTATTCCTAATTATAAGGTTCATTGAGGGTTAATTTAAAACATCAGTTTGTCAGGGGCTGAAGAGATAGCTCAGTGGTTAAGAGGACCTGGGTTCAGTTCCCAGCAGCCATGTGATAGCTAACAACCTTTCATAAATCCAGTTCCAGAGGATCTGACAGCCTCTTCTGACCTCTGTGGGCATTCCCTGACAATGCATGCAAAACACTCATACACAGAAAATAAAAATAGTAAGTAAAATATCATTAAAATTAATTTGTACAACTTTTACACTGCTAAAAGCATAAAAGGTCACTGTTTTGTTTTTATTTTTTATTCTAAAAAATATTTTACTTTCAATTGTGTATGTGTGTCTGTTTCTGTGTATGATCATGTGTGTGAGTGTGGGTGCCCGAGGAGGCCTGTGGTGTCAGATCCTCAGGAACTGCACTTACAGGGATTATAAGCAGTCAGGCATGGGTTCTGGGAACTGAACTTAGGTCCTCTTCAAGAGTAATAAACTCTCTTAACTACTAAACTATCTCTCCAGCCCCAGGGGCCATTGTTTGAAACTAAGCTTCTTCACTAGGACTCAACAAACTAGATTAAATATTACAATAGTCTCATGGAAGCTAATGTTGCACATTAACAAGACTTAAACGAAGATACAACGTGACTTGCAGACCAGTAGAAATAACAGTCAAGCTCCGTAAGTAGCTTAGTTCCAACAGGTTTGTAATCAGGTTCCCATGTTTCAGGTCTATAAGAACATAATCTGATGAAAACCAATGTATTATTCTCCTACAATATATGTCTATCTGTCCATTTTAGAAAGAAAACTATCTGCTTTTTGTGCACTGTTGAGGAACAAAGTTTCAGCCTTTATCTGGGCATGTAACTTCTTTTTCTAAGTGAAGCACAATGCATTCTATTTTACAGGGATGAAGCTCTCTCCAGAAATGGAAAAATAAATCAAATTAAAATAATTAAACCAAACACTAAAAATTTCATCATATGAAGGTTTAAGTATTTGCTGTACCCTTCATGGTGCTTTGCCAAGTGGTAAGCACTTGTTTGTTGAGTGAATAACTGATTCCTTGCTCATATGTTCCCATTTGCTATATGAAGGACTTTAGAGTAAGATTTGACAATTCATGTCTATGAAAGGTATGGAATTTGATACATTTCTATGAAAAAACATCACTCTATTTGTTCCTTGATCACTTTGTATATTCTTTCTGCACATTTCTATCCATGATGTGGCTTTGGTTTCAGCTGTGTGATTCCAAGTCATTTTCTTCAGCCAGAACTCTTCTCTTCACCTCCAAGAGACATTCAATCTGTTCACTGTGGGTCTCTGTCTAAAGAAGCAAAAGATGGTTCACAATAGCAAGCGTAAAGGTCAACCTGTCTTCTTAGAGCAGTTCCCTACCATGTATGCTCACATGCACACACACTGACGATTCTTCATTTTTCTCTATCTCAGGTTGTTTCCACAATCCTTTCTCTCAAAATCCAATAAGTCCCAATCTCTCAGCAGCTGTCTTAACCATATCTGTCCCCAAGCAGTTTCAAATTCTAGGTTCTGTATCTTGTGACGTTGAATGGCTCTCTCTGGACTAGTCATCCCACAAATGGATGCTGTTCCCCTGACCGTGCTATGTTCTAACATACCTCTCTTCTTCACTATGAATGTTTGCTTTCAGCTTTAGCATGTCCCCCGTGGTCATGTCCTGTTCAGAGTTAACTCAGATGTCACTTTCTCTATGATGCTTTGCGCCTTTCATTTTCCCCATGTGTCTTGCACATTCCCTTTGTCATACTTCATACACTGTGCTGTGATCTCACATTAGGTTTTTCCTCTGTCAGATGCCAGCAGCTAGAATCATGCACTTTTTCTTTTCTACTCAATGACTGCAGCAAGTATTCAGGGAGTATGTATTGACAAGCAAATGAATAAATACAGTCCTTGGAAGAAAAAGTCCAACGGGTACCATTGGGGCAGACAGTGAGGATAACAGCTCTGGCAGAGAAGAGTAGAACTAGGAGGTAATGAGATGATCCATGGGTCGTTCAGCCCTGCAGCCATCAAATAAATAGATGGTCAGCCTTACTTCCATGGAAAGTGGTCCTATGATGGCAGTAACACAAGAAAAAGTCGGTAAACTGATAATTAATAAATTAGTGCAGTGTACTAAATATGTGTTCAATCTGTGCTGAGAATGCATGGTTTGAAGACAAGTACACTTCGATATAAAGTTAAATGACAGCTCCCCAGTGGCCTCCGCTGTTAATGGTCTGTTACACTAATGTCTATAAGTTCACACAAAACACCTAAAGTATATCTTGGTTTTTAACTTTGTTATTTTATTATCCTTAAGAATAATGTGTAATTCTTTAAAAAATTATTTTAATATTTATCTATTGTTTTTATTTTGTATGTATGAGTGTTTTGTCAGCATGGATGTAAGGATACCACATGCATACAAACCCATGGAGGCCAGAAGAGGTCACTGGAATTGGAATTATAGATGGTTGTTAGCCACCATGTGGGTGCTTGGAAATGAACATGGGGCTTCTATAACAGCAGCCTCTATATGGAGCCATAGACAGATCTCTGTCCGTTTTGGGAGTTCTGGGCAAGGGCAGCTCACTACTTCTCTTAATTTGAGATTGGTTGAACTTCTCACTTTCAACTTCATCCTTATAATTATGACTTTACAACTTACATCATATGTCCCTTCCAATTAAATATCAGGCCAAGCAGTTTCTCAATTTCATCCCTGAATACTTTCCTAATTCCTGGATCGTTACTAGCTTCCTTGACCTAATGAAGTTTATATAATTTCTAGATTAGTAAGACCTGGAACACTAGCAGCAAGTAGACCTATGTCACAGACAAAATTAGACCACTCAGTATATGTATCCGAATCTTATTTATTAAAGATTGAAGCTGGACATAGTGGCTCTTCCGGTTCTACTTGAAATAAGGTCATCTAGGAAAGCCTTTTTCAAGAAAGGACTGAAATTCTGAGGTGTTCATTGCAAGAACACAGTAGGAAAAGCAATCTAACCAGGGAACCCACAGAAGAAGCCATCAGGCTAGAAAAGTGCTGGGTCCATTCAAGTTACAAACAGAATTTGAATGTATTTGATACTTCATGACTGAGGAAGGACTCTGGGATTGTACAAAATTATAAAGATGTGTTGTGGCTGATGTGCCTATTCATCATGAAAAGGAGTTTAATTTCCATCCTAAGCGCACTGGCAATCTCAGGAAGGTTAAAAACATGACAACGACACGGTTAAGTTTATATTTTAAAACATCTGTCTGATATTCTGTAGACTGATGTGCTGGGAAAGAATAATGGAAAAAGAATGACTTTGTAAAAAAAAAACCATTACAGTAACTACCAAATAAATAATGGTAGCCTAGACAAGAAATGCTGCAGGACAAAAGAAAATGGCCTCCCTTTAAATTGACCCCAGGAGGTCAAAAATGATCATGAAGCTACACTTTTAAGGCACCAAGGACAGTTGTGACAGAGAAAATGCTCACACTTATCATTATCTCCATTAAGGAAGGATATAATTACTACACTTCTCAGAGTCATATGCCTGGTTTTGGGAGTGATGTTTTGATGGAAGTGAGAGAGGCTGGACTTGATGTTTGTGATACAATTGACTGGATTTGAAATGAGTCTGGTAGACTAGATCATGTATTGTTGTAAGGGGTGGTGTTTAGAATGATCGTATATGAGGTTTAATGGGCACTGGGAAAAGAAAATGAACAAAACAGTTGTTTGCTTGTATTGGATTTAAATATTAACTAATTGGTACAGGGACCATAAAGAAGGCTTTATCATATTTTCCCTCTGCTCTAAGAAGCATCTTTGCTGTTTCTAATCTTGAACACTGATTCTCTAAGAATAATGCAAAGACTACCTGCATTGTGGTAGTCTTTTCTGCATCAGGACCATCCTGTTCATGAATGTTGACCTAGGACCTCCTAGACTGTCAGAGATGGAGAGAACAAGGGGGCCATTCTAGATCGGCCTAATTTTCTTAGGCACAAACATGGAGGTTGAAACTGAGAAAAGGATTTCCCATGACCAAGTGATAGATACCAGGGGAAGAAAGTCAGTTTTCCTTACTGTGGATAGACCCACAGCCAAGAGCACTTGGGAAACACAGATCAGACTCAATAGTCCTTTAAAATAAAGATAGATATTGACAGAGGACCTGAAGTCATCGGGAGGGGTATTAGGGGGAACAGGGAGAGGACGAGGTCTGAATATCAAAATACATGACATTCTCAAATCAACAGAAGGAATATATATATATGAAGTGCCATAACGCCTCAGAGGTATCAGAGAGTGTGTTGAAAATGCCCTAGACTGGGTATCAGAGTATATCATGGCTCAGCTCTACAGTGCTCATCATTTACTCATCAAGGTATGTTGAACAAATTGCTTTACCTTCTGAGACCCAGTTTCCTCATGGTAAAGAAGAATTCTAATCTCCACATTGTTCGATAGTTGAAGAATTAGCAAAGTACAGCAGTTAAAAGCATGTCATGAACTATAAAATGTACTTGCTCTCATTCTTTTCCTGTGTTTACAGTCATTGCAGAACAGCAGATGGTCTCCATTCAACTTCGTGCATAGAGGGAATGAGTCCAGCTCATAGTGGAGGTGCTTAAAGAATCCTAAGACCAATTTATCAGGAGGCTGTGTTTTAAGTACAGGTGCCACTAATGCAGCTCCACAGGAAATCTTCAGGTTCTTATTTCACGAACTGTAAGATCTTTAATCCTGAACATAGCTTTAGGATATGGTGCTGTTATTTTTATTGTGCTATAAGAAAATCGTCCGTCCAGTTGAAATAACCAGAGTAATTTAAAAAGCCGACATAGGACCATACAACCACTACACAGCAGATTCTGATTTAAAACATTAAGCCATCTTGTTCAAAAAGCCACAGCAGCGTAACTGCTAACAGGGAAATAATTTCTGAAAACAAAAAGGGGGTCCTTAAGGGGGTACTTAAATTGACCAAACTTCATCAGGAAGATGAAGGCACAGTTTTGTTCTCTAGGCAGTGTCAAAATGTAGCTTATGATGCAATATTGCAGTTTTGAACAATTGGTTGTAAAATGACGGGTAAAAACACACTGCAGATGGCCATTAATTACTATCCAGACCCTGCTCCATTATGCAGTGAAGATTGAAAAAGATCCTGCGACAAGACTGCACCAGAAAATGACAGCATCCTCAGGAACCCGCCCTCTTCTGGTCAGTATGGTGTCCTGAGAACAGGGACATTATTCAAATATGCAAATGAGGTATTTTGAACACTTTTCTATTTATGACTTTATTACTCTGAGATGGTTTGGAGTTTTAATTTTGTGGTTAGCCCACCTGCTGTTTCTTTATTAAAATCATAGTTCTGATTAATCAAAAATGTGTTTAGCAGTCAGGTCACATAGATTCCATAAAGCAGGATGCAGGAGTTTGCTCTGCATTCAGTGTGAGATTTATCTTGTAAAGATGCACACTGATTTATATGTGTGCTCACAAGTATGGCACTGAATTAAAATACGAAGCAAGTGGGAAAGGTTCATGGCTTTCTGAATGTGATCATAAATAAGCGATTTCACAACCAAGTTGCTCTGTTTAATATCCATGTTACTCCTCACCCATGAGTATACTGGAGTCTCTCTGATGGTGGTGACTCTGGTAAACCAGCATAGGTTTGCAAAGCCTCATAAAATTGGCATCGCAAATTCACAATTCCATCAGCTGCCATCGTTTTTTATATATAAGACATTAAAGCATGTGAATTCTTTGAAGCAACTGAAATGATGAGGATATTTCATCAGCATGAAAATTTTTGTCCCCTAGCAGTTGCCATGGAATTGGCTCTGGATTTTCTTCTATAGGTTTTGATTCAGGGAGAGAACCCCAACATGATGTCTGGGGAGAATAGTTTACAATAGAGAAAACAGAATATCAAAAAAAGTGTTATAGTTTTCTAAGAATGTTGTCTAGATGTATTATATGTATATACCTAAATTCAGAGTACATGTGGAGTCCATTTTATACTCAAATAATATTTATAAACACCCCATGGAAGGAATATTCTCAGGGAGTTGACACACCAAATTAATACAGTTCCTTTTGTAGCCACTTCTAATATTCTGCCCCAAAGTTAAAATTATTTCAGACATACAGCTAATGAAATATAATATAATATCTAGAGCAACAAAACAGATGAGACACCAAGGTCAGAAGAGTGTTCTTATTCATAATGTGTATGAGAATTTCTCTATGAGTTAACCTGCATTGACAAAGTGTGGGTAGGCCTCCTTCTTAGGGATGGAACTCTGCAATGATAGAAAGGAGGCAAACAGAGTAGAGGAGCGTGACTCCAGAACCACGTTTCTAGCTGTCTTGTATCTTGGGGTCTTTCTGAGCATGTGTATGGTAATACTGGGACTGTATAACATTCTGCAAAAGGCAGAGCTAATAGAAAAAGAGACCTTGAGGGGAGGGGAACCTACTACTATTGTTTGGCTAATGAACTTGTGGTCAGACTGCCTTTTCTGTATTCATGTTTAAAGTAATTGATTAGTGCTATTTTCAGCCATATCAGGAAAACATCTCACTCCATGGTGTGTGATGCTCAGCCTTAAATGGGACATCTATATCGCCTCTCCAGGTGTTCAGGGAACATCATGGAAAAGGAGGCAAAAAGAATGTAAGAACCAGAGAGCAGGGAGCTGTGCCGCAATAAGACATCTGGACATGACATGGTCTTTGCACTCATGAACTCAGGGCCACTGTGATCACCTGCACAAAGCCTACATAGGCTTTGGTCGTCAGATATTTCCTCATGGATGGTGAGGGTTTCATGAGACCCTACTCCTCCCTGAAGGACTATTGATAGTTAATGGTTCATGAGGGAAGGGGATATCACTTTCTTCAGTGGTGTAGCCACTGATATGTTACCTTGCTCAAGCAAATAATGTCCCACTCATTCAGGAAACCCCAGTTAAACTCAGTGGGTCACACACATACACACACACACACACACACACACACACACACACACACACACAAACCTGAAAAGTAGCAAGGGACTTAGGGAAAAGAAAAGTTTCAGCAAGAGAAATAGTGGATGAGAAAGAGTAATGAGGGGTGAAAATGACTAAAATTAAATTCATATATATATATATATATATATGAAACTGAAATAATAGAAAATAAAAGTCAGTGGTTGTCAGGAGTTCAGTGGGGAGCCATAGAATTAATAGTGGCACTGGAGGAGCTTAGGATAGCAAAGTCATTCTGTGTGATGCTATTTGTGGATACATGATATTACACAATTGTCAAACCTGAATTTAATGTGGCACAAAAATGATCCCAAATTTAAGCATCTACTTTAGTCAATAATAATCATGTCTCATTATTGGTTCATCAGTTGTAACAAATGCACCATAGTCTCACGTCATGTTCACAATGGGGGACATTGCAGTTTAGAGAAAGGGAAGAGAGATGATCATGCCTGGGAACTCTGCTTTGTGCTCAACTTTTCTTTAAATACCCTAAAAATAAAGCCCATTTTAAAAAGAAAATGCCTTCTTACAAATGATCCTCTAAAATTCACTGTCGGTAAGGCTTATCCTCTCACATTACAGACAACAATGCTGGGCTGAAACTCAACTATTCGCAAGAAAAGAAAGCAAAGAACCTCTAACACACTAAAGGAAACATTGGAGTGGTTCTGCCTTAGACAGGGTACTCAGTCACTGATAAAAGCTGGGTGGTGGATGGACACCTACACGCCAGAGCTGTTATACCCAGTATGGTAGATATCAGACACATCGTCATACTCTGCCCTAAGACAGTATCTGCATACAGAGTTTATAATGATCTGTAAGGGACAGAATTAGAGAAAAGAAAACATAATAAGAGAAATAAGAGCACAGATAAAGGACAAGCTACACAGTTTTACAGACTAAGAACAGTCATATTTCTCCATCATACTGCTTCTGTTACAGTGTTTCTGAAATATAAAAATAATTTGATTTACAATTTTCCACTGTGATTGTTAAAAATGCAAGTTCTTAAATACCAAATGAGCTTGATTCTCTATGGGCAGCTCTAAGAATTCATAGTCTTAATAAGTAAGTTCCTGAAGTGATTTTTGTTTCCACGTCTATGATTATCTCCTTTATCTGAAAAGCTAAGAAACTGTTTTAAAATATTTATTTATTTTATTTTATGTGTATGTGTGCATTGCTTACATGTATGGAAGTGTACCCGTGACATGCAATGCCCAAGGAGGTCAGAAGAGGACATTGGAAATATAGTTATGGATGGTTGTTAGCCTCCATGTGGGTGCTGGGAACTGAACCAGGTCCTCTGCAAGAACAGTCAGGGCCCTTAACCACTAATCCATCTCTCTAGCACCCAAACTAACAAACTTATAAAAACGCAGTGATTATTAATATACTGTTTATGACAAAGAGAATGACCTGGACACATATGACTACGGAACAGTAGATGACAGAAGAATTTGTGAACTCAAAGCCCTGGTTCTGAAGACCAAAAAGGGAATATTCCTCTCTGTGGTTGTGAGGATGACTTGAGATGTAAAACCCAAGGTGAGATGGGGGGCAAGAAGTTTTTGAAACTCTCTAAAGAGAGACAGTACAGTACCAAATACCACATGTGTATACTACTGATTAATTCAGTAAGACATGAAATAATGTATTCCTTTGGGTTACCCAATAGCATGTCAGTCTGCATTGTCCATGTTGATATCTAAGATCCTCATACTACAGATCCAAAAGATCAGTTTGTGTTTTAATTATCGCTCTGCATTTTCACACTGAGTAGTAATGGTTGAAGCCTAAATAAATGCCCATTTCTTCACAAATAAAATGGGTATGAGGTGAGCTTCTCTTCCTCAGCACCTACATTGCTGTGAGCAGTCATCTAGAAGTCCAGCTCTCAGAGATCTAATGCCTTCTTCTGAGCTCTTTGGCCTTTCAGGACATGGGAGCACTAACCTACATGCAGGCAATACACTCAAACACATAAAAATAAATAAAAGTAATAAAACATATTTTAAAAAGAAGTATTGGTTGTAGATCTTTTGCATGTCTCATAGAATTCTGCTGTCTACCGTTTGGACAGTTTTAGCTGGGCGGTTTGGTATTGCTATTTCAATTTACTTAGGCTATGCATCTGTTTAAACTGATGATCTCTTCTTGATTTATCTTTGGTGGTTTCCATGAATTTAGAAATTAATGCATTTATTTTAGATTTTCAAATTTACCAGTATAATTGTTTGGGTTTTTTTTTTCTTTTGGTATCTGTTGTGATGTTTCCTCTTTAATCTCTGATGTTGTTTATTTGGATTTGCTCTTTCTTTCTTTTGATTAACTGGGCTAAGAGTCTATCTATCTTGTGTAACTTTTCAAAGAGCCAGTTCTTAGATTCATTAATTCTTTGTATTATTTTCTTTGTTTCCAATTCATTAATTTCTACTTTGATTCTTTTATTCTCCCTAGGTTTGGGGTTGGTTTGTTTTTGCCTTTCCAGAGTCTTGAGTTGTACTGTTATGTCATATGTCTTTCTGACTTTTTAGATGTAGGCACTTAGAGTTATGAACTTCCCTCATAGAAATGCTTTTAAAGTGTCCCAGAGATTTTTTGAGTTATAGTATCATTTTCTATTTAGTTCCAGCATATTTTTATTTCTTTCTTAACTTCTTCTTTTACCCATTCATCTTTCAAGAGTGTGTGGTTTAACCTTCATGAGTTTGTGTAGTTCCAGTGTTGATTTTAAGTTTTATTGCATTGTGTTCTGATAGAATGCATGGACATATTTCAATATGTTTTATTTGTTGAGGTTTGTTTTGAACCCCAGGATGTGGTCAGTTTTGAAGAAAGTGCCATGGGGTGCTGAATAGAATGTGTATTCTTTGAAGCTTGGTGCAAAATTCGGTAGATATCTGCTAGGTCCATTTGATGTAAGCTGTCCTTAAATTCAGATACCTCTCTGTTTATTCTTTGTCTAATTGATCTGTCTATTGGAGATAGTGGGGTACTGATGTCACCCACTATCACTAAGTTGAGGTTAATCTGTGTTTTATAGTCCTGTAGCCCTGTTTATGTGAAATTGGATGCACCTTAGTTTGGTGCACTTATCTTCTTGATTATAATATCTTCATTGTCCATCGATCCTTTGATTAAAATAAAGTGAACCTTTTTATCACTTCTGATTAGTTTTAATTTGAAGGCTATTTTATCAGATATTAGAATTATAGCACCAGCTGGCTTCTTAGTGCCTCTCGTTTGGTATGTTTAATTCCATCCTAAGGTAGTGGCTAAACTTGAAGGTAAAATGAGCTTCTTGAAGACAACAAAAAGATGAATTCTATTTCTTAATCCTTTCCACCAGCCTGTGTCTTTTGACTGGGGAGTGGAATACCTTGATACTTAGAGTTTTAATGAAAGATGTATATTGGTTACTGCCATTTTAATTTGTTCGGGTTTTTGTTCGTATTTTGGGTTTCCCTTCTTCTTTGACTATAATAGTTTTGTTTGCTAAAGTTTGGCATCCATGGTCATTTAGAACCAGGAATACTTTAGTAGAGGCTCTTCTGGCTTTCATAATTTGCATTGAAAAGTCAGCTGTAAAACTTGGTTTTCTCAAGTAGCTTTCAGTACCCTCTCTTTCTTCTGTACAGTTAGTGTTTTTACTATGACATATTGTTGGAAGTTTTTGTTCTGGTCTTTTCTAATTGGTGTTCTAGGTGCTTCCTTTATCTGTATGGGTATGTCTTTCCTTAATTTAGGGATGTTTTCTTCTATAATCCTATTAACAATCTGGTCAATGCCATTCGTCTGAAAGCAAATTCAATTCTCCATTGGTTTACTTATGTTTGATTGTTGATGTAGCTTGGTTGCTTTCTGCTCAGGTATAAAAAGTTAGTTGGCATGTGCTTCAGGTTGTTTCAGGGTAGTGAACTGGTCTGGGTACTAGTTAGGTCTGTGGCAGGAATATCTAGAGGGGGTCCAAGGGCAACATGGGAAGAGGGAAGCTTGTTGAAGATCTAACAAATGAAGCTGGAGAATTCAGCTATTCTAGGTGCAGGGGATCAGGATGCATTGGGAAGTCTTTACTAAAAGGGTAGTCCAGAGATCTGAAGTGGAAAGAATGGAATAGTTCTGGGTCCAAAGCTAGAAGAAGAAGGCATTGCAGGGACAGAGTGGAGTTGTTCAGGTTGCAGAATAATCAAGATGCAGTGCTCCAGATCTGAATGACCAGCACAGTAAGCAGATCTATTGCAGTCAGATCAGAAGGCCAGGAGCAAGGTTGGGGTGGGGACAGCCTGTGGAGTCTCTAACAAACTAAAGGAGAAGATTAAACCAGTCTGAGTTCAGGGGATCAGGATGAGGTGAGCAGGTGGTCTGGACTAAGAGGCTTGTCCAGAGATCTGGGGTGGAAAGAGAAAGAGGATGCCTGGGTCCAAGGCTAGAAAGGGGGGCCAAATGCAGTTGAGAGTGGAGTTGCTCAGGTTGCAGGGAATCAAGCAGTGTATGCAATTTCAAACATTCAGCTGGGTTGAAAGAGGAATGAGCAGTAAGAATCCTTATACCTGCTGCTTACAAGCATAGCCTTAACCTTCTCTCTGTTTGTTTTTCTTGTTTATACAAATGCTATGCTTCTGTATGTTCCCTTATTTTGTCTGTTGTCACATTTTGCATTCAGACTGAGTAATTTGAGAATACATTTCAGGTATGTTGATGTGTCACCTTTAAATACTGGGGCATTCAGCCACAAATTAATGATGCTGGTTTCAAATTAAGATTCAGTGAAAACCAGTCCACATCCAAGTTTTTCCAAGTGCCTTTAAGAAACCTCTTTTCATAGATTTGTTTCTGAATCCAGATCCAATCAAAGTTCACATATTACATTACAGCTATGTGTCTCCTCGATGTCTTTTGAAATAGAACAATTTCAACACCTTCCTCCTTGTCTCACAATATTGACTTTTTGAAGCTTCTGGGCCAGTTTTCTTATCCAATTTCTCACATTCTGGATTTGTCTCATTTTCTCCTGGTGTTGGGAACATGGGGCTATCTATCTACCTGTAGAATGTTAAGTTCTGTCTATTTTGTTATTTTTCTCCTTAAGGCTAGAAGAATTGAATCATTTGCCCACAAAGCATACATTTTAACATATGGTGTGCCTCTCTATCTTTAAGTAGAACAGACAATATCTTCAAATCTAAGATTGCTTTTTGCAGCTGTCAGTGACTGATTTTATTGACTATTTTGGGACACTTTTAAAGGACAAGGGAGGTCACTGGCCAAAGAGCACACTGGCAGAAGATGATTCTGCAGGTATGGATAACTACACCGAAATAACATCTGAGTGCTTCACATGACACTTGTTTGAATGCCTATGAATCTGATTGTATGGGCCTTTCACTTTGCATTTGGCCTGTGGATACACATACTCATCAGTTCTTAGAACAGCCTTATATTGTTGATACTATAATCCCATTTTAGAAAAAAGAGGCATTCAAATGTTTTATTTAGAATGGATTTGTCTTACTCTATAACTTGTAAGATTTCCATAACCTGACACGCTAAGAATAAAGGCCCTGTGTCTTTTGCAGACCGATGGGCTGCTAGAGGATAAACAGAGCACAATGCTGAAAACATTGTGAGAACATGCTTCAGCAGGGAGAAAGGACCTATTAGAAAATCTTCACATCCACACTGAACCCCAGGGTGGATGAGTTTTAGTGTATATATGAAGGAGTTTGGAATGCTATCTGATCTACAGTTAGAAAAGCTCTACATGCACCTTCTGGCACCCTTCTCTCAGGGAAGACTCTTTCTTTTGTCCTCCACTGACAGCTGTGGTCTGCAAGATTTTTAGCTCTACAAGGTGATGAGGTACTATTCTTCTGGGAAATATGCATACTGAAGAACTAGAGTGATTCTAGGAAGTGGTTGGGGAACTAAAGTGGGGCTCATACTAGTGCCCTAAACTAGTTAAGGGATTAATGTTTATACCTGACTAGAAATAACTGTCACGTAAGTGATGCCACAGCATTTCCTCTAATAAGGAGAACATTTAGTGCGGAAGTGGCTTTATGCGCCATTTAGATGAAATTCTCATTTTTATCACTGAGAAGTACTGAATGAATGCCTTCTATTTAATTCTTCTTATGAAGCCCCAGATTCATGGAAAATAGAGGTGAAAAGCAACTTTGCAAGACCTTTTCTCTGGGGCTCATTTACCTCACCGGTCTGAAGGCATCATGACACATAGGAAACAAATGGTAATTAGGAGTGGAAGCTGATGATTTGATTTTGTTAAGTCTAATGTAATTAGGGACATAATTTGATTCTCTCTAATATGTCTATTGAGTAAGAAGTCATCAACAAAACTCTGGATGCTAACATGGAAGGATAGAGAAAATGCTGAAAATTATTCCACATCCCCTTTCTAATTCTACTACTCTCTGCCTTTTCCCCATCCTAAGTGTCATTTTCAACCTCAAATATCATGAGAGCTTAGTCTTGGGCAATGTGGGGCTTCACCAATTATCTAAGTTGCATTTGACAACAGTCAAACCCAAAGAGTCAGGGCTTTTAATTGCTAAGCCATCTATCCAGCAAACCTCCCACCCCCACAAATCTGCAACCATTACTTCTTAAATTATTCAAAAACATAGTAACAGAGGGAGAACCCCCAAACCTCCTATGAACTCAATATCACTTTAATACCAAAACGAGATAACAACATAATAAAAAGAAAACGATAGGCCCATATCCTTAAGGAGCAAGATACAAAGATTCTAAACAAAATATTCACAAACAGCATATAGACACACATCAAAAATATCATCCACCATGAGCAAGTCAGTTTTATTCCAGAGATGCCCAGATGGCTCAATATATGTGTCAGTAAATGTAATAAGCCATATAAATGGACTTAAAGACAAAATTCCCATGGTCATCTCAATAGATGCAGAAAAGGTCTTTGGCAAATTCCAACATATGGTCGTGAGAAAAGTCCTAGAGTATGGGGCTGGAGAGGTGGGTCAGCAGTTAAGAGCACTGCCTGCTCTTGCAGAGGACCTAGGGTTGGTTCCCAGAACCCATATGGTGTCTAACAATCAACCGTAAATCCAGTCCCAGGGGATCTGATGCCCTCTTTTGATCTCCATGGACACTGCATAACACAGGTATATCATACATATAGGAAACACACTCATACACATAAAATTAAAATAAAATATATATATTATTTTTTTTAATTTCTAGAAGGAATTGGCTGGAGGGAACATACCTCCACATAATCAAAATGATATACAACAAATATACAGACAGCATCATTTTAAACTGATAAAAACTGGAAGCATTCACATTAAAATCAGGAACCAGACAAAGCTTTCCACTCCACTGTCTCCACTCCTTTTCAATACAGTGCTTGAAACTGTTGCTAGAGTAATAATACAGGAGAAGGAAACTAAAGGAGTGCTAATCAGAAAAGAAGAAGTCAAATTATCACTGTTTGGAGATGCTATGATATTATATATATGAATCCCAACAATTCTACCAGAAAACTGTAAGAAATTATCAATAATTTCAACCAAGTAGCAGGTTACAAAATCAACTTACAAAATTCAGTAGCCTTCCTATAGACCAATAACAAGCAATCAGAGAAAGCATTCATGGAAACCCTCCCATTCACAATAACTTCAAAAAAATCTAGGAATAAACCTAATCAAAGTTATTAAAGATGTCTACAATGAAAAATTTTAAACCTTCAAAGAAAGAGATAGGGGAATGCATCAGGAGATGGAAGTTACTACTGTGCTCATGGATAAGAAAAACTAGTATTGTGAAAATGATGATCCTACCCATAGATGCAAAGCAATGTTAGTCAAAATACCCCTGATATTGTTCATAGAGCTAGAAGCAACAATCCTAAAATTCATATGGAATTACAAAAGACTCCAGATAGCCAATGCAATTTTGGGTAAAAAGAGCAATGCTGGGGATCATCCTACCAGATGTCAAAATATATGACTATATGCTATAGTCGCAAGATCAGCACGGTACTGGAACAAAAATGGACACATAGATCAATGAAACATAATAGAAAACCCAAATATGAGTACAAGCAGTTTCAGCCACCTGATATTTGACAAAAGTACCAAGAACACACAATGGAAGAAAGACAGCATCTTCAACAAATGGTGTTGGCAAAACTGAATGAAATTGGATCTTTATTATTCACCCTGCTTAAGAGTCAACTCATAATGGATCAAAGACTTCAATATGAAACCTGAAACTCTGAAACTGATAGAAGAAAACAGAATTAGTACCCTTCAAGTTATAGCTGTAGGAAAAGACCTTCTAAATAGGATATCAGTTACTAAGGCATTAAGGTCAACAATCAATAAGCTGAACCTCATTAAACTAAAATACTTCTGTACAACAAAAGAAACAACCAAGGAAGTGAAGAGGAAACTCAATGAGTAAGAGAAAATCTTCACCTGATACACATCCAAAAAAAGGTTAGTATCTAGAAAATCCAAAGAACTCAAGAAGATAGATGAATCAATAAAAATATGGGCTAAGGAATTGTGCAGAGGGTTCTCAAATGAAGAACTAAAAATGGCTAAGAAACACCTTAAGAAATACTCAGTATCCTTAGTAATTAGAGAATGCAGATCAAAACCACTTTAAGATTTTTATCTTAACTCAGTCAGAAGGGCAAAGATCAAAAGCACAAGGGACAAAATGCCAAAGCGGATGTGGAGAAAGGAGAACACTCATTCCCTGCCGGTGGGAATGCAAAATAGTGCAACCACTATGGACAGCAGTGTGAAGAACTCAAAAAAACCTAAAAATGAGTCTACCTATGATTCAGTTATTCGAGTCCTTGGCATGCACCTAAAGGACTCATCCTACTGTAGAGATACCTGTACATCCATGTTTGTTGCTGCTCTTTTCACAATAGCTAAGAAATGGAAACACCTGAAATGTCCCTCAACTGATGAATGGTGTAGAGTAAATCGGTTTTCCAAGGGAAAAGCCTGATGAGCTGGGGACAAACACCCCTCCCAGACCAAGTGGTATTACGCAGAACCACCTTGTGCAGAAAGACAAGGAGCCCTGAAAGTCTTAAGCCCCTCCCACCCTGTCCATTGGCCTTAAATGCGAGAAGAGGAGGGGTTAAAAACATTTAAACTTGGGGCGCCAGGATGCCAGCTCTTTTTCTTCCCCCATTGGCCATTTGGATCCAACCACTGGGAAGTCGCAAGATCCAAGCCTCCTGGATTTACTAATGTAACTTGCAGAGGGAAGGGTGGGCGCCCATGTTCTGTAACTAACCTCCCCTACTCACTGCTCTGTTAGTAAGCCCAAGTAAACTAGCTAGAAGTTGCCTAACTGTGAGTGGAGAAATTTGTGTTTGTTGCAAGGCCTGGGGAGATTTGGGGGTTGCAAGGCCTGAGGAGAGAGGCAGGCTAAGTTGGTCTGCCTCTCCCAAGAGAAATTTTAATAACAAATGGATAATGAAAATATGATAAATTTTGTTTTTTTTTTTTTTTTTTTTTTTGGTCTTTTTGAGACAAGGTCTCCCTGTAGTCCCAGTTAGCCTGCTCTATGTAGACCAAGCTGGCCTTGAACTCTCAGAGTTCCGCCTGCCTCTGCCTCATAAGTGCTGTGATTAAAGGTGTGTGTCACTCCACCTGGAGAAAATGTGATATATTTAGACAATGGATTTCTACACAGAGATAAGGAAAAATGAAATTATGAAATTTGCAAGTAAATGGAAGGAACCTGAAACTATTTTTTTTCTAAGTGAAGTTGCACAGACTCTGAAAAATAGGTGATAAATATTTCCTCTCTGTTGTGGATCTTAGCTCCATATCCTGCGATATGAGTACATATCCTGATGTAACAGCTGAAATCGGGAAAATGGGAAGGAGGCATATAGGTAAAGGGAAAGAAAGCCTGAGAAAGGGGGACTGTAGGATAGATGGTATCAAGAAATGGGGAAATTCAACTTGGAAGGGAGGAGGGAAGGACATACAAGAGCCATGGTGGTAAAGGGGAAGAAGGAAGTCCAGAGAGGGGGATAAAAAGAGACAGGTACTATCAAGGGAAAATGGGGAAAATGAAGGTACGTAAACTGGGGAGGAAGGAGGGAGGTTATACAAAGAGAGGAGACATAAATAAAACAGGTTTCATAAAAATACAGAGGGAAATGTATTAACTCACACTTCCCCGAAAAATACACATACAGTGTCTGAACATGAGTACATATATATACCTGAAGGTTAAATAACAAGGAACACACGGCCAGAAAGGCGAATTCTTCCTTAGAGTTGTTGATCAGGGTAGCCCAAGAAACTCCCAAAATAACACAGGCTATTGCCATAGCCCTTGATTATCATCATGAACTAGAAGGTAAGACACTATTGCTGAAGACAGAGCATACCTTGGGCACAGGAACTGGAGCAACGGAGATGGAGCTGACTTGGAGGCTTTCTTGAAGACTAGCTCTCATAGTTCTAATGGATACTATCATGCTCTTAATGGAGAATATGAATCAATGGTCCAACCCAGTTCTAAAGCCCAATAGCCACAAACACTATCACAACAATCTTTCCCTATTAGCATGGTAGTAGCCCTTTTATCTAGGGGGGTGATCAACAGCTATTTAATTGGACTTAAAGCCCTCTCAGTGGGAGAGAACTCAGAAGTAACACTGTAGACATAGCCAAATATACATGGCTGGAGAGGTCATAGATCCCAAAGAAAACCCTATCGTTGTCATCTCTCCAGACAAATGAAATTTCTTACTGTATGCTAAATATGCACCCCAGTATTTACAGACAAATATACTGTACACCACTCATCGAAGAAGCTTTTTTTTTTTTTTGCAACAGATGGATGCTATTATACTGTTCTCCAGCACTAAGAGACACATCTACTGTGAAACCTCTCCACCTAAGGCTCACAGCACATAGGAGAACAGAAGGTAGAGTGAACACTAATACATCCCCAACTCTCACCAGTGAAGCTTCATCATACAACAGAGTGTGAAGTACACAGAGAGCCACAACTGGCTAAGTTTTGGTGAGTAAGAGACTGCAGAGTGTGTGTCCCTGGATAGGTTTCCCATATAATACCTCACCCACCCATGGCTCAGGGACCATTGTGGAAGAGGAGGTAGAAAGACTGTAAGAGCCAGGGTTGGAGAATGAACATAAAGAAACAAGGGCTTTCAGGACACTTGGAACTTGTTCATACGAACTTGCAACAACGGTGGTAGAATGCATAAGACCCATATTGACCCAATTAGACAAAAACCCATAATAGAATGAGGGAAATGGGCAGCAGGCCCCAACCCTAGCTGAGGAGCTATTAGCAATTGATTAGTGCTGGATTAGGGAGAGATCTTCTTTAAGGAAATGACTCTAGATAGGTTGATTAAACTCTAGTGAATGAACTTGCACCAATGAACAGCTGGGCACAAATGCTTGACCAGATAGGACTCAACATCTATGACAGAATGCATGAAATCCAGTAGGTGGGAGTGCTCTGGGAGGAACAGACAGGGTTGGGTGTCTAAATTTGATTAAGATCTATTATATAAAATTCACAAGAATGCAATAAAATATTTAAATAAAGAAATTGCATACACTAATGATAAAGGAAGTGGCCCTGCCTCAATTTGACACCTGGCTTGATGTATAATACACACGGCTCTGGGCTGGTGACTTCACCATTTAGTACCTGGTATTCATCCTGTGTAAGCAGAAATAACAACAGTGTCTTCCTCAGAACATTGCTGTAAAACCTGTGGCTTTAATGTACGTGTAGTTCTCATAACGGTGCCTGGCATACAGTGTGTACTCATCAGAGGCTTGCTTCTACTATACCAAGAGAAAAGCTCAGGATGTGCTGACCCAGAGGTTAGAGGTGCAAGAAACCTGGGAATAGCATGGTTTCCTTTCTTCCCTGTCCTACCCACCCTAAATAGCAAGCGCTAATAGCTTCCATCACAAGCAAACTGGGTTCTTCACAATGTCCTAGTAACACCTCAGTCCAATCCCGTTTCAATTCTGCTTTATGAAAGTTTTGCCTTCGCACACAGCCAATGAGAATCAGCACCTGTGTTACAGGCACAGGCAACCCTCCCCCGTACCGAGCTACCAGACCCCACCCCCTTCTGTGACGCTGCGGCTTTCTGTTTCTTCCTTATTCTGAGCACAAGAGATTTTCTATTTTATGTATTTAAAGGATTGTTAAAGCTTTATGTAGTTTTTCAACGTGTTTGGAAAAGAAGCATCATCACCGTATCTTTTTATCTTATTACTTGGATCTTAAAGATGAAACTGGACTCATATATATATATATATATTCAAATTTGTATCAGGTTGCCAAGGGGATAAACCAAAGCACTTTAGCTTCCCAAAGAATGTGAACATTTAAGAAATGTCACAGGTAATAGGGAAGTACCTATTAATTTAAAAGAAGTCTTGAAATAAAAATTGAGGGATTATCAGATTCTAAAATAGAGGCAGAGCCATGAAGACAAAATTACTGTGGAAAAAGCCTCCAGAGTATCAGCAAAAAATATGTGTAAGACGGTAAGAAATTCTAAGTTTAGATGGCAGGAAGAGTAGTGTATATAGGCATCATTGGAAAGGAATTCTATACAGGCATCTCTGTGTCTGTGGGAATTTGTTCCAGTACCCCACACAGACACCAAAATCTGTATTTTCAAGTCCAACATAATACATTTAATTAACACATATTCTCCAGTATCATTAAATAATGTAGGTAATTTATAATCCCTAACATGATATGCATGCCTTAAAAGTAGTTGTTATACTATATTACTAGGAACATAAGAGGAAAAAGTGTGCATACATGTTTGTTACAGAGGCAATTGTTTTCAGTTCACAGCTGGTTAAATCTGTGAATCAGAGTCTTTGGGTAGGATCTCTCTCTCTCTCTTTGTGTGTGTGTGTGTGTGTGTGTGTGTGTGTGTCTGTGTGTCTGTGTGTCTGTGTGTGTCTGTGTAGGTACACATAGTACCTACACACAGAATTTATATATATTTATACGCACACAGAGTAAATGCAAACATAAAATTTAAATGTGTTAAAGCTAAAGATTGTTTTGCAGAGAAGTGAGATCTCAAGCTTCATGAATAAAAGCGCAGTTTCAGGAAAATGGGAAGGTTGCATTGGGTTTAATCACCAAGAATCACTTGACAATGGTAAGAGGAATTTTGGTGGAATGGCAAGCACATTGAGTCTAATGGAACTGATATAAGGATAAATATGTTACAAAAATTGGAGAAATCTGAGATTTTTTTTTTCATGTAATCCACAAACAAGCTCACAAATCTTACGGTATGTCACCCTGGGATTCCACACAAGCATCTCAAAATCGATACACCCAAATTGAGTTTGTTCTGTGCCTGCTTTTCTCCTCCTCTCCCTGTACATTGGCCTCCTCAAATACTCCACGTCTCAGTGCATGTCACTAACTGTGCATTCAGGTTTTCCTATCAAAACCACTCAACTGAAGATAAGAGTGCAGGACTAGGCTTTAGAAGCCTCTAAGGTGCTCACTCATACAGGAAAGGATGATGGTTCCATTTTCTAGTTGGTATGGCCTTTCATTTCTGGGAAGGAAATAACTCCTGGAAGCAGAAAAGAGGGATGGAATCATGTTATCATAGTACTCATGGTGGCCTTGTTTGCCACACGAGAATCAGGGAAGGCATTGTTTGAAATCTCATTTTTATGGCTTGTAGACTCAATATTCTTTCTAAATTTAGGCATGCATTTGTCTCTTAAATTTGGAGGCTGTTTTATTTATCTTTTTTGGATACTTCATAAATATTAAAGAAGAATGAACATCTATCATCAGCTACTTACATGACATTTTACTCTAAAAGCTAGTTTTTAATTTATTTCTTTTCCCCAAACACACACACACACAAACACACACACACACACACACACACACACATGATAGGGAACTCACTTTATCATAATTTAATATAGAAATAGGTGAATCTCACAAGTGGCACCTGAGGTCATTGAAAAAAGTATCAAGCATCAATAGTCTAGATATGATGAGACTTAAAAATGATAAGCAGAGGGATGGAGTCACTCACAGAAAGGGAAAGGATGGCATGGTCTGGAGGAGGATACAGCTTCTAAGTGAAGAGTTGTATTCAAATCCTTTTGGGGTAGCAATTTCCCCCTAGGTAAAACCTTCCATCTTGGAGGGAAGGTCCTTAAGATGCAGAATGTTAAAGGGAGGAAAACAACAAAAGGTCTAAAGGTGGTAAGCCACATGATGTCTAATGGGAAGTGAAACATTCCATGGTACAGGAAAACTCATTAAACTCAGAAAGTAAACAACTCAATAGCTTCAGGAAGTCCCTGAGATAGACTAGTTCACTCTGCTCCTCCATCCTCAAGCTTATAAAAGCCCTGAGGACATCTGAGATAATCCTCAGACTAGCCAAACCACCTGCAAGAAACAGAGACAAGCAGAGCTGTCTAGAAAGAGCAGAGATCAACTGAGCTCCTGGGTGGGGCAGATCACAACTGTCTGTAAAAGGCACTTTGCAACCTGTCCAGCTGCCTGCAAGTTCTGCAGAGCTCTCTAGGTTCCCTGCTTTCATGAACAGTCACCCATTCTGCGGGGGGGGGGGGGGGGGGGGGGTTGTGTGTTGCCTTTGAGTCACTTTTACTCCTGGAAAATCAACTTCTCATTTTCCTACGAAAAGTTCAGATTCCTCTAAATAACCCCAGATAATCAAATGGGAGGGACTCAAATCCCTTATAAAATACCATTATATAGTTGTAGTTTTTTCTAGGTTTACGCACATCTTCTTGTATACTTAATTTAAATAATCTCTACATTACTTATACTTAATATAATGTACATTATACGTAAATAGCTGTTGCACTGGATTGTTTAGGGAAACATATCATCTCTCTATATGTTAAGTAGTTAAACCAATCATCATTAACTTAACTTTATGTGCATGTCAGCAAATACCTAACTTAGTTTAGAAATTTTGTGCATTGATAGTTGAGCCTGTAGGTGTGGAACCTGTGGAAGAGCCAATTGTTTTATATTACCATATTCAAATAGACTCATTAATGCAAAAATCCAATTCCTTGCTCCTCCATGAAAAGTAAGAAAGTAATATAGAACACCCAGGGATTGGGGGTCAAGAAGAGTTAGATGACTTTCCAACTATTGCTGTATTTGGCTCTAGCCTTAATTCTGTCTTCTATGTGATGACAACAAGTGCATTGTTCATACAGTGATGAGAACAGAAGCTGGGAACTGGACAGGCAGCTCTGGGCAGAGAACATCAAAGCAGGAATTTTATAAATGTGTTGGCTTTCCGGCTAGGAGTATCAGAAGGGAGTCCTGGTTTCTTATTTCCTCCTAAATGCACACACACCCCGCCTGGAGACTGAAGCTGAAATTCCAATCCAAACTCCAATCCCTTCTGTTGAACAGCTTTGGAACTAGATCTCTACATTTTCATGGTAGAAATGGGTGTTATCTATTCTACAATTTCATCCTATCCCTTAAATGATTTGGGCATTGCCTTTTCAGAGGGGACTGCTACAGTAACATTAAAAGCCCATTAAGGGAAAGCTATTCTCTTCTGGTCAAGAAAATGGAATCTCTGGGACGGAAACCCTAACATTCCAGTTGGCTGGTCCATCACCTAACTAGAAGACCAACCCTCAGGAAAGTAGATTTACCTAATTCTATGCATTGACCTCTCCTTAGAGATAGGAGGAAAATTTATCCCATAAATTATATAACAGACTTTTTTCTCCCAGAACCCCTGCCCTAATGAAATTATATAGGGCCACCATGAGGTTCTGTTAGGTCTGCCTGAGTCAGTACTCAGAAAGGCATAATTTTTCCTTTCTGCTCTCCTGTCTCTCTCTGAGAGGCTGGCTGGAATGTAAGCATGTTTTATCTGGTACTTTAAACTTTTTCACTCTTCCTGTCAAACCCATCTCTTCTCCACGTGGCTCCTTGATTGCCGTGTGACTGCTTGCCACAGGACATGGTTTTCAATTTTTCTTCTTTGTCTTCTTCCTTTGGGCATCTTTATGTTATTAAATACTTTAAAAAAAAAAAAGACTAAGAATACCAGGAGGGGAGTGTGGTTTCCCTAGTAAAATGTACACGCCATATGTGACTAACACAAATTTCTAGTAACGATAGGCTAATAAAATTCAATAAGAAAAAGCATCTCACAAGCTTAATAAAGTGCCTGCTACAGAGAAGTGACTTGGTGTTAGTGTTTCTTAAGAGTATTTGCATTCTGCATTAGGTTACAGAAACATTAAAGAATAAAGAGTGTTTTCAGCTAAAGCCAAAAGCAGATCAAAGTGATGGGACTTTTGTCACAGCTACAGAGACTAGAGGCTGTGGAGGTAGAGGTATTCTCCTGATTTGGGTAGGTGTGACTCCTTGCTCACATTATCCTAGGCCTTCACAGGTAGGGTATAATGCCAAGCTGATCCTGAAAGCCAAGCTGGCAAGTAGATTGAATGCTATAATGACATAGATACTTCTATGAAGCCTGTGACTGAGTATAGGTCTCAATGAGAAGATCCTAAACTCTTAGTCACTCATAGGAAATTGATTAGAGTCAGCCTCCAGGTCATCTCGGACATGGGGCAGAAAACCTACACATCCAACTATATGTTGCAGCTGATCAGGGAATACCCAGATAAAAGAGTAGCAATCACTGATTCACGTATACCTTGCTCCTGGAATTGATAGGTAAGTGTTTAGTAGATGGTGCATCTTGTGCAAACTGTAAGACCTTCTATCTAAAATTGGAAGAATATTATTTCCAGTTCCTTGCTGAAGTTACATGTTATGATGACTGAAAATGATTGATAATTTCTACAGAGAATACCAAGAAACATTTGGGATAAGCAAGAGAGATGTCCAACCCACACACCCAATCTGCCTGGGGCTAGTTCTTGACTATTATATGTTTTACTCTAAGTTCCTTAATAACCCAGAACCCAACTGCATGCTGGCTAAAATGGCTTTTGATGTCATCATAGAACTCAGTACACTGGATGAAGATTCATAGGAAGACAGCATCCTCATGCACTTTTGATAGTACAGGAGAAGAATGTGATGCTACAGAGAAGGCTGAAAATAAATGCACCGAGAACTCTTCTTCCCTTCAAGGAATATCTTTACAAATCTCTATTCTTTAGTCTTCTTTGATTTCCCATGGCAAAGAAACCAATTCAGCTGTATGGAATTAACCTGGAGCCTTTGTACAACACTCCTCTGAGAACCTTCTGTTCTTTCATTTATGTTTGTCTTGGCTTTCCTGAGTGTAGTTATTACTGTTAAAAAATATGAATATCTTTATTTCATAGAAACCTCAGTAACTTTCAGACACGTGTCGAGGACTAAAAATATATGTGGTACTTAGGTAATCTAACCAGTTCTAAAGTTAGCAATTTTGTATTAGTAGGATAATCAGAAAAGTGTACTTAATTACAATTTAAATAGTGCTCAATATGATTTCTTAGTTTCCATGATCTCTCCCTTAATTTTGGTGATTTCCTTTCAGAAAGCAACTTTCCTGTGCTCTCACTACTGATGTATTTCTTCATACAAAAACCCAGAAGTGTTAGATTAAGTGAGAAAGCATTTTGTGTTTCTGGACTGAAAGTCAAGAATTGAAATATTTCCCATTTATGTGTTATAAAGGTCACCACAGTTTCTTTGCTTTCTAGAGCTGATAAGTTGAAAACTTTCCTTGCACTAAAAATCCACATAGCCCTCTTATAAAGCTTATTATAGAATAATATTAAAGACTTTGTCATTAATTATTTTCAGTATAAGTCTGAGCTTTACCACTTGGTCTCTATGTGATAATGTGCAAATTACTGATTTTTCTCAATTTCTTTGTTTCTACAATTGTAAAATAGGAGTGATAATAATGGGTTTATTTCATAAGATTAGTCTGAGAATTGCTTAGATGATACTTGAGAAAAGTAGAATACTTCCTAAAAATTATAAATGTGCAATGAATGTTGTATGTCACTGTGAAAAAAATCATATATGATGTTAGTGCCAGTTTGCCTGCCAGTCTTTCTACATGCAAGTCATAAGAAGAATGATTTCTGCACAAATCCAATGAATATATCCACAGAAAATAATTCCTAATCTTAGATCTGCTACTTAAAAGCTATGAGATGTTCAAGTTATTTCTCATCACTACAACCATTTCTTTAGATTTGGACCAATAGGGCATTCTAACATCTCCAATTAGCAATGACTTTAGAAAATTGCAGAGTTTGGGCACATTATTCTATACCCAGTTACACTGCAAAATAGTGAGTGAAATAGGAGAAAATAAATACCTAGTAAATGACATTAAAAAATTTACTTTGAGGTGGACAGTATTATAGCCAATTAGACTATATTACATAAATAAAGCATTCAAATTCAAAATATTATTAGAGATTAACATTCTATTTTCAGAAGTAAACTCCACAAATATCATCTATGTTGAGTATGCATTGTGATCTGAAAAGAGTCATGATGACTTAATATGTACATAATTTTCCCTTACTAATGTAAAACCACGAAGGTTTAAATATCTCAAATGTCTTATTGGCTGGCTATTTAGCTCCAGGTACTCTGAGTTCTGTAGTTCCCCATTATGAGTTTTACTGCAATCAAATGAAGGCATTGACAGGGTTGCTTTTCTCTCTGGAGACTCGGGTGAAAGTTTTTCTCTGATTTTACATTAGCTGAGGTTGTCTACCATCTCTTAGTCATGGACCTTTCCTCCATCTACAGAACGTGTAATATCACCATTCTCTAACTAGCCCCTGTAGTCACTGGTGCTTTTGTAAGCCACAATTAGAAAAGGGCATCTGACAGCCGGGCATGGTGGTGCATGCATCTAATCCTAGCACTCAGGAGACAGTGGCACGTGAATCTCTGTGAGAACAAGGCCAGCCTGGTATCCATAGCAAGTTCCAGGCCAGCTGGGGATGCAGGGAGACTCTGTCTCAAAAAAAAAGGAAAAAGAAAAAAGAAAGAAAAGGGAAACTGGATTTTAAGGACATTTTTTCTTGAATCCAAACAAGACATTCCTGGTTAACATGGCCTCAACAAATTCATCTGCACATTTCCTTTTTCTGTGTCCAGGTATTAGGTTCCAGCTATTAGGAACATGTTTGGTCACCATTATCCTACTTCCTCAAATAGGTAAACTGTACAACAAAGCACAATCTACAACATGAAATTATTGGCAAAAAAGAGACATTTGGTTGCTTGAAAGACATTAGAAAGGACATAAATGATAAGTTACAGACTTAAAAATATAGGCAAATATGTTCATTTGTTTTATTGAATTTTTGGTGAATTTTTTATTTTTCTGTAATTTTTAATTGAATTTTTGTGAATTTCATATAGAACATCTAAATCTTCATACTACCTTCCTGACTGACACCTCCTCATAGCTCCCACTCACTGGATATCATGCCTTCTTCATTTGTGTTAAGATCTATCCAGTCAAGTTAGTGTCCCCAGACATCCTTCAGTGGAAGCTCATCCACTGAGATTCAGACAATATACCTAGAGTCCCTCCCTTTAATAAGAGATTCTCATCCTCACTCAGCAGTAATCAGCTGCCAATATTTCTTCAAGTAAGATTGAGATCTGTTGCCCGCTTCCACAGTTCTGTGCTGGGTTTTTTGCCTGCTTATGTTTGCATAGGTATTATGGTGCTGATACCATTGTTGTACATTCATCTTTCTAGGTCCCAGGAGCCTGCAGGGATCTATTTCTATATGGCCATGCACCTACTCCCTGGCTCTTACAGTTTTTCTGCCCCTTCTTCTGCAGAGTCCTGAATAGGAGGAGTTAAATATAGGAATCCTGTCCAAGGGCCTACCCTCTGAAGACTTATTTTCTACTTGATGGTCATTTGTGTCTTTTTGTGTTCGTAGCCCTGTATTGCATGAGGGAGCTTCATTGATCAAAGTTAAGAGATGCATTAGTATTCTCCCTTGTTTCACTATGTTCCTTGAACCTTAGGGGTAAAGGACGCATTGCTGATGTGTCACTTAGGGTTGGGCAATTCACAGACAACCTCTGGGTAGGACCAGTTGTGGAACTCTGTAGCAATCTTCATTTGTTGCAAAAGAAACTTCTTTGATGAGTGGTAACTTGGATAATTTCTGTAAATATAAGGATCATATTTTGTACATAAGAAATTACATTTTTCTAGGGGATGTAACAGCCTTTCACCTTTCTTTTAAATCTATGACTTCTCTGATTATGTGTATTTGGCTATGTTTATAGTACCACACATGAGTATTCTCCCACTGAGTGGGCTTTAGGTTCAGTTAGGTAGCTATGATTATACCCAAGATAAAAGTGCCACCACTGCCCCAATATAGTTTGCCATACTGGTTATTTTTGTGGTTATTGGGCATTAAAGCTGGTGTTGGATCATTGACTGATGTTCTTCCTTTGTAGCTTGCATAGTGCTCTCCCAGAGTATGAGTGCTAGACTTCAGGAGAGGTGGCTTCCAGGTCAGTTCCAGCTCCATTGCTCCAAATCCTGTGCCAGAAGCATGTCTTGTCATCAACAATAGGGTCTTACCTTCAAGTTCTGGGACGTAATCACAGGTTGGGGCAATAGTCTGTGTAATTTGGGGAGTCTCTTGGACTACCTTGGCCAGCATCTCAAAAGGAAGTTTCTCCAGTCTAGCACTGTCTCTTAAAAATATATTGAGCTTTTGTACATTTCATAGAACAGTCCTTAATCAAATTTAGACTCATTCTCTATTTCTGCCGCCCTCCCAGTCAGACCTCATGCATTCCCCCATGCATGCTAAGTCTTACTCAGTTAAGAATTTGTACCCAGTTGTCCTTTGATACCAGTTCACCCACTGGAGTCTAGCCAGCTTGTGTAGAGATCATAAGTTCTACTCTCCCTTACCCATTAACAACCAGTCTCAACAGTGAACAGGCTAGGACTGGCCCACCCATTTCTCTTGCTCCAGTCCGGGCTCGTGTCTGACTGAGCTGGCATGGGTTTGTGCTGTATGCCACCATCACTGCAGGTTCAGATGTGCAAGCTTCCAATGGCCTGAAAGCTTTTCTCCCCTATGTTCGCGAACCATGGGGGAATCTTTTTCTTGCAATCTTTTTCTTGTTGTGTGACCTTCAGCTATACACATGGACTCATGTAGAGATATTGTATGTATAAGTTTTTAGTAGGTTTTTGGACTAATACAGTCCTGTTTTTTTACACTAACTATCCATTTTTTATCTCCCCTCTCTCTTTCTCCCTAATTCTCTTTCTTTGTCCTTTCCAATTAAAGAATCTCCATTTTCTCCATTTCTCCCTTGATAATACCTGTCTTCTATGTCCCTTCCTCTCTTGAGTTTCTTCTTCACCTTTACCCCAATAGCTCCTTGTATAAATTTCCTTCTTCCTTACCATTTAAATACCCCTTAGTAACACCTGCCTTCTGCTGTTATCGCTCAGGTTCCTTCTTTCCCTTTATCTCCACGTTTCCTTTCCATTTTTCTGGCTCCTGTAGTCACATCAGGATATAAACTCACATCTGAGGATTTGGAACTAAGATTCACAAAAGAAAGAGAATATATATCACTTGTTTTTCTGAGTCTTTGTTACTTCACTTAATATAACAGTTTCTAGTTCCATCCATTTACCTGCAAATTTCATGATTTCCTCTTTCTTTACCACTGAGGAGAACTACATTGTGTAAATGTACCACATTTTCATTATCCACTTGTCAGTTGAAGAGCACTTAGATTGTTTCCATTTCTTAGCTTTTGGGTAAAGAGCAGCAACAAACATGGATGTACAAGTATCTTTGGTTTAAGATGGCAAACTTTACTTTTAAAAGATGACCATAACAGCATCTTTCCTGCCTTCTACTGATCAGCAAATTTCCTTTAGGCAACTCTTTGACAAGTGAGTTAAAACTTCATAAATCTTGTATTACTAGTTTTCTTTGTGTTTTATTCTTGGTTTATATTAAAGCGTTTGTTCACTGTATTGCAAAAGGAAAGTATATTGGATATTTTTAAAATATTTGTGTAAAGTGCACGTTAATGAGTTCATTCTATGTTAGATAACTATTTTAGTTTTTCAACATATTTATTATTTTATGAATATGAATGAACTGCCTACAAGTATGTAAGTGCACCAGTGTCATGCATTCCCCTCAAAGGTCAGAAGAAGAGGTCAGATCCCCTAAAACTTGAGTTACAGATGGTTGTTAGTTTTGTATTGCTTTGAGTATTCTCTGAAGGGTTGGTTTGGTGGAGGACATGAATTCCTTTAGCCTCTCCATGTCATGGAAACTTTTCCATTCCCCTTAGGTTATAATAGGTAGTTTTCCTGGGCAAATTATTCTGGGTTAGCCTCCGTGTTCATTTAGAACCTAGAATACTTTGGTCCAGGCTTTTCTGGATTACATAGTTTGCACGAACTGTTCAGGTAATTCTGATGGGTTTTCCTTTATATGTAAGGTATTTGTTTTTCTCTAGCAGGTTTCACTACACTCTCATTGTTCTGTACATTTAGTGTTTTTACTGTTATATGCCTTGGGGGGTTTCTGTTCTGGCCCTAATTGGTATTCTGTGTCCTTCGTGTAACTGTATAGTTATGTCTGTCCTTAATTTGGGAAATTTTCTTCTATAATCATGTTGAAGATCTGGTCAACGTATCGACCTGATTCTTATTTTTGTTTATGTCTGTGCTGCATAGATTTGGTCTTTCCATGGCGGCCCTCATTTCCTGTGTATTCCATTCCTGTGTGTTTTTACATTTTGTATCATCTTTGCTTGAGGAGGTCAGTTCTTCAACTATGTCATCCAGTCTCAATATTCTGTTTTCCATTTCATTCTGCTTGTGAGGCTTTCTCCTGTCGTTTCACATTGACTTGCTGTGTTTTTCAATTCCATTTTCATTTTGACTTTGATTTTCTTCAACATTTCTGTCTTTTGTGTATTCATATTTGAAGTCTGTATTGTTTCTGTTATTGCATTCAGCAATATATTTGCATTTTCTTGAGCTTCCATCACAAGTTTGTACCTGTCCTTTTTGAGTTCTTTGAGCTTTTGTCTATTCTTTAAGTTCTTTGATCATGTTTATGCTCAGGGTGATTATCATTGTAGCACACACCTGTAGGACTGGCAGGTTCTGCTGAGGATGTAGTCTCTTGGTTTTTCATACTATTTGTGTTTTTGCCTTGCCATTTGGGCATAGTGATGTCTTTTGTTGGTTGTGCTTCTTATAGAAAATTCTCTTCTTCCTTTGTTTAGTTGAAGTTTTGTTCTGTTTCTGTTGTTGACATAAGTTGTTTGTTTTTTGCTTGGGTATGAAAAGTTAGTTGGTGTGTGCTCAGGTTCTTGCATGGTAGTAGGCTATTCTGAGTAGTAGGCAGATTTGTGGTAGGCAGATGAGGAAGGGTCCAAGCGCAAGACAAGGGTGAGGGCAGCTTATGGAGAGTCTAACAAACAAAGCTGGAGAATTGACTACTCTGGGTCTTTGTTTAATTGAGTTGGCATGGGTCCTGAGCTCAATGATACCATTGCTACAAGTTCACTTGAAAGCCTCTGCTTCTCTATGTTCATGAACCTGTCTTGGCTCTTACAGTCTTTCCACCCAATCTTCTACAATGGTCCCTGAGCCCTGGTTGGGTAAAGTTTAATATAGGAGTCCTATCCAGGGAGACATACTCTGAAGTCTTTTATTCTTTAAATTTGGCCAGTTGTGGCCTTCCATGAGAGTTGAGTGATGCAGCAGTTTTCTCTCTACCCTTTGTCCCACTATGTTCCATAAGCCTTAGGTGTAGAGGTTCAACTATAGATTTGTCAACTAGGACTGGGCATCTCTCAGTTCTATATTCTGTCTGACCAGTTTTGGGATTCTGTAGTAGCCTCCATCTGTTACAAAAAGAAGCTTCTTGGATGAGTAGTGTGCTGTATACTTATCTGTAAATCTAAGATCTATATTTAGTATACTGTAAGAAATTTGATGTCTAGATATCTGACAGAGATAGGGTTCTCTCTAGGATCTATGTTCTCTTCAGCCATGTGTATTTGGCGGAGTTAATTAACTGTGCTACCCGTGAGTTCACTCCCATCAAGAAGACTCTCAGTACAATTAGATAGCTTCTGATTGCCCCCCCCCCCAAGCAGATAACAGTGCCACTGTGGCACCAATAGAGGCACTGTGCTGTGCTGGCCATTATGCTTATGAGGCTTTAGGGCTGGGTTGGACTATTGATTGATTTTCTCCCATAGAAACTTGCATAGTATCCTCTAGAACTATGAGAGCTAAACTTCAGGTAGAAGGCTTCCAGGTCAGTTTCTGTTCCGATATTTTGAGTCCTGTATCTGAAGTGTGCCTATCTTCAGCAGTAGGGTCTTATCTTCTAGTTCTGGGAAATAATTTAAGAGCTTTATCAGTTGACTATGTTATTTTGGGAATCTTGGACCACTCTCCCCAACCACTCAATGGGAGGTCTCTTCTGTCTGGCACTGTGTTCTACCAAAGAGCCCAAAGGTATACATAAGAACTAATGTTTACACACTGTATGTGCAATTTTCAAGGGGGTTTGGGGGCATCACATTTCCCTCTGGGTTCCACAGCCCCCTAAGATTCATTCATCTTTAGTCCTTTTCCTGCCTTCAGACTTCCCTCCCCAGGCCAAGTGCCCGAATTATCCCTCTAATAAAACCCACCTCCCACCATTTCCCCTCTCCTGACATCCCTCCCCCACCCACACAGTGGCACCCTGCATGTCTCTCCCTCCCGTCAGATAAACACTCCTACTTTCTCCACATCCCTCCTGGTAACATCTGTTCCCTTCTATCACCTTTTTTCTAGTTTGTTCCTTTCTTTACTTCTGAGTATCCTTTCTATTTTCCTGGCTCTTGGTGTTACATCAGGATCCTCACATCTAAAGGATTGGTGCTACACTCCACAAATGAGGGAGAACAGACACTGCTTGCTTTTCTGCGTTTGTGTTACTACACTTAGTATAACACTCTCTAGTTCCATCCATTTAAATGCAAATGTCATAATTTCATCTTTTCTTACTGCTGAGAAGAACTCCCTTGGGTAATTGCACCACATTTTCATTATACATTTGTCAGTTTTAGGGATATTTAAGTTGTCTCCATTTCTTAGCTATTGTGAAGAGAGCAGCAACAAACATCGATGTACAAGTATCTCTGCAGCAGGATGAATCCTTTGGGTAAATGCCACTGAGTGATATAACTGGATCACATGGCAGATTCATTTTTAGTGTTTTGAGAGTTCTCCACACCACTTTTCACAGTGATTTCACGAATACGCCTTCCCACCAGCAGTGGATGAGCTGAGCATTTATCTTTCTCCACATCCCCCCCACGATTTGATGTCTTTCTCTTGTTCTTTTCCAGTCTAACTGGTGTAACATGGAATCTTAGAGTAGTTTTATCTGCATTTATCTAATTTCTAAGGATGTTAAGCACTTTTCATGGTGTTTCTTAGTAATTTTTATTTCTTCATTTGAGAATTCTCTGATCAGGTCCATAGCCCATCTTTACATTAGGCTGTTTATTATCTTCTTTTTTTTGAGTTCATTGTACATTCTGGATATTAGTTTCCTCTTGGATATGTAGCTGGTAAAGATTTTCTCCCACTCAGAGGATTTCCTTTCCTCTTCCTTGGTTGTTTCTTTTGATGTACAGAAGCTTTGTAGCTTAATGAAATTCCACTTACTGATTGTTGGCCTTAATCCCTCAGCAATTGATGTCTGATTTAGAAAGTCCTTTCCTATGCCTATATTTTGGAGGGTACTACCTACGCTTTCTACTAGGAGTTTCAGAACTTTTTATTTTATATTGAGATGTTTGATCCATTTGGAGTTGACTTTGGTGCAAAGTGAAAGAAAAAGGTCCAATTTCATGCTTCTATAGGTGGAGATCCAGTTTTGCCAACAGCATTTGTCTTTCCTCCATTGTGGGTTCTTGGCACATTTTTTCAATTATCAGAGGGCTGAAATTACATGGACTTACATTTCGGTCATCTTTTGTCTTCCTTCTACCTAACTCTATTTTTGTGCCCATGCCATGCTGTTTGTATGCTCTGTAATATAATCTGAGGTTTGCTATGGTGATTCTCCCCAGTTTTGCCAAAGATTTGCTTTGGAACTCAAAGGAATTTTGTAATTTCATATGAATTTTAGGATGATTATTTCTAGCTCTGTGAAGAATGTCATGGATATTTTTATTGGGAATGCATTTAATCTATAGCTTGCTTTTGATAAGATCAACATTTTCACAATATTGATTCTACCAATCCATGAGCATGGTGTGTGTTCCAGCTCCTAAATTCTTCCTCTATCTCTTCCCATAAAGATTTGAGATTTTCATTGTATAGGTTTTTAGTGTCTTTAGTTAGGTTTATTCCTAAATATTTTATGTTTTTGAGGTTATTGAGAATAGCAGGGTTTCCTTGGATGCTTTTTCTGATTACTTGTTATTGGTATATATAAAAAGACTACTGATATTTGTAAACTGATTTTGTAACCTGCCATTTTGCTGAAAGTATTAATAATTTCTAACAGTTTTCTGGTGGAATTTTTTGGATCTCTTATGTACAATATCCTATTGTCTGCAAATAAAGATAACTTGACCTCTTCTTTTCTATTTAACACTCCTTTAATTTCCTTCTCTTATCTTTTTGCTTTTAAAAGAGTTTTAAGCACTGTCTTGAAAAGGAGTGGCGATAGTGGACCACCCTGTGTGATTCCTGATTTTAATGAGAATGCTTCCAGTCTTTCTTCTTTTGGAATCATGTTGGCTGTGAGTTTGTTATATATAGCTTTAATTATGTTGAGGTATGTTCCCTCCACACCAGTTCCTTCTAGGATTTATCTTTGAATGCATCATGTTGCATTTTGTCAGGTTTTTTTTTTCTGCATCTATAGAGATGATCCTGTGAATTTGGTCTATAAGTCCATTTACATGTTTCATTAAATTGTTTGATTTACATATATTAAGCCATCGAGACTGAATCTGTTGAACATCTATTTGATGCGTCTGTTTGCGGTTTGCAAGTATGTTGTGGTGTATCTCTGCATCTATGTTCTTTAAGGTTATCGGACCATAGTTTTCTTTTGTGTCTTTACTTGGTTTCAGTATTACAGTGATACTGCTTTCATGGAAGGAGTTTGGCAGTTCTCCTTCTGTTTCTTTCTTTTTATAATTTAAGCAGTGTTGGTAGTAGATCTTTGAATATCTGGTAGAATTCTGCTGTGAATTAATGTGGGCCTGGGCTTTTTTAGTTGAGAGGTTTTGTATTACTGTTTCAATTTCCTTACTTTTTACAGGTCTGTTTAAGCTGTTGATCTCTTCTTGGTTTAACTTAAGTGGTGCCCATGGTTTTAGAATTAATCCATTTATTTGAGATTTTCAAAGTTAATAGATTATAGATTTTTAAAGTATTCCCTTAGGTGTCTGTTGTCATGTTTCCCCTTTTGTCTGTGATTTTATTGATTGTGATTTTCTCTTTCTTTCTTTTGGTTAAGTGGGCTAAGAGTTTGGCTATCTTGTTTAACCTTTCAAAGAATTTTCAGTGTCTGAAAATTTTCATTGTTCAGATATTTTTACCTCCTTGGTTAAGTTTATTCCTAGATATTTAATATTTTTCTTGAAGGTATTGTGCATGAGATTTTTTTCCTTTAATTTCCTTCTCAGAAAGTTCATTACAGTTTTATAGAAAGACTACTGATTTTTGTTTGTTGATTTCATATCCTGTAACTTTGCTGAAAGTTTTATAAGGTTTGAGTGTTTTGTGGTGGAATAGTTAAGGCCATTTTAGTAATGGATTCTATCATCTGCAAATAAAGGTAATTTTAATTTCTCCTTTCCTGTGTATAAGTTTTTTTTCTTATAGCTTTAGCAAAGAATTCAAGAACCATATTTAATAATAATAGTGAAAGTGAGCACCTTTCTATTATTCCTGTTTTTATAGGATATGGCTTCAGTTTTCTGTTTTTATATCATATGGGCTATAGGTTTGTTATATTGTCTTTATTTTGTTAAAGTAGCCTACTTCTTCTCTTACTTCAGGGTTTTTATCATAGACAGATATTGACCTCTGACAAAGAACCTTTCTGCTTCTATTGGGGATTATATATTCTAATAATTAAGAGTATTCATCTGTCATATTACATTTATTGATATGTAAACTCTGGGATGAAACCAATTTAGTCACAACTTATATTTTTTCATGTGTTCTTGAATTATATTTGAAATATTTTATTGAGTTTTTTTTTCTGTATCTATGTTCATTGGGAGTATTAGCCTGCAGTTTTCTTTTTTGCTGTGTTTTTATCTGGTTTGGGTATAAGGGGAATATTGGCTTTATAGAATCCTTTGGGCATTGTGTCTTCCTTTTTGATTTTGTGAAAGACTTCAAGATATATTGATGTTAAACCTTCCTTAAAGGTTTAGTAGAATTTGGGCTTGAATCTGTCCAGTCTTTGACTTCTTTCTATGGAGAAGCATATTAATGCTTCAACCTTGTTTCTATGAGTCTGTTCAATTTGTTTATATTTCTTTGGTTTAAGTTTGCCAGGTAATATTGTGTCTAAAAATTCATCATTGTTTTTCTAGATTTTCCACGAATTTGTGTGTGTTATATATTTTCAAAACATATCCTAAAGATATCCTGCAATTCATCAACATTTGTAGGAACATCTCCACTTTCACCACTAATTTTATTAATTTGAATTTTCTTCTTTCTTTTGGTTAGTTTTACTGGGGTTTATTAATCTTGTTTACCTTTTTATAACCAACTTTTGTTTGATTGTCTCCATGAACGAATTTCAGTCTCTGTATCATTAATTTCAGACAAGATCTCAATTATTTACTTTTTCTGGTTTGATTTTTTTTTCGTCTAAATTCCTAAGGTACATTTTAGGTTACTTATTTTAGAGATTTGATTTGTGTGTGTGTGTGTGTGTGTGTGTTTGTTTGTGTGTGTTTGTATGTATATGTGTGTGTGTATGTGTACATACTCAGGTAGTGTGTACATGGCATGAGGAGGTCAGAGAACAACCTGGAGAATGCCTTTGCCCTTGTTTAGAAAGAGAGTCTCAGCTTCTAGGCACACTAGGCTAGCTGGCCAGTGAGCTTCTTGGGACTCTCCTGTCTCAGTCTCCCATCTCACCATAGGAGAAACACTGACATGACAGATGTGTGATATTGCTCCCACCTTTATATAGGTTTCAGAGATCTAAACTCAAGTCATCAGGCTTTTGCAACAAATGAATTACCCACAGATTCATCTTCACAGTCCAAGATCTGATATTATTATGTAAAACTTTTCCTATAAATTATCTCCTTATAACTACTAGAATGGGTCCAACGATTTAGGTTACTTATGCTTTGGGTTCTAGAAATTGTTTTAGTTCTTTCCCTTATTTCTTTAATAACTCTCTGGTCATGTATGACTATGCTGTTCAGTATTCAAGTATTAGTGTAATTTCTGTAGTTTATCTTACAATGGCTTTCTAGTCTTTTTCTGACATTATATGATAACACATAAGAAATTACTTAAGTTCTTTTAAGACTTGATATGTGGCCTAGACTGTAGAATTTTATAAAAGATTCCATAGCTATGAAATATATTCCATGTCTACTGGATAGCTCATTTTCTGTATTTTTAAAACCTGTCTGATCTATTTTAGACTTTAACTCTGAAGCTTCTTTGTTCATTTTTAGCTCAATTGACCTTTCTACCATTGAGTAGAGGCTATAGAATTCACTTCGTACTATTGTATCAGGACTGTCAAACACTTATGAACATTAAGGTTTGATTGCTAAAACTGGGAGCTCTGAAAATTGGTACATATTTATTTAATTTTTTTTTCTCTTGATGAAATATTCCCTGTATTAATGCGCAGTGCAGTGTCTTTTATTTCTTCTGACTAATTTCGGTTTGATTTCAATAATTTCAGATAACAGAATATCCAATGCCAGTTTTTTTCCATTTGCTCAAAGGTTTGATTTCAATCTGTATTGTATATGTGTCTTGTATGATGTATATGTGAGAGTGAGAATGCATGTGATATGACACATGTGTAGACATCAGAGGACAACCTACAGGGGTTGGTTCTCAACTTTGTTTGTACTGAGGTAAAGTTTCTCTTCTTTCTTTCTCCCACTTTGAGTAGACTCCAAGCTAATTGTCTCATGTGTTTCTGGAAACTTCTCCTGACTCTCCCTCTCATTTCACTGTAGGAATGTTGGACTCACAGATACATGCTAGCATTTTACATGGGTTCCAGTTTCTGAAAAACACAAATTGTCTGGCTTACACAGCAAGTGGTGACCCTCACTGAACAATTTTCCTCGTCCAACTTCAAGCTTTAATTCTTAGAGTGTCTTTACCACTGAGGTGTCTTTCCTAGAGACAGTAAATATTTGGTGTGTTATATTGCATTTTATTTAATTTGTAGCAAACTAAAAATGTTTACATGTTCCATAGTATTATTTAGAAATTAAATTACAGCTGAATATTGGGAGACTTATTGTGAAATATATACTTTTCTCCTCTTCAGTTGTTTGGGTTTTGATCAAATTTTTAACAATTTTTACACATACATATGTGGTATGTTGAATATATTTCCTCCCATTAACGCTCCTCTACTGTCCCTTTCCTAGCCTTTCTCCCTCCCATTATTCTTCTGTGATCCCCCTAGAGAATTTCGCTTTTAATTTTCTTGAATCTATATATACATTATTTTATGTGACTATATAAAATCTATAAACCACAAATGAGAGAAAACATATGAAATTCATCTTTCTGAGGCTGCCTTAATTCACTTAATATGATCCAGTTTTCCATTTTCTCAAAAGACATAGTTTGTTCTTCTTTACAGCTAAAATTTTCCATACATAAATGCAACATTTCCCTTACCTATTTTCTTTGTTCCTGTTGGATACCTAGGCTCATTTCATAACTGAGCTATTTTGAACTTGCATTGATGTACAAGTATCTCTGTGATATATTGATGTGTTATCCTTCAGGTAAAAATCCAGAGATGGCATATATCTATTTGTAATTTGTAATTTTTTGAAAAAAAAATTGATTTCCATAGAGTTTGGATTAGCTTCCTTCCCATCAGCAGTTCACATCTGTGTCTGCATTTGTTATTGCTCGTTTCTTAATGACTGATCATCTGACTGGAATAAGATGGAATTTCAGAGTACTTTTGGTTTGCATTTCTCTGATGGCTAGTGAACATGAACATGTTTCCTTGTTTATTGTCCATTTACATTTCCTCTCTTGTTTACTGTGTATTTATTTTATTAGCCTATTTATTAAGCATCAATTGCATATTTTCTTGCAGACAAACTAGGGTTTTTTCCTTTATGTTTTAAATACTGTTTGCCATATATATTCATGAAGAGGTTCTCTTGTGTTCATGTATATTTTGGGTTCTAACTGCCTTTCTTTTAGAAGTCCATTTCTTTCTCAGAATTTGGATTTAGTCTTATAATCTTGTTAGCTAGTCTGCAACTCTTTAATGGTAAGTCAATGCCATTAACACATAAGATTATTAGATGTAATTGACTATTGCACTTGGATTATTAAGTGTAAAAGATTATTGAGAGAGATACCTACGAATTCCTGCAATTGTGCTGATTGTTTAACTTTTTGGTTCTATTGTTTGCTCTTCCCTTTTTACCTTCTTGGTATTAGGGGCTTGATAGTTTGCTATGCTGAACATGATGTATGAATTCCTGCCTCTTCTGGGTTCATCTATCCATACCTCTCATGAAATTTATTCTCTCCTATGCCCTTGTGGCTGATGCTGTCTTTCTTCCCCCTCTGCATATGGTATTCCTATAAGCATCTTCTACAATGCTGACTGGTAATCATAAATGCCTTAGTTTGTCCTTGCCTTGAAAAATTCTTATTTCTTTTTCAATTGAGAAGATGCTATGCTGGATACCACAAACTTTTTTGGCAGTTATGTACGTTCAGAGCTTTCAAATATTTTTGTGTGTTCTTTGCTTTCATGGTTGCCTGGGACACTTAGTGTTCTGGCATGTTTGTGTTTGAAGACATACTAGGGCTTTTCCTCTGCTGACCCTTTGTCTAAGGAATCACTATTTTCCCCCAAATCTGAAAATAGATTTGAGAATCGTAAGAGCTTGTCTTCAGGGTCAGAATACCTGCTTCTTCCCATCGGGTCCACCTTCTTACCTTTTGGATGAAGCTTGCATTGTGCTTCTCCTCACCCTGCTGGGGAACCACAAAGCTAGAGCTGTGCTTGCCTTGGCTTCTCCTTTTGGTCTATCCTGGTCTTTTCCGTAGTTGCTTTCAGTTGTCCTTTTTACTTCCTTCATGAATCTCCAAAGTTATTATTTTTTCTCACATTAGAATAGAGTCTGTTCTTGATTATTTTGACTTTTCTCCTTAAACGGGTCACAAGGAGAAAAATTCTAGTCTGCTATCTAGGAGATCTGGTTAGAAGTCTAACCAGAAGAATTCTTTTACAAAGAAAATTATATATAAATTTGTGGTAAATTGCTAGACATTTTTAAAATCTAAGTTGTGACAATCATATCATCTACCATCCAGTTGCCTGTTTAGAAATGAGATAACCCATGCCCTAGCTAGTAAGAATCCTACAGGACAGGCCACACCCCTCTCCCCATGACAGCACTTTAAGGGAATTACACCAGCAAAGAAGTCTGGTTCATCTAGCTAACTCAACACAAGGCTACCAGTGAAAGGCTATCATGGCCACAGAGTCACCTGTTAGCTGTGTTGAGGCTTTATTTAAGAATACATCATAGCTGGTCTTCTTCCTCTGAGTGTTCACCCAGGGCACTCCATACTCTATATCCTGAATACTAATCAGTGTCACAGGATCTTCATTTTGGAAACCCAAACTGACAGCAGATGGCATGAATTCTGTGGATAAATATGTGTGTTGAAGAAGATCAGTGAGCGCCACCTCTGTGTCGGCCCAACAGAAACACAGGCAACAGCAGAAGAAAGCATGGAGCGAGCTACACGCCCAGCAACAGCAAAGGAGCTCCTACAAACATGAAGTGTTGCTGTTGCTGTTAACTCAAGGCCATGTAACCCACTGTTTTCATTGCTCTGCATTTCAAAAGAAATTAAGAAATAGCACTCTGTAAAAGGAAATGAGTTTGTTTATATTTTGGTACAAGCGTAGAAAGAAAGATTTCATTTTTTGTCACCAACATGCTTAAGGTCTCAACATTTATAGAAAAACCACAAGACAAAGAGCAGAAGTTACCTAGATTCATTAATAAGAAAGTTCAATTGGTCCTTCCTTAGAGAGGAAGGCCTGAGGCACTGGAGTTGCCAGGCCTCCGTTCTTAGCTGTTCCATCACAACTCTCAGCATAGAGGGAGATAGGTGCTCCCCAGAATATCTCCTGGTCTGCCTGAGCTCCTGTCTCTCTCTCACTCTTTGTCTAGTTCTCAATCTTGGGAGATTTGTTGTGATACATTAGATATGTTAGGAAGTTTTCTGAGACATTTCTGGGCCTGAAAAGGAATGTACTAAAGTGAATAAACACTAAATGGCGAAAGTTAAAAGGCATTTATTGGTGTCAGATAACCTTTTGAATAAGGTTATGAATAAGAACCTTTGATTCTGTAACATCTCAGGTCCAGTTATTTTTGGAAAGACTAGCAAAAGTGATTCCATTTTGTTGTTGGTTTTGAGAGTCTCACCATATAACCTAAGCATGGCCTCAAACTGTTCTAGCCTTGTAAGTGCTGAATTATAGACATGTACCACCACTCTCATTTTGATTATGATCATTTCCCCTTGCCTCTGAACCTCGTTCTCTAAAGACACTGCTGATTACGAATCCTGTGGTTTGGATTTGATACTGTAGTCGCCATGGGATGCTGTTTTCCTGATTGGACTGACTCTAAGCCTAGTAACAGAGAATGGCAATTAGGCATGGAGCCAGGTCCAAAGGACTTTTCCCTTGGACCAGTTTAAGCAACTAAAAGGTGTAGAAGGAAGACCTGGCAGGTTGAATTTATCTGGTCTGTTCTTAAGTTTTTTTTGAATATTGAGTTTGGGGGAAATATTCCCATCCTTCGGAACTTGGTTGAATTCTTTATACCAAGGTCCGTTTATATCTTTCCTTTAACATTCAGACTAAAATTTTTCTGTATCTGTCCTTTGAAGGTAAGATTTAAGTTTGGCCTCCTGTGGTGTGTAGTAATAAACTAGCTTTGTAATTCAAAGAGGTGAGGCTGTTCAATCCTTTTGTAGAAGTATAACAGATAATGGCTACAAGTAAAATACAAAGCACAGCCACAAGAGCAAATATTTAAAGAAAAACTAACATTTTTGAAAAATAATGATTTAGAGTAATTTTTATGACTGACTGTTAATGTTTTAGAAACGGATCAAAAATCTAGATGAAAAAAAGGCAGAATAATCATAGTTAGAATTTTTCAGGAGACTTAGCAATCAACAAAAGTTATTTCTATTGCATGCAGTATTTCCAGGCTCTTTAGGCAATCAGTGTTCAGACCTTTTAACTCCCAGACTGACTCTGCTTGGAATGCAAAGTCCTTGGTACATCTCATTGTCTTTAAAAATGATCACAATTAGGATCATGCATATGCCAACAATTTTAATACCTTGGTAAGTGTGTGATAATACCTTGGTAAGTATTTTTAGGCTTTGCAGTCCAGATTTATATCCTGAACAGTGTGTGGGTCTCTCTCTCTCTCTCTCTCTCTCTCTCTCTCTGCAAGTGTATAAAAATAACCAAAATGCAGATTTTTTCTTTAGTCTTACAAGTCTTAGAAGTAATATACACTATCTTTAATGTTCATACATTTTTGCAATTTTTGAACATTTTATCAATGATATGAAGGAAAATTCTTGGAAGGAATTTTGGACTCCACCTTATATTGATTGATGAAAGGCTGATTAATTATATGAATTTCAAGGATTGTGGAGAGGCTGGAATGTTGTAGGTCTAGAGTCTAATTAAAATTCATCTTGGGCTATGTTCAGCATCCTTACTTGCCATTCCTTCACACCTCTTTGCCTGATGTAACATCCCTGTGACTACCAGGTAAAACCTTTAGGAATGTATTCTCTTAACAATATCAACCAAAGGTGAAGATTATAGTAAGATAGCATCTGAAACTTATAGCTGAGATGTCCCCAATTCACTGTAACCTGCTTACATATTGCTTCCACAAATGCATCTTTAAAGCCTCTTCAAGTATGACTTTCTTTGTTACATGATGAAAGCTTCATCAAACTGTTATCACATTGGAACACAGAGTTTAGGATAAGCTGAGTCTGTATCCTCTAGCCAAATATGGTCATCATTCATATTTGGCTACAAAGTTAACTCTCTTATTCCCTTGGAGGTAAGAGTTGTGTTTTTGTGTAAACCACAACCGTCAGTAAATTTATTACTTGGTACACAACTGAAGGGCACAGTGCAGTGTGAACCCTAGCAAGGTCACCTGCTATGAGGATTAAGGGAGTGGCTCTTGTGGTTACCTGCTATGAGGATTAAGGGAGTGGCCCCTGCATCTGGAGAGAACCTGTATAAACCACCCGATAGGAGGTTGGCCAACCAAACTTATAAAACCCCCTGCACCTCCTTGAATAAATGAGTTTTGCTGTGGCTCACCATCCACATGCATTCCTCCCAACTCCCAGAGTTTGTGTGTTAACTCAGCACCTCTCACCCCCTTTCCATGGCAGGGAACCTGCATCCCTGTCTTGGGCCAGCACTAAGCAGAGGGACCCCAACACACAATCTATTCTAGCTCAAAGGATTCGCAGCTGGTTAAGACTGCTGGATACTTTTTTCCCCTAGTAGCATGTATAAAATCCTCCAGTACTATGAAAGCTAGTCAAAATAGATAAAGCTTTCATGTCTGTAATAGCTTGATTTGTCCATGTCTTATGACTTGAATATTTGGTGTCTTTGAGTCTTAATATCAAGTTCTAGAAGGTAAAAAAGAGCAGTAGAAACAGTCTATAATATTTGGGGGGAGCAGAAGTCCATGACACTCCACTAACCAGCAACTTGAAAGCAAGGTATCCTATATTTGGCTTCCCCTTTCTTCATCTGAATTGCCTGCATTCCACCCCACTCACTTGGAATCCCCCAACTCATGACACCTTACTAGTTTCTTGATTTCTATGGGTACTCCAATTTGAGCATACATCTCAGAATTCAAATCTAGCATCCCTATTTTGACATAGAACATGTGGTCTCTGTCTTTTTTGAATCTGTATTACAGGTAGAAATCAGATATTAGAATGATTTATTAGTTCCAGTTCCATTCATTTACTTGAAAATTTCACAATGTCATTTCGATTTACAGATGAGTAATGTTCCATTGTGTATATGTACCACATATTCATTATGCATTCGTCTGTTGATGGACATCTAGGCTGTGTCCATTTCCTAGCTATTGTGGATAGAGCATCAATGGACATGTATGTGTAAGTATCTCTGTTAAAGGATGTAGAGTCCTTTGGGAAGATGTCTAAGAGTGATGTGGTGGTAAATCTGTTTCTACTTTTATGAGGAACCTCACCACTGGTTTTCATGGTGGTTTCATCAGTTTGCACTCCTATAACAGTGAGCAAGTGTTCCACTTCAACCATATCCTGTGTCGGCATTTGTTGCCATTTGGGTTTTTTTTGTGTGTGTGAGTTTCATTTGTTGTTTTGTTTGTGTGCTCTTCACCATTCTGATTTAGGTAAGATGGAATTTCAAAGTAGTTTTAATTTGCATTTCCCTCATAACTAATAATGTAGAACATACAAAAATATGTCTCAATCATTTATATTTCTCCTTTTGAGAGCTTTCATTTCGTGCCATAATTTTTAGTTAGATTGTTGGTTTCCTTGGTGTTTAGTTTATTAAGTATTTATGTATTGTAGACCCTAACCACTTGTCAGATAAATAGGTGGTAAATTTTTTCCCATTCTCTTGGCTGCCTCTTAACAGGAATAATGATTCAGTTCTTGACTATACAGAATTGTTTTACTTTCATGAGACCCTACATGCCAAATGCTAATTTTAATGCCTAGGCTACTGGGATCTTGTTCATGTGGTCCTTTCCTGTGCTTTACTTTTTCTTCTAACAGGTTCATGGTATCAGGTCTTTTGTTGAGGTTCATGTTCCATTTGGAGTTGAGTTAATGTGTAGGATGAGAGATACACACTTAATTTCATTCTACTACATTTAGCTCTCTGTTATGACCAGTATCATTTAAATTTTTTTATTTGAATTTTTGAGAATTCCATTCAATATATTTTGATCATATTTAGACTACCTGCCCTATTTGGTACTCCTCCTTAAAACATCCATGTCTGATTTCATATCCTTTATTATTTTTTAAGACTAGCAAGACTAAATTGTGACCCCCAAATCCCTTTACAGTGGATCTATTACCTGGAGTCTGGTCAATGTAACTGGTGTCACTCCCTCAAAGAAACCTAACTCTCCCTCTTTTCACAGCTCTAAATTGCCAAAAGTCCGAGGGTTGGGGTTTCTTACCCACCTCCCCCATCTTTGCTTGGAATTTGTCTGGCTTGAGTTTATGTAGGTCTTATGAAAGTTACCACAGATGCTGTGAATTCATAGTGTGAGACACTCTGTAAGCTACAAGCTTAGCCTCTCTACTAACACCCCCCCCCCCAATTAGAAAAGTAACCAGAAGTCACAAGGCTATGTGGAAAATCCCAGAGACCACAAAGGTCATGTTAACATCTCTTGGTATGTGAGATAACGTCTGTGGGTTAAACATTCCACAGGAAGAGCCCCTAACATCCTGTCTATAGGATTGTAGGTTAAACAGTCCCCCAATCTCCCGTTTATAGGATTGTAGGTTATACAGTCCCCTAACATCCCGTCTATAGGATTGTAGGTTAAACAGTCCCCCAATCTCCCGTTTATAGAATTGTGGGTTAAACATTCAGTTAGGTCAACATCTTGTGAACTGCAAAATAATGTGTGTGGTATTTCTGGAAAATTGTCTTCTCTGTAACCCTGGTCTGTAAGCAAATATCCTAATATCCTGTATGTTAACCTATGTTAATGTATAATTATCCTGTGAATTCCTCCTATAAAAACCTGGCCTGGCAGAGGTCAGACGTGCTTAGCTTCCTGAGGCTAAGTCACCCACTTGCGCAAGTGAAATAAACCTCGTGCTTTTTGCATCTGACGGTCTGGATTCTTGGGACTGGGGCTCCCCGACGTTAGGCGCTCAGGTGGCCCATTGGGGTTCGAGTCCCCGGGCTGAGAGTGAGGTCTAACAATATGAGTAACTGCCTAGTTGTCTGGAAAACACTAATCCCCTGTAGTTATCCACCATCTTTGGCTCATACAGTTTTTCTGTTCCCTCTTCCACAATAATCCCTGAGTCTTGAGAGGGTGCAATATATATGTCCTGTTTAGGATTGAGCACCCTGCAGTCTCTTTTACTCTGAACATTGACTAGTTGTGGTTCTCTATGTTAGATGAAATGCAAGAAGAAATTTCTCTGTTGAGAGAGAGGTACTAATTGATGGGTACGAAAAGTCATCAGGAATTAGTTGGTACTAATTCTTTCAGTAGAATAATAGTAGTAGGTTCTCATCTATGGCTAGGAACCTGTGAATGGCTTTTCTGCATCTATTGAAATAGCTATGTGATTTTTGTCTTTGAGTCCATTTATATGTTTTATGACATTTATTGACAGATATATTGAACCATCTCTGAAATAAAGCCAACATGATCATGGTGGATTATCTTTTTGATGTGTGCCTATATGCAGTTTACAAGTATTTGGTTAAGTATCTTTGCATGAATGCTCATTAAAGCTATGGACCTACAGTTTTCTTTTGTTGTTGTTTTTGTGTCTTTAGCTGTTTGTGCTGTTAGAGTGATGCCGGCTTCATAGAAGGAGTTTGGAATCTATCCTCTGTTTCTATCATTTTGAATAACTTAAGCAGTATTGGTTGTATATCTTTTTTGAATGTCTGATAAAATTTTGCTGTGAATTGATCTGCACCTGGACCTTTTATAGTCAGGAAGTTTTGTATTACTATTTCAATTTCCTTATTTTTTATGAGTCTATTTAAGCTGTTAATCTCTTCTTTGTTTAACCTTGGTGATGTCTATGTCTTTAGAAATTAATCCGTTTCTGTTGGGCATAATGTAAGGTGGGCCTAGCTGAGAGGACTAGAGGAATGGCTCCTGTGGGTGTGGCATTCTGCTCTGGCTAATTGTGAGACCAGCACCTGGAAAGAACCCGCCTACCTGGAGACAAACTTACTACTGGCTGTATTTGAGACCCCACCCCATAAGATCATTGGCTATCCAGACCTATAAGAGCTTGTGCACCTATTCAATAAATGATTTGGCAGTGCCACGCGCTTGGGCTGCTTCCCATCCATCTCCCGGAGTCTGTGGCTGGCTCTGAGTGGTGAGACATGATAGAAACGAACACGACTATAACTGGCACCTGGAACAGGGACCCTGATCCCCTTGGTGAGTAGACCCCAGTTCGGTTCCGTTTTGTGTGCAATTCGATCCTTGTGGATGGGCAAGGATCCCCTCCTTTTGTTTACCTTCCCTTGTTTGTCTCCCTACCCCCAAAGAAGCACACGCCACCTCACAGTCCCTGAGATCCATGTTGGCCCCTTCTTTTTTGGTTCATCTGGCTGGAATCAAGTGAGGGTTTAATCCCCTCTAGATTTTGGGAACTGAGGTGAAGCTATTAGCTAAGCCTTTCCAGAGGAGACAGCCTGGGGAAGGTTGGTTTTCCCATCTTTGATTTTAAACTGATCCAGCTCGCTCCTGCAGATGGGGCTACCGGCTATGGGGGCTACTGTGCAAGGAGGCAGGGCTGAGTTTGCTCTCCAGGCTGAGCAGGTTTAAAACCTCTGCCCCTCCCAGAGAGGAGAGGCAGCTTTCAAGCAAGGACCTTTCAAATGTTTATTGACCCTGCCTGGCTTTTAAAAACTGGCTAAAACCTTCTGGGCAGTTTTTTTGTGGGTTCAGCTGAGTGAACTCCAGAGGCCTGAGTGGAAATCCACAGAAGTCTCCCAGTGGGTCGCGGAGCAGCCGGGCCCCCAATACTCTTGCTACATGTCTCTTTGGGCTCTGGTATTGGCCATCTTGCCTTGAGTTTTTACTTCATTAGCTGTCATTCGGCCATAATGAATAATTTCTCCTCCCACCAGAATATGCCACATCTGCAAGCAATTGAAAGTAAAACAAAAGATTTTAACACCTTTTGGAAGGAAACCTTTGTCCTGGCCCCATGGATTAGCCCTGAAAATGTTTGGGATGCCTCTATTTGGTCCCACATTCTCTTTCTTGCCAGGAAGAGTGAAGTTTATGAGGGACACACTCCTCCCGTCTCATTTTTCCTTATTCTCTTTGCTATAATTGCCAGTCTTAAAGATTCATCAGTTGAGGAAGTTATTAATACCTATAATGAAGGTTATAAAGAGGGACAAAAATTGACCACGTGAGTCTCATCCTTGTCACATAAGGAAGAAAAATTCCCAACTGCTAAGGATGAAGCAACACCCACCCCTTCCTTAGTTAGCCCCCTTGAGCCACCTTCCCTAACCAGGCTTTCCCAGACAACCCAGAGCTGGTTGCCGTGGTGCGCTGCTGCTGATGGAAATGCACCCCACACACCCTGCCCTGGGCGCAACCTACCAACCACTCCACCTGCTCCACACTGGGTAAGCCCTACCACCCCACTGCCTCTTTCAACTTTCCGTGTTAATGCAGGACCAGATGGAGCAGTTAGGCCCTGGTATCCCACTTCCCTCACTGACCTGGCTCTCATTCTCAAAGCAGCTCAGGAGTCCGGCTCAGAACCATATTTTGAACAGGTTCTTTTACATTGGGCCACCCACCTTCAAACTTATTATGATTGGTACTCACTCCTTAAAGCAGTTCTTTCCCCATCGGAGTTCCTTCAGTGGAAATCAGCCTATAGTGATCTGGCTGAAACACAGGTACGCAAAAATCTCCAATTGGGTATACAGGTTTCCCTGGACATGCTCCTTGGCACAGGCCCCCCTATACAGACCCCCTGACTCAAGCCAAGGTGGGCATTTATGTCTACTTTGATCAAATTAAATCCTTGTCACTTCAAGGACTTAAGGCCTGCCTCCCACAAAAACCAGATACATTTTTCCATAATTTAGTCCAAGGTCCATCTGAAGGTTTCACGGATTTCCTTTCACGAGTGACAGAATGTGTGGACCGCCGCACCTCACCTGGCCCTGCCAGGGATGCATTAGCCAAACAACTGGCTTGGAAGGGGGCCACCACTGCTGCCCGTAATGCTATTGCTGCTGTGCGCAATGAGGAACTCTATAAGTGGATTGTGGCCACCAAGGATATCAATCCTGTAACTGCCCCCTTTGAAGTCCTAGCAACCTCCATCCAGACCTTAGCACTTGGCCAGAAATCTACCTTTCAACCACCTATTTGTTGGGGTTGTAACCAACCAAGGCACTTTCAACAGACCTCCCCTAAGCTTAAAAGGTCCAATTTAAAGCCCAAGACCCCTTGCCCTAAATGTCATAGAGGTTATCATTGGGCCATAGATTGCAAAATTAAATCTGTCAATAATACACCTTTAAAACTCCCCGAGGAGCAACCCTCAGCCCCGCCAATAAGAGAGCACTTTCCTAAAATAAGATGGCTCCAAGTTTATGATCATACTCCACATACTTCGGTTTCTTTGGATGGTGTCGAATTTAAGGGCATTGTGGACACAGGTGCACATGCTACTATTATCTCTGCTAATGATGCACTCTGTATAACCAACTGGGTATATAAGCCTGGACCTAACATCCAGGGTGTTGGTGGACAAAGCCCACTAGACAAGTTAGGAGACTGGTCACCTGGGAGGATTATGATGGCAACACAGGGGAATTTTACCCTCTGGTGGCCAATATCCCTAATACCCTGTGGGGAAGAGACATCCTTACAATCGTGGGTGTAGTTATCACTACGGATGATAAGGCCTTTTATGATGACACCATCGGCCTCTCAGGGCAATCCAACACCAATAAGCCATCTGACACTCTGTTGCACCGCAATTCTAGAGGCCACTGTTCGACTTTCTGTTGCTCCCATGAGCCTCAAGTGGGATACTTCAGACCCCATATGGGTCAAACAGTGGCCTATTTTAGAACCTAAACTGACCGTCCTCAAATCCCTTGTGCAAGGACAGCTTGATCTTGGCCATATTGAGCCCTCTATCAGTCCCCATAGTTCAAACCTGCCACGGATGCTCCTGCAAATGCAGCAGATGCCCCCATCACCACGGAACCACTGGATCCATAACCACACCCCATTCCTCTTACTGTTCATGCTTCCACTCCCAATCCTGACTAGGGCTGATGCTCAGCCATTTTTTCACTCCTTAATTTGGTAACTTGGAGCATTTTGCTGTGGCCTTCTTGATTACAGGTCACAAAAGCATTCTGCAACAAGAACCCTCGCACAAGCCATAGGAGCCTGCCTGCAAACTTCCCATGCCATCCTAATTACCCTCCTGAGCGACGAGTATCACCCATTGGGTTATTTCACCAGAATGGCAGGTAGCCAATGACGGGTAAGACCTCGGGGGCCAGGGCAACCTAAGACAGGCACCATCGCCTAAGGTGATCCCTAAGGGCCTGGAGCCAACAATGGCATGGCAAAGAATCATGCCTCCCAGGGTTGCTCAATTAATAAAAAACATAAAGGAGGATATGTTGGGCATAATGTAAGGTGGGCCTAGCCTAAGGCCACCTACTGGGAGGAATGGAGGAATGGCTCCTGTGGGTGTGGCGTTCTGCTCTGGCTAATTGTGAGACCAGCACCTGGAAAGAATCCACCTACCTGGAGACAAACTTACTATTGGCTGTTTTTGAGACCCCACCCCATAAGATCATTGGCTATCCAGACCTATAAGAGCTTGTGCACCTATTCAATAAATGATTTGGCAGTGCCACATGCTTGGGCTGCTTCCCATCCAACTCCCGGAGTCTATGGCTTGACTCTGCATCTACTCACCCCCAACCGTGAGACACGATGGAAACAAACCTGACTATACATTTCTTTTAGATTTTCAAAGTTAATGGCATATAGATTTTTTTACATATTCCCTTACAATGTTTTGGATTATTTTGGTGTTTGTTGTGATGTTTCCCTGTTCATCTCTGATTTTGTTGATTTAGATTTGCTCTCTTTCTTTTTATTGACTCGGCTAGGATTCTGTGTATCTTATTAACCTTCCAATGAACCAGCTCTTAGATTCATTGATTTTTTTTGTATTGCTTTCTTTGTTTCCATTTCATTAATTTTGGCTCTGATTTTTGTTGTTTCTTCTCATCTACTTGGTTTGGGGGTTAGTTTGTTCTTGCCTTTTCAGAGTATTGAGTTTACCGTCAATTCATTTACATGTGCTCTTTCTGATTTTTTAATGGAGGCCCTAACAGCCATAAACTTTCCTCTCAAGACTGCTTTTAAAGTGGCCCAGAAGTTTGGTTGTGTTGTATTCTTGCTTTCATTTAGTACCAAGAATACTTTTCTTTCTTAATTTCTTCTTTAAGTCCATTTATCATTCAGGAGTTTGTTGTTTAATCTCTATGAGTTCCTATAGTTACTAGAGTATCTTTTGTTGTTGAGTATAAGCTTTATTGCACTGTGGTCTAATAGGATACATGGAATTAGTTCGATGATTTTATTTTCATTTCTTGAGATTTGTTTTGTGTCCCAGAATGTGGTCAATTTTAGAAAATCTTGCATGGGCTGCTGAGCAGAAAGTGTATTCTTTGGTGCTTGGGTGGACTATTCTGCAGATGTCTATTAGGTCTGTTTCATATAAGATGCCATTTAATCCAGATGTCTTTATGCTTATTCTTTGTCCAGTTGACCTATCTGTTGAAAGTAGCGGAATATTGAAGTCACCTACTATCACTGAGTCGGGGTTAATCTGTGTTTTATAATTCTGGAGTACCATTTTTCACCCTGTATAAAAGTCAGTTCCAAATGGGTCTAATACTTCAATACAAGGCCTGAAATTCTGAAACTGGTATAAGGAAATGTAGGCAGCACCCTCCAAGATATGGGTGTAGGAAAGAACTTTCTAGATCAGATATCAGCTGCTCAGGCATTAAGGTCATCAATCAATAAGTTGAACCTCATTAAGCTACAAAGCTTCTCTATAGCAAAAGAAACAGCAGCCAAGAAAGGGGAGAGGAAACCCCAGTATTAAAAGCAATGTGGAGAAATCTCAATAAACTAAAAATGTTTCTACCATATGAGCCAGTTATACTAGTCCTTACATATATATACTCAAAGGATTCATCCTACGGTAAAGATGCATGTACATCCATGTTTGTGGCTGCTGTCTCCACAATAGCTAAGAAGTGGAAATACCCAAAATGTCCCTGAACTAATGTATGGATAATGAAAATGTGATGCACTTACACAATGGAATTCTACTCAGCAGTAAGAAAAGATGAAAGTATGTAATTTGCAGTAAATGAATGGAACTAGAGACAGTTATTCTAAGTAAAATAACAGAAACACAGAAAAGCAGGTGATGTATATTCTTCCTCGTATTCAGATTACAGCACCAGTCTCTAATATGTGAGTATTCATCCTGATGTAATAACAAAAACCAGGAAAATGGAAAGAAACACAGTGGTAAAGGAAAAGAAAGATTCTGAAATAGAGCAATAGTAGGAAACACATGTTATTGGGGTTGATGTGGGTAAAGTGGGAGTGTCTGGCTGGGAGAGGAGGAGGGAAGAATATGTGGAGGGTCATCATGGGGGAGAACGGAACTCAGGAGAGGGGAAATGGATGGAGGTGGGTGTTATTCGAGGAAGAGGGGGGATAATGGAGGTGCTTGGTATGTAGAAGGAGTTTAGTGTCAGGGGAGAGAGAGTAGAGATGAATGGAACTTGGGTGGCTTGGGAGGCAAGAGGGAATTGTGTTGCCTCCAAGCTCCCCTGAAAAATGCACATATGGTGTCTTAACATTAGTGCATATGTATACCTGGGGACTGTATGACAAGAACACAGTGCCAGACAGGCAAGGCCTTCCTTAGAGTGGCTGGTCCAAGAGATCCCCAAAACAACACAGGTTATTACCAGAGCTCTTTGTGATCCCACAGAACTGGAAGATAAGACCCTACTCCTGAGGACAGAACATGTTTTGGAACTTGGAACAGAACTTGAAACAGTGGAGCAGGAACTGACCTGGAAACCTTCTATCTGAAGTTTACCTCTCATAGTTCTAGATACTATGATACTATCAAAGCAGCTAAGGGAAAAAATCAATCCTTGGCCCAACCCAGCCCTAAAGACTAATAACAATAACAACTGGCACAACAAACGATCTCTATTAGTACATCATTGGCACTGTGATCTAGTGGGCAATCAATAGCCATTGAATTGGACTTAAAGCCCTTTCAATGGAAGTAAACACATTGGTGTCATTGTAAAACATAGCCAAATGTATGTGGCTGGAGAGGTTATAGATACTAGAGAAAACCCTATCTCTGTCATACCATATGCTAAATAGGGATCCTTATATTTATAGACAAGTACATCATACACCACTCATCAAAGAAGCTTCTTTTTGCAACAGATGGAGGCTACTGCAGAATCCCACAACTGGTCAGACACAGAGAACATACGTCCGAGAGATGCCCATCTCTAGGTGACATATCTCCAATTGAACCTCTAAACATAAGGCTCATGGAATGCAAACTCTATCAAACAATATTTTTCCTGAAGTTTTAGATTTGACAATTGGACACCCGTTTCACAAATGGCTCAACAGAGCCTTCAAACCGACAAGCCTTTCAAATGCAGCTAGTTTTTCAAACTTCTTTCAAATTGGTACTAAGAGCACGGAACGAACCAAGGTCTGAACCACCTTGATTACCAGACGTTTTCCAAATCATAAAACAGACAACTGGAATGCTCTTAAAACCAAAAGTTGATTTTCTTTCAGTGCATTATGGGAAGTCAGTGTTGATTCAGGGGAGATGGGAGATTCTGGGATAGACGTGTATACTACCAACTGCTTAGGTTTCCCAACTATCACAGTAGCCTCTCGAATATCTCCCAAGTGACCATACTGCATTGATAGAACCACACGGGGGTGTGGTAAGGCTCTTGCTCCCAAATAGCTCACTCAACTGCTACAAGTCACTCGCTCATGCCAATGCTAAAACATGACTGTCACCTCACAGTGGAAAAGATCTAGTTTATTCTGAGTGACCATGGCCAGGGAACACTTTTAGGTTACACCAAATTCCATATATGTATAATATAAAATAGGAAAGTGAGAAAGCCATATTGAAGAAAGAATGAAAGGAAGGGAGGAAGTAAAAAGATAGGAAAGAAGGAAGGAAGGAAGGAAGGAAGGAAGGAAGGAAGGAAGGAAGGAAGGAAGGAAGGAAGGAAGGAAGGAAGACCATGAGGGAAAGGCTGGAAGACATGTAGATATGGTGATGAAATTCTTTCACTGGTCCTTTCCTGGTCCTTTCATTGGCTATTAGGTTGCTTCCACAAATATCTCTCTTTAAAATCTGTCCTCTGTCCAGCCAGGGCCCCAGTCAATTCTTTCTCAGCATGAGCTCACAGTGATACGGATGAGTTTAAAAAGTCTGAAAATTACCCAGAATTTTCAGCAATTATCAGAATCAACTTATTCAGAACTCTGGAAATTAATCAAAGGCTTACAGCAAAGTGTGGCACATTTTTTCAAGAAAAACAGATGACTCACAGAAGGAACAGGGAACATTGCACACTTTAACCTGATCTGGTAGCATCCTCTACTCAGCTCTGCAGTAGGCTTGAAAACTAAGAAGCCTCTGGCCTCTGTTCTTATTAACCTTGGTGCTCTGCACACGCAGGAAATGAGAGCAAGGAGGAAATTGCCAGCTGCTAGGCTGAATGTGGAAGGCATGCCCTAGCATGCACAAAGACCCTTTCAGCTAAGAGAAAATTCAGTCACTCGAGGTGTAAAGCAATAGCTCTTTGATCACTAATTGAGCACCAAGTTAACCAGGGTGAAAGTGACTGCTAATTGGTACAGGAATTACTTCTGGGTTGATGAAAATGTTCTGAAGTCAAATGGCTTTGATGGTCACCCAACTTAGTATGTCTACTAAATAAACACTACTGAATTATATTCCAATGATGGTAAATTTGACGACGTATGAATGATATATTTCTAACGAAAAATAAACACAAAGTATGTTAAGAAATTGCAGAGATAACAGTAGACCTAACATGATAATGTGAATTTCTTTTAAATTGTGCTGATAAATTTGGTGTAATTTTAGCATTTCTCTATTCTGTCTTCATAGATTAAATGGATTATGAATTTGACATCTGCTTCAAAATGATGAAATAAAAAGCGGAAATACACACATCTGAAGTTTGTGCCTTTTGCTTCCGTTGTAACATGGAATGAGCTCAAAAAGACCACTGGGGTATTCAACAGCATTTGCTAGCCAAATCCTTTTTAAAAATTTTATTTATTCATTTTTATTTTTTGTATTTCTTGCATATATGTCAGTGTATCTGTGTCATGTGCTGCCTACAGAAATCAGAAGAAGCCCCAAACACTTTTTAATAAATGCAATCTCTTAAGGAAAAATGATATCTTTAGTTTATAGATAAGGAAATGTGTATTACATACATTATCTTACAGAATGAAGATGACTGATCTAGTTGGCTCAAAGGAAGGATTTTAAATGAGTATATTATGAATCTGACCAAATTCTTTGCCTGCTTCCAAATGCTTTCCTGTAGCACTCTGCAGAAGTGTGATGAATATGTGAATATGGCCTCACCATGGCCATCATGTTCAGTGTCAAATAAGCTTCCTAATTAGCATCATTTTACAATGTACAGACAGTGAGGATTACAGACCCAATGCATCACAATGCAATAAACATAAGAGAATTCCTTCACTTACTTTTTATCTGATAACTTGTGGCAAGGTGTGAAAAGCTCTTCACAGGAAAATGTGCTCACAAAAGGTAGGACTTCAGAGCTGCTTCTCAGAGATCATCCTGGTGAGCCTCTCTATTGCTGTGATGAAACACTGACCAAAACCAACTCTGGGAGAAAAGAGTTTGCTTCATCTTACACCTCCAAAGCACAGTTCAACTTTTCGGGAAGTCAGGCAGGAACTCAAAGAAAGAATCTGGAGGCAAGAACTGAAGCAGAGACCTCAGAGGACAGCTGCTTACCAGCCTGCTTCTCCTGGGCTGGCTCAGCCACTCTTCTTATATAACCCAGGCTCACTCGCCTGGGGATGGCACTGACCACCATGAGCTAGACATTCCACCATCAATTAACAATTAAGAGAATGCCTTGTAGAGGGCCGGAGAGATGGCTCAGTGGTTAAGAAAGCTGGCCGTTCTTTAGAGGACCCAGGTTCAATTCCTAGCACCTACATGGTGGTTTATAACCACCTTTAACACCACTTCTAGGGGATCCAATGCCCTCCTCTGGCCTCCATAGGCATTGCTTGACACAGTGTACTCAGATACATGCAAGCAAAACACTCATAAAAATATAAATACATTTTTTTTTTAATGTCTCACAGGTATGCCCACAGGTCAAACCGTTGGAGATAATTCTTCAATTGAGGTTACTTGTTCCTTAGTGACTCTAAAGTTGACAAAAACTAACCAGCACAGAAATGTAGCCAATCCCTTCACTCTTCTATTTCTTGAAGGCTGGCTTTCAACTTAAGTGGCCCCAAACAGTGGAACTTTGTATCCAATATTCATTGGACTTTGATTATTTATCCAAAAGAATAGGTATACATATTACAAGGCAGTGAAATGTAGACCTAGGAGATTATCCTAGTTTGATTTCTGTTGGTTTGATAAAACACTCACCCAAACCAAACTGGAGAAGGTTTATTTAGCTTGTGCTTCCACACCACAGTCCTTCCCGGGGTAGGGGGCGAGTCAGGGCAGGAACTCATCAGGAGCTTTAAACAAAAAAACAGGAAGAAAAGCTGGTTACTGGCTTGCTTCCCTTGGCTAGCTCAAGTACTTTTCTTATACATTACAGACTCACCTGTCGAAGGATCAAACTTCCCACCTTTCTACATCAATTAGTAATTAAGAAAATGCCCCATAGATATGCCCACAGGCCAGTCTGACCTAGGATATTGTTTAGTTAAGTTGGCCTCTTTACAGATGACTCTAGTTTATTCCAAGTTGACAAAAAAAAAAAAAAAAAGGTTAACAAACAGGGATATTCATGGCTCTACTAAATGAATCCAGAATAAAGGTAGTTTTAGAAGTGTGTCTCTGGTCAGCATTGCTTACTGTGCCACCTCAAAGCACACAGAGTGAATACCAAGTGGTTCGTGGGAACTTGGCTTCACTCTTCACCTTTAATTTTATGGGTGTTCTGATGGAAGTCAAAAGAAGAAGAAAGTTTCCCATACATTTTCCTGTAGATCCAGAGTTAGATCTGGGCGGGGAGGGGGTGCATTTAGTTTGCAATGTTCCTACTCCAGTAAATGCCTCCCGTGATCACCAGTCCCTAAACATTACAACACAGAAGTGCTTCCCCGGCACAGGTCCTTCTGGAAGTCTCTGCTTCTGCATGCCTTCCCTGCTGCTGCTGTCCTTGCTCTGGGGCTCCGCCTGGCATCTCACTTCCCAGCCACTGTTGCCCTGTCTGCACCCATATCTTCAGAATTCCAAAAATTTTGAAAATGGTGGCTCTATTATGTGATAGATAAAGATAATTTAATTCCTTTTATAAAAGAAAATTGTGTCTCTGTGACCACTGAACAGTGACTACAGAAGTTACTAATAGAGTGAAGAAAGGTAGCTGTCATGTGCTCTGTGGGTATCCTTAATGGATTTCCATATAGGTTGCCACATACGAAACCTCAGGAAAAGTAAATAAGCTGGGGCTATGGGCTAAGCAACAGCTGAACTGAATGAAAAACTAGAGAAGTTATTGCTTCAGGAGAGAGTTCCTCTGAGGCTTACTGGAGGGAGTTTAGTGTTCTAGAAACTTAGTATCTGAGTGCCAAAAACTTAAAAGGAAAAATAAAAGAAAGGAAAACTCAATTCCTATGTCACACGTCACTCTTGGAAAGAGAAGAGGTCAGATTTTCATGATGGGACCTTCAAACATCACATTTCATTTTCACTTATTATCTGCACTTAAATCTCATACAGGAAGGTAATATTCCTTATGGATTCAGGAAAGTTCAAGACAGAAACTGTCTAATGCCAAATACTGCTTAGAAATCAATGTAAATGTGGTTTAAGCATGGATTCTAAAGGAAAATGACTATACTAGAAAATCAACAGCTTCCAAGAAATAACAAAGAATAAAAGACAAAACTACAAATGATCACACAAGAAGATATTAAGATTTAGATGACAAAGATGAAGAGGCTAGCTTCCAAGTCAAATGTGAGATTTAGAAACATGGGCATATCAAGTAAAACTGAGAAAGTATTATGGAAATATGCAGACATCAGTGGATAGATTCAGCCTATAACCAAGCTTCAAAGTTATGACCAAAACAAAGAAGGCTGTGAAACTAATTGCACACTTGGTACGTCCACACTCTCTAGTAAAGGCTTCAAGACCTACAGGTTTGTTCGCTCATAGTGCAGGGGATCTGTTGAATCTTGTAGAGCGTACCATTGTGTTCTAACAATCAGTATCTTAATACATGACTGAATTCTATCCTTTGCATGTAAAACCCCCTTCAACGTGTAAACCAAATGTTTGGGTGGTTATATGCAGAACCGAGGAAACCTGGGGAAACTCACTGAAAAGATAACAAATTCACAATGGTTTCTGGTTAAAATAGCTAGAATTTCGCCATCTGTCTATCTTTAAAACACTTTAAAAAAAAAGATGATAAAAACGCAGAGCAATATCAAAAGTGCTAAGACTTCTCATGCCAAACTTGGGGGAGGGAGTGTTCCACTAAATACAGACAAATGGATTTAAGTTAAAGACAAGGGAAAAAAACTACTGTATTTCATTTTATATTTGAAGAAATGAATTTAATAGCTACAAAATAAGTGTGCTTTTGATTATCTGCCCCAATGTTCTAATTTTTAGTTTCCTTATATAAAATTTACTTTTAAGTTTATTGAAAAAGCATCTTAATGGTAATAGAGAATACACAGTAACAGTGATTTCAATCATCTTGTTCATGTCCAGTTTCCAAAGGTATCATCAACTATTTACTGTGTATATGTGTGTGTGTGTTTGTGTGTGTGTACGTGTGTATGTATGAGATGATAGATGATAAATATATAGATAGATAGATGATAGACAGATATAGATAATCCATACATCATTCATTTTTGAGAAATATTTTCCAAGCTCTATACATTTTAGAAATGTGAAAATATCTTTTTAAACAAAAGTTCACATTTATATGTGATATTGTATATTGCACAGAAGTTTATTTTGTGAATAAAGATGAGTGTTTACAATAGAAAAATACACTTTGATCACACATGTAGTGAAGATATGTCCAGTTGATCTAAGTAACAACTATATTATTCATTATGTGATATTTTCATGTAACTATTATTGTTTGTGTTAAATATCAATATCACTGCAGTGTGTGTGCACATGAAATCCGAACCCTTTACATATATATAAATATATATATATTTACATATATATATATATATATATATGTTGTATATGTTGAGTGTGTGATATACTCTGGATATGCCTGCTTTACTCTGTAGTGTGTACGTAGAGTGCACGCACTTGTTCATCTGCATGTGTGCATGAGCACACGTGGTGTGTACACATGTGGAGGACAGAGGTTAACATTTGGTCTTTCTTCAAATTTCTCTGCTGGTCAACAAGCTTCAGAGATCTGTCTGTCCCATCTACCACCTCCAGCCTTGGAGGTTACCACACATACATGCCCCACACCTGCTCAGCTGTTTATGTGGGGAATCCAAATACAGGTACTCATGTTTGCACAGCAAGCACTTTATCCACTAAGCCAGCTCTCTGGCCCTAAAATATAACTTAAATTTTGAGATATGCGGCAAAAATGCTGTCCAATCCAGTTTCTGCTCTAATTTATTTATTTCCGTGTCTTTTTTCACACACATTGTTGCCTGAAATAAATACAGTAGCTTAAAAAATGTCGCTCTTAGCTTTCCTCGATATGGAGAAAGAAAAGAAGCTGGTTGTGGGGGCACATGCTTTTCATCCCAGTACCTACAAGACAAGACAGAGACAGGACAATCTAGGTTCAAGGTCAATCTGGGCTACATAACAAAACACTGTCTCAAAAACAGAACATAAATAAACAAATACAAAAGAGTTGAAAAGCACAAAGCACTGGCTTTAGGTTTAACCACAGAGGAACTTTTTCTTGGAAAACACCCCTCCAGGAATGTGAGGACCTTGTGCTCTTGGCCGAGATAAAACTGTGGAATGAAGTTCACTAGCCTTGGTAGCAGTTTGTGAACCCCCCCATACCTGGTTTTCTAAGATTGTGCGTTGTCCCTTCCCTACAGGAAAGCTCAGTCTTTGCTATACCCATCATAATTCTCAACATACAGAATATGTGACTACCAACTCACCTTGAAGTATCTGTTATAAAATGAGCTGTCTTGCTGAACCTTAGAGCACATTTTCAAGACTGTGTATTTGGCATCTCCCAGATTACAACTTCAATAAGTCTCCAAAGAATGTTAGTTTTTTTGTATTCTTCAGCAGGCTGATTTTTTTCTGGCCAATATCAGTTTCACTCTGACCCTTAAAAGTACATATTCTTCCTGCATTTCCAAATTACAGGTGAAGAACTTGGTAAGTGACTAAGATATTTAAATGAATAATGCTATTGCAAACATCAGGTTGTACATACATGAAGTTGTTTGTAGTTAAGAGATAATACACATAGAAACATTAAAGATGTATGTGATGCAGATTGATTAGATTGTCTTCCACTGTGAGACAAAAACAGAGTCATTTTAATGACCATATTAATAGATACTAATAGCTTGCATTCATCTAGCTACAGAAGTAAATGTAATGCTGTATTTAGTATACAATAGAATTTGTAATAACATGGATACTTAAATTAGGGATTTCTGATGTTCCTCAACGATCTGTTTACCAGACTCTAATAAGAAAACAACAAATGAATGAGACGCGGGGGAGGCCATAATGTTGGCAAATATCTCTGAAGTGCCAAACTATACAAAGTACGTAAAAGTACTTTAAGGAATGGTAATCTAGTTTGTATTCAATTTATTTCATTCCCTTACAAAGCCCCTAGGAGCACATTCCATTTGTTGCAAAAAGCCAATTACAGTAATGGGTTGTTCCTTAGAGTTTCCAGCTTTCCAAATTAGTTCTTACTGTTTAACAGTACACATTCAGATGTCCATGAGGCTGATCATTTCTAATTCTTCAGTAACTATGTTTAGAGGATAGGCATAAAAGCTATGTCATTCTCTTAGGATTCAATGTGGACCAACATGAATGAACTAACAGAAAAGAATAAGAATAGACCTTGGTTTATTATGGAAACAGAAGCACAAAGAATTATTTCATAGTAAATCTGTGAGGATATAAAATGTTCGAATGCTTTTATAACATCCCCATTGCAAGAACAACCGTACTTCAAATCTCATTCACGTAGTCAAGAAAACACAGTAGGTTCTCTGACTTGGGTTCCCTTTTTGCTTCTTTAGATGACACTTAAGTAGAATTATAGGGTGTTCCATGGGATGCTTTTAGTGGACAAGAATGGGGAGATGCCAAGAAGCCTGATCTAGCTCTTGCCCACTCATTTCCCTGGAGATTCTGACTTTTTGGTTCTCTGGACTTAGGCAAATCATTTCTTTTGCTGGGTCCAGTGTTCTTTGTAAAATAGATAATCTCTTTTTATAAGTTGCTAAGCAGATGAAACTACAATCTCTAACACACAGTATGTACGCTTGATCAATATGTGTCTTAGTAAATGTTCATCGATTACATTTTTATTTTTATTTTTTATTTTTAATTTTCATACCTAGGCCCTTGGAAGCTAGGTAAATGAGCTGTTTTTCTTTTTCGTCCCTGTTGTTTCCTTTCCCAGTATTTAAGCCCCACTCCCCTATATATACCTGACCAAAGAGACCATTTCAGGCACTTATTTTGGCTCCTGAAATTTTCTTAAAATTTACAGTATTTCTCTGTAGGGCCATCACTTCCATTTAGGAGAGAAAATTACTTGTCTAGAGCTCTTACACAAATTAGTTTGTTCCCTAAATACTACCTTCTAAATGTCAATAATTAATCATTTGTTGTGACAACCCAAAATAATCAGCAAATGCCCTTACACATTCCAGTCACATCCCTCACTCCTCCTATGAAAAGCCACCAGACTTGTTTGTCATCTCACATAGTTGGATCAAATATATTTATTATCTAGTTTTTGTGAGTAAATTCAACTTTAGGTTTATTTAGGGTACATCTCTGTCTTCACCTATTATTACAAAAAGGTTTTGTCCAGATCAACCAACAAGGCCTGAACATGTAAATGCCATCAACAATGAGAGATTTCGGTGTTTAATTAGCTTTGAGAATTTAAAAAAAAAAAAGGTTTTAAGATAATGTCACTTACACCTGGGAGACAACTGTAAATCCCATGGTTTCCACAAAATACAATTTATCTCTATACCAGAAATTATAAAACCAGAAGCCAGGGATAACAGATGGTGCTTAGCTGGTAAAATTTTATCAATAGCATACACAAGACTGAATTCAATTCCTTAACACTATAAAAAGTAGCCACAGTGACACACATATAATCCCAGTACTCCAGAAATGGAAGAAAGAGGATCAGTTCATAGAATGTTTGAGGCCAAACATGAGATCCTTGCCCCAAAGTCAATAACTCAGAAACCAAATTCCCACAAGCCACAGACATCTGTGGATAAATGACCAGATTTTAGTCAATCAGCTTGTTTCAGGACAAGGTAACTAGAAATACTGTTTTAATTATGCAAAATGTGTATTTCACTCTTTCCTAGTCCCAACTAACCTGCACTTTATTTTAAAATATAAATACAAATTTTCGTACTGAGCTTATCAATTCCTACAATTAGAAGCTGCAAAATATTCAGAGTTTGGCTCTTCAGGTTAAGCTGTAATCATTTCAATAGCTTCTACCACATTCCTAAAACAACTCCTGCGTGTCTGTGTCACAGTCTGTGTGACCTGTTTCACTGCTCTCCATTCCCATTTTCTCACTACCCTTATTTGTCAGTCTATTTTCAAAGCAGATGACTGGCAGAGTTCTTTGTAAAAGAAATGAATCAGCACAACTTCTGACTCAACTTACCAACTTCATCACCTCCACTTGGTAATTCAAACCACAGACGGGCGTCCATGAATTTAAATGTTCTTCCTACAATTTCACAAAGCACAACTTAGTGTTTCACTTGTGAGCTGTGTGTGGATGGTATGAGGAAACTTTAATGTGTCTGCACTCAACATACAAATCTGTATCTCCCAGATTACCCCAAATCAGAAAACTATGCAGTTACACTTTGGAGAAGCAGCAAGGCCATAGCCTGAAGATTATAATAGTAAGTAGCAGTCAGAGGATATCACAGGGGCTTTTCATTTGTCGTGTTGGTACCAGTGCTGTTGGTTTAATTCCTGGTAATAACTAGCAACTGAGAATTTCTACACGAACCACTAAGCCTGTACTATTAGTCCTTGCAGACTCAAATAGGATGAATATATACAAGGCAGACAGCAAATGAAGAACCACACAGGTGACACACTGGTCAAGAAACTCTACTGGCTTTTAGAGAAGATGGAGGAATGAGGATACTTCAGCTAGTCAGCCTTGTGATTTGGGTGCACAGGCTCAGGGAAGGCTGAGTGCATGGTGAAGAACCAAATCACACAGGATGAATACGTTCCTGATTTAGATGCATCTATACTGATATTAAAATTCGGAACTCAGGATTCAGCAAGTAAAAAAGAATATAACTGAGAAAAGACAGCAGAGTGCAGGCATGGGTACTTAGAAAATGGTGGCTGCAGCAGATCCAGCATGCACGGGAGTGGGTGCAACGGGCTATGGGAGCACTTAAGACGTGACTCCAGTCAGAAGATGTCCCATCACTTGTTTCTCCTGGCAATGGAGGAAGATCTGAAAACAGCAGATACTGAAAAAGCCAACCAGAGCTTTGACAATGGAAAAGAAGACACTCAATCTGTCTGTGTTTAAAAGTGAAAAAGTGGTTATCTCTAATACTGATGTCCCTCTAGCAGGAAATTCAAACCAGCAAGTAGCTCTTACCTTTGCTGTACAGAATCCAAAATACTGTTTCTTAAATATAAACATGTGGACATAGTGATAAAGACAGAGAAACAGTAGAAATGTAGAAACCTGCATGACTGAAATTAGGATCCTTCATTGGGCCTGGGACTGGCCTTGCCTCTTGTGACCTGGAGCTGTGGTCCCCTCCTGTGAAATGGAGCTGTGATCCCTTACAAGAACTGGAACTGTCCCTTCCTGTGAACCTGGAGCTGTGGTCCATTTCATGACCTGGAGCTGTGGTCCCCTCCAGTGAACCTGGAGATGTAGTCTCTGGTGAGCCTGGAGATGTGGTCCCCTACTGTGAACCTGAGCTATGGTCCCCAATCATGAGCCACACTTCTGCATTCCTCTAGTGGTAGGCTGATGGCTGAACAGACTGGAGGATGGAGGACTTCCCGAAGTTGCACAACAGTGTCAGCCTTCTAAGCATGGCTACATTCCCTTGGCCTTCTCTCCAGAGATCCCAGGTTGTGCAAGGCAGTGACTTTACCTCTGTGTTAGACTTTTGCTGGAGACAGTGGAGATTTCTGTCATTTGCGGTTTCTAGTATTGGGAGGAGTGAACCTCAAAAATTGATTTCACCCCTCTCTTGAAGTTCAGCTATGGTCTTGACTCCACAAGTAGTCCTGGGCATCCAGGCCTTAACAATGGACATTTCCCATTCCCAGGCATGAAGTTTTCCATCACTCTTCTATTACTGTTCTACATCTTTGGTGTACCTTAATCTGCCTTACAGAAAATGTAAAAAGCTTAATTAAACTTCTAGAGATAGAAATCACAATCTGGGAAGTTAAAAATAAAATTAAAAATAAATTTAAAAGGGAAACAGAAATTCCGCTAGCCCTGAAAATGGCCTCTTCATCTTCATTCCCTTCCTCCTCACATCCTCAAGAATGACAGGGGCACTGTTATGCAGGGGAAGGAACGAGGACAGAAAGAAACCCATATGCATGCATCATTGGTGAGCACATAACTGACACCTGTGTAGCTCAAGCTCTCTGAAGACTCAGTACCTGCACAGAAGCCCCTGCCATTGACCTTGCCTAACTAGCTCATTGTGATTGTGGAAAGATGGAATGTTGCAGGTCAAGAACTGAAATTGCTTTGACTGTGTTATGTCTTTCACTGGCCATTTGCTTTCAACATCTGTATTTGACCTAATCAGACCCAGGAAAATGACTCTCATACATTAACAATCAAATAAGAGTTGATACATGAGAAATAGAAAATGAAAGAAAGAGAAGATAAATATATTTATATGCTCACAATCCTTTAGTATATCTAGGTTTAGGCTTGACACTAAAAGCTGGTGATAGAGGCTTATTGGTGTATCTGGAATAGACATCCACATTCCATATGAAAATTACACTGTAATATTTTGCAGCCTTCCTTGAAGTTGTTCCATGGAAATTTTATGAAATTACTTGATCTTTAAATCTATTAGATAGAACATGAATTTTTAAGAAATATTATTCCCAAATTTTTTTCATAATTGAATAAAATTTAATATTTATATGAAACTGAGTCAATGCTAGAAACATTGTTTATGAAATGAAACAATTAGTATTAGTTTTTACTTTGTTAAAGTTATCATAAAAAAACTCAGTTTTTAAAATTTTTGTTTGAATCCTGAACAAAAAACAGATTGTAAACCTCAGTTTCTACCATCACCTTTCTGAAAAATTAAAAATGATCTCAACTAAATATTTTAATTTGCTTCCAGATTTTTATATTCTCATGCATCATAGAAAAAGATAAAAATTATGATTCTTTATTCCTGTCAAATCACAAAGACTTAAATTGAATATGATGATGATCTTTGAGTTTAATGGATAATATATATTTTAAAACACAAGCTAAACTTACCTATACTACACTATATGTGTAAGTGCTATTTTGTGACTGACTACTCTTCTGAAACAATATTTTTTTTTCTGAAACTGTATCTCAAATATCCACTGGAAATTTTTCCCCTAAGTTAGCAATTCTTACAATATAAAATATTTTTCTAAAACTCAGCAAAATATTCTTTCTATAGAAGTCAGCAAGAAGGCCCAGGAAGTTGAGGTACCTGCCACCAAGCCTGAGAACCTGAGGTCAATCCCTGTGGCTCAAAAGATAGAGCATGAGAACTCATTTCCTTAAATTATTCTCTGACTGCATACATACACACACACACACACACACACACACACACACACACACACAGAAAGAGAAACCACACACACACATACACACACACAAATAAGAATGAATGTAATTTTAAAATGTTAAAAATGTGTCACAATTTTGCTAATTTCCTCTAACTCCCAAATTTGGTTAACTTTATTTGCTTTGAACCAGTTATTAAAGAAGAAATGACACAAAACTACATAAAATATAGGTTCAGTTCATATGACAATTAGCAGATTGTGCTAAAATAAATTTAAAGTACTAAAATATAGAAATATTTTCAGTATTATTATTAGATTAAGTAAATATAGAAATATGCATATATATATATATATATATATATATATATATACACACACACATAAGTGAGCATCAAAGTGATTTTCATTTAAGGATTTGGTTAAAGTAAATAGCATTCAAATTCTACATAGATTTCTTGTTTTTAGAACTTAAAGTCAAGTACTGAAGAAGCATTAAAATAAAATTTGGTACTGTGGTGTGGTGGTTTGAATGAGAATGTCCCCCACAGGCTCTAGGTATTTGAACTTTTTGTCCCCAGTTGGTGACACTATTTTGGGAAGTCTTAGAAGGTGTGGCCATGCTGGAGGAAGCACATCACTAGGGACAAGCTTAGAGCATCTTAAGCCTGTCAGGATCTCCAGTCTCTCTCTGCTTCCTGTGCCTCTTGAAGATGTGAGTGCTTAGCTGTTGAATCTCCCCCAGCCACCTCTGCCGCCATGCCTCCCTGACTTGATGGACTCTTGCCTCTTTGGAACTGTAAGCTAAATAAACTATTCCTTTTATAAGTTACCTTAGTCAGTGTTTCTATCATAGCAACAGAAAAGTGACTAATACAGAAATTGGTACCCAGAGTGGGGTGTTGGCTGTGAAGAACCTGGCCATGTGGGTGTTTGGAGGAATGTGGAAGACTTTGGAATTTGGGGCTAGAAAAGCACTTGATTGTTGTAAGCAGAGCTTAACGTGTCATTGTAGTAGGAGCCTGGAAGTAGTGCTGAGAACAATGTTGCTCCAGAAGAAAATCAGCACCTAAGCAGCAACTGGGATATTTTAGCAAAGGGTCTGACTGCAATGTGCCCACAGTCTAAAGCTTGTCTGCGGCTAAATGGAAAAGCAATGGAATAATTTCCTTAACGGAGGACAGCCTAACTTAGAAATGCTGGCATGGCTATTAATGGTGAATATTATGCAGATCTACAGTGAAAAAGAGCAAATGGGGCAGAAAGAAATACAGAATGTACAGTTTGGATTGAAAAAGAGCACTAGGAAGATTGATGTTGGAGCCGAGGTCTGTGCTGAAGGAAAGGATCCCTTTCATAATAAGATCAAAATGATTAAGGAGAGGCCTAGAGATTTACACTTAAACAATGGAGAGAGTGCCTCTAAGGCAAGACCACATCCAGCTAAGCCTCCAAATCCTGAAAGGAAAATGCTTCAAGGGTTTTCTTCTAGAAAACTACTAGGAGAAAAGCTTTAAAAGTGAATGACATAGGCTGTAGTCCATCACAAACTTGCAGCCAAACTTGACACTGTCGTTCACCTTTTGCTGGCTTTAGAGACATGAAAGATATAAGGGAGAAGGGGTCATCAGTTCCTCCTACGCAGTTTCAGAACGCCAAGGAGTCAGCAGCATGCAGCACAGGTTTCCCTGCATGAAGAAGAACCTGACTGGTCACAAAGACCTGATAAGCCATTTCATGAGGCCTGGTTGGCAGTGGAGACCCCAAGAAGATGTTCAAGATGCCAGATCTGTGATACATCTGCCAAGGAGAACCACCTGCAGGGAGTGGTATGAGCCCAAGAGAGAGAGATGTATGTTGCATGCAGGAAAGCTGGAGTTGAGCCCTTTGGAAGTAAAGTTCCAGAATTTTGGCTTAGAGCTACTCGATTTGCTGTTTGCCCTGCTGACTTTCAGTCTTGTTTTGGTCTAGTATTTCCTCTCTATGCCTCTATTCCTCAATTTCGGACCAGGAATTTGTATTTGGTTCCATTGTATGTTGGGAGTATGTAATTTTCTTTTGGTTTTACAGGAGTTTAGAATTAAGAGATTGCTCTGAGTTCCAGAAAAGAATTTGATCTGTGGTCTTTTGAATAGTACTGAGACTGATTAAGACTATAGGGACTTTCCAGATTGGAGTAAATGCATTTTGCATTTTATATCATCATGAGCCTATAGGGCAGACAGTGGAATGTGGTGGTTTGAATGAGAATGTCCCCTATAGGCTCTAAGTATTTGGATATTCTGTCTCCATTTGGTGGTGCTATTTTGGGAGGCCTTAGAAGGTGTGGCCATGCTGGTGGAAACACGCCACTGGGAGTGGGCTTAGAGAGTTTTTAAGCCTTGCCAGATGTCCAGTCTCTGATTCTTGCGCCTGTTTGAAGATGTGAGTGCTTAGCTTCTGCTCCTACTCCAGTTACCTCTGCCACCATGCCTCCCTGCCATGTGGAACTCTTACCCTTTGGAAACATAAGTTAAATAAATTCTTATTAATATAACTTCTCTTGGTCAATGTTTCTATCACAACAATAGAAAATTAACTAATACATGTGCTATATTCCACACAGAAAATCATCACGAACTCTGAATATAATCAAACAGCAGGAACCAGAAGGTACTGAAAAGTGAAGAGAATTAGACACTAGTTGAGTGCACACACTATGTTCAGATGGATTTGACAAATTGATTTCGTGTTGTTGTAGCTTTTAGTTTGAGCAACACCATTTATAAATATTTTATTTATTTTGTTTATTTTATGTGTTTGTGTTCATTGCCTGCATGTAAGTGCAATCTGGCTGTGCAATTACCGTGAAGGTCAGAAGTGGCTATAGGATCCCCTGCAACTGGAATTATACATGGTTGTTAGCTGCCATGTGGGTGCTGGGATTTGAACCCACATCCTCTGCAGGCTAGCTCTCCAACCCCTTGGACCACAGCATTTAATATGGTATACAGAGCAATGAAGGTGTCATTGGAAACATGTCTACCTTTGAGTTGTGCTATTAATAGTACCACTAAAACAGGAGAATGATCCCTGAACGGGGGACAGTAAGGGGTTCCCTAATTCTATTTATTATCTACATATGTAAGAAACTCAAAGATAGTCATATGAATGTATGTATGTCTATGTATGTGTGCATACTTTTCAAAATGTTAAAAATAAGCAATGTTTAATGTATGTTGATAAGCAATGACTACCAAATAGAAAAAGATAATGTTCCAGAAACAGATCAAATAATTTGCCTACAATGTGTTCTCTTTGTATGACAAATGGATTAACATTAATAATTCAGTGTTAATGGAAACTATGGTGTATCTTTCCCTTTTCTTGCCATTCCCAATAACTATAACTACACAAGTGTTGTTTTTAGAGCCGTCTCCAGTATTCAATTAAAAGCTTGGTTTACTCAACTCCAAAGCCACTTCAAAAACTAGAGGATGACTCTCTCTTAAGCAATTGTTAGTAACAACAACAAAGCCTTAAACTATTTTCATACTCTATTGTTCTAGTAGAGTTTATCATCTGAAGGTAATGCCATGGATGTTGTCTTAGAAAAGAGAGGACTGTGAGGATATGTGTGAATGTGGTCAGAGTCCATTGTATACACATATGAAAATGTTAAAATTAAATATACTATTTATGACAGACAAAAATACAATATCAAACTAAATATATTATGAATTAAAAGAATGAAGTTTGAGAAAATAATTACCTGAATCTTCAAATTGAATGACCTGTGCAAATTTTATTTTAATATTGATGGATTTATTATTTGACAGAAGACTATAAATCTTTTCTTAAGAACCTGTGATTCAGGGGCTTTTAACTATAAATGTAAGAGTAAACCAACATGTCTATTTCCAACTATTACATAAAGTTTATCAAAATAAATGCATGGAAGGCTGGGAAAATAGTAATAGAATGTTTGCCTACCATGCATCAGGCTCTAAATTCAGTTTCTAGCACTGAATAAAAATTTACATGGAAAATATCCAGTTAGTAAACTATGAAGCATAGTAACATATTAATATTAACAGTATGAATTGACTTTAATGTTGTAGTGTTTATTTTATTAGATAAGACTATGTACAAATAATACTGAATCTTTATCTCTTAAAAACACTGTTTTTAAGTACTATTGTGGTGTTTCAATTAAATTCTGTGTATACACCTAAATGTATTTTTCTTACGTACTAAAACTGTCTATGACAACAATTCTGCTTTGTCTTTTAAGAGAGAACAGTTTGAGGTGGCTGTAAGTTGGCTCTGACAAATGGTCCATATCCACTCACAGCAGTAAACTGCAAAATATCTGACTTTATTCACCACTTAAAAACCTCCCTGACTGCACCAAAACAACAGCAGAGGCCAGACAAGAATAGACATGGCTTTAATAAGCCAAGGGACATGCTATGATTCACATCCAAGGTCTTCCTACAGCTTGCGTCATTCTCTAACAAGGCTATGGTCTAGAAGTACTAAGGAATAACACATGCATGCAGATGGAGAGCCTGCAAAACCTTTTACCTGTGTGCTTAGATTAGGGCAGATTAACTCACATAGTGCAGCCTATTGCTCAGTACAAAACAAACCCTTTTATATTTGTTTTTGAAGAAAGAAACTTCCTCCATGATGTTGACTCTTCAGAAAAACATATGATATCACCAGCTCTGTAGAATCATTGTTTAAACCTCTTTCCTGCACTTGGAGTAGCAAAAGTCATAGGCACAACTGTGTGTCACATATGGCACTTGGTAGCACATCTGAAATTGGATGTCTGATTAATGAGGGACTTGGGAATTTTCTTTGAAGATCTTGCTTCTTGCTGTGTTTTAGAATTGGTCGGGAAAATTTCTGGGGTGACTTTAGTGGCCAGAAATCATTTTAATGGTTTGTCAGTGAGGCCAAAATTCTGCCCCTACAATTTTCTTTTCTGTAAGATTCAAGGTATACCTTAAGAATCAGGGCATTGCTACTGAATTTGTATATTTGATAGTAGAGGACTGTTGGAGGAATCTAAATAAACATTTTGTGTAAAATCCTTATTATGTGAAAGACCCAGTCCTGCCTCAGCTTTCCTTTTTCTCAAATGAGTAAATGATAGTCCCAGGTCACAAGGTAATTCATCGTCTTTTGTCTCCTTCATCTGCTTTGTCTCATAGATCCATTTAGTGTTTTGCATCCTGTTATCAAACTCCATTCACACACACATACACACACACATACATATATGCACACAGAGACACAGACACATGCACAGAGACACATGCACATATACATACACTCCACAAACACTAACACACACAGTCATACACGCGCACCTTATTCACCCAACACAAATCAGTGTAAAACCTGTCAAGATATTTGATTGGCACAGAAATTCATTTTTCTCATATTCTACTTCATTCAGAAAGTATGAAGACTCCAGAATTACAATCAAGTTGCATTGTGATCAGCTGCAGTAGATGCTGTGAATTTTCACATCTTCTTCTCTGCTTTTTCGTAGTCAATTATACTTACACTCACCCTATTAACTTCAACCTGACATATATGCTTTGATTAGTGACAGCTTTTAGAGAACTGTATATCCCTTCTGGACAGGAGTTTAAGAGCCCATGTCTATGCCATGCTGTTTTCCAATTCCCTGGCTACTAAAATTGTTTCATAAGGAGTTTTGCACCGCTAACTGGGATATGCAAAAGAGGTAAATAATGGCATCACAGATTAGGACTCCCAGTCAATTTTTAGTAGGACTGTATCATAAACAGGAAATTAGTATTTCTGAGGCACTGAGAGACGAGTGATGATTCCTACCACAGTTTAACTTGCCCATGTCTAGTATATTAATGGAGCCTAGACAAGAAACTTCATCTTGAGCATCTTCTTTTCTGCCCTTCACAAGCGCCGCACACATGTTGTGCACATATGTACATGCAGGGAAAACATACACATATAAACACTGTTAGTGAGAGCCTGGACCTTTAGTCCTAGCACTCAGAAGGCAGAGGCAGACAGATCTCTGTGAGACCAAGGCCAGCTTGGTCTCATGGTGAGTTTCAAGACAGATTGGGCTATAGAGAAACCATGTCTCAAAAGGACAGAACAAAAATCAAATTGCAAATTAGTGGAGAAATATGATATGTTAAAACTAATGAAAAGAAAGCTGGGGAAGCTAAACTAATTTCATCAAAAGGAGATTTTGGAACCTGCAAACTTTTCAAGGAGTGTTACATGAAGATAAAAGAGTCAACTGTAGAAAAGATATCCAACCTAAAAGTGTATATATTTAACAGGAAAACAAAATTATAGAAGGCAACAATCATAGCAAAAACAAATAGACAAACCACAGTATAGTTAAGATTTCAATACTACAGGCCATTGATAGACACAGAAGGCAGGAAATCCATAAGAATATGTGTTTCCTGAACAACACTATCAGTCAATTCAACGTAGCTGACATTTGTAAAGCATCCCATTCAACAAACACAGAGTCAACTTTCTTCTTCAGCATTCTGGACCATAAAATACATCTTAACTAATTGAAAAGAAGGTAAATTATCCACATAGACCTTAAGCCCACAACAGAATGAAACTGGAAATCAATGACAGAAAGACAGTTGGGAAATCCCCCCTCCCCCAAATTTAAGGATTTTTCTTATGAATCAACAAACAAAAGAAGAAATCCCACAAGAACTTTCAAAATATATTTAATAAATGAAACTGTAGGGTAACATATGAGATTTTAATAGGATTCAGCCAAAGCAATATTTGAGGGATTTGACAGTGTCTGACACAAATGCTAGCACAGAAGTATCTAAAAATCATCAGCTCAAACTTCCATTCTGGAAACTATGAACACAAAAAATAAATACAAAGCAAGCAGAAGGGAAGGATTCATGAACATGAGAACAGAAATAATCAATGAGGAATCACAGGAAAGTAGGATCCAAGACTGGTGTTATGTAAAGATCAATGACTGATTCTCTAGTCAGCTTCTCCATGAGAAAAGAGAAAAGATTACAAATCAATGAAGGAGGAATCATCACCCCTGGTCAGAAGGGTGTTAAAAATTAAACGAATGAAGTAAACACCTCATTCCCTATACATTCAATAATTTATACAAAATAGATAAATTCTTTGTAAGATACAAATCACTAGTCTACTAAAATGATTCAAGAGGGAATTAATTTCTTTAATAGTGCTGTGTCTATGAAAGGAAATGATGTAACCTACTTGGTAGGGTGCTTGTCTGGCATGTGTGAGATCCTGGGTCTGAATCCCAGTGCCTCATACACGAAGCATATAGTTGCACACCTGTAATCCCAGCACTAAGAAGGTGGACACAATAGGACCCGAAGTTCAAGGTCGTCCCTGGATATATTGAATTTGGGGTCAGCATGGACTATATGAAGCACTGTCTCTGTTATGTCCTGGTCACAGACGGAGACCACCATGGAAGCCAGATCCGATGCAAGCACAAAAGGATCTTTATTTGCAAGCTCGAGCTCGGCCCACAGCCCAGCACACCAATGCATCAGGTGGAGGGGTAGTGGCCCCGAGCAAAGGGAAAGGAGTTCTTTTATTGGGTTGGAACAAAGGGAGGTGGGTCAAAAGCTGGGACTGGTTAAGAAAGCCTGTGGGCAGGAAAGCAACTTACAATGATTGGTTACAAAGATTATTCGTATCAGAAGACAGGTGACAAGGAACTTGTGGTTTCTTACTGGTGGGTCTGTCCTGGAATGTGCTGACCAAAGTATGTTACAAGGTCTTGGATTTGTTTATGTTTCTGATTTTAGCCTAGGTCATCCTGACCAGACTCTGTGCTCTCCCTTTAAGCAATAAACAATATATTTCCATAAAACCACCTTGTATCTGAAGGCCACATCAGGGCAAATGTTTAACTATGAGGGTGGGAAAGAATTCCTAGAACTGAGAAGCCAAACTTATATGGCAGAGGCTTTTTCTAACAAGATGGAGTCAGATTTGCTTTGATTTTACATTTTGGGTTTGGAGATATTTTCAGTCTCAGAAACCAAAACAGAGGGTTCTAGCAAACATTCTGTAAGCTATTAACAAAATTGACATGGAGCAGAAGAGCAGGTACAGTTTTGAAAAGTACAGTTTTGAAAGGTACAAATTTGGAGGAATATAAGATACAGTGATCAAGGTAGGATGTTACTGCTGAAAATGTAGACAAAGATCAGGAGAACAGACTAGAGAACCTGGAACTAGCCTGTACATTATAGACCAGTTCTTTCTTTTTTAATAAAGGTATATGAGCCATTGAAAGGAGATATGGCAAAGTTTTTGCCAAGTTGCTTTGAAAACACCGGATGTCCATTAAAAAAATCCTTTATACAGACCTCAAAACTTGTGAACCCTAAGTTCAAAATGCTTCATAGGAGTGGTGTTTACAATAGTGTCTGAGTGTTTGCCTAGTGTATAAAAGACCCAGGGTTTCCTTCCCAGGACTACAAAAACAAAACAAAGCAACAAAATGTCGGATGTGGTGGCACTAATCCAAGCCATAGGAGGCTGAGGCAGGAAGAGGACAAGTTCAAGGCCATCCCAGTAGACATACACATGTCTTGTAAAAAATTTAAAAAGCAAATAAGAAATATTCTTTATGAGTTGGATGTGGGCTCAGCCAGCCTGAGCTATATATCAATACTTTGCTTTTAAAACATGAATCAGGTTAGAAAGATGACTCAGTAGTAAAGAGCTTCCTGCTCTTGCAGAGAATTCAAATACAGTTACCAGCAACCATGTCTGGTTTCTCACAACTGCCTGCAAGTTCAGTTCCACAGGATTCAATGCTCTCTTCTGGCCTCCTTGGGCACCTGCACACACATGGCATGTACTCATACAGACATACACAAACACATAAATAAAATAAATTCTAAAAAAAAAAGATCAACAATATAAATGCAAAATGACAAAACTTTTTAATAAAAACATAGATAAAACATCTACATGAGATTGGGTTTGATGATAAATGTTCAGGCATCTTACCAAAAACATGGACCATAGTAGAATAAAAACTGAGCAGTGTTAACATTATGTAATTCAGATCTGTAAAATACTGTGTTAACAGAAAGAACACATAATCTACCTAGAGAAAATATTTTTATCATATATTTACTAAAATACTTGCATTTAGCATATACAAAGGACATTAAGAAAACAAAGATAATTAAAATAAGAATTAAAAATTCAAAAATTAATTAAAGTTGGACAAAGGATCTTATAGACATTTGACTGAAGGAAATAAACATATATATCATAAGTAAACACATGAAAAGATTATTAATACCACTTATCAGTAGAAAAAATTTAAACTAAGCCAAATATATAATATCACAACATACATATTAGATGGGCTAAATCCAAAGGCCAACTTTTAGCAAATAGTAAACAGAGTGTTGAACAATAAAAATGTCATTCACTGCTGTCAAAACAAAATCTTACATGCATAGAAACAATTTTGTCAGTTCCTTATAAAATAAAGTGCATACTAACATATTTTTACCAACTATTCTCCTAGTTATTTACATACATGAGTTAAAAATTGTAGAAATAAGATGAATGTTATGGGAATATGGACAGTAGATTTATTTATAATTGTCAAAAGCTAAAGTATGGTCTGGGGAGATGGCCAGTCAGTAATATGCCTGCAATGTAAGCATGAGGACCTGATTTCAGCACCCAGATAAAAGCTTAAAACAGCAGAATGCATCTGTAACCCAATTTGGGGGGATCAGAGACAGGTAGATCTGAGCTTATTGCCCAGCAGCCTTAGATTAATCAATGAGTGCCAAGTTCAGTGAAAGATCCCATTTCAAAAAACAAAGTGGAGTGTGATAGAATTCACCTGATGTTTACCTTTGGCCTCCACATGCATGAACATATACATGCATAATCCTCTGCACTCACTAACACATCAGCACATATACACACCACAATATAAACAGAGTAAAAAGGATGTCCTTTAAGGGGCAATGAGTAATCATTCTATAGGAATTTACACTATGCGCTATTGTTCGTGAATGAAGACTGAGCCAGGGATCTGCCCAAAGACAATGAAAGAATCTCGGGTGTATGTCAATAAGTCTGAAAAGTGAATATGAGAAAGTCACATTCTATATAAATCTAGTTGCATGACATTCTGAGAAAGGTCAAACTGTAGTGATGTAAAATGTACTAATGGTTTTCAAAATCTGGGGAGAGAAGAACCAAGGAGGTGAAGCACAGGTTATTCTTTTAAGGTATGAAACTTTTCATTATGGTATTAAGTGGAAGATATATGTAATGAAGTATTCATTATGAAAATCTACACAATCAACATAAAGAATGTTACTTTACTATATACCCTTTTAAAAGATATACCAAATATGAGGTTAGGAAGTTTCTTAATATAATGAGGTCCATGGTCAAATATAAACAAAGAAACTCCTATGACATAACTTTATGAACAAGTAACAAGCTAACAAAAGACCAAATCCACTGTCCTAAGTAACTCTGTAAAAGACTTGAAACCCTAACACAAAGACAAATAGAATCACATGTAAGCACTACTCTCTAGTTGGAAATGCTGTTTCTCATAGGAATGAGGGGTGACAGTTCTGAAACTGCAGTACAAATAAGTGGAAATAATCATATAAGTAAGTGGATGAATGATGTTGGAATAGGAGATTAAGGATAAATAAAGAGTGCTAAAATGACTACCTTGTCTTTGAATGTCTACCTATCCATCCTTCCAGCTGTCCATTCTACCAGATATCCAGCCGGCCTGCCAGCCAGCAATGCACCTTCTCTTCATCTGTCTGTCCATCATCTACCTGAATATAATCAAGTAAGTGTACATTGAAATATGCACATCATTTAGTTTGATTCCATGAAAAGGTCTAGAAGCAACAACATCTCTAGAGGAATAAGCATATCCAATATCCAGATCTTGATTGATAATAGCATTCATGATAAAAGGAGTAATGTTTTTTTTTCAAAACAGAAATGTTATATTTTATATGGCAGGAACTATACAAGATGGACTTTTACCTTCCTGCTTCAGAAAATATAGAAGCATTCAAAGAGTAAAATAATTGTACGACATAGAATTGATAATGAGCCAAGTGGAGATCTTTTGTTGGCCAAAGCAGCAATTATTTGAGCAGCATTATATATAAAATTGCAGCAGATTATAAACCAGAATATACAATAAATACCATGATTCCATACTCATACAAATAAATAAATAAACAAATAAATGGCAATGAATTATCCCATTGGAAGAATTTCACATAATTTGGGGTGGAGACATGACTCAGTGGTAAAATGATTTTGCTCTTCTTGTAGACTTGGGTTCAGTTCCCAGCACCCACATAGTGGCTGTAACTCCAGTTCCAGAGAATCCAAAGCCCAATTCTGGCCTTCGAAGGCACCAGGCATACACATGGTGCACACACATGCATGCAGTTAAACACACCCATACACATAAAATAAAAATATATTTTAAAATACGAAAAAATATGAATTTCAAATAATTTGAACCAATATTCTCCCCACAAAGAGATGAAAGGTACCTTTCTATCTCTCAAATCTGAACAAGTGAAAATGTAGTAATCTAGCAATGAATTCTGATCAGCACTATCTTAGAAGCTTCCTTCACCTACCCATGAAATCCACAGAGAAATAAACCAGAAAAATAACAGGTAGAGACAACATACTGAATGCTGGGAAACGTACCTTTCATTGAATGGGGAAAATTAGTACAGGCAGAAGGAAACTTAGAAACTTCAAATTAAGTTGTAGGTTTTTAATGTATGTAAAATGGATTCAGAAAACAAAAGTGCTAAGCACAAGAAGCAGGAGAGAATCTCTCACTGGTACAATAGAACCGTGTATTGTGAGAATAAAGTGTCTGCCAGAATGGGGAAGGAGGAGAACTGGCTATCACCCAAATGAACTTAATAGGCAACAGTTGGTTCCTCATCCTGTCTCCTGGAAAATGTCTGCTTTGTGTTTTACTCTTTTCATAATGATAACTAGGCACAAAACAGCATCTTAGATATGAAAACTTGATCCATTCGCCAAATGCTTCTGTGACAATGTTTAATTCTTGATGCTGAGATCCTGCTAGAGAAAGGAAGCAAGCATAAACTAGCTAGATGGTAGGGATTAAAGAAAGACACCAAAGATCAACAGAACAAAGACTAAGAAAGGATGATCCAAATGAAAACCGTAAAAGCGTGAATAAAGGTGCAGTCTTCACTAAAGACAGTCGGCAGAAAGAATGATGGCCTCCTCTCATGCTTCTCTCCAAGTTCTTTTGCTGCTGGCTAACTACTAACTTTCTCTGGTACAAGAAGCTTGTTTAGATGACTCTCCTCATATCATATCACATTTTTGAGGAAACCATTAATCCCATCAATGAGACTTCCACTAGTTCTGGTGTTTATTTCCAGTGCAGAATTTTTGTGGTCCTAGAAACATAAAAGAAGACTTCCTTTTATACTGTAGTTCCATGTCTGGAGAATGCATAATCTTTGGAACAGAGCTATTTTGTGGACTGAATTATAATTGTGCTCCCCCCCCCCAAATATGTGTTGAAATTCAATTCCCTTATTAACTTAAATGTGACCTTATTTAAAAATAGGGCTGAAGATGCAATTAGTTGAGTTCCTCCTGGAGTCTGATGGATGTATGGATTGAAAGCCATATGATGTACATTTTTCTAAGAAGAGAAAGACAGTCTACACAGTGAGGTACAGGCCAGCTAGGGCTACGCAATGGAACTCTGTCTCCAAATATCAGAATAAATAAATAAATAAAGTTTCATAAGGCGAAGAATCTTTGTAAAGAACATCTTTAATGTCACAAAGCACTTTAACATAAGGCATTAAAAATAACTACGCATGTGCTTAAAATGTTCATGCATGTGATATGTATATATTTAAATACATTTTCTTATGATATATATTCATTTATTATATTTTTATTTCTATTGTCTATACAATGCTTTATAAAAGAAAACAGAAATAACCAAACATCATAGGAATGAGGAAATAATTTCTGATTTCATCTTTTAGCTTTTTTAAATTTTTCCATTACTTCTGAATTTAGTGTTGAATAAGTATTAAATTTGCCTAAATATTTCACACATAAAGACACATAGTCTTCCCTTTTTGATCCAAAAGGCATACATACATGAAATTAAGAGGATTTTAATATTAATGAACCATCCCTAAAAAACTTATCTCATTTACAGTGGAAAAAATGAGGACATACAAAGGCTTTAGAATCTTGGAGAAATGTTTGCTGCATAGCTGCAAAAGTCACTTTTGGTCTAGATGATGGACGAAGGCCTCTTCTTTTTTCAAATTAGATCTATAATCTAAGAGGTTTCATTACTCTTCAGTATCTTACTTTATTGTAGTCCTTTCTTTTTCCACCTTGTATAATCGACTTTCTGTAAACCAATGATCTTCACTGTTTTCATCACAAACTCGTGGACTTAAACATAGAAGCCCACTGGTAAATTCTGGCACCTACACATATAGTGTGTGTGCTCATGTGTGTGTGTTTTGAAACACCTTGTTTACTATACCAAAGAGTCTAAATTTTATCATAAATGTGCTGAATATTCATTAAAGGATTTTGTGACAGAAAGTGAAAAATGCCACATTATTAGCTTTCAAGCTTTTTGGCTAATAGAGAGAAATAGAGAGTCTGAATTGGAAAAATGATTAGCTATAGAAAATAACTATAAATAATCATGGTTAGTTTGGGAGCAAAATTGCAGTGTAGAAAACTAAGCAAGGAAGACTGCTCAAAATTATTGCAATTTTGATCAGACAAGATAAAAAAAATCTCCAGCTGCTGTGAGTAAATACAGACACATTTCCAACTATTTATCAATGGCTACGAATCTGTACCACCTTTTTATGCCCTAGTCAGGTTTTACCAGAAGATCATAACTGGATCAATACTGTCTCAAACCCAATCCATCATATTTTGCTAGATACTCCTTTAATGTTTTTTAAGCTTTGTGAAGTTATTGTGATTTGGGGGCATTGAGATGACTCTGCAGGCAAAAGGGCTTGCCACTGATAATTCAGTGATAAGCCAGCATATAAAATGGCAGGCTAACTGTCTATGCAAAGACTTCATTGGTTGAAAAACATAATGTTCTATCTCCTCATTGCAAATCAGACAGAAAATAAATGAAATACTCCGCAACAAATTTAGTCTTATCCAAAGCCTTGATGAGAATGATGGGAATGAAGATAGCCTTGATGGAAATAAATGACAATTACAGCATTATAGAAAGGAATCTCATGCATCCTGGTAAACATGAAGATATCTACCTCTGCACTCTGCAGAAAAGTAAATTCCAGCAGCATTTGCATCTGTCACAACAATAAATGCAGCAAATTTTGAGGCTTTAAGCACGTTTTACATTCATTTCATCTAGTGAGGGCCAAGGTAAAGCAGGATTTCCTCTTCATGTGTTACTCACAGAGACAAGGGTGCTTTTGTTTAATACTCTGTCATCCTGTTGCCTGGGCCATCCACCTGGGCATCTATATCAGCCTGACAGATAAGAGATAAAAACAAGAACATGACTAACTGTTTGACATGTTTTAGGCGCCCTCTTAGAATGACATGTATTACTTCCACTGAATATCTGCTTGTGAGACTTCAACTGCCTTACTCAATGTGAAAGGAAATGAATCAATGGTCTCACTGTGCATTGAGGAAAAAAGAAAATGGGTTATCTGTGTTAATCACCTGCTACAGAAAATCAAATATGTATGCAGCAGAAGTTTCATAAAAATTCTGCTACAATATTATTTATTACAAGAAAAAATTATCAATCAAAATGATATTTTTAAAAAATTATCATATGATAAACTATTACACATATTTTCCAAACATGAATTTATATGTACATATGAGATTATCATCAAAAGATATTAAGTAAGTTTTAAAACTATGATACAAAAGAAAATAAATAGGCATTGCAGAGATGGTTCAGTGGTTAAGAGCACTTGGTGCTCTTGCAGAGGACCGGGGTTCAGTTTTCAGTACCCACATGTTGGCTCACAGTCATCTGTAACTCCACTTCCAGTGGAGCTGATATCCTCTTCTGGCCTCTGGGGGCACCAGATATGTACAACGAATACATACAGGCAAACAGTTGCACACATAAAATAAATTAATCTCTAAAACAGATAATGTTTTATAATATGTATATAAAGAAAAAATCCCAGTTAAACTCCATGCATACTTTCTAAATAGTTATTATAAAAGGATGAATGGAAATGTACATACACGTTGACTATAAGCTAGGAAACAAAAGAATGGTAGAAGCTTTGAAAGAATAATTGTATTTACTGTTAATAGTGGGGAATGACTATTTCAGGTCTAACTGAAAATTAAAGATAATTAAAGGAAAAATAGAAGAAATCCACATAGAAACTGTAAAAAGCATCACACCTACAAAGACAGTGAGGAAGGAGTAGACCAGGCTTGGTACCATGAGAGTGCTGCAGATGACAGAAAACAAGGGAACTGAGTCTTTTGTTGTTCTTGCTTTGGGAGCATGTCCCAGTATGAAGACATGGTAGAGATAATGAGCTTCGTTTCTGGTAATGTGAGAAACCAATGACACAAGCGTTAGAATTCAGGGAATGCTATGGTCATGAGATGCAGCAAATGCCAGACATGGTGAGAACTGGGAACCAGCCTAGTAAAGTTCTGGTGAGCTTCACATTGTCTGTGTTACTGGTATCACATTACCTATGGATGCTCAAAATCAGTGTGTATGCTCCTATTACTGGCATATTTGCACATCTGAAAGAAGAAAATAGTTTCTCCAGAGAAAGATATTATTTTAGTGCTCAAATTATTTGTATGAATAATTAAAATATTTTATATATTATTTTATTTTTATGTGTATGAGTATATTGCCTGCATATATGTAAGTGTACCTATGTCATGCAATGACCATGGAGATCAGAAGAGGGCATCAGATCCTGTGGAACTGAAGTTACAGACATTGTTGAACCCTAATCCTCTACAAGAGTAGCCAGTGCTCTTAATGGTTGAGTCAGCCCTATCCAAGATGATTTTAATAGCATATATTAATTATACAAATGACCTTATGGTATTTCATACATGCATAAAACACGCTTTGATCACACCCCCTCTGTTAGCCTTTTCCTCTTCCTCTTTTACTTCCCTAGACCACTCCTTTAAATTTGATGTCTTCTCTTCATTTCTAACCCTAGATGTCACAGATTAGAGAAAACATGTGGAATTTGTTTATTTCCCTTAATATGACCATCCCCAGTTTCATACATTTGTATACAAACAGCATAATTTTTCTTTAAAGTTGACTAGAGCTCATATATACATATATATATATATATATAATTTTCTTTATTCATTCATGCATCTATGCTCAACTAGCCTGTTTTCACAATTTGATTATTGTGAATAGTGCTGAGATAATCGTGAATACACAGGAATCTGTATAATAGACTGATCAATTACTTTGGATATACAGAAATATATAATATGTGGTATGATTATCACATACAAGCTCTATTTGTAAGCTTTGGGGAAACCTCCACACTTACTGCCATAGTGGCTGGATTCACTGACACACTATCAAGTAAATTTCCAAAGTAACATACTATGAAATTTTTAAGCTTCTCTGGGAATACATGAAGACACACTTTTGAAAGCAAGAACTCAATATCAGACAATTAAAAATGAATCAATTTATCAAAATTAGAGCCAGGTAGTAAAATTATTATGTTTACCTTGTTCAAGGAAAATACATCCAATCATAAAATTTTGAGAAGTAAATAGAAATCAGAAATTAGTTTTTGAAGAACTGAGTAGAAATTTATAAATAAATAGTAGGCAATAAAATTAAGAACTTAAGAGACACATTAAATCAGGAGTTTGAAAATGATAGTCCCTGGGTTAAATCCTGTCAAGAACCTGTTTTTGTATAATTAAAGCTAATAATTAGCTTTATATTTTCAAATGCTCAAATTCTAAATAGTAATATGAATATCTACACAATATCTATTCACTATTTTGCTTCTTTAAATACATTTAGTCAGTTCTTGGGCTTAGCAATGGATTATCTCCAGTTCATCCAGTCATGGTTGATCTTGGATTTGAAAACATTTTTTAATGTCTTATTTATTACTTTATGTTTATGTGCATGAGTATATGGCCTGCATGTTTGTAAGTATACTTTCGTCATACAGTGACCTCAGAGGTCAGAAGAAGAAGTCAGATCTCCCAGAACTGGAGTTACAGATGGTAGTTAGCCCCGATATGGATGCTGGTAATCAAACCCAGGTCCTCTACATGAGCAGCCAGTGCTCTTAACTACTGAAAACATGTTTTATAGACATCTGTAACACACTACAATAGACACAGAAGGGACAAAAAGCCAGAGAGAGAATAATTGTAAACATATGGAGGCCACTGGTGAGGGGTGATGACGAGCAAATGTAGTAGTTAGAAGAACAAGAAGGGAGATAAAATAATATGTATATGGAGATAAAGAAAATTCTCCATCTGTTTTAGTGTCAGAGAGCCACTATTTAATAGAATGCTGAATGTGGCAAGAGCACAAATAAATATATAAACACGCAATAATCTACCCTTCGAAAAAGTAAGATGGAGACATTTTTATATAAGAGAAGGCTGTAGGAATTCAACACCATGTTTATGCTGAAAGAAATGTTAAAGGATTTTTGACAGGACAAATGGAAATAATACCAACAGAAACCTTGGATGTACCCTGAAAAGCAGGAGAATCAGAAATAGACAGCGAACAAGTTATCATCACTTATAATACTATTCTGTGAAAAGGTAATTTATGATGAGCAAAGAAAGTTATACCGATGTGTTTCATGAATTAAAACATGAAAGGAAAATAATGGGTGACTAACTCCCCCAAACTGAAGGCGGCCAAAGAAAGCAGATTCCTGCAAATCTGGACTCCTTACTTGCTGTCATTTTATTTGAGGTGGAACTGTGCAAATGTCCAGATTTTAGACACAAAATAAGATACCTAATAAATCAACCGTAATGATAAAATGGAACAGAAAAATAAACAAAGCACAAAGATTAACCCAGAGCCACACAATCGGCCAGTGTGCAGAGACTAAGAGATGGCAAAGTGCTTATCCTGAATGAGATATTTATCAAACTTCAGCCTCAAAGATTCAGGAATCATAGTAGAAAATCAGGTAGAAAGATTGAAAGAGCCAGAGGTAGTGAATGTCCACATGGAAACAGTCTTCAGACATCTGGGCAGCTACTCGTATGAGTTCACAACACTAGTGACAGCATGCACATGACCTATGCAAGCTAAACCAGACAAAACCCCATGGGGAAGTAGGTAAACATATTCAACCCAAACTACGGAACTTTTGGCAACTGATGGCTACTGAAAGCAGAAAGACAGACTCTTCCAGGAAGGTGACTCAGTAGTTCTACAAGGCTTTAGTGGATGGACCCACGTGGAAGGGTCTTTGGGGTCCCAAACTAGACTTGAGAGGTTTTAATTACATGCCGCCAAGTACATGAAATTGGACAGGAAGTATTAAGGAGGAACGCAGACATGGGAGAGGGTCTAAATAGGATCAAAATGTATAAATGAAGTCAGAAAAGTTTTTTAAAAATGAAAAAAGATAAAAAATATGAAATAAAAAAAACACACAAGATGTTGGATTAAAACTTAAATGTATTGGTTTATATTATTCCAAATGGTAACAATACTCCAGTCTTGAGACAGATACTGCCATATTTATTGGGATAAGTTATGTTTATGATATTGAATTTTCCATATTTATTTTTGTCTTATCTGAGCATGTGTATTTGAATCCCCTTTCATATACATAACATATCATGAACTTAGTATTAGACAAAGCAGACCAGAAAACCAAATTAATCACCAGAGATAAATTATTTCATAATGGAAAGCTATTCTAGAAGACCTGAAATTTATAAGTGGCCACCATAAAGTTTTGAGGTAAGAAAACATGAAGCAAACTCCTTTGAAGTGAAAGGAGAAATAAGTAAATCTATATAGTATTTCAGAAGTTCACTGCTCCTCTATAACTAATAGAAACAGTCAGAAAATAAACAGAAAGGAGACAACTTTGGGACATCTAATGGATATTTACCTGGCCTACCCAAGAGAAGTGAATTACACATTCATTCAGTTGTACATGGAGCATTCACTAAGATAGGTCATAGGCTATCATCTAAGATGAGTCTTAATTAACTCAAAACATTGAATTATACAGGGAATGTTTCCTGACCAGAACAAAATTAAATTACAAGAAAATTATGGATGTTATCAGAAAATGTACCAAATAAAATGGAAATGAAGCAAAATACATTTATATAAACAACATAGAAAGAAAGAAAATTTGAACAAAATGAAAATCAAAGCATAATATATAAAAATTTAGGCAATCTAGAATTACAATAAATAGTGAAACAATGTGTTTTTTATTTGTAAAATGGCAATAATTCAACAACACAGAAACAAGAGACAAATTTATACATATAGTTGTTGGATTTTTGTATAAATGCCAAAGTAATTCAATGGAGAAAAAATGCAATTTTTAAACAAATAGTTCTATCATTGGTCAACAACTATTTAGAAAACATCAGCCTTTTATGTAAATGGACTATAATTCTAAATAGATCAAAGGTCAAAATATAAAACCTTATAAAGTTAAAAATGTTAAGACTTCTTAAAGAAAACACAGATGGGGACTTTTTTCACTGTTAAGTGGACAAAATAATTCTTAGGTCCCAAAGAGCATAGCATATTAAAAAATGGTGATAAATTACATATCATCAAATTTAAATGTCTTCAGATTACTGTATTTAGAAAATGTTTAGTTGATGCTAATTTCTTAAAGCTTATGTTTTACATAATACTCTGTAAATAGCCCCAATAAGCTCTCTGATTCACAAAATTAGATTTTAATGAAATCATGTCTATTTCTATCTGGCTATATATCATTTATATCTCCATAAATGATATATGTGAAAAGTGAAATATTGAGAGAGACAGAGAGAGAGAGAGAGAGAGAGAGAGAGAGAGAGAGAGAGAGAGAGAGAGAATATACCCAGGCTGGCCTATAACTCACTGTGTAACCAAAGATAACTCAAATTCCTGGCTATCCCCCTGCCCTAGCCTTTCTAGTGCATGGATTACAAGAATGTGCCACCAAAGTCTGGGTATCATTTTATCTTTTCTAGTAGTTTTTAAATGATTGTTTCAATTAATTCTTTGAGAAGTCACGATACACTTTGATTGCATCCACTCCTTCCTGATCTCTGACTCTTACAGTCTCCCCTTGCCCCAACTCTTCTATGATGGTCCCTGAGTTTTGGGGAGTGTGATTTTTTAAATTATATTTCATGTGCTTCATACGTATTATATTTCAAATATTCAGAAAAATAAATAATTAGAATAATTTATTATGTGCTAGCTCTTGTCAGCCTATTACTTATTTTTCTGACCTTTATATTTTAGAGAGCTTCATGAGAGCGCTGAACAAGGGCCTTCCTCTGTGCCTAACCACGCAAACAACCAAAACTTGGCAGTATAGAAAGTCTGAGCTGAAGAACTGCTCTTATTAGCAGATTTGCATATTTTAACAGTAGATTAATTCAGTGTTTTCTAGTGGCATAATGTGGGTGTCATTAAGCTATTTTTATGCTTCCCACAGATGGCTTTAAATAAACAATTTGATTTAAACTATAAGCCTTACATTTGTGTTTGAATGGCAGTTTTCATTTGCTTTTAATACTACTTTCCTACTCTATTTTTATTTTTTAGAAGTGTCAACTCACAGCACATAAAGGTGAATAAAATGTACCTCAATTTTTCACTAAAATTCCAGTGTTAAACAAAATATCAGCTGAAAAAGTAAAGGACTATGTTGAATAAATATACGGAGTTCCATTCATTTAAATTAAAATATTTTGTAGCAAAACAGATTTTGGATGCAATGATAATTAAAATCTTTTCTAATAGATATTTCATGTAAATGATGAGCTATAACCAGTAAGATGAAATAAACTCTTTCTTCCCCAAGTTGGTTTTGGTCAGTGTTTTATCATAGCAATAGAAAGTAACTAGGACTACTATATAATAGAAAGTAATGGGATCATATGTAGCATTACACCAAAAACTCAACAATAACAAGCAAGCTATGAGGGGCTATAAACATTTAGAAAATAAATAACATAATACTCAATAAGTCACAAGATTTAGAGGAAAAATCCAGGGAAACAAAAACTATATCAATCTGAATGAAAATGTAATACATCATAGTTTGTAACAAACTATTTAAAATTGTGAATACCATTTATAGATTTCTAGCATTAAATTAATTTATTATAAAAGAACAAAGACCTCCACTGAAATCAATAATCGACCTCCCCCTAGGATCTAGAAGAAGAACCCATACTCAGTGCAGATGGTTGCAGTGGTTGCATGTGTCTAAGCTTAACTGAATTGACTAATTGCCCAAAGATTATCAAAGCACAACTGTGGATGTGTTTGAGGGCAGAGATGATTGACTTTTTATACAGTTAGTGAGGAGAATGATCTACCCTGAGTGTGAATAACACTATTCATTTAAAATGTTGGGAATTCAGCTAGAATAAAAGGAGAAAAAGAGGGATGTCTATTAAAACAAGTATTCTCTTTCTGCTTCCTAAACACCATGATGTGAGCTGTTTGGCTCTCCCACACCCTCCCAAGCCAAATAGATCAAAACCTCTGAAACGATGAGCCAAAGTAAATAATTCTTATGTTTGCTTTTCCACAGACATTTGATCAATAAACTAATGAACAAAAAGCAGTGTATTATGGTTGACACAATAAGTATAGTAAACATTGCTGAATTGAGAAATCTAATAAAATTTAATAAGTAAGGTTTGGGGAAGGTATCACCAAAAACCTAACAATGAAAATGCATTTGACTGTGTCTTAAAACACTAAGCGTAAAATTACCATGTGATCCAGCAATTGAAATTCTGAATTTTTATCTCCGATAAATATAAATATATGTTCATTCCCAAACTTGTATGTTAGTGTTTATAGGAACTTTATTTATGGCAGCTTTCAATAGAGAAAGCCCACATATCCATCCATGGAGTAATGAACCACCTGAAGGAGCTTGACTTGGTGACTTAGCAGAATCCGGATAATCAAGAGTCAATTTTAAATGATACCAGAAGTAGCTTGAAGAAGGAGAGGCTGAAGAGCAGGTACTTGGTGAGACTACTGTTGAAAAGTGTGTTCTCAGGAAGTATGACAGGGACATTTCAGTGAAGCAGGAGTTACCGGACCAGAAAAGGCATAAAAGCTAGAAATTTCTCATTAAGAAGAGTGGGTTTAGCATTAAAAGATATATCAGAACTAAAATTTGCAAATACCTATGGGACAAGGGCATCTCTTACTCAATATTGTCAGCAAATCAAAGTCTAACATCTAGCACATAGCAAATACTTCTTTAAACCTTGTTGTTGACTTCACTGAAAGTAAATTATTTGTAGGGATCCAGGCAGTAGAGCAATTTCAGTGAGTTCAAAGAAAAGAAAGAGGGATGCAAATGAATCTTTTCTAAAGGGTCTTGCTTAGAAGGTAAGAACAGAAGGATAAAACCCAAAGCAAAGGCAGGGCAGGTTAGGTGGCTCAGTTGGTAAAGCACTTTCCATATAAACATAAGGACCTGAGTCTCATTCACAGCATTCTTGTAAAAAGTCAGGCATTATCCAGTCACCAGGACTGCCTCCAACACTGGCAAAGTGGACATTGTTGCCATTACTGATCCCTTCATTAACCTCAACTAAGTAGTCTACATGTTACAGTATGATTCCATCCATGGAAAGTTCAATGACACAGTCAAGGATGAGAACAGAACTGGTCATCAAGTTTAAGACCGTCTCCACCATCGAGGAGGAAGATTCTGCCAACATCAAATGGGGTGATGCTGGTGCAGAGAATGTTGTGTTGTCTACCGGTGTCTTCATTACCATGGAAAAGTCCAGGGCCCACTTGAAGGGTGGAGCCAAAAGGTTCATCATCTGTGTCCTTTCTGTTGATTCCCCATGTTTATGATGGCCGTGAACCATGAGAAGTATGACAACTTCCTCAAGATTATCAGCCATACCTCCTACACGATCATCTGCTTAGCCCCCTGGCCAACGTCTTTATGAAAACTTCAGCCTTGTCAAGGGACTCAGTCCATGCCATCATCAGCACCCAGATGACTATAGACAGCCACTCTGGGGAAACTGTGGTGTGATGGTAGTGGAACTGACAAGAATATCATCCCTGCATCTTCTGGTGCTGCCAAGGCTGTGGACAAGCTTCTCCCAGAGCTGAACAGGAAGCTCACTGGCATGACTTTCTGTGTTCCAACTCTGAATGTGTGTCATAGATCTGACCTGCCTCCTGGAGAAAGCTGCTAAATATGATGACATCAAGAAGGCAGTGAAACAGGTATTGGGGGATCCCATAAAGGGCATCCTGGGTATACTGAGGACCAGTTCATCTCCTGAGACTTTACACAGTGACAGCTATTCTTCTAACTTCTGATGCTAGAGCTGACATTGCCCTTGACATTGTCATTTCCTGGTATAACAGCAAGTTTGTCTACAGCAACAGGGTGGTGGACATCATGGTCCACAAGACCTCCAAGGAGTAAGAAACCCTGAGCCACTCACCCCAGAAAGAGAAAGAGAGAGGCAAGAGAGAGGCCTTTGGTTGGATAAATCCCTGTCAGTTCAGCTCCCCAAATGCTGAGTATTCCGTTTATGGTTTCCTGGAATCTCCAGAAGAATGAGAGGGGCTTAGGGAGTCCTACCCTCTTAAACATCGTCAGTAAAGTTTACTGTTTCCTCTCTCTCTTTCTCTCTCAAAAAAAAGACAAATACTTGTGATACCCACTTGTAATCCCTGTGCTAGGGAGGGAGAGACAGAAGGACTCCTGGGGCTCCGCAAGCCAACCTAACCTATTGGGAAAATCTTTCAAACTGTCTTCAGAATGACAGAGATGACTCCTGAGGTGCCACAGTAAAGACTGTCCTCTGGCTTCCATACTTATTTTTGGACATCCGTACTCATGAACATGCACACATACCCACCCCAGACACACATGCACAAAGTCAAGGGCACATTTTATAGTGTGTTCTTTTTGTTGTCTTAGGAGGTAAGATGCTTGCATGTACACGTTTGCTAGTAAAAAGGACAGACTGGGGAGAGACAGAGGACCCAGGAGGAAAGATAAGGGGCAGATATGTAAATAAACCTGAAGGAGGTTAAGATGGGTGCAGATGTTGGTAGGTGGAGGCGTGGGAGTACCTGCCAGATGGTCTCTATTTTTCCTTCCAGTGGGAGGGACACTGTGCTCTGCTAAGAGAAGGAAGTGAGTCTCAAGTTTAGAATAGGAGAAACATGCTCTTCCTTGTCTGTGCAGCCCACAGTGTTCATGCAACAATATCACATGGCACCACATAAATAGATGCAGTTTTTATCTTTCAATTAAAAATCTTACTCTGGAATAGATCAAAAATCAGAGTAGAAACTTAGCTATTTGCATACACCCATTCCCCATAGATATCGGTTGCTAGGTGGCCAAGAATCTGTGTACAGAAATGTTCTTCCTCTCTTCAAAAGGGACTCCCCAACATTAAATGATGCCCCTCTTTTCTGAGCTTGGCTTTCAGCTAATAATAGCAGAAGAACCCAGTGGGCTATATATAAGCATCTTAACTTGTTTCATACATCATATTTAATCAGAATAGTATATTTTTGAACTTATAAACATGTTTATTTTTTTCTGAAGACATACTCAAACATTCTGCTTTTTGTCAAGGATAAAATAAATGGAAGAACCGAGGGATGATTTGTTCCCTTCCCTCTGTGCATGAACTCTATTCAACACAGAATATCTTAGAGGATGAGTCTCTGGAAAATGCGACCTATTTTTAGACAGACACTTTAGTAAATTCATACACAGTGGTAGAAGAATATTTTAAGCTGTAATTGAACTAAGCCATCTCATTACCTGACTGTACTGACCGATGAATGTTGCCATGACAACGAAGCAATCAAGTCAGCAGGTCCTACTGTGAGAATTTTCTATTCCAGACACTTTATCAAGTCCTGTCTTGTTCATCCCCAAATACTTGGTAATCAGCCATGGTCTAAGGAAAATGATTTAGTGACACAGAAAACAGCCTCCATGAAGAAAAAAAAAAGTGGGGAGTGAGAGAGTGTTGGAAAAAAAATCATGCCAAAATATGTTGACATATAATTACAAAGAAAAGCACTTCAGATTTTCAACAATAAATTAAAACCTTTAAATGTATAAATCAGTTTTAGCATGTTATAAACTCATGCATATTCAAATAGAAATCAGTGTTCAATCAAATCATCACAACTATTATTGCACAATTGATCTCAATGATAACCATAGCTTGCTTCAATGAAAGCTTTTGTGACCAAATATAACATAGATTGGAGGAAATCTGCTCAGAAGTCAAATCTAAGATCCAAAGTTCAAAGTGGCCTCAATTGCATCTGAAAATGCAGATGCAAAACTATATAGCAATGCTTAGAGAATGAAAAAAATCTTCAGTTTTCATTCCTTCTGTGTGTTTGTTGTTTCTTAGTTTAAATAGAAGTATAGAGTATCAATTACTAAGGCATTATGAAATTTTGCTTACAACAAAAGAAAAGGTAAGCCCATAAAAACTACACCTCCCTAATCCTCACATCTCTTTACCTCTGTGTACAAAGAAAACTGCGTGGAATAAAATCCATTATGAAAGGACCTATGAAGGAAAGGAAGTTCTTGGTAGAAACAGTAGTAGACTAATCAGTCTATCTTCCAAAATTCTCATTAAAATTCACATGAAGACATGTTAAAATATAATAGAAAGCTGAACACCATGCTAAAAACCAGAATACCAGACTGAGATACAGAATCTGGAGTTCATTTATACTCACTCAATTATATTTCACAGTGCTTAAGAATCAAACCAAGGGTCTTGGGGATGCTAAGAAAGCGTTCTGCCACTTACTATCTTCCAGCCTTTGAGGTTTTCAGACAGTCTCACTATGTATCTGAGGCTGGACTCAAAGATACAATCTTCCCTCTGTCATTCCAGTGATGGAATTCCACACGCCATATCTAGATACTCATGAGATTTAAATGCTACAAAGATAAGTAATTCATCTGTTTTATTTCACTTGATCCTTATTCATTAGTCAATAAACATCTGTTATCATCATTGTTACCTGAAAACTTAGTTGGGAAAAGCTGAAAATCCCCTTGGAAGATGATATCACAGACAGCTTCAAAGCAGATAGATAAACATGCTTCCTTATCTTAGCACATATCTGTCTCATATGGAGTGACACAAACTAAAAGATAGAAAGTCACAGTAATGTTTAAGTGCTGGCATGTTGGCTGTTCAGAACCAGTATCATCTCCTTTATTTCTTTGAACAGTTCCCTTACAAATATTCGTCTCCACAGCCACAAGATTTTGTAGAGCAGAAAGAGGGAGAAATGTAACATATTAGATCTATCAGACGGAAGCAGTTTGAGATGATAAAATATAGGAGCTCTTCATTCTGGCTCATTTCAGTTTTCAAATTCTGCATGATTGCTCTAATCGGGATGTTGACTGGCCCCCAAAGTCCACATATTGAAGGTGTGGTCCCTAGGTTGGTACTCCTGGGAGATGACAAGACTTTAAGGATGTGAACCTCAGTGGGAGACTGTTAGATGCCTGAGACATGTCCTTCAAGGGGATTGTAAGGCTCTAGAAGCTTCCTCTGCCTTTCTGCTCCTTTCCGTGAAATGAGAGGTTTGTTCTGACATATGCTCACTGACAGGGCCATCCAACATGCAATGGATCTACTTAATCTTAGACTGAGAACTTCAAAACTTTTATCCAGAATCAACCTTCTCTCCTTACAAGTTAATTGTCTCTGGTATATCATTCTAGTGAATACAATCTGTCTAACACAATGGTATAAGACAATTATAAGCACCCTCTTGTCTTATTCAATACCGAAATTAATTTCAACAAATCTACAAACAAAAGAATACCCATTAGCATCAGATACGGAGGGAATACAATACTTATTCAAATAACCTTCAGACCTAGAAGGGGCTGGCAGGGTGACCATGTCTAAGCAGACAAGTGAGCAGTGAAGCTGAGGTCTTCTGTCCCTGCTTTCTCCCAGACAGCCTCAGAAGGGGAAGCCATGATGGACAGGGCCACAGAAATGATAAATGGAATCATGAAATAATACTTTAAAGCTTGGGAGCAAACAGGAAAGAATATCCTTGAAAATACTTTTTGCCAAAACAAAAAGAACAATATATGTCAAAAAATGTACATATGTATTATGCTAATGACTTCATATTTAACCACTCCCAGAAAATGTAAACATATGCATTAATTCAATAATCATTAAAATGTAACTTCAGGGATGGAGAGATGGCTCAGCAGTTAAGAGCACTGGCTGCTCTTGCAGAGAACCCAGGTTTTAATCCCAGCACCCACATGGCAACTAACAACCATCTATAACTCCAGTTCCAGGGAATCTGATACCTTCTTCTGACCTCTTTGGGCATTTCATGACATGGGTGGACTTTCATGCAGGCAATGCATGCACACATAAAATAATTTTAATAACAAATAAAACATTAAAATGTAGCCTCATCTATAAAACATGGCCTCTCTAAAAATATTAGTATAAAGTGTGCTCCACACACCAGTTCTTTGGTCCTTGATAACACTCCTCGCTAACTAACTAGTGATTCTACTGCATGGGGATTTTGAAAACTGTAAATTTTTAAAATGTGTTCAACAAAATATTACTGTGGTATGTCTTTAAAAAAGAAAGGCGTGCAAGTTCACCCCGCTGGAGTCTGGTCAGCCTCTCTAGAGATCTTAAGGAAGGCCTCATCTCCCTTACACAGCAGTAATCAGTCTGCCGCAGTTCCCAGCCTAGGGCCTGCAGCCTGCGTTCCTGCTCCACTCTGGGTCCTCATGTGATTGAACTGGCACGTGTCTTGTGCTTGATGCCACCATTGCTACAAGCTCACATGGAGAGGTGAGAGGGTCCAACTGCTTTACAAAGTGTAAAAAAGGATCAATAAAAATAAAAAAAAGAAAGGAAGAAAGAAGTGGGGCACTCAGTAGAAAGTGATGCTCGTAGACCATTCATAGCACAAACCCAGGTCACCTAGTACTGGCCTGTGGCCGGGCCCTCGAGGTGACTCTGTCCTTCATCAACAGATTTAGTTACATTCTCTTCTTCCCCCTAATCCACTTCCTGTCTCTTCTGTGAAGCCAGTGAAAAGCCCTGTATAGACTGAATTGGGCAACATTGATCTAGCACAGGAAAAAGAACACATTGCAAACTAACCAAGAAAACCTGGTGGTTCTTCGTTCTCTCCTGTTCTTTGCTGCCTGGGTCTGTATTATCATCTCACCAGAATGTCTCTTCCAAAATCATCTAACAAATAGTTCTTTCTCTCCTCCTCCCTCTCTCTCGGCCTGTAAACCTTCCTAACTGGGTTTTCTGATAGGCCTGCTGATAATTTTATTGGACACCTGTGGCATCTAATACATGAAGTAAACTTTTCCAGAAAAGGGAAACCAATGCACTATATTTTGATAGCACATGGAGCAAAATTTTCTCAAATTTTCTTCATCCCTCCATGGGGCTAAACATAAAACCCATTCCTACAAAAACCCAGTTATGGAAAGTTCTGTATATTCTGCTAACTTACTCCTTTCCTCTGAACTCAACCATCTATTAGGTTAAAATTGCTTTTACAAAAGCAGATACTAATCCTTGCAGTAAATAAAAAATTTTAAGTGTTTCTGGGATCCATTTTATGAGATATAAAAGTCAGGGCTAAGTGCTGTTTTAGAGGCATGCTGACTAGTCAATCATGCTGATTTCGGAAACTAGACTCCCATCTGATTTCAGGATTTACAGTAACAACTTTGTAGTAAGAGCCTACAAATACTTAATTAGCTCACTTGTCAAAAAGGCGTTCTAGAGACAATTAAGCATGCCAAGTTTATACAGTAAGGGTGACTTATCGAGGTAGAAGATGGGGAACTTAACACAAGTGAATTCATGGGGGCAATTATTTATGAGACTGCTTAATGCATTAAAAAATGAAAGCAAATCTTGCTAAAGACCCAATAAAATTTGTGGAGCCATATTGTGACTTACAGAAAAAACTTTTAAACTTTCAAATGTGCAGTCTTCTTAGTCATAGCCTTCCTATTCTTCATGTTAGCAAACTTCCCAGTGTATTGGAGCACTGGCTTGTTCCAGACACAGGGTTTTCAAACCTTTAGTCCTGCAGAGTCGATTGACTTGATAAAATGCTCTCCACGTAGTTTTGGGTTTGATTGATTTCCCTGAGACATGAGCTCACATTAGAAATGTGTCTTCCTAGATGCCAATGCACATGCTTTCTCTCTCGGGATCCCTGCGAGGCCTGAACTTTGGTGACCCACTCAGCAACTGAAGTTTCTGTTATCAATACATCACTAGCTTTCTTGCAATCATGGAAATATCCCACTGTTCCAACCTTTGCCTCCAAAGGAAGGGAAATGTCCTTAGGGCCACCATCACTGGTATCATTCATCAGTGGTATAGGTTCTCTGAGGGCCCTGTATGTCCTAGAACAGCTCACTGGCTGCTTCACAAATTCTCACAATCGTAAGAAGTTTCTTGAGTCAAATATAGGATATGTTAGCCTGGGAATCTCCATAACTGGCTAACCCCTACTCTCTTAGCATTAGCAAGCTGGCATTTTTCAACAAACATTGGAAAGAGAGAAAACTATTTCTTATTGGGCATATCCTATTCACAGGCACAGTATATAAGCAGCGTGCCATGAGTTGACATGGTCTTTAAAATAAAATATGTAATTGCCATTTACAAATGGGGAAAACAAGCTTACTGCTTCAAAGCCAGCACTCAGCAGAATGAATATTTTCTTTAGGCTTTCCCCTAAATCCTCTCCACATCCTCCAATAGTAAGGCCCAAGCTCTGAGTCCAAGGAAAGGAGGAAGGCAATTAGAGGCCAGAAGGTGAAGAGATTGTCAGGAGTTTTAGGCATATAAGGCCTACTTCATTCATTGCACACAGGCCACTAGGAAGACAGCAAGTCACCAGCAGGCACCCAGTCACACGGCAGCACGCACAGGATGTGCATAGGCAGGCACAAGCACACACACAAATGGGCACATGGGCTGCACCAACGTAGGCACACAGTACTGTAGGCAGAGACAGTGTTGTAATAAACATGTCTCCGAGGCGTACTATAGGACTAACATAGTTTGGCAAAGGAAAAGATACTTGCTTCTGACTTCAAAGTCATATTTATACAAAATGACACAAAAATGTTTTCCAGCGATTCTTACAATAGAAATAACAGATTACATCACTGTTTACTTTTGTGGTCCCCAGATACCCATTGCCAGCCATTTTGTGTTGATTCAGAGCTCCTTGAAAGTCCAGTGATAGCCATCTTGGTTCAAGTTGGATGTCCAAATCAGTAATACGCTAAGTGTAAACTGGCCAGACCAGCTAACTGCTTTCCTCTCCAGTCACCAGCATTCCTGGAGCATTTAGGTGCCACTCATTTGAACTTTTCCCTCAGCCTCTGCCAGTATCTTTGGGGACAGCCACGTTCATGTCACCTACCTTCTAACTCAGTCATCAACAACCCCTGAACTCCCTAAATCAAGCACTGTCTGTACACTGTCCTTAGAACGTCAGTGATTTCAGCTTTTCTTTATCTGTATATTGGTTGATAAGCAGTGGGGTTAAGATTTGTTGGCTGCTGTGAAGTATTGTCATAGACATGGAAGTGTACATGTCTCTGAGGCATACTGGCTTCATTTCCTTCAGGATTTATTAAATCTTATGTTATTTTTCTTTTCAATTTTGTGCATGCATGTGTTCACATGTGTGTTGTACTTCTGCGTGCAGGTGCAAGTGTATGCACATACAAGGGAGAGCAGGGGTCAATGTCTGGTGTCTGCCTCAGCTTCCCACTGCTTTAGTTTTGCAGATATGTCTCTCCCATAACCTGAAGCTTACCAGTCTGACCAGACTGGCTGACCAATCAGCCCTCAGTCAGCACTGCGCTTATAGGTGTGCATCTCTCTGCCAGGCTTTTTAAATATGTGTTCTGGGTGCTGGGGGTTGAACTCAGGTCCTTATACTTCTGCACCTAGAACCTTTCCAAGGTCTTCAGTTAGAGGGTCTTCCATACTGGTTGTGTTACATAATTTACATCCCTATTAATTATATGTTGTATGCAAGTGTTCTTTTTTTACACATTCTTCCTATCAATTGCTATATTTTCTCTTCTTGATAATAGCCATTTTTCCTGGAGTGATGTTATATTGTGGTTTTGTTAGCATTTTACTTGATTTTTTTCTCTTTGGCCTTCCAAAGAGGCAATTATTGACGATTATTTGAAAGTATGAAATATATAAATGGAAGAATATTCCACATTCACAATTTATATGGCCCAATACTGTAAATAAGACTATGTAATGTCCCCTGTATTCTCCTTTAGATTCAATAAATTACTAAATGTAATGCCACAGGGTCTTTTACTACTTGGAGAATGGGAAGAATTGATAAGCAGATACACAAAATGATATGGGGATATAATCAAGACTGTACAGGCTTGACACAGGGATGGGTATAGTCTTCAATTAAAGGGATGAAAGTCCAAAAATAAATATAATCAAAAATCACTATTGGTGACACAAAATATTGTAGATTATGGAAAAAAGTCTTACTAATGTGTGAACTTAAGTCTGGTGGTTTTATGTTTATGAAAATATACCAAGGCCTAATACATCCATATTAATTCATGGTAGAATATATATATATATATATATATTCATATATATATATAAAACACAAAACATTTTTTTCCTAAAAGGAACCATACTAAAACACCTTCATAGTTTTGAGACTATGAAAAGGTAAAGTGTGGTACAAAGCATGCTAACCTTGGCAGTCATGACTGATACAAGACTACATTAACATGACTTATCAAAGCATTGAACAAGAGCATGAAGGAACAATTCACAAAACTGGACCAGGTAATGGCAACGTCAAACTAATCAAGGACTCCTGTACAGAATCTAAGAGACAAATACAGGAAAGGAGAACGTTTCCACCCTGGCGTGGTAGCTTATCCCTTAAATACCAGCACTAGATCTTTAAGATACAGGCAGAAAGATTATGGGTTTACAGTCAACCTGGCCTATGTAACAAGTTGAAGGTCAGAGTGGGATAACATATTGAGGTCTTGTCTGTCTTAAAAGAAATAAGGAAGGGAGGGAGGGAGGGAGGGAGGAAGGAAGGAAGGAAGGAAGGAAGGAAGGAAGGAAGGAAGGAAGGAAGGAAGGAAGGAAGGAAAAAAGAGAGTAAAAGGAGAAAGTGGATTTAATGCTGTGCATTTCAGCAAATGTAATATTCAATTTGGAAAAATCTATATTGAATTGTCAGTGTCAGCGGAAATCGAGTGCACAGTAAGATACCAGCACAACCCCATTAGAATGGCTAACAGGTAAACCACCAACAGTATGAACTGTTGGTAGAAAGGTAAGGGTACTTGATTCAAGTACTGTGCGGCCATCCTTTATCTTGAGAAAGCAGTGGAAAGCTTTTACTGTGGAGATTTGATGACGCCTAGTCTTGACTGACTGGCTAAAGAAGCACAGCAGTAGAGTACATTTCTGGTATGACTGTGTGGGTGCTTCCACTGAGGATTCAGTAAGGGGAAAAGCCACACATAATGTGAGTAGCACCATCCTACAGGTAGCCTAGATGGAATAAAATACCAAAGTGAGAAATTCAGCAAGTGCTAGGACTCCCTCTCTGCTTCCCGCCATCATGGTGTGAACTGCTCTGCTCTCTCCATCCTTCTCTGTGATGTACCAAGCCTTCTGAAAATACGAGCCAAAATAAAGCCTTTGTTCCTTAAACTGCTTCTCTCTTGCATTTCATCACAGCAGTGCAAAGTGATGAATATAATACTAAGGAATTACAGATATATCTATACACAAATGCACACACAAAACTACCAATATGAGTTTTACAGAATAAACTCAGCAAACAATCAAATGAATGAATACATTTTTGAAGTATTTACCAAAGAGAGGGAATGATAAAAGTCAGATATACAGAGAGAGAGAGAGAGAGAGAGAGAGAGAGAGATTAACTACATCCATCAAAGAGAAAAGAAAATAAAACTAATCTATTATTTTAACAGTAGAGTTAGTGGATGGTGACAAGGAGAAAGGACCATGAAGCACTGCTAGAGGCTACAATTTTTTAGTTCTTGGTTTCAATATCCATTACATAACCTTGTTCACTTGACAGAATCCCAACAGATGGACACAGGATTTGTGTAATTTTTCTGTGTATAGAATTCTAAAATGGAACAGTTTATTTTTTTGAAAAAAGCTCATCCACTTTCTTGCAGTTACAGCACAAATGTCAGCTAAACACATGCTTTATCGTGTTGTCACTACCTTAGTTCAACCTCCCATAATTCCTCATCATTGAGACAGTGGCACCTTGACAACCTGTCTCGTACTACACAAAACATCTCTGTGAAAACAGGATAGAAGTTGCCTAAAAGCAAGTTTACCTACCTTTCAACAGTCCTCTTAAAATCTCCTGACTGTCTAAGTAAAAAAAAAAAAATCTACATTCAAGATTGTTGCTGACAACACACCCATTAGTTCTGTTTGCTGCATGTCTCAGTTATGACCAGAACTAGTACTCCTATTTGTACTTAGGTACACACTAGGAACTAAGACTCAATGATTTATAATGCTCAGAAACTAGTAGAAGCCAAGCTGGTGTCAGAAACAAGGTCTGTCCATAAACCATGATCTTTCCGCATGAGAGCTAATTGCTTACCGTGGACTCAGTGATGTTTAGTTTAATAATGTCCACCTGGGCATAACTTGATCAAAAGAAAACTTAAAGAAGGCATTACATCTTTGAGTTCTCCACCTTTCCCCCATGTCATATCAAATATAAAATATCAGAAACTTTGTTACTGTCATATATTCTGAGAGAAAATGATATGACAATGAAAAGAACTTAGCAGAGCACATTAATAGCATAATCACTTCAATCACTTTTAAAGTTAGTGATATTAGAAGTGAGCTAGATTTGGAGGGGCAGAGCAAGACGTACTGTGACAACAGCAGTTGACCTACCAGTGAAAATAAAACCAGCAGACAGCTCAAGACAAACTTGATCAGGAACAGCTAGCATAGCATTAGAAAGATAAGGAAACTGCAATTCTCAGCAGGGATGAAAAAGATGAAACTAAGGCACATTCGATGACCAGGTCCTAAGAGAAAGAAGGGGGACAAAGTGATCATCTGCTATGTCTCAAGTGCAATTCAAACAGGAATAATGTGTGACACCTAATGAACAGAAATGTTGAGAACCTGATCCCATCCTCAAACACTGCCTGAAAATATCCCGAGGTGTTTTGCAACAGACAGATAACTTAATCAAACCATTCACTGAGAAATCATAACTAGGGACTGAAGAGATTTAGCAGTGGTTAGGAGCTCTAACTGCTCTTGCAGAAGACCTGGGTTTGTTTCTCAGCACCCACATGGCAGCTAAGAACTGTCCTAAATTCCCATTCCATGGGAATGGCTTTGTATGCACATGGTACACTTACATACATGCAGGCAAAACACTCATACACATACAAAGAATAAAAATAGAGAAAAGAATAATAATCACAAGTAATAAATAATCACAAATAAAAATGAGCTAAACTTAAAACTAAACTTAAAATATATAATTATTTTTATATTGACTATATCTGATAAAATGTAAAATATAAAATTATTTGAGGTAAAAAATAATATTTAGGTTTAAAGCCACACTTTATTAAGAAGTAGGTCATACAGAGGCAAATAATAGCATATTTCTACTGTGTGGTAATATGCATTATGAATTGTTATAATGTAGTGCCATTCTTTCTTAAGGTAAGAGAGAAATACACTTTCAAATATGTCTACTTAATTATATTTTATTTGTGCAAGCGTGTGTGTGTGTGTGCGTGTGCGTGTGTGTGTGTGTGTGCTTGTCTTTAAAGGCATATGTGTGCCAAGTGTGTGCGGTGGTCAGAGGAAACCTTGGTGAGAAGCAGTTTTCTCCTTCCATCATGTCAGTTCTACAGACTGAACACAGACCATCACGTTTGGCAGAAAGTACCTTTACTAATTGAGCCATTTTGTCTCACCCACAAATGTTTACTTTTGAAGGTGAAGGAATCTACCTTTAATATAATTAGTATTATATGAGTAATATTAATATTACCAAAAATATATCAATAAATTGTTTGGAATAAATCAATCTGGGAAAGAACATCAATGAACCCTAAAAGTTGGAAATGTCTATGAAAAGAGCAAAAACATGATTAAAAACTCTAGTTCACACAGTTCTTATAAACAGAATTGTACTCCTCTTGTACTACAAAAGAACCCACAGCAATTATAATGTCAGTAACAGACAAAATAAGAGGCAATAAAGCAAAAAAAGCTAAGATAGGGCAAGGATATCACTCAGGGCTAGATTTGTATGAGTCCTCTGAGTTCCTTTCCCAGCACTAGAAAAATAGCCAAACATAAGCAGAGGTACAAATTTAGATAATTCCAAATCTCAGTACCATCAAATTGAAGACAAAAACAGTAAGAAAATTAATAAGTGTATACAATACTGAATGGATGATTGACTACATAACTGATTTAACATGGGTTTGTATGACAAATAATTTTACATTAGGATATTTAAGCACAGACAAAAATATAACATATTGTGTCAAAATTACAGACACTATGAAGGCACATAACCACTTCTTTATCTTTCACATAACAGAAATATTAACTACTTGGTTTGGAAATATACTATAGAGTTACGGTAAGCAACACAAAACGATGCTGTCATGAAAGCAGGTATATCATCCAATGAAATGACAGATGCTATACATAAGCCCACAGACTTTCAGTCAAATAATTTTGAAAAGAGAACCAAGAAAAACACATATAGCTAAAGACACCTTCTCCACAAATGGAGCAGATATACCATCTTTCACTATATAAAAAATTAACCTAATGTGGATTAATGTTTAAGATGTGGAACTATAAAATTACTTGAAAGAAAAGACAATTTGACCTGGGAAAATCTTTTTTTTTTGAAAGGGTACAAGAATGTGGAAAAAGAAAAAAAAAGAAATATATTAGATGGGTTTGCATCTAATTAGACAGCTTCTCCATACCAAAGGGAATAATCAATAGTCTGAGGAAATAATTTACTCAGGGGATAAAGGATCAGAAAACACTTTATGTGGCAGTGGATTAGAAAATCAGAGAATATGACTCACCAGACACTTTTAAATATCTCCATATTATGATCACAAAGACAGCTATAGTTATGCTCAATGTATAATATCAAAAGAAAAGGACATGACCATGGGAAAGGGATCAGTAGGGCAGCAATGAAGGGTGTCAGGAGTGGCGGAGAAAGGAGAAAGGGTAAGTGTGACAGCCTTCACAATACATGCCATACATGTACAGAATCTTCAAAGAACAAATTCGATTTTAAAATAATAAACATGAGTGGTAACTTCTAAAAAATCAGTGTATGAGAAACTCAAACATTTCAACAGCAAAAGATACTGATGGGGCTTGAGGCATAACTTGGTGGTTAAGAGCTCCTGTCATTATTGTAGAGAATCCAGGTTCTGATCCCAGCACTCACAGGACAGCCCAACCATCTCTAACTCCAGTGACAGAGGATCCAACACCATCTTGTGGCCTCTGCATTGCACATGGTGCACTTACATGCATGTGGACAAACATTCATATATATATATATATATATATATATATATATATAAAATAAAAATAGACACATCTTTTTAAAAAGACAGATAACCTAACTTTAAAATGGACAGAAATATTGAGGGGTTAGCGCAGCATTAGAGTGCTTACCTGGCATGGACTCGGCCTTGAGTTTGATTCTTAGCACTGGGAAAAGGAGGCAAGATGGTAAAAGTATGTGAAGAGAGATTTCTCAAAAGCAAATATGCACATCAAACAAAATATATGAGCATGACTGATGGTAAACTGCAAGTCATGTCCACAATAAGGCAAAATTATGCAGCACAGAATCTGTGGAGATGGCTCAGTGGGCAAGACAATTTGCTGGACAGGCACGAGGACCTGAATTCAATTCTCAGCACCCACATATAAGAGCCAGGTATGACTGCTCACACACCTGGAACACCAACATCATTGTAGATCCTGGGAACTCACTGGTCAGTCATATTCTTTTGGTTCAGTGAAAGATTCTGTCTCAAGGGAATAAGGCAGAGAGTGATGAAGGAAGGGATCTAGCCCCCGCCTCTGGTCTCTGCATGTGTGAACAGGCATATCCATCTGTACATTCATGCCCATGCACCAAACATACATACACACACATAAATAAATAAATAATCCAACTCATAGCATATCTTTAAAATACTGAACACTTAATCACCTACCTTATTGACTGGTCGGATGAAAGTAAATGGCAGAACGGGAAATACGTGTCTCTGATTTTGCACCTTTGTAAAATTGGAAATTCCTGAACCATCATCAGTTCGGCTCAGCCAAGGTTCTCACCTGCCCATTTAATCCCAGATGAGAACAACTGGCCCTGCCTGTCATATGACCTCATGCTGGGATAGCCTCATTCATCAAAGTTACAGACTTCAGATATGAAAATATCAAAGGGAATTTTCAGGTCTCTGGGCAGAGCCATTCTGATATTACAGCCAATAGATCTGCCAAAAGGTGACAGATGTGTATATGGTGAAGCCCTGGCACATAGTCCTATTCTTACTTGAGCTCTGGCAGATGTCATGCATGATTCCAAAGTGATGAAGTAAAATTGCTGTGGTCTTAGGATAAGTCAGGTAGCTTTACCTGGTTCTAGGTGTGATACAAACTGCATAACTCTGTTCAAGTGCATTCATCTCCCGACGTTTTTGCAGAATGGGAACTACATCATGACATTGTTTTAAACATCAGTGATTCAGCATAACATGTGCGTGCCTACATGTGCATATGTGTGTGTGTATAATCTTGTACTGCTTATGCTAATCATGAAAACATACTCAATAATGCCAGTATTCGTGCGCTAAATGGAAAAGACAACTCATCCCATCTCTGCTCACGCTGATTGACAGTAGATATTCACTAAGTAGTCACAAAACATGGCTCTACTTTCAACACTAATTCTTCCACCTGAATTTTGCCTTCCTAAATTGCTTATTAAATATAAAATCAATTAGATAGAAATTCATGGTGAATTTTAATTGACTAACTTATTAGACCTCAGTCATGCTATCTATGGCCATGGTACTTTGTGTCACTGCAACTACTATGACAACTAACTAACAAAAATACTTTATGTGGTGCTAAGTCAAAATTCTTTTTACACTTCAAAAGAAGACAAGCAATAGAAAAAGGAGGTGATTTTGAAAAAGAATGGAACAAAGCTGGCAAGACACCTCAGTTAGTAAAGCACTTGCCTTGTAAGCATGAAGACCTGAGTTTGATCCCAAGGACCCAATTTTTTTAAAGGTATTTGTGGTGCATGTGTAAAACCAGGTCTGGGGAAGCAGAAATAGGAAAATCACTGCATCTCATTGGTCAGTCAGTCTAGCCTACTGGGTAAGGTCCAGGCCAGAGAGAGGCTATTCACAAAAAAGGTTGTCAATATTTGAGGAACAATACCTGACACTGTTTTCTGCCATCCACACATACATGTACCTGCATAAACATATACAAACACAAACAAGATAGATTGATGATGCATAACTGATTGATAGATGATAGATAACAGAAAGATGATAGGGATAAGATAGAGAGATAGATGATATAGAGATAGGTAGATATAGATAGATTATAGATGATTGCTAGATGATTAATTGATTGATTGATTGATTGATGGTAGAAATTGATGAAAAATGTAACCCATAAGCAATCTTCTGTATGCTTTGCAAAGAAGGTGATCCTTCCACACTACATCCTTGGAGAGTCTCACCTTTTGATAATCTTATTCACAGTGGGAGTCAGCTACCATTGTGTGAACATGCATATTCCCTATTGCAGAATGCATTTCCGTGAGCTGAGGAGCTGCTGGACAGACATCCTGGAAATTGCTGAAACCCAGGGTCTTTCCAAGCATCCCACCCAAACCCTCCACCCCTGCGCTCATCCTTGTAACCTGGAGCACAGGGGCTCCTTTTGGATAACTATGGACTTTTAATATTTCCTTCTTGTAAACCACTCATGATATTTTCAGACAAGAAAGATTGATTCTGAGTGACCTTGACAATTCTTTTCCAACATTTTTGGGTGCCAGTGAGTAACTCATTAATGATTCTAACCTGAAACAACACAGTTTCAGAAAGGGAGAAGACAAGTCGAGTCTTCGGTGATGGAGCCATTCTGAGGCTGCTTATGATTCACACTCAGACCCGTTTGAAGCACAATCTTCAGATGGAACCAATTCAGTTTTTCACAAAAACAGCCACAACTTCCATCCATGGACATGCGCCTTGGTTGTAGGCAGGCAGAGACAGGCAACTCTAACATTCTCTGCCCTTGACATCCACCAGTTGGCCATTCCCAAAGCACAGCCTCTGTGTTTTCATAACCAAAAGAGTATTCTTGACAGAATTTCAGTACCATCCTTCGAGGTTTCCAGTTTACATTCTGAAATTCTGGGTTTAAATCACACTGTACTTTCTTTCTAGGCTCTGTATTTTGAGCTGGCCTTGTGAACTCTTCTGAAGTTCTGTGTAAACTTTAGGGAAACCATTGTCGGAGTTGCTCCTGTTCACAGTAGTGCCTCTGCCCAGCCTACCTTTTCTGCATTCCCCTCTGAGCATGCTTCAGTTATCCTAGGAGACCTGCATCTTGTAGGGGAGAGATAGGAGCAGAGCAAAAAGAGGATGTAGACTAAGCAGAAGCCCCTGCATGACAGGTGACCCAAGAGACTCTGTCCCAGCTAGTGCCTTACAGGTCTTCAAATGCATGTCAGGAGCCACACAGTGGTGGCAGTAACCAGGGACAGCAGAAGGCTCAGCTGGATTGACCTAGTTTCTCTGTCTCTAGGGAAACTAGTGTTCCTGGAGATAGCATTAAATTTATGTCATTCTTTCTCAGAGACTCTCTGTCACTGAGAGAATAATATTAAAAATTTCAGACTAATCTACAAAGCCAGCTGTCTCATCTGTAAAGTGGGATATCAATACCTAACATCCAGAGTTGCTCAGAAAATTAATATACTGAAGGTTAAGGATCCATTTATCTAAATTGCTTGGTATAAGGAGTAGTTCAAGTCTTTTTAGACTTTTGACTGTTTCCCTACATATATACAAGGTATATTCAAGTCTAAACAAAGTATCTTGGGAATGATGCCCAAGTCTAAAAACAAACCCCTTTAGTTTCCTATAACCCCTTGTACACAAAGCCTGAAGGAAATTTCATATAATAGTTTTAATAATTTTGTGCATTAAATGTAAGTTTGATAGTATGGATTTGCCATGGTCACACTCCCAAGTATTTGAAGTTTGGGATAGATTGGATTTCAATCTGCATGATGAGGGGTGTACTGAAGAATTAACCGCTTTCTTTCCATTGCTGCTTTCTGGTATGGTACTGATCCCTCACAGGTAAGTGCCTCCTACTCTCAGTGTTAAATTCGAGTATTTTAACGATTCACATTCATGAAACACTTTTCAATATTCAAATTGAGAACTAATGTCTTATCACATAGAAGCTGTCTTAAAACGAATAATTGTCTTTCCTTCTGAGTAAAATGCCCTCATATCTTAGGACTGTAGTGAACATCCCTCACATTCCCTTTCAGTTCTTCTCCCTCCCAGCTCCAAGATAGTTGCACTACTTCAATACTGTGGTATCTTACATGTACTAGAAACTATATTCCTTACAATTATCATTACTTTTCAAAATGATCCTACAATTTTATATTTACTTCCCCTTTTTATTTACTGTATAGACATATATAAATATATATTAATTATGTGTGTGTGTGTGTGTGTGTGTGTGTGTGTGTCTGTGTGGGGTATGGGCATGTCAATTCCAGTGCTCATGGAATCTAGAAGCAGGTGCTGAATCCCTTGGAACTAGAATTATAGACAATGGCGTGTCACCTGACGTGGGTTCTGGGAATTGGAGTCCTCTGCAAAAGCAATGTGTATTTTTGACCATTAAGCCATGTCTCCAGCCTCTAGTCCCCTTTTTGGTTAAGGAAAGTGATGTGAAAATGTGCTAATATTGATAGAATATACACAGCTTAGTTTCACATCTTATTGATCAATCCATCTTATCTATCCATGTAAGAGACTTGATTGCTCAACAAACTACGTATCAAAGACATGGATGACTCAGAGGAATCTCCTTTTGGCTCTTTGATTCTTTTCTCACATCCTGGGCTTCTCTAACTTTTGTTATTTTTCTAAAGGTCATGATTATTTAATCCATCTGATTTTCACTACATAAATCAAAAATGTTCAGAAGGACTCAACAGATCAAGTAAGTGAGAATTTTCATGTATTTCAGAAGTAGAAGCAGCTTTGATGACATTGTGAGCTTCTTTGGAGTCAAAGGTGAAGGGTGCTTGGATTCCAAGGACACACACTTTATTCATAAGCTGCTGTATTTTGCACAGAGCTACTTAGTAGGTTCTAGGAAATTATTGATTCATTTTTAAATCTAAGAAGGCTAGAGCACAACTCAAGAGGCTCCAAAACCCTATTCTGACATCACTTTCCCCAGGAAGCTGGATCTGATCTAAGTCAGTATGGTCATTTGTATTTAGAGCCTTGAGTAGATGCAGGTATCATTCCCCAATAAGAAAAACAATGGAAACTGTAAACCTTTTCTACCCGTGAGTGCGGCTGGACGGTATATGTACAGTGAAGCAGTTCCCCAGTAATGTAAACTGTTATAATTGTAGATCTGTGCCAGGGTCCTTGGTTAATTAAGGGCACTCTGGAGTTAATGGAATTCTAGTTCTAGAGCAATGGTGTGAGGGTTTCAAGCACCTAGCTCACCAAATTCTTATTCTGAATCACCAGTTACACAGTGCAGAATGTAATTTATTCTGCTTGAGTAGCCAAATACTGGCATTAAATACTATAATTTTTAGTAATTATATTTAGTAATTATATTTTTAAATGTATATTATGCATTGGCAGCCCCCTATATTCTGGTACTTATACTGAAATGCTTGCTTCCAGATTTTGAGCCTTTCTAGGTAGAGCTAAGGTGTAAGCTAACATACACCTAAGGTTAGTGTTCTTCCAAAGAAGATTTGGGGTGCTACCAATCTTCACAGGCTGCGGACTTCACAGTCACATGCAGCTGTATTATTTATGGACATGAACATTATAAATGCACAGTGTGGACGCCTATGTTCTCCTGCTGCCTCCTATATATCTTGCCAGAGCTTCATGAACTGGTATGGAGTAGTTCTGGGTTATGCACCTGCTTCTGCTATAGCATTAATCATTTTGATATCCCTGAGATCTGTCTGTCATGGTGAGTGGCATAAATTGGATATACAAATGCACATGGTCTTTAAATAAGTGACCGAATCAATGAACAAATTAGAATAAGCAGATTTAGGAAGGCTCACTCTAGTCAGCTTCCTGCATTATGGTTATTTTGAGCAAAAACAAAGTAAAAAGGAAAAGGAAAATTTTTTATAATACAGCCCATGACAAGGAACTTAGTGAAAAGCTCAAGTCTTATGTAAAATGAGATTAACTTATATATGACATCCTCCTCTATGAAAGAGGTTAATAACCCCAAACCCTCAAGCTGACAACACTGAGGCAGACAAATATTTGTGAGCATCTGTGATGTGTAACAAGCTTAAAAAAGAAGAGATAAAGTTGGCCTTAATGAGACAGCATGGATGCATTTTGATCTCTGCTCAAAGTCATCTCTTCCTCGTAGCAGTCCTTACTGATCAGTCCAACTAAGCCATGCAGCTTGCAGTATGCTGGTACAGAGATAATCCAAGTTAGTAAACAGTGTGCCCACCCCAAACCAACTTTGCCTACTCTGTCTATTTGCTTTTCTTCAAAGGCTGATACTGTTGCTGCCCAGGCGTAGAAATTGGCCTTTGGAGTTTACTACCTGTACTAAAAGGAAAAGCTCTCCCTGTCTGATTTGCAGAAATAATTCACTAAACCTTGATACTTCTTAACAGGCAAATATTTCCTTCTCTCTTCAAATTGCAGGCAACGTTGAGGTCAGGTTGGCTGGATAGCCACAGAGTTGCTCCTTCAAAGACAGAGAAATATAAACAGGTAGCACAGGCCTCTCCTTCTGATGCTCAGCGCCAGTGCCAGCATTCTTTAGTAATTCTCAGGGGACTTGGGCTGTGAGCAGGCTCAAGCCAGCATGGTACATATTATGAACTTAATCACAGGACTCCAGGAAAGCTGCTTTCCAGATCATTTGGGCCCTTCTGCCCAGCCTCTGCCCAGTTCCAGAAAGAGTAAGGCATGCAAATCTCTTTTGTCCAATGGACTACAAAGAAATCTTGCCAATGTTTGTAATACCTGCAAAACCCCTTAGTAAACAAAACCCAAGCCATGCTGAGCAAAATGATTCCAAGAAGCTCAGTTCCACCTAACAGCTTTTCCACAATTGGTTATTTTTGTGGTTACAAAAAAATAAAGACCCTGGAACAGAACATTCATATCAATCTTTTAACTTATAATTTTTATGGCTGTTTAGTGGAAGTTTAAATTAATTTTATTCCTTATTTTGAAGGATAAAGTGACTTCATGTTCTCCATCTAGAAGACGGGAAATTTTTTTTATTGAGACAGGGTCTCCCACTGACTTGGAACTCTCAGTGTAGACCAGGAGGACCTCAATCTCAAAGAGATCCAATACCTTCTGCCTCTCAAGTGTATTGGGATTAAAGGTGTGTGTCATCATGCCAGGCTGAAGATTTTTTTATGCTGGCCAGTGACAAGCATTACAATGAAAAAGTAAAGTAATCCTTAATTACAAAATATACAAGCAACTTAGTTTCTATGATCTAAGGCTCTTTCTCCCTCACCTAACCTTTGTCTCTCAAACTCTTGACCATGAATACCGAATACTACAAAAGATTCGTTATTTAGCAGTGGCCTAGGAAATATCTGGCTTGGTAAATACAACACACATTAAAGAAATGTATTTTTAAGACAAAATGAGAAGCTTTACCCAACCTCCAAAGAAATTATTTGTGAGTCACTCATAAAAACAGAAAGGAAGATAAGGTAAGGACATCATAGTGATTACCAGGAAAGAAGAAACAAGGGTTCAAGAGAAGAAAGTACTTTTCATTTAGTACCTACTTCTGGAGAAGTGAAAGACATCTCTACAGAGAATAAGTAAAGGTTATTTACTTAGAAACATGAGAGTAAGTCACTATGGTTGTGGTTGGCAGAGGTTGAAAGACATGAAGAGATGTGTTGTTACAGAAGCCTTAGAGGTCATTGAGGTTTGGACCTATCTCCTGTTTCCCTGGTAACAGTGGAAAGGCAAACAAGATCTTTATCACCTATGAAAAAGTGGAAATTCCAGTGCTCTGTGAGGGACCAAGGAGGGAAACCATTCTCTTATAAAGGATGGTATTTTTCTGGCCCTCAGCGAAAACATGATAATTCAATATACTCCAAAGATCAGAACATGACATGCTGCTGTCTCGTGCCTTAAGAGTTAACCTAGATGGGCCTGGAAATCATCTGACCAAGAGACTAGAGACTCTTAGGAAGGCACATTCATCTCAAGCAATGCAAAGGAGATGGGGGGAGTTATCATCCCCTTAATGAGACAGTGTACTTATCCTTCCCAGAAACCCCTCCTCCATGGAGAGAATGGTGGTGTTTCTTCATGAAGCCCTGTAAAGCCCGTTTGCTTTTCTATGCTATTCAGAAAATTGAAATTTTTCCTTTTACTTCTCTGGCTCTGTTTCTTTACAATACTGACTGAAATGAGCACATGATTTTCCTTATGCTGTGAGTTTTTCACTCCTTCACTGAAGGCCTCCTCCGGGGTCCCCTTCTACCACACAGCTTCCTGTCCACTATATGGCTACTTACAACCTGACCACCACTGCTGAACCTGCTTGCCCTATTGGACCCTAACTCAAAAGACATAGCTTTCTCTCTTCCTCTTCTCCTTCTCTTTTCTTCTGAAATCTACCAGGATTTACAGTTGTATACTCTGTTGTTTTAGCCAAAATCTAATAAAATGGTTCTTGAGCTTCCTTCTGAGTCCAATTATAAATTACTTTGTGAAGCTCATTAAGAACTCTCCCCCAAGAAATCTTAGTTTCCCTTCCCTGGCATCAGAAGGTAGGCAAATATATATATATACGTATATCATATATATATGTATATATGTATATATATGAGAGAGAGAGAGACAGAGAGAGACAGAGAGACAGAGAAATTTAAATGTATATCTGTACTTTACCCAACAAAGTTAGATCAGAATGAAGTAAATTATTGTAACACAGCAAAATATGAGCTAGAAGCAGCAATTAAAAATAAAAAATCTGAATTCAAACAAGCCCAAGGTCAGAAAGATACAACACAGAATTCTACCAGACCGTCAAATAAGAACTAACACCAATACTCCCCAAATTATTCCATAAAAGGAAGGAACACTTCCATATTATTTTCACAAAGCCAATATTATCCTAATACCCAAACCAAAAATATACTCACCAAAAATAAAAATACAGGCCAATCTCTCTGATGAACACAGTCAAAAATCCTCAGTAAAATACACACAGAATTCAAGGGTACATAAAAAAGATTATCCATTGTGATGAAATCAGCTTCACTCAAGAAATTCAGGAATGGTTCAACATCTATAAATCAATAAATGCAACCCATCATATAAACAGACTCAAGGACAGAAACCAAGATGATTTATCATTTCATGAAATGTAGACAAGGCCTTTGACAAAATCCAGCATCCCTTCATGATAAAAGTCATGCAGAATCTGAGGTAATAATGGCAATATACAAGTCCATATGTGATATCATGCTAAATGGCAACAACTTAAAACATTTTAATTAAAATAAAAAATAAGACAAGAATTCTCACTCTCCATTTCTGTTGAATGTAGTACTAAAAGCTTTCCCTAGAGCGTTAAGACAAGTGAAGGAGATAAAAGAGAGTCAAATAGGAAGGGAGGAAGGCAGAGTGTCCTATTTGCCAATGATATGATTCTACAAATAAAAGACCATGAACTCCACAAGAAAACTAGCTGATAAACACCTTCAGCAAAGTGGCAACATACAAAATTCATGTAAAAAGCTCAGTAGCCTTCTGATACACTAACAACAAACACATTAAGAAAGAAACCAGGGAATGTATTTCATTCCTGATAGCCTCAAAAAGAAGTCTTGAAATAAATATAAATGAGGAGGTAAAAGTTATAAAGATCTTTTCATACAAAACTTATCAAAAATGTGTATTTGTCAGAACTAATCTTCTTTATAACAAAGAATTTGCAAGAAATTTCATGCGTTAGAATAAGAGAAATAAAAGTGGAATCAAGACTTAAAGTGCCCTGGTTATAGATCTAATGACAGTTCACTAAAGCCATTTGCAAGGAAATTCTATGATCTGTCACATAATATCCTGATGTGCTAATGGAATTTGTGACTGATAACTTCACACCGGGACATTTAAGATTTCTAGGAATTTTTGGAAACTTATTCAAGATATGTAATAGTGTACACATATATCCCTGTAAGTTGGAGATGACCAAGCATCATTTCTTGCTAGGCGTTACTTCTGAACATTTAGCATATTGAGTAAGCCTAGTTTCCTGACTAGCTCCCTTTGTGTAAAGAGAACATACTAATTATTTTGAGATGTCCTGGACTTATTCTGGGACACTCCAAAGTTATTTGGTGTCAAAAGAACTTAATTTACAATTTCGTTTTTTTAAAAAAATATTGGATCATTGTGTATTTCATAAAGAACTTCTCAGTCAATATTAATCATATTTATACCTCTTCCCCACTGGCACACTTCCTCTGATATCTCCCAACTGAAATCCATAGATTCTTCCACCTGTATGAAGGTCTATTGTGTCAAGTCTTTTGTATATATGCCAAGGAGTGGTATAATCAGGTTAAATGGTAGACTCATTTTTAGCTTTTATTAGAGTTCTCCACACTGCTTTCCATATGAGTGAAAGAGTTTACAATCTCATCAGCAGTGAATGAGCGTTCTTCTGTCCCCAGATCCTGTCTAGCATTTGGTATCATTTTTTCTCTTGATCTTAGCCAGTCTGATTAGAGTAAGATGAAATCTGAAAGTGGTTTTAATTTTCATTTCCCTAATTATTAACTATGTTGAACGTTTTTCAAGATGTTTCTCAGCCTTCCTTATTTCTTCTTTTGAGAACACTCTGCTCACATCCTTAGGCCATCTTTTAACTGGGTAATTGTTTTATTGAGTCTTTGTTTTTTTTGAGTTCTTTATTCTAGATGTTAAACCTCTGTAGGGTGTGTAACTGGTAAAGATTTTCTCCTACTCTGTGGGTTTTCTTTCCACTTCCTTTGTTGTTTCTTTTGTTGTACAGAAGCTTTTTCATTTAGTGAGGTTGTACTTTTTGATCACTGACCTTAAATTCCTGAGCAACTGATGTCTGTTTTAGAAAGTCCCTTTCTATAACAATATCATCTAGGTTGCTTCCAATGTATTCTTCTAACAGTTAAAGATTTTTGGGTTGCACACCGAGGCCTTTGATCCATTTGGAGTTCACTTCTGTGCAAGCTGAAAGAAAAGGGTCTAGTTTCATTCTTGGACAGATGGAGATCATTTACTGAAGATGCTCTCTTTTCTCCAGTGAGTGTTCTTGGTTCCTTTGTCCAATATCAAGTGTCTGAAAATGTATGTACACATGTTTGAGTACATACAATAACATTCCATTGGTCTGTGAGTCTAATTTTGTACCAGTATTATGATAGTTTGTGATTATAGCTCTGTCACATAGTTTGAAATCTGATATAGTAATGTCCCTGCATTGCTCTTTATGCTCAGGGTTGCTTAGGCTCTCCAGGGACTTGTGTGCTTCCATATGAATTTTAGGACTTTTTTTTTCAAATTCTGTGATGAATATCATGGGGATTTTGAATTGCATTGAATCTATATATTAATTTGTAGGATGGACATTTTCAAAATATTAATTTGTCCAGTCTACGAGCATGGGAGATCTATCCATCTTCTGGTGCCTCATCAATCAATTTCCTTAATCTAAAAAGATTTCCATTGTTGAGATCTTTAAGGTCTTTGCTCAGAATTATTTCGAGATTTTTTTGAGGCTACTGTGAATGGGGAGGATTTCCTTGTACTCTTTTGATAATTGCTTGTTATTAGTATATAGAAAGGCTACTGATTTTTGTAGATTAATTTTATATATTACTGAATGTATTAATCATTTCTAGGAGCTCCTTTGTGGAGTATTGGCCTCTCTTAACTCTTCCAATGAGTACTCCTTTAACCTCCTTCAGTTATCTCATTGCTCTGGCAAGAATTTCAAGCACTAAACTAAAAAGGCGTGGACATAGGCGACAGCCTTGTCCCGTTCCTGGTTTTATTGGGAATGCTTTCAGTTATTCTCCATCTAGAAAGATATTGGCTGGGTTTTTTTTTTTATAGCTTTGATTATGTTGAGTTATATTCCTTCCAGTTCAATTCCTTCTAGGAATTTGAACATAAATGCCTGTGAACTTTGTCAAGTTCTTTTTTATACGAATTTAGATGACAATATGATTTTGTCTTCGAGTCCATTTATCTGCTTTCTGACATTTATTGACTTATATAGTGAACCATCCCAGCATACCTGGATTAAAGCCATCTTGATCATAGGGGAAGATCTTTTGATGTTTGTCTGTATGTGTTTGCAAGGATTTTGTTAAGAATTTTCATTAAGGATATGGGTATACAGTTTTCTTTATTGGTTGCATCTTTACTTTGTTTTATTATTAGAGTAATGCTCACTTCATTGAAGAAATTTTGGAGCTCTCCCCTCATTTCTATCTTTTTGAATAATTTAAGTAGTATTAGATATATATCTTCTTTGAGTGTCTGGTAGAATTCTACTATGAATCCATCTGGGCCTGAGCTTCTTTAAGTCAGGAGGTTTCATATCACTGTTTCAATTTCCTGGTATGGGTCTGTTTCAGAGCTATTGATCTCTGGTTGGTTTAGCTTTGGTGATTCCCATGATTTTAGATATACATCCATTTCTTTACAGTTCTTAAAGTATTCCCTTATAATGGTCTAGATCTCTTTGTTATCTGATGTGATATTTCCCCTTTCATCTCTGACTTTTTTTGATTTGGAGTTGCTCTTTTGGTTAACTGGGCTAAAGGTCTGTTTATCTTGTTTATCTTTTCAAAAAACCACCTATTGGATTGATTGGTTCTTTGTTTTTTCTTTCTTTGTTTCTATTTCATTAATTTCTGCTCTGATTTTTTTTATTTTTTCTCTGCTGGGTTTGATTTTTATTTGTTGTTACCTTTTAAGATTCTCAGGTTGCATTTATTTGTACTCATTCTGATTTTCTAATATAGCTATAAATGTCCCTCCTAGGACAACTTTTAAAGTGTCCCAGCAGTTTTGTTGTGTTGTATTGTTCTTTTCATTTACTTCCAGGAATACTTTTATTTCTTGCTAGATTTCTCCTTTTACTCATTCATCACTTGTGTTGTTTAATCTTCACGAGTTTATGAAGTTACCAGGGTTTCTTCTGTGTTGATTTTAAGCTTTATTGCCTTGTGATCTGTTAGACTGCATGGAATTATTTCATTTTTTGTATTTTGTGAGGTTTGTTTTGTGCCGCAGTATGTGGTCAATTTTGGAGAAAGTTCCCTGGGTTGCTGAATAGAATATGTATTCTTTGGTGCTTGGATGTAATATTTGTATATGTCTGTTATGTTCATTTGATGTTTGGTATTGTTTAACTCAGATGTCTCTCTGTTTATTCCCTGACTGGTTGACCTATCTAAAGGAGACAATGGGATATTAAAGTCCTCTTCTAATAATAAATTGGGATTAATTTGGTCTTAAAGTCCTGTAGTGATGTTTTTTGTGAAGTTGGATGCACTACAGTTTGGTGTGTATATATTCATGATTGTTATATCTTCTTGATTAATTGTTCCTTTAATCTGAATGAAGTGACCCTGTTTATCTTTTCTGATTAGTTTTAGTTTGAAATCTGTTTTGTTAGATATTAGAATGGCAACTTCTGCTTGATTCTTAATGCTATTTGCTCGGAATATTTTTTGCTATCCTTTCACCTTAAGGGAGTGTCTGTCCTTGAAGGTGAGATGGGTTTCTTGCAGACAACAAAAGGATGAATTTTGTTTCTTGATGCATTCAGCTAGTCTGCATCTTTTGACTAGCAAGTTCAGTCTATCGATATTTAAAGCTATTATTGAAAGATGTGTATTGGTTCCCATCATATTAATTTCTTTATGCATTCTTGGTCTAACTTTCTGATCCCCCAGTTATTCCTTCCTTTAGAGTCTTTCTGTTGCCCCTTAGGCATAGTCATTTCTTTCTTCAACTCTCTGTATTGCTTCAAATATTCTCTGAGGGGCTGGTTTTCTGGATTGAATTCTTTCAGCTTACTCATGTCGTGGAAGGTTTTCCTTTCTCCTTCAACTATAATAGACATTTTTGCTGGGAAAATTATTCTGAGTTGCCATCTCTGGTCATTTAGAATTGGGAATACTTTGGTCTGGCTCTTCTGGCTTTCATAGTTTGCACTGAAAAGTAATTTGTAATTCTGATAGCTTTCCTTTTATATGTGACTTGTTTTTCTTTTGCAGTTTTCAGTCTTCTCTCTTTTTCTGTATTCTTAGTGTTTTTGCTATGATATGTCATGGGGAGTTGCTTTTCTGGTCCTGTTCTATAAGCTTCTTGTGTTCGTATGGGCATGTCTTTCCTTAATTTTGGGAAAGTTTCTTCTACAATCCATTTGAAGTTCTGCTCAATACAGTTATCATGTGATTATTCTCCCTCCTCTGTACCTGTATCACATAGAGATTTCTTTTTAAGGTGTTTCCCATTTCCTGCATAATCAATTACTGTGTTTTCAAAATGTTTTCATAATCTTTGCTTCAATGATCCAATTATTCAAATTTATAGTCCCTTCTTGATATTCTGTTTTCCATTTCATTCATTCTATTATTAAGGCTTTCTTCTGAACTTTCAAATTGGCTTATTGAGGCTTTTACTTCATTCTTCATTTCAGCCTGAGTTTTCTTCGATTTTTCTATCTCTTTTGTGAATTCAATTAGAAGTATATCCATATCTTCTTTTAGTTCATTGATTTGTTTGTTTGTGTGTTCTTCAAATTCATTAAAATCTTTGATAATGTTTATGATTGTTCTTTTAAACTCTGAGTCATGGCTTATCTCTATGGGGTTGTCATTGTAGAACTCTTCTATAGAACTATTGATGTTTGGTGGGGACATATCATTTGGGATATTTGTAGTGTTATTTTTCATTGTGATCTTGATGTGTGGATTTTTTTATTGTTGTTGTGTGATTCTGATGCTAGACTCAACCCTTCCTAGGTTAAGTTGAAGTCTGATTCTCTTGTATGCTTCATGTGACTTGGTTGCTTTCTTATGAGATATGAAAATCTGGCTGGTCAAGGCTTTAGGCTCTCTCTTTTGATTTTTGTATTGGAGGGACTAGAGGACTTTAGTCCAGTTGCTCATGAGTTCCCTCAGGGGTAGAAGTGAGGTGAGACCAGAGTTCCCAGGCTCTCTCTTAAGGTCTGGACCCCTCTAACCAACAAGTATCATCCAATTTGGGAAGACTGCTAGGCAGAGGCTGAATTCAAGTTTTCTCAGGCAAAGGTCTGGGCCCCTAACTAAAGGGCACAGAAGCCTAGCCCTGCACCAGTGGGAAGGACTGCAGATGGTACCAATGTAAGAGGATGGGCATTGTGTGATTTGGAGAGCTAAAGGGATAGAAGTAAAAGGTAACTCAGAGACCTGAGGGACTAAATGTAGAAGTGTGCCCAAGGTTAGAAGAACAGGATGTGGGGTGGGAGAGTTTGGCATTGTTGCTGTGGTAGGATAGTGGAGATGCAGTGGGCAGAATCAAATTTACAAGGAAAGGAGGGTGGTCTTTGGAATCCAAGTTAAATAGGGGATAGGGACTGTCAGAGTAGAAGGCTGGTCTCAGGAATGCAAGGGCAAGTTGAAGGTGAGGACATTTTGTAAATGCTCTAACAAAATAGACTGAAAAACTGAGCTGGTCTGAGTACAAGGGATCCGGTCATAGTGCGTAGGTTTGGAATTAAAGGATAGTCCAGGGGTCTGGGTTTCTAAGAGCAAAAGCAGACGTGCGCCCAAGGCTAGAAGGAGAAAAGGATGTAGGATGGGGGAGAATGGATTTGCTTATGTTGTAAGGAAGTGGAGACTCAGCAGACGGGATCAGACTCACCAGGGAAGAAGGCTGTGAACAGGAATCCAAGGCAGGTTGTGGGAGGGGACAGTCAGGGCAGATGGCTGGCCCAAGGTTCACAGAGGCAAGGTGGAGGTTTAAATAGCCTTTTAAGGACAAAACAAACTGTTCTAGGTACATGGGATCAAGACACAGTGGGTGGGTCTAGAGTAAGAAGATAGTCCAGAGATTTGGTGTACTAAGAGCAAGAGGGGGCTAATGCCTAAGTTTAAAGGAGAAGAGGATGCAGGGTGGGAGAGAACCATAAAATAAACACTTTAAGACAATGGAGAAAGAAATTGAAGAAGATACCTGATGAAAAGTCTTCTTACATTCATGGATCAATAGGACTAATACTGTGAAAATAGTCATTCTACCAAAAGCAATCTACAGAGTCAACAAAGGCCCCATCAAAATTCCAATGTGGTTCTCTACAGGAAATTAAAAAATAATCCCAGTTTTCATATCAAAACAAACAAAAAACTGAGAATAGGCAAACAATCCTGAACAATAAAAGAATGTCTACAAGCTTCACAATCACTGATTTTAAGTTATAGTACAGAGCTATGGTGATAAATATCATATGGTATTCACATACAAACAGACTCATTGGTCAGCGAATGGAATTGAGGACCAGGGCATAAGTCTACACAGTTATAGTCACTGATGTTTGACAAAGGGGCCAACAAGGCACATTAGAGAAAAGAAAGCACCTTCAGTAAATGGTGATGGTCACACTAGTCAGGTACATGTAGAGGAATGAAATTAGATATTTCCACCCTGTGGAAAACTCAACTCCAAATGGTTCTACAACCTCAATATAAGACCTGATACCGTGACACTGATATAGAAAAGAGCAGAGAATGTTCTGGAACTTATAGGCACAAGAAAGGACAAAATCCTAGCATAGAGGTGTATGGATGTGGTAGAGAAGAAGCCCCAACTCTAGCTGAGGAGCTATTGGCAAGTGAGAAGTGCTGGGAGAAGGAGAGTCAGCTTCATTTAAGAATGTGATGCTAGGTAGATTATCCATTCCCCAGGGGATGAACACACATTGAAATGTATTTGCATACACAAATCAGACTTAATAGGCTTTAAAAACAATAAAGGTCATGAAATCAGTTGGGAGATATTAAAGGAGGGAATGTATATATGATCAAAATACATTGAAAGATATTCTCAGAAATCCAATAAAGTATTTGGGAGCAGAGTGCCCAAGTGCACATGTGGAGAGGCAGTGGCACTATTGTGGCAGCCAAAGACTAGATGGCATCCTTTGGAGCTTCAGGACCCTGCTTAGCTTTCATAGCCTCCTATGGTCCCTCAGCACACATCACTCGGTCAAAGGGCCTATGTGTGAGGTTGAGGTGCCTAAGCTGAGGGCTCAGAGAGGTAGAATAGTAAGGACAACTGAGTTGCTTGGTGGTAAAGACAACCTCAGCAGGTGGGGAAGAGGAAAGGCTGGATGGAACTAGAGATGTGACACCACACAATATTAAACAGCTGTAGAGATTAAAGCAGGTCATGTTTCCAGTCATTCCTAAAGACAGATTCAACAAAGATGTGCTGAAAGCTGGCAAGCTGGCAAAACTTGCCTATTTCAATGACAGAGATGCAGGTTCAATGTGCTGCAGAGTGGATTATTCTCAGAGTCAGAAGAGGCTTTACCTCATGACACTAGGATATCCTGTACCTTATTTAAGGTTCAGAATAGAAACTAAAATCACAAATCCTGTCCAAAACAGCTGTGAGAAAGATGGTGCTTTGGACGACATCCATTTGCAGGTCCAGATCAGCAATGAATCAGAAATTGGTTTTTACAGGAAGCTTGGCTTCGAGACCACAGAGACAGAAAGAAATATTATAAGAAGAAGCAGCTAACTGAAGAGACTTTGTCATGTCCCTTTCGCCTAATCAAGAAAATGAATGACCCAATTAAAACATGGGTTATGGATCTGAATAAAGAGCTCTCAAAAGAAGAAATAACAATGTCTAAGAAACACCTTTAAAAGTGTTCAACACCCTTAGTAATCAGGCAAATGAAAGTCAAAACCACTCTAAAATTTCATATTACCTTGGTCAGAATAGCTAAGATCAAGAGAACAAATGATACCAAATGCTGGTAAAGATGTGGGGATAAAAGAACTCTCATTAGTTATTGGTAGAATTGCAAAGTCATGTAGCCACTATGAAAGCAATGCAGAAAACTCTTAAAATACCAAAAACAAATCTACTACATAAATTGGTGATATTATTCCTTAGCATACACCCAACAGACTCATCCCACTGCAGAGATACTTTCAACAGCCATGTTTGTTGCTACTCCTCTCATAATAGCTAAGAAATGGAAACAACCTAAATGTCCCTCAGCTGATGAATGGATATTGAAAATGTGGTACAGTCACATGAAGAAGTTCTTCCCAGAGGTAAAGAAAAATAAAACCATAAAATTAGCAGGTAAATGGATGGGACTAGAAACTATTGTACTATGTGAAGTAACACAGACTCAAAAAAGCAAGAGAGTTATATTCCCTCTCATTTGTGAATCCTAGCTCCAAATCCTTAGATGTGAGTATATATTCTCATGTAGCTACAGGGTCAAGAAAATGGAAAGGAACTATTGGGGTAAAAGAAAAGAAGGAGGCCAAGGTGGGTGGCAGTAGTTGGAGACAGGTGTTATTAAGGGAAATGGTTAAATGTGGGTATTTAACTGGGAAGAGAGGAAAGAAAGCTATACAAGGAATCATGGAGTTAAAGGGAAGATGGAGTTCAAGACAGGGGATAATAAGGTATAGGTATTATTATCAATAGGGAAATTTTGAATACTTTATCTGTGGAGGAAGGAGAGAAGGTTAGACAGGGAGAGAAAGAGGATAGATTAATAATACTTGAGTGGTTCAAACAAATACAGCGAAATATCATTTCAAAAGCCTATTGAAAAATACACATACAATAAATACAAATGAATGCATGTGTACAGCTAAAGGCTTTATGACAAGAAACATGGTGTCAGACAGGAGAAACTTCCCCTCAAGTTGTTGGTAAGCATAATTTAAAAGGCTCCCAAAAATGACACAGGCTATTGCCATGGCCCTTGACTTCCTCCCAGAACTTGAAGGCAGAATCCTATTGCTGAAGATAAGACATATTTCTGACACAGAAATTAGAACAATGGAGTTAGAACTGACCTGGAAATCTTCTCCTTGAAGACTAGCTCTCATGTGTCATAGGACACTATGCAAGCTGCTAATGGAAAAAGTCAATCAATGGTCCAACCCTAGCTTTTAAACCTAGCAACCACAACATTTATGAGCACAGAAAAATATCTTTATTGTTGTAGTAATGGCACTTTTACCTTGGGAGTAGTCAATAGTAACCTATTTGGACTTGAAACCTGCTCACTGGGTGGGAGCTCATGTGTAGTACTGTAAACACAGCCAAATACATACGGCTAGAAAAGAAACAGATCCTAGAGAAAACCTGACTGTCCCATACCTAGATCAATGTAATTTCTTACTGCTTCCTAAATAAGGATCTTTTTGTCTACAGATAAGTTTACCTCACACCACTTATCAAAAACACTTATTTTTTCAGCAGATGGAGACTCTTACAGAGTTCCACCACTGGTCACACACAGAAAATATGTGTCTGTGAGATGCCCAGCCTTAAGTGATACCTAAGGGAACCTCTACACCTAAAGTTCAGAGAACATAGCAGAACACGGGGTAGAGAGACTACTAATGCACCTCTCAGCTCTTACCCACAAAGCTTTCTTATGCAATAGAGAGTGATTACATAGAAAGCCACAGCTGGTCAAACAGAGAATAAGAGTGCATGTCCCTGGATAGGATTCCTATATTAAACAACTGCCACACAGGCTCAGAGGGAGCATTTCGGAAGAGTGGGTAGAAAGACTGTAAGAGCCAGGGGTGATGGATGACTTCAAGGAAATAGTTTTCCAGGAGACTGGGAACTTACTCATATGAACTTACATCAATGGGAAGAGCATAAACAAGACCCACGCAAACTCAGACTAGACAAAAACCCAATAAAGAGCTGGGGAAATGGGCATGAGACCCCAGCCTTAGCAGAGGAACTATTGGCAACTGTTCATTGTTGAGTGAGGGACAGTTGGGCTTCTTTAAGGGAGTAATACTAGATGGGGTGACTAGACTCCAGTGGATGAACTCATACTGAGGGACATCCAGGGATACAAAATTGACTTGATATGGAAAAGTCTTAACACAGATGTGAATAAATGCATGAAATCCTTTGGTGGGGTCTTTGGTGGTGCAGATAGGGGACAGGGTCTAAATATCATTAAGATGCATAATACAAAATGCACAAAACTAATTATATATATATATATATATATATATATATATATATATATATATATATATAGAGAGAGAGAGAGAGAGAGAGAGAGAGATAAAGACCATGCTTCTTGGGTATAAGTCTCTTAAACAACTCAAATTAAGCTTAGAAAGCTTAGTATTAAGCACTATCATGGATAAGTTTCAGCTTGCTCTTGACAAGCGAAGAGGACTTAAGTTAGAGAGCATACTTAGTTTGAAGAAGTCAGTCATTTTGTAAACTTCCAGATAGAAAAATAGGTTTTGATATACAAGTGATTTTTCTGACACTGCCTCTATTTCCATAATCATTTCGCTTGGACTGTCTGAGTAGTCCTATGAATATATCTCTAAATGTGGTTCTTGAAAACCAAGAAGCTGCTTCACAACAATTATACGCACCTTATTTTAAAAAGAGGAAAAAATAGTAAAGTTTAAATTGAGTGTGTAGAATCCCTATCATTATAATTTCGTTTTCCACACTAGATAGTACTTCTAACATCAATTTTAAGTATGTGTAAAGGGTCAATTGCCCTGTATCAAACTTGCACTCAATAATTCCATCGATTTACATGAGGGAAAAATGTGGAGGAAATATTAACCAGGTTCTAGTTCATGTGCCTGTGTGTCAGAGGAGACTAAAGTCGTGTCCCATGTTGAGCTTTTCTAATAATTGATAAAAATAATCCTAGAGGTAAAATGATAATTGTAGTAGCTGGAAGAGAGCAGACCATATCCATCAGGTTTTTCAGGACAGATAGTTTTTACCATAGGCTAAATAGGCTAAAATTTTTCTGTATGCTATTTGCATTTAAGTTCTAAAGAAAAGAATCCATAGAGAAATCTGCGTAATATTAATTTGTCAAGATTAGTTTCCATCTGGAGAAAGGAGTTCTTAAATGTCTTCAAAGCAGTTTACTCATGAATTGAAAGTTCTCCAAAAAGAGAACTATTGGGAAACAGTGGAGTGCAGTGGTAGCAAGAAACACTCCCTCAGTTTTGGGAGGGGATAATTTTAAAAGCTCTTAAATGGCTAAGTTTACTTGGTGCAGATAAAATTTAACCCTTCCAATTTTAACATCGCTGTTACATCTGAAACAAACTTACGTCATGCTAAAAATATCAACAAAATTATTAAAGAAGAAAAAAAGAAAAACAAATTACAGAACTTGTGGGTATATGGATGAATTTAGAAACAATAGTCTTGAAGGAGGTTATTCACATCCAGAAAGACAAAGGCTGTATGCTTTCTGTCATAGGGCAATACTAGCTTTGAAACTTTAGATAGGTTTCACTGGGAAAATCTATAGAGGTCAGGAATATCATAAAGGGGAGATGAGGCTTTCAAAGAAGAGGACATAGAATGCAGTCAGGTACAGTGGAAAAGGGGAATAGTGGGAAAGGAAGGGTAAAATGGGCCAGGGAATGGAAGGCCAAGGTAGAAATCGAGCATGGGGAGGGATAACGAATATTGAAGTTCTTCTGATAAAGTCCCATGGAAACCTACTACTGTAGAAGCTTCCTAAATATATACAAATGCATATATAAAGTGTTTAAATGGTGTAACCCTATAATGAGGAGAAAGGAACCCTACCACACACCAGAGGCTACCAAACAATAATGATAATAATAATAATAAAACATTCTTTGAAACTGTGAGCCAAAAAAACCTTTCTTGCCCTAAGCATCTGATCAGCTATAATCAAAACTAAAGGAGGGAGATCTGAAGGTTAGATTCTGTCCCTGGATCGTTTTTTATTTGACAGCTGTCATAAAGGTCTTATTCTTTTTTATAGAACTGTAAGCACGTTCCTCTGTTAAAGCCCCAGCTATAGGAGATTACTAAAGAGAGACACACATCTTCCTTCTTCCAGCCATGAGACTTTACAAAATTAGCATTTTTAATAGGAACACAAGAGTCTAGACCTTGAAACTAACCTCCTAAGAAATGTAGAAAGCTTCCACTCTCCACCTATCAGAGGAATATGACTCAAGGACAAAACTCTGCCAGGTCTACTAAGTCACCTAAGCCCAGATGGGTGAAAATATTATATCCTATAAAAACTAGGGGTCTTTAAGACCTCATTTACTTGGATTTTCAGTTGAACAAAAAATGCCTCTATAATAGAGTAGAAGTAATATGGGGCTCAAGTCCCCTTCCCCATGTAAAGGAAAAAGACTGATTAACCTAGCTCATAGTCAAATTTAAATTTACATGGTCCAATAGACTCCAACCACCTCACCTCACACCATTTGGCCAAACTGAAAAATTCACTAATTTCTGTTTTCTATTTATTTACTTATTTCATATGTATGTGTGTCTCTGTGGCTGTATGTCATGTGAGTGCAGTGCCCACCAAGGCCAGAAGAGGGCATCAGATATCCCAGAGCTGGAGTTACAGATGATTATGAGCTGCCTATGCGGGTGCTAGGAACCAAACTTGGGTTTATGAAAGACCAGTAGTTACCTTTAATCATTGAGTTTCCTCTCTGTCTCTTTTCTCTTTTGCAATACAGAAAAACTAGGTTGTAGGTTTATGAACCTCAGTTGCAGGTAACAGAATTAGTCCCTAAACCAAGGAAACGCAAAATATACTTTTTGTGAATTCACTGTCTCTTTCATATGATCTTAATTACCAGAATTACAGCACTCCTGATGTGGGGATGCTCAATCAGATGAAATCACTTCTTTGGAAGGAGTGGGGATTCTACATGCCCCCCCGCCAACACACACACACACACACACACACACACACACACACACCTTTGATCTGGTTCCTATAGCTTTTCTGGAAGCCTACCCCACAGATCTTTCCTAGAATTTCAGCTAATCTGATGATTTAATCTTTTTGACAGTTTGACACAACGCTTGGAAATTGGTTATTCCCATTTCTTTTTATACTTCTCAATTGCCATTGGAAGACACCACTTTTTATTAGACATTCAAATGTCACTGTTCCTTGATACTGTACCCTGATCCCTCTTTAGACATTCATCTGTTTGTTCTGTCTTTGAATGTTTTCATGGAAATAAATAGCAATCCTCTCCTATCATGTGTTCTCCTTTCTGCAATTTCAGTTATCCATAACACATTTATCCAAAAGTATTAAATGGATGTTATAAGCAATAATAATATTTTTGGAATTTCTTGACACCGATTAAATGCCAAAATTCATGTAAATCATAACATCTTAAAAGCAGGTGACTAACCTGGTCACCATGAGTTCCAGGTCAGCCTACAGTTTTATCTTGTTTGTCTTATTTTTATTCTTAGAAATAGGTGCCAGAATGCATTATTGATACAATTCCAGAATGTTATAGAAATAGTATATTATGATACTTAACATGCTTTTCCTTTATTTAACATCTACAAAGTCTCTGTGTTCGTGTCATGCAGTATTTCAACATATTTATAAATAATTCACAATTCAAAGCAGTCTGGCCTCAAACATTTGGATAAAGAATATTCATCCTATATGCCTCCCAGTTTTTAACTGTACATGTGTGATTATTTACCAAATGTTTAGCCACCTTCCTGATAATAGTTCCCTGAGGTATATTTTTTCTTAATACTGTATCTTTGAGTTTAGCATGGCCACATTTCATAGAACACGTGTCTGAAAGGAAGAATACACAAGTATGTAGGTGCCATCATATGATAGTCCTCTTGATGCTGTACTTAAGACTATAAGAGAAAGTACACACTGATGTTCCAGGTATCTTGGCTTAATTAATAACTTATCAGGAAGGAATGATGTCAAGGTAAAAGTTTTACATTTCTGCTCCAGGGACTGTTCTAAAACATAGCAACATCATGAAAGGAAGGAATTGTATATATACAATATATATTGTATATATATATATATCTTGAGGCCTGAGGAAGCGAGCCTTGACTTTGAGCAAGGCCGCTCTTCTAATAAATTGAGAACTTGGGACACAATCAGAACATAAATTCAAACTCAATGCTGTCTTCCTGGTCTGGGTTTTCTTCTTTCATCTCCTGCCCTGAAAAGTAAGGTTTCATTGTTAATGCAGAATTAATAGCGTTTTTCAAGAGTTCATGTAATTGAAGGATATACTAACTTGAAGGTCCACAAAATGCATCTCAAGAGGGATGTACATTATTTTTCTTCTTTATAGAGTTCCTTAAGAGGATAATACAACATCTTAAAAGAATCCAATTATTATTAATACTCCACCTTACTGCTTAAGCCAGAGGCTGCTCTTTTTAAAAAAAATATACTAATAACATTTATTTATGTGTATATAGGTGTTTCTACATTATAGTGCACAATTAGAGGTCAAAGCACAATCTTCAGAAGTCAGTTCTCTCCTTCTACCATGTAGATCTTGGAAATCAAACTCAGGGCACCAAGCTTGGTGGCAAGTGGTTTTACCCACCCAGCCATCTCCCTGAATCTTGAGATTGCTCTCTTGAGTCATGTTAGGGTGAATAAACCTTTAGGTTATGTTCAAAGTGAGAAGTCTAGAGTCCGTCACAATATTGTAAGTTAGTGTTTCTCAAACATTAGGTACATACAGAGTAGAATGTGTGATTGGGTAGCTTTAAGGTACAGCCCTCAGATGCACCTCTGTTAAGTTCTGGTGGTAGAGGTAAGTACTTGGAGAACCACTGTTCTAAGTGATGTCCGAAAGAGACATAATGATGTAGATCTCATAATCCTCTGATTCAGGTGTCTTTCTGTATCCCTGGGAGCACTCTGTTTCTAATCACACTCTTTCTCTTGTATAACATTTTTCTTCTGTCCTCTGATGTAGTGCTCAGATTTCCTGAGAAGTGCATATTCTGACTGACAGTTGTAATGTGAAAGGTATTCCAAAGACCTTGCATAATGAATAGTGTGATTCACTAGAACGCAGTCTTTGCTGAAGACAGCCATCCCCACCCCCACCTGGATGAAGTACACTGAATGCTGTAATTCAACAGAGTTGCTCCTTGAGAACAATTCAGAGCTGGGGAGATGGCCAATCTGAGGACCTACGCTTGGTTCTCATCACCTATGTCAGGTAGCTTACACCTGCTTATAACTCCACCTCCAGGGGATTGGCCGCCCTCTTTTGACCTCCTCAGAAGCTACCACACACATGGAATTCATTCACACAAGCACATACACATGAATATAAATAAAAATAATAAAAATTAAAATTTAAAAATAGAAGTATCATCATATTTGTATAAAATCAAATGCAGAGTCAAAATTAAAAGTATATGGATGAATCTGGGTGTGGTACCACACACCTGTAATCCCAGCACTCAGGATACTAAAGAGGAAGGTGACATGTTTGAGGGCAGCCTGGGCTATATCTGGAGTTCCAGACCAGTTTGGCATAGTGTTGAGAACTTGTGTCAAAAACCAAAAAAAAAAAAAATAGAGAGCAAAATAAATCTCTAGCACAGGGTCTAATATTTTAGAAGGAAGCAGTGGATTTCAGTTTAGGACACACAGCACTGGAGTGGGCTGTGCTATGGCTGAAAAACAAAGACAATGTTGAAGCTTTTATTAGGACAGATAAATCTTTGCCGCTATTCTGTGCAAAATTCATGGGCACTTTTGTAGTTTGTTAGCTGGCAAGTTCTGATTGACCAGCAATAGCAGTTAAGCCAGTCTAAAGGTCATATTTGGCCATTCTGTCTTAGTTGCTAAATGTAAACTGACTTAATGATATAGCATGCTGGTTGGTGGCATTGGTAGCATGAGAGAGTCTCTGGAGCAGGTACCCACGACCTGCGTCCCCCTTTCCCATCACCCTTCCATTCACTTTAGTGGGCAATAGCAGACATGAATCTAGTTTGTATTATAAGTTTTCACAGTGGGAAGTATTCTTCCTAAACTAATTCCATTATATCACACTTCCAAGTGTCTGTCCTATATTTAACCCTATCTTTACACGCTTTCTTTTTTGCCACAGATCACTGAGAGGAAAGATGGGATGGGGAAAGTGCATGTCTACTAGCAGTTATTCTGCTTTAGCCTCTCTCATCCTCTGACCCAGGAGGATTTCTCTTGAGTCCAGGCTGTAGCTCAGCTTCAAAATGTCTGTCCAAAGACATTTGTCACAGTAGCACCAGATGGCTGCTGGCAAATTTCAAGAGACGTGACAGACAGTTGTGTTCTTGGCCTTTAATGCCAAATCACTCTTTTTCTGTCAGGTCTGTCCATCTGCCCTTGACCTTTCAGTGAAAAGCATGTAGCTCTGTTAACAAGCTTCTCCTGCAGAAGGTGGATGAATCCCTTAACCCTGCAGCATCCATGGTGTGGTGTGGATGCTTCCTCCCTCAGCCTCGGGTCTCTCAATGGGTGAGAACCCTGCTACACAAGGAAGCAGGTTTCATTTAGGCACATTGTACAAATTCACTCTGAGATGAAATTCTCCACAGCAGAGAAGTCTATCAAAATCGAATACTGGCCACCTTGCCTCTTCTTTATAATAGGAATTATTCTGCTCCCTGGAGAGTCAAGTGGAATTGGTAATTATAGAACAGAGAGTTATATGGATCAGCTCTTTTATTTGCTTCTCAGACTAGCTGATTCAATCTTTACTAGGATTTTACGTTTATAACACCATCATATCAATTTTGAAGAGATCATTTATTAGCAAAACCTATGTTGGTGATGCCATGAAAAATTCATATTCTGAAATAAATAGCCAACCTTTATATTTTACCTTCTGAGAAACAAGCAGTGTTTTAAGTGCCTTATGTCAAATAACTAATTTCTCACAACTGAATAAGGTTGGCATTATTACGACTTCCATTTACAGAAAGATTAAGCACCTCACCCAGGTCACACAGCTGAGTGTTGGAGGAATGATGTAAACCCAGCTTGGTGTTTTACTTTTCCATTTTACTGTCTACCTGCTTTGCAAGGTAAAGAGATTTTTAAAATATATTTTCCAGTTAAGGAGGGTTAGACCAGGAAAGTTCTGTGATATTTTGAAGTTTTGTAGAGGAAAATTGATTCAAGCTCTGTCTTGTAGAATCATCTTAAAGGTGAAATGAATTTTTAAATGTATGTTCCCTTCTCCTTTGTCCTCTCTGTACAAACACAAGCCATTTCTCTACCTTGGTTTTATATCCTTTTTGTCTGTTCCTTAGCACTTGCTCCATCAAGTTGTATTTTTAATATAGTCATGACTATCCTCAGTACTTTGCAAATCGTAAATGTTTGGCTTCTCCATGCCTTAAGGAGGCCTCTCTAGGTCAGGAAGTGTGTTAGAGATCACGTTTAATAAAGAAATCCAGTGGAGACACAGAATCCCAAGGTCTACTGGACTTTAACTATATGATAACTTTTACAGTTTAAAAGCCCGGTGTTTTCCAAACAGACCCACCAAGGTACTTCCTGAAGTTTTATGTGGTATGATGATAAATGACATGATCCTAAGGCCAGGCCCACTTGCTATGGTTAAGGTGGGAATGTCCAAATATTGGCCAAAAGTTTAAGTTAAATAGAAGGACCAAAAAGGGTATTTATTGAAACACGTTATGGAAACCAAAATGTAGGGCGTGGTTTCCTAACTCTTATAGGAATGAACTGGATTCCAGTAAGAAGCACAAAATCACATAGAAGTCAGATCAGCGTTAGTCACCCTCCAGCTCTCCTCCAACTCTCCTTCCCTGATTGTCATTTTATTTAGCAAAAGACACTGCGGAAGTCAGCAAATGTAGTGGTAGAATGTGGTTCCTTCTAAATCTATTCACAGAAGACAGCACACAGATAAGTGTGGCTCAACATGTTTCCCCTCATGTGGCAATTCTTCCTGTACAGCTGAATTATAAAGCAAAAGCTTAGTTAGAAAAATGACTTAGCTAGAAAAGGCTTTGTGATTTATAATAGGGAGAAGAAAGATTTGAGTCTACAGAGACAAGTAGAAATCTGGGCCACTATAACCAGCAGCAAACTCTTGTTAGTTACAAAAAAAGAGGTAAATTGTCAGACCTTGATCTGCCAAGCTAACAGAGAAAGCCAGAGATTACTCTTCTATTCCTCATGGTGGTCCTTCCCAAGCCAGGATGTTGACTTCTGACCATCTCATCTGTCCCACATCCTGTCGCACACACAGAGGTGTTAGGCCTTGAGCTTGTTGTAACAGGACCAAATTCACTTGATAGAATTAGAAGGGATTAAGCCTCTCCCAAGTGGAGTAACATTTATTCATGAAACTATGGTGGCTTGCTGTTTCAAAGAAATCTTTTCCTATATTGTTCTAGATCTTGTGCAAAAAGATCATAAAAGGGTTTTTGGACAATTGTCTACAGTGAAGACTTGAGCAAGAAATAAGAATGACCCAAAGGCACAGCCACCATTCACTGTATACATGCCAGAAGCCATCATTCTGGCCAAAGGTGAAGGCAAAAGTAGTTCTCTGCACAGGTTTTTCACAGTAGTGTGAGCTACTGTAAAGACAAAGGATGTATGCTGGCTTGGTGTGTTTTCTAACTGAAGAAGAAATGGGAATATCTCGCTAAGATTGTAAGATGTTTTCTCCTCTGGTTGCAACAGATGTTCTCTCTGATTACAGGGTTCCCAAGTTATTCTGAGGTATAGTGTCTGCTGCTCTTAATGTATAGCCTATTTTCAAATACACAGACTACAGATGTTCTGACCCTAGGCAAGAATTGTGTACCCTCAGGAACAGGTTACAGTACCGGCCTTTCCAACTGCAAAAGACATGTTCTGGCCAGGTGTGCCTCAAGATAATGGACAGAAGGCATGAACACATGGGTCTTTCATCACAAGTACAAAATTGATCTGCATATTGCACATCAGATGTTCTAAACATATGAACTGCAGGCATGTTAAATTGAAACCAGAGGTATCTTCAGACACAGAGTTTTCCTCACTTTAATCCTTTCCTTTAATCCACCATAGAGGGTGAGATCCACGTTCTCTGACTGTAGGCAAGTGCATTATTAGCTTCAAATGCACGTATGTTGCAGGACTCTCTAGCTAAAGTATCAAGAGGTTCCCAAGTGGTCTGATAGAAAACAAGAAGTGTCTACAAACACCAATATAGAGCTGATCTCTCTGAATGCACACGTCCTCTACAAGGAGCATCTCACGTTGTCTGACAGAGGGGAGGAACAAAAAACGTGGCCCCTATTTCTTGTTAGTAATTCACTCTCTTCTAAGAGTAACAAGTGTTCTTCTGATGGTCTTGAATGGGTGTTCTGACCAGAAGTCCAGAAAAAGAAGTATCTCCCAGTATCTCCCAAATTTGTCATCCGTAGAACAAATGTCTCTAAGAGGAAGTTAAGCTCCTTTGACATGGCCTGCAGTGGTGTTGGCTAAAGGTGAGCTCCTGTCCTGCTCTGGTGGGAGCTCCAAAGCCAGAAGTAGTTGTACATGGGCTGTTGGAGAAAACAACTAGAATTTCACCATATGCCAGCTGGATTCTAACAGGAATGTCCAAGGTGGACAATTGGAAGAACAAATCTCAGAAGCTGCAAGTAGGAGCTTGTGGTAGGGCTACTGAGTTTTTGAAAAGGAATTCTCCCATCTGGTGTCTTCGGGCTAAAACACAATGGAGTACTGACACAAGGGTTGAGAGGTGGGTCCTGTTGTGGTCTCCGACTGACTGCGCAAGCAGCTGGTGGATACTGTAGTTGTGGTTAGTTTTCTGCTGGACAGCAATTCTCAGAGTAAGAAATTAACATGGGAAATAGAAAGAGACTCATACAAAAGACAAGCGATGATAAGAAGATGGAAATCTAGGAAAGTGTGGCATCCATATCAATGTCTTCAGCCTCACAGGCAGAATTGGAAGGTAAATCTGTAGAGGTGCTGACATCAGAGGTGGAAGCTCCTAGGAAGCAATGATACATAGTTCGATAGAGCAAGGACACTAGAGAAAATATCTCTTGACTGTTGCCCATCATGGACCTCGCAAAGTGAGCTGAGGTGTGAATTCCAGGCCAAAGGAAAGGCTGAAGCATAGATACCTATGATCATTATCTGCTCCCACTTCAATGAACCTGGTCTAGTGGGAGAAAAGCCATCTCAAATCTTAGGGAAGTATGAAAGCAGATCCATGTTCAGATTGGTCACATCAAAGCTCAAAGCAGGCTGTCAAATCAAGTCTGAAAATATGCTGGTGTGATGGTAGAAGGGACTGAGAAAGCCTTTCTGCTGGTCTGGCCAGTAAAGGTAGGTACTATATAAGACTGAAAGAAACACTGCCTACAAGAGCACACAAGAAGAGTCCACACACTGCTGAAAGTGACTGAATTCTGTAGGAAGAAACTTTTCTGAAGAGAGCCATGTCACTGGCATGTGTGAGATCAGAAGCAGATGTTGTAGCTAAGACTCAGGGACCTCATTGCTAATTGTCCAACAGAGTCCCTGAATATGAGCATATATGTAGAAAGAAGTTCCAAAGGAAGTAAATTTAATAATAGGACCTAGGACTTATCCATCATCTCCTTTTACAGTGGATATCTGCTGCACAGGAAGGCACAGGGCAGATAGGAAAGGAATCCCATTATGAAGGTCAGCTGACTCAGTGGCCGGGAGTGCAACTGTCTGGGAACTGCAAGCAAATCTGGGATCTGAAGCTTACCGGACCAAGGTCAGTGAATCTTTAAACTCTTCTACAACCAAGGAAACAAACTTTCTCAGTTAAGAAATCATAGCTATAAATTTAAGAGGTGATGACGACAGTTTAAAAATTATACTAAAGTGAATGTGCTGTATAATATTTTGATTATAAAATTACTGGAAAGGATCTTGAAGATTGCAATAAAAATAAACAAATTGGCTCATTCAAAAACAAATATGGGAGGAATCAGAAAAAGATAATGGACATACAAAGATCTTATCTAAAAGTACAATACTTAAGCCCTCTTTATGTTAAAGAAACAAGGGGGTGACGAATAGGAAAAGCTAGGGAATTAAATTTAGTACTGTTGTCTTATATTACAAGTGAATAGATCACTGAAACTAGAGTTTTCATACAGATGATGTATGTCATAGTCAGCTTACACTGCCCTAACAAAACACCATCGACCTGTGGACTAGAGCAATAGAAATTTACTTCCCCATCATTCTAGAAACTTTAAGACTTAGCTGAGAGTCCTACCAGACACTTTCTTCCTAGTTTACTGCCCTCTTGCTTGGTCCTCACATGGAGGAAAGAAAGAGCAGCCTCTCTTCATATGTAGGCACTGGTCCATCATGAGCTCCCTCTCCCAATCTTCATGACTTCCTTTAAAACCTTCCTCTTAAAACCAGATCTTGAAATATCACACAGGGTTTCATCATATAAATTTGGGGGGAATGCCACAATGCAGTCCATAGCAACACTTGAATGCTGTATTAGGTGCACTTATGTGGGGGTCTATTTTTTAATTCTGTTTGTCACAGAGAGCCCTTCACCACAAGGACACTCCAGTAGTAAGGAGTAAAGTTAACACCTAGTTCTGAGTTTCTGAAAAGCCATTCCACAATACTAGAAATCAGGGAATTTAAAATTATTTATGATTTCAGTCTGGACCAGGGAAATTTCAGATGAATCTAAAATACCTTGTCATACCAGAAATCATGTGGTGTAAAAGTATCAACACAACACAGGAGCCACACTAAAAGGAAAAGTATGCATCAAAATGATGGCAGTTTAACATTTATGGAATAAAATAATCCAGTCATCTTTGGTAATATAGAGAAGAGGATGCATATCTTCACTAAGATGCCAAGTATACCAATAAATCTAGAAGGGTTGATAAGGTAGGAAGCCACCACTCCCTGGTATCATATAGATAATTCAGTAAGTACAACTTGTCTGTGAGTTTTAAATCTGTGGGTAAAACTGTGATGAGAACTGGAGTTTTTAAGTGGTTACTAAGTACCTCTACAAAGTAAGTTAAGTATTTACAGATACAAAAATAACTATCATACGGGAGAATTCTGGAATGCATAGGTTAACCAGGTATCAAATTTCCCTCAGTAACAGAGAGCATGCTCTGAGGAAGATGCCATAGTCAGAAGCATACTGCTGAAAAGTCCTGCCAACAAATGCATCATTTTCATCTACTCATGGAGGATATTCCACAGCATATATGCCTGAAAGAATGAGCACATAAAGAAAATACAACACATTTATACAGTGAAACACCCTTTGTTCACAAAAAAGATGGAAATTCTGCCATTTGTGACATCTATGAGCGTAGAATACTATGCTGAGTAAAATAATCCAGATGTAGGAAGACAAATACTGCATAGTCTCATTTAGGGGCTGAAAAATAATGACTATGTAGAAACAGAGACAAAAGCAGTGTATGCCATGCAATGGGAGGCAGGGAAACTGGGGAGATTATGGACAAAGTGGTCAGACTTTCAGAAATAAAATGAGTGAGTCCCAGGAATCTAATATACAGCATAGGTAACGTTGACCATGTTAATGAATTGAGTTGTAATGATCACTTCACAATATCAACATACATCAAACCATCATGTTGCACACCATAAATAGTTAGTCATTCTTAATTAAATATTTTTAAAATCATCAATTTACTTCTTAAAATGCTAATTTCATGAAAGTTAAGGGAAAATAAGAAATTTCTTTAGATTGATTAGGTCCAAAGGAATGGGAAAATCAAATACAATTTATGATTCTGGGGTGGTTCTAGAATCTGAAAAAACAATTAATTAATTAATGTAGCCAATTTGTTTATTTTGTTTATTATTTCCAAAAGGAAAAATAACAATATTATGTAATGTCAGTGAAGACAATGATATTTGCCAATTTGAATTTTCCAAATTTTAATTTGCACTATGGTCATGAAATGGAAAAATCCTTGTAATTTATGAAAATATACACATGAAGTGTTTAAGGGGCAGCATACCATCATTATATTATCAGATACAAAGTAAAAGAGAAATATAAGTCATTTATAATTACAACACACATTGAAGTATCAAAGGATGCTATGCATCATGCAGTGTAACAGAGAATAAAAACAAAATGTAAATGTGTGGATTGATTATACTCATGAATAGGAAGAATCAATATAATAAAAAATATTTGCTTTGTCACAAAGTAGTCCTAGACCCCAGTAGGACTCAAGGAAATGTTTTATTCTAAAATTAATTTATACTAATAAGGAATAAAAATTGTCTATAGAAAAGAAAACAAGAGAGAATCTTTTCTTCCAATGGTTAGTATTGCAAGTGAGATAGTGGAGTATTGTCATAGTGAAGAAAAATAAGTTAGTGCCATAACAGAGGGCTGCACAGGAGAACACAGATATAGGAAGTGGTGTGTACTGAGGAGTCAACCATGAACTACTTTCAGTCTCTTTTCTCAGCCACAATAGTTTATCTGTTAATGGACCAGTCTTGTGTAAAGCTTGCCTTGATATTTTCAATGAATATTAGAATAACTGAAAGTTTTAAAGGGCGGGCAGGATTTAGACAGCTGAGTTTATGCAATCATAACATAAATATGTTTATTACAATGATAGAAGTCAAATTAAATCCAATTTATCTTAAAATATTTGTTATTTTACATTATAGATGATAATTCATATCCAAGAAATAAAGACATGAAAATTAGAAACCCCAGTATTTTATACTCAGTTTTAAATCCTAACTACATTGACCAGAGAGCACAAGTTTGAGAATTTGGCACTGTAAAAAGCTAAGGCACTTTAGAGACTATAAAGCCTGAATTAGTCTTGCATGAGAAGATAAGAAAGATCAGTGATCATCTATATACAAGTTCTTGTAAAATGAAAAGTGTTACTATAAAATTTAATTTCTATGTAAGCCTATTTTTTATAAATAGGCAAAGACTTTTCCCAGTATAAAGAATTTTAATATCTAAGATTGCCTATTTCTAACTTTGCAGTTATGAATATTTAATATAAACTATATTCACAATGTCACAAAAATGTATTTTCCACATAGACCTGTAAACTGTTTCCTTGGGAATATAGTGTTACACACTGTGTAATGACTCATTTACACTCTACTTATCTTGTCAAAATTATCTCAACAACTTTAAAAGCACTGTAGATTATTTAAAAAATAAAAGTAGGGACTGGAGAGATGGCCCAGTGGTTGAGAATACCCGCCACTCTTACAGAGGACCCAGGATGGATTCCCAGCACCCACAAGGAGGTTCACAACCATTTGTAACTCCAGTTCCAGAGGATCCAATACCCTGTTCTGACCTCCATGGCCCTTGGAAGCAAGCGTTGCATTTACATACATGCAGGCCAAACACACAGAAACAAAAATTTATAGATAAACAATAAATAGATAGAAATGTAGGGTGTGACAATTCCCATTATAAATATATTTTTAAATATGTTTTTTAAAATTCCAAATAATGCAATATTTGAGTTCTCATGACACACAAAAAGGAGAATTTCTGAAGCCCTTTAGAAGAGAGTATATCAGAATATTTTTGTGGCCCATTAAATATGAAAAACAAAACAGCTCATATATAAAAACAGCCATGAAAGACAACTCAGAACCTTTTTCATAACAAAGTCATAATAAACAACAACAACAAAAGAATATATTTGAAGAATGCATTTGACATATGTGCATATAACCACTCTATCAAGAATAAATAAAGATCAGGCTAAGTAAATGCTCCTGTCAGTAAAGTTCTAGCTATGCAAACATGAAGATTTTAGTTCAAATTCCCAACATTTGTGAAAAAAAATGGATACCTTGATACATGCTGAAATCTCAATACTGGGTGTAGGAGGCAGACATAGGATTCCTGGGGCTTGCTGACAGGTAGTCAGCCAAATTGTTAAGCTCCAGGTTCAGTGAGAGACCTTGCCATAAAACAGAAGGTGGAGATGGACATGGTAGAACATACATTTAATCTGAACACTTGGGGGACAGAGGCAAATAGATTTCTGAAACTAAGGCCAGCCTAGTCTACATATCATGTTCCAACACAGCTATGTCTGCAGGATGACCCTGTTTCAAAAACACATAATAAATAAACAGATAAACAAATAAATGTTAGAAAACTATTAAAGAGACCCCATATTGACCTAATGTCCCTGCATGCACATGCAGACATATGCACACACATACTCAAAGACTATAAAAACTTCTCTAATTTTAATTTAAAATGCAAATATTAAAGATCTTCGTAGCTCATGGCAAGTTGGAACCTTCAATGAGAAAGTGCTAAAAATTATACAAAGGAACTTAGTCCACTCAAGATAAGAAGAAAATTCAATAATTTAATTACCTATGAAAAATCATTTTCATTCTGGTTTACCTTGAAGTTGATTAAAATTTTAAACAAAGAGAGTACTTCTCTCTTTTAATTGGTGAACTGTCCATTGGCAAAATCATCCTAAGTAACTGAGCAGTATTATATTTGAGCAGTATCCAGGGAATTTGCAACTTTTACTAGTTATTTATCATGATTCTGCAATCTTACCTTTGCAGATGTCAGGGAAGATATGTCTTGACTTTTTTGTTGTAGTATAGAAATAAAAGGAAGAAGAAAAGCACATGGTAATGGAAACTTTAGCTCTTTGTGCTAGCTCATTAAAATGTGTATCACAAATATGTGTAATTTTTTGGAAGTATATATATTTATATCTATAGCAGAAATATCTAAATATTGACATTATTATTTTTGAGGAAGTAGGAATGCAAACAGAATTTCCTCTATATATTTCTCTGTCTTTGGCACTACAACATAAATAACTTAATAATCACTGCAACATTGCATGGATATTCAGTTTTATTCAAGTAGTTGTCCATTGTGCATGGAATTCCGACCCATGCTATCTGAATGTGGCTTCCACAAAATGGTTCTCTAGCTTCCTGTTGCAAGACTTTGATTTTATGTTTATATAAAATATTTATTTTCATAATTCAGTCACCAATACATAGGAAAGATATACTAGTACCCTACGTTGAAAAGAGGTGTTCTGATCACTGAAATGAAGGTAGCAGTACCCAGTTGTAAACAGTAACTTTATATCTACATAATTCTTCAATTTCTATAAATCTGAATGACGATCATTTTTCTCACTGGATACTTCCAGTTTTCCAGGAGGACAAAGCAGGAGCTGAAGAGATGGGTCAGTAGTTGCAACCCTTAACACCCTTGCAAAAAACTGGAGTTTGGGGTTCCCAGCACCCATGAAAGACAGCTCACATCCACCCATAACACCAGCCCCAAGGATTCAATGACCTCTTCTGGCCTTGACTGATCTCTGCACACGTGGTAATACACACACATAAAGACACACATACACACACACATATAATTAGAAATAGAATAAATCTTTTCTTTCATAAAAGGTAACTTTTGATTCTGAAATTTTGAGAAAAATGCAGGGACTCTGCTAAGTTTCCTTACATGTCCATAGGTTCACAGCTGGTGTTAGAAGTCTGATTTTTAATTTCCCTTTCTGAGTATAAATGTAGACTATAACGAACTTGTTTATCATAGTATATAAGTAAGTGTTAAGTGTGAAAATAGGATCAAAGGTCTAATAAAGTTGGGAATTACAGAGCTAAACAAAATTCTTCATGGATTTTCTTCATGACAGGTTTGCACAGAGCCTTCTATATACTGATGTGTTTGGAGTTCTTCAACATACTAGAAGACATGACATGTGACATATCTTTAGTCCATGTCATCTAATATCCCATGGTACTAGTATCTAGCAAAAGACTGTCGGAAATTATAATATTAATACCACCAGGATCCCCACAGGCTGAAAGAATTATGAAACAGAACTGCCTCTGCATATGAAAATATTCTCTCAACCTTGCAGTTCTTCCTTTGTTTTCTGTAAGGGAAAGAAATCATGTGTACTTAATTTAATGATAGACAGCAGCTAGCCACCATTCTCTGTTCAATAAGCTGTCAAGAACTTGAGGTCACTATTAACAGCCACTTTCACTTTCTTCTTCTGGTTAAGTGATTCAAAGAAACTTCCTCAGAGACGAATGGGCCAAGTAAGAGAGAATGTGCTAGAAATATCTGTCTCAGAGAAATAAAGTGTGACAGGCAGTTTTAGAAACAAGCCTATTTTACCCCCATGACGATCTCAACACAGCTTTCTCTCTCATATTTATTGAGATAGTGAATTGTCTCCTGTTCTACACCATTCCCTGCGCAGAACCACACACACATACTTCACTGTGTCCCTTGTCATTGCAGACACGGAAGCTGAAAGTTCAAAGGCTTTTATACTTTGTGAAAGGCGGGATACTGCCGTTGATTCCCTCGAGCAGTTGATTTTCATGCTTTAATAACTGCATTACAGAAAATCCATTCTCCACTCTCTAACAAAGCACATCTGCCTATGCAGCTCTGCTGCTGGGCTCATCATCCTTGTCTTTGTTTGAAGTCAGTCAGCACTTCTCCCCCTCAGTCCAGCTGTAAAGTGCTTTCCAGTTTGACCTTCTGTATGGTCAATGCATGTCAAAAAGGCAGAAAGGGGACTGGAAAACCAAGAGGGCTAAAAAGTGAAATTATTAAACATAGCTCACAGTTTGAATGCAAAACAATAATTAGGAGGAAAAGGCGTTTGTAAGATTTTGATTCGGGTTTGGTGTTTATGTGTAAGTATGTATGAGGGAGGCTGTATAAAGGTTTTAAGTTGTGTTTTTCTGTCTTATCTGAGCTTTTTCATAGGTGTTACTTCATCAACGTCTGGAAATGAAAGGCAGCTGATTTTGAAGTATGATTTAGGTGTATTTTGAGTTTGCTTCATTTTCTGATCAGACTCGGACTCTTCAGGTTTAATGATTTCATTTTCAAAAGGGAGAATTAATTATGTCAGATTCTAAAAATTTCAATACCCATTCTAAATCTCTGTTTTGGACCACTGCCTGTCAAGATTCTCCAGAGAAGCAGAACAGTTACAGTCATGTGCCACACAATGATGTGCTGGTCAATGATGAATGGCATAAGCTTGGATTAGGCAGAGTATAGACCAGTTTATTGAAGAGAATGCATAAATAAAAATAATAGTAAACGAAACATGTCAGCCAAAAATCACCTATTGTCTTGAAAACTTCTAAAAGATCAGTTCTAGCAAGTTTTCATTATCGATTCATCCGTTGATGGACATCTGTGTTGTCTCCAACCCCAGGCCTTGTGAATGAAGTTCACATGGGTGAGGAGGTATTTCTCTGGTAGGGTAGAGTCCTACCAGAATATGCTCAGGCTCAGTGAAGCTATATCATATGGTAGATCTCTCTCCAGTTTTTCTGAGAAGCCTGCATGCTGATTTCCACAGGGTCTGCACCAGTTTTTATGCCTACCAGTAGTGAAGAAGTGCATCCTTTTATCGATATCCATGCCATCAAATTTTTAATTTTTATTTATTTTTATTTTATGTGTATAAGTGTATTGCTTGAATATACCTAAGTGCACCCATGTCCTGTAATGCCCACAGAGGTCAGAAGAGGGCGTTGATCTCCTAGAACTGGAGTAGTAGATGATCACAAGGAAACAGTGCTTTTCCAGACAGCTGGGAAATTACTCCCATGAACTTGCAGTAATGGTGACCGCATGCAAAAGACCCATGCAAGCTCAGTCTAGATAAAAACCCAGCATAGAAGTAAAGAAATGGGTAAGAAGTCCCAATCTTGGCATTTGCTGAATACTGGGAGAGAGTTGGTTTTAAGGGAGTGACTCTAAATAGTCAGACAATGTGAATGAACTCACACTGAGGGATATTTGGGGAATACATGTGGCTCGATAAGCTTTAGCATATATGACAGAATTCAAGACATCTGATGGGGAGTGATATAGGGAATGTGGATTGTGGAGGGTGTCTAAACATGCTCAAAGTATATTATATGAAATTTGCAAAAGTTAAATTTTAAAAATGGACATAATAATAATAAAATGCCCCATAAGTTCTTATCTTTACGCACATAGATTAGTGCACCTCTCCACCCTCATCAGAGAAACTTCTTGTTGTAGTAGATTATGACCAGTACAGAACCCCACAACTGGTCAATGTGCAGAGAGTAAGAAACTGTGGAGGTTCAGCTCTAGTTGAGATATCCGCACTGCAGCCCTCTCCCCGGAGGTTAGGGATCATTGTGGAAGAGGGAAAGATTGTAAGAGGCAGAAGTAGGAAATGTCTGCAGCCAAATGGTACGTACTGAAACCATGGTTCAAGTTCTTAATACCACATAAAAGCAGTGCAACCTGGTAATCCTTACATTCCCAGTTAGTAGGTGAAGGCAAGTGGGTCAGAAAGAAGTTCAAGGTCATCCTCAGCTACATAGTAAACTTGAGGCCAGCCTGAGCTACATAAGACCCTGACTCATAAGAAAAAAATAAAAACGATTCATTCCAAAGAATATGTTGACTTAGAAATCAAAGAGAAACTAAAATACTTTTTAATTGAAAAAATAATTAGAATAAATACATACAACCAAAATGTCATTGGCACATATATACTATAGAAATGAAAAAAATGAAATAATTATTACTCTGCTCAATAAGATAGAAAATAAGCAACAAAATGAACTAGAAATGTTAGATTGATGAACTAAGGGTAAAACATTATTAGAAATAACAATGTAAATTAAAAATAGACAATATGAAAAGTTCTTTTGAAAAATTAATACTGCAAGCAAAAATCCTTTAACATAACCAATCAAAATACCAAACATATAAGATAGTATCTTGAATACCTAAAGTAGGCCAAGCATTCTTGCATAGATACATAGAAGAAACCGAATCATAGCTTGAAGAGGTATATTTGTTCATCAGAATAACAAATATCTAAAAGGATCAAAGATGTACAGTGGTCATAGAATAAAAATTAATTCCCCTACATAATTTTCATTTATAACACAACTTGATTTTTAAAAGAATAAAATCCAGAGTGCAGTTTTTCAAAATGTAGTGTATATCCTAGAGAAACATTTCCACAGGTTCATAAGAAAAATGCAAAGACTATTCAGAACAGCACTGATTACAAATAGACAATATTAAATATTTCTTTTGGTCTTTTCGAGATAGGGATTTCCTGTGACCCCCAGCTGGCCTGGAACTCACTATGTAGACCAGGCTGGTCTCTATATGACAGGCATTCACTTGCCTTCACTTCCTGAGTGCTGGAATTAAAGGAGTGTGCCATCATATCTGGCCAATATTGAATTTCTTTTTAAATACATTGAAGGAACAATACTGAATAAATTGTGACATAGCCTCATTATGAGATGCTTTTGAGAGATATGAAGAAAAAGTGATGTTCCATGCATACTGACATGAAAACATTTTTTAAGTGAAATCTCCTTCCCTCCTGAAAGCTTTCTTCTAACCTATAAGGTAAACCTACATGTGAAACCTGTGTTATCTCTTCTTGAACTAAATCATCTGTTCTAACTCCATGGTCAGAAAATCTCTCGTCTACATCACTTGTAAAGACTTAGACTTTGACATTCACACAATCCTTCAGCTGGTTTTCATTTCATCCTCTGATTACCCCTTCTTTACAATTCTGCCTCTGGAATAACGTAATTCGCCACAGGAGTCATGGATTGATTATCGGATGACACTGAGATTTCTTTCTAATTCACAAAATTATCACCAACAGTTTGAAGAAAACAGCCTCCGACTTTAGGACACATGCAGAGTTGCTCCAGAAATGGGATCATTGTGCCCCTTTCACAAAAACTGCTTCTTTCTGGGCAGCTTCTGTCCTGGTTCAGAGAATGTTCCCTGAATTTAGTTCATCTTCTAACTGGGTTAATATCACTGTAATTTAGTCCAGCTTGAAAACCTTCTTTCAGATAAATATTATCTATTCATCTCAAGAAAAATTTGCTGCCTAATGATCCCCAATTTATTGTTATTAGGTTTCATATTTGAACAAGGACAAGACAGTGGCTTTTTTTGAGCCTTGAAGAAATGGGTAGATGCTAAGCTGCTTTTAACCTACATTATATGATTTATTTTAAAAGTACTTTATTATTTTTAATTTATGTGTATGAGTGTATTTTTGCATGTGTAAGTGTACCTGTATTGTACAATGTCTAGAGGTCAAAAGAAAGTGTTGGATGCCCTAGAACTGGAGTTACAGATGGTTGCAAGCTGTGGCGTGGGTGCTGGGAATCAAAGTTGGGTCCTCTTCAAGAACATTTAGTGCTCTTAACTGCTGAACCAGCTCTCCAGCCCCAACTTTTTATAATTTAAGTTCCTTATGAGGAAAGCCACTTCCATTTCAAGAGTTGATGATAACAGAACTGAGCCTAAATGCTTTTTCTGAGGCATAATACTATTATTGATTAGAGATATGATTTAAGTGCATAGCTTTCTGAGTCTATAATTTGCATTTCCCCAAACAAGCTTCTAAGATCTACTTACAACTAAAAGACAGAGATAAGTTTGGGACTTTAGTCTTCAAAGCATGGTCTGTGTCAAAGCACTGTCATCATCTGTAAGTTTTCTAGATATGCAGACTCTCCAACCTGGAAATGGGCATCAGCATCTTAGAAAATAACTCCAATTAAAATTGCATGTGCATTAAACGTAAAATTGAATGAGCACTCAGCGATGATGCACACCCAATTTGTAGACCTAGGTGCCAATAAGACTATACTTGTGTGTAAATTGTATTACCACACACTGAGACAGGCTCAAAGATTGGACTACTTTGTGGAAGGGAAGGATCATTACAATTTTTAGTATTTTAAATTTGTGTGTGAGATATTCAAATGGAAGTGTTTGCAGGATAAATGAATATGTTAGTTTGGAGATCAGAAAGACACGCAGGTTGGAGATGTGCATCCAATAGTCAGCACATGGAACATAGAGGTGCATTAACTACTTTTCTTGCTGCTGTGATCAAATACCTAATGAGAAGCAACTTAAACAGGGAAAGATTTATTTTGGCTCAGATTGAGGGGATATAGTCCATTAAGGAGGAGAACATATAACGGTTCCATGGTGGCAGGAACACGTGGCTGAGACTCCTCACCGCCTCACCTCTTAGAGGAACAGGAAATGTAGATGGGGCAGGAAGTAGAGCCCACTAAACCCTAAAGCCTACACTCAGTGACCAGTTTCTCCATCAAACCTCCACCTCCTAAATCTTCTGTGGCCTCCCAAAATAGCCCCATCGCTGGAGACCAAATCTTCAAACACATGAAACTGTGAAGGACGCTCTACAGTCAAATCACAAGAGTAACATGCGTGAAACATGCTGAAGAGAAAGAAAATGTAGAAAAAGGAAACAACAGTCAAAGACAAAACAGTATGGACACTATCAAGTTAGCAAGTGCAATATTTCTGAATTGTCTGTCTCCCATGCTGAGAACTGCAAATCATGCTTCAAATGAACCCCACTCAACCTGAGAAGGGACTTCTACTAGTTGGTGCCCCTCTGTAATGCTCCTCATTAAATAAATAAAGGGGTGCTCCCTTATGTCTCATCTGGCACATGCACACTTATCAGAGGCACTGGTGAAAGGATTTATATGCAGAAGCGCTGGAGATGATTTAAACCCTGAAATTCCACCATTACCATGGCTAAATGATTATGCTAAAAGCAAATGTCCCAGACATGTTCAAATTATAGGATTGCTTACTGTGATTGCCATGTAAGACCATTCATTTTTTCGATGTTAAAAAATATAGAGAAAATAAAATTAGGTATCTGCCTTAAGTTACAGATGTCACAGGGACTGATTTGCTTCAGCCCTTGGAAATTGCTGCTGTGATTTTTTTTTCTGCCACTATCACAAAGCAGACTTGAGTTGTCTTAGGAAAACATGAAGCAAAGGGCTGTAAATCAGAACCCTCAGAAGATTCTATGATTCCTTTGCAGCATTGCCCCTAATATATAGCCTTTCCTCCACTTCAGTGCTAAAACAAAGTCTGATGATCCCAGGACTTGGGTGAGATTGTAGGGAGGGGATTGCAGAATCTCCTTCACATACAATAGGTTTAAATTTCAATGAACCAATTTAAAGTTCAAATTATCATGAGTATAAAATGAATTGATAGACAAAACCTACCAAGCATCATAGTTTAGCATCATATAATATTGTATAAAATAGGGTATATTCCCTTATAATTGCCTGTTAGTACAGGAGAGTTTTGGAAGTGCAATAAGTTTCAGGCATGGTTTCAGATTAAGTGTTTCATTCAGAGTTCTAAAGCTGAACATCCTCATGATGCCCTCAGTCTTGAGGGAGAATACAGTTGAAATATCACAATGTACACTCCACGGTAATAGCAGCAGCATTTCTAGACCACAGTACTTCTGAGCGAACTTAGATATTAAAGGGGTAGAGTCATAAATTTAAGCTAAATAGTCTCAAAAGCAGTCACAGATTCAATATTTTATAAAGCAAGAAATGGTGAATGGTAAGAGAAGTCGAGGGCTATTTGTGGCCTAACAGTTAATGTTACATGCAGCAAAACACAATCCAGGGTCAGAAAGCTGACTCTTGGCTCTTAAGAATTTCATGATTCTAAAACATCGATTAAGCACTTGGATTTTCAGCTTCCTCACTGGCAAGTGGCAATCACATTTCACAACATGGCTATGGAGATTATGAAGCAGTGTGTTATAGTCCATCATTAAAGACAGGATGGAACAGTAAAAATAATCATAGTATTGTTTTCTGATTAGCTCTGATGTAGATAATTCTGGATGTCACACTGTGTTAGGTTCTTCAAAGTGAAAGATTTGTAACAACAGATTTTCTTGTGTGAATATGACAGCTAACAAGTTCTGTGATTTGCACCCAGCAAGCTGGACCCCAAGAGCTGGTGATATAGCTTCTGTAAAATGCTATGGTCTGGGAAGGAAGAGAGATAAAGGTGTGATTTCTACTCAGAAAACCAGTTGGGTCCGTTTTTTCAACTTGAGCCTGGAAACAGAAAGACCAGTATCCTAGCTTAAGCAATCATGGAGAAGGAATTTCCTCTGTCCTGTAGAGCCAATCTTTTTGTTTTGTTCAAAGCCTCAACTGACTCGTTGGGACACACACACACACATTAGGGAAGACAAACTTCTCTACTCAATTCATCAGTGAAATATGAATCTCTCCAAGAAACAACAACCTATACCCCGAATGATGCATGATCTGGATTCTTCATTCAAATTGACACCAAACATGAACTATCACACTTTTTTGTACTCCAGACTCAAGCACTACATTTCAACCCTCAGGGGTTTACACCACAGCAGAAATTCTGCAGTGTATCTATAACCAATTAATTTGTCACTGTTATCTGTCTGCTGTCACTGAGCTGAATTCACCTGTCAACCACCCATCTCTTGTCATACAAGGATATTCTTGGGACACTGTCATGAAGACTAGCTCCTTAACTCGTTACTATCCTGGACATCTACTTTACCAACACACTACTAAATGTAGTATTTGTCATCTTTTCTGGTCTCAAGGGCATCTGAAGTTAAATGAGAGAAGAAACAAAAGTCCTCTTGTACAGCTTTAAGAATAAAGTCTCATCCCTGGTCATTTAGAATTAATTGTCTGCCAACCTTTTCCCTCTATCTTTATGAACTAGAAACAAAGAAGTGTCTTTGTTCCTCAAAGCCATAAAATGGCGAACCCTGTCATTACCCTAACATCACTAGGGAAGAAATTCTTAACTTTTTTTATAAAACAGAGTCAGGGCCTGGTGATTAAGGCAGCTTGATAGTGGCTGGTTTTCTGCCCAGTCTAATTTTTAGAGTAACCATTCACCTATTAAAGACCTTGAGCTTTTGACTTCACAGACTCTAAATTGTGTTACACAATTCATTTGAAGAGGGTCGTTGCCCAATAATGCTGATCTATTTTTCTTCCACTCAGCAAATGGGTTATTTGATTTCCCCTCCTCCCAATTAGCATCAGTGGTAGATTTTCTAACAGTGCGATTTGAGCTTGAAGGTTAAACATAGCACACTTGTCCATTGTTCAGATCAATGGGACTCTGACATTGCTATTCCTTACCTTAACTTCCATCGATGATTTGATTTAAACCAGCTGTTTTTGCTAATTCGGTAATTAGTGACTTGGCAAAGCACTAATCGTGTGGGGAGGTAGACAAATATAACTCAGATTTACATACATAATGAAATTTCACCATGAAAAGCTTGTTTCAAGGAATGATAAGATAAAATATGAAATGAACATTTACAAAAAAACTAACTGCAAGAAATTTCACAATGTGGGAGATTTCTCTATTCTGGGGTCCACCACATATGCACCAGGCACTGTATCAAATGCTTTGCAGACATTAGCATAGTCTACATGTTGACACTAATGAATAGTTATCACTGGCTACACTTTGCAAAGGAGAAGCTCAGATATATCTACGGTTACTTAGTATTTTACCAAGATCACAGAGCAAAAGAATAAAGGAGTAGAAACGTAAATGGATCCCCACAACCTCTATTTCTATGTTCTTGGGATTTTCTTCTATAACTCAGGTACTTTTGCCCACTCTTTAATTTTTTTAAAAAATCACCTAATTTTATGTGCAGGAATGTTTTGCATGAATGTAAGTAAGTGCACCATCTGCATACAATGCTCATAGATGTCAGAAGAGGCCATTAGATTACTTGGAACTGAAGTTAAGACAGTAACCATGTGGGTGCTGAGAACTGTACCTTGGTTCTCTTCAAAAGCACTCAGTGCTTTAACTGCTGTGCCATCTCTCCAGCCCCTGTTTTCTCCCACTTTTTAAAAAATTTTTATTTCTACAGAATTTTTCCAAATTCCATACAATATATTTTGATCAAATTTAGATCTTTTTTCCATCTGCAATCCAAACTTGTGTCCCTAAATACCCTCTATCTAGAGGAACCTGGTCAATCTACCAAAGTCTCACTCTTAAATGAGATTGTCCCCGACTCTCAACAGCCATAGGTTGCCAACAATTCTTCGGTGGTCGGTTTCTTACCCAGCCCCCAACATTCATGCTGGAATTTTGTCTAACCTGAGCTTATGTGGGACTCTTGTGCATGCTGTCGCCATTGTTGTGAGTTCATAAGATGACCACCACCTCTGGCTCTTGCAATTTTTATGCCCCCTCTTCTGCTGTGATCTCTGAGTCTCGGGTAGCAGAAGTTTGATATAGGCGTCCTATTCAGGGATAGCCTTATAAGAGGTGGGAATTGCCCATAATAGACATTATAATCTAGCAAAGTAAAAGCCCAATGTCAGGAATGGAATCCCACTTTTGAAGCTGTTGACTACGGGTCCCATATATTCTCAAACAATATTGGCCATTGCCTCTGATCCTGGTTACCTACCAGAACTTGACAATAACTCCCTATTGCTGAAGACACTGCATAAATGAACTGTAGAACAAAGAAGGAGAAATCAATCTACAAGTGGTTTCAAACCTTCATCTCTACTATCTAGCTTTCATAGTGCTAGAAATTGCTGTGCCTGCTACTGGAAGAGAAAATTAATCATGAGCCTTACTGTTCTAATTTGCTTCAACTGCTGCGACAAAACACTCTGACCAGTACCAATTTGGGGTCATCCTGTGGTCCCAACATCTCCAAAAAGCTGGGGTCTCCACTGAAACGGAGGCTGCACTTTCACCAATGGCCATTCCTGGTCTCTCACAGCACCAAGCCTCAGCTGCTCTCTGTGTCCCCTTCTTGATTTCAACACCAGAATCATGCAGGAGACACATATACCAAGACCTGCTTCCAGCTTGAGACAGAAGCTCAGGACCACTCTGCACCTCTGTGTACAGACCCTGAGGATACACTTCCCAGAAGATTTCACCACAGTGATGGTGGTCTCTTGTTACTTACAGCTGACTTGTTCAGCCCCAGCTAACCGGCATCAGTTGTCATAGTAAAGCAAAGGCTTCACTTCAGGTTCTGCTCTCTTCTCAATCACAGGTGATTCTTCAGTCCCAGCGGACCAGAACCCACAGAGTCTCAATTCAATACACTGTACAAACAGCCCTGATAGTCTCCACCTCCTTTTGAAGCTTCCCAAGCCAGGCTCCATTGTCTATAATTCTTTCACAGAACTGTTCCAATGTCCACAGCAACAAACTCTAAGCACTCAATGGCTTTTCCAGCCCAAAGTTGCAAACACTTCCACAATCCTCCCCAAAACACCAAGATCAGGTCTGTAACAGCAATTACCCCACAATACTGGTTCCAATTTCTGTTCCAGTTTGCTTTCAATTGCTGTTACAAAACACTCTGACCAATATCAACTTGGGGAGAAAAGAGTTTATTTATGTTATATCTCCCAAGTCACATTTTATCACTTAGGGAACCCAACGTAGGAATTCGGGGCAGGGACCTGGAGGCAGGAGCTGAAGCACAGGCCGCAAAAGGACACTGCTTACCGGCTTTCTCCCCTCATCCATGCTCAGCCTGCTTTATTATATAATACAGAATAATCTGCCCACAGGGGTGCCGCCACCCACAGTGGGCTGGACCCTCCCCACATCACCAAACAATAAAGAAAACACCCTACAGACATGGCCACAGGCAAGTCCACTGGATTTCCCAGTTTGAGGCTCCCTCTACCCAGGTATGTCAAGGTGACGCTAAAGCTATTCAACACACTTGCTGACCTTTGAATCCAGCAAGCTATGACAGTAACTTGCTTGACAAGATATACCCAGTCATGCAATAGTGGCGTGAATATCAGGAGAGAAAACAACTTTCTAACGGGATTTAAAGTTCACTTAAAATGGAGCCCATAGCTAACACTGACATCAGGCCCAGGAACCTGTGAGTAGACAGGTCACAGACCATAGGGGAGAGCTTAATACTATTTGTCTGCTAAATAGATATAGTATTAAACTGTCTTCTAACAACTTATTGTTATACTCACAAATTAATGCATCTCTCAGTTCCCACCAGAGAAGTTTCTTTATGTAACAGATGATGATAAACACAGAAACCCACAACTGTCCAATGTAGAGAATAAAAGGCTGTCGATTGCTTATCCCTGAATAGGACATGTCTGTCACATTTCTGCCACTCTTCGTGAGTAAACTTCAACCAGAATCCTGTCCATCCTAGCACAGGGAAATCTAAGTGTTGGTCTTCTGATCTGATTGCCCTTGTGAGTGGTTGTGGTGCTCCGTCCAGTAGCCCTTTAAAAGAGCTAAGAAGAATGTATGCTTCCAGTTGTAGATCCAAACGTGTTTATTCGGCCATCATTCATGAATTATTTAACAGTGTGTGTTCCTTCTTTACATCTTCAACTTAACAGTCGGCATGGAATTATATTCCTTTGGTGCTGGGCCTAATGGTGTTTTCTAAATGAACTGTAGAACAATTTCTGAATATGACAAAAATTTGACTTTTGCCCTGTTTTTCCTGTGACGATTTTAGAGGTTACTAGCCAAATGACTGTTAGAGCTATACTAGCATGTATATAAATGCTATTTAAAAGCAAGTTGATCAGTCCAAAGAAGTAGAAAAGTATGTTTACTGAACAGTTAGTGCGGCTTCAAATACCTTATTGCATTTAATCTTTCAAATAAGTTATGAAGTAGATCTGGTTTTAGAAATGGGGAAATAGGAACTGAAAAAGATCAATGGCTCAAGTTGACAGGGCTGGCTACAGGAAAGCCCACAGGCACCAGAGCCCTGCTCCCACGATTTGCTTAGCCAATTATCAGCACACTGTTTCATACTAAATCAAAAAGTTTTCAGAACTTCAGTGTATACATTGAATGTCCCATTTATAAGCATACAGAGCTTGCAGTAGCCCAGTGATTGATAGGAAATGGCACTCACTTTCAAATTTACTTACAAACCTCCACTAAGATATTAATGTGCTAGAAGAATTTTCAGATATGTTAGGGAAGGAGGCAGTCAGCCGTATCTCCCTGCTGCCCCCTTTGGGCTAACTAATATATCATGTATGTTGGACCTACATGCCAGCCTCTTTGATAGGCTACCTAGGCCTCCAGGAAACCAACAACTATTGAAGCCTAGCTGCCTTCCTCTGAGGCTACCACAAACCAGCCTAAAGCTACATCATTCTGTGGGGTTGAGCCACATTTAGCTAAGAAAACACATTTTTAAATTGATTTTCTCTCAAAAAGCACTTGGATTTTGTAAATGAACACAGAAGGTAGTTTTTCTAAAGTTAAATAACAATTCCCCAGAAGAGTCTGCAGAGCTGCCTTAAAATTAAACACACATGTATAAAGTAAATTCCATTTCTTTCCATACCTGTCCACCAGGTCTGTTTATCACTTAAATTAGATGAGAGGAAACACTCGAAGAATGGCTCTGTGCTAGACACTGCACAGCCTCGAATCCTCCTTTTGTTCTTCACTCTACCACTCTGAGTCCATTCCTGAAATGGCTCTGCAAGTAATTGACGGAGATTTAGGGGGGGGGGGTGGAGTGGGTGGAGAGATGGCTCAATGGTTAAGAATGCCTACTTCTCTTCCAAAGAATTCAAGTACAGTTCCCAGGACCAACACTGGACTGCTTATAACCTCTTTTAACTGTAACTCCAGCCCCAAGGCATCCAGTGCTCTCCTTCTGTACTCCAAACACGTGCACAAACCCACATACAATCACATACACACACACACACACACACACACACACACACACACAACACACACATTCCCTCTGAGCAAAGTCAAAACATTCGAATCAATCTAAGTCCAATTTTTAATTAAATTGCAATTAGTAACCTGGTCAAAAACTATTCTTAGCACAAAACTCAATTGTTTCCTAGCACAAATTTTGGTTAGATCAACAGCCCTATCTACTTAGGTGTGCCTGTACAAAGTAAGTACACTGGTTACTTTGCTGATTAGTCAAAAAACAAACTCAGGTTCTTCAAGTTTTCCAAACATACTTCTGATGGGATGCTGGAAAGGGTGTTCATTGCACACCAAGCAAACTTCAATTTCTTGGTCCTTCAGTCCTGTCTATCTGGAACTATATCATTGCATTCCACAAGTTGAGTGCTCAGTCCCTAAACTGATCCCTCCAATTCAGGTTCCAAAACAAGCCTCAGTGCTGCTGCCCAGAGCCTTCTTTAGGTTTGATTGGTTTACTAGAGCAGCGTACCAAACTCAGGTATTTACTGAATTTTACAAAGAAGAAGAAGTGATTGGGTATGGTATAAGGAAAAATAACTGGAATTCCATGTCCTTTCTGGATAAGCCACTATGCAGAAATTTACATGTTCTCTGAACTCTGTCCTTTGGATTTTTGTGGAAGCTCCACTGCATAGGCAAGACCATCAGTGAGCAATTCAACTTCAGACTGTCTGTCTCCCTTCAAGAGCTTAGAGAATGAGACTGAAAAATCTTGACCCTTAATTTTGTTTTGTTTTTCAGTTGAACGGGCCCACCCTAAAGCTAGTCACAGATGACTGAATACCAGTTAGCTCATAGGCATACAAGAAAATGTTTAGCATGTTGATGAGTGCAAGGATTTTCTGAATTGTTTAGTGAAAAACACAGGGATAAAGACTGAATACATATTTCACAGTATTTTAGCTATGTAAACATTAAACTGTTTTTATTATAGTTTATTTTCTATGAGCATACCATTATTTACAACAAAGCTGTTCCTGTACTCTAATTCTCAAAGTAAGAAGCTGAGAGACATTAGGTAGTCTATGATCTTCATCTACTTGGAGAGTCCTTTGTGGGGTTTCTTGGATGCCCCAGACTGGACACATAGCACACATTATCACTGACGTGATTCAGTGGGACCCAACCGCTTCTGTCTTTATGGATCCTCCATTTCTTTAATTCCTCATCTTCCTTGTTCTCCTAAACTCATTTCTTTTCTTGATTGCATATTAACTCCTCATCTAGAGGTGGGACCCTGTGGAATTTCCTCCAGCAACATTGACATATGAGCTGGTGTTTTCATTATTTAAGCCTTATTTAGGAAATGATACTGTTGAGATCTCATGGAGGCAGCTTCCCTGCCCTGTCTGTAAGGTACTATCTAGCAGCAAGCATCCTGGTCCTCCTGCTCTTTCACTCTTTCTGTGCCCTCTTCCATGATGTACCCTGATGCTTAGAAGTAGGGTTTGCATTGTAAATGTATTGACTGAGGCTAAGCACCACATGACCTCTTATTCTCTGCATTTTGTCCAGTTGTTTCTCTATGTAAATGTCTCCATGTGTTCCAAAGGTGAGGCCTTGGAGTAACACTTCTCTATGGATTTAAGGTTTTCAGAATACAATTAGAATTCATGGATTTGGCAAAGCATACCTTTTTGTGGTTCTTTAAGAAAGAGAGTATATGAAAGATAAATTTTCAAAAGAATTTGGTAGCAAAATCTCTTAATTATTCTCATAATTAATACTTTGGATGGGAATGACATTCTCAATGAGAAACAATTATGAAGGAGTTAATTGTTTTCCAGATTCCACAGGGTAAGATGAAGGTGCATAGTGACTAAGGACCTTTTGTTTTTTAAATCATGTTATGACTCAGTCTCCATCTACCTACCTACATAACTATGTCTATAGTTAAAAAATGTCCAGGATGTAATGAGGTACTTTGATAGAAATCTCTTATACTCAATATATGACATGATTAATGAACCTATTCACAATTAGAACATATTTTTGTTATTTCTGAGGGAAATTTCTTCCACTGTTTTATGGATAATTCCCTGTCCCCACCTCCTTCTATTTAGAGTTGGATATTAAATGACTGGACACCAGTAGGCAAGTCCTACAGTTTCTGCCCCTTTAACACCCACACTCACTATATGTTCATTTACGGGATACATGAGTCTAATTTCACATTTCTTATGTCTCTCCAAGGGCTTTTGATCTACTATTCTATTTTGTTTTCTGATGAAAAGCTTGTTGTCATTGATCCTCTTGTCAACAAATCTGAAACAAAACCAATAATCAGAGTATACTAAAGCATTTTTGGAGTCTTTTAAAGAATTGTAATATTGGGACACACCAGGTCAAGTGGTAACTGTTTCTCATGCTGAGAGAGTGCAGCAGAATTAATAGTTAACCATGTTTCTTTGTTATCATTAACTATCTCTGGCTCTTGCTATTTTCCAACCCTCTCTTTTTCAGTGGTTTCTGAGTTTGGGGTGACAGATATTTGATATAGGTGTCCTATTCAAGGATAAGTTCTCTGCAGTCTCTTATTCTCTCCTGTTTGGCCAGTTCTGGCTTTCTGGATTAATTGCCATCTGTTGCATGAAAAAGCTTCACAGGTGAGAGTTGAGAGAAGCATTAATATTCTTTCCACACCGTGTTGTACTATGTTCCTTGAGCCTTAGGCATAGAGGTTACATTGTAGATGTTTCACTTAGGGCTGGGTACCTCACACGTATTCTCTCTATTTAAGTAGTTGTGGAACTTTGGAATGATATTCATCTTTTGCACAAAGAAAAAATTTTGATGAGTGGTAAGAGGTACACTTGTAACTTAATATAAAGATATGTATTTAGAATACAGTAAGAAATTACATGGGTCTAGAAGTATGACAAAAGAAAGCTTTTCTCTAAATCTATGTCCTCACCAGTCATGTGTATTTGCCTATGATTACAGTACCATACATGAGTTCCCTCCCATTGAGTGGGCTTTAAGTCTTATTAGACACGGTTGTTACTCCCAAGATAAAAGTGTCACTACTACTCTGGTAGAGATTGTTTGATGGTCATTGTTGTGGTTCATAGACTTTACAGCTAGATGGACTTTTCCCCCTTAATAGTATCAGTAGATCTTAGCTCCAAATACTGAGATGTGAGTATGTATCTGATGTAACTGCAGGAGGAGTCAGGAAAATGCAAAGGAACCTTGGGTGTAAAAAGGAAAAATGAGCAGGAGAGAGGGTCATAGTAGGAGACAAGTGTTATCAAGGGGGAATTGGGGAAAACAAGGATACTTTAACTGGGAAGAGAACAGGGAAGGCTATGATGAGGCAGACAGAGGAGTGATAACATTTAGATGGTATGACAACCTAGAGGGAAATACTTTAGGTCAAAGTCCACTGAAAAATATACAGACAAAATATATACAAGTGCGTGTGTATAGCTGAAGGCTATATAATGGAAAACCCAGTGCAAGGCAGCAGAAACCTGCCTTCAGGTTTCTGGTCAGGGTAGTCCAAAATAACATAAGCTATTGCCACAACCCTTGATTGCCTCCCAGAACTTATAGGTAAGATTTGGAGCAATTAAGCTGAAAATAAGCTTGAAACCTCTTCTCTGAAGAACAACTCTCTTAAGAGTCATTCTAAATGTGTAATTCATCACTCTCTGGCATATCCTTGCAAAAATCATTCCTAGAAGCCCTGGGCACAAATACAGTGCAACTGATTATTTAACATCCAAATGAGTAGATTTGGATATCACATTTTCATAATTCTTGCTTGTTTTAACTATGCAATAAATGAAGACACACACACACACACACACATATATATATATATATGTATATGTAGAGAGAGATTGAGAGAGAAAGAGATGAAGCAATTTGTGTTACTTTTTTATAACCTAAAATATAGTAAGTTTAGTGGATTTCTGATAGGTTTAGAAAAAGCTTATTCTCTGTGTCTTTTCTGTATAGTACTATTTTATGTACTAGATAAATCTTGACAATAACACTTTTCAGGTCTTCTATATTCTGCACTATGGTTGTCTCCATAAGCTATCAATTTTAACAAAAGTATACTTCAAAATATTCACTGTGATCATTGATTTTCTTCTTTACTTTTATATTTCCAGCAGATTTTACAGTATATATATATTTGCCAATATATAATATGATATTGTAGCTATGATCTTGACAGTATAATTTGTCTCTGTTTTTTTTTAATCCATATTTTGGTTAGCTTTGAAAATATCCCCCTTTGGTTTGTTTTGTACCTTTTATTTAACTTTGAGTTTGCATGTATTGTTTAGTTTCTAAGATCATTAATATTTCACTGAGTCATAATCTATGTTCCAAAAATTTCACTTATTTTCAGTTCAGTAATCTATGGTATATGTTACAGAGATGTGCAAGTGTTATTACTACTCAGTATCAGAACACGTCTATCACCCCTACAAATTCCACATGTCTACTTGAAATCACTGCTAGTTCCTCATGCAAGATATAATGTGCTTCTAAACCCTAAAGACTTGCTCTTCCTGGACATTCATGTAAATGGAACTCCACAATGTTGTATTAGTTATCTTTCTTGTTACTGTGACAGAATGGAATAAGCAACGTAAAAGAAAGGAAAACGTTTATTTTGTTCAATTTCAGAGATTTCATCTATCATGGCATGCAGGGTGATTTGAGCTTGCTCATTGTAAGGTGGATGGAGAATGGAACAGCGGGAAGCCAGGGCAAGATAACAGCCGCTAAGGTAACAGACTCTCAGTGACCTAATTTCTTCAACCAGGTCTTAGGGCACACAGTTCTGTCACTTCCCATTAGTGTGCTCAAATGTGCACTCATCAGTGAATGAAACCATTCATTAGAGTCGTCATGATGTAATCTTCTCTGGAAACCCCCTCATAGAAATACCCAGAGGCATGTTCCTAGGTGTTTCTCAAGCCAATTAAGGTAACGATAAACATTAAGATCACTAACATGGGATCTTTGTATGTGCCTTTTTTCCATCTAATGTACTGTTTCAAGGTTCATCCACACAGTCCTTATATCATAAACTGATCCTTTAGTGCTGGATCGTATTCTCTTATGTATGCACACCACATTGTAGTTATCAAGTGAATGAATATTTAAGTTGTTTCTAATTTGGAGTATTGTGGCAAATTCAACTATTGACATTTGAGTAAAAATCTTTTGTATAGAAACACATTCTCCCTTTCATGGGTATACATACCTACATCTACAAAACATGCCATATGGTAATTGGCAAATGAATCAATATTTAACTTCCCAGGAAACTGCCAAATTAGTGTTCTAATTTTATATGAATTCAGACAATGTACTGAGGGTTATCACATACCCCTATGTGCCTTGAACTCCCCAGAATACCACTATCTTCATGGCAAAATCCAAGTTCTTCACAACTTACCAATATCTATGACAATCAACTTAATAGTGAGATAGCCCCTTCCTCTGTTTTGTCTGTATACTTATGAGGTCAGGTATCTCAGGTGTTCATTGTTAATCTTTATAATTGCTTTGGATAAATTGATATTCAAATGTTTTGCCATTCTTACTAATAAAATGTAAGTACACATATTCTCAATATAAGGACTATGTCAGAAATATGATTTGAAAATATTTTCTCCCAGCTTGTGTGTTATGTGTTTATTTATGATATGATATGTTTTAAACAAAATTTTAATTAGGATGATACCCATTTAAAAATTATTTTTCTGTAGTAACTACTTGTAGCTCTTTTTAAGTAAACTTTACTCACCTTAAGTTAATAAAATTTCCCTTATCTTTTCTTTTTAGAAATGTCATAGTTTTAGCTAACATAACTTGTTATATTTTGAGTTGATTTTATGTTTATGTCATGAGCTAATGATCCAAATCTATGTTTTATTTGAACTATCCATTTCTTGTGGATAATGCCCTATCCCTTTTGAATTGCCTAAGTGCCTTTAAAATAATAAATTGACCATAAATTCTAGGGGTTAATTCTAAACTAATTGTGTTTCATTAGCCATATGTCTGCTTGTAGGACAATATAATTTTTATTGATATAGCTTTATCATTTTTAATAAAACACATAAGTTGTAGAACTTGTTTTATCTCTTTCAAAATTACCTGAGTATTCTAGTTCCTCTGCATAGCACATTTTAAGATTTGATTGATAATATCTTTAAGCAAGATAACCACAGAAATTATATATGTATGTATATTGTGGATGGGTATATTGCCTGCATGTATGTAAGTGCCCCTATGTCAGGCACTGTGGAGAAGGTCAGAAGAGAGTGCCAGATTCACCTCCTGGAGTTACGGGGAGTCATTAGCTGCTATGCGTGTGCTGGGAATAGAACCCAAGTTCTTTGCAGAAACAGCAAGTGCTCTGAATCACTTAATCATCTATATCTCTAGCCCCAAGAAATCTGTATATATTATAAATCTAAAAACTTCAAATATATTTTCAGTTTGGATAATATCATATTTAGAGCTGTTTTCACAATTCCCTCCTGACCTGATCATTATACATAGACATGGTTAAACTTTGTATTTTGACCCTGCAACCCCATTGAGTTCATATAGAACATTTTTAAAGATTGTGTTGTAGTGCTGGAGAGATGACTCAGTGGCTAAGAGCACAGGTCACTCTTGTAGAGAACACAGGTTCAATTCTCATCATCTACATGGTGGTTAACAACCATCCATAATTCCAATTTCAGGGGTTCTTATGCCCTCTTCTGACCTCTATGGGCATTGCATGACACAGTTGCAATTACCTCAGGCACACATAATAAAAAAAACAAAATAATAATAAAGTATTTTTTAAAAACTAAAAATTACATTGTAAAATTATACTCTTAAAAAGCTCAGAAACCTAGAAGAAATAGAATTTATAAAGGTATATCATCTACAAAAATTAAAACCAGAAGATATAAATAACATATATAGACCCATTACAAGCAACAAAATAGAAATTATAATCAAAAGTCTCGTACAACCCAGGACCAGACCACTTTATTGCTGAATTCTATCAAACTTTCAGTGATTTCATGACAGTTCCTAAGTTATTCCACAAAATATAAAGTTAAGGAATACTACCAATTTTATTCTGTGAGTCCAGTATTATTGTGATATCCAACCAGATAAAGACATACAACACACACACACACACACACACACACACACACACACACACACATAAGTTCAAGCCAGTTTATTTGATGAACATAGATACAAAAATTCTCAACAAAATGTGTTCAAACTGAACTCATGAACATATTAAGAAAATCATACCAAGTGGGTCATAAAGGCAAGGTTGATCCAATATATGTAAATCAATAAATGTAATATGCCATATAACCACAGTAAACAACAGAAGCCTCATAATCATCTTAATCATCTTGATTTAAATAAAAAAGCATTTCACAAAGTCCATTGACCATGCCTTCACAGTAAAAGCTTTGGACTGGTTAAGAATAGACAGAGCATACTTCAAAAGAATAAAGGCTATGTGCAACAAGCCTAGATCCAACATTATATAAACTGGAGTACACTGAAAATGTTTCCTTTAAAACCAGGAACAAGACAAGATTCCCACTCTCTCCTCTCTTATTTAATATAGTGCTTTAAGTCTTAGCTATAACAATTAGACAAGAACAAAGCATAAAGGGGATAAAAATAGGAGAAGAATAGGTCAATCCTTTTTGCAGATGACATGATTCTATAATTAAAGGATCCTACAAAATCTACTAGAGAACTCCTAGATCTAATAGCCACATACAGTAAAATTGCAGGATACAAAATCAACTTTTAAAATCCTAGTAACGTTCAAATATAACAATATGCTCTCAGAGAAAGAAACTAGGGAAAACATCCCATTTAAAATAGCACCAAAATGGAGCTGGAGAGATGACTCTCAGAGGTGAAACACACTTGCTGCTATTCCAGAAGGCAATACACTCATACACATAAAATAAAAATTATAAATAAAATATTAAAAAAATAATTTGAAATGTATCAAAGACCTTAATTTAATTCATGAAACTCCTAGATGAAAATATAGGGAAGACTCTTCAGGACATTGGGGCAGGCAAGAATTTACGAATAGAATATCAATAGCAGAGGAACTAGCCACAAGTATCAACAGATGGGGTTACATGAAATTAAAATTTTTCTGTGCAGAAAAGGAACCTACCAAAGCACACAGACAGCCCACGAAATGGGAGTAAATCTTTGACAACTATACATCAGATGGGAGGCTAATATCCAGAATACACAAAGAATTGTAAAAATTAAATAGCAAGGAAATAAAGTTGCCAATCAACAAATGCACCAATGAACTGAATACATGGCTTTAAGAAAAAGAAATTCAGTTGACCAACAACTTTTATAAAGCATTCCACATCTCTAATTGTCAGGGAAATGCAAATTAGAAGGACTTTGGGATATCATTTTGCTCCTGTATGAATGGCTATTATGAAGAAATCTGACAATAAGTGTTGGAGATGATGTGGAAAACGAAGAATCCTTATTCACTGCTGGTAGAAGTGCAAATTATTACAACAATTATGAAAATTAGTTTGGAGGTTTCTCAAAAAAATTAAAAATAGAACTACCACCATATGACTCAACTATCTCACTCCAGGGCATATACCCAGGGGATTCTGTGTCTTACTGTAGATATATTTGTACCCCCATGGTTATTGCTGCTCTATTAACTGTAGGAAATGGAGCTAACCTGGTTGTCTATCAACAGATGAATGGACAATGAAAATGATGTATATATGTAAAATGGAATATCATTCAGCTCTAAAGAAAACTTCACAGCAAAAAGACCAGGTAGAATTCAGTTGTCCATTCACAGAGTTGACCCCTGAGACTTTTCATTGTTGGGAGATGATCACTGCTCCATTCTCATGGCTTACAATAATCTATTAAGTTGCTTATATAGTCTTAATTTAATTTTTGTCTGTCATATGTATTTAAGAATTTGCCCATTCTTTCTAGACTTTACATGAAATGTTTTGGAATATCATTTTCTAAATATTCTCAAATGGTCCTCTGGATTTCATTAGTGTCTAGTGTAATATTCCCTATTATCTCTGATTTTATCAATTTTGTTAAACTCTCTCCCTTCTTTTGGTAAGTTTGTCTAAAAGTTTGTTGCTTTGGTTAATAAAAAGAAACGATACTGTTTGAATATTTCTTTGCACATGTCCTTTTGTCTGTTTCATTAATTTATGCCCTAATATTGACTGTTTTGTTTACTGCTTTGGGCTTGATTTCTTCTTATTTTTATAAAATAATGATAGTCACCATCAATTTATCTGAAACCTGTCAAAATTTTTGTTGTGTTGTTGACACAGAGTCTCATGTAGCCCAAGCTGGCCTTAAACTTTGCTTAGCAGTTTAGTCATGGCTTTCTTTACTTCTTAGAACATTGTTTTTTCTCTCTCTCTCTCATAAGTAGAAGCTAGCTTTGAATCACTAGACATGTGTGTTTAAATTGGAAAATTCATAGAGGTCAGGAAACTAGTAAATGGCCGTGGTGGGGAGGCTTAATGGGAGGGAAGATAGAATGCAGTGATATAAATGGGTGAAGGAAAATAATGGAATAAGAAAGGTTAAATGGGATGGAGAATGGAAGAACAGGGCAGATAAGGGAGTGTGAGGAAGAATAACTAACACTAAGAGACTTTAGAAAAGTCATATGGAAACCTATCTCTATAGAAGCTTCTTAAAGTGTAGGCATATACAATAAAAAAAAAGACTTACCCTCTGTGTACACATATAACAGAGGGACATTGTCCCTACTTCACGCTATAGGCTAGCAAAGGAAAACCCCAATGCCAGGATTTTGGGCTCCCCCTTTTTGAAGCTGTTGACCATGGGTCCCATAGACCCTCAAACAATACCGGACATTGCCCCTGCTCTTAGTTACCCACCAAAACTTCACAGTAAGACCCTCTTACTGAAGACACTCATATGTCAAGCTGGTACTAACTTCTAGAACATATTTATATTTACTTTAAAATATGCACATGCTTGCCTTAGTCTGTGATCTCCCCGAGAGATGGTTTAGATTGATAGCACTTTTTCTGTGAATGAACCATACTTGTCACATTTTCCTATACTTGGCATAGCCTAGAGTCTCTAGAAAATCAAACATTTTAGGTAATACATTAAACCTGTTTCCTGATAGGGGTTCCTTGATTATTTCTGTATTTTGTCCCCATTCTCATTGAAGTATACAGATGGTTTGGGGGCTTATAAATGCTTTGGGAACAAAGAATCAAGCAGTGAGCCAAGATAACTATCCATATCAAAGCCACCTATCCTTGACCAGTTTCATGATTCTTTTCTGGCCCCTCTAATCTTTGTATTCTATTAACCTAGAAGATATTGCTTACTCTCCAATTTTTAGCTTTCTTCATAAATTTGATATAGTTCTAATTTGCTTTCTGCTGCTGTGATAAACACTGACCAAAAACAAAGTCAGGGTTTATTTAACCTTCTAGTTCCAGGTCACAGTTCATCACTGAGGTAAGTCAGGACAGGAGCTCAAGGCAGGGATAGAGGCAGAGAGCACGAAGGAGCAATGTTTACTGGCCTGTTCAGTCTGACTCATGCTTAGCCTGCTTTCTTATACAACCTAGGCCCACCTGCCAGGGGGTGGGGCATGGCCAAAGTGGTCTAGGCCCTACTACATTAGTTATCGATAAAGAGCATGTCCCACAGACATGGTGCAGGTCAGTTTGAAGGAAGGAATCCTCAGCTCAGGTTCTCTCTTCACAAGTGACTCCAGTTTGGGCAAGTTGACAATAAATACATCCAGGATAGATGTAGACTAGTTTTTTCCATCGTTTCTGCTCCCTGGCTTTCAGACAATTCTCACCGCATCTAGTCCGGTAAGGCTCTACTTCTGTCTCTGCCACCACCTCTCAAAGGCTATCATCAATTTAAACTAAAACAGTTCTATGCATTTAAGTATTTTAGTAGACTCAAACTATGTGTATACAGTGATTTTCCTCCAGAAAATTATATTTTCTTGCCTTTTTATTTTCCCCATTGTTGTACAACAAAAGCTTAGTATGTTGGGAGTTGGTGGAAGTTAATTAATGAATTATTTCTTGGAACAAATGATTTCAAGGATAATAATTTATTTTAACTTTATTATAATTTTAATATACATAATTTAGTATTTTGTAGTTTGAAATTCACTTATCATTATAAATATGCACGGCTTTTAAAATGTCAACATACTTATGTTTTATTCAATATTGTGTTTCTCTATGTTTCCTTCTAATTTCTTGTTTCCAATTATACTAATCAACTATTTCATGGTATTATTTGGACTATTTAAGTATCTTTTCAGGCTGAGGTGATAGCTCAGTAAGTTAAGAACACTCATTGCTCTTGCAGAGGACCCAAGTTCAGTTCCCAGAGACTACTCAGCAATTCACAAGTGCCTGTACACCTGTTCCAGGGGATCTGATAATCTCTTCTGACTGACTTTCACAGGATCCAACATGTAGATGGTCCATACACGTACACATAAAATAAACAAATAAGTCCTTAAAAATAAATAAACAAATATCAGCTTCTGGGAATTACACCTGTTACTTTCAAAACCTAATTTTGCACAGTGTTTTGTTTTCTTTCTACTGGTTGATTCTACCTCCTCTTTAAGTCTTTTGATTATGGTAAGACTATGTGTATAGACCTATTCTTGAAGCCTTTGAGAATATGATTCCACCATGCTTTATTTTATTTATTATTAATTAATTTTTATATGTATGCCTGTTTTGACTGAGTGTATGTAAGTGTACCTGTGCCATACAATCTCCATGGAGGCCAGAAGAGGGCCTAGAACTGGAGTTAGAGATGATTATTAGGCACCATGTGGATCCTAAACTGAACACAGGTCCTCTGAAAGAGCATTCAATGCTCATAATTGCTGATCCATCCCTCCAGTCCCTTTATTCATTTATTTACTTATTTATTTATTGTTGTTTTTAATCGTGTACTCAGATTCTGTGAAACTCTATGTATGGGGAGTCCCTCAGGTATCCAGCAAAGGTGAAAAAATCCTAAGGAATACTTACATTTGCCTCTTTCATGCTCCTGGGGACTATGCCCACTTGGACCCACTTTAACCTAAGCCCTCGTTTAAAGATGTAATTACCCCTCTGGGAGTCTACATGTGTTCTGAAAACCCTAGAAGTGTTGCCTTCCAGCCTACCAATTCCAAGCAAAATTGTTGTCCAGTTTGTACAACACCAAAGACCTAGACATAAATCTCTTCTTTATTTAAATATAGTGAGCATGTTTGTATCTAGGGATTCCTCTTCCTGAAGTTTTTGAGGACAGAGTTGAGGAGAGGAACAGATTTCCTTACCGCTAGCTAGACAATACACACGGATGGCCTTACTAGATCTGTCTGTTCAGAGAAATAACGTTCTGCTTGTTTGTTTGGCTTTAAGCCCTACATCACAGCCCATAAAGTTACCAAAAGAAGATACAAGGTCACTAGAATTTAGAGAACGATTCATTAGTAAAGAATGCTTGCTGCCTACTGTTTTGTCCTCTGAATATTTCAATTTTCTTGTCTACCCAACATTTCATTTTTAACCCAATATTTTAAAGTGCTTTCATTGAAAGAGTCTCTTGGTGCATGTATATCACCACACTGTCTGTTTTGCTAATATGAAAAAGATAAAAATAGCGTTAAAATCCACCAAATTATCTGCTTACTCTCCTCAGTGCAGACTTGATGAAGCGATTCACTGACTGCTGCTTGCTTTCTTCTGCCCGGATCCTTCTCATCATACTTAATGTTAACGAAACTTCAAGCAGATTTTGATACTCAAAGTCTGCCTGGATACTCCAGCCAATATTGCTTCGAACCCTTTGTGTTCACACAGCAGGATGTAACACGTTATGAGGTTTCAAATAAGACATAAATCTTCATCTTCGTCTTATGTGTTGGGAAATTGAACTTAAAACCATCTAAGCTGGGAAACACTGAAGCTGTTGCTTTGGATTTTCTTCTGATTCCTCACCTTGAAGCTATAATAGCACAGAGCACCCATTCGTATTTGTTTTCTGCTCACAATTGTGTCCACAGACGTGAAGAGCTGCCTTTCTGAAGGGTTGCTGCGGATGGAGCCAGCAGCAGCCAGCAAATTGTATTTAGCAGTAGCTCCATCAAACACACTCCCCAAACCGACAATCTAAGTACAAAGCATGCTGTTCTGCATCGTACCTCTGCTGTGACACGGAAGTAAGTGTCACCCAAAGGGATCATTGCCACCCTTGGCATTTTATGGTCCTGAATAGCCTTCCTTCAAATAACGGAGCCTGGTTTTTATTTTGCCCCACCTCACCTTGGAGCTGCAACCACGGCCTTGAAAGATAATTTTACGTGCTTCTCCCTTGGTCACAGGAATCTCGATTTAAGCATTCTTTCTGTGAATGTCCAGTGAGACTAGAATTTAAACTAATAGAGTGAATAAAGAAGTCTGCCCTTTCCTGTGCAGGCAGGTGTATTAATCAAGATCCTCTTGAAGAACAGAACTGAGAGAATTAATACGTATTAAAAGGGGATTAACAGATTGGTTTAGTAAATTCCCACTGGGTATTCCAAAGATGACTGTCTATATCCTGGAAAAGCTGAGAACCTGGTGGTTGTTCATGGGACCAAATCCCTGCTCAGTCTTAATCTAGCACTGAATGCTTGGAGGGTTCCTGAAGAGCCACTCCCCTTCAAGTCACATTGAAAAGCTAAAGAAGATGAGTTCTAAAATCAGCAGAGGATTGAGCAGAAAGTTCACCAGCCAGGGATGAAGGAAGACAGGCAGAAAGAGTTTTTACCAGATATATGTTTTACTTATATCTGGACTACTCCTGGAAGGTGCTTATCACTCTAGGGAAATGCCTTCCTCCTTCAGTTAACTTCCGACAACACCCTCACAGACCTCCCCAGAGTATTTCTCTTGATTCTAAATCCAATCAAGTTGGCAAATAAGATTAATCATCACAGTGGGTAACACAGAATCCACAGAGGGTCTCAGTTCAACAAGCGGAAGAGGGGAGTGAAATGTGCCTCTCTGCTGGAGCTGCATATCTTATTTCTCTTGCCCTTGGACTAGTACTTCCACCATTGACTAAAGTTCAGTGTAACTTTACCTCAGTTTTCAGAATCCAGGTGGCAAATTGCAGAGTTCCTCAGATCCATAACAATGAGCCAGTTTCTATAATCTCAACCTCTCTTTCTTTCTCTCACTAATTCTGGATAGATGATAGAAAATTGATGATATGAGGATATATAAACATATAGATATTCAATTGCTCTTCTCTTTAATTTTAGGGTTTTTATTAGTTTATTTTTATGTGTGTGTGTGTGTGTGTGTGTGTGTGTGTGTGTGTGTGTGTGCCTGCTTATCTGCATGTGCATCCCATGGATTCAATGCCTGTGGAGACCAGGAGGAGAGGATTCCCTGGAACTGAATTTTCAGGTGCCTCTGAACCCTTCCTCCCATGGAGGTGCTAGAACCCAAACTCAGGTCCTGGGCAAGAGTAGCAAGTGCTCTTAACCATTGGGCTACCCCTCCAGTCTCCTCAATTACTTTTCTGTGTTGACGGTTTCTAAAACAATGAGTATATGAAACTATATTGATACAACCAACAACAGACCCAAAGTGCAGTTACTCCTGAGATGACTGTAACTATGCACAACACTTTATTTTTGGCCATTAGTTTTAATGTAGTATAATAGCTATTTCTATACCATTAATACCATATTTATAATACAATGGATGCTATAAGTAATCTGAAGATTATTTTAAATATGTGGAGAGTCTGAGTAGGTTCTGTGCTACTGCTGTGTCATTTGATGTATGGGACTTGAGCATCCTTGGACTTTGGTACTCTTGGGAATCCTGAAACCATGTCTCCCATGGACACTGAGGAACAAGTGCTTCTCCTATCGATTCTGTTTCTTTGGACAGCCCTTACTAGCACAAAGAAACTCAGTGGCATCCTCCTCCTAATCTCAGTACTATTAGAACCACTGACTATTCTTGTAAAGAATGAACAGATTTTGGAGACTTAATACTGTAAAATGACACATTTGGTACAACTTCAAGTAAGATATGCAAAATATTGTCATTTTGCTAAAATACTTCCATACAGATTGCGAATTCCTCATGAATACATGTTTCATCCCTCTTTAATGGCATCTGTTCCAGACTCTTAAGAGAGATGACTAATAATCTCAGAAGTTTCCTCCAATTCAGCATCTGTCACATTAGTGTTGCTCTTCCTCCCATGACAGTGAACATGTGTCTGGATTCCGTCCTGATTTCGCCTCTTTCAGGCCTATTGTGCCTATTTTCATGATTCATGGCTACATTATGAGAGTAAAGGCCATATGTGTCCCCTACTCCACATCCCTGTGGTAACTGTGGCAATACTGAACACAGAATATGCATGTGTGACATCGGTGACAGCTGTATCTGTCAAGTTTATCCCAAGAAACAGAAATTTTACATAAGTGAAATAAGAGCTTGTATGTGAAATGATGACAAGTCTCCAGATTTTCACTTGGGAAACTGCAAACTCAGAGAAGCTGTTGGTGCTGTTCCATTCTGGGTCTAAAGTCATTAGAGCGAGAAAGCCTCTGACATACAGCTCAGTCCAAGGTTAGGGAGAGAGCTCAGAGGAAAAACTACTTGCCCCACAAACAGGGGGAACAGAGTTTGGATCCCTAGAATACATGTTACAGTTGAGCAGGAATGAAGGTCTGCTGTATTCTTGGCATTCATTCGGAAAAAACAGAGTTACTGAAGACAAGCTTCCTAGCTAGATTAAGCAGATTCAAGGACCCTCAGGCTGAGGTTCAGTAGCAGACCCTGCCTTGATAAATAAAGGGGAGAGTAATCAAGGAAGACACTTGACATCAACTTTCAACCCCCACATGAACTCACAGACACATCCATGCATACCTGCACACGCATTGTACCCAAGCAACTGCAAATGTGTACACACATGCATGCACACCACATATCCACATATGTAAAAAATTAATAAAAATGAAATAAATAAGCCAGTAAGTTCCAGTCCATAACAGAACACAGAGATCTCACCTTATTCAGTTAGGCAAAACAAAAGTGATTTTTTTTCCCTTCCTTTGGTTTTTTTGTTCCATTTGGGGCCTAAATGGGCAGGATGCTGTCCATTCATGCTGGGAGTGGACAGACTACTTCAGTATGCTGGTTCACATACTGCCCTCACTAAGAAACACTGTCACACATGTACCAACATACCATGTTCAGCATCTGACATCCTAAGTTCAGTGGAATAGACAAAAAAATTAAGTTTTAAGGATGTCTGGATCACTGGTCTTTGTTCCTCCAAGTCCTTCAGTAGGACCAGGTCTTTTGTAGTGCCCCACATGCATGTTTACACATGATCCACAGCAACCACCAAGACAACACAAAGCCAACAAAGCGCCAACACTGTTTTCTTTTTGGAGTACACACACTCCATTAATAATTTTTGTTTAAAAATAATACCTAGAACAGCCAGCTATGTTTGGTTTATGGTCACTGTAGGTTCACATGCTATGGGTAAACCATCTTTATCTCCATTCTCTGAATATGGAAGTGAGATTGAGAGCCTGACCTAGGTTACAGAGCTATTTCATGGCTAAATATAGTCTGGTGTCCCATGAGAAATCTCTGCTACTTCCATCACCCTGTGGTGGTGATGTGTTCATTTGGGTTCATCATCAACTGTAGTAAACGTGCCACTCTGGTGATATAGAGACACAGTGGTGACGGCTATTCATGTGTGGGACAGACTGAATAAAGGAAATCTCTGTTTCCTTTGCTTTGGACCTTAAAATGACTTAAAATAGTCTATTAAAAAGGAGCCAAACTTTGGAATGATGAGTAACTTGTAGGATCTTGATACAAGGACAACTGATGAACAGTAAATATCTCCCAACTTTTCTGAAGCAGCCATAGGGCCACATCTTCTCTTCTGTGGGTATGTGAGTTAGATACATGAATCTGTGCTGTTCTGCCTCCATGATTTCAAGTACGCTCACATTTCCATAAACATGTTATAATTGACATTTGAGACAAACGTTCCCAGTCCTGAACTTTAGGATTTCAGGCTGAGAGCTTTAATCCTGATTGGTCACTGGGCAATTCTGCTGAAGATTCAAGTTAGACATAGAGCTCTGTGTTTCAGAAGTCTGCCCTTGGTAGCATATCTCCTCTGTTCTCTCTTCTAACTGCATTGAGCCCCTGGCACTTTACAAACAACATTCTGATCTCAAGAAATTAGAATGAATATTTGCAGGAAAAGAAGTTTCTCAAACTTACTTATTTGGAAATTGTAAGGAATCAAAATGTTTAAAAAATATGTTTTATATTAAAAAATGAATGCTGCCAGCATGGTGGCACACACCTTTAATCTTAGCTTTTGGGAAGGAGAGGCAGGCAAATCTCCGTATGATTGAGGCCAGCCTGGGTTACATACAATGTCCAGGCCAGCTGGAGCTACAGGGAGACCCTGTCTCAAAAAAAGACACTCCCCCAACTGAATGACAAATCCTTATTGAACAAATGGAAGAGAAAAATCAAAACAAAACAAAATACATTATGAAAACCAGAGATAAAATTCTTTTGTTATCATTACTGAGAAAGTATATTTACAAAAATTAAGAGCTAAGCGGAAAAATCCTGGCATTATAGCACAACTTTGTTCTAGAATTTGTCTTATCGTCTTTCTGTATTCTGACTCTTGATCTCATTTGCCTAAGGCTGCTTCTTACAGATTATTTCTCATATCTGAATTCCCAATAATCTTGACTTAGTCCAAGTGCATTTCTGCGCATCTACAAGCTTAGCATCGCATTAGTGGCTCAACATTGAATGGCTTCATTTATTTGCCATTCAAATCTTATAAAGAAGGTACATTTTCCTGTGAGGAGGTTGGGGTTCATAGGTTACCAATGGCTGGTACAGGGCCATAAAGCTGGTAAACAACCAAGCAGCCTAAAAGCTGTGTGATAACCTTAAATTCCTGAACCATGCTGCCTTGCCAATGCATCTGGTTGACACAATGTTGAAAACCACCCACTCCTTTTCTCCACATTAACAATCTTAAGAAAATTATTTTGCAAGAATCTGTTTTGCTTCTGATTTGCCTTTCTGAAGGTTATTTTTTGCTTATATGTTTTTTGCTTTTTTGGAAAATTTATTATTTTCTTTTATGTGTATGCATTTTATTCCTGCATGAATGTAAATGCACTCACTTTGTGCAATGCCTGTGGAAGACAGAAGAGGGCACTGGATCCTCTGTAACTGGAATTAGTCACCATGAGGGTCCTAGGAGTCAAACCAGGGTCTTCTGCAAGAACAGCCATTGAGCTCTTAACCAGCTCCTGATTTCATATTTTAGAGGCTTCAGTTTTATATTTTCAAGAGACTATGCCTTAATTTATCTGATTTTAAGTAAAATCCTATCTATAGAATACAAACTAAGTACTTTTTATAGACAGACGATAGAGATAGACATAGATAGATAATAGATGACAGATAAACCATTATGAAAGCTCAATACTACTTTGTCACATTCAGTTTTATAAACCCAAGGACTAGTATTTATTAAACAATTACTCTGAAATTGTATCAATCAGGTTGATAAATTCATCTGCATGATTTGTTTCATTTGCACCCCTAAACAACAGATTTTGTTATCTGCAATTGACTGGTGAGAAAAGTGTATGTTGGAAAGTTATGTGACTAGTAGAGCAAGACACAAACTAATTTCACTGTGATCCCATGGCCTGTGACTTTACCACAGCATCCATCTGCCTATAAAGGAAGGAAGTCAGGACTCATCGAACAGGTGTATATTTTATTATTAACATGGTCATGCAGGTCTCTACTCTGCCTTCAGATACCATAAGTTCTTAGGGGTATCTGCAAGGCTAAATTGACTGCTAACAGCTAACCTGTAAAAGATACCCCTCAAACATATATTTCAGATTCCTGGCATTTCCACATATGCCTCTGTTTGGTTATCATGTCTTTGAGGTGCTAATTTAGGGTTAAATAGCAACACTATCCATAATAACAACAATCATGAATAAGATTAATGGCAATAATTATGTGGTGATGGTGGTACTCTTCCCGCCAGTTTCCATACAGAGGCCTTGTTTGTCGGCAAGAGAGGACAAATCGGAAATCTGACAAAAAAAGACTGTGCTGGTAAATTACCATATGTGAATCTGCTTTGATTTTTGCATTTTCTGTAAAACAATTTGAAAGCTAAATGGCTCTTCAAACCCAGGGAGTGCAAAATATGAAATCTGCACTGTTAAAGTGGTACAACTGAATTCTGATAAATAACTGCAAGTACTTTGAGACTCAATGCACCGTTAAGACCATCTCTGTTCTTATATACCTGTGTGACTAATTTTAAGATACATTTGCTTTTAGAAAAATTGGTAGCATTCTCCAGCCCTGAGTGGCATATCTGCATTTTGAGATGTGGATGCATTTGACATCTTCCACCAACAGTACGGGGACCATTCTTACCAATAGTTCAAATTGACCTCCTCGTTTGATCCTACTTCATTATCATGGCTTGTAATTAAGAAGGGATTGCAAGTTTGTTGGCACACATCCATAGGGAAAGAGGTGTGCATGCTCCCTCTGCAATCTGTAATCTTTCTCCAGCTCCATTTGAAAAGCACATGAATTTATTCTCTGGGCCATTTTATAAGCAAAAGAGTCTTGCCTCTGGAAAAAAAAAAATCTCTGAGAAATAAAGTTGTGGATTAGCATTTCCAACCTAAAGAGCCTGAGGGATGTGTCCTAGGTAGTGAATCCAACAATGAAAATACAAATTATTATCATAGCTGGAAGGAAAAGCAAGGCATCTTTTTATAAAGTGTTCTTTCTTATCCCCAACTTCGTATCACTGCCTTTACAAAAGGACAACATTCCACAAAATGGGGTTTGCCTGAAATCTTCAAAAGGAAAACTTTGATTTTAGCATGACCCAAAGTAATAGTAAGGGTCATTTGAGAAAATACACGTGAAATATTTTTTGAAGACTCTGGTTCTTAGGAAAAGTCATCACCAGTGTCTTCATTCTCTGTGTCCCACATTGTGCCTTGTTGATTTCCAGAGGGAGCAGACACAGATCCCATACCAGCGATATGTCAGAGCATGTGGCTGCCAGGCTTAGGGCATAGACTGACAGAAACTGAGAAGAGTAGGGATCCTGGGTCTCCAGACTCTAGACAGGCCCCAGATTCACAGAGAGCTTTCCTGTGGTGCATTTACCAGTATGTAATCATTTCCCTGTAGAATCCAGAGTTTACACTTGCCCAAACTCTATGGATGGACAAATGAAGCTTTAACTGGAGTGTATCACACAGCCCTGACATATAGTAGACCTTATGAGCTGATTTGACGAAGTCCACCAAGGTTCTATGATTTGAAAAGTAGAGACAGCAACCCTCTCTGGTTGCCTTTTCTGTGTCACCTATCCGTTTGGCAGCTAATAAGAGTAATTTTGCCAGCACCTTTGTGTCTTTAAGTGACAATCTTCTAAAGGAGTTTTGTAATTATTGGACACCACATTTTAGCATTGCTTAACTCTATTAAGTTACTATACTTCCCATTTTTGCATAGAAATCAATAGTGGGTCACAGTTTAGTAACTTTGAAAGATTCACCTAATTAAGTGCTGACTATATGGTTCAAGCATATTTGGGTCTAATGCCACAATTCAGGTTCCTGATACTATGTTGCATCATTGACACACCTTTTCCAGTAAAAAAGAAGAGAACTGGGGCTAAAGAAGAAAGGAATAGGACAGGTTAGTCCCACCTTCAATCTCAACACTCCAGAGGCAGGGGCTGCCAGATCTCTGTGAGATCAAGGTCAACCTGGTCTACATAGTGAATTCCTGGCCAGCTAGGGCTACAGGAAGATCCTGACTCAACAATAATAACAAAAATAGACAGTTCTTAAAGAAAGTCCCTCTGTGCCCCAGCTACTGTCTATCTCTGCTATACACATGTAAGCACATGCATACCCACACATATGCACATACACAGACACACTCACAAATACTCACAGCTAGCTGTATTTCAACAGTTCAGAAAAGGCAACCAATGAGATGTTATAAGAATGAATAGACACTTCCTTCATTTTAACATCATTTATGTTTATTCCTTGTCATTTTCATACATGTTCACAATGTTTCTGATCATATTGACTTCTGATTACTCTCTCTTATCACCCTCCCACTCCCACTGACCCTCTTATTCCTCACAAGTCACCCTCCTACTTTGAAACCATTTGCTTTGTAACCTGCTAAGTTAAATGACAGTTCCTTGGAATAATCATGGGTGTATGGAGGAGATTATTTACTAGAGCCTAACCAACTCACCAATGGCCACAACACTAGAGAAAGGGACTTCCTCGGTCCCACCAAACATTCATTGCTAAGAGCCCCACAGAAAGGACTGGCCTTCATGGGCCCTTCCCTAGCCCATGTAGAATGTTAACAGGCCCAGTCTCACTCATGCCTTGTTCAGGGAACTGTGGCTGCTGTCATCATTCTTGCAGAGCCATGTCATATCCAGAAGACAGTGTTCCATGGCACTTCTACCATCTTCTGGCTCCTACATTCTTTCTGTTTTCTATTCCATGATATTCTCTGAGCCACAGATGGGGTGCCAGAGATATACATTTAGAGCTGGATACTCAAAAGTTATTTATTCTTAGTATTTCTCCCAATAATGTGTTTCTGCATTAATTTCTACTCACTATAACCAAAAGTTTCTGTGCCCGAGGTGAGAACAATATTAATCTATTTGTATAAACATAAATACTTAGGGTGTGGCTTAGAGAAGCCTTCTTTATCCCCAATGGTGCTGCTTCTTGGTTGTTTCTTTTGAGTATCTGAGAATCCCATTACTTTTTCACACACTTCTAAGTCATGTGTCCAAAAGGCATTTTTTTTTTGCACACCAACACATCAGAACATTACTGCAAAGACCATCTGAAATGAATCACCAAAGAGAGAACCAATAACAACAAGGTCAAAGCCAAGGCCTAAGAAATGGCAACATGACAGCAGTGGTCCTTAAACATCTATGGGTATCAGAGAAAGTAGACAGCCCCTTGGTAAGGTACAATAAACAAATACACAAACTGGAATCTACCATATGGGTAAATAATGACTTTAGAATGTAGAATTGACTTGTGCTTTCATAACACAAAATCAGACACATTGACATGAATTAATTTCTGCCTTAGTCTGTTCAGCTGGAAGTGTAACAATGCCACTGAATGGTGACAACAGAGATAATTTATATCCCTGCAGTCCAGGAAACTCGAGATCAAGCTACCAGAAGATTCAGTGTCTGGTGAGGGCTAACTCTCTGGTTCATAGATAGTCCCTTCTCATTGATTTCACATAACAGAAGAGACAAGATAACTCTCCTGGGTCTATTTCATAAGCAAGAATCTCATTTATTAAGAGTTTTCCCTTATGACTTAATCATCTTCTGCAAATCTAATATTTTAATTCTAGCATATTGGTAATTATTTTTCAACACAAATACAGAGAACACAATGTCCAATAAAATTTGCTTGATATTTTCCATTTATTTATTCACTGAAAAACACTTTCAACTCTCCTTTGCACAGCGGGCCTTATGACAGAAGCTCTGCAAAGGGCACTCGTGGCCCACACACTCCCACAGCATCCTTTCCTACTCAGCACCTGGGTAAATAGTGGTAGATTTTAGAATAGGCTTCTACGGACACGGTAGTCAGGCACCTATGCTGTTTAGGATGGCCAAGGTAGCTACATTTGATGGAAAAATTAAGCTCCTGAAGATGAGTATAGGTTATCCCAATGAGGGAAGGGCATATTCAGAAGCCATAACAAAGAGTAATATGATAGAGAGTCAGGAATTGATAATGAAAAGGTGGAATAAGAAGCGTGGATGAATAAGCAGAGGACAAGCCAGAAAATGCTTCAGAGACATCCATCCAAACAACGTTAACCACTCTTGATCATTTAAATTGGACAGACAATGACACAGAATGTAATTGATTTGATCTGGAGTGAAGAGTTGTGAGCCAATCAGAGAACACAGTAGGATCTAGGGTTTATAAAGAACTGGTAGATTCTGTGTCTCAAGGAGCAAGTGGAGGAAGTGGTGTCACCAAGGCCCTGGGGTCAGGTAATAAAATCAGGAGAGAGCTAGAACCAGACAGACAGAAAAGAAGAAAAGTGCCTTCGTTTCTCATCTTTTGGCTCTAATGGTACCTTCCATTGATCCACTTCAGCTGGAAGCAGGGCAGTCCCTGCAATAGAAAGTTGAAAATCAAGTGATATGAGAGTGGAGAGGACTTAGCTTTGACCACAGTGCAAAGAGGTTTGTAAAGGCTTACACATTTTACATACCCCACGGCTCCTAACAGAAAACTAGGACTAGTAATCAACATTTAAGATGAGTTAAAAACAAAAATTTTTACAATGCTTCAAATCTGTCTATTCTCTTTTATTCATTAAATCTGATGGTTATCCTCATGCAACTTATCATTTGAGTTCTATGGCAAGACCTATAATGTCCTGGCACCCATGGGAGAGAACCTGAGGTCAGTGGGCCAGGAAATGGGCCCCTAACACAGGACTCAGGCATGGCAATCCTGGAAAGCAAGGTGCAGGTGTCTGGACTTGTACAACTTCATGAAGTATGAGCATTTACAGAAGGACTCTGAAAAGGAAAGGCAGGGAGAATGAACGTAATCTTCATTTGTACCCTAGTGGAGCACTACTTCTTCCATTATGAAGCTGTCTTTGATCTCTGATTAATCCCTAGTCACCATCACTTTTGCTTAGGAACTTAAGACTTGCGGTACTCTCCAGTAGGCTCTCCCAACATGACAAACATGATCAATATCTGTGCCATTGATCCTGCAGTCTCTAACACACATGGCTATAGGTTTTCTTAACTAGAATATCCAAGAAAGCAGTTTTCACAACTATTTGTTTATTTATTATCAATCACTTTAAACTTAAATCTATTCTTTTGCTCAGAATTAATACTTCCTTTACTTATACATTGCTGAGTTCTCAAGGGTCATTACAGAATAACAAAATGGACTTTTACAGAAAATGATAAAATCTACTTTATGTAAATGAGTTTGAATTTTTCAGAGCAGTTACCTTGTTTAAAGAGCACTAAATTACTTAAATAACTTTAGACCAGCTCTTTCTCAAAATTGCTTTCATAAATCTCCCAAACGAACTATTTCACTGGAATTTAGTTTCAATTCTAGTTTTGCATCACTTTTATGTTTTATTTCTCTCTAATTTAATTATTCCTTTGGGGGAGAAGAATAACTCAATGGCGAAGCATTTATCTAACATGTATTAGATCCTATATTCAACGTCCAATACCACAGAAATAAAATAAAAGTCTGCGTTTTTATTCAAAACAGAAGATATCATGGTAGTCATAATTTAAATTTTGTGACTAAATACTTCTGAAGATGAAAAACAGATTTTTTTTCTCATGCTTTCCAATGTATCAGTCCTTGACTAACTGGCTCTATTGCTTTGGGTCTGGGTAGAAACAGAATATCATGGCAGTGACAGAGGATGCTAACAATCTCATTATAGTAAGGAAGCAAGGTTAGAGATGGAACGGAGACAAGACAGACCTCCTAAGAACATGCTCCTGTTCTGTTTCCTCCAACTAATCCCCACCTCCAAAAGTTTTTTACTAGCTCCCAAGAATGCCATCAAGTTTTCGATCCATCAGTGAATGAATCTACTGATTACACAAGAAAATTAGTGATCAAATACCTCCCCAAAGTTCATAACTTGGTAGTTAAGCCATTAAGCCTTGACTATTTGGAAGGTGTTGTATGATTTTCCCATCTTGGGAAAACATGAACAGTTGTCTACTCATTAAAAATAAGGCTCTAACAACACATCAAGCAAATTATTCCACCCAGGTATAGACTAATGAACCAGTGAATTTATTAGGATTACTTACAGGAAAAGAGGTAAGAAATTGATGAAGTATGGATGTCTTGAAGGCAGTTGCATCATCAAAAAACCCATGTCAGTACACAGGATCACCAAGAGAGCTTCCTGCACAATTTTCAGGGAGTTTGGCCAACTGAAGAGGCTCCCCAAACCCCAGCAATTATTACCTGTTCACATAACCATGGAGAGGAGCCTTATGAATCTTGTAACTTTCAGGAGCTTCCTGAGCCTTGAAAGCTTCTTTTATTTCCTGGGCTTTGTGTGTTTTATTTACTCTTCCAAGCTTCCTACCTTCCTCCAGGAGAGAATGCTTCAGATCAGAGGAAGAAACTACACGACACTTCACTCTTTACCTTTTGTTTCAATCCCTCCTTCCATGATATTCCCTGAGCCTTGTGGAAGGTTATATAGATGTCTGATTATTTTCTTCCACCTATGGTTGAGCATTGGGCCACTATGCCTCAGTAACAGTCAATTATTCTCAAGAGTTTTTTCAGTTAGCAACCTTCTGCAGGATGCCCTCTATGGCAAAAGTAAGTTTGCTCCAAGACTAACTGAGGCTGGCACCAGCATCATTTATGAAGGTAAATGCAAATGTGTAGAATGGAAAATGACAGGCAGATCATATCATTTAGCAAAACATTAGCAATGGTTCCAACTGCTGGAGCCTATGACCTCCCCAGCCCCAGACTTTTGCACAGTACCTGATGTGTGTTTCCTCTTGTGGAACAGGCTCTACACACCATCATAAAGCAACTGGTTGCACCTATAAGAGTTGTGCCACTGTCACCAGCAGGCACATCATCCTTGGCATATTGGTGTTGTAGTCCAAGCAGGAGTATTGGTGACAACTCTCTCACAACAGTGTGAAAGATGTTGTACAACACTATGAAAGTCAGTCAGAAGTGAAGAAAAATCCAAATCATTTTTTGGTTTGATTTCTCCATATACTAGAGCTAAATTATGCAGTGTCTACAGGAACAATTGAGATTTATCATCTAGTTCTGACATGCAATCAGCAGAAGTAGTTGTTTTGAAGGGATCCAGGGGGCTTCCTGGTCAAAAATTCATAGATAGGTAACCTATTCCTGGTTCTTAGATTTTTCACCCAACAACCTTGGGGCTCCACAGAGTTCTAGTTTCCAGTCATATACATGGGCTTCAATTATAATCCTTACCTGCTGTCTCTACTGTTCTTCCAGAAGCTTTTGACCATTCTATTAGACACTAAATGGTCTGCATTATACAAAGAAATCTTTCTAGAGATGGTGAACAGAGTCTCTGAAGGTCCACCATCCTCCATTCCAAGTAAGTATCAATTGGGGTTGGGGAAGAGTGTATTTTAAAAAAATATTAGCAAGGTTCTAAACAGCATTAAACAATCTTATCAACAATATCAGTTGTTTCACTGAAAATGAAATGTTGGGCACAGTGTAACAGACACAGTACAATACCCAGCCTAATCCTCCATAACCTACTTTTGTTTTCCATAAGCCATTTAGTTTCCTCAACTTGTGGTACTGCTGCTGCTTTGGGTCTGCTACACACATTATACCCTGATAGCCTCAATGGGCTTTGTTCACATTGCTCAGTTTGGCTGAGGTCCAAGATTTGGACTCTAGCCTTCCATACATATTACTAGACCCAAATCTTTGGTTCTGACTGGATCTGGGTCATTGGGGCTACCTTCCATTAACCATTAACCATACCCAGCTGCTGAAATGGCCTTGGAAAGGGCAAACAATCTTCACCTCCTATATGTATTCTTACAGTGGAGAAACCTATATCACATACTCTGAGGCGATAATTACACCTAGGTAAAGCTTAAACATTGTTACCTGCATTGACTTATGATTTATATCTTCTGTATATCTTTAAAGTCTTCCAAAAGTGCATCTGCACGGCACTAGCTTTCTGTTATTTTCCCAAGAATTCTGGCTTAACACAAATCTGACTTCATTTGGTTTTAGGTGACCTAAATAGATCCCTTTGTCTGCTTTGTTCTTCTTGCATCACCTCTTGATTGGTTTAGCAACTTACAGACCTAATTGACATGTTGGTCTAAAGCATTCACATCTGCCAAAGTTTCTACTATTTTGTGAAGATTATAACCAAACACAGGGCTAGGACGTGGACGATGGAGTATAATACTGGGTCATGCTGAATCAACTTCTTTTTTAACTCTCTTCTCAATACCACTTCTTTCCTTCTTTATTGTCTCTGTGTCCCTGATTGTCATGTACCCTCATTCAGTGATAAACAAGTGTGTTTTATGGTTCATGTGAGCCAGATCATTAGAAGTTGATTTCCCTCATATGGTTTTATGTAATGAATGCAGTCATTGTCTCAAAGACAGATGTGCAGTTGTATTATCCCATTCCTCTGTTTCCACATCTGTCCCATGTCCCACAGCCTCCAGAGTAAGACTTTCATTTCTTGTATACATGTCTGTAATAATTCAACCAGATCAGAGGCAGAGTATTCCCTGATTATTATAGTTTCCTATGTTTGACCATTAAGTTAACTGTCTTCATGCTGAATCATGAATTTTTCCCTTCATTTCTCTTACAGGCCAGACCCCAGGGCTATCCTCTATCACTTTTACAGGTTCTCTTCATGCCATACGTTCCACATTTATGGATTCTAGCAAGGGATCTCAGGTAAAGATTTAACCCTCTTTTCCTTGCATTCTGCCAGCTGTAAAATATGCCAAACTAACATGTACATTTCAGCTTCCTTTTTATTATTTTCCCTGCCAAATTAGAGACTGATGAAGTGGGTAGCATCTATGTGTCTTTTTCCATTGGTTTGTTATTCCTTCTATACAGGCTCTTTTGGAGGAATCACCTCAGCTTCAGTTGCATGTTGTATTGACCGTATCAAGGTCTATATAACAGATAGCATAGAATATGTTACTTTTAGGAATTTCAGTCTACTCTCAAGCCTATCAATCATTTGAAGGTGGGGACATCTCCATACTATTCATGAAATAGATCCCATTATTAATAAGACACATCACCCTATAGCATGTAAAGGAAAACAAACCTAGGATTCCTAACCTTCAATTTCAAAGGACCTGGTCTTGGTTACATGTCTTATCGCTCAACAGAGGAAACCTGAAACCACGACTTCAGCAAGGGGGCACGCCACCCCATACCAAATGGGGAAAGACACCCATGTCTTCAAATGAACTAGCCTCAGTTGCATGTCTTGTCACCCCTTGCAGGGGCCATGTGATTGCTCTTCTTCAACTTGTCTGTGGTTCTGTTGGTCCCTCTTCAAGCATAAATTATGTTGTATAATTTTTTTCCCTGTGTAGATGGGAACAAATGTCTATTCAGCCAAGAAAGAACTCCAACAAACCCAGACAACAACAAAAAGATTCATCCAAGTCTAGCTTAGTGAGTAAGTGAATAGATTATGGTCACTTGAAGAGAAGCAGTAAGGTATAACTTACAGGAGCACTGAAGTCTTGAAGGTGCCGCATCAATAACAAATGACCATGCAGGAAAAACTGCACCCCTGGGACTCCCTGCACAACTTGTAGGGAAGCTTGGCCAAATGGAGAGTCTCTTTGACAGGACTCTTTGCTGCCAGAAGGGTTTTGTGACTCTCATAAGTTTTAGGAGCTGATCCTTGAAATTTCCACGTACTTCCTGGGTCTTAAATGTTTTGATTATTTTCTGAGATTTATGAACCTCCTCCTTACTTCCAGAAGAGAATATTTCAGTTCAAAGGTAGCATTCACACAGAGGTTGGGGGTGGAGGAGATATTCCATAACAGCTATGAAGTAAACCAAAACGTTCTAGAAGCCCACCAGCAAGGATTAAGAAATATAAACATCCTTTAAGGCAATCACTAGAGTCTTTAAAATGTTACTTTACAAAAGACATCTAAGAAAACACTGAAAAAGACAGAAATTAATACACATCTTTAATAATTCTTAGTTTTAACAACAGTCTCAAGTCCAATAAAATGACAGAGACCAGCAAATGAATTAGAAAACAAGATCCTTTATTCCTTTTTTGACTGTTTCCAAGAAAGACAATCTCACCATCAGCAACAAACACCATCTTACAGTAAAAGAATGGGAATAAAAAGTACTCCAAGTACATAGAACTAAGAAACAAGCAAGTGGAACTATCCTAATATATGATAAAATACACTTCAAACAAAAACTAGTCAGTCAGAAGGAGGGTCACTCTATACTCATTAAATTGGGAGTAAACAACTAATTTTTGATGGAATTTAAAGCATGCTCAACACATTGAAACTCATGCCTGATACTGTTAATAGAGCCAAAACCCATGGCTAGATAAGTCATAGGCCCTGGTGGAGAACATACTACTCCTAGTACTCAAAATGGACATAATAATAAACTTCCTCCTAAGACTTCATCTTTATTCCCCAGAAAAGCGCATCTCTCAACTTTCATGAAAGAAGTTTTTATCTGAAGTTAATGGTGATGAAAACAGAGAAACCCAAGTAGTCAACATGCTGATAAGAGACTAGAATGCTCAGTTCTGAATGAGACTATATCACATTCCCTCTTTGTAAGGTACAAGAATGATCACAGATGGGGGCGGAGGAAGACTATACGAGCCAGAGGGAGTAGACATCTGAAGCAAACTGTATTTGCTGGCTAGGACAGCACCAGTGGACACTTGAACTCACAATGGCTGTGACTGCATGCAGAAGACCTGCAGAAAATCAAGCCAACCAAAATCCCAGGTAAAAAGTTCTTAGCAATTGGTGTTTACTTGTGTCAGGAGAATCAGTCTTTTAATCTTTTACATGCATGTATCCACTGAGAGGCTACCCATCCTCCAGGAGATAGTCCTAGACCCATGGACATACAGGGAGTGTTAAGTTAAATCAATGACTTAAAAAAAAAAAGTCTATAAATAGTCTACAGAGTTAGGAGAAAAAATTGATAGGGAAGACAGCAAAGAAATTGGAAGGGGGACTGGATGATGAGTTTGATCAATACTCATCATGTGTATGTATGAAATTCTCCACAATAAAAAATAAAAAGAGTATGTCATCTTAAGAGAGAAGATACAGTGTGTGCCTTTCTCGGTCTGGTTTACCTCGGTGTAATTGTCACAGTTCTACCCATTTCCATTTACCTATAGATTTCATTTTTCTTTACAGCTGAAAAGAACTCCATTGTATACAAATACCAAATTTTCATTATCTGTTCATCAGCTGAAGGATATTTAGATTATTTGCATTTTCTAGCTACTGTGAAATAAACAGCCATGAACACGGATGAGCATGTATTTCTGTAGTAAGATAACAGGTTCTTTGGGTATTTGCCAAGGAGGGGTATAGTTGGGTTTTATGATAGCTCTAATTATACTTTTATAAGAAATTCTCCAGACTGATTTCCATATTGATTGCTCCAGTTTTCAATCCTATCAGTGAATGAAGGTTTCCATTCCCTATATAACTGCAAAAATTGTTGTTAGATATTTTCTTGATCTTAGTCATTGTGACTATGGTTAGATGAAATTTTATTTTTAATTGCATTTCCCTAATTGCTAAGGTCACTGAATACTTTTACTTTTTATTTTTACAGCTCTATATTTAGGTTCATAGCCCATTTTTAATTGGGTCATAAATTTCCTGGATTCTTTTTTTTTCTAAGTTCTTTGTATATTCTGGATATTAATCCTCTATTGGATGTATACCCAGCAAAGAGTCTCTCACACTCTGTGAGTTTCCTGTTCACCCAATTGTTTCCTTTGCTGTTCAGAAGCTTCCTAGGTGAATAAAGTCCCATTTATCAATGATGAGTCAATGTAATTCAATTCAGAAAGTCCTTTCCTACACCTATATCTTGTAGAGAACTGCCTGTGTTTTCTTCTAGATGTTCCAGTATTTCAGGTTTTGCACTGAGGTCTTTGATCAATTTGGAGTTGAATTTTATGCACAGTGATAGCTATGGGTCTAATTTAATTCTTCTATATGTGGACATTCATTTTCCCAGCACCATTTGTTGAAGATGATGTCCTTCATCCAGCGTTTATTTTTGGCAACTATGTCAAATAATAGATAGCTGTACTTACATGCACTCACTTTTGGGTCTTCTGTTCTGTTCATTGATCAACGTGTCTGTTTCTGTACCCATAACATGCAGTGTTATGACTATAGCTCTGTGATATAGACTGAAATCAGGAGTGCTTTGGCTATCCTAGATATTTTGTTTCCACATGAATTTTATGATGAAAATTTCTATGAAGATTTTGATTGGGGTTCCACCAAATCTGTAAATTGCTTTTGGAGGATGGGCATTTTCACACTATTAATTCTACCAATCCATGAGCATGGAAAATCTGTCCATATCCTATTGTCTTCCTCAATTTCTTCAGAGATCTAAATTTTTCACTATAGAGTTCTTTCATCTACTTTGTTATATTCATTCCTAGGTATTTTTAAGGCTATTGTATTTGTGTTTCTCAGCATGTTTGCTATTGGTACATAGACAGACTATTGATTTTTTTTTAAAGTTAATTTTGTGTCCTTGGCTGAATGCATGAATTATTTCTAGAAGTTTTCTGGTGGAATTTTTGGAATCTTTTATATATAACCTTATATTATCTGAAAATAATTTGAATTCTTTTCTTGCCTTATTGCTCTAGCTAAGGTGTCAAAAACTGTATTCAAAGAAGTGGGGATAGTGGACAGCCTTGCATCATTCCTGATTTTAATGGAGATGCCTGAGATTTTCTCCACGTAGAATTATGATGCATATGTTTGTCAGACATAGTATTTGTTAAGTTCAGGCATGTTCCCTCCAGTTCTAGTCTGTCTAGGACTTTTATCATGAAGACATTTTAGATTTTGTCAAAGTCCCTTACTGCATCTGCTGAGATGATCATGTAACTTTTGTCATTAAGTCTATTTATATGATTTATTACATTTGCTGTTTTACATCTGTTGAACCATCCCGGCATTTATGGGATAAAGTCAGTTGATCATGGTGGATGGCTCTTCGATATATACCTATGCTTACCTGGTTTTGTTATTAGAGTAAGACTGGTTATGCAGAGGAGTTTGGAAGTGATCCCTCTGTTTCTATCTTTCTGAATAATTCAAGAAGTAGTGGATAGTTCTCTGGAATTCTGGTAGAATTCTGATGTAAATCCATATGGTCATTTTATAGTTTGAAGGTTATATTACCATTTCAGTTCCCTTACCTGTTATGTCTGTTTAAAATGTTGACTTCTGCCTGGTTTAACTTTAGCAGTTTGCTTGAATATTGAATCTAGAAGTGTGTCCTTTTTTTCTTTTTTTTTTTCTTTTTTAGAATTTCTACACTGGAATATAGCCGCACTGGTTAGTTTTGTCAACTCGACACAAATGAGTCACCAAGGAAGAAGGAACTGCAGTTGAGGACTTTCCTTCATCAGACTGACTTGTAGGCACATCTGTGAGGCATCTATTTGTTATTTGATATAAGAGGGACCCTGGGACTGCAGCTGTTGCCATCTCTGGGCAGGTAAGTCTGGGTGTTATAAAAATGAGCTGAGCAAGCCAGTAGGCAGTGTTCTTCTACTGTCTCTGCTTCAGTTCCTGCCCCCAGGCTGCTGCTTGAATTCCTGCCCTGATTTTCCTCAGTGATGGACTGTGATGTGGGAAATATAAAATGAAATAATCCCTCTCCTTCCCAAGTTGCTTTCAATCAGAATGGTTTATCATAGTAACAGAGAAACAGACGGGTACAGAAATTCCAACATCCAGCAGCGTTAATCAAATGGTCTGGGCTTCACTTCCTGCCTCCAGGTTTCTGCCTTTAGTTTCAACGTTGACATTCTGCACTAATAAATTGTGAGTAGGAATTGTAAGATGAAATAAACCATTTCTTTCCCAAGCTGGTTTTGGTCAACGTTTTATCACAGCAATGCTCAGACTAGGGAAGTAAAGTTTTAAAGCATTCCTTTATAATGTTCTGAATTTCTTGGGTGTTTGTTATATTGCTTCCTCTCTGATTCTGTCAATTTGGGTTTTTTTTTTCTTCTTTTGATTAACGGGCTTGAGTTCTGTTGATCTTGTTTATCTTTACAAAGAGCTACCTCTTCCATTCATTGACTCTTTGTATTGTTTTCTTTGTTTCTATTTCATTGAGTTCTTTTCTGATTTTTGTTATTTCTTCCTGTCTACTGAATTCCGATTTGAGTTGTTCTTGCTGTGTTTCCAGATTATTGAGTTACATCATTATGTCATCTATTTTTGTTACTGCTGAATTTTTAATGCTGTCACTTAGAGCCATAAATTTACCTCTTAGGACTGCTGTTAATGTATCCCTGCAGTTTTATTGTGTCCCTTTAAAAATAAAAGCATGATAAGTACATACAATTTTCTACCTTAAATTTTTGTAAAGCATTCTAATATATAAGTATGCTCTTTGCATTAAATATTTTCTAAAATATGATTAGTAATGGTTTCATAAAATGGTATCATATTTTAAATGAAAGTGCATGTATCCACTCTTATGGCTATCATTTATTTGTGAAACAGAAAGATATTCTTAAAAATCAATAACTATTAAATATATGCTATGAATGAAAATTTCCACTTATCACCTCATTTAATCCTAGAAAGTCTGAGGTATGTAAGGGTATGCCCTCAATTCTTAGCATCTCAAGTATACAATTCCAAAACAGTTAAGTATAGTGTTTTAAAGCACGTGATTAGAGAGTATCTGAGTCACATTTTCAGGCCAGAAGGTATTGGATTCCACTGCATACTTTAGGCCAGTTTCACCAGAAGTATAAAGGCAATTCCAGAATATGTGTGCCATCTCTCACCACTCCTACCTCCCTCAAAATACTCATATGGGCTACTATGGCAGAGTGCAAACTGGGTCAGAGTTATTTGGCTCTTCCTAATGACAAAAAGCAAAACCTAAGCATCCATTGAGGAGATTCTCATTGTCAAACAGGACACAAGAATATCCATCAATCTTACTGCAGCTTTCTGTTCTCCCTGGAAACCACAATCTTTCTGGAACTGCCCACAATGACAGTTTGAGCAGCTTTAATTAACAAGCACAATTAGACTGGAGAAAATTCATTCTCTAAATGCCAGTCAATCCTGTTTTCTCTTTCATGAGTTCCCAAACAAAGATTGCAGCTGATACTGCTACTGGCGGTGTGTTATAGCACACAAGGGCCAGCAAAGGCTGGCCAGGGTTTCAGTCTCAGTTTGGCAATGACCAGGCAGAATCAGAAATGAGAGCATCCAAGAAACAACCACAACCAGTGCCTTCTCCAAGTTCTGCAGTTTCATTTAAGCTAGGGGAAAAGCTAACACATTTCTCTGCTGCTTTTATCAGAGGAAGCCAACTCATCTGTTCAGGCTTCCAGCCTCACCAGATTCCAGCGAAGGGTCCTTGTGGTCATAATAATTAAGGACTTATTGAAAAGGATTAGCAATAAGCGCTAAATTCAAAAGATAATTTGCAGCCTTGAAAAAATAAAAATGAATTTACTTAATAAAATGCAGTAGCAGTTTAAGATGCCACCCCACAAACATGTGTAACATTAAGTGCTCTGAATGAGAAATCTGGGGATTTCTTACACTGTTCTTTTCTGTTCCATGTGAACCAAACTTAAAAAAAAAAAAAAAAGGTAAAAAGAAAAGAAGTCAGATTTTTTTACAGAATGGGAAGAATTTCCAGATGCAACTCACATAAAGACCATAACTGAAATTTTTCTATATGTAACTACAGATAATGCCACGGAACACCCCCTTTTCTTTAATGTTACATCCCATAATGGGGCTGTGGTTTTAATCTGTGTGGGCCCAAATCCTGGCTCTACAGATGTAAGCTGTGTGACATCAGGAAATATCATGAGCCTCACCTACCACATCTGTAGAGTGGATCAATAGAGTAGATGCCAACTAAAGTTGGTGTAAGGATTAAATGAAATAATATTTTCAACTTGCTTCAAGCAGTATCTGTGACCTACTTAGTCCTGTGAAAAACTGTGTTACATAATAACTATATTTTTAAGGTTGGTATAACTTTCCGATTTTGCTAGCGACAGTCTTAATTGTGCCAGAGCAAGAGATATAAGTTGAATTTCACAAGACAATATGGAATAAATGAAAAAAATAAAATAAAATAAATACCTTAAATATTTTCCTGGTCCTTGTTTCTCACCATGGCATTGAAAAATGAGCAGTTTCAAGCAATATGACCACCAAAACATCTCTTCAATCACTGTTAACCTCTTCCAATTCCTCTCTGAGAAAAGTGGGTCAGATTTGTTGCCCTTCCACATTCATAGTCACTTGTGCTGCCAACCATGTCTGTTCATCTTCAGGGTTCGGAAAACGAGCTGCCTCCACTCCAAGCCAAGGCGAAACCTTTCATGACCCCTGTTTCACATTCTCCTTGGAAGCCTCACTATAGACCAATTTCCTCTCCAGCAAACTCTCTATTTGTGTTTTCTTCACTGTGCAAACAAGTGCAAGTCACTGTAGGCTTAACAAGACTTCCCTTATCCCTTGTTCTCCTGTCTGTCTATAGCATCTCTAATGGTCACCATAAAGTCTCATATCAAGCTGGAAATTTCGTGTAAATTTTTCTCCACAGGGACTTTGAACTATTGGCCCTTAGAAAAAGAGGGTGTTCTTTCTCTCAGAATATCTAAATTATATGGAAATGTTTATAAATAAATAATGTGAACTCTTGTGAGATACCCAGGAACTTGAAATAAATGTTCTTGACAGGAGAGACATTTTATGGAATAAGGTTAGTATTCCTAGCTTAAGCCCAAAAGTGTTCATTCTGCAAAAGGCTAGAAGTAAAATACAAAGAGAATGAAGGAGTTCATAGACTCACATGACCTAGTGAGAAGGGCATGACAGGGGTAGCAATGAAAGAATGAAGGGACCAATCCCCGCTCCTAAGTCAACAGTACTCTTAGTCTCTGCTTCTCATGGCCATTAGAAATTATAAGACAAGAATATAATCAGGTGGTTATGGGTCTTACTTAGAGAAGATTGGATGTTGGGATAGTCAGAGATCTGGGAACTTCAGCTCTTTATTCCCATTCTAAAATCACTTTAACAAAGGAAAAATATTTTCTTGTTAAATTCAATTTAACCTGAAAATCGCATTTAATCCAAACTGTGCTATTTCCTAAACTTCCTTTGTGATTGAATTTTTACCCTGATTCATAAAAACTATCCTAGTGATACTGTAGAAATAAAAGAAATATACAGAAAATTCATCCACAGAATATCAATTATCTCTGTCATTTGCAAGAGTCTGAATATACTTTCATTAGATAATCAATTTTATAGAGACCTGTAGATATTTTTTGATGAGCCGGGTGAATTCCCAGGGACTGTATATTCTAAGCAAGTGCTCTAATGCTAAGTACACCCCCAGCCCCCCAGCCCTCCACTGCTTTGTTCTTAGGCAGTGTCCTGCCATGGAGCCCAGGTTGATTTTGAATGCTTCCATCTCCTCCTGCTGTAGCCTCTCGTGTAGCTGGGATAACGGCATGTGCCACGCTGGCTTGGATCTTTCTTTCTCTCTCTCTCTCTCTCTCTCTCTCTCTCTCTCTCTCTCTCTCTCTCCAGTATCAATTGAATTGAACCAGGACTTTTTTGCACGATACCAGTGAACTATCTTTTTTGCACGATACCAGTGAACTATATTTCCATTCCATTTGTGAAACACTGTCTCACCAAATTTGTTCATCCTCCAATGTAATAAATACAATTCTGTATATTTAAGTACCAGAGGTTATGGAGAACTCCTACATAAGAGTGCTTCCCGTACAGGTGATGCATACATGAACTCACAGTAGCTGTGGTTACCTGCACAAGACCTGCACAAGACTGGACCTGTCAGCTTTTCATCATAGAAAGGGAACGGGCTCATGAGGTCCCAGCCTCCCTGAGAGACTCTTGATAGTTAATGGTTGCTAAGGGAAGAAGTTCCCCTTTATTCCACTGATAGATTGCTCATCCTCCTATAAATATTTCCCACCTGTGCTCCTGCAGGCATCTCCACTTAAACTTAGTGGGTCATACTCTCAAAGAGGCAAATCTCCTGATCATCCAGTAATTGCCTATAGCTCTTCATCCTGTGGTGAGATCCTGTGAAATTCTCCCCCTTCACCTTTGCAAGTCAACTGGTTTTGTCATTATGTAGATCCCATTAGACTACCATTCTATGGAGATATTATTGATACAGCTTCCTTATTCTGTCTATAACTTATTAACTAGTAATAATTATCTTGTCTCTCTGGCTTTTATGTTCTTTCCACACCCTCTTCTACAATGTTCTCTGAGCCTTAGGAGTAGAGGTCGCATTGTAGCACATTAATTAGTTTTGAGAATCTCCAGGGATGAACTTTCTGAGGGGGGATCTAATCCCATGTAGGCAGACCTGTTCTAAAATTCCTTCTGGTTTGCACAAACAACATTCAGCCCCCTCCTCCTTCTGCCCCTGATAACAACACAAGGTACAACTTTTCCAAACCACTGATTTACCTTGGGCTTACTAGAAGTGAAATGGGTGAGGGGTTTCTTACAGAAGTGTGTGGTGGAGGTGCTCCCCTACAAAGGTCATACAGCAAATTCTATATCCCGGCAGCTGCATAAAAATGATAAAAGCACCCACCTCTCTCTGGCTTTTTAGGCTTATAACCTTAGTCCCTCCCCTATGTACAATTCAGACCAACTGGTTGGTTGGGAGGCATGATTGACTCTCTCTGCCTTTCCTTTCTTATGGAGCACCAACAGGCAAGCTGATGCAACCAAACATGGGAATAAGGGACCTCTCCATTGTTTGCCAGTATAGCTTGCCAGGTAGAAGACAATTCTATGAAAAACTCCACCTCTTACTCAGGCTCTTACACTTTTTCTGCCATCCTCTTTCTCAAGAGTCCCTGAGCCTTGGAGAGGATGAAAGATGTAGGACAATCTCTGTTCCACTGTGTCAAGACACTAAACTCTCAGGTTTTTCATCATCTGTTTTCAGTGGACTGCTGCCCCATTTCAGAGGTATTCCTCCTACCATAAAAACGCAAATAGAAAGAAGCAGGAACACTGAAATAAACACTGACTGCTATGACATCCTAAACGATGGGTACAAACAAGACTGCTTGGAAGGCACCTTAGCAGGTGCATCACATTAATCTAACAAAACCATTGCAGTGACTTCCCCACTGGAGCCTAGAGCTTCCCCTGCCATGCAGGGTCAACCTGGCTTACTGCACCAGATGTGTGTTCCTCCTGGAGGAGCAGGCCTTAAATCCAACTAGAAATTTGTTGATTAAACATAGACTAGATGAGCCACTATTGCATCAGCAGGAACATCTTGCTTGGCTTGTCTATAGTGTAGCACACGGGGTCTGTCATTAAGCAGAATGGTGGGGACAATTCTCCACCAGCCATCTGTGTAGCACTTTCTGTCATTATGAAAGCCAGCCATCCAGTGGCAGGAAGTTTCTAGCTTAGTCCCAGCTTGATTTCTCCCTCTCCCTCATTCACATCATATGGTGTCTTCAAAGATAGGGTCTGTCTGCTTCTGGTATGCAACCCCAGCATTATGGCAATAGCCTTTATTGTTTGGGGGGCCTTCAGGGCCTCCATAACCAACAGCTCGTAGAAAGGCAACCCAGTCCTGGCACTGGAATTTTCATTTAACAATTGTACAATTTTGGGGACCCACTATTTTCTAGTTTAATAGGATTACTGTTTACTCTTTGGCATCTATAGGCAGCTATAGGCAGCTATAGGCCCAGGCTGCTGTAGACTTTTTCCTATTTTGGTGGATATCATTTGTGCCTTACCTGACCATAAAGCTTCCAAGAATTTCACAGCTAACCTGGCCCTTGTACCCTTTGAAAATTTATGTTCCATGTTTGTTTCTTCAGGTGTATTTGATATCTCTCAAATGGGTTCCACATCTGCAAAATACTCAGAAGTCAACACTATATGCTAAATCAACCATAGACAAGCTCTAACACAGCATGGAAAGAGTTTGTCCATTTGTAGCAGTTGTTTTCTCAACAGATCTATGTTGGGTACAATAGCATGGATAAGAGCCATTATGTTAGTTAGATCTGCCCTATCTTTAGTTATCTTTTTTGAGCCATTCCATATACTGGAGTTTTTACATGGAACCTCTCTGCATGTCTTTATCTTTGATAAATTCATTAGAACTATCTTCAGCTGTCTGCATGTCTTTATCTTTGATAAATTCATTAGAACTATCTTAAGCTGTCTGGCCAGGGCAGAGAGGGAACAGGGCCGCTCTTGCCCCTGCTGTATCTGTTGGTTCCCTGGATCAGGTAGGACCTGGATCTCACTCCTGGCTGTAGAAATATCTGATGACTGTCCATTGACTACACCTGGCTGCTGAGGAGGGCTCGGCTGGACAAACTGTTCCCACCACTTGAATAACCATTCACAGGAGAGAAATGTACCCTGTTTAACATGGGGGAGGAGGTCATAATCTACCCCAGGACAGTTTTATAGATTTTATCTTCTGCATGCTTTTTATGAACTGTTTCTTGCATTCCAAAACTTTCCAGAAGTTCTTTAGCATAGACTTTGGTTTTTTTGGTTAATATTTTTATTATTTTTTTTATTTTATTTTTTGGAACTTGGGCTCAACACAAATCTTGCCACATTTGCCTTCAGGTAACCAAAGCAGACCTTTTACTGTGCTTTGTCTTTTTTTGTATCTCTTTTAGGTTGTTCTACTCTTTTACAAACATACTTTTCATGCTGTACTAAATCACTTAGATCTGTCAAAGCCGCTCCTACTTTATAAAGATCCTTTCCCACTAAGGGACTCAGCAAAACCACTAAATCCATACCAATCTCGAGGTCCTTGCTCAAGTGCTTTAAAGCTCTGGTGAACACAGTCCTGTCTGATTCATTGAACGGGGCACCTACATTGCTTTCCTCATACCTACTTCTCTCAGGAGTGCCAGCCCCTCCTTTATTGGCCTCCAACCCCTGGTATCTGTGGGAACCTCCTCTGGTGACAACCAAGTATCTCTAATGGCTCATACAAGCCAGCCCATCAGGTACTGATTCCTCCTGTACATCCTTAAGTTATGTAATCTATGTCCTAATGAGAGATGAATGGTTATGTTGCTCAGCTTTTCTGGTTTTGTGCACCTAAACTAATATCATTTGCACCCATGTCCCATATCCTCACAAGTTAGGTGATGAGGGCCTCCTTCATTGCTTGTTTGAATGTCTTCCATAGTTCCAACAACTCCAGTGCTGAGTATTCTCTGATTTCCATAATCTCCTACACTGGACTGTAGCTAAGGCCTCCATCCACATGGGGAAACAGGGATTTTTTTTTCTTTCTTTTTATTAAAGGTCAAACCTGAGTAGCACCTGTAGCTATTTCTGAATTTTTATCTTCCTCATCATTTCCTGCCTTCTCCCATGGGTTCCAGGCTTTGGGAGAGTTCCCAAGATGAGCCTCAAATTGTCTGTCTAATCTGGGCTCTCTTCCAATTCTGGTTCCCAGGCCATGAAAAACAATACACCTCTACCTCTTTTCCTGTTTTATGCAATTTATTGACAAAGTCAGAGTTCAGTATTGAAGAAGCCGACCTCTTATTCCTTTATCCCTCTAATTTTCTTTTACAACTTCAGTCTCCCTCCAAGCTACCATCTCTACCTAGAACATATCTCATATCACACATCCAGGATGCCTTTAGAGCTGCTTACTGAAACTTCTGCCTTTGATGTGTTACTCCCAGGGCTTGCAAAGTTTGCTTTAGAACTTCTACCATCCTCAAAGCATCTCCCTAGTCACGTGGCAGACCCCCATCAATCAAGCAAGCTTCCCAGTTCATGCCACCTACAAATATATTGCTATCCCACGATTTTTCCTACCAACATCATCCACCTAGCTGGTATTTTATGCATCTTAAAATACACTGCACAACCCAGACCACTGCCACTACTCCCACCAGGCTTATGGGGAGAGCCCGCCATGTCAAAATTTCTTCTGCCCACATGCTCCCATCACCCAACTTTCTATTGGCTCCTGGTCTCGTGCCCCATATCAGAAAAGACATCATTACTCTTCCCATGCTAATCCTTGGTTTTGTTGTATCCTGCCAACTACACCAACTGAGTTAAAATTCCTTCTGAGAGTTGCAAGCAGCAGGCAACCCCCTCCTTCTTTGGTCCCTTAATGACAAAGCAAGGCATGATTTCACCAAACCATCCATTTTATTTGGGCTTACTAACAGAGAAATGGGTTAGGGGCTACTTACAGAATAAGGCCATACAGCAAATTCTACATCACAGTAGTCACATAAAAATGAGAGCACCTGCCTCTCTTTGGCTTTTTCTGCTCACCCCTTAGTCCCTCCCCCATGTACAACTCAGGCCAACTGGTTGCCTGGGAGGCATGACTGATTCTCTCTGCCCTTCCTTTCTAGTGGAGCATCAATAGTCAAGTTTTGTGATGATCCAAGGCAAGCAGGTGCAACCAAACTTACCAGTATAGCTTTCCAGGTAGAGAACAATTCTATGCAACAAGCCCTAACCATAGATACACATGAACATCAATAAATAAGCTTGGTGCATTGTGTGTGTGTGTGTGTATGTGTGTGTGTGTGTATGTGTGTGTGTGTGTGTGTGTATAAAACAATAATAACCAAAGAGGTTAAGAAACTGAGAAAGAGAGAGAGAGAGAGAGAGAGAGAGAGAGAGAGAGAGAGAGAGAGAGAGGAGTTGAATGGGAACTGGGAGGGATGGAAATATAATACTTATGTATAAAATTTTCAAAAATAAAGGTAAAAGAAAAATTACATTTATCTATGAAGTTAATATATCAGACAGACAGGAAACAATTGGAGGCAGGAAGAGAAAATCATAGCAAATGCTCAGAGAAAGGCAGATATTAGAGTAGCAAAAAGCCTCCATAAAAGTAAAGACTATAAAATCTCTAGTCTATCTATTGGAAGACCCACTTTTTCCAGTTTCACTTGTGAATCACCCAGTCACAGGGCCACTCCTAAGGAAGGCAGGTTCAGCTTAAGTCTCACTAAATAGATGGGCAGAATACATAGTGGATTGATGAGTTAATGAACTTTTCCTGACTGGAGCCCTGCCTAGACCTGGCCAGCAGGCATGTTGGCTCTCTGTAAGTCTGTCTGCTTTTCTGAATTTTTCAGAAAAGCATAATTTCTCCTTTTCTCCTTCATATTTCTTTTCTCTGAAGTGTCCTTATCCCTGTGGCTGCCAGTCTGCCTTGTATCTGACCTCCACAAAAGCTCTAAACCTGAATGGCTTCTGTTTTGTTTGTTTGTTTGTTTTCTTCTCCCCTCTATTCTCCTCCTAAAGGCAACTACTGAGATTTCTAGCTTGCCTGCTCTGATTAGTTTTCTTAAAACTTCCAATTCAATTGTCCTAAAGCTTCTATTTGAGTTCATTCTTATGTTCTTTTATGAATGAGACCAAGAACTCTCTAGGGGACACTCTCCCTTGTATCACAAAGAGGGGTTGGTTAGTTAGTTAAATGTTAGTTAGTTGTTAATTAAACTTAGTCAAATAGTTAATTCAGTCGCTGAAAGGAAGACAAAAATGAGACAACTTCCCAATTACTACATCATATAAAACTGTATCTGTTCTTGAATTCAATGAAATGTTGCCAGTATCCTAACAGCTACTGGGATCATTTCATGAGTTTAGGTGGACGAGCCCCTCTTCCTTCTAACTGAAAGGGCATGGGTTAGCACAGCCATGTGACAGCCCTCAAGGTAAACATAGGCAGTGTTATCATGTTATCATAGGGGTGCAGACAAGAAAGCCATGAACTTGTCAAGTAACCCCACACAGGTAGTTCATCAGAATCACCCAGAGGTTTTTTCAAAGAAAACTCCTAGCTGAAGGTAGACTAAGGACAAAAACAACATTTTCTAAAGTTCCCCAAATACTATAATTAGGAAGTTTGGGAAACCTAGCCCAAGGGGTCGTGATCTTCTTTGAGTTACAAATATCTGAAAACATGCTATAATTGTGACCTATCTTTCATTCTTTGATGTTCATATTTTTATTTGTATAACTTTAAGGCCCTTAGCTTAGGCCTAGCTCAGTGTCCCATCTGAATAAAAAAGAAATAAGATGTCTTTTAACCAACCACCAGAAAATGGTCAAACCCAACATATAATCTGAAGTAAACATTCAGCAGATAATAAATAAGGAAAATAAACAAAACATTCATGTTAGTATTCAAGATGAATAATGGGAATTATTTCCATGGAAAGCATGTAATTTATTAATAGTTACCTATAATAAAGACTTGGACTTAATTACCAGTGTCTCTATCATTGAGCTGATGCAAAGAATACACATCTATATGCAAAATTAACCTAATGATTTTCATTATACACTTGGCAAAAACCAAGTACATAATCATGTTTTCATTTTTAAAACCAAACTGCTATTTTTGCCCTTGACTTTCTGTACTCCCAGTCTGTGTACAGCTAGATATTTAAACATTTTTGATGAAAGAAATTCCAGTCAAATTAAGTCAGTAACTTGGTCTTTCAGAATCAAGATAACTTCTGATAATAAAGCTAGAAAATAAAATAGAAACAATTGTTTTAGCAATAATCAACCAACTTATTCATCGATAGGTCAAATCCATGACTAAGAAAAATAATAAACTTAAAGATCCATAAAGTACACTGACTTTTTTTCTGGTCATTACTGATATTAGCATATATAGGACACATAGACTCAGACTAGATAAGTTGATGCCTGGAGAACAAAGATCTGTGAGTACTTCAAAAGTGTCCAGGGAAGAGAACAACTTGGTCAACTGAAATACTTCACAGAGTTTTGTTAGAGTACACAGCGCAGAATAAGGAGGGAGGCTTTGTGCTTACTGATATCATTTGCATTTTCCTTAGTATCCTCACTGAATAATTATCAAATAGATTATGTGCTGCTACAATTCTATAATAGAAACTTTAGGGAACATTTGCATTTCTTTTTGAATTGCCTATGTGCTCACCAAGCATATTAAAAGTGAATTGTCTTTCCATATTGATTTTCTACCAGGAAAACTTGCTAACAGAAATATTTTTTTCTTGTGATTTTATTTTTCAGAAGTCTTGGATCTGTGACCAATTTATACCTGAGTCCTACATGAATTTGGTTAGTGTGACTAAATCATTCACAATGCTGATCTCTGAGATCCTGATGAAAATGAGTTTCAGGACCAATAATATGAAGCCTGAACTGCAGAGCACAGTTCCTCCTCCCTGCTGCCGTCTGCTGATGGGTCCCAAGCACGTAGCCAGAGCCATTTTGTATTGCTAACTTGAATCTTGCTAAACCAGCCTCACAGATCTGCTCTGAAGTTGTTTTATTAATGTTAGTTATTACTTTATTTAATGTGTATGAGTGTATTATCTGCATGGATGTAAATGCACCCATGTTGTTCAGTGTCAATGGAGGTCAGAAGAGGGCATCAGAGTCCCACTGCAACTGGAGTTAGACACCATGTGGGTGCTGGGCATTGAATCCCAGCCCTGTGTAAGAGCAGTCAGCGTTCTTAGCCTCCCCTGAGTCATCTCTCCAGCCCTGAAGTTGATTTTTCTCCCATGCTGAATACTAATAAAAAGCGATATTCATTTATATAGTTAAATAAACTATATTTCAACAGCATTATTAGGGATTTCTGTGGTGTTATAGACTGCTACATAAACACCATTCAAGCCCAAAGAGGGGAGAAAGGATAATGATGTACACCCAAAGACTGCTGTAAAATCTATAGGGTGGAACCTGGAAATCACTTTGAGTTACCTTTCCCTCTGGCAGGGTGAGCAGAGCCTGTTTAACATTATGTGCATCGAATTCTTCACAGTGCTTTTATATGAAAGCCAGCATGAGCTGTCTTCTGGAGCACTGAAGACAGCACCCATAGTCCAGGTCACACTTGCTTCTCTTTCTCATCATCAGCATATTTTAACACACCAGAATTTGTCTGTTATGTCAGAGGCTGAGGGAGATGGGCTCATTTCCAAGTCAAAAGGCCTAGCTCATTTGCACAAAGAAGTCTGTGTTCTATGTGAATCAAGTACTATTGCTGAAATTAAAATTTCTCTCCTGGTATGGCCCAGATTATACTTTTAAATTTTAAAGCAGGATTAGCCAAGCTGTACAGGAATTGGCTCTTAGAAAAATATCAAGCACGGTTTTGATTTGACTGGGTTAAATTATCACAGCATCAGTCAAGAGACAGGGAAAGTGAGTACATCACTATGTTTAAGGAGGGAATGAAAAAGACACATCTGAAAGCAGCAGCAGGTTCAGAGAATCTCAGTTCCTTGATAAATTCTTGGTCAGTAGTTAAGCTATATTTTAGGATAAAACACTGAAGGATTGTGGTTCAAATTGCCTTTGATATCTAGTGCTTTTTGGTAAAATGGAACCAGGTTTTTATAAAGATATTTTTGACTTTTTTATTTTTTAATGATGTGTATGGGCGTTTCTGCACGTGGGTATGAAAATGTAAGTGCAAGTGCCCTTGGAGGGCCAGAAGAGCATGTGAGAGTCCCTGGTGCTGGAGTTACAAGTAGCTGGGAGCTGCCTGATGTAGATGCTGAGAATTTAACTCAGGTCCTCTGGAAGAGTAACAAGTGCTAGTAACCATTGACCCATCCTCTAGTCTCTTTATAACTTGTTTGTAAAATCCCTCCTCCCTCTCTTTCGTCTCTCTCTGTCCTCTCCCCAACCCATGTGGTTCACTGCCTTCCTCTTTTATATGCTTTCTTTGTTTTCACTCTAGTCTGCATGGTGAATGATGACTTAGTTCATCTGGAGGGCTGCAGGCAAGATTTGATTTCTCTCCACAGACTTAGTGGCTTCTTTGATAATGCTTATACTCCCAAACTTACTTCTTCCTCCTCACTTTCAGATAAGACCAAACTTCCCATTCTATCGACATAAATGGAGTTTAGGGAAAAACATCCAGTGACTATCTAAATTAGAGATTACTATTAGAATCTTGCAAGTTCAGTTCTTATCCCAGACACAAGCAGTTCTTTGAATCCTTCCTTAACTGATTTCTCTCAAATGTGGAAATGAATCTGCAGATGTCACATTGTGTTTCTATCCCTTTCTCCCTTCCTCTTCCATTTTTCAGTAGAAATTTGAGAAAAACATTGTTTAAAGAGTATGCGTTTTCTCTCTGCCTTCTCCAATAAGAAATGCATAATATTCATTAATGAAATTTAAAGTCAGCCGACCTTGGTTCACTTGTTTTAGTGTTCTCTCTTTGGAACACAAAATTTCTGGCCTTTCATGTCCTCATCTTTAAAATGGGGATCATAAAACTCTGCCTTCTTGAGACTGTTGAGTGAGTCCATGCAGGTTTGTTGAGTGCCCGCCTATCCCAGGGATTCTGATCACACCTTTCCCGACTTTAACTCAGATTTTGAAATGAGGAACACAGTTATCCCCATTTTGCATGTGAGGAAACAAAAGACCATCATCATTTTATTTAAAACCAAGAAAGTTTCCAGCGATGCAACAATGGAGGGTGAGTCTGTGAGTCTGGGTGACAGCCTAGGGCTCAGGTTCTGATTCAAGCAGACAGTCCTATGAGAATCCTGCCTGCATATCTTAGAATGTTAGCAACGCCCATAGGCGGCCTGAATCAGGCAGTCTGCAGTGGCAGATATGCTGATGTGTGCTCCAGGACATTTTAATGAGCATTGATCCCTTCCTGGTCCAATGCCCATCTCACAAGCTAAGCTTCATTTAGACACATTCATTTAGACACAGGTCCTCTCTTGCAAGGGGAGAGGGAAGAAGAGGGAAGGGGCAGTGCTGCACGGTTCTAATTCTCTTCCAGGAAGCTTTCAGACGGAGAGAAGAGGGTCTCACACGATATCTCTCTTACGTGGTTTTATTATTTTGGGAGAAATTTCTAAGACCCTAAGTAGTAAATTGAATTGTCCAAGTTGATCTGACAAAATTCCTAGTGGCCACATTTTAAGTTTTAGTCCTTTTTTTTTTTTTTTTTTTTTTGACTCAGGACAAATCTTTTTACTGGTCTTACTACTCTGTGATAGTCTTAAGGCTAGGCTCTGACTACTTTGGGTTTTCTATCTTATCACACATGGTAGGTCTGACTCTGTATGTGGATAGGCATATTTTTTTTACCTACCCTACTTTCCTTGGGCTGTTATTATTATGTAGAATGCTACATTCAGAGGAATCAGCAGTTAAGACAAAGATGTATATAGTATGCATCTCATAAATTGTGATAACTGGCTTGCTGTCTAGAAATCACGATATATTTTAACACATGCACAAATAAATAAGCTGATAGTGAATCAATTGATACAGAAGAGGTAAGCTAGCATGATAAAATGCAAAAACCAGTAACTTCTAGTCAATCTCTAGAGTATAGAATATCACTAAAAATTTTTGCCATGTCAGATAAATTACAGTATTTCACAGGGTCTTCATTGCATTGGCTATTAAATAGGATGAGCCTTTCAAGCTTTTATGTCTGAAAGCGGTATATGAAATATAGAGTGGGGTCACTGTTACATAAGAGTCACTAATGTATAAGTATTAAAAAGGGCCCTGTATACTAATTCATTGCCTGTTCTGAGCTTTTTGAACTGACTCATTCTTTTGATATTACACTCAACATTCCCAACTACAAATAGCTTCTATCTGATCTATAAGTGCTACAGAAAGCCAAGCCTATAATTTCAGCCATGAAAAGCATGTCAGTGGTAGCTTTTCCATGCTAGTTTAACTATTTAATGCATCCTTTGGTGCTTTTCTTTATTTTTAGGGATATAATTTATCTTTATGAAAGCTGCATCCTATGTAACCAGCCCACACAGCTGCACTGAATCACCATCAGAAGAGTCTCCAAACCAACAACATATAAGACTATCACATTGTTTGAATAATGGTGACATGAGGAAATGATATCACATTACTTCAGAGTTCAGTGGACAACATGCACACATCAAACACAGAAAGAGGAAGGCAGATGGAATTCCAGAACTCTCTCAATAGGAGTTCTGTGACATCATTATAGTCTTTACAAGGTCCATTATTGACACAGACTGTCAGAGCCAAGAAAAGTGATATATTTTTCTATAGTACTCTCCAGTTAATGTCAGTCTTCACTAATTTTCCACTATTAGCCAACATTGGTAAGCTCACACTATATGAACTTTATGTATAGTTAGATTGAAGTTCCATTGACATATTCACAGTGCAAAGCTCCTTCTGAGTGTACACAAAGTGCCCTGTCTTTGTTGGCTATACTTCTGACCTCAACTCTGCAGTGTGAATTGTCTATTCATATGTTGATTCCTCTGTTAGACTGCAGTCTTCAAGAGAAACCTCTAAGCCTTACACATTTGTGTTTATCCATGGCACTTGGCACACACAAAGCATTCTGTGAATGTTAGTTTGATAAATGCATGGAGCTATGTTTATTATAGTTATGTTCACAGAGCACACATTAGCATCTCCAGTGCCAATAATATGTGTCCCTCACAATAGAAACTGAAATAAAATCCAGCCAGTTGGATGAAGGTTTGAATGAATGTGAACAGGTAGTTCTGGGCTTAAGGATGGCTGGGAGCCCCTTTATGAGAAAGCAGTACTATGAGGTTGGATATGGACATTCTTAGCTCAACTTGTGACAGGACATAAGTTCTTCTTTTGAGGACCTGCAAAAGTGCATTTCCATGCAAGACCATTATATGTAAGCTCATTCTAGGGACCCTAGATTTCATTTCTGTAAAAAATGATAACAAGTCAGAGAGAGCCTTTTGAGGCACCAAACTATTTGTGAATTAATTATACAGGCGTAAAAGAGCATCATAAATACTAGAACTCTCATTTTTTGCACATTCCAATAGGCATAGCATCAATTAAAAGCTCAAGACCAAGAAGCTCTGCCAAGTTTCCATCCAGATGGAAATTTTAATAAATGTTATAAAGCCCTGAAAACCAGGGATTCCAGCCAAAGCAAGGGAAAGACATAAAAAGGCAAATACATCCCAAGTGCAGCAATAATAACACCAAAACCAACGTGTTGGGTTCCTAGCTTATCAGAAATCTACTTTTCTCGCTCTTCTTTCAACAAACATTTATGGAGTACCCACTGTGTGCTAAGAAATGTTGAGAGGCTGAAGTAATGAATGGGCTCCCTAGAAATCAAGGAGATACTCATTTATACAGTTCAAACAGTCATTCAAATACATAAACACATGAAGTGCAATTAGTATGATGAAAGCAGTATTACTGTATGTGATTATTTGTTCAGGCTCTGGCTAATAAATTCAATGTGCCCCTCCAAGATTCCTAACCTAGCCACAATGATCCCCAGTGCCTTATTTGGACACATTTGACATTTAAAATGGAAAGAAAAGACATGATGTGGGATGGTTTGAAGTGAACGTAAAACACTGTGTTTTTCAAATTCATGCTGTAATTGTGAAAAGTTTTCCAGGGCCAGTTCTGTCTTCAAAGAATTTCCATCTTTCCTTTTCTTATTCTTTTCAATAGTAAAAGAAAATCAATGAATAATCATTCTCTTGAAGCTTCAAAGGTCTGAGGTTATTCTGACACCTGCTGACATCTCCTTCCAAGCCAGCCTCCCACACATGCTGTGCTATTTGACTGCCTATGAACTTGCTGTACCTTTACCCCCAATTCTTGTCCTGGAATGTGAAGATATTTTGCTTTGCAGTGCATTCCTTCCTCCTTCTCCCTCCCAACTTTTCTGCTAACAATATTCTCTCTCTTCCAGGTGCTTTCTTGACTCCCTACTTGCCTTCCCACTGTCTCCTTTCTTCTGAATCCTGGCACCTGGCAATGCCATTGTCTGTCCCCTTCTAAATCATAAGCTTTCTGTGGAGAGAGGAGTGTGTTCTTCACACTTTGAATAGCATGGTTCTAAATAGCAAGTCCTAATCCAATGAATGTAACGTCTCAGTTTGCTTTTATTACATGAATATTTCAATAACACTTAAAAGTATATACTTTTAGTATTAAAAAGGCTATAAATTTATTTCTTCAAATAATCCACATAGAGCTCTCAAGTGATCTGACAGTTCTAACAATTAGGCACACACCTAAGGGAAATGAAAGTCCATCTTCAAGAAAACAGATCTCTGAATGTTCATAGCATGTGAACGTCAACTAAAGAGTGTCCAAATAAATGCATTGCTGACATACAAAGGAATGTTGCTTGGGTGTAAAAATAGTGAAGAACTGATTCGAGTGACAACATTAGAGAATCTCAGCAATACTTCGCCAAATGAAAGAAGCCAGCCAGAAATGACTGCTCATGATCAGCTCTGTCCAGATTCAAGCTACAGGAATAGAAAGGAAGCTGGTAGGAGGTGGGGGAGGCACAGCTATTTCTGAGAGGTGGAGAAAGTACTTACAATTGATAGATTTCTTTGGGGGGTATTCCTTGGGAAATGATAAACTTTTCTAAAATTATGGTGTTAACAATTACTATAGGACTAGGTTGCTGGTAGGTATCTTTGCGAGGTATACTTTGAAAACATTGACCACTTGAAATAGGTGGACCTTATGACACATAATTTGTTTCTCCCTGCCCTGTCATTACTTAAACATAAAGCACTCCACAGTGCTTATCATAGTTTGTACACTAGAGGAAAGACTGAAACCTAAGAGACATCGAGCTCTGTGGGTTGGCACAGGCCATGAGAGCAGGACATTTATGGTTATTGTCCCAGCCCCACTCACTGCTAACTGATTCAACAGCAATGTTATAGGCAGAACAAGCAGTTGTTTCGCACTCCCCAGTCATGGAGCGACACTATCACGCACTCTTCTCCATGATGGACTGCATACCTTAAACCATGAGTCAAAAGAAACCCCTCTACCCTTCAAGTTTTTCAGAGTGATGAGGAAAACAATTCCTTTAGCCGAAAGAATGTTGCCACATATTCTCCCAAGTTGTTAACATTGTACTGTACACAATAATGGACTTTCTATATACAATTCTTTTCTAATGTATGTGTTATATATTAAAGTATAATGTACACATTTGTACAGTAAAAGATTGTCAACAACTAATAATAAAATAGAACAATTATCACAAGATACCACAGATCTTATCAAACTTAGTACATGATCTCTGTGTCTTTCCACATTAAATCAAGAACTTCTGCCTTTTTGCTTTAAAACCATACTTCAGGACTTCTCTTTGGAGTGGTGTCTCTACTCTTACATTTTAGGGCCATCATTAAGTACCTAGTCACAGCACTGTGACACTTACGACACCTGATCTTATAACCAAGCTTCTACTAAGTGATAAAAAGGGTAGTTGGCATATACACTTTGACTGTGCAGAACTAAGAATGATTTTTCTTCTGAGCAAGACAGAGTCAGGTGCCACGAGACTTCATCATGTTTCTCAGTGCAGTCAAGTTTAAATTTCTGGGATTTTCCATCTAATGTTTTCCGGCCAAGGTTGACTGTAGGTAACTGAAAGTACAGTGAGTGATGAATGGTGAAGGATGGATAAAGGGGAAGTATTGTGTGTGAGCCTGAAAATCAAAAAATGCTCAAATACAATGGGTGTGACTATCCGTCTTCACACTCACCACAGCCTCACCACCTTTGAGGGAAGAATCTAAGGACATAATCATGGATTGACTTAAGGAACATCTTTCTAACCATCAACTGTAACTGCTATTTGAGAAGGTTTTAAAAGTACTTTACACTGAAGCATTCACCTGGCTGTATCAGATACTCCCTACTAACACAGCCATTCTCCTGTGCCCAAGAGGCTGTGTTAAAATGTGTTCATTTACCACCTCCTCCTACTCTCCAAGGGCATATGTTCTGGTAAACAATAGACCATATTGCTTCTACAACTTTAATGTCGTAGCTGTGTTGTAGGAGTTTGTCTATCTCCTACACGACTACCTAACTTAACTCTGAGTCCATAGGACATAGGAGACTTATCATAGAACTATGCTTTTTATAAATATCACCTGAAAAGCAGGAAAGTTAATATTTATGTTTATTGCATTGATTTTAAAGAAAATAAACAAATAATAAATTATGAAGAACATCAGGCTAATTTTAAAGTATTTGCTTTCTAACTCCATGCCTGGAAAGATGTTAAGCAATTTCTTCAGTGTCTTTCAAACATCACTTTTAAAGTAAAACAAAAGGTGGAAAGACGCCTCCACAGTTAGGAGCACTGTCTGCTATTTCAGAGAAGACAGGTTCGGTTCCCAACACAGATGTGGGAGCTAGCAACCATCTGCAACTCTAGTTCCAAGGGATCCAAATTACATGTAGGCAAAACACCCATACTCATAAAATAAATAGAAATAAACTTTAGGAGTTAGAAATAAAATAATGGAGAATCTATCACTAAATATCAAAGTGACTCTGCTGTACCACACAATGAAAAGGCATGATAAAGAATGATATACGTGTCAGTCGTAAGAGAACACTACTGTCCTACATGATTTAACTTAGTTGAATAAAAGGCAATTGGGTCATGGAGATCTTTCTAGTAGTTTCATAAATCTGAAATTTTTGAAAGAGCTTATTGATATGGTCCTCTCTGAACTTGGTGCTGTGACCATTTCCAAACATGGTGCTGTGGCCCTGTCTGAGCTTGGTGCAGGACCTGGACTCCCTACGCTTCCACCAGGAAGATGACAAGTAAAAATCAAAGAGGCCACCAGAGGACAAAGGTCCCTATGAGACCCACATACTAATTTCTCCAAATTAAAATGCACCAACTTCAGATTCACTCTCATCCTCTGAATTTATGGCTTCGTCTGCCTTTGGATTGAGGAGCTGAAAACCTGTCTGCTTTCTAGGCAGACCCAGTACTTTTTTGAGCTGTGCTTTGCAATCTTCTTTCTGATTTTCAATGTTCAATAATATTGTCAGTGACCCATGAAGAATCATTTCAGCCGAGCAGTGTACAGAGACTTTTGTCTTCTTCATCACCAGATTATTGCAAAGCAGTATAAGAAGAGCACCAGTGTTCTTCCAGCCAGGCTGGAGGTCCTGTTTTCCCAGTTAAGATCTTTTACTAAGCTGTACTGAGTGGGACAAAGTGTTGTCAGGGTGTATTTGATTTCACAGTAAAGGCTGGAACTTATAGCAGTGGGAGAATACAAGTCTTGAAAATAAAGTCATTTTTACATCTGAGATGAGCACCTCAAAGATCAGTCTTCCGGAGAAAACACTCTTCTTTTAACCAAACATTTACAACATTCCCCCATTTGTCAGTATTCATGAAACACAGAAATTTCTTGACATCTAGAGCTTGGATTCTGCTGCCTTTGAATGAATGGATGGCAAGGCCGTAAACTTTATTCTTGCTCTCTCAAAAAGTTGCTAATGTCTGTACTACCTGACTCACACCTGGGCCTCCAAGCCAGCATTCCAGTATAGCCCAGTCAGTAAATTTTATGAAATAACCTTCATTGCGACCAATTTTGAGAACGATAGATCCCAAAGAAGATCTGAAATATTAGCTAACACTTGTAAAATCACACAAATGTTAACCAGAGAGCTGAGAATGGTACCCTGTCTCTCTCTAAAGCAGAACAACACTGTTCCTTTAGGAGAGGAACTTTCCATTTCATTTAATTGGACTAGATGTTCATTTATTTCTCCCAATCTGATGAGACACTAGATGATCTGAGCCATTAGAAGAAAGTAAGTTGTTAGACATTGAAGAGTATACCTCTCTTCCCAACATTTTGAGAGGTGGACACAGGAGAATCAAGAATTCAAGAATAGCATGGACTACATGAGACTCTTTCTGAAATCACCTCCCAATCAGAAAAAAAAAAAATGGATAAGGAAAGGAAGATGTGAATTCCTAGTATATATTCTAAATTGTATGCTTTGTATCAGAATCAAGTTATGGAAACATTGTAATGTGCACATTATATTAAAGTGTTTTCTAGGTTTCTCTCCAATGTTTTACTAAGTTTTGGAAACCCAGAACTTAGCTCCAGGTGTTAATGGTGCCATGAAGATGGAGAGAATACAACTGAAGATGTAAGATTTTCACCATCCTTTTAACTGGTTCATTATTTTAAACAAGTGGAGAATTTCTCCCACCCAGATATATGTTATCTATTTTAACCATTCTCAATCTGAATATCACTCTTTTTGTTTGTTTGTTTGTTTGTTTGTTTGTTTTGTTGGACAAAAAGTTTATTTTGGCTTACAGTTCCAGAGAGAGAGAGTCCATAATGGAACAGAGTGAATGGGAAATGGGGTGGGGCTAAACCCTCAAAGGCTGCCCCAAGAACTTACTTCCTCCAGCAAGTTCTGCAACTTCCCCAAAGAGTGTCACCAACTGGGGACCAAATATTCAAATACATTTCTCATTCATTTCACAGCACTGCTTTATTTTCTTCTAAGATTTAAGTTTTACTTACTACTTTCATTTTATTTTTGTGAGTGTTGTGCCTGCATGTTAAGTACACTTGTGTCATGCAATGCCCACAGAGGTCAGAAGAGGATATCAGATCCCCTGGAACTGGAGTTACAGACAGTTGTTAGCCACCATTTGGGTGCTGGAAATTGAACCAGCAAAGAACAGGCAGTGCTCTTAACCGCTGAACCATCTATCCAGCCCCTTCATCTGAGAATTGTTTATTTAACCCTTCCAGTTAGGTTTCTGATCCATGTTGAGTGGATTTTTCACTTTTGTGTCTATGTGTGAGTGGGCATGCAGTGGCACTCTTGTGGGGGTCAGAGAGCACCTTTGTGAACTCTATTCTCTCCTTCCACTTTATGTGGGTTCTGGGTGTTGAACTCAAGTCACTAGGCTTGCAGAGGGAGATGGCTAGCTGAGCCGTCTAGTGTGCCCTGTTTTTTGGGAGTTAAGTTTTATATATCCAATGAGGGTCCAGCTTCATTCTTTTGCATGTCGATATCTAGTTACCTGAACACCATTTGTTGAAAAGACGTTTTTCCCCTCACTGAGATGATCATGGCACCCTTATTGAAAAGCAGTTGACCTTAGCTATATGGGTTTTGTTAAACTTACAGATATGTGAATAAAGCTAAATATAGAATTGTCATACAGTCAGCATTTCTGCTTTTCTGCTCAAAAGACTGAAAAGGCACTAAAAATATGCATGCATTGATATCAAGTGCGCTACTCATAATGTTAGAATTTAGAGAGTGGGAAGGGAAGCAAAGTCGGGAAAAACAACCAAGGCTAGACTTTCAACAGGACAAGACTGCGTTCATTCAAGCACAGCAGGGGAGCCACCTGCTGAAGCAGGACAGGCGGCCATCTTGAGCACCAGGCTGTCTCAAACAGTTCCCCTTCAGTTTCGGGAGTGATCTATCTGGGTGTGATTGATCAATAAGGTCAGTTTCACAGAGACAGATAAGGCCAGCCATGGTTTCAGAGGACTCCTGGCTTTCTGAAATCGGGGCACAGTAACCAAAATGGAGAAACAGCCTTAAAATAAGTACTGAGACAGTCTATTCCTGAGCCGAATCGGATTGCTCATGGCCTGGGAGCAGGGATCTACACTGTCCTCCAAGGGGCAGCAGCTGCTGTGGGCTAAATGCGCAGTTTCCTTCCCCGGCCTCCCGCCACACCCCTGGCTTCAGGGCTTTTGAACAGGTGCCATGAGGATCCACCTGCTCCTGGCGTTGGGGCTGGGTGTGAGAGCCCTGATCCAGCAGCAAGGACAAGCTCCCTGAGTATCACTCTTACTGACATTTTTAAGAAAACTGAGCAAACCAAGGCTCGGGAAAGTTAAACTTTGACCCAATTTTCTTTGAATAGGAACAAGTTTATGCTTGTTTCTTCCCAAGTCCCATGTGGTTTCAAAGCCATGCTTTTCTCTGAGCCTGACTCTTTTGCTCACTAGAGATGGAATACAAAACTTCACCTGAACTTCAAGAACAGCTGGGAACATGTTTGTGTGAATTTGTGTATGTTGCAGTAACTTATGTGTGAATATCATTTGAACAGTCACACTCTCGATTCACCTACCCCTAGACCAAACTCAAGAGCAGTGTTGTGTAGTAAACTCCATTCAATCGTGGTGCTTTAAGAGCTACTCAAAACATGAATAATATGCTACTCAAAAAATAACTACACACACAAGTACCTAAGATCTTTATGGTCACTACTTTGGAGCTGGTAAATTATATTCCTTGAGCCTTTAACATTGTCACATTTCTATCTTTTGTTCCTTGGCCCTGACTTCTTTTTCTTACTTTTTGAACCCAGTATACATATTCTTTATATTTATGTATGTATATATAACTTATGCATAAATAATATGATTTATGTGAAAAGCATTAGAAGAGGCCATGAATAGACATAGAAGTCACAGGTCTTTGGAATACATTAATTACTAGAGCAGGCATAAAGCCCTGGCCTGGTAACATTTATTTTTTTACACAACACATAAGAAAACACACATCAAGGGTGATAAATCACATGCTATGCCAGCAATTAAAGGGATTATGGAAAGTTGGAAGCATCTAGGAGCCTACAGAAATAGGGATAGAAATGTGGGTTTCACTTTTAGCCTCTTTAAGAAGTTGAAAGAAAACAAATACATAAAGGAAGAGAAAAAGCAACCCGTTGGATGCTGAGGAGAGAGAGGAAGACTGAACAACTAGAGAGAAGATCCTACCTAAGAGAAGAGCATGCTTGTATTGATACATTCAATGAATAGCAAGGAAGAGTGTCCATGTGGCTGGAAAAGTATCAAAGGAGAGATGACAGACGCTGAGAGCTGTACCTCACCCTGCCTTATATTAAGGACTTTGCAATATACTCTATGACAGGGAAACGCCTGCAGTTTTTAAGGCAAGACTGACTTCCTTTGACTGACTGTTTATAAGTACCACTCCAGCAGCTATGCTGAGAGTAGTTTGTGAGATAGAATGGTTGGAAGCATGAAGTCTGCTTGAATTCAGGTTTTAGATAATGTCAACGTGGCTCAGAATGATAGAGAAGGAGGTGTCAATAAATTGCCAGATCTTGAAGTCCTGTGAATGTCAATCTAGTAAGATTTCCTGAATCTCTGGGTGTAGAGTAAAAATGAAAAATGGTAGTAGAAAATATGTCTAGATTTTAGTCTGCACAGCTTGAAAGAAAATGTTATAACTTACTGAGTTGGAAAAAATTACAGGCAAAGGAGATTTGGGAATAGGATGGGGCTCAAAATCAACAACTCTGCCTGAGAAGTTGAGACTGAGATACCTATTAGAGTTCTAAGTAGAAGGTCACATTGACACTTGGCTATAGACATCCAGAATTCAGTAGAGTCTAGATGAAACAAATGCTAGGCGTAGAGATTTTCATTATCAGAATACAGATATTACACACACTCTGAATTAAAGAAGTAACTTGGAGAGTGTCCACTAGAGAGAAGAATGGGATCTACTAAAAAGTTCTAATGTATAGAATTTAAGCAAAGAAACAGACACATATAAAGAATAGAAACTAATAACCTAGTATGGAGCACCATAGAGGTAAGTGACCACACTGTCTATAAAGAGTGACTGAGGGAGGTGATATACAGTTCTAATACCAGTGGCTGAGAAGGGAGGACTACATAGTGAGACCTTGTATTACAAAGTCAGAAAAGAAATGAGAAGGAGGTGGTCCTGGACAAGGAAGAAGAGGAGAAGGAGGAGGAGGAGGAGGAGGAGGAGGAGGAGGAGGAGGAGGAGGAGGAGGAGGAGGAGGAGGAGGAGGAGGAAGAGGAGGAGGAGGAGGAAGAGGAGGAGGAGGAGGAGCAGGAGCAGGAGGAGGAGGAGGAGGAGGAGGAGAGACAGGGAGAGGGGAAAGAAGAGGAGGCGATAGGAGGGCCAGGAGAAGAAGGAGGCAGAGATAACTGTAAGCTCTGCAGTTAATGTGCTATTCTTGAATTACAAACACAGCTCTGTTTGTACAATGCCACTTGAACATTCAAAGCATGATTTTTATCTCGCTAACCCTCAGTTTTCTCATGTGAAAGATGCAATTATCAATAGCACCTACTTCACAAGTATTCTATGAACATTAAGAAAATAATATGTGAGAACCCCTTAGCCAAGTGTCTCACACATAGTAACTTTTTAGCAAATATTAGTTACTATTATTTCTCTTAAAGCCAATAGCATTAAGCTTTTGAGAAATTCTACTCTAAAGGGAAGTACATCAGTGGGAGTTGTAAGTTTAGATAGTTTTAAATATGATTCTGGTTCTTTTTTGTCACAAAAGCATCTATAGAATATTATTCAAGTGTGGTGTCTCACAAGCATTACTTGAAGCAGGAAGAACAAAATTCATGGTACACTTATTCAATAAACTGTTATAAATGGTTTCCATTTTATGAATGCAGCAACAGTTTTGATGTCCCTGGAACTTGTTAAACAGAATTCATCTGTATTATTGCTCAGATCCAACCTCATTCTTCTCTTAAGAAAGTTTTAAAAGCATAGAGCTTAGACCTCCATCTGTAGGCTACTGAGTTGCCAGATTATTCAAGCTGCCACTGAAGCATCACCTTTTAAAATAAGCATGTGCTGAGAAAAGAAACTTCTTTGATGAGTGGTGAGAGGTCCATTTGTCTGTGATAAAAGGATATGAATAGCAAACTGTGTTGGTCCAGAGAAGTGACAGAAGTAGGTTCTCCTCTGGAGTCTATGGCCTCTCCAGCCATGTGTACTTTCACAACTGGCCAAATGCAGAGAATAAGTGAAGATGAGGTACCCGATCATATATGATACAACTACAATGCAACCTCTACACCTAAGGCCCAGGGAACATTGAGGAAGATGAGGTAGGGGGGGAGATGTAAAAGTCATAAGGACAAGATACATGCTGCAAGTTAATGTAGTCTAGATATAATGCTGTGCCAACAGAATCTCCACAATATGGTAATCTAATGAGACCTTTATGATGACAAAACCAGTTGACATGCCAAAGTGGATACGGAGTGGGGGATGGGGGGAGTGTCACCTCAGGATGAAGAAGCACAGGCAATAGGCAATCAATGGATGTTGAGGGAGGAAGAGTCAATTTCCTCCAGAGACTAGCTCCCTGAGATGCTATCTAATCCCAAGTGAGCAACCCTAAACACAGGTACACACGAGCACCATTAAATGCTCTTAGAGCATTATACACTTACATGTGTCTAAGTATATTTAACAGTAATATCAAAGAAGAGGACAAGAAATTGAGAGGGGCTGGGTGGGGGCTAGAAGCACGGGAATAATGCAAAGACCATACTCATTTATAAAATTCACCAAAAATAAAGAAAGTAAATAAATAAGTGAATAAACAAAATGAAAGAAGCATATGCTGTGGTTCCTGGAAACCATTTCTCCCTGCTCACTTAGAGGTCATGATGCTACTGATCCAATACTCTATAGGAGCGTCAAATAATGTTTATTTCTCTAGGATGAAAGAATCTAAAATGTCAATAGGAAGAGCCAAGTGGCAATGCCACCAGCGGATCCTGACAATCCCTGAGGTACACATAAGTCATAGAAAGACTGAACTGCATCACTGCTGAAAAGAAAAAATAAATAAATCTGAGTGAATGTAAACTGGCCTCACCCTTCCTAGCAGGACTATTGTCATTAATGATTATTGTAGCAGTGGGTGTCATTTTCTTCAGGGGAATAATGACATACAAGTTGCTCAACTAAATTGCCTTCCAACCATACTCAGGCAAGTAATTCTTATTAAACTCAGTGGGTCGTACACAAAAAGAAGACATGGAGGTAGGTAGGGGACTTATTTAGAAGATGAGTTCCAGTGGGAAAGGGAGAAGATTCAGGAAGGGACTGGGTGGTGAAAATAACCAAAATCCATCATATAATTTATATATAAATATATGAAATTGCCTACAACAACAGCGAAAATTCATTGACTTATTTCAGAGCCAGAATTTACCACATTCTGTTTCTCAGTCTCATTCTCAAGTATGCTTTGAGGTATCTGGAGTATGACTAAAGTCATTTACTTACTAAAACCTAAGGTATTTAGGAAAGAAATTTTTCCAGATTTTGCACGCTGGAAGTGAGGGAAAGGTTGGCTGACTTGGTGGGAACGTTCGTTAGGAAAGGGAACACTGGGGACCCCACAGGTGGGACCCCAGATGGAGTTCAGTTTTGACCGTGATGACTTGAGACTCCTGTTAGATATGTTTAAGTGGACATGTCAGGAAAGTGTTTAGATATACATACAAGCTAATGATCAAGGAAAATCTTCGAGCTAGTGATAAAGGTTTGGGGAGTAAGGCATCCAGGTTACCACCTGAAGCCTTGAATCCAGGGGGGAAATTAGGCCAAATGACAAACTAGAGTCTAAGACTATTGGTGAAGAAATCCAATAGTAAAACCTCAAGCCATATCGGGGGAGACGGCTCTGTGGGTAAAAGTTGTCATAAAAGTCTGATAACCTGAGTTCAGATCCCCAGAAACCACATGAACACCAGATACAGTAGCACAGTATCAGGAATGCCAGAGTCAGTGCCTCTACAGGGAGGCAGATGGCAGGGACAGGAAAACTGTCAGGAGTTTAAGGGCCAGTTTGACTGACAGGAACTGCAATGAACAAGAAAGGCCCAGTCTCAAACAGGATGGAAGGCAAGGACTGACACCAGAGGTTATCCTCTGACCTCTACACACATGATATACGGCATTCACCTGTCCCCCTCCCCCAAACACACACACACACACACACACACACACACACACACAATCTCATGCCAGGGTTATTTGGTTTGTCATGTATCTGAGAAAAGTCCTGAGTAATTTAAGAAGGACCAAGAGTCTGGGCTGGTTACCCCAGGGAGACAAGCTTTAATAAATTGCATAGCAGTCAGTGTGCAGAAGTTTATTAGTGGTCAGCACGGTGGGGATAGAAGCATATCTACTTGCATTGAATCACAAAATTACTGGTGGCTTCAGTAAGTGCAAGATGAGAGAGTGCAGCCATATCCAAGTAACACATGTTAGGCGGAAGGTACATAGCTCTCTCATGGAGTTTAAGAGTAAATAACAGGAGAAAAATAGAGCTGTAGCTAAAAGAGGAGTGACATCTGTATGTCTGCTTTGAACAGATGTGAAGGTCGGATGCATGTGACCAAAGGAAAGAAAGGAAAGAAAAGGAATAACATGTGTTTATGATCCAGAGAAAACAAATAGGTGGTAGGCCCAGAACAAAGATGCACAACATGCAAGAAAGAAGAGTGGATATCCATGGTTGCAGGTGGGCAGAGAGAGAAAGTTAGAGGGGGAAAGGAGAGAGAGAGAGAGAGACAGATAGACAGACAGACACTGACAAAGACACACAGAGAGAGAGAGACACAGAGAGAGAGACAGAGACAGATAGACACAGACAGAGACAGAAACAGATACAGACACAGACACAGACAGATAGAGACAGACACAGAGACAGAGAGACACAGACAGAGACAGACACAGAAACAGAGACAGAGAGACATAGACAGAGACACAGACAGAGAAAAAGACAGAGAGAAAGAGAGACACAGACACAGACAGAGACAGAGACAGAATTGGGACAGCTTGAAGATAAAGATTGGCTTATTGAGGAAAGTCTCATCCAAAGCAGTCTGGCCTTAAGTCACACCTGAGAATCAAAGAGGAATCAGGACTTTGAGGAATACGAAGATTTGAATTCATCTTGGAAAAACTGTATTTGAGTAAAGAACAATAATCATGAAGAAAGTAGTTCTTCTGATACAGTACTGACCATTTTTCTTTCTTTCTCATTTATTATTTTTATTTTGTGTATATAAGTGTATTGCCTCCATGTGTGTTAAGTGTACCTGTGTCATGCAATGCCTACAAAGGTCAGAAGAGGGCATTGGATCCCCTGGAATTGGAGTTACAGACAGTTGTTAGCCACCATATGGGTTCTTGGAACTGAACCCAGGCCCTCTCTGCAGGAGCAGTCAGTGCTCTTAATTGCTGAGCCATGTCTCCAGAAGCCAGAAACAAGTGGTTAAGTAGAGTTCTTTTAATCAGTACTGCTAGAAAATCAATCAACAAACATTTTCTTACATATCCTTTGTTCTCAAATGTGTTCTATTACACCTCCCCTCCAATTATGAAGTGTAAGCAAATAAAGTCTAAATAATTGTAACAAGACATTCTTGTCCTCCAGGTAAACAGTCTTTCTTTCTACATCACTCTCTCAGGCCCAGTGCCCCCTTCTGTTTCTCTTTTGTTAATCAATCCTTTAGAAATCTGAGAGATTCGCTCACCCCCAGCCCTTCCTTGCCAACAAGCATGGAATGGCTGTTCCTCTCCTCTGCTTGATGAGATTCAGTTCATGCTAAAGAATGAGTTTTTACTTGTGATTTGTAAGATTTCTTAGAGTAACCCTATACTGAGCCTCAAGGTTTCTTCAGACATTAGATTCTTACTATTTTCTAGAATCTACCATAAAAGCCCCCATAATAATAGTTATTAGTATCATTTGAGGAAATTGAGCATGGAGAAGGTATTTTCCATTGAACTCAGCAGGAGAAAACAAGCAAATCGTTTGAAAAAGAAAATTGAATTTTGTTTCCTAGGCACAGGAATCTTTATCTTTCCAGGTAGGCTAGAGACAGATGGAAGATGGTTTGTGTTATTTTGATTTGCCTTTTCCATTCTGAAGAAGATTTATAAATGACTAACAGGAACACAGAAAGATGCTCAACATCAGTAACTTCAAGGGCAATGCAAATTAAAATACAATGAAATATCACTGCATACCTGTTAGGACAATTATTAAAAACAGCAACAGATGTGCTGACGAGGATGTGGAGAAAAGGAATCTTTGCTCACTGCTAGTAAGAATATAAATTGGTTCAGTCACTGTGAAACACAGAATGGAGATGCCTCAGAAAAATTAAAATAGAACTCACATATGATCCAATCATTCTAGTAGTGTGCACAGGTGTTCTTCACTCTCTGAGCAGGTCTGATTCCAGGATACCCCTTTATGCCTCCTATATACCCAAAACATGTCTAGAAGAATGATAATACTTAGAACACTCCAAATGCTGGGTAAACTGTTGTATTCTGTATTGTTTATGGAAGAGGAAATAGTTCTGTAAGATATGTCATAGATCTAACCACGCAGCACATAAGTGATGCAAAGTGAACACTGTACTGAAGACACGAGCTATGTGATAGAAAGATGCTGCAGAAGGCTGTGCCTACTAGCACTGCCTTCTAGATTCTGAAGGCTCTGTCTGCTCGCATTGCCTTTCTTGATCCTGGAGGCTTTGTCTACTCATTCTGTCTTTTCTGGTTGTTGTGCTGGATGTGGATGATGTTGTGCCATGATGTGGCACATTCAAGTTTTGCTTTGGGGAATATCCTGTATCTTAAAAATAAATTCCATTTGCAGGGCTGGAGAGATGGCACAGGGTTAAGAGCACGGACTGCTCTTACGGAGGACCCAGGTTCAGTTACTTGCACCCACATGATGGCTAACAACTGTCCATAGCTGAAGTTACAAGGGATCAAATACCCTTTTCTGACCTCTATAGGCATTGTACAACATGGGTGCACTTACACACATGCAGACAATACACTCATACACTCAAAAATAAAAATAATAAATGAAATAGTTTTTTAAAATTTCCATTTGCAGTTGGTTGAATTCTCCATATACAAACCTCGAGATTGTGGAGGGCTGACTCTGTACACATAGATGCTGACACCAGAAACCAAAAGAGACAACTGTGCTACATGTTCACTGCAACTTGACTGGTGATAGCCCACTTATGAAAGCAGCCTGAGCCTCCCCACTTGAAGTGCATCCATCCATCCATGCATCCATCCATCCATATATCCATCTATCTATCCATCAACCCATCCATCTATCCTTCCATCCATCCATCTATCCACCTATCCATCATTATATAAAGTGTTGTATATGGAATTGAAACCTTTATCCTTTCAAAAAGGAAAGGGTACTGTAGAGATGGCTCAGCAATTCATAGCACTGACTGCTCTTATGGAGGGGCCCAGCACCCACATGGATGCTAACAACTGTCTTTAACTTCAGTTCCAAGGTATCTAACGCCCTCTTCTGATCTCTGCTGGCATTGCACAAGGCAGGTGCACATACTTGGATGCAGACAATGCACTCATACAGATAAAAATAGAAAATAAAAAAATTAAAAGAAAAGCAAATGGTGAGTGGTTTTCCTTCCCAATTTGAATATTGGAATATGTGAGAGACTGGCCTGTAAGTTTCCAATACTGTAACATTCTTGTTGTGTTATTATATTGTGATTATTCAGATTCGATAAAATAATAAGTGAATTGTTTCTAATTGATGGGGTTTTACATATTTAGATTGTATTGCCTTAAACATGTGAAAGAATTTACTATTGACAGTGTCTAAAATTGGGAGGTCCCTTGTAGAAATGTTTACAAATTAAATACTCTAAGGTTACATTTTATACACATGCATGCATGTGCACACACACACACTTGTTTAAAACTGTTACAGTATTGTACTCTTTTTCATCATTGTAAATTGTGTTTTTAAACATTTTGTTTATTGTATTTGGACTTAAAATATATCACACTAATACTGTTTTTATCTTTTCCAGTGTCTAAAAGCTCAGTGCTGACATACGACTTAATTTCTGACACTGGTTATTTTTTCTCTTGTTATTTTTTGATCGGTTTTGGCAAAGGTTTGTATTTTGGTGTTCTCTTTATTCAAAATAAACCCCATTGGTTTTGTTTGTCCTCTTCACTGTAGGTTGCATTATTAATCTCCACTCTGGTCTGTTTTCCTTTCTTCCTTTTTATATATTTGAATTTAACCTGTTGTTTTCTAACATCTGGGATCAATACAGAGAACAATGTTCTTAAATCCTGCTGTATTCTGATATGTATTTTAGGTTAAAATTTTCTACTTTTTGTGGTAAAATTGAGGTGAATAAAAACCATAAATGTGAAACAAGCAATTTGACAATTGGCAGATTTTCTTTCTGCATGTACCTCATCATAACACACAATGAATTTTTCTATCACACTATTAAATTTTCTTCATGATTTTTTTCCTTATTTTTTCAACCCCCAAAGACAATTGACATTTTTGCTCTGTAATTCAATACATGGGTTTTTTTTTTGTTGTTTTGGGGGGTGATTTTCGGTCTTTTTGAGACAGAGTCTCCTTGTAGCCCCAGGTGGAGCTGCAGAGCTCGACCAGCCTCTGCCTGCTGAGTGCTGGGTTTAAAAGCTTGTGTCACCACACCCAGCTCTCCATACAGTTTTATTGTTCACAGTTTACACAAATAGAATAATGGGGCATGTACTATTGACACCTGTCTTCTTTCAACAGCTTGTGTTTTGTTATTTTTAAAATTTGTAAGCAATGAAATGCACAGATCTTAAATTCATAATTCTATGGCTTTTGTGTGAGCTTCTTTTCAAATGAGGACGCAGCTATTCTGTCATCTGAGGATGTCCCCCAAGGCAACACAAGGCAAATACTTCTGGGAATTATGTCATGTAGTTTAATTTGACTCGTTCTTTAATTTCATATAAATGGAATTGTACAGTATCTATTCTTCTGCATAGAAATTCTTTCACTTAGTATTTTGGAGGTTGATTAATGTTGCAGCATCTACCAGTACTACAATCTCTTCTAGTGCTGAGAAATATACCCATGTGTCAATATGCCATAAATTATTTACCCACAAAAAATTATGTACATTTTAAATTTTCTTTCTTACCTGTTACTGCTCATTATGAATAAAACTATTTTAGACATTTTATTCAAGTGAATTTAGGAATACATATTTCATTGCTCTTGAATAATTCCCCGGAACTAATGGATCACTGGTTAGATATAGATTTCCCTTATAAGAAACTAAGAAATCATTTTCTAAAGCAGACCAGTTTAGTGACCTAATAATAATGCATAAGCATTCGATTCTCTCTACATTGTATTCAACACTAGGAACTGTCGACTTCTAAAATTTTAGTGATTAAAGTGACATGATATATAATTTCAAGGTGCTTTAAATTTGCATTCCTCTGACAACTACTAATGTTGAGAAAGCATTTCTTTATGTGCTTTTAGGCATGTACATTCATCTATTTTGGGAGCTGATACTGAAGTCCATTGCAATCTTTTTTATGTTCTTGTATCTGTTCTGTAGCTGTTTCCTACAAGTTGAATGTGACCTTTGCCATCTTAAATAAGATCATCTGTAATTATCCTCACAAAACACATGACATTGAGTTTGTTGACTTGTTGACATTTTCTCATTTATGAGAGGGTAGGTTCATAAGTCTTTTTATGAGATAGTTACAAGTTCCCTCCCCTCCACAAAATCATATATGAGTTAAATAATGAATTTGGAATGGGGACACTTTGGTGACATAACTGTCTATAAGTTGTCCAGTGAATGACATATTGATATTGATAGCTTTGAATTGTGCATGTGCCCTTGATTAACCCCAGTAAACATATTGACTCATCCCGCTGGATTTGGACAAAAAACTTTCTCTGATCTTTTGGCGTCCTATCTATCTGGGATGGATTGATATTCCTTACATCTCCCAATGTCCTCAGACATTTAGTGCCTGAACAGGGATCCACAGAAAGAGCATTGAGAAGCTCTGAAGTGATAAGTCTAAGTTTGGAGGAACCAACAAAGCCAAGGATGATCTTCTGCCAGCCTAAGATCAAGAAGGATGTGATGTGCAGGGCTTAGTGGGCATGCCTTTAATCCCAGCCCTTGGGAGGCAGAAGCAGGCAGACCTCTGTGAGATCAAAGCCAGCCTGGTCTACAGTGAGTTCCAGGCCAGCCGGGCCTACAGGGAGATTCTTTCTCAAAAGAACAACAATAAAACAAAAGGATGTGATACTAGGAGTTCCATTTTAAAATGTGAGTTTCTATGTGTCTGCACCTAGGTATCTGGCGGCAGACAAGGACCATTTGTTAATGAGGCTTTTGTGTCTGTTTGGTGAGGCAGTTTTGGAGAAACTGAAACCCTAGAACCACTAAAGATAAATCATAAATGTAGCACAGCTCCTGCTGACTCCCTCTCCGCCCACGCAAACCCAGGTGCCATGACATGAAAACGTCCAGACATAAAGAGAACACACTGAAATCCCTGGTTCTCTGGCTCCACTAAGGTCCCAGCCAAATCCAGATTTACTTTGCCCATGGAAGTGGACCATTCTGGAGACAGATCCTTCAACTCCAATAGAGCTGGCCCAGCTAATGTAAGTAGAGAAGTGGTGAGGCTTCCTCACTTAACTGTGCTAAAATTGCAAATTAAGCCAAGAATCAGCAAGTTTCTTTTCCTGGAGTAGGCCAAATGCTAAATATTTTAGGTTATAAACTCAGGCGTAAAACATGCATCTTCAAATTTTTATGCTAGCTTTATTGACTGATCATAGATCAGAGACCAACTCTAAATATAATAGCAGCATACAAAAAAATCCTTCATAAAATCCTTTCATAAAAATCCTCCTCCTCCTCCCTGTTGTGAATAGAGAAGAAATGAAGGTGGATGAACGGGCATCTCTGTAGTATGATACAGAGTCTTTGGTATATGTCCAAGAGCGGTATGACTGGATTGTGTGGGAGACCTGTTTAGCATTTTGAGGAACCTCTGCACTGATTTCTGCAGTGGCTGTACATTTGCTCTCCCACCAGCATTTGTCCTCACCGGCATTTGTCATCATTTCTTTCTCTGGATCTTAGCCATTCTGATTGGGAATGAAATATCTAAGTAGTTTTAATTTGCATTTCCCTAATGGCTAAAGACGTTGGATATTCTTAAAAGCGTTTCTGAGCTATCCAGGTTTCATCATCTCAGAACCCTCTGTGTAGTTCCTTGCACCGATTTCTAATTCCTTTGTTTATTTCTGAAGAGGAAAAGTCCATTTTCCTTACTTCTGTAACACCTACTAGACTGAGCAGACTTAAGGTCATGGATCCACACCTAGGTGTTCTTGGGAAGTACAGATTGCAATCCATAGGCCTTTAAAAGACCATAAGAAAAAAATGAGATAGATAGATAGATAGATAGATAGATAGATAGATAAAGGGAGAGAGAGAGGAGAGGGAGAGAGAGAGAGAGAGAGAGAGAGAGAGAGAGAGAACACAGATAGATAATGAAGGACATGAAATGGGAGCTAGTGGGAAGGATTAGAAAGGAGGATCTGAATATTTTCAAAATACATTGTATAAAATTCTGGAATCAAGTAAATGACTATCCTCCTCATGGGAGGGGAGCACTATGCCCACTGAAAGCTGCTGTATCCTAGGGTCTCTGTGGTATTAGCATATTCATGGCTTTATTTATCTTCATCACAATCTCAGGAAGGAGGTATTATTGTACTTCCTTTTCCTTTAATGAACCTCTTCTTTAGAGAAGTCAGTTTTCTCAAGATGCTGTTATTAGTAACAGAAAAAGTTTGAATTCAAACCCAGTCTACCTATCAAACTTGAAAGTCTAAGCTTTTGAGAATCAATCACAATGTATGTTTTCTCTTTTTTACTGGAATACATTGAATTATTGCAGTTATTTATTTATTGTGTATATGTGTCCTTGCCCATGCATGACACATAATGCATGTAATGGGCATAAGACAACTTTCAGGAGTTGGCTGTCTTCTTTTGCGGGTTCGGGAGATAAAACTTAGGTTGTCAGGCTTGGTAGCAAGGGCTGAGCTACCTCACTGGCCCAAGACACACTAATTAGAAAATTAAGGGTCCATTATGACATTTTCGTGCATGTTTGCAGTGTTTTAATTACATTCAATTCCATTACTCTCTTCTGTTCCCTTTCACCCCTTCAGTAAAACTACTTCATGCACTGTTCTCCAATTTCCTGCCAGCGGAGGAGGAAGCTGTGAGGCTGAGTTCACTGAAACCCTAGCACTACACAACGAGCATTAAAGAGAACTCTCTCTTCTGGGTCAGAAGGATCCCATGAACCATGAAATCTTGTTCTTTCTGGTTCAGCAGAGACATGGTGGTGTACAAAGTCCTGACAAGACTCTTTGTGGAGCCAGAGACACAGGGTGAGCCTTGCCCCACCCAAGCTGCAGGACTTCATTACAATTGGGGTCTATGAAGCAAAGGCTTGAGGGAATGACATCAGGAAGGGCGCAGGTAACCTAGCCTCCCCTGGCATAGGTAGCCAGAGTACTGGAATTTTCATTAACACTCAGGTATCCTCATCTGGACAGATACCCTCAAAGTTAAGCATGGACACACGACTGCTTCTGTCCAGTGAAATATGATCCCAACCATGATGACCTGGCATGGTGTTACAGATTTCTCCTAGCCCTGCTGCAATGGTTGCAGAAGCTTCTGCTGAGATAGGGCCACTGCCCAGTCAAAGCATCCTGGAAAGTATACCCCAAATGAGGACAGAAGCTCTGAAATGCCTCTCACACCTGCAGCAAACTTGGACTGCATGAGATATAAGCTATTACTGAACCCAACTAAGATACTGATATCCTGTTTCTGTAGCATAACTTGATATATCCTGATTAATATACTTACAACTCCAAGGTGCTACATCTGTCAATATTCAGCTGATTTGAATGAATTTATTCAATAGATCTGTTAGCTCTTCAGAATAGAGCAGTAAAAACACAGCATTTTGAAGCCTCATTGTCTCCTGAGTAGAGACCAAATAGCAGCTAAACTGAGGGCCAACCTTGTTCTCTGATGGCTTTGTCAATATTTCTTTTGAGAAATATTCCATTTTTAGTTCCTTTTAGAAAGACTTATTTTGTTATGTATCGGGAATTCCTGCTCTTTGCTTGCTCAGTTCTTAATCGCCTCCTCTGGCTCTGTCTGTCTAAGGTGCAATACTCCGAGCCCTGACCCACGGTTGTCACTGATATCTTTCTTTATCTCCTATTACTTTTTTCTAGTATTTAACTTATTTAATTTGAAACTATGTTCGGACTTCAGCTATAGTGGTGATAATATTAGAAATACTCACAGCTGGAGAGATGGCTCATAGGTTAAGAGCACTGAATGCTCTTGCTGGAGACCCAGGTTTGATTCCCAGTACCCACATGGCAGTTAATAACTGACTGTAACCCCAGTACCAGGGGATCTGATGCCCTCTTTTGACCTTCAAGGGTACTGCACAACATGGGTGCACTTACATACATGCAGGCAATACACTCATATACATAAAATATAAATAAATAAAATATTAAAAAAGAACAGATCCTGTGTGGGTCTTCTCACATGAAGTTCAAGAACAGGGAAAAATAGAGGCTTGTAGGACTCAAAATACTGATTTTTAGTAAAGTGACACCAGCTGGGAAAGAAGAGGCAATTTCTGGGTTGATGGAAATGTCCCATATCTTGGTATTGGCAGTGGTTATTCAAATGTTTACCTACAAAGCTACACATTTATATCTGTTCTTCTATATAAAAGTTATACTTCAGGAAAGCATATATGGACACAATCGAATCAGTCTATTGGGAATGGAATTCAAAAGAGGGTGACATTGTCCAGGGTAGAGCATGACAGAGACTTACGGAAAAGTTGTTCTTGATCTGGGCCATGGGCATGAGCGTCAACATAGGTAAAAATGAATCGAGCTGGTTATAATAACCTTGTGTTATTAACTGTGTTTTCAATACTAGCAAGTTATTTTCCATGTCTTTTGACTTACTAGAATGAAATACTATTCAGCATAATTTTTTTCTAGTTGAACCCATATTATTAATTATAATTGTCAGAATTTTTTTAATGTTAACTTTTGTTCTGCCTTGTAAAGATATATGTGTGATTAATGTCCACTGTGGAAATATTTGTTTGAAATGCATGAGTTATGACACAAAACTCATTCTTTTACCAAACTTGAAGAAAAAATGAAAAGTGGGACATATTTACACTTTATTTCATCAAATTAATATAAAATTTAGGAGTCAATTTGGATTTAGGAAATCCATGCAAAATAACTTAGAAATTTAAGTCATAAAAAAAGTGAAAATAGTCAATTAGCCAATGATGAAAAAGAAGAATTTGAAATTAAACAATGCAATGACATTATTATTAATATATTAATGCCCCCAAATATTAAACAATGAGGATAAATTTAACCAAGTGTTAAAAGAACTATATAAAGAAAAATTGAAGTTGGTGAAAAACTACATCAGTACAGAGACATTGCATGTTTACGGACAGGTAGATATGTTGTCAATATGTCAAAAAATAGATATTCAGTCCAAGTCATAATCTCATTGAATTATTAAGAAGATATAGACAAATTCTAAAGTTTAAATGGAGCTTGGGACTTTTTTTCTTTAGCCTGTTGATATTGAGCAAAACAATAACTTTCTTTCTAATGTTGATCAGGCTGGCATGCCTGGGAAAGTTCTTACTTCATCATTACGATAGTTATGGGTCTTAGGTCTATGCAGACCAGACCAGCGTCAAAAATTTCTATGATGGGATGTTATACTGGGTCCACTAATGTGCGTCTATATTCTCTATCTCCTGATAACTACAGATATGGGCTAGGCTTCAGCCTAAGGAGTAGTGACTTGCCTTTAACCTTACTCTAGAGGTGCCAAATCTGAAGCCAGGATCATGTCTCACAGTGGCTGTTCTGATAGTGTTGTAGAATGGCAGTCTGGATCTGTGGGGCTATTCTGACACTGGAGAAGTTATGTATCCTGAGTCTCAGAGGTTTGCCCTGAGCTGGGATGAGCCTGGAGGCTGGGCTCACGGGTGTGAGTGTGGACCTTGGGGTCGCAGTGTTCTTCCCGGTCCAGAGTTCAGTAGGCAGTTTGGGAATATGGGTTCACAGAGAAATTGGGGTTTTCCATTCCCTCTCCCTTATCTCTTTTCACACTGTACTGAAGAGTTGAAGAGTGGGAACCTAGGTCATGTTAGCCAGGTTTGATAGCTGTACAAATGCCTGGCATAAACAACTTAGAAGAAAAGTTGGTTTGGGCTCATAATTTCAGACCTTAATCCCTGGTCAAGCTAGCTCCATTTTTTTTCTAGACCTGTAGTGAGACAGAACAGTGAAGCAGAAATGTCCAACACATGGCAGCCAGGAAGTGGGGGAGGAAGCAGATAGGAAGGGCAGCCAGGGCTACGCACCCTTGAAAGTACTCCCCGGTGACCAATGTCCTCCCACCTGACCTTATTTTCCGTTGTTCCACCAAATCCTGGTAGTTCATTGAAAATTTGAGGCCATCAGTGGATGATGGCACATGTGAAGGCAGAGACTTCATGACTTGACTACCTTCCCAAAGCCCCATCTCTGAACATTGCTTTTATCGGGGGCTAAGCTTGCAGTACGTGAGACTTTCAAGTGTCGCCTAATGTAGGTAATACATAGGACCCTTGTTATCCTCTCCAATGCCTTTTTTCCTGTTTCACGGCTCCAGTTGGGTTGTATAACTGTACAACCAGACTTCTTACCTGGTGCAAATTACTTTCAAGAATGGAAATATGCTTGTACTGTTGTTTTTGTAAAGCAATTAGAAAATCCCTATCCAAGCATGCATCATTTTGTCAGAAGATGTGTGCAAACTCCTGTTGATGTTATCTCACCTGCTAGAAACTTGGACGCATGTTTTCTTTCACTGTATAGTGACTTTTCCATTGATTTGTATTCTTATTGCCTTTGTCACTCAGTGCATGATCAGATCTGAAAATGACTTCTTTGAACTGGACGAGAGGGTGCACTACTGATTTTATTTTGTTTTTTGAATGTAGGATTTTCAGAAATTACATTACAATTTCACACTGCCTCTCCTGGGATTAGGATATGGTAGGTTTGGAAAACACAGGGATCTTATCTATGCCAACTTCCCCGCTAGAAGCAGGAAATTTTGATGTTTCTTCTCTCTCTGTGTGTAAACACAACTTAATACATTGCTTATGTTCTAACAGTGTATTTTCTAGCCATTGCTCTAAGCAGGATATTATTTCCCTGCTGAGTTCCAAAGCTATGGATGAGGTTTTTTTTTCTGTCTTCCAATAATTAATAGGCAAACACAGGTTCCTATGTTATGGTTCTTGTCTGTATGAAGGTGGTCTTTAGAACACATCAAAACCCTAGCTCCCAGAATATATTCAGTCCTTCCTCCTGTTCACAGCTAGGTTTCACCTTCTGATCATGATGCTGGATTTGAATTTTATTTCCATGTGACATTTAGCAGTTCTTTATCATTTCTGGCTATTTTCTTAATTCAAGAATTTCATAGAATGTATTTTTATCATATTCAGAAGCCCCTCCATTTTTCCATCATACTACCCCATTTATTTCATGTCTTCCTTTATTACTTGTCATTTTTAAAGGCCTATTGAGTCTAATCTTTGTTTCCTAAATGTTCTTAGGTGTGGATCTGTCTCTTGGAGTCTTGTCAGGTGTCAAGGTATCACTATCAGGTGTCACACTAGTAAATAAAACCGACTCTCCCTCTCCCAGCATCTATAATTTGCCAATAGACCTTCAGCTAAGGCCGGAACTTCCTTCCCACCTCTCCTATTCATGTTGCACCTATGGCTCGTTTGGGTTTTGCATACTGTCATACATGGATTCACACTCAATGGTAAAGCCCCATTGCTGAAGACACTACATAATTTTGCCATAGAATAAAACCAAGAAAAGTCAAGCTGATATTGACCTTCATCTCTGCTGGCTAGCTTTCATAGTACTGGAAGGTGCGATGCATGTTGCTGGAAGAGAGAGGCAGTCATCAGCCTCACCCGGCTGTCAACCTTGTGAGCTACAATAACAACTACTTGGCAAAATATGTCCACTGATGTAATAGTAGTACAAATGTTATGGGAGTAACCAACCACCTTCTAATTGGATTTAAGACATGCTTTACAAAATTGAGTCCATACCTTATACTGTTAACAATGTCAAGAACCTGGGACTGACTAAGAGGCCACAGACGCAGGGGAGAATCTAATACTCTCATCATCTAAATAAACCTAGTATTAGACTGACTTATCATTGTTACCAATAGACTAGTGCATCTCTCAGCTTTTACCAAATAACGTTCTTCTTGCAGCAGATGGCAATTAGCACACAGACCCAACAATGATCACCATGAAGAGAATAAGAGACTGCAGAATGCTGAGTCCTAAATGAGGCACCTATTTCACAGTTTCTCCTCCCAAGTCTCACGTATCATTGCAGAAGTGAGAGAGGAAAATCTGTAAGAGCCAGAGATGTCAGATGAAAGTTGTGTTGTCTGGACACCACAGGCAGCTGCACATGAATCCACAGTTCTTTCTTTTCCATCTTTTCAGTTTTTCCAACATTCACGCTCAAATATTTTAAATAATTACCTTTCAACCATTTATGCTTGTGTGTGTTTAAAGTGGCGTCAGAGTTCCATATTTTCTTTAAGTTTCTCCATTGAGAAAAAATGCTCTTGATTTGAATTCTTCATTGGATATTTGATATGATAATCAAGCCTGTGCTGGATGGTGCATGAGCCACCAAGACATAAATAATGAATACAGTGACCAGTACTCACTATGCCTTTGCTGAGGACTCGTACTGGTTAAGAACTTGAGACTGCCTTATTATGTTTTACTGGTTTTTTGAGATAAAGTCTTGTGTATCTCAGATGGGCCTTGAAATAACTATACAGTGAAGGATGAGTTGGAACCCCTGAGCCTCCTGCTCCCTCTCCCAAGTGCTGGCCTCCCATCACTTTTTGCTCAGGCTGTTTTATTTCAAATCCTAATTCTGATTCCAACAACATTGCCTTTGGAAACTTATTTTGCCTTTTGTTTTCTCATTTTTCAGATAGGGGTATTTCCCCTATTTTATGTGCTTTTGTGAAAAATTAAGTTTATACTCACAAAGTAATTATAACAGCGCTCAGTAGATAGTCAATTCCAGATGAGTCAGTTAGGAGTTTGTTTCAATGTACAATTTTCTCATGACAGTCCTTGTTACTGTTACAACCTTGGTACTCTTATGGCCCCCTAATATAGTTCTGGGCACAAGACAGGATCCCAATGAGAGGGAAAGATACACACACACACACACACACACACACACACGTACACACATGGTGGGGGTGCAGAGAGATGTTGAATAGAACAAAGAATATTCAACATCTGAATAAGGAACTCAAACATGTTGACAGATACTGTATCTACATCACTTTAGTAGTTAGTGGTGGAACAGAGTTTTGACTAATTCATTTTATTTATCATGAAAGCTTCATCTGCCTTTGGAACCTCTAGCCATATGAAGGATTCTGCAGTAAAGTGTCCACATTTCCCTTCGATCCTTTTTCCTGAGGTCTTTTCCCCCACCCCTTTCCCTGAGACTCCAAGGACATTAATTATCTTTCCCTGTGTCCCTTCTTCCTCTGGGAGTCTAAAATCATTTGTCCTTGCGTGTTTTGCCAGTGCTTCTGCTAATGTGATTTCACAGATGGTTCCTTTTCTCCTGCCCTCTTCTACAGATCAATGGTCTCCGTCCTTCTCACCTGATAATTTCAGTTTTCATTTCCAATTCTCTTAAAACCCTTAGGGAGAAAGAAACTTGAACTTCTTCCTTTCATCATGTTAGTCTCTCTCCACAGTGAGCAGTTTCTTTTTCTCTGTTGGCAATTTCAACCTTTCTGATGCCCTGTCAATCAAAGTTTCTCCATCTGCGAGATCCATTTCCATTCTTAGCCAAGTATTCAGATGTTAAGTAAATTTAAAGAATGACTAGAGACAATGCAGCTGGTGGGATGCTTTCCTAGCATGCACAGAAATCTTGGTTCAAGCACCACTACTTAATATAATATGCACGGGGGTCCATAGTTTTAATCTAGCATTCAGGCAGTGGAGTTAGGAAGACCAAAAGTTCAAGATCATTCTCTGCTGCATAGCAAACTCAAGAGCCTGGACTATATGAGATCCTGTCTTTTAAAAAATTTAAAAGTTATATTGTGTATTAGACTTCTCTAATAAAGAGAATTCATAGAATGAATTAAAATACACACACACACACACACACATATATATATATATATATAACATATTCATGTGTGTGTGTTTGTGCATTTATTAGATTACCTTACAAGATAGAGTCCAAGTAGTCCAACAATGGCTGCATAGCACTGGACAGCAGTCCCATTCTGGTGCGGAAGGCCTGAAGGATGCTGGGACATCTGCTAGTCTTCAGTCTACATTGGAATACAAAGAAGCCAATCACAGAAGCAAGAGGAACTCACCAATGAGAGAAGGCAAGAGGCAAAAAGCCAAAGCTCCCTTCTCCAATGGCCTTTTATACAGGCTGCCATCAGAAGGTAACACCCCCATTTAGGATGGGTCTTGCAGCTACAAACGATCCATTGAAGAAGATCTCTCTCATTTTAGGTAATCCCAGATCCAGTCAAGTTGGCACCCAGGATTAGCCATCACACATTGTGAGCCAGGTGATTGTCTAACGTGAGCAGCCCTGGGATCTCTGAGGTTTCCCTTATAGGATGACATGAGCATTATTTTGCAAGAAGAGGGTCTGTTTTCCTATGGATTTCTTTTTGGTCGTTTTAATTTATATGAAGAAGATACCAACCCCAAGAGAGCAGAAATGTGGAGGAATTATTTTCTTTACATTCTATAACAAAAGAAAGAAACCACATAGCCACTGTTATTTGTGACAAAGTCTAGACAATTAGTTTCTACCCTTAAAAATCTATAGATGGGGAGAAATCAACCCCCCTGAACCAGTTGTTTTAGCCTCCCTCCAAGTTCTGTAACATCAAATCATACACTAGCATTTTCCATCTCTTAGATAGAACAAGAAATATCCCACCATCAGAAGGAAACCCAGTCATTTAATGTGTGTCCAGTGATATGAACTATACAGTGTTTGCCATGATTCCTCTACTGAAGCTGCAACACACAGCAGCTAAAACTGTGACTCTAAAAGGCCATGAGGATGAAGGACCTAGCCCTGTTTGCTGGGTGTTTCTGTAAGAGGAAATTTGACCAAAAACGTGATATCAAGGATGTGTACAGTGAGATCATGTGAGGACACAGAGAGAAGGACAGGTACTAAGGAGCACCTTTCAGAAGCATCCAACTCTGCCCACATCTTGAATTTGGACTTCTCACCTCCAGAAACTGAGCCAATAAATTTCTGCTGTTGAAGCCACCGGTCAGTGGGATATAGTTAAAGAAATATTGTCAAAGACCAAAAGTATTTCACACAATCATGTAGGACTTGGGTATGATGGTTTCATTCAATGGGAAACATGAACCTCCCCAATGGTAGTTAATTCGTGGTAATACTGGGGCTAAAATTCAAATAAAGAAATAGTTTTCACTGAATTTATAGCATAGTCTTTTCTAGTTCTTACTCTGTTTGTTCTATCAATCATAAGGAAGTAGAACTTTTAACTCTATCCCTGTTTCCAAACAAAAATTCAAGAATTTCCCTTGTGTGGGGGCATATGGTAAGTATAAGTAATAGCTTAGCAAGCCAAGACTCCACTTGGTTTGGGCCAGCACACACCCCTCTTCTACTGTACTTGGCAGTCTGAAACCTTTACCTGCATGTACTATGCACACACACACACATACACACACACACACACACCCCACTCCAAACAATCTGCTAGCCACGTAGACCCCCATCTGCATTGATCTGCATGCATACCCTACTCTGAACAATGGAATAAATTTCTCCTTCCCTTAACAACCATAAAACAGACAGCTCTTATTCAATCATTATCTTGTTGTTTCTGGGTATGAAATCAGGGAGGCAAACCCAGCCTGAACTAGTTTTGAATGCATATAAAATAAGGCAAACTGTGTTGTCAAATTGAACTTTTAGGAAGAATCTTCTATTTACTGTCTTCGGTATATGCATAATTAGGCAAACATATAATTAAAATCAGATACATCATGGCAAGGGACATTTGCAGCAACCAGGGGCTAATGTAATCCAAGCCTGTCAGTCAAAATAAAAGACTCTGCTCCTATGAACCTACAGCAATGATGTCATCATGTTCAAGACCCATGCAAACTCAAGGAGACAGAAAACACAGAATGGAACCGTGGAAATGGGCAAGACACCAATCTTTGTTGAAGAACTACTAGCAGCTGATTAGTGTTAGGTGCGTAAGAGCTAATCTTTTTAGAGTGAGATTCTCTGGATAGGCTGACTAGACCTCAGTGGATGAACTTGTACTCAGAAACATCTGAGAATGCTAACTTGACACAATACGCCTTAACACAGATGACAGAATGTACAGATTACAGTTGGGGTTATGAGAAGGTGATGGTGGGAAGGCTTAGAAAGATAATGGAGATTGACTGAGAGTTTCTATATGATATACACAAAGATTCAATAATTTTTTTTAAACCCACCTAAATTCTGCCCCCAGGGACCAACTAGATTCCTCCTATTCTTAAACTCTGTAACAGGAAGCCCCAAACAAACCGGAACCCTGGAGCACCTATACTGGTATGGCCTGATATCAATCTTTTTTGTTTCCTTGTTTGTTTGTTTATTTTTGGAGGCAGGATCTCCCTGTAACTGTACCTGGCCTAGAACTAACTATGCAGACAAAGCAGGCCCCGGTCTCACAGATAGCTGCATGCCCCTTCCTCCAGAGTCCTGGGATTAAGGACATGGGCCACCATATCTGGCTTCTTCTGTCAATCCTGACAACATAGTTCTTCCCGACCTGTCCTGTCACGTTGCTTTAAATAAAATGTCCTTGTTACTTTACAAGGTGTGTGGGCTTTGATTTCATTCATGAATAAGAGACGAGGAATCAGGAAACACCATGCCCAGACCCTGACCAGCAGTAACACCTCCTCGTTTGAGGCTTCTTCAGGTTAAGCAACACTGTAGGTTCATGCGAGCTTGTGGGTTTTCTGATATATGAGGAAAAAAAAGTGCTCTGTACCCTGGGATTACTCTTTGCTAAAACCATGGAAAATCTGCTATGCTTAAGAATACATATAGCCTTTATGACCCTCACCTCTGCCTGAGGGTATATGGAAAGGAGCTTAAACCCACTCCCTCATTATGCTTGACAAAAAGACTTTCTTGGACCAGCTCACAGTGCCCAGATATTTCCATCACTTTTACAGGTATGGTATTCAAATAAGGCAGCCATTAAGTCTAAAATGAATAAGCAATTCACATGAATTTTTATGAGTCACTGCAACTGGAGTTCTTCCTATCATCACAACAGGGCCAAATAGTATGTTGTGCTAGTTACTTTGACCTTCTCAGTGCCCTTTAAATACCCCAGTTCAATTACTGTTCACGATGCCTGGGAAACTCCCCCTTACACACATTCTTCAACAGTACATAGGTCATTTCCACTATTCAGAATCTGAGATAACTATCCTGTCCTCACAGATGATCCTTTTATCTTCTTTTCTAGTGCTATTTAATACCCCCTAAAGTTGTTCTATGCATGTTTTTGTGAACCTTTGTATTTTCTTTATTCTCCAACAGATTACAGCAATTTGAAAATAAGTGGAAAAGCTTAGAACACTGACTGCTCAGCCCAAGTGCCTTGATTATAATCCTGACACCACAGGCCAGTAGTGTGTCAGTGGGTATACTATTTCATTTTTATTCTATTTTTAAATTCGGTATAAGAACATAATCTAAATCAGAGTTGTTGCAAGAATGTAGTTAAAACATGTAAGGGTCATAGTATTGTGCCAAGCACATGTAACTACTCAGTGAAGTTATATAATAATGACATGGGCCCATGCAGAGGCTTGATAATCATTTCACAGATGAATGGATGGATGAAGGAATGACTACATGAAGATCTAGGACAGACAAACTTACTGATTTCCAACTTGGGAGACAACAGCTGCTGCTGAAAGCCTATCGCAAACAAAAGGTTGAGCTTAATCCCAACACTTAGTAATGACGATAACAATAGTAACAAAAAAGTTCATCACAATTATCTCTTATTCAGTTACACATTAAATAGATTATTATGAAATTCAATCCCCAGTGTTTATTTTGTTCTGTGTCCTGGGACTGGAGATTAAACCCATGACTTCGCATGTGATAGGCAAGCAACTACTACTTAACTACATCCCCAGCTCCTTTTTAAAGTTGGTTTGAGACATGGTCTTTTAACAGCATCCATTTAGTTGAATCATTCATTTTTCAGAATCAATAACTAAGAAACCTATCCTCAGCTTTACACATAACATGTGAGGTTTTTCAGCTGCTCATAACCTGGTCAGCTTTCATGCTAAGACCAATTGGATGCCTGTTCTGTATGGGTCAATCAATAGGGCTAAGCCTTCAAGAAGAAACAACAAGGAAATTACTAACTCTCCAGCTCTTGTGAGGGAATTCCTGAAAGACAAGCCTTCAGAATGTTCTCTTTCTTTGGCTTCCTCTTCTAGTCCTCACAATATTCTTTGATTCAGAGATCAATGAAGACATGGAGACTTAAAGAATTTGGTCAAAGTCACAAAGTTAAGGACCCCATTTGGCTGGGATTCAAACTGAATTCTCTCAAATGTTTTTCACTGTTCCTCTGCTGCAAGTTGCAATGAGCACTCTCAATTTTTCTTAATGATTGACGTCAGATCTAAAAGCTAAAGCAGGTCAGACATGTACAATCTAGTAACATATGAGCTCCAAAGTGTAGAATGCTGTATAGAATGGTTCTGTGCTGATTAAAGTATCAGTTTTCACTGTGTTCGCTGACCATTGCATTTGGGAAGAAGAGGTGTGGCTTAGAGCCTTTCCCCAGTTGCCACATTCAAAGCAGTCTAGGTGTGCACTGCAATATGCTAAGTGAAGATGACCACACCCACTCACTGAAGCCTCTTCAGCATCTCCCTTCTTGCTGTTCCTGGTCTGCAGTTTGGGGGACGACAGCACAGACTTGGGGACATAAATCACGGATAGCTTTCTGGAATTAGCTCCTCTCTAAAGGTGGACACAAGGCAGACTCCCCTCTGCTCTACAGAGAGGCTGCTTGTGAGTCATGTTGCTTCAGCATTATAAATCAGTACCAGGCATACGACAGCATTCTGACAGCAGGACAATTATTATCCTGGAAATAAGAAATGCAAATTTCTCTTTCCTCATTGCAAAGGCTACTTGGAAGACTTACTCTATGATGTTGATCAATGACTTTAATCTATACTCACCTACAGTTTGTCAAATCATGTAACATCTGCCAGCCTTCTCCCTCTCAGCTCAAAACTAAGGCAGTTTTTGATTTCCCTAGGTGTCATGGGAATCATTTGGGCCACCTTGAAAGTATAGCTATTAAAATGGTAAGTTAGAAGGCAATTTTAATTGTACCTTCTTCATCTATAAACTGTATCTCCAAGGCATCAACATTTGCAGTCTGGGTGACCTTGACAAGTTAGATGACCTCTCTGAGCCACTTTCTCACATAGCAAATGTATACAGATACCTATAACAGATAATGGCTTTACTACTATAAACTGGAAAAAAAAAACCATATATTTGTCATAGTGTTATTTAGTGTTATTTTGACCCTTATTGCTGTTCATAGTCTTTAGTTTGTTGGTTATACAGCATAGACTCCAGTAGTTAGATTTCAGTCAAATGATTTCTGAAAAAAATTAATCCACAATATTGTATGAATCAAGATAAAAATATATGTGGATAATTTATTAGGAGGTAGTGACATTTTTTGCACACTACTTGACCAGCACAGGCACCTGAAAATAAAATAGAAATAATAGTTAAAGGAAAAGATGTCTGATGTGAAATGCACCCTGCCATGTTTGTTATTTCCGAGGATCATCTGTTTTTCTCAATCCCAAATAAAGTATCCATATTGTTTGAAGAACATCATTGGCAAATGAATTTTAAGAAGAGTTCTTCAATCTACAACTTATATAAGACTTGCATACAATTCCAATTTTGATGCAGAAATTCTCAGATGCTGGAAGAACATTAAGGAAATCTGTTTGAGATCTTCTCAACTCCCCAGTGTGGAACCTAGAAATATCCAGTGCTTAAGACTATTTCAAGAGCTAGAGATCATAGGAAGAGAGAAGTCAACCAGAATGAGGGAAGGGATCAGCTCAACCTCTCTGAAAGGCAATAAAGTTCAAATGTCTGCCATGCTGCAGCTTCTTGACCAGTAATGTCACAGTTGTTAATGAGAGTGTGGTCTTATTATGGTGACTGACGAGCTCTGAGCTGTGTCATTCTAGTGATACCCTGTTTTTTTATCATGAACATCAGAAAGTTAATGTAAGTTGTGAAAACCAGAATTGTTCATCTTCCTGACATTAGCTCAGAAACATAAGCAGACATTACAAGGGCGATCCTTGCAATTGTAAATCTGCAGTTGTGTCTGTTATATGAATACATGTGTGGTTATAGAAGCTTCACACAGTCATCAAGACCAAAAGTATTAAGCTTCTATTGGATGACTAATGGAACAGCTGATTAGAATGAAAACTGAGATTATCGAAGAATTTTTCAGCCCCAAATAGTCAGCCATATATATGTCATATATATATATATATATATATATATATATATATATATATAAAATTCATTATGTTGGTCATCTATTTATATATGAGTATATATGTAATAATATGCAAAGGAAGTGGAAATAATTAGAAACCTTCTTTAAACCTTTGAGATTATTCAAAAATGGTATAACTGCAATAGACTGATGTTATTATTCCTCACAAAATTCATATATAGATTAATTCCCAATATAATGGTACTTGGTAATGAGATCTTCAGGACACCATTAAGGTCAGATGAGGTCATGTGATGGGGCTGATGTTCTATAAGAAAGGACATTAATCTTTCTTTTTTTCCTGGTGTGATCACAAAGAAGATCATGTGAGCACACAGCAAGAAGGCAGAAATCCTCAAGTCAAGCAACCAAGCCTCAGAATGAACTCTTCCCTCCCAGAAACTTGGTCTTCTCTCCTTCAGAATGAGGGGAGATCAATTTCTGTTGAGGGCTGCCTACTTTAGCATATTTTCTTATAGCATCCTGAATATGCTAAGTCATAACCACAACAGCTATATCTAAAAGCTTCATTCTAAGTTCTTGCTTTTAATAAACTAGTTTACATTGTACTTGACTACGACATGCCACACATGAGTGGAGAATGTACTGGACACGATAAAAGTAGTCTGATATGCTAAAGACAGGCATCTAAGCCCAAAGTTTGAACCTAATAAGTGACAGGTATCTCTGGTAAGAGATTTAGGAGATGTGATATGGGAATAGCTTTGATATAGTCAGCAGCTTGACTGCTGCACACAGTATTCCAGAGCCTGTCACTCTCCCAGTGCTGGCAGAAGTAACTTGGCCTGGAAATCCTAGTATGCTGTTTGGTAGCTGATTGGTTATATGAACAAGTATGGGGAGAGCACTAGAAAGAAGACTAGGGAAATTCTGTCAGGATAAAAACTCAGGCGTTCAAGCTGGAAATTGCATTCCCACCTGCAGGAATGGGCTTGCTAAGGTTTTCCATGCTCCCATTGCTTGAACTCACTACTTAACATCAGAAAGCAATCATTAACCACGGCAGACAGTATAACAGCACCCCACAGATGTCCATTTTCTAAACCCTGGTGCCTGAAAATATGTTGTTACATAGTGAGGAACAATGAAATTTGCAAAAGGAATTGAAGTTTCCAATCAAGTTCCCTTAATATCCACCTGGATTACCCACCAAGTCTTAAATAATCACAGAGATGTTTTTTAAACATAGAAGATGGATCAGAAGAGTTTTTGAGTCTCAGTAACATACACATAATTGGTCATTATTACTCTGAAGTTGAAGAAATCACGAGCTAAGAATAAGAAGAGTCTAGAAGTAGAAAGAGGAAAAATTAAAGTCTCTCCTGGAGGGTCTATAACCAATCGATTCTTGACTATTTAATATAAATATTTTTATTTTATTTTATTTTTATGTATTTTATTTATTTACCAAAATTTTTGAACATTTATGTTAAATTAATGTGTATTTCATATGCAACAAGCTGACAAAAACCTAGCATAGAATTGTGGAAATGGACAGCAGGCCCCAAACTTACATAAAGCTATTGGCAGCTGATTAGAACTGAGTGAGGAATAGCTGATCTTCCTAAAGAGAGGGATTCTAGATAGGCTGACTAGACCTCAGCGGATGAACTTGCTCTGAAGGATGTTCAGGGACACTAACTTGACTCAATAGGCCATAACATCAATGACCACCAGATACCTTGATTTTTTAAACCCATATGATTTAGATTTCTGATTTCCACAACTGCAAGGTGAAAAAAAAAAAACGTGTTGCACTAAGTCATGAATTGTGTGACATTAGGAAACTAATAAACTCTCACTCATTATTTTATTCATATTAAGAATTATCAAAGTTCAGTGATTCATTAAGTGCCCTGGTAGGAAGAGATGAAATAGGAGGTGCTGTCCTGGCTCGTGGACATTTGAAATTCATTTGGAGATAATAACTTTTATTGAACATGGACTGCGGTACATGCACGGTATCGAATAATAATTAGACCTACCTCATATGCATATGCTGAAATCTTAACTCTCAGTGTGATACCATCAGGAGCGAGGGGCAGCCCTTATGTAAGACTCCCCAAAACTTTCTCCAGCCTTCCACCGTATGAATGAGATTACAGCAATAAAATGATTACCTATAGACCCGAAAAATTAACCCTCACAGAATCTGTCAGTGCCTTGATCTTGATCTTGCCTTGACCTTCCCAGACTTCACAAATTCAAGGGTTTCTGTTGCCAATTAAGTCCCCTAGGTTATGATATTTTGCTACAAAGGCTGACTGACAGACCATGGCTCTAACACTGTACAAATATCACCTCAACTTCATCCCCCATTAATGCTTTGAATAAGCTAAATGTGGTTAATAAAGAAAATTGATATGATGGAAGTTTTGAAATGTGAACATATGTCTAAATGATTTTTATACTAAGGGAACTGTTGTATTTGCAATTTCAGATGGAAGAGATTCATTTGAATCAGAAATATTGATGTTAGCTTTTCAAAGAAAGATTTTTGAACTGGAGCCAGGCATAAATGAAATATTACATATCCATCAGGTTATACACAGCCACATGACTGTTAAATGCTACCATCACATTTCCAGAACTTCGTTTTTGTGGTTGAATGGCTAATGTTCTTATTCTCTTGCTAGTTGTCCTCTAGGAACTATTCTCAGTGCCTGAGAGTAGCCATCTCTTCATTTAACACATTAGCTCCTACATCCTGTTGCCAAGCTGGAAAGGGTCTGAGAATCTTCACCTTCTTTTGTACGGATCATCTGATTAGAACAGGTCTATCCAAATATTTTCATGAGTTGAATTTAACTGACCAATAATCAAATCATGGGAGTGACAAACCATGATATTATAGGAACTAATAATGTCCCTATGAGTAAAAGAAGATAATCAGAGATGTGAACAGCAAGGGAAGAAAACATAAGGGTCTGTGTTAAAATTCCTCCTGCCACCTGCTGAAATTATCAGAAAACAACAATAAAGTTGAAATTCAATTCCAGTAGCTTCCATGTTGGGAGTGAACTTTGGTTACTACCAGGAGACTTTGTTATTTTAATTTGATTTTTAAACTGAAAAAGCTGCACTGAGAAAGTAAGAGATGCTCTGAAGCCACTGAACTGTGAGTAGAAAAGGCCAAGATGGGTTTCACAAGGCTTTAGTATCTAATGTAATAATGAATGCACAATTTCTCCATCCATCCATCATTGTTCTGGACAAGAGCAGATTTAACAGTCCGTGCATAGGTATATCTCCTGTTAACAAACTATAAATGTTTTTAATCAGATCATTTCATTCCATTTCCAAATTAAGTGGTGCTTGATGAAAGGACTTTCTTAGAACAAGTACTCACCTTTAATCTCAGCACCTAAGAGGTGGAAGAAGTCAGCCTGGTCCACATAGTGAGTTTCAGGCCAACTAGGGCTTCATGGAGATGTCTCAAAAATTACGACAAAAAAAGATATTCCCTTGTGATTATTGAGTTTTTCTAATAGAAATGAAGAAAAGGAATTTCATTTGAAAATCATGCATCAAAGTTCATGTTTGTGATGAAATTCTGTGGGTTTTCAAGTGCATACTGTCGTATATATAGCATTGCAGTATTATACAGAATATTTTACTGCCCTGAAAAATTCCAGGTTTCGCCTCTTCAACTTTTCTCTCCTTTTCCCATATCTTTAGTTTCACCGTTTCTAGATTATCATATGCTGCATGTTTGGAAGCATGACGCTGTATCATATTACATGAACATGTTTATCTCTATCAATAACTAGCTTGTTTTCTTCCAAAGAAGCAGTATCATTTTAACATGCTCATGAGCAACCAATGAAAGTTTTTGTGCAGTCAACTTTAGAATTTTGTGATATTTATAGGTGTCTTTAAAATCGTTCTTCACTGCTCGTTCTTTCTCACTCACAGAAATTTAAAGATGACTTTCACTCTTATTTATCTTGATGTTTATTATTTTTTCTCTTTCTAAGGAAACATAGGGTTTGTGTTTTTATTCGATGTTTGTGAATTTCATACAGTGTAGTTTTATGGTATTTATATAATATTCTTTATTTGCACCTCCTTTGTTGTCCCTGATCCAGTTTCATGTACTCCTGTTTAACAATATCAGCCTAGCAACCTGTGGACAGAAAAGTCATAGACTATGGGAGAGAACCTACTACTATTATTCTGCTAAATAGATGTAGAATTAAACTGACTTTTAATGACTTTTAAATTTTTGTTTATTTACTTTTATTTTATGTGTATGAGTATTTTCTCTGCATGTATCTAAGTTCTGTACCCATGTTGTGAAAAGCCTGCAGAGGCCAGAAGAGGACGTTATGTCCACCTGGAAATGAAATTACAGACAGTTATTAACCACTATGTGCCAGAAATCAAACCCAAGTCCTCTGGAAGAGGAGCCAGGGCTCTTAACCATTGAGCCTCGCCAATACTCTAACGACTTGTTATACTCATAGATTACTGCATCTCTCAACTCCCAGCAGAGAAAGTTCTCCTTGTAGCAGATGGTGATTAACAGAGACCCACAACTGTCCAATGTGCAGAGAATAAGAGGCTGCAGAGTGCTTATCCTAGAATAAGACACCTATATCAGACTTCTCCTTCCCAAGGTACAGGGATCCTTGCACAAGAGGGGCAGAAAGATTTTAAGAGTCAGAGGTGGTGGACGAGCAGATGATAATAGAGCTTTCCAGCCACCTGGGCAGTTACTCAAATGACCTCACAGTAATGATGTATGCACAAGTCTCAAATAAGCTCAAGCCACACAAAATCCTGACATAGATGTGGCAAAGTAGGTAAGAAACCTCACCCCTACCTGAGGAACTATTGCCAACCAATAGCTTCGGGGCAGGAAAATGCCAGTTTTGGTTAAGGGTGTGACTCTGAGTAAGTAAATCAGGGTCCACTCTCTTGCTTACATTGTTTTTTTGATAATAAATCTGAAGTCACCCTTATTCAGCACTTCTGTTTATCAAGTGTCTTTCTATTCTGGCTCACTTAAATTTTTTCTCAAAACCATTGATGCTGAAGGCATCTACTATGATATTCCTGGGAATATTAATTCAGATTTCTTGTACCTGAGGTTCATTGATTTTCTCAAAGCTGTGCTTATAATGTTTTAATCAAAGTTTCAACATTCAAAATTCAAATGTTCAAAAATATGGAAATTCTGCCTTTGATAATATCTCGCTATTGAGTCCATTGGACTTGCCCCCAAGTTAAAAGGCACTGTAAGCTATTGATACCACACTGCCTTGGTCTACCATGAAAACAAAATATTGGCAGCTATAACCTGTGGTTATTGAAGACTCACCATGTTACACTGGATAATCAGTACAATCAGGAGAAAGTCATTCCCTTGATGAAACATAGCTATCTAACTTTGAGCTGTTCTTAATGAAGAAATAATAATTCTACTGTGTCCCCACTAGCAGTCTCTAGTGAGGGGCTGTATCTTCAGGGACTGCCACACAGTCATTGTGCAGCCCACAGGATATGACTCATATTGTAGACTATTGAAACATAGTTATTTTTTTGTATGTCTAGGTATTTGAGGGCTGAAATTTCAAGAAATAAATTTGCATAAATGAAGTAATTGGAATAAGGGTATTAGGTGAAAACGATACATCCACAGCAAATCTGAACAACTTGGTAGCTTATTTAAATTCTGCAGGCAATCAAACAAATATGATTAGCATACTATAAATGAAACAGGTAGATCTGTGTGTCAGGTGGAAACTGATTATGATTCTGCTACTTACTGTGTATGTATTATCGTCAAGGGGCTTTAGTAAAATACTAGGATTTCATTAAACATAGACCTATGAATGTTTAATAGAAATTATAATTCTAAATGAAATGATGCAGCTTTAAGTGTTCTTAACAAACTACATGATACATAGCAAGGCTTCAAGAAATGACGGATGTTATTGATGAGACACTGAGAGAAAAGCACTAACTGAAAGGATATAATGCACAAATTTTGCCAGCAGTTTCCTTGAGACCAATGATGGGAATTTTATCAAAATCAGAGAAAAGAATAGAATGAAAGCCTGAACAGAAAGCTAGACACTAAGAAGCCAAAAGAAGTTGGTCGATATTCAACCTAGACTCGAAGTAAAGATGCCACAAACACAAAAACTCTAAAAACCACAGGGGTGAAGTATTGCAATAGAGCAATGGAGAAAAGTCTTAGGAAACTGACCAGTTCTTGTGATTGTAGGCAAATTACTACATCTGTAAATTCAGCTAATGCTACTTTACTTGTGGGACTGATCACAGATTTAAAAAAGCTGAGTCACTTGAATATCACTGAATTTGTAGTCATAGAATAGACACCAATCAAAGCTATGTTATGAGGATGGAGTCAGAGATCCAGGATGTTCTTTGCACAGTTAACATATAGTCATAACTGCTATGGCTCTTAAGGCAGTAGAATTTCCAAATGAGTTAATGTGGAGTTGAGGACACAAAAAGAAACACTGAATAAATAAGAACATGTGGACAAAAAGAACATAATTCATTAAGCAATACGTATGTGTGTAAAACATGCAGCATGACCAGAGAGTTGAAAATTTTTGTCAGAATTTCTGGAAAGAGGCTTGTGTTTCAAGAGATTGGGACTCTTTTTTGTTGTTATTATTGTCATCAGGAGAGGACTTGGTGACTATAGGACTTCTGGTAGGAAAACTGCATTTGCATAATTATCACTCATACTTTATAGAAGAAGAGAAATTCAGTGATATCTAAGTCATAATCTTTCACATCATGAAAAACTGTCTGAGATTTGAACACAAACACTTTCCAAAATATGAGCTCCCACTCTATTCTTCCAGATTGCTATATTAGGTGCTTGATAGATATTTAATCTGTATGTCCTCCTGAAAATAGTAACCCTCATACAACTGAACAGCAGGGCAGATGCTGTTTGCTGGAACCTGAGCCAGCAGTGTTTTCAAGTGCCAGCTTGCTGTCCTGGCACTTGATGCCGACATACAGTCCACTCACCTGCCTGAGGCATGTGGAACACTGGGGCGCACCTTCCATATGGCAGGAAAGTCTCCCCAGCACTACAAGACATAGCTGTGGGACTTCACTGGACTTACTTTACTACCCAAGGTAGGCAGGTGCAGCTGGAAAAAGGATGGTGCCGTTTAGGTCAGAAGGAAATTGGGAGGTACAGATAGAGTCCACCTGATACCCAGGTCCTGCTTCCATGGCAATTGCTTTCATCAGTTAAGCAAGCAGTAATCACAGAAATAATAGGCATGATATTTTACCAATAAATGAGAGTTCATGGATATTGGAGAATTTCCATGAGTGTATGCATATTTATGCCATGAAAGCATTTGAGGTTTACTGTGAGGTAGAGTCAGTATCTGGAAGGTCACAACAAGGAAAGTTAAATCTTTTGATATTGTTACATAAGATTAAGTTATCAATGAATAAAGTACTGTTACTCATTTCATCTACCACTTTTACAAATTAGAGGGCTGATATCTCAGGGATAACAGTGTGACTCGGCTGGTGTAATAGACACAAGATCCTGAATCTGCACCCAGTTGACTGCACTTGGGGTTTTCCATCTTGTGTTAGAGAAAAGTCTCAGGCACATGAGATCCAAGTTCTTTCTTTCCTATATTATCTTATTTATTATTTAGTATTTTTTATTCTTTACTTATTTTATATACTTATTACTTTTCTTCCCTAGCAGAAAGAGTAAGAGTCTTCAATGAGTTCAGTGTGAAAGAGGCTTCTACATATTGTCAATGTAGAAAATCCCAATGTTTATAATATGGAAATCCAGAGATCATAAGTATTTTGTCCAAGGTTCTACCACTATCTAGTAACATGCTGAAATTGAAACTCAGGATCCTTCACTATCAATCAAACACAAAATAACACAACACAACATACACACACACACACACACACACACACACATTGTAACTTCTTCCATTGCAGTAAGACCTGCACCATAACTTTAATTATATTACTGGCAGCATGACATGTTTTTCTTTGCCAACACTTTCATAAACTCATAAAAGTTTTAGTTCTTGCTTCTCCTCACTTCTAAAGTTTTTAAAGAGAGGTTCACATAAATAACGGCCCTTATGAATACCCAAGTTCCAAACTTTACAAGGCAGAGCTTTTGAATTGTTTTGTTTTAATACAGGATCTTGCTCTGTAACTGAGGGTGACCTTGAACTTGAAACCCTCCTGCCTCATCCCATCAAGTGTTGAGATTATAGGTGTATACACAATGCCTAGTTACAAAAAATGATGTCTTATAAAATAAATACTGGACAAGCATGAACACATATTTTCAACAACTATTGATATTAAGAAACATATCATTTCAGTAAGCACAACCTTTGGCCATGTACACACAACCTGAAAAATTCTCATTTATTTAGTTCCTTTACATCTCTGTTTCAGTATTACCAATCCTACTTTGATTAGCCTAGATTAATCAAAATTGCTTTACAGAAATTGATCACTTAAAAGTTTACCTCTCATGGGCTGAAGAGTTGGCTCATCAACTCTTAAGAGCAATGGCTGTTCTTGAAGAAGACCTCGGTTCAAATCTTAGCACCCACATGGGGGCTAACAAATTGTAACTCCAGTTCCAGAAGATCCAACACCCTCTTCTGTCCTCTGAGGACATTGCTCAACATAGGTGGATTTACATATATGTAGGCGATACACAGAAAATAAAAATAATAAATAAAAATTTTACCTCTTGTTATAGGTCAGGTAAATGTAATTCAGTCAAAGGTGTATGTTTAAGACAGATTTTCCCTGACCGTGTGTCCCTTAACCATTCCCCTCTTCTGAATCTGGGTGTACCTTGTGAAGTTGGCATAGTAATTTAACAGATTTTCTGTTATAGATGTGATGAATCTCATGGATTCTTTAAAGTCCCAAAAAATGATGTTAGGTCAATGACAGACCATAAGAACTACAAATGTAATTATATGACTTGCCTGACACACACCTCCTTACAGGATGCAGCCTCCCCTTCAGCCACTGGATGGCCTTTCTTTACACTAAGTGAACCATGTTCCTCTTCCTAACTTCAACAAAGGATGGAGACTTCAACAGAGTCCTAAATTAAGGCTGTGGAATGGTTTATGCCTTGTTATGAAGAATCTGAAGAAACTCTGAAGGAATTGATCCACAGCTAAGGATACTTACAAAAAAAAGGTGAAAATGTAAGACAGACAAACTTTGCCCTATGTCCATATGATTAAACATGTTTATCTTTAGTGTAATCATAAAAAATTGCCTTTATTCACAGGTGAAACTTCAAATACAAAAGAAAACCTATGTATTACTGTTACCCCCAAATAAACACTTCCTTGACCTCACCTCTCCCTCCTCTTCTCTGATTTCTTTTGTTGTTGGTGTTTGGGGATTCGGGTTTTTTGTTTTTGTTGTTGTGTTCTGTTCAGACAGAACCTCAGATATTGCTGGCTGGTCTAAAAGTCTCTATGTAGCTGAACTTCAATACTGAATCTCTAACCGTCCTGCCTCTACTTCCTAAGTGCCACCACTGCTGTTCTATGCAGTACTAGGGATCAAATCCAGAACTTCATCCTTGTTAGGCAAGAACTACACCAAATGAGCTAAATCCCCAGATATTTCTTCGAGACAGATTTTGCAAGATAGACCAGGACTTGAATTTCGTGGCCTCCTGAGCCACCATCTTCCTGAGTGCTGTGTTTATATGTTTCTACCCTCTGCCTCCCAATAAAAGAATATACCTCTGAGGTTTGCAATATAGATATCTCAAGGTATATACCATTCTTTGTGGACAGAGTAATTATATAAAGCACTGTGTTATTTCTACAAGTGTAGCTCTGTTTTCCTTTAGAATTCTAATATACTTGTAATTCAAAGATTCTATTTTCTCTGAGCACTAGATTTGCTCTAAAGCAAGCAATTTAAGTAAACATACGATTTGTTGTTGTTTTGTGCTTAACATTTTCTTTGGAGTGCATAGTTTTCTAAATACAAAGATCATGAATGAGGGGCTGTGAAATAGAGTTTGTGATTTCTAAGTTATTTCTAACAAGTTTACATGTTATTTAAAATACACATCCTCTTATGGAAAAACCAAGATATCTTCAAGTTAATTTCTCCTGACAACCAAAGATAGGGACTAAAACAAATCTAAATAGAGAAACCCTTGATGTATGAAATATCTTGCTCATCAGAGAACCCTGTCTGAACTGGAGATCGGCATGGAATGAAATTGTCAGACAGATGAATCTTATAAACTTTTTATAAAATTACAACCAATCTTCCTCGCATTCTGAGAAATCTATTGTAGCTTCTCTCAAGCACCAGTTCATGAATCAAATCCCGTCTATGAGGATTTGTGGGAAAATAAGCAAATAACGTTTTGTAATTGGAACACACCTATCTAAAGATACAAACTAGCGTCCACTTATAAGGTGGAACAAGCAACATTTCTCTTTCTGGGTCTGAGTTACTTCACTTAGGGTGATTGTTTTCAGTTTCATCAATTTATCTATGAATTTTATATTTTCGTTTTTCTTAACAGATGAATGATATTCAGTGTGTAAACGTTCAATACTTTCCTCATCCGTTTATCAGCTGATGGACATCTAGCCTGTTTCCATTTCCTGGAGTGGTGAGTAGAGCAGTCAGTAATGGACTTGGATGAACAGGTATCTCTGTAGTAAGACAGGGAGTCCTGTCGGTATATATCCAAGAGTTGTATGGTATGAATCATGTGTAGATCTATTTCTAACCTTTTGAATAATACCCACACTGATTTCCACAGTGGAAATCACTCACACTGGCAGTGAATAAGAGTTCTCCTTTCCCCATATCCTTGCCAGCATTTGTCAGTGTTTGGTTTTTAGATCTTAGCCATTCTGACTGGAGTAAGATGGAATTTAAAGCAGTTTTTATTAGCATTCCCCTGATGCCAATGAATGTTAAGCATTTAAAAAACATTTCTCTGCCATTTGCATTTCATCATTTGGGAACTCTGCTTAGTTGCTTGTCCCAGTTTTTAATTGGGTTGTTTTCTTTTTTATGTTTAGTTTTCTGAGTTCTCTGTATATTCTAGATATTAATCTTCTGTCCAGTTATATGGCTGGTAAAGATTAGTACAACTCTCAGCTCTCACCAGAGAAACTTCTTGCAGCAGAAGCAACTGACACATAGGTCCACTGCGGATCAATGTACAGAGAATAGGAGATGATGGAGTACTAGATTTAATGGGACACCTATATCAAACCCTCTTACCAAGGCTCAGAGAGAAGGGGTGGACAGATTTAAAGAGTCAGAGGTGGTAGATGAATACATAGAAACATACTGTCTGGCCAACACAAGGTGTTTGCACATAAACCCACAGTGTTTGTGACAGCATGCACAAGGCCTGTGCGAACCCAAGTCAGACAAAAGCACAACATGAATGGTGTGTGGGGAGGGAGGGTAGACAGGACGCCAAAGACCTGAATGAGGACCTACTGCCATTTGACATCTGCTAGGAGCGAATTTATTTTCTTTAGGTGTTTGAAGCCTCATAATTCGATCAGACTCCAAGGGATAGACCCATACCCAAGAGCACATCGAGTTGTGGGTAGCAGACTAGGACTGAAGACAAAGGGCCTGAATGTAATCAAAACATTCTATGAAATTCTTGAAGAATTGGTAATTTTTTTTAAATATAAATCATTTTGTGATTACTTTTTAAATATGTAATATTAAATTTAAGAAGTGTTCTTCATTTAAATATAATTCTTTCTATATTATGGAAATCATTTTTTTAATAAATTTTCATTTATTATGCAGCTAGCACTCCTATAGTAAAGCAGTATAAATACACTGCTAACATAGATTCTCTCAGAAATAAGGGATAAGTCCCAGGGTAAACTGCTCAGTTGGGAGCTTAGATCCAAAGGTGTGTGAATGATAATGCAGAAATTATGATAAGACAGAAAGAATATAGAATGCTAACAGACTGAACAAGAAAACCTAGCCAGACGTGTCTACTCAGATCTTTCTCCAGGTCTCTGCAGTTTTTCCCTCCAGTGTATAGATCACAACCTTTAAACGAGATTCGTAAGATCCACAGTCCAACAAGTTAGGTCCAAGAATTTCTTTATTACTAGATTTTCCCCAGTAAGGTAGGGGAACGTTAAAGTAATATTTTTAGTTTTTATAGATAGATTTGGTGAAAAGGAGATTCTTGTTTCTATGGTCCTTGGGGAAGAGAAATTCTAGTTTCTGTAGGTGACCGTAGAGAAGAGGGGGTCAGGACGAGAGCTAGGAAGGCAAGAAGGGGCCAGAGAAAAGCACTGCTTCTGAGGTTTGTGTTTGAGAGAGTACTTTCTGAGCTGAAGAATACTGCTTTGTATCATCCCTAGAGCCTTTCAAGAGGGATAGTTTAGCAAGCTAGAAGTCATTCTAAACCTGATTAAATGTGTATGAGATCTACGGAAATACTTTGAACATCCCACGTTTTATACTTGGGCATGGTTTGACTCTTCTAGTTAGACCTATGGCTCTTAATTCTGAATGCCTACTAGAACACCTAGGGAATGAAAATCACTTCCCAAAAGAACATTGTGATAAATTTGGAGGTACTGACCTCATCTACTATGAGCCTTGCATAAGCTACTCTGTTCCAACTCCTCATCACAAGATGAAATCCCTGGTATAAATGACCTCAGAGCTTCCTTTTGGCACAAATGTTCTGTGATTCTGTTTTCCTGCATGTATACAAATACTATATCTTAATTTCAATACAGAAAAATTAAATTTTAGTATATTGCCATTCATTTAATTTTTGAACGAAATAATAAAATTGAACTCAAGTATCTGGCTTTTATCTTACAAGCGGAAATATCAGAGAATAAAACTATTTTCATTTTTCTTTTGTTGGGGAGACACAGCCCAGCTCACTGCAGGGTGGAGAAACCCCCTTGGTAACATAACAAAAGACTTGCTGGATTTTCAGAACTTGCCAGAAAGCGGTCACAGGGAGGTTTCTCATCAGATGGACTCTACTACAGAACCATCAGAGGAAGTCACTGGAAGCTGCTGCTGGCCACCAGATGCTGCTGGCTGCTGTGCTCATCGGGACCCAGATGCTGGAGAAAGGCAGAGCCACTGAAAAAGTCCTGTGTGAAGCTTGACCAGACCTGGGAAGCCACATGCCAGGCTGTGCTCAGAGTACCCTAGGAGTAGGAAGCAAAGCTCCTTTTCTTTCCCCCGTAAATGTCTCTCCAGTACACTCTACTTTCAAAATTTAGCATTGTGCTTGCTAACAGAGGGGGAAAAAAAGGTGCCAGATTCCTTTTCACAGAGCAAGCTAAAGGGGTCAATTAGAAATTGAGATACAGTAAACTGACAAAAAACACAAGCTCCTTGTGGGAGATCTCTGGCTATGCATGTTATTCTGCCTGGGAGCTAAAGGGATGGAAAAATATCTCTGAAATCATTCATTGCTATGTACACCGGTTTTTGTCAGCGTGTTTCCTTAAAGCTTCCCTTGTGGGACCAACTCAGGAAGCCAGTTTTGTTCCCATCCTGATCTGTACACTTTCCCTAGTGTGCTGTCTTATCCATGCAGCTGGACTCCAGCTGTATGGTGCCAATCTCTGAAAAGTTCCTTTCAGACCCTTTCTTAGTGTTCTTTGACTTGGGTGAGAAGAAATTCACTGAAGAGTACACTCTTGTTCATCTTCCTGACCTGCATGAAAAGGCAAGAAACGACCCAGATGGACATAAAGAAAAGAGGGAATGGTGGTGAACGGTGGGAACAGCATAGTAGTCTCTAGGCTAACAGCAGTTTCTAGGCTATTGTGCATGGGTTTGATGTCATTCTTCGTTATGGGGCTCTCCAAATATGAAGAGAGCTTTAAGGATCCAGGAACCAGAGAAAATATAGAAGGTGCCCAAAGAGCCAATAAAGGCAAATGAACATGAACTTAGGACTTTTTTTGTGTGAAATCTATGCTTGTAACTTTAAGGGTTTTTGTTTCAGTTTTGAGTTTGGGGCTGTTTGAGACAATGTCTCATTATGGAGCCCCAACTGCCATGGTACTTGCTATGGAGAGCATTTCAGGCTGGATTCCATCTCATAATGATCTGCCTGATTCTGCCTCCTGAGTGTTGGGATTAAAAGCATGTGCCACTACTGCTGGCTAACAACTTCAATTTTTAGTTGTAAAATTCTCAATATAAGTAGTAAAGATTCAAAAACACATAGATTTATACAGAGATGAAAAGGGTGAAATGTGAAACCCAGAGAAACAAGATCTCTGCAAAGCTGTATCAAGAACTAGGCAGACACTAAATAGAACTGAGAATCACTGAAAACATTCTTCTGCTGCTTTTTGTTTTTTTCTTTTTTTGTCATTTAGTAATATTGTCTTCAAAAGGCTGGAATATAAACAAAGTATCAAAGGATCAAATTCTCTCGTTCTACACCCATAGAAAAAAATGCTTAGTATTTTGACATCTGACTTTCCAGCCTAGAATAACACACCATGGAAAACAGAGGCAATGTGTGCTGAGCAGATTTTTTTACTTCCTCTACTAGAGCTTCATGTTGTCACCTACATGCTGTAAAAGATGTTCTGATTGGAGCTCCCAATGGCCTGAGAAGCAAGGAGGCACCATCAGCCCTGAGCGCTGTTTCTCACAGAAGCAGGTGTTGTGATGTGACAAGCAGAGAAATTTCAGTTGCCCCACATGAGATCCCTTGAGAGGAAAAACCTGCCTGTGCCAAGTTCCAGAGTCAGCCTTCAGCTCTACATGCCCTAAAGCGAAATCACATTGAAACCACTTCCATGTGGCCAGTGTTTGTAGTTCTCAGGAGGGACCAATTAAAACACCAGCCAAGCCCTCCCCATCATCCAATTTAAAGTGGTAAACTTAATGGGATGTTTTATGATTCTCTCTCTCTCTCTCTCTGTCTCTCTCTCTTTCTTTCTCTCTCCTTCCCTCTTTCTCTGTCTTTCTTCTATATCCCATTTGAATAGAAATTCAATTTTTAAGATACAATTTTTCTTCACAATAATACATAACGATTATAAATACTTAAGGAAATAAAGAATGGCACAAAGGGGGATTTAAAATGTTGTATAGTTACTTCTTACAGAATAGCTTTACTCTGGGGGTCTCCAGATACTGAAGTTCACCATTTTGATTTTTTTATAAGCAGGAAGGGAATGAATAGAAATCTCTACATATGTACACGTTCTTCTTTGTTTGCTTCTTTCAGTGCTTTTCACTTCCTTGTAGTATGGTCAGTTCTCATCAAGGTTAAGCCAGAAGATGATAGTCAATGATTTCTATCTCTAGTATCTTGATTTTTGACTTGTGCCTTCATTTCTGAGGACTCATTGGGTGAAGATGTCTTCAGACATTCATTGCAAAGTGCAGTAATTGCTTCTGTATTCCTTCTAGAGTATTGTGCCAAAGTAGTCAGGAAACTTGTTTTCCAAATTAGGCTCTAAGAGCAGCAAGAAGTTCCCTGAAGGAAGGTTCAGATGCAGATCGAGGAATGACTATCAATAAAACGTCTGGAGACCAATATTTAGTGGTTCAGTCAGAATCTGATGATGTTGACATGAGTTCTATCCTTACAGTTATGAGACTTGCAAACTCATGTAACAACTTGCAACTTCTCATCTCTACTCCTGAAGACATCATGAAGATTGTTAACCATACCTTCCTTCATGAACTGTTTCCATGCTACAGTAGAGCTGCGGGTCAGCTGCTAGTACAACCTCCAGTCCATGGAGACAGTAAGCACAGAGCGATGAGCACAGTCTCCTTTCTTCTCTGTGGATGCTGATTTGCAATATATTGGGAACTGGAGTTGAAGGAAGCTTACTTTTCAAGTCTGCTTTCCTTATATTTCTTCTAGTTCATTATATGTCTGTCTCTTGTTTCCTACCTGCAGCTTCTAAAACCTGGTTAGCAATGCCAAAGGTGTTGCTATGGCTACAGCCATCCTGTGACAAATCAGCAGGAGGCAGAGCCTGTGCTTTCATGCTCAGAATGGTAGGAACAAAGGGTGAGTTTGGGAAGACCCTGAGCTATGAAACATTGAATCTTCAAGGGAATAGAGCTGAAGTCTACAATGATCTACACATTTCAGGCCCACCCTATACCACATGCTCCATGACATCAGACCTTCCTGAAGGAACACTCGGCTCAGTTCCCAGTATTTTAAGTTGTCGTGTATTTCTTCCTTATGTTTCGGTCTCTATTTGCAAGTGAGTATCATGTCCTTCCCTTTTTCTAGAAAACAAATCATCCTGAGTTTACTCTTTTTTCCCCTTCAGTTTGTTTATAGAATTGATTTGGTTGAAAAAAATAGTGATATCCAAGTACATTGCCTACTCCCACCCACACACACAGACTGTTGACATTAAATCTCCCTTTGTATAAAGATATTTGGAGAGTCTTGTTTCTCTTTTCTTTCCTCAGGTTTAACTACCAGAAAATTGAATGCATTCAGTGCACAATGTGATGCTTTGACATGTGTTTTCATGGTGGCATGAATTCCACAGTAAGCCAATGAACTTAGATATCACCTGATATAATTACTTTTATTTTAACATGATTGGCAAGAATTCCAAAGATCTTGACTCTCAGCAAATTTCACAAACATCATACTGTTATTAGCAGCACTACACATTAAGCCTCCAGAATATAGACACCTACAAGTTTACACTCTGACCAACATCCTCCTCTGATGGCTGATAATCAGTCGTCTACTCTTTCTGTTTATTAATACAACTATTTTTTATATTTTATATACAAGTGAGATCATGTAGTAATTGCCTTCAGAATTTTATTATTTCATATACCATAATATTCTCTAGGGAATGAAGTATGTAATTAAATGGCAGGATTTAATTCTTTTTTTTTAAGATTGAATAGTATTTTATAGGTGTGCACAGACACACAAGATTTGTTCATCTGTTGTTGATGAACACTCAGGCTCACTGAGACCATGACTAGATCTGCGGTCATCATGGCTGCGTAGATATCTTTTCCAGAGAGCAATTTAATTTTCTATGATGTTTATAAAAAAACATGATTACTAGGTCATATGATAATTCTAGTTCTGAATTTGTGAATAACTTCCCTACTGATTTCCATGATGGTTGACCCCGTTTGCATTCCCAGCAACAATGGATACACTGTTCCCTTTTCTCCACAGTCTCAGAGAAATGCAAGTCAATGCTACAGTGAGATATCATTTCACATCTGTAGGGATGGCAATTATCTTTGTCATTCTGACTTGGGATCATATCAGTCCACAGTTTGAATAGAATGGATTTATCCGTTCATTCAAAATCTTCAACCTGTAAGAACAGGAATGCATGATTGACTTCATCACACCCTTTGCCAGCTGCTTTATATATGCTCTCTCGTTTCATCATCCCAGCTAGGCTATGAAGCAGCTGACATTTCCTCACTTCACAAAGGTAAGCACTTCGCCTGAAGTCACAGAGTTAGTAAGTACCAAGCAGCCATGTGGGCCTGGAGTTGTCTTATTGCAGAGCCAGCTTTTTTTTTTCCTTTCTTTCCAGTTGTCTTATAATCACTTAGACAGTATGCTACCCCTGTGTAAAATGAACACAAGCATTACAAGCTGCCAATATTTTGTCTGAGATGTTTCCTAAGCCAATAGAGTTTATTCATCAATGTAACACACATTGTCAGGGTTGCAGGTCTTCAGAAGTTGCCTGTGGCTCTTCATGTCTAATGCGTGGTACTGCATCCCTCCACTCCTGGAAAATGAATTTCTCTCTTCAGTTTGCTTCTTTAGGAGTTTTGGTTTCTATTCACAGAACAGATGAAAGGTGTGTGCTATCCTTTCCCAACAGGATCATTACTTTCTTCATTAAGATGTGAGGAGGCAGAGGGGCATGGTAAACAGAAAACAGGCTTTAGACTAGGAATAATCAGAGCACAATCTCTGAATCGCTCCAGACATTTCATTCAATTTTATGTCTCTAAAAGAAGTATTCAAGGATCTGTCTGCTGATAAAAGCTGAAGTCACAGTGTACACTCTGTCCTGTCTATAACACCAAGGTTTGGAATAGACAGAGATCACATTGAGACCCAAAGGATGAATTCATTTCCCATTTTCCATGCAATATTTCCAGTTACTAATGCCATTGTGAGAATTTCACAGAAATATTGATGTGAAATTCTTCATGCAGCCTGTCTTCCTTGTCCAGGGATTCTGCATCTTCAGATGCAAATACAGATTCAACCAGTCACAAACCAAAAACATTCCATCTGTATTTGGAAGTTTAGAGAAAATAAACAAGGAACCAATGATAACTCAGTCTACATCCGGCAGGAGTCACCACTCTGTGTGCTTATCTCCCATCCATCAAGTACCCTCAACTATCTTTGACAGGTTCAGTGATCAGAACTAAGGAGTTAAAGCGGCTGTCATAAACTGGTGAAGAGTACAATCAGATTCAAGGATGTGACACTCAGAGTAAAACAAAACTAAGAAAACACCAACAGAGCAATCTCACCTCTCAGAAGTATAAGATGCCAAAACCTGTTCATTTCTGTCCTGTCTTCTCTTTTCATATCTTTTATGATCTTTCTTAATTTTTTTTCCTCCTTCTCCTGATGCCCATATCCTCTCTCTTGGCTGTGTTTGCTGGCACACTGGTCATGCCTGTTGACACTTCCCATCAGTTTCTAATACAGCCAAGTCCTATCTAGAAGATCAAGCATTCGGTGCATAGTCAGAAGACAACATTATGTGTGTGCCTGACCATCAAATTACAAGGATCATTAACTTTCTTCTATTCATCTCCCTTCATCTTTTTAATATGTTATTTGAGTTATTTATTGCTTAACACATCAGTTCATTGAATCACATTTCTAGTCATTGTTCCAAAAATATATAGAACACTTAAGAGACCATATGCTTCCAGGCAGTACAATATTGTCAAAGGAAGATTAATTCTTTTCCTATAATTTCATTCCATAGAAATTTCCATTATATTTGTACTTGTTTTCATTCCTGATTCATATGTTGTAACTAATAAGCACTATGACTATGTCTTCTTCGTCAATAGTCTTCTGAGAGTATTTTACTCTCAGACTATAAGATACAAGGTTAATAGTAGTTAGCAGGTCACATGTGTCATTTACTGGCCAGTGCAAAGAAATATGATTAAGATCTTACACAAATAACCTGTCAGGAAGGAATGTAAATTGCTTGTAATAGTACAACTTCAGTTTCATTGAAGAGTCTGAGTGACTGCCATTCCCATTAACAAGATTGCTAACTTCGGAGACTGGCAATTTTGAAACAGCTGTTGAAGCCAAAATGTAGGTCAGTGCTGAGAAATTATGCTCCGTTTTTCAAACACGCGGCCATCCCTTGAGGTCAGCACAGACAGGATAATGCTACACTCATTCTTCACATCTCTCTCTAGGTCAATAACAACATCATGCTTGCACTGGATACTTATCAATGGAGACCTACAAACCACCCTATCTCTGAACTGATGGTCTAATCTTCTTCCACAAACCTGAGTCTAGTTGATCCTGCTCTCCTAACTGACATCATCTTGTCCCCGTATCTGATTTTGAGTATATCAGATCTGGATCTTCCTTGGGAGTATTCACGATAGAGTTTAGCAGGGGTCGGTAATTCAGGACACCCGCTGTGATGTGTGCTTGTCACATAATGGGTTAACACTAAGGATGAGAGATGGCAGAGCACAAGGGAGATCAGCAGCAAAATGAAGAGTGTTTCCATTGTTTCATAGGACACAACACACCACGTCAAATGCTGATAACTTAAAATAACCACCATACTGATTTCACCCACTAATCTGCAGTTTGGAAGAGTGGGAAATGACTAGTGGCCCGGTTGTGTGTGGTTCACTTGGTATTGGCTGAGTCTCTCAAAGTCATTGATATAATCTATAAGGGTCAGTGTCTGAATCTCACAGTAGGGAGGAGATGGGTAAACAGCATTAGATGGGCTAATGTGCAGTATGTCTTGAAATCATTGATTTATAGAATAGGGTAGATGTGTGAACAAGTGGAAATACTCACTGAATAAACAAGTGAATGTGTACAGAAGCATCTTATGAAACGTAGCAGCAATGCAGGCAATGGGAGCTAAGATACCTAGAACTGTTTGGACAGCCGACAACAGAAATGCTTCTGGAGTTTGCCAGTGATGCAATGCTGCTTTAACCTTAATTAGAGCAAACCTGATGTAAGTCTTGAAGGAAGGAAGAGTCTTTGGACTGTCTATGAACTTCTTACTCTTATTTAAGAGAATTAACTCCAAAACAAAATACCAACTGAGGAGAGCCAAGTAATCATCTGATTTCCCATTTAGAAGATTCTTATTTTTAAAAAGACACAATTTTGAAATATCTTATCAATTTTGTCAACATATGATTCTCAAGAGCATGGACAATAACTAGAGGAAAGTAACACATATACATATTCGTGTATTTTATATGCATATTTATATGGAACACTTATTGTTTGCACTCCTTATCTTTTGAACAATTTGTACAGGCTAAAATGTTTACTCAAAGCTTCTTCTGTGGATACGTCAGGGTGTGTGTGTGTGCAAGAGAGAGAGAGAGAGAGAGAGGTATGCATACACACAACCCTTTCTGGGGTGATAAAATCTGTATGATCACCACCAAGTTTATCTAGAAAGTTATTGCACCTTCCATTGGGAGGTCATGGAAAAATAACTTATTCCACAATTTGTACCGTTAACATCACTTATCGTTAAACACACAGCAGTGGTGACAGCATGCACAAGGTCCATGAAAGTTCAAAGTAACAAATCCTAGCATAGACAAGGAGAAGTGGGTAAGGAATCCCAACCCTGCTTAAGGAACTACTGGCAACCGATGGCTGTAGGGAGTCAGTCCTTCAAGGGTGTGACTCTTGGTAGGTAAACTAGTACACAAGGAGATGGACCCACACTGAAGAACATTTAGGGGCACAAATTAGACTTTCTAGGCCTTATTGTATTAAATTGGGCAGGAGGCAGCAAGGAGAAGTGCAATTGGGGACAGGATCTACATACCATTAAATTACATTGTATCAAAATTGCAAAAAAAAAATCAATAAAATCTTTTTAAAGCTGACTCATTTTGCATTTCAAAGCTCCTTTAGTTTTAATGGAACTCAGTAATGTTTTTCACTCAGTTGAGCAAATGAACATTCAAAACCTACTGCTGTACATTTTGGCAACAGAACACTTACTGAGTTCTTCTAAGTTCCTATGTTCTTCCATACAGAAACGATGCCTACACACCTCAGGAGACTTGTTTATTTCTCACACTGTTTTAGTTTCGTCACTGTGCTATCAAATCTCACCAGATTCGGGGGGTGGAGTTGTGGGGTGGGGAAGGGAAGTTGAGATCTTTGAGGATTGATATTTTCTGGTACTATAATATCATCATTTGTCCTCTGACTCCACTTATACCACAGTTAATGTAACATTTTATTCTTATCATTAGAGCCCCTTAATTCTTTTGGCTAAGCCATGAATATCTTCCCTCCCTAAGGAAGCTATGCATTTAAATATCAAGAAACAATAGCAAGTGTTCTATATTACCTATTGAAAGAGATCTTGACATTATTTACCTATTGCATAGGCAGCTGAAGTAGTCCAACTTAAGGAGGGTTTCACTGCTCAGATGTATTTTTGACTGGAGGGTATTTTTTGACTCTTTAATATTTAAGGGAAGCACTTGGATCATGAATTTGCTTGTTCCCTTATTAAGCTCAGTTTCTGGGGCCAGAAAGTCGAGTTGGAACATCCACTAATCACATTTTAATACCCAAGGGGTAAAGAGTGATGACTGGGAGAAGTGAAAATCTGGGGAAGGAAGATAGCCCAACAGAAGTTTTAAGGACAGTATATGGAGTTGACTAGGTCCCTGTGTTTCTTTCTCTAGATACCTGCTCTACTTTGTAATAGGGCAGCATTAAAGAAAGGCTAACTCATGGAGTTATTTAACCAAGACTGAGATGCTCTGATCTCTCTCAGAACAGTTCATTCTCTAAACAAAGGGCCTCTTTTGTGTTTATTAAACATCCATCATGGGAAGAGAAGAGGGAACTTTGTCTTAAAGGATCTTTAACCAGAGTTTTACAAGGAAAGACATTGCTTTTTCCTGACCCAGAACAGTATTCAAAGACACAAATAGCCCACATGTTGCCTACAGCATTATTATGGGCAATTGGTTGCTTCCAACATTGTTGCTTCTCTCGGCAATGATATTAACACACACACACACACACACACACACACACACACATATTATTCTGGGTTAGAGTCAAGGAAAGATTGTGAGAGAGAAATGGGAAACATAATTTAAGATTAATGATATATATTTAGTCTAGTTTATAAAAGTAGGCAGGTAAGTTGAATATGTACTGTTAAATAAATTCAAAGTATATGATTACTTTGGTTACACGGTAAGGTAAAAGTTTCATTTGTAACAGGAGACTGTACCTGAAAAGCCATTCCTACAACATATAAGTCACACATGTCCAGGTGGCTTAGATAACTGAATGTCAAATACTGGAATGTTTACCTAAGGCTCATATTTCTCATGACTAGCACAAAATGATCCAATCTTCATCCTACTAAATAGTTGCAAGTAATAATATACATTCCTCTTGCTCTCATCAATTTTGACCCATAAATTGCTTAATTTAAACCAAGAAATTATATGAACAATGCCTCTATTTGAATGTCTTGGCTCTCTACTAGGGTAATGGAAGAAAGTTATTGAGACATCGTCCCAGAGCAAAATTATTACCAGTTCTACTATATCCTTCTCTCTTCCTTCCCTAGTAGACAATAATGAACTCCTGGTAAGCATGAGCCTGATACTACCCCTGTCTAATGAATTGAAAGTTAAGGCTGAGTGAGACATTATGTCATTTCTCTGTGTTTGGATAACACCAACATTTTAATTCAGGAGTGTGTGTGAGGGATTTTGACTGGGCCATTGTGCTTCCCTGCACAGATGTCCGCTAGACCTTACTTACATCTCCAGATGGCTTAGAGACCTGAATGTAGAATAATAGACTGTGTACTCGCCACTTCTTTTAATTATGTAAACTCGGAACTTTAGAAACGTGTTTGATAGAAAAAGAAATGGAAAAATATAGTCAGAAAAACTGTCTCGCTTTCAGTATTGCATTCCTACCACTGGGTCTCAAGAGATACCCCTCTCTTTTTATAATAAATGTTAACAGCAATGCTTATTAAAGCAGCATGATATTTACTCTGCTACAAAAAAAAAAGTCATAATAAATAGGACAACACCACACTTTAACAAGGGAAGTATATCTTGAAAATGAAATGAAAATATTGCATTTATAAACTCAACATAGTGGCCCATATTAATTTATAGCTTATGTTCTACCCTCTCTCAGAGATCTCTTTTACATCCGGGAAGAAAATCAAGATTGGCTTCCTCTTTCAGGTGTGCAGTTCCCCATGGATCAATGAAGACAAGCACTTCGTTTCATTTCATAATTACCCCTCAAGATGTGCAAAATCCTAATTTTATTTATTCATTTACCTTGTGATTTGTGACTGTGTTCACTTGACTATATCTTTCTACAGACTGGAGAAGAGGCATTACTGCTCATTTTCTAATATTACCCATAAAGGTCTTCCAGTAACTCTCATTTCCCACAAAGCAGGTGTTCTGCCCCAGCTTCCCTCTGCAGAAGGAAGAAGCTTTTGTGGTCATCTCAGACAACAACAGAGGAAGTGCACACATTCTGAGCTGACCTGCTATTCAAAACCATGCTTCTGCGATGGAGATCAATCTTCTAGCCAGCCACTACAGATTCACTGGGGAATCAATGCAGTTGAATTTACATTGACCTCTGCAGAGTAGTGTGTAGTGGCAGAAGTATCTCCAGGCTTTGCCTGGGGCAACTCAAATAGATAAAGACAAGCTACTCTAATAATCTTTTTCTGGGAACACATGGTTGGCCAGAAGAATAAGGCTGGACCCTGGGCCACATGGCAGATATATGTGATTTGAGATGTTATAGACTGTGGCTTCATTTCAGCAGTAAAACTAGAACCTTAGAACTAAGAACCTTACTAAAGCATAGACTTTATTGGCTATTTTAAATGTGTTGAATAACATACTTCACAATATGAGCAAAGGTATTATTATCTCCATGTGATTGTTGGGTGACATGCAGCGCAGGGAAGTCAATAAACATACTCATGTGTCAGAACTAGGGACTGACAAAGGCATTCCTATCTGGTGCTTTAATTTAAAGGTACACTTTGAACCATTCCCTTTTTTTCTCCTTCAAATAAGTTTGCCAGTTCCAAGACCTAAAGGCAGACTGTTGGAAAATCCCAGGACAGTGTAACATGAAGAATAGAGAGAAAGCATGGCCTAAAGAACAGAACATAAACAAATATAGCCAGAAGGCAGCAATAAAGAACTTCAGTGTTAGGTCAGTTAAGCTCGTGGACATTAAAGGTATCTGAGACTCCACAATGACTGTGTGCTTAAGAAAGTCTTTGGAGCTAGTGCTGTGTCCAGGGCAGGTGCACCAGTGCCATTGTTTTCTAGACTACAGAACTGACCCACATCCTGACCTAACCATCAGTCCATCCTCTCTAGAGAAAGCAGGTACCTCAGCACCAGCCCCTGGTGCAGTTCTACTGCCACGTTTCTGTGACAGTGAAATGACTTTCTACGCTGCTATTCTATGGAAGGGACTCTCTCTTCTACCAGATTCACAGTCAAGTTATACAGAAGGGTGGCAGGGCTGACATTTGAACCGACTGTCAGCTTAAACTTCAAATCTCAAAATCATCTACCATCACTCCCAGCATTGGTCCATCAGAAATGATTTAGCATTTGCCTAAAGCTTTGCCATCTATAAAATGCTATACACATGCGGGTCTGGAGAAATTCTTGGCTAGTGAATGGAGCACAATGACTTCAGAGCCCTAGAGCTTCCCGGTTTGTCTTCAGCAGTATGATGAAGATGCCTGGACAGCTCTGTGTCTCTCACATATCACTTTCCCCCTTCACTCCCAGAACAGAATGTTCTTTGCTTTGTGTTCAGTGTTCCCTCTCCAGCTGCTCAACCCTGTTCAACTGGTTAAGTTCAGTGTAGACTCTCAGAACACCTCCTGAGATTTCTCAATGCTGAAGGCTTAAATTTGTTCCTTTTACAGTTTTCCCTGAGAACATGTCCTTATAGGGAATACTGGGCCACAGCTACTCCCGGTCTCTCTTTTCCTTCCTCACCACTGTGATATTCTGCCTTACCACCAACCCAAAAGCAACATGACTACATGACTACGAACTGGAAACTGATAGCAAGAATTTAAAACAAACCTTTCTTCCTTTTAAATTTTGTTCCTTCAGTATTTCGTCACAGCATGGAAATCTGGCTAACACACATAAGTACAGAGCCTGGAGAGACTTAGTGTTTCCTAAAGTTAGCACTCTCCAGAGTCAACAGATACATGTTTCAAAACCAGGAGATGAGACTGTGCAAAGAAAATGAAGAACACGAAATATTCTTACATTTGTGAAGAGCAGGCTAGAGGTGAAAACTTTCATTTGGATTCAGAAATTCAGGGTTTATTTGGTAAACTAAGTGTTCCAAAATGTTCACATAGTGAAACCTGAACTAAGTAAGTTTTACTTTGACCTGGTTAAATGCAGAAAGTGCCCGTTTTATTCCCAAGCCATTGTACTGAATTCTTAAAGTGACTCTATTAAAATAGCTCTTTAAGATACTTTCACCTCTCAGTAATACTATAGAGATCTAACATATCAGGAAACAGATCAGTCCAATTCTTACTATGTAATGAAACTTTTATTGTGGATAGAGTTTTGATTTTAATTTTGTTTTGTTTTTCCAAACAACAAACTCTTGAAGGAGAGTAGTAGATCTGATTCAATAAACTGCCTAGGGTATGGTTTGCAAATAATTCCTTCTTTATAAACTTACTGTTTTTCTACAGAAGTAGCTATCAATACAGAAAAGCTCAAACCTTTATGTTTGAGACCTATAGAGAAAATCTCTAAGAAAGAAAGAATGAGGTATAATGGCCATCCACGTTTGCGATTCCTGTCTTCCACTTATGAGAAGACTCTGTCTCTGATGGCTCTCCTCCCTACCTTTGCTACCACAGCTTTGTATCTGAAGCAGGGATTGGAGGGTGGGGAGGTATCAAAGATGAGATGATCTGGCGTTTCTACAAGATTTCTTAAATTGTAAAAGTGAGTTTTTTTTAAAAAGCCCAATAGATTAGACAAGGTTCTCTGGCCTCTGGCTTACCATGCAAAACTCTGATGAGTGTCTCAACTTGCCTACCCTCCCTGCCACAGAGTCATGGCCCTGTATAATCTCAAGACCTTGTATAATCTCATTCTGTGTCACTGAGAGAGAAACATCAGTCCCATTGAAATCATGTATACTTTCTATGCTTTTTCCTTACAAGTTCTGGTCCCATACAGTACATACATAATGTCGGAGAACACATGAGCTTTTAGAAGGAAAGCATTTTCATTTTTTAAAATGTTAATTGTCATATAATGATCATACTTATTTGTGGATATACTGAGCCACTTCGGTCCATGCATGCCGATTGTTGATCTGATCACAGTAACTGGCATATCCTTCTCAAAATTTATCATTTCCTTCTGTTGGGAACACTCAAATTCTACCCTACTGGTGATCATGTACAATTAGTTATTAGTTGTTGTGGACCGTATTTATCTTATAATGCTATACAACAACACCTTGTATCCATTAACCATTCCTCTGCCCAACCCTTCCCATTCTCTGACAGCTAAGAAAACATTTAAATCTCAATGACCATAAAAGCCCAGATGTCAGTCTGCTTAAATACCAATCTTGATTATAAGGGTATGCATTTTCACCAGGACACATATTTTTTGAATGATCTCTCTTTTTAAGTATGATTTTCCCTCACAAAGGACCCCATCCCCTTGCAGAGCTACTGTAAGATGTTAAGTATCCTCACTGTGCTCAATGTGCAAATCAATTGAGGAACAAATAGATTAAATGGTTTCCCCAAAACCACAAGCTCACAATGGATAATTTTAGGATTTGAGTCCAGATAAATTTGAGAGCTTTTCCAGTTATTCTCTGCTGATTCTGCAGTCTCAAGTTTCCAATGTGCATCGTATATTTCAGAAAAACAATCTGTCATCATAGCTCACTCCAAACCTGCTCTGGTATGTCTTGAACCAGACAACTTTTATTTACTAAGATCTCTGGCTGAACCCGCTTAGGCTCACTATTTATTACTGCTCTTGCTCTGAAGTAAGACTGACTAGTAACTTGAAAAAATGGACAGACAGGTGTGTCACTGTAACATGGCTGGTTAACACGCACCCCAGACACGCCCTTCCAGGCCCCAATGCTATCACTGTCAGCACTTCTAGGCATTATTCCTGGAATTATGGTGAAGGCCAGAAAGCTTGGGGGCATTTTCCGTGATCTGTAATTTCATAAGCTATAGAAGCCCTATTGAGCACGGAAACCTGATCGGTATATGGATGATTCTGAGTGGAATGTTTCAGCTAGAGAACTTCCAAACTGAAAAACAGAAGGAGGAAAGTGTAAAACTGGATTCACACAAAGTGGAGGCTTGACCCTTACAATATTTGTTATGCCTGCGGCCTCCTGGAGTACCTGTCAGAAGGCCTCCCTGAAGGACACCTAGTTTTTCTAAGACCCAAGTAGTGCCTGTGTCCCTTACATCTTACCTGAGTCTTTCCCAAAACCTCAATATCCCTGTTTTCCTGGGTCCACGCAGTTACGTTGGGGTTCATGCCGACCTTTGCTCTCCACTGCCTCTGTCATGCTTTCAGCCTTGCTCTTTAATTTCCCTCCGTCCCTGTGACTTGAACTTCATTTCAGCAGTTGGTGACAGGTTCAGATGGGGCAGGAGTGTAGCCCTATCATTCTATCCATTAGCTCGAATTTCTCCTGCCAGATCTGATACTACAGATATCAGATATCGGTTAACCTTAAAAATAAGCAGAGTGCCCTGGTAATGAGGCCAGCCCTAGAGACCAAGGTTCCCAACCTTCACAGATTTCATTATATTGCTCATTCAACAAACATGTTCATGCATTTCAGTTGTTTGAATGAGAAATGTTCCCAATAGACTCTGGTATTTGAGTGCTTGATCCCCAGTTGAAGGTAGAGCCTTGATAAAGTACTTCACTGGGGGTGGGCTTTGAGGATTTACACCTTGCCTCATTTCAAGTTTGTTCTCTATGCTTTACGTTTGTGCTTGCAGATGTGCTCTCTCAGCTGCCTGCTTTGCCATCATGCCTGCTACTTGCTCCCCTGCCTCTCTTAAGCAAAGGATTCTTATCCCTCTGGAACCATAAGGTCAAAATAAATTCTATAAATTGCTTTTGGCCATGGTACTTTAAAACATCAACAAAAAGTGACTAATACAAAAGTTGATACCATCGATGGTACTATGAAGAATTATTGGTTTTGGGAGGAATTAGAAGACACTGGAGCTTTGGATGAGAAAAATTAGTTGAACACTGTAAGTAGAGTTTAGCATGTCGTTCTAATAGGAAATGGAAAGGTATTTGTGCTGACAGTAATGTTGACTTTAGAGAGATAGTTCTTGGGATTTCAGAGGAAACAAGGTCTCTGTTGGAAATTGAGTCAGAGGCCATTCCTGTGGCACTTTAGGAAATAATTTGGCTTCCTTCTCCACTTGTCCTAAGAAATTTCTTAATGCTAAATTGAAAATGGATTAATTTCCTTGGTGGGGGGAATTTGAAGGGAGCATAATGTTAAGTCTGTGGCTTGGTTATCACAAATTCTTGCAGGTCTACCATGAGAAACAGCAAGTGGGGCAGAAAGAAATACACAGTGTACAGACTGGAGAGAAAAAGAGGATAAGGAAGGGCAATATTCCAGCCAAGGCATGTGCTGAAATAGAGGCTGTATTCTTAAAGCGATTAGCACAATTGAGGAGAAGCCTCACCTGTTCTTCCCTGGAACCATGGGAAGGGATGAGCAAGACCCCATCCAGTTAATGTTCCAATTTAAGAAAGGAAAGTTCTAAGGAGTTTTATGCTCCTAGAAACAAAACACCCTACAAGAGCCATCATTCATATAATCCAAGAGAGCAAAGGCTCATATCAAACTGGCAGACGGATGTGGCAGTATCATCCACATGGAACTAGTTTTGGAGGCATAAAAGATACAAGAGCAAGGGGATCATGGCTTCTTCCTCCACAGTTTCAGAGGTCAACTGAGACCAGGCAACATGCTAGGGGGGAAAGTCCCTTTAGAACTGTGAGAAGCCATTGCATAATGCTGTGAAAGTGAGGTTTGGGTTCCAGTGGAGACCCCAAGATGCTGGAGACGCCAAAGTCATGACATGTCTGCCAAGGAGAGTTGCATGTAGGAAATGGAACCAGCCCAAGAGAGAGACATGCATTTCAGGCAACAAAACGGGAGGGGGTCAGAGAGCTATAATTGCTGAAGTAACAGACACAGGGCATGGAGCTGTAGGATTCGGCATTTGCCTTGCTGGGTTTCAATCCTCCTTTGGTGCAGTATTTCTCCACTAAGCCTCTATTCTTGGTATGGGAATGTATATTCTGAACCACTGTAGTAAGTATGTAATTTGTTTTTTTTTAAGTTTACAAGTCATCACATTTAAGAGATTACACTGAGTTTCAGAAGATACTTTCAACTTTTGAACAAGTGTTAAACCTGTTAAAGACCAGAGAGACTTTTAAAGTTGAACTAAATGCATTTTGCATCATGAAATGGCCATGGAGACAGACAACGGATGCAATGTGGTGGTTTGAATAAGAAATATCTGCCATAGGCTCTAGTATTTGAACATTTGATTACGGTTTGGTGGCAGTATTTGAGAAGTGGTAACCTTGGAGAAGGAAGTATTTCACTGGGACCAAGGTTTGAAGGTTTTAGCCTCACCCAACTTCCAGTTTGTTCTTTATGCCTTGTGTGTGGGGCTGAAGATGGGATCTCCCTGCTTCCTGCTTTTGCTGAAATATCTTCCTCTTACTGCCCTGCCCCGCTCCCCACCCCCAGGCACAATGGACTCTGAGCTCTTTGGAGTCATAGCCAAAATAAAGTCTTCCATAATTTGCTTTACGTCATTGTATTTATCACCAAAACAAAAAAAGGCTAAATCATGTATGCTTGTACACACATGTGCAAATGTATATGTGTGTATATCGATACTTATCTTTATAAAGTTGGGAAAGGCAAACAGGCTAGATCCCTGACCAAATTTTAATTTGTTGTACTTGAACTAAAAGTAACTCCAGGCAGAGAGTCACAGCCCTATTCTGAGGATATGAATCTTCCACACACAGAGAGGTACAGATTTGGTCTCACCCCATCGTTATTCCCAGAAAAAAATCCTTAGAAGGCTATGGAATCAGTATCCTGAACTGCATAGGAATCCAACAAAGGGCTCAGGGAAGAGAGTCCTGGAGGCCTGACCAAGGGTCCTGGATGATCCTGACCAGAAGGCATACACGGGACAGAAACACACAAGAAGCCACCACTGTGAGAGATGAGAAATTTGGAAATTAGAAATCACCAGTGTCCTAGTATTTGCAAGAATGCCCATGGGCAGTGAGTGAAGACACATTTCTCTAGTTAGATAGCACTTTATCCTGTCCACAGGTCAGCTTGGGAAAAAAAGGAAAAGCAGCCACTTGGATGCATTTTATGTCCACTCTGTCTCAGCAGGGTTCCTTCCACTCTCCTAGGGCAAGTGTTTAACAGCAGTAAAGGAGCCACCACAGCTCACTTCCCCAGCGCCCAGCTTTAGAGAGGCTCTCTGGACGGACACTGATTTTCTTCAGTTCAGCATGAATGAAAATTACAAAGCTGTGGGCATCTCCAGAAAGTCACTTAAAATATTGAATCAGCATCATGTTTTCAGATCTGGGAAACTAGAAGCTATCTGTCTGTACATGCACACATACATATTTTTTTTTTTAAACTACAACTCAGTGAGAGAAAACACCACTGGTTACAATGGGCAATGACCCAGTTCTGCCTTTTCATTGCTGTTCTGGGAGAAGCCTTTCTGCCACAGCAATCCTTGGCTCTTAATCCTCTCCATCCCACATACACACAAACACCCACACAGCAATACCAGTCACTTAGTCCTTTTTTAAATTGGTGTGGTATGGTGTGTGTGTGTGTGTGTGTGTGTGCGTGTGTGTACGCTTGTTTGAGCTACACCATGTGTGTGGAAGTAAAAGGACGACTTTGGGGAACTGGTTCTCAGCTCCCACCTTCCTGAGGCAGGGTCTCCGCTGTTTCTACCACTATGCTCTATATTTCAAGTTAGTTGGCTGTGAGTGTCCATCTGATTCTCCTGCCTCCACCTCCCTCTCACTGTAGCAGTGCTCGCATTATGGATGCACATCACTGCATGTGCCTTTTTCCATGGATTCCAGGAACTGAACGTGGGTTATCCATCAGGCTTTGTCAGCATGCACTGAAGCATTCATTGCCCTGGTCTGTCTCAGATCAAGTCTTCTTTCTATAATAATATTCCTGAGTCAGGTTAATTTTGATTAAAGTAAACATAAAAGAGTTTTATTTAACTCACATTTATAGAGATTAGAGTATAATAATTATTCTTTGCTTTAATGTGCTGAGGCCCTCATGGCAAATGGAATTATAATGGTGGGAACTTGTGAGAGGGGGAGATTACATCTCAAAACAGGAAGCTGGGGGCCTTTTGTGAGCACACTCCCAATATGCCTGAAGACCTTTATTTTACTGGTCTGATCTCCTAACATTGCCTCACTGAAGAATGAGATTTTAACAAGTGAATTTTGAAGCCACACCTTTAAGCCATCTGAGCCACATACACCATGCTCCTCCGACTGCCTGGAACGAGTCTTGCTCTCTCCTTTGCTTAACTTTAAGGCTCTGCTGACCTCTGGTTATTTCTTCATTACACACATTTCTACTGATTGTTTATTTATTCGTGGCCAAAGCCACAGTCATTCTCAGTGATTTCAGAATTTCTGAATTCACACGAATATACAATAAGCTTGTTTCTTTGTGCTAAAACTATCATTCCAGATGATTGAATGTTGAGTTTGAAAATAACTGAAGTTTTCTTGGTCTCAAAGTCCAGAGCATTTTCTTTTTGATAAACCAGCAAATTTAAGAATCTCTAATTCCCTATTGTATCTTTCTCTCCTCCCTTAAAATATTCTATCCTGAATCATATTAGCCCAAAAACCGACTGACAAATTACATATACAATATCTCTATGTAAGTCCATGTGTATAACTGAGGCTACCTTACAAGAAACAGTACAAGAAAGGAGAAACCTCTCTTTGAGTTGTTGTCCAGGGTAGTCCAAGAGACTCCTGAAATAATACAGACTATTGCCACAGCCCATGATTGCCACCTAGAACTTTAGGGTAAGACCCTATTACTGAAGACAGAACATACTTCTGTAATTCAACACAAGACTTGGAGTAAAACAGAGCTTGAAATAACCTGGAACCCACCTCCCATGAGGGATAGCTATCATACCTTTGGAGAATTGCTAAGGGACAGCATCAATCGATGGTCCAACCTCAGCCTAATAACCACATCAATGACCATCACAGCAAATGACATTGGTGCAGTAGTGGAACTTTTATCTTGGGGGTAATTAATAGCTACCTAATTGGACTTAAACTCCACTCGATGGGAGGAAACTCATGTGTGGTACTGTAAACATAGGCAAATACACATGGCTGGAGAGGTCATAGATCTTAGAGGAAAACCCCAAGGCTGTCACATCCCTAGACAAATGTAATTTCTTAATTTGTTAAAAATATGAATCCTTATATTTATAGGCAAGTATCCCAGTCATCACTCATCAAAGCTTCTTTTGCAACAGCCAGAGATTATTATAGTGTTCTACAACTGGTCATACACAGAAATTGCCTGTGAACTACCCAAGCCTAAGTGGCATATGTACAATGCAACCTCTACATCTAAGGTTTACAGAACATAGAACAAGGGGTAAAGAGAATAGTAATGCCTCTCTCAACTTTCATCAATGAAGCTCCCTCATGCAACAAAAGGCCAGGATCATAAAAGGTCACAAATGACCAAGTCATAGAGAAAAAGAGTCTGCAGAGTATGGGCCTTGGACAAAACTCCTATATTAAACTCCACCCACCTAGAGCTCAGGGACCACTGAGGAAGAAAGATTGTAAGGGTCAGGGGAAGAAGTACATGACCATATGGAACTAGAGTCCTACAGGCTTCTGGGACCTTGTTCATACGAACCAACAGCAATGGTGTCAGCATGCACAAGACCCATACAAACTCAAGGAGATAAAATCCCAGCACAGAACTGTGGAAATTTGCAGCAGGCCCCAATCTCAGTCAAGGAATTATTGGTAGCTGATTACTGCTGGGTGAGTAAGCGATGTTCTTCTTAAAGGGAGGAAATCTAGATAAGCTGACAAGGCCCCAGTGAATGAACTTGCACTAAGGCAAAGTCTGTGGACACTACCTAGATATGACAGACCTTAACACAAATGACAGAATGCATGAATTCCAGTGAAGGGTTATGACAGGGTACCAATAGGAACGGGATAAAAAGATGAAATACACAAAACTTCAATTACAAAATTTACAAAAAAAGATCTCCTCCTACACCTCCTCTCAAGAAACTGTTTTGGAGTAAAAGATTTACACATTCTCATAGTACAAATAAACTGCAGAGATTATGACCCCAGCTGCCATTGTCTCCCCTGGCCTTGTGTTCTGCCTGGTAACCAGGCCTCCCGGGCCAGTGTACGTTAAGGTCAACCTGGGCCTTCCAGGTTGTTGAATACCATGTCACACACACCACAGATAATCCCAGATCTTGCCATTGCCTGAAACAGAAGAGACACTGACTTGCTGATTCCCAGGACAAACTTAAATCCCCCTGGTCATATCATTCTATAGGATTAGATGTTGGAATCATTGTGGGATAAAGCATTCAGTTGAAAATTTCAGCCAGAGGGTGGTGGGGCTCTGCCTTCTGACTCTAAGAAAAATATGCACAAAATCTGGTTCTGGCTCTTTAATCACGACTGGTGGTAAAAAAATCCCATTTCCAGTGATGCATGCAAGCATCTCATTAGAATATGAAGATTCCCAGGGCAGCAGTGACAATCTGTCTCCCAGATTCCCAGGCAACAAGAGCATATGTTAATTCATTTCTAGACCCTTCTTTGTCTAGTGGCTGTGGTCAAATTCACTTGCACCCAGACAGTGCTTCTGAATCCTGCTCACTCAGCAGTTAGAGCAATGAGGACTTGACTACATGGGGTCTGCATCTTATTATAAGTAAGACTATGAAGATCAAAAACTATTCTCACTCCTGGGTGTGGAATAACATATGTCATTCTAAACATACTGTTTTGGCATAAGGAATATTTTGAGAAGAAGGCACCTGAGATTTAGTAGATACAGGAAAAAGCCTCTCCTAAAACATCTTCCTTTGCTTTATCCTTTCTCTACAAATTTTCTGTTCTTTGTTAAGGATTCACTAAAGCCTAAGTTTTAACTAACCTTTTGGCCCATTGCTGAGTTCCTTCTTTTTGCTATACAAGTCAATAAGCTGGTTTTAATTGTGAATCTATTTTTGTTAGGATAATTTCCTCAACTGAACCTGTCTAGGGGACCAAAGAAGGTAAAGAAAAAAGTTTTCATTTTTTAAAAATTCCTTTCCCTAAAATGGCAGTCACTTGAATCTAAGTAGTAAGTACTACATATTCTTTCAGCAAATATTCATTTTGCACATCCTCTCCCTTGCTGTGTATTCAAAGCAACGTCTTCCTGCAGCTCCCGGTACAATGGAGGGAGTGATCAAAATGTGGTATGTGTTCACAGAGTGTTCTGGAAGAGCTGGATTTGAAGGGCAGGTGGACAGGCTTTCCAGGGTTTAAATGCTGTTAATTGTTGCATACCAAATCTTGATACAGCACCTGTCTGGAATAAGTACACTTATATCATTTCTGTGAACACCACATCTGGGTATACATAAGGAGAGACTCTGTTCCAAATGGTTATTGAGATTAGAGGAGAGGACCTTTTGTAATAAGGGAGAAAGGACTACAGTAGTATAGAGGTAGCTCCCACCTGGGGACCTGGAAGTTTCTCCAAGTTTAGGCAGCAAAGATCTTTTCTTTTTTAAGGAGAAGTAAACAGGATAGAAAGAAACGGAATGAATGAGTGGCAGATTGCACTGGAAAGTTTCACCTGAGGTCACTTGCTCTCAGAAGAGGACAGTGGGAGGAACTTTCTCCTGGCTCAGACTGCAAATAGATCAAGGCTCAAAGGTAAGGGAAGAGATGACATTCAAGACTTAAACCGTGGTATAGCAAGCCTATCTTTGTCAATGGATTCAAACAAGTCATCTAGTCATCATTATGAAGCAAAATATGGTAGGTGGTTAAATGATCAATGTGATTGCTGCCCATTGGCACTATTGGGAATCTTTGAGAGATGGAGCATGGTGGATGGAAGTTGGGTTACTGGAAGTATAGTCATGAAGACAACTGTGGGTCCCCCGTCCCTTTCTTTCTCTTGATTCCTGGCTATCAAATGGGAAACATTTGCCTCTACTGCACGCTCCCACCCATGATGTTCTGCCTCTCTTCTCAGCCCAAAGTGATATAGCTTTGTCTTTACGGACTGACAGACAACCTCCCTTTAAGCACATTATTTCAGACCAGTTGTTGTAGTGATGGAAAAGTGACTGATGCAGATGAGAATTTAAAGTCTGTGTCTGGCCTTGTCACAAGTAAGTGAGGCAGGGCATTTGAGAGTCCCACCAAGGACGTAAGGAAGAGGGGGCTCCTTGGCATTAACCACATCACAGAACAGAAAAGTCTGAAGAGATGTTTTTATGTTCTCCAAGAGCACAGTTGGATAAAAGGAAGCATTGCCCTTTGTCCTGCTATGAGTTTGAGTCTTCTCTTTTTCACTGGAAAACTGAGCTAATAATGGTTGTAAGGCTCAAAGACAGAATTTGTGTAGAAAACGTAATGTGGTACCAGGCATACTTCAAGACTCTAATAATAGTAATCATTGTTATTATTCTGATCCATTTTGCCATTGTTTTTGCATCTTGGGCTTTGACTTTATTAAAGCTATTTTTATTACCTATTTTAAAATTAAACCCTAATAAGTGAGCCTATAGTAAAGCACTTAGCAAAACAAATGCATGTGTGATTCATCTTAATATCACCCTCATTAACAATGAAACATTCCACCAAACAAAGGACATACCAGTCAGATCTTGTTACACTTACTTTCTAACATGATTTGCATACAGGAATTTCCTGGAACTCAGGTATGCACAATCTAAAGATCACAGGCCTCTGGAGTGCAGAGGTTCTATGCAAGCTCTTTTGTGGACAATCAGGGAGGTTACCTCTTTAAGGAAGATGCCACTGGATGTTGGAGTGTTCTCAGTCTCCTGCTGGTTTGATCATTCTTGTACATTGGGATGGAGCTTCTCCTAACATCCTATTGGTTTGTAAAGGATTCATTTGAGGCTTTATAAGGAAGTCCTAAATATTTAATGAGCTAATCTGCTTATTTAATTATGTCTACATGCAAAAGGCTTTCCTGGCTAGGCATACATTTTGTGATACTGTTATATAAATATTTAAACAGCTGGGCTTCTCTGTTTCCTCAAGAAATGTACCAGACTTTGCTTGGGAAGAGACCCAAAGTGGAGAAGCTATAAAAATGTCAGTCTCTTACAAGTAGATTATGTATATAAATGGTAACTATTATTTTTCAAGCTAATTGAATAAAATAAACTTTGTGTTTGCTTTTGACTAGACTGTTTACCAAGTAGCAAATAATATTTTTATGTATATTTCTTCCCCTTCCACACTCCCATGGCCCCCCGACCCCTGCACTGAATCTAATACATTCTGTCTTATATGATAAGGCCTATTGAGTCAAGCATCTGTGCCTAGATGTCCCTTGGTACAAGTTCATCCAATGGACTCCAGTCAGCCTATCTTGAGTCCCTTCCTTAAAGATCAACTCTGCCTCACCCAGCAGTGATCAACTGTCAATAATTCCTTGGCTAAATTTGAGGCCAAGCAAATGGTGCCTATTTCCCCAGTTCTATGCCGAGTTTTTGTCTGATTGAGTCAGCGTGGGTCTTGTGCATGCTGTCACCATTGCTGTAGGTTCATATGAGCAAGTTTCCAGAGACCTGAAAGTCTCTGTTTCCTTATGATCATGCACCAACTCTGGCTCTTATAATCTTTCTGCCCACCCTTTCACAATGATCCTTGAGTCATGGGTGGGTGAGTTTTACTATAGGAGTACTATCCATTGTCACACACCCTACAGTCTTTTATTCTCTGCACTTTGGCCAGTTGTGGCCTTCTGTGTGCATCTGTTGAGTGAGGAAGCTTTGCTGGTGAGAGCTGAGGAATGTATTAGTATTCTGTCTGTTCTGCTATCTTCCATGAGTCTTAGGTATAGAGGTTCCATTGTAGATGTGTCACTTAGGGCTGGGCATCTCTCAAATACTCATTCTCTGTTTGTGACCAGTTGTGGAACCCTGTAACAGCCTCCATCTGTTGCAAAAAAGAGCCTTTTTTGATGAGGGTTGTACAGTACACTTGTTTGTAAATGTAAGGATCCATGGAAATAATATTCCTAACTGGGGTTTTTGAAGTAAAAGAGGCACAAAAGAGAATCTTGATTTTACCATGTTTAAAATGGGGAAAATCAGCAAACTCAGTTTAACCACCCTGGGCTTTATTTTTGTCCTTTAAAATTAATGGGAAAGAGCAACAAGCCAGGTGTGGTAGCACAATGTGAAATCCCAGCATTTGAAAGCAGATGAAGAAGAATTACAAGTTCAAAGTCTGATCAAAATAGCAAGGGCCAGGGAGCCAGGGTTACACAGATAGACTCTGTCTTGAAAAGAAGTTGAGGTAAAAAGGTGTCATCACTAACTTCGACAATCACTTCTTTGTTGTCCATTTCTATATTTCTGTCATTTAAAGAATGTAATGTAAATGGAATCAAAGTAGAATATAACATTTTAACTACTATTGTTATGATTGACTTATTAAGACCTGTCTATATTTTTGTAAACAACATAATGAGTTTTATGTTAAGTATACATATGTAAAACAATACCTATAAAGAGCATAGACCTATCTATCACCTGTGATAGTTTCTTCTTGCTTCCTTAATTATTATTGTTGTTATTTGTTTGCTAGAACACAACATGTGATCTATTCTCTCAGCATAGATAGGGACCAGCTAACAATGTTCTAGTACTTGGAGGCAAGTTTGCAGGGACAATGCAATCACTGACAATAGTGATTTAGAGTGTGACACTGGAAGAGTGTGACTGATAGAAGCTAAAAGTACGATGTTATAGATAGCAAATTAACGGCAGAGATGAATGCACTATGCAAGACCTATGTATGGATATGAAATTCTCAGGAAATATGTCACAATTAATATTAGAGAAAAGGGAATTAATCCAGTTATAAAAATTATAAGATACATATTTACTTAAATGTATTTTGTACAGAAGCAAATAAATCTGTACAAAATATCCTATTACATGCTGATGAGGAACAGTCAAGTTGTGATTAGAAATCAATTTGGGGTCTGATGAATTACTAGCTCTATCTATTGCTTTTCTGTGTGTGTCTTACCCTCTCTGAGACCCTTTGCATTCATCTGCTGATTCAGTTTTGTCATAAGGAATTAGCTGATGTGGTACTTGTGAAGTACTCATCACATCATCTGACACTAACACAAGTGAGTTGTTATTCAAATTTCTTGATTACCCCTAATCTGTCTGATATATGTCCTGGTTTAGTCAGAGGGAAGAGCTCTCAGTGTTGAATGTGCTTTGTAGTCATTATGTAGGTCTGTAAAATGGATCGTCCAGTCTCCACCCTAAAGTTTCTGCTATAAAATGGAGCTAAACCTGCATTTCTATAAAAGTGCCCACGTGAGACTGACCTTGCCAAGGTCACCTTTGACAACCACTGGTGGGGCTTGTGATGGTAGCATGTTTTTGCAAGCCTCCCTTGAAGTGATTCATGTCACATTGTGAAGTCTGAAAACTCTTTAAAAGCGGTATGCTAGCAGGTATGCTAGCATGCTTAATCTCTTCTTTGGTTGGCTCAAAGTCAAATGTCTAAGTCTTCAAGCCATGGAGACATCAAACTCTTTTTTTTCCTATACAGAAACTCATTTATCTATTTCTACTCTAACTCTTCTTTGCTCAGTGACCTAAATAATTTTCCACATGGCTTAGTAGAAAATGGAAATGAATGTTTCTCACCAAATAAGTTGAAGTAAATTTTCAGAGTTTTGTAAAAACAGGCTGTTGCTTCCTACAGGTTTTCTAGTGCTAGAAACAGTAAGAGTTCATCTTCAAAGGCTTCATTATGGGCAGTCTCACAGACTGGTTTAGGAGGCTGCCCATTATCTCTGCCAAAGTGATCTGAAATTTGGAAGTAAATATATGAGAATCATATCCTTTCAATATCAAAGACAGTCAATAACCACTCAAGGATAAAGATACTTAGTTTATCTCATGGTTCAAGATTAGTTAAAAGTTACAAAAATTATATAATTTGATAGATATAGAAGTAATATCAAGAGAACTGTTATATAACATGGTAATTAAATAGCAGTGTATTGTTTACATGAAAATTACTGAGAGTAAATCTTGAGTTCTCACCAAAATGTATGTAAAATAATGTACATACTAATTAATTTGAATTAGCCATTTAATAATGTATTTGTATTTCAAAGCATCATTGTGTACATCACAAATATGTAGAATCTTTAGTTGAAAGTTAAAAAGAATCAGTAATAACTTAAAAGTTACAAATAGTGCAGTATTGATGCAAATAATTTCTATTCAAAAGAAGAGTTAACTCAAAGCTTTACGGTCTATTAGACATTTAAAAGTTTATATTAATTATTTGCTAAACTATGAATACTCTTTCTTTTTAAATGGCTTTGAACAGTCACAAAATCTTACTGGTTCTTACATTAATTAGTGAGTTCACATTTTTGTCATGTGGTAATTTTATACTTATTATGAACTGCATTTTTAAAAAATTATAGTTCAATACTATTCTCTGGAGAATTCATTAGAAAAACTTGAAGGTGATTGGTCTTGAAGCTTGGTGAAAATGACCATCATGTAACATAAACGCATCACCACACTCTTTAAACTTGGTTGTAATTGGGTGAAAGACACAGAGAAGCAAATAATATAAGTGTGTAAGGATGGGAAAGCTAAACAATTACGGTTTCTCCAGTTCCCTTAGAGAGGTATTCCGGTGACAGCTCTTCAGGTATTCCACCATTTCAAGAGAAGTCCCATCAGAACCCAAGAAACCCAGGATGGGAGCTACAGATCCTGCTATCTGAATGAAATACCCTCTACCCCCTTGCCCAGTATCAAGTTCAGTATATTTCCTGACTACGCCAGTTCTGGCAGTATCTTGATGAGTCATCTGTTCATGTTTTCTATGTCATCACCATGCAATTTATTTGCCTCAGTTAAAGCCACACACTTGACTCTCCAACACAGCCAGGCAGGAAAATCTGTCGATAGCAGGGCACACTAGTTCTTTGTATTCTTTTCTTAAATTCAGAATTCCCAAATAAAACAAGATATGAAGTCAGTTTTTCTACCATGCACAGTGTTCAATAAAGTTTTATTTACTAAAGAGAAAATGGACTCAAAATTTAGGACTAGAGATGATAACTACAAAAAGAAAACTCTGAGGTAAGGAAATTGTGCGTAGGGGACAAGAGAGATAGCTCAGTACTTAAGAGCACTGGCTTACCTTGCAGAGGACCCAGGTTTGAACCCACTACCCACATGGCAACTAACAACCATCTGTAACTCCAGTTACAGGGGATCCAATGCCCTCTTCTGACCTCGATGGGCATTGCATGACATGGGTGCACTTAACACACAAGCAGAAAACACACACATATAAAAGTAAAATAATAAATAAGGGACTGAAAAGTTGATTCTGTGGATAACAGCACTGGCTGCTCTTGCAGAGGACCCAGGTTTGATTCCCAGCACCTACATAGCAGCTAACAACCATCCAATATTTCAGTTCTGAGGGATCCAAATCCCTCTTCTGTCTTCTGTGGGCACTACACAGGTGTACTTGCATACAGGCAGGTGTAACACTTGTACACATTAAATATAATTTTAAAAGATCCTAATAAAGAATGAAAGAAATTGTGAATGTAACTAGAGAAAAAATACAAAATTAAAAGTAATGAAATCAATGTATAATCTAAAATACAGTGGCTTGAGAAGCACAGGATACATTTCTTAAGTGTAATCAAAATAACATAAATTAATATCAAGAAGGGAATATCATAATTGGTAAGCTGAACTGAAATGGACTACTGTATTGTTACCCTTTCTGATCAAACTGGATACATACATAAATAAAGGGATTATACTCACCATGAAAACTGCAAAATTAAGAGTAAGAAAGAGAAGAACCTGCACCGAGTCAGAGAGAGAACAAAGAAAAAGCTTAAAGGTTATCCACATCAAATGAAGATCAGTGTGAAGGGGATTTCTCTCGTCATTCCGTGAAAATTCACAGCATATCATTTACTCATTCATCTATTTTGGTCTTTTTGAGACAGGGTCTCCCTGTAGCCCTAGGTGTCCTGGAACTCACTATGCAGACCAGGCTGGCCTCGCTAGCGCGAAGACCCTCCTGTCTCTGCCCTCCCAGTACTGGGACTAAAGGCATGTAACCCCACACCCGGCTCTCATCTATCCTTTTTTGCTTAAGTTGCAGCTGGATCAAATACTCAGTTTTGTCATTTTTAAATAATATTTTGTATTTATTCTTTGACATTTTCATACATGTATATACTGTATTCTGATCATACTCACCTTCCATTTCCTCCCTTCATCTGCCCCCCACACCCAACACACACAGGACCCACTAACTCATCTCTCTCCTGATTACCTGACTTCCTTTTAAAATTATTATATTTATTAATAGTCCTTTGAGTCCAAATTAGTGCTTAATATGTGTAGAGTGGATCGATTCCCCGAGTGACAAGCCTGACAAGCATCCCCCTACCCCTCAGCAGGCTGGATGCTATTTACCCAAGACCACCTTGCCCAGAGGAAAGACAAGGAGCTGGGAAAGTCCTACACCCCTCCCTATTAGTCCATTGGCCTTGGATGTAAGAAGGGGAGGGGCTAGAGCATTTAAACTGAGGGCACCAGGAAGCAGGCCTTTTTGCCTCTCTTTTGGTCTTTTTGGATCTGATCACCACCCGGAAGCCACGAGATCCAAGCCTCTTGTGAATTTATTAATGTAACTTACATAGGGGAGGTGGGCGCCCATGCTCTGTAAGTAACCCCCACCCACTGCTCTGTTAGTAAGCCCAAGGAAATCACCTAGAATTTGCCCATCTGTGAGTTGGGAAATTTGTGTGTTTGTTGTAGGACCTGGGGAGGGAGGGACTAAGCTTAGTCCGCCCCTTCCCAGAGGAATTTTAGCACCACTGTGTGCGAATGTGTGTGGGGCCATCCAGTGCAATATGGGCAACCTACCAGCATCCCCATCTCCTCCGAAATGTGAATTTTCTCCCTCAGCAGCTATGAACTGCCAACAGTTCTTCAGCTAGGAGTGGGTCCCGTGGAGCCTCCCCTCATCCATGCTGGAATTTTGATTGTCATGATCATGTACATGTCTTGTGTAGGCAGCCAGAGTTCTGAGTTTATGTGTGCATCAGCCCGAACACATTCTGAAAACGTCATTTCACCTGACTTTTCCCCATTCTCTGGCATTTAATTACATCCTTTCTACCTCCTTTTTAAGAGTTGTTTACTAGCCTTGGATGGGGGAAAATTGATATAAATGACCTATCTACAGTGGAACACTCAAAGTTACTTCTGCATTAACCACTACCATAAAAGCACTTTGAACAATTATGTGTCTCTGCATTAACCACTACCCACTGCAAAAGGAAGTTTCTCTAAGCACGGTTGAGAACGCCTCAAATGTTTAAGTATAAATGAAAATATTAAGAGAACAGAGTTTGAAATAGAAACAAATTGAAAAGCATTACAAAGAATCAGTGAAACAAAGAGATGGTTCTTGGCAAACATAAACAAAACTAACATATCTTTAAAAAAAAGAAGACAAATTTATAAAATTAGAAATGAAAATGGGGATATTACAACAAATGCTAATGAAATTCAGAAAACTGTAAGGACATATTTTAAAAACATCTGTTCCAGAAAATTGGGAAATCTAAAATAATTGGGTTGATTTCTAGATACATATAACCTACCAAAACTAAACAAAAATGAATTATTTAAACATATCCATAACCACCAATGAGACTGAAGTGGTAAGAAAAATTCTGTCAACTAAAACAAGCCCAGAACTAATAATTCTATGAGAACTTTAAGAAAATTAACAATACCACTCAAATTACTCCACTAAATAGAAAAGGAAGGAAATTAACAATACCACTCAAATTACTCCACTAAATAGAAAAGGAAGGAAGCTTCTTTTATGAAGCTCGTATTAAGCTGATACAAAGCAAAACAAAAACAAATTTAAAAAACACAAAGAAAATTACAGACTATTGAGCATAGATACAAAAATTGCCAATAAAATACTAGCAAAATAAATTTTAAATCCCATCAAAAAGATCTTCATCATGGGTAAGTTGTCCTCATTCCAGAGATGAAAAGATGATATGCATAAATCAATGAATGTTATTGATCACATAAGCAGACTCAAAGACAAGATCAAGGTTCTACAACCATCTCAAGAGATAAAGAATAGCCCTTTGACACACTCCAAGATCCAGCAGTGATAAAAATCCTAGAGAGCCTATGGATGAAGGGGACATCTTCCAAAATAATAAAGTCTGTATATGACAGACTAATAGCCATTATCATGTTAAACAGAGATAACCTAGAAGCATTTCCACTAAGATATGGGAAAAGATGAGTGTCCACTCTCTCCACTACTATTAAATATAGTGCGTGAAGTCTTATCTAGAGAAAGAAGGCAACAGAAAACAATAAAAGGGACACAAACAGGAAAAAGTCAAAGTATCCCTATTTGTAAATTTTATGATTCTGTAAAGGCTACAAAATTAACACATTAAATCAGTATATATACATGATATATATTAATATATGTATATATATGTATATATATATATGGCATATAGCATTCCCATGCCAATGACAAACATACTGAAAAAAAAAAATCAAAGAAACAATCCCATTAAAAAAAATCTCAAAAAATCCAGGGCTGGTTCATGAACTTAGGGAAGCAGAGTCTGTCAGGGTACTGGAGGCTTGCACATGTGAAACTGTGGCAATGATGGCCTGGAGCACAGGACCCACACCAGCTCAAATTAGACAAGGGGGCAGAGTGCAGTGACAGAAATTGGTGGTGGGCCAGACCTAGACTGAGAACTATTGGAGTCTGATTACTACTAGGAAAGGGAGAGTACGGTCTTAGGATCTCTAGACAGCTGACCAGAATTCAGTGGATGCACTAAAGGACGTCTGGACACTAATGTTTGACTGGATAGGATTTAACATATATGATGGAATACAAGAGGTCTGGTGGGAGGTGGGGAAGAGAGATGGGGGAAGGCGTTAAATTTGATTAAGAACTATTGTATGAAATGTATAAAACTCAGTAAGAAAAAAGCCTCAAAAGTTAAAACAGGACATATAGAGTTGGAAAACCTGGATTTAAGCATGTAGAAATTGTACCCTTCCCTCCCACCATGCACAAAACTCAACACCAAATGAATCAAGGATCTCAACATAAAACCTGATTATCTGAAACTGCTAGAGGATAAATCAGGGAGACCAGTTCACCTTATAGGTACAGATGTGGACTTTCTAATTTCTGAATTCTAGGGAAAAGACCAACAACTGACGATGGGATCTCATGAAGAGAAAAAGTTTCTGTTCAGCAAAGAAAATTGCCAGTTGAATAAAGAGGCAGCCCACAGAATGACATAAAATTTATAATCTACAAATAACTCAAGAATCCGAACATACAGAAAACAAACAGTCCGATTAAAAGTTGGAATGCTTAACTGAACAAAGTTTTCAAACAAGAAATACAAAAAGCTAGTAAGTTCTTAAAAAAAGCATTCAACAACCATGACCATCAGGGAAACGCAGATTAAAGCCACTTTCATATTCCATATCATACCAATCAGAATGAGTGACAGATGATGATGATGAATGCTAATGCTGATGTGAATTAAGTGGTATCCTGACATGCTGTGGGCAGAAGTGTAATTAGTACAGCCACTTTAGAAACCAGTCTGGAGGGTTTGCAATATAACTAGAAATAAAACTACTCAGTGACCCAGTTATATCATTCCTGGGTATTCACCCAAAGGATTTTGCACCCTACTACAGAGATCCCTGCCCAATCATGTTCAGTGCATCTCCAGTCACAATAGCTAGGAGAGAGAAGAATCGACTGTCCATCAGCTGATAAACGGATACGGAAACGGAAAATATAACACTCAGTCAAGTCACTCAGGATCAGAAAGACAAACGCCACTTACTCTTTCTCATATGCGGAGCTAGTTTTTAATCTTTTCCTTACATATATAACTTGGAGTGCATGAGGAAACCAGGTAATTAGAAAGCAAGATAGTATAACATAGACAAGATACAAGTAAAGAGGAGGAGGATTGGCGGGGGTGGGGGAGTTTCAAATAAGGAGGGAGGAAGGGAAATTGAGGGGTAGGAGAAGGCTTAACAAAGGTGAAAGGTTACATAAGGGTATGTGGAAACCTAAGGTCTTGCAACTCAAGTAAAAGAAAATACAATTATAAGGGATAGACGAGCACAGGAGACACAACAGAGGATGTGGGTACCTGGGTTAAAGACTTAAGCGGGATGGAAGCAAGGGAATAAGATGAAAACAGAGGAAGAGGTGTGTTAACCAAAACTAAGGATGTATGGATCTGCACTAGTTTGTAGGCTAATTAAAAATGTACCATAAAGGGGGTTTTATCAGAGGTATCCTGCATAGGTGGACAGAATACATGGGTTGTCTAACAAATATCTTAAATGCCGGGCATAGGGCACCTTCCTATAAGTTCTTAGTTGGGCAGGCACCCAAAACAGCACAGGCAGTGGCCATTCCTCTTGAATGTACGCTGTAACTAAATGGTAAGACTCTTTTATTGAAGATACCACCTACTTTGGTTGAAGAACATCAAGAAATTAATCTCAAACTGATCAAGAAACTCCTGGCTGGCTAGCTTACATAGTACCATCGGGTATTAATCAGGCTCCCCTGAAGAGAAAAGATAACAGTTGACTTCTCCATCACTGGACCCTACCTGCTGCAATACTAACGTGCCAGGCAAGTTCCGTCCTCTGGCACAGCAGTGGGATAACACTTATGGAATAGCCAACCATTTGAGTGCATTTGAGACCCGCTCCACAGGGGAGATTTCACATCTGGTTCTGTAAACCTGATCAAAAGCCTGTGACTCAGGACACCATAGGCCCCAGGGAAGAACCTGCTGGTGGTACTTTCTTAAATGATCTTGTTACTTGCTCAAAAATGTGAAATAAAAGGAAGGCCATTTAAGATAAACACCTCAATCTCCAAAGTTGATAACATTTTCACAAAGCCAGAAATGATCATATCTAACTATAGATATGAAAAATATTGATAAACTACTCTGAATTAAGCAGTATAGTGGGACTATAATAAATCAAATTGGGAATGAAAGCCAAATACAATATGAAAAATGAACTACACCATATCACTAAAGCTCAAAGAGAACAAACTATGTCATTTTTCATAGGTAAGTAAAGAAACCTGGTAAATTCCCGACTCATACTAAAAATTATGCCCTTAAAGGGTAGAATTCTTTTACAAGGTATTTTGTTTTTTTATTTGGGAAATGTCATTATATTTTGAACAAAAAGATATGAGTATTGTAGAGCAATGTGCAAGAAGAGTTGACCCAAAGCCCACGGTTCTCCCAGCTTCATATGCCCCTTCATGTATGGCAGCTTACTCATCAGCTCTTTACATAAAGTAATGTAAGTACCAGGGAAGGAATATGCAGATAGAGGTGGCATCTCATGGAACTGCTTATGAAATTAAAAAGAAAAGAAGAAAAAGAAAAAAAATAGCCTAAGATAAGCAAACACTGAAAGAGAAAGGTAGGCATTATTTTGATGATCCCAGTTTACCACATCAAGAATCTAAATGAATGCATACTTATTAGAACAAGTAGTAAGAACCAACCTCCCCTTCACTGAAAGTATAAGCTAGACTACTGCGCATGTTGAACAGTATCTTCCCTGTTATTATTCTCCTTACACAGTGCTAGACACTTACCGAAGATGCTACCCGATCATCAGACCAAAACACAGAGATGGAGTGTGCCATAACCATATTCTCTTTTTTGTTGGCATCTTCTTTTTTTAATTTTTTGGTTTTAACATTTAAAAAAAAAATCCTAAGAGCATTTCCATTCTTCAATTGTATGATTTTCTATGGTGCAGTATAAACACCAGGCAACTGAAAAGAATGTCATAGTCCTCTGTGAGGATCAAACATCTTGGTCAGTGTCCTATCTACAGATTGATTGAATGAGAGACTGTAAATGGGTAAAGACCACATGTGTTATCAGATAAGCACTACTGGCAAATCCACCTGTGAGACTGAACCTTACACCTGCTAGACATCATAAGCATTGCTTTGTTTCAAGTGATATTTTATTTCATTACTCTGTCAGTTACAATCAGCTTCATCTTGAGCTCCCATCAATTAAACAGCTTAGACTGTAAGAAATATTGCAGTTAATGGCTAATATTTCAAGTCAGTTATCAAGTGTGTCTCAGCAGAAACCTTTTTATCTCTACTTACATTTCCATATATATCATCTTAAGAATGTGATTAGTGTTACCCGAGCATTTAAAAATGTGTTGTGGCAATGGACCTGATCATCCATTATGAAGAGTTTACCTGGTCCCTCTTTATTTTTTTTTAAGATTTCAGCATAATTCATCAATTTTATTTTTTCTTTGACTTTTCCAGATCTATAGTAGGTGATTTACATGTCAAGGATTACCTAAACAACTTAAAATAGATCCAAAAAGAAAGTTATTCTACACTTTCTGAGTTCCTTGGATCTATTGAATGCCTAGTAAAAACAGAAAATATTGCCACTAAGCAAATGAAGAGATTTGTGCAGCATGATAGCCTGCATGGCTGAATGATGCTGAACCCAACAGCCAGGAGGTATTGAAGCAAACTACGTCCTCCTGAGTTGCTGATCAAGAACTCAACAACACAGCCTCTTGCCATTCTTCATCACTGCTAATAAGAACTAGCTAACACCCTATTGCTGAAAACACCACACACCCTAGATGCAAGAGAGAAAATTTCAGCTGGAACTGAGTGCAGACTGCTGAGAGGGAAGTTAGCCATAGACTTCTCTAACTGCAAACCTTGTGAGTTACCAGCCTAAACTCACAGGCAAGATTTGCCCATTGTGCAATAGCAGTATCAATGTCATGGAAGCAACTCAGTGCTCTCTGATTTTAAGGACTGCTAGCAAGAGGGAATCCATGTCCAGTATCCTAGATTCCATTAGAAACCATGGCTGGGGTGGTCTTGGGCCCTAGAGGTTGATTTACTATTGCTATTTAGCTGAGGTGACACAATCACAAGATGCCTTCTAAGTACCCATGTTTATACCATTAGACAAATGTTACTCTCAGTCATTGTTAAAGAAATCTCTCAATGACAAATAGTGAATCTAGAGACGCACGGATGCGCAAGACATGAGTGAGCATAAGCAACAATTAAGTGCTCAGGCCTCAGCAGCACATTCTTTCCACTCCCTCAAAGACTCAGGGCAAATGAGAAGGACGGGAAAGGAAGAACATAAGAGCTGAAAAACAAGAAGAGCTGAGAAATGCTGTCTCTGACCTGACACAGCCAATGCAATCATGACTTCACAGGAGCAGAGGCTGCCAGTCATGGACCTGCACAAGACTGGGCTTGTGAACAATCATAGGTCAGGGAGGTACCCAGATGACCTTACACTCCCAGTTAAATTATGAACTACTGATAGAATCTGGGAAAAACTTGAGTTGGGTACCCACTGATAAGCTCATCATACTCCAATAGTGACACATGGTCAACCAGACAGCCCAGATTAAACTTGGGGCACAAAACAAAATAAAAAGACTGAAATGTGGGAAAGGTGCTTAAAGGAAAATGGATTGGGAAGGAAATAAAAGAAAGTTCAGGTAACAGTGTTCTGAGTGCATCACATATGTATATGAAATTGTCAAAGGAAAAAGGTTAATAAAAAAAATCAGATTGTATTTAATTAAAGATAATCAAGAGCCTCTCTCAATTAACAAAAAAATTAGTATCCAGAAGGAAGCTGTATGGATGTCTAACATCACGGTCAGCTGTCAGATCAGATCCAGGAACTTATTAGCTAAGGTCTAAGTCTCTAACAATGTATAAGAAGTTGTACAAATGATACTAATTCTCAAGTTGGCAGAACAAGTGGAGAGATGATGTGTTACATCCACAGTGATGCAATTTCTCTCTACTGATGAACTTATATCTAAGAAAGACTCCCAAAAGACTCTGATCATGGAGACGGTGTTTCAAAATGTTTCAGGTTGTGAAAAAACAGGGTAAGTTTGGAAACCAGGTGCAGTGATTGAAGAGTGTGGAAGCCTAGACTGAGCTGAAGCGCTTCAAGCTACGAGACCAGGACTGTGTATTAGCTGAAGAGTGCTTCCACAGAGAAAAAAAAAGACAACCAGATCGACATACCAACAAGCATTAGCTTTCAGATTTCTACATCCAAGAAAAAAGTTTCATTGAGTATAAAATTGTCCAACTAACACTAATTAATTTGAAATATAGGGACGTGGGTAAGAAAGATATTTTAGGAAAAAAAACTCGTAATTTGGAAGTAGCAGAGTAGAAAATAAAAATATGCCATGGCTTTCCCACTTCTCTACTTAGAAAGAGCTATTGAATAAAAAAAAATTAATAAATAAATATTTAAATGCATGCACAGCATCTATCTTTATATAGCACAGATGTGTAATTTTGTATAACAAAAACTATATTCTATATGTGATATTAATATCATCACATAAAATGCACATGTAACACATAGACCATTCTCTGTGTGTGAATGCATTCATTAGTGTATAGGTGCACATACATGTGTGTACACGTGCTTGTATAAGTCTGAGGTCAGCATCAGGGGTCTCCCTCAATCACCCTCCACCTTATTTTTAGAGTCAGGGCTCCTCACTGAACCTGGAGCTAGACCGGTTGACTAACAAGCTCCAGGTGTCCTTCTGACACCGCCCAGCACTGTGGTTACAAATGCATACTACCACACCCAGAATTTTCTATATCGCTGCTACTGGTTGTGTAATTCCATATGGTATAAATAATGGCTGTGTGTACATGCATTTTAGCATGTCTCTTGTTCAAACTTTCAAGGTCTCTCCCTCCCCTAGCATTCTAGACATTTCATATCCTCTTACAATATTTTAAAATATCAATCAAAATGCGTGCTGTTATCTACAAGAGGGCTAAAAATGATAAAAGATAAGATGTACTTCAGACACGGGACTTGGAGCAATGGCACTAGAACCAACCTAAAAGTCATCTCTCCTGAAGGCTAGGTCTCGTAGCTTTGGAGAGCTATGCAAATTGCTAAGAGAAAACATCAACCCCAGCTTTAAGGCCTAATAACCACATCAATGACCAGGCACCGCAAATGACATTGGTGCAGTAGTGGAACTTTTATCTTGGGGGTAATAAACAGCTACTTAATTGAACTTAAAGTCCACTCAATGGGAGGAAGCTCATGTGTGGTACTACAAACATAGCCAAATACACATGACTGGACAAGTTGTAGTTCTTAGAGAGAACCCCAAGGCTGTCACATCCCTAGACAAACATTTCTTACTATGTTAAAAATATGGATCCTTATATTTAAAGACAAGTATCCCAGTCACCACTTACCAAAATAACTTCTTTTACAACAGATGGAGATTATCACAGAGTTCCACAAATGGTCATACACATAGATTGTCTGTGAATTTCCCAGGCCTAGCCAACACATCTACAATGCCATCTCTACACCTAAGTCTCACAGAACATAGGGGAACAAGAGATAGAGACAATACTATGGCTTCTCTCAATGAAGCTCTCTCACGCAAGAGAGGACCGGGAACATGAAAGATCACAAATGGCCACACCACAGAGAATAAGAGTCTGCAAGAGTATGGGTCCTTGGACAGGACTTCTGTATTAAACTCCACCCACCAAGGGCTCCAAGACCACTATGGAAGAGGAGGTAGAAAATTGTAAGAGACAGGGAGGAGGTGCAAGACTATAAGGAAATGGAGTCTTAGAGACTTTTGGGACCCTGCTAAAATGAACCTCTAGCAATGGTGTCAGCATGCACAAGATCCATGCAAACTCAAGCAGACAAAAACCCAGCACAGAACTGTGGAAATGAGCAGCCAGTCCTATTGGCAGCTTATTACTCCTGGGTGAGGAAGAGCTGATCTTTTTAAAGGGAGGGACTCTAGACAGACTAACTAGACTTCAGTGGGTGAGCTTGCACTGATGGACGTCTGGGGACACTAACTTAACATTATAAGCCATTAACACAAATGACAGAATTCATGAATTCCAGTGAGGGAGGCAGGTATGGGTGAGTATCAGTGGAGAAGAGTAGAAATATGACTATGATGTTCTATATGGAATACACAAAAATTCAACTAAAAATTTACCAAAAAAGCTAAATTTTTTTTGTTTAGGACCCCGCTTTAGAGAAATACCTCTCAGGGACTGTACCAGTACCAAAAAGCTGTTTCCTGCTTGACCTTGGGGGTTCCCACTTTCTGATCAGGTGCCTTCCCCTACTGAACTCAGACCCTTGTGCTTCCATGGCTAGTACTTTGCCAAGTGATTTATCTTCTTCAGCCCCTCATTTGCTAATATTTTTCATTTAAAAATATGCAATCAACTTCTGCCAGTGGAGAAATAGTGTAGAAATACTTTCTCCTATCACCGTACTGAACACAACTGGAAATATATCAAAAACAATAAGATGTGGCTCTGAAGAACAGGTATTAGAATGCAGATGGTTTAGGGCTGCAACGCCTGAAGATCAACATGGCACATGATAGTTTTCTCTTTGTTTTCTTTGGTTTTGCCTTAGGCAGACATATATTTGAGTTAAGGTAGCCAAGCAAATCTGAAGTACCAACTATCATAAGCAGAAAAAAAAAATCTTGACAAAAGCTTAGTGGAGCTAAACCACCAGGATGAGGGTAACACAGAAACACAAACATCTTTTCAACAATAGCTGTTATGTCTCTGTCAAACAGCATAGTGGAAAAAAAATACTATAGCCACACCCACTAACCACAGTAAAGTCTGAGTAAGGTCCCAGATTTCTCCCCTTGCATGCTGTAATTGAGCTCCATCTTTACACCCATTAATTCAGCCATTTAGAAAACTGGATCAAGTCTCTGAAAACTGCAAGCTACTGAAAGTCACCCAAAATAGATCATTTTAATAGCCTGTAAAAATTGAGAAGGCCAAATTTGTAATAAAAATCTACCCAAAATAACTCTTCAGGATCAGCTAATTTGATGGACTAATTGAAGATATTTAAGCAATGAATATTGATTCTAGAAGACCATAAATGAGCTACGACAGGAGATCATGGAGAAATGGAGGCAGGAACTAGAGTGCAACACTCACAAGCCAATGGTCCCTAAGTGGTACCAACAGCTTCCTGAAGCTGTATGAATCTATAAACAGACTGTCATCTGAGGCCTCCCAGGAAGGGGAACAGCTCTGATAACACCAGGGCATTACTGCTGCCCTGGCAAGATTCAATTCTTTAATCTTTGTTGTACAGCTATCTCCTCAGAATTGAAACACTCCCTCCTGGAGGAGGGAAGGAGGCTAAGAACACAACATGCAGGAAGTAAATGAGACATAGGCCCAAGGTGTGAACAAGATTTATAAGGCTCAGGAAGCTCCTGACTTTGTAAGATTCACAAGGATCCTCCTCAGACTTATATGAACAGTAGCAATTAATGAAAGAAGAGAATCTCTGACCAGCAGAGCTGGCTACACATTAGACAGGGAGCTCCAGGTACCTCACATTTCAGGTGTGTCATTCACGCTGCCATGGGCTTTTCTATCGCCTTACACCTGTAAGTATCCCCTCACCCATGCTCCTGTAAGTAACCCCATTCAACTTGCTTGCAGGTCACTAAGGTCGAATTGGGTGGAATCATTTCTTTCATCCATCACTGGTATTCTCTCTGGACTAAATAAGATATTTCTTGATGTCTCCCCAGGAAAAGTCTCACAATAATCTCAATTTACAGAAAATAGAACAGAGAAACACTGCCCCATTATTTTTATAAAGCTAGTATTGCTTGATATCACAGGGAAGAATACCAATAGAGAAAAAGAAGGAAAAAAAAGAAATAAAATTACTTCTCAGTGGGTAAAAGCACATGCTGCTCTTGCAGACAATATGAGTTTAGCTCCCAGCACCCATATGATGACTCATAACCATCTGTAACTACAGTTTCAGGATTTCTGCCACCCTCTTCTTGCCCCTGTTGACGCCAAGAACAAATATGGTACACATATAGACATGCAGGTAGAACATTTAAAAAACTTGTTTTTAATCCTTAACCAGTAGAAAATAGCAGCATATATATCAAGTAATCTTTTTCCTTTTTTAAACTTTTATGTGTATGAGCATATTGCGTGCATGTATGTAAGCATACGATGTCATGCAATGCCTGTGAAGGACAGAAGAGGGTGTCAGAGCCCCTGGAACTGGAATTACAGACTGATTTTAGTCGCCATGTGGGTGCTGAACTTCGAAACCAGGTCTTCTGCAAGAACAGCCAGTGCTCTTAACTGCTGAACCATCTCTCTAGCCTCAAATGGTACTTACTCTAAAAGTACAAATATGATTCAGTCTTGAAATAACAATTTAGTTCATCATAATACAAACTAACAAGAAAATCACAAATGTATCAGTACAGGAAAAGTATCTGACAAATTCCACAGCTGATTATCAACTTGCTGGGATTTAGAATTATCACAGAAGTGGACCCCTGGACATGTCAATGAGGGAGTGTCTAGACTGCATTAATTGAAGGGGGAAGACTCACCCTAACTGTTAAGTGACAGCATTCTACAGGCTGGGATTTTCCACTGAATCAAAAGGAAAAAGACAGCTGAGCATCGACATTCCCCGCTGCAACGCGACCACTTCTTCACACTCCAGATATGCTGCCTTCCGTACCAGGATGGACTGCACCCATCCCAGTCTGTGAGCCAAAATAAGCCCTTCCTTCTTTAAGTTGCTTTCCTCTGAATATTTTGTCACGTGGTTAGAAGACTAGCTAATACAGCAGCAATTGGTGAAAAAAAAAAATCTCCCCGAATAGGTCTGATAGTCAGTTTTATCAGATTGGCACAATGTGAAATTACCTGAGAAAAGTCTCACTAAGAAACTACCTGCATCAGACAGGCTGTAGGGGATTTTCCTAGTTCAGTTCACTGATGGGAAAACCCAGCCACTAGAGACAGCACAATTCCCTGGGCTGGATCCTGGAAAGGAGAAAACTAGAGAAGGTGAACTTGAAGGATTAGATCCCCGACAAGCAAGCAGAGCCGAGGACAGTCAACAACGAAACCAGACTTCTTTCTCCTCCACTGGAGAGAAAGGCCTGAACGCTTTTCCTCCAACCCCTCTTCCGACTGACAAGTCCTCACCAGTTTAGCTAAGGTCAGTCCTAGCCATAGCTCCACTCGGAGCTGTACCCTATCAGCACGCTCTTCTTTGTTTAATTTGAAAACTTTAAAATTAGGGGCAGAAGGCTGACCTTCGTACCACCGAAATCGTTGAAACGGCCCACGTCCTCCTGGTAGCTATGGACTTTGCAGTCACTGCACCCCTCTCCACCTGTGGAGTCTTCCAGCCTGTGTGAGTCAGTGTATGGGGTCTGCTTCTTCTCTTGTAATAACATTTACCATCCGTTGCTTTCTGTTGTATCTAAGGTATTTTTCCTGCCTTTTAATTCTTTAATTGGCAGAGAAAATGAACCCAGTCAAGACCCTTAGGTAGGAATAAGGGAAGTAGAAGAATGCATGCTTTTGTTTCTCTCTGCTCTTGACTATGGATATAACCTGATGCTTCAACCACCCGCCTTTTATGACAGACTGTAACCTGGAACTTGGAGGCTAAGTAAAATCCCTTCTCCCCTAAGGATCTTTTTGTCAAGGTATTTTTAATAAAAACAGCAGAAATAAAAGAAGGACAATAGAAAAACAGGATGTCTTCAACTTTATAAAAAAAAGCCTCAGCAAAAAGCTGATTATCTTTACACATGTCCTCTCCATTTCTTTTCACAGACTTCAGTGTTTCCTGTTACCTGGCTCCACAAATCATTATATTTTTTTCTCTGTATTTATTTATCTCTAATAATCTCCAAACCCTTGTGTTATGATCTTTGCAAATTACTACTCCTCCAAAGCTAACATTGATGTTTGTTCATTCTTTGGACCTTGATTACAATTTAAAACCATAATAGAAACAGTGTTTTTCTATGATTAATATATCATGTGCTAAAATGTCAGCATATTATATTGAATTCCAAACCACACAAGCAACAGCCATGCTCAAAATGAAAGGGTGGCTAATAAAACATATCTTTTCCATCCATCTCACTTCTCAATGTCCTTGCCTGGGGAAGCTGATATATTAAATTGCATCTTAATTTCTAGATATATTTTGCATATGCATATTGAAAAAGGTGATTTTTTTTCTTACCTAAAATACTTGTTTCTTGAGCACTAGTAAGTTTTCCCTCTGTGGCTGATTCCAACTTGAATTATAGTTGGAGCTTGGTGTTTCTCTAAGGTTGATATTCCAATGATCTTAGGTCTTAGCTGGGAGAAACAATTTCTCTGATTGCAGTATCTTCAATGGAAAAGATGTTCATCATGTAACATATTCTGTACTCCCAAATTGTCATTCCTTAATCATCAGGGAAAACTCAGCAAAAGCTCTCCTGGACCAACTTAGAGCATAAAATAGTTAAGACAATCTGAAAGGCATCATGTAAATTATAAAACCAGACAAACCTCCAAAGCTGGAATTCTTCCATGAAGGATCCAAGAAAACAGTGGAAAAGAGAAATAATTGTGGGTGGGCATTATCTCATGTCTATGAAAAGATATATGGGAATGCTGTAAGGTCTGGATGTCCCCTACCAAGATATCCTAGCACATGTAAATAACAGGAGTTCCAACCCTCTTCCCAGGGCTAGCTAGGGCTGCATGGTAAGACCCCGTCTCAAACACATGATAAAAGAGTAAACACATAACACATAAACTGTTAGAACCAAATAAAAGAATTTACAAAGCTGAAGGATGCAAAGTAAGCACAAGGAAACCTTGCATGTTTCTACAACTTAACACATAGCAATTTATTTATTTTTATTCAGTCTTTTTTGCTACAGAGTTTTCCTATGTCCCCAGTTGACCTGGAACTCACTATGTAGAGAGTAAGTCGGCCTTGAACTCTCACAGAACCCATGTCTCTGCTTCCCAAATGCTGGAATCAAAGACATGCACCACCATACCCAGTACAAATAGCAATTTTAAAACAAAATTAAGGATTTAATTAAAGAGGCCCAAGAAATGGTTCAGACCTTACAAGTACTCACTGCTTGTTAGGGTACTGGAGATCAGACCCTAGCACCCAGTTAGATGGTTCACAAAACTATTAACTCCATCTCCAAAGGATCTGGTGGCTCTTTCTGGGCACATACACACACACAGAGATGCATACACACAGAAATAAAATAACCTTAAAAGTGTAAAAAGAAAGTAATGGTAAAATACTAAAGAATAGGTTAAACCAAGATGGGGGACTAACTTACACACTAGAAATTACTTTGTGGAAGGAAATGATAGAAGATGCAAATAAATGAAATGATTTCCTATTGTTAAGGATGCCGGGAATGGAACCCAGGACCTCTGCAAGAGCAGTCAGTGCTCTTAACCACTGAGCCATCCCTCCAGGCCCAGTTTCTGATTTCATTCAACATATTTTGATCATATTTACTATCTCCCCCATCTTTCCCAGATCCAACACTACCTCCCTATCTACCCAACTTGGTTGGTGTCCACTATTTTTAAGCTCATGGAGTTCAAGTTGTCTTTCCAAAATACTTTTGAGCATGGCAGAACTACCAAAAGCTACACCCTAAACAAAAACTGGCATTCCCCCTCCCACAGCTATCAACTGCCAACAGCTCCTCTGGCAAGGAGGGGGCTTCTTGGCCCCCCTCACCTCTCCATGCTAAGATTTTGTCAGGCTTGAGCTTATGTGGGTGTTTTGTATGTTCTCACAGTTGCCCTACTGTGTCCTGAAAACACTATTTTGTCATAGTCGTCTGCTAACTCTGGCTCTTATAATCTTTCTGTCTCTTCCTCCACTACCACGCCTGCTCCTTGCAGGGAAGGGGTGTGATAGAGATGCCCCATTCATAGCTGAGCACTCTGAAATCTCTTATCTCTGTATTGTGACCTGTTATGGGCTGCTATGTTATTTGACAGCTGCTGTTACAAGAAAGGGTCACTATGAGTTAGTTTAATATCATGCCCATTTAGCAGAGTAATACTGATCAGGTCTTCCCTCTGGCCTGTGACCTGTCTAGCTGCAGGTTCTTGGCCCTGATAATGGTAACAGATGTAGGCTCCATTTTGTGGAGCAAGCTTAAATCCATGAGAAGGCAACTGGTTACTCCCATAACATCTATGACAGTATTGCACCAGTCAGTTTATCTTTCAGACCAGGGCCTCAGGATGACAGCTGAGTAATACTGATGATTACTGTTCTCTTCTGGTAGCATGCATAAAACCTTACAGCACTATAAAACTAGCCACTAGAGATGAGGCCCCTTTCCAGGCACAAAAAGCATAGTTTACAAAAGAAAAAGAAAAATTTGTAAAGTGGAATACATCATAATAAAACTTTTTTTTCCCTCAAAGTACACTGTCAACCAAGGAAAAAGGTAACCCATAGAGTGAAAAAAAGCTTTTCTATGTCATATTTCTAATAAGAAATTAATATCTGCAATATATAAATGATTCCTTAAACTCAATACACACACCTCTCAAACAACCAATAAATATGCCCAAAGAACTTGAGACATTCCTATAAAGAAGCTAGGATATTCAAATGGACATAAATGCATATACAAAGCTCAGCATCAGTAATAGTAAGAAGAATGCAAGTCAAAACCACTATTCAGATGGTTATTCTAAAGCAAAACAAAACAGAGTTTGCACAGATATGGAAGAACAGAGCCTGTGGAAAGCAGTGTGGAAATTCCTTATAAAATTAAACATGAAATGATCACATCATCTTGCAATTCTAATGGGTACAATTCCCGAAGAGTGGTGAGCATGGTCTGGAATAGATCTGTGTGTGACCATACTCATATTCACAGCAGAATTGTTCACAACAGCCAAGAGACAGAATGAAGATGTGGGTACCAACAGATGAGCTGGGAAAGGCCACAGTACACTGGTAAACACAATGTGGCATCCAATTACAGGGAAACAGTGTTCAGTCTGACATGTGCTGTATGGCACCGCTTAAATGAGGTCCTCAGACTAGAACATCCACAGAGATAAAAAGTAATGCTACTCAACTGTGCACTGAGAAATGGTTAATACAGTAAAGCTCCGTGCGGCCTCTGCCCATACACAGGGCAAGGATACAGACAATATATACATGCACATGTGTTCTTTATTTACACATATGTATACGAGAGCACATGCACGTACTTTATTTTTAAAACAAAGAGGAAATTGGAAGAGTAGCTTCCTTTGTGATTTGCCAAGAGGTCCACTCTTCTAAGACACATCCTAAACCTCTGAAGTTAGCACTAAATGGGAAAAATCTCTTAGAAAAGGTAGACTGTGGCTTTTACAATTCTAGAACCTTCTTGTATTGTCTCTAGGCACTTTCTGAGATTGTACTTCAGAGACTCATAACACAGTGTAATGACTTCTAATTTCCATTTCTCAAACTTCAAAACACCCCAGCTTTTAATTTTCTCAAACTTAGTTAACTTTTACTAGGTAGAGCACAGAGCATATCCTCCTTCTAAGATATGTTATCATGCCAGCCAGATAAATGTGAACAGGAGTGACAAACAATTAATCCACTTAATTTATATTTCCTTTGCCCCATTTATTAACTTATTTACTATCCTAATATTTTTAAAGATATAAAATGTAATCAGAAAAGACAAGAATTTGCAACTACCAAGCACCTCAAGTTTTAGAAGGGATGCAAGAAATATTAAAAATAAGTAAACTCGGAATGGCTTTGAAATCTAAGGGTCAGAGCCAAAGGAAAGTGCAGGACCTTATCCACAGTTTCTAAGACATTCAAGAGCATAGTCCAAACTGTGGGGCCATGAAGCTTGGTGCAGATGATACGGTACAGGTGTTAGAGTATATGCATCAAGTACAGAAACACAAACGGGAAAGTGGAGAAGTGTTACAAGAAGATTGAAAGGTTTAGAGAGAGTGAAAAGGGAAAGTCTCCAAGACAGAAGAGTCCTCTAATTCGGAACAGCATGGTTGGTACGGTACACAGAAACTCCAGTTGGAACTATCCTTATATGTAGCCTACTGAAGGAACTGTGGCAGGTACAGTGACAGGGAGGAAAGGCATAACAAGATAGGAAGCCAAATGCATAGGGTAACAAAGCACAGCAAAATCCATGTAAGATGCCATAGGCGGGTAAGGACTTTGGTTTTTACTGTGGATGAGCTCACACAAAATCCTACATATCCAACTGAGACTTGTAACTTTATCACGATAAAAGCTAAAAGCCTTTTGATCAAGACCTACTAATTTATCTTCTAACTTGACCTTAAAAGAGGATGAAGTGGAGAAAAGGTATTGATTGAGCTCCTCTTGGAAGACTGAAATAAAACAAAGGAGTGGATTCATCAAAGTCTATTAGATGTTATTATCTGGTCTATCCAGTATTCATCATATGGAGTTCCTCAGAGCTCAGAAAAGTCTCTTTGTGCCAGGTTATCTTTGCCTGACTCATTCCTTCTCTCCCACCCAAACCCAGGACAGTCCTGTAAGCACCAGTATCCTACAAGGTAAGGACAATGATTTTTCTGGCTGCCACTGATATCTAGACAATTAGTATTTTCCAAAAACACATTCCGTTTGACATTTATTTTTGTTCCTTCTTCAGAACACTACCAAAAGAGGTTTGTAGAATTTTTTGCAGCAGACAAAAGCATATAACCTCTGCTGGCATGTTAAAATTGTCACAGTGACCCTTTCATATGTACTAAGTTTTACAGAGGTTACAATGTTGGAAAAAAATACTATGTTGATGTGGTAGGATCTTCCACCATGAAACAAGACATTGCAAAGGTGCTTCGATTACTAAGAAGGATGCGAGGTCGAGTCAAAGACGGACGAAGCCTCCAGAGAACTCAGGTCAGCAGCAGATCGCCTGCAGTCAGGTGAACATCGTAAAACCTCTGGATGGTTGTGGTCATATATAATAATTTCTACCTTTCATGCAATTGGTGACAAGAAGAACAAAATAGGAAATAAAAAATAAAGATAGAAAGAGACAGTGAGATGACTGAAAATAGGAAAGAGTAATTGGGGAAGAGAAAAGAGAGAGAGTAATGGGAAAACATGGAGATAAATCCCAGCAGCCAAGACATGTACAGAAAGAAAAGAAGAAACACAAAAGGGGAAACAGGAACGAGCAGGAATGAATGTGAAGGACTGAATAAAGCAGAGAGACAGAGCACGGCGTGAGATGCAGGAGAAGCCAGAGGATGAAGGGAAGCAAGGTGAGATGGTCAGACTCCACTGTGCATCAAAGGGCACCAGGCTGCCCTCCGCCCACTGAGTACAGAGGCTCTGACCTGACACCCTAATCTCAGAATTTAAGATGCACCGCTCTACTCATGTATTTGCATTGGTTTGTGTCCAACACGGCAGCAACTCCCACACACTGCTTAGAAATCTCTAACCAAGAAGCCCCATAGGTGTTTGTGTGGTGGTGGATACATGTCTGTATCAAAGTCACAGAGCTTCTCATTTCATGTCCTCACAAGCATCACTTGGAATCAGGAACACTTTAAATGTCCCGAGACTCCCCATCAGGTCCACAAGAAAAAGAAAAACTTTCCTAACCACTTTTTCATACACAAATCATGTTAAATTTGAAATCGACAGCTGTGCACTTTAACCACTTTCTCTTGCATGATTTATTCCAATTGCACTTCTTAAATAAAACTTCCATTTGAGCTGTGGAAATAGATTTCCTTCCTGAACAACTTGTTTTTCTAGAAATAAGTGTTGAGTCAGATATGTGACAAAGATGCTTCCAAAAGAAATATGCTCCATCAACAGTGTCTTCCTATTTGAGGTTGACTTGTGTTGTGAAGGGAAAGCTTATTCCAACACTTTGTGGTTAAAGAGGAAGAAACTTACAGAAACAGAATAGTTACAGGCTTCTGAGAAATGGGAGTTATCTGTGGGGCAATTTAACTTTTCTTTCCCAGTCAGGAAAACACAATTTAGGAGGTTAGTAGGTACTCAAACCAGGCAGTTCCATCTACCACTTCCTTGAACACAATGGTAAAAGCACATTTTAAAGTTATTAATCTGAAAAGCACAACCTTCACCTCAAAATTTGCTCTACTTTCTATTTCTTAGAAAAAGCATCTTTGCCTTTTCTGTTTGATAATAAATAAAACCTATTCTGTGAATATTTCCCCCATAGCTTACATTATGGTGAGCACATCAAGTTATCTCGTTTACCCTTGAAACAACCTAAGAGGAAAGCATGCTGATTTCCAGCAAATATTGCGGGAAACTGTAAACAGGGGATTTAAGTACAGCTCTTAGATCATGGGCCAAGAAAAGTCAAAAATTGGATTGGAACCAAGACAAGGTTATTCCAAACAGGTGTTTACCCAGTATCTTATCTGACCTCAAACAGAAGCTTCTTTACTATAGGCATGCACCATGTGTTAGAGACCATAGGTGGCTGTTGCAGGGACTAAGGGACAATCCCAGTAGGTAGGGGTGCTGTGAAGTATGAGAAGCAATAAGGAAAAGCTGCTACCAAAGCTCTAGGAAAGAAGTCAGAGCTACTGTAGAGTAGATATCAGTACTCTGATTTTAAACAATGTGTATGTACATGATGTAAATAAGAACAAGGCAGAAGTAAATAGAGGAGTTATGGAACTTGTTTAAATATCAGAGGTACAGATCAATATAAACAGCATATACATTGCACAGAAATGAATTCATAATAAAAGAGCAATGCACCTAACAGGCACCAAAACATGCTGCTTTTGTGTCTGTTACAACTGTGTATGGTTATGTGTGTTTGTACCTCTCTGTGTTCATGTGCACATGCATGTGTGTGTGAGTGCACAGGGGGGCCAGAGATCAACATCAGGTGTCTTTCTGCATCATCCTTCTGAATCACCTTCCACAATATTTTATGAGACAGATTATCTCAGTGAACCTGGAGCTCACTATTTAGCTAGGCTGGCTGGTCAGTAAGTTCCAAGGATCCTCCTGCCTCTGCCTCCCAGCCTTGGGATTACAGATGAACACTGCGATACCAGGTTTTTACATGAGTGCTGGAAATCTTCATTGGGATGATTCTCAGAGGACTGAAAAACTCCTTCAACTCTTCCTTTGGGCCATTGATTTACAGCCTCAAGTATTCCTTACAAAACTCTATAAAACTGCCCTCATTTAGAAGCATTTTATCCAAAAGGAATTAAATTTCATAAAGATTACATTTCTGAAAGGTTAAAACATCTAGAAGTGATTGATCCCATGAACTGCATGGACACTTAGCTTCACCATAGCTTTTTGATTAAAACTAAAACTTTTACTTGCTTAATAATAAATATCACATTTCCATAATAGATGGTGGAAGGTTGAATTCATCAACTTAAGAATTACCATGATAATATCAAACTAAAAGCAAAGATATGTTCTAATATCACTCATATTAGTGTTGTAGTTTATTGGTTACAACTGCATAAGGAATATCTAGTAATTGCCAAAAATTCAAGCTATAAACGTGAAAATGTCTCTCATATGTCTTTGCATTTGTGTAAGTGCCCAAAATTATTCACATATTATTCCTGTATTTTCTGCCCATTTTCTTTTATATCTTCTAAAGCTCAGAAACATTTTACTTTATTGTGTACTGCTACTTGGTTGTATTGTGTGAACTAGATTGGGGACATGGGCATGACACTTCTCCTGTGGAGGGCAGAGAACAACTTTGGCTATTGGGATCTTCCACTGTGAAATCCAGGGACGGAACTCTGGTCTTCAGTCTTTCATGGTAAGTGACCATGTTTTACTTAAAATATGTCTTTGAAGCAAAGCACGATAAATCCAAAGCTCTTGCTAGATTTTGGGTTGCTTTCTTAAGTCCTCTGAACATTAATGTAGCATGAAAATATCTAGTATTTCCAATTTTCCATGGTACCTTAGTACATATTTTTAATACTAGCACAGAGTGATTACTAATGTGATAAAGACACTATCTTGATTTGCCAGGTGAGATGGAAAGAGAAAACGGTCTGAAACATTTTTTGAAGATCTTTATCATCTTCTCCTTCAGAGTAGTTAACATAAAACTTCTAAAGAAGTCTGGGGCTCAGCTGGGATGCTTGCTGTGTCAGTTACTCAACTTCTGAATGACGTGCCTGCACATGTAAACTAATAACAAGGCCTTCAGATTGTGAAAAGAGGAATGCTTAAAAACCTGGCCAGCCTTTGATATTCTGAATTAAACAGGAAAACTGAAGATACTTTTAGCCAAATTATTTCTGTTCCTATTCAACAATTTCTCTAAATACATATTTTGGGTGATACTGTTGCTATGCCATAAGGAATACAAATATTTAAAACTATTATTTCTTTAAAAGACTATGTATCATGGACATACTTGTTGATTTTGAAATATCAGCACGTTAAGTTTCCTATTCTCCCCTAATTTAACTCATGGCATTATTGGGCTTCTTGATTTGCATAAATATGAATGATATGAAATGCTATTATTATTTTAAATTGTACCTCTCTGGCTGCTCTTGCAGAGGACTTGGGTCCAGTTCCCAGCACACACAGAGTGGCTAATAATTGTCCATAACTCCAATTCCAGTGCATTTGACACCCTCTTCTGGCCTCTATAGGCGTTGCATGCATGTTTACACTTACATATACAGACCAAATATGCACACATGAAAAATAAAAATAAAGCAATTAAAAAGGCAAATAACACAAATTATACCTCTTTATTTTTTGGAGAATTAAGGATCTTTTCCTTTTCTTTTTTTTCCTTTTATGAATTAACTATCATCTCCTTATTTACCTACAATGTGTATAATTTTCTCATTGATTTGTAGTTCTTTATATACCCTTGATTCCAGTCTTTGTAATCTATACAACAAAACTATTTCCTCTAAGCTAGTAAAATACTTGGTATTCTATGTAGCAAGAGGTTCTGCTGCACTGTTTTGTTAAAATAAGCTGAGAAATGCAGACATGGGGAGATGATTGATGGACACATTCCTTCCAGGTGCACTAGCAGCTCAACTGGAAACTAAAAATCTCAGTCCTCTTTCTGACAAGTTTAAATGACCAGTGACGGGGCCCTCTGAAATGTCTGTTTTTCATGAATTTCAACGTTCTGAATACTTACTGCCTCTGCCTGACAGGCTCCATGTTATCCAAATGTGTTTGAATCCTAAGGCATACTTCACATCAGGAGGCAAATCTGTTTTCTCATCTGTAAGATAGATGAATTGATATCTATTTTATATAAGTGTTAGGAGGACCAGATGAAGAAGTATGACTTATGCAATACATTGTGAAATCTCAACATGAATGCTGAAAAACCCCGACCTCTATATTTGATAGTCTTGATTCTACACCAACACTCACCAAAGGAATGCAATGAGACTAAGAACAATATGAGGGGTTTGTGGAAGCAAGTAAGCTTTAAGGTAAGTAAGCTGGGTTACTGGAGTATATTCAGATTCCAATACCCAGGGCACCAAGGGACAAAGCCCAGGCTTGAAGTTTGTTCAGACAGAAACCTAACACCCAAGGTGGCTTGCACCTTCAAAGAAAGGAAGAACTGGTAGAAAAAAATTCAAATACAAATGTTGCTAGATTTTTCCAAAGACCTTTGTATGTTCCAGACTCTTGAAGATCAGAACATGGAGTTCTGAAGATGATGTCTCAGCTCAAGAAAAAGAGAAATTTACCTTTCCCTTCAAGTTTTACTTTCTCTGGGCCCCCACCTCATTGGCTGGTACCCATCCACATTAGGTTAGGGCATATTTTCCTTATGCCATTGATTTTAATACAAATCTTAATGGAACAGCCTTAAAAGATATACCATCCTGAATGATCCTTCACTGGCTATCTGGGTATCCTTTAACCAAGGCACATGACACAATTTTCATGTGATTTGCAAATACTTTCCTCTTGTAGATGTCTTTAGTTTTCCAAAAAATGAGTTTTCAAGGAACAGAAGCTTTATTTTCAATAAAATTAAATTTAGCATTTTGTCCTTTCCTGAATTTTCCTTTTAAGTCTCCATCTCACTACTTGTATTATGCATCTATTTTTGCATGCTATTTGCCTCGGTTAGACTTGTTAGCATATTAATCATAGCTGTTTTAAATTCTTTATCTGTTAAGTACAAAATTCATGCCATAACGAAGCTTGCTTCTAAACCCTGCTTTGTCTTTTCAGACTTTTTTTTTCTTGCTGCATAGTTCACTTTATAAGATTTTTGATCGAGGAGAAGTGTACAGCTTTACTTTCATCTATATCTGCTATACACAAACAGAAAATGTAGACCTGTATATGAGCATTATAAACACAAGTGTTCTCATTATCTTATTTGTTACACAGAAATGCACGCCTGGCTTGGCTTGTGCCCTTCACTCTTGAAGGAAGGCGGCACCCTGAACACAGGCAATATGGTTCACACTCTAGATATGATTTCCTAATGTGTGTTTGTCTAAAATTTTTTTACTAGAATAATATATGTTTAAGATTTAGTCTTTGACACAAAATGTATTCACTTTACATGACTTTTTTTACATATGTCAGCACACCACTCTGTATATGCCCGACATGGGGGAGGATTCTTTTTAGCTATTATTACAATACTTTCATGATCTGTTTTGAACACCTCTGCATGAAATTCTATAAAAGTTGCTCTGTAGAGAAAGTGACTTTGTCCATGAAATATTTCTTTCATCCTTCATTGTTCTTTCATTGTTTTCCTTCTTTTACTCAGATTGGGTTACAGCAATTGATCTTTTCTCATGTTCATTGATTTGACTATTCAAATTTATTGAGTATCTTTGCTCAATTTTTTTATTTCATTTCTTGCATTTTTAAACTTTAGGGTTTCTCTTTGGTTCTTTTTTAAATAATCTGAGTCTGTTTGTTGAGAATTTCTACCTTGTGAGAGTTTAGTCAGGTGATTTGCTTTAGTCCTTTTTCTTTCTGTGTTGAAAATAATTTATAGTCTGTGAGTTCATGTCTGAACATTATCCTGGAGAGTTCTTTCTGATTTGTCTTTTTCTACTTATGGACTATACTGTGTCTGTGAATGTCTACGGACAGCCTATCCCGGGTCTTCTCAGCCTCCTTAGTACATGAGCCAATTTCCATAGTAAATTCCTCCTATTCCTCCTCCTCCTTCTCTTCCTCCTCCTCCTCCTCCTCCTCCTCCTCCTCCTCCTCCTCCTCTTCCTCCTCCTTCTCTTCCTCCTCCTCCTCCTCCTCCTCTTCCTCTTCAGGAGGCAGAAGCAGGAGGATATCTATGAGGATATCTATCCAAAGCCAACTTCATCTACAGAGTGAGTTCCAAGTCAATCAGGACTACACAGTGAGACTCTGTCTCAAAAATACATGTATTCAATTTATTCAAGAACTCTTAAAACTTAACAATGAGAAAATAAATAACCCAAGTATGAAGTTGGGAAATAGCTAAACAAATATCCACAAAGACATGGTGAATTCAATTCAATGCTTGTGGAAATGCAAAATTCACAACTAGATTGGAAGACATACTAGAAGCTTCTTACAAGGCTAAAGATAATCCTATCATATGACCCAACAACTGTATTTCTATTTATTTATCCAATTGTTGGACAAAGTGTGCCACACAAGAGCCTGCACATGGATGTTTATAGCAACTTTATTTGTAATCATTAAAATTTGGAAGCAACCAAGATCTCCATCCATAAGTGGTTAGATGAACAACCAGTGGTACCTTCACACTACAAAAAATAATATTTACTAATTTTAAATAAAGGAGCTATGAAGCCATGGAAGAACCTTATGTGCATGTTGCTAAACAAAACAAGGTAATCTGGAAAGCCGACATATTTTCTGACTCCAATTACATGACATTCTAGAAAATAGAGACAGAAGAGTCAGTAGAGCTGGTTTCTCACATGTGAACTAGCATTCCTTCCTTAAGAACTTCTCTGAGGGGCCTGGAGAGATGACTCAGAAGTTAAGAGCACTGACTGCTTTTGCAGAGGACCTGGGTTCAGTTCCCAGCACCCACATGGTGGATAACAACCACCTGTAACTCCAGTTTCAGGGGACCTGACACCTTCTTCTGACCTCCATGAGAACTGCATGACACAAGTGCACTTACACACATGTAATACATTCATACACATTAAAAAATAATAAATATTTTTTAATTTTTCAAAAACTTCTGTGAGTCCACGCAATCCACTAGCACACAAATATGACAGTAAATAAAATGAGTATCTCTAGTAACTCACAGTGTCCCTAGTATCTCACACCAGACAACAACCAGCATAAAAGGAGAGTATATTTCCAAGTTGAATCAACATAAATCTCATCTTCAAAGTATCTGTAACATGGACTCAAAGTACAATAATCAGATCAAACAACTGGTTCTGATAACCACAGTATGTTAAGCAAATCATAGGGTGACCAGAACAGCATTTCTGGGTTTGCACTGTGATTTTGGCATATATAATATAGAAAAGCCAACCAATTAAAAAAAAGAGGATTTGGGTGAACATATTGGCAGTGTATATAATAGAGCAGAAGGACAACATGACAATTGATGAAGCAAACCACAGTTGAGAGGATGGAGTTACTGGATAGTTGATAGACAGGGAGTTCCAGTGTGAGAAAATGTAAAAGTTCTCGTGAGAGATACTCATCGAGTGTCCTCAATGTCATAAAGGGTCACAAATAATGACTAAAATAAAAATCTCATATATGTGCTATATGCCTATATATACACATACCTACAATGTATATATAGTATATATCTCCATACATATATATGGGGTATACATATAAAAATATATTGAGAGTGATGGCCACAATATACATACATGTTTATCTATCTATACATCCACAGTACACATATACATACATTAGATAGTTTAGATAGATGATAAATAGATAAATGATAGATAGATAGATAGATAGATGTTAGAGATATCAAAAATACAAACTCAAAATTGGGAAATACCAGAACAATCTAAATGTTCCCAGAATGACTATCCTAACATATCTCTAAGGTTGTAAGTTCTAGATTTTATAATTCATTTCCTTGATGTAAAGAACAGTCTTATTTTCCTATTAAGTAAACTTCTTTGATGATAATTGCAAAGTCATATGCAGAGATCTCATGTTTGTATTACCTAGTTCTTCCAATAATACTAGAAATCATTATACAGACTCATAACCAGAATGTTGGAGCTGACCGTGTAGATGCAGAGTATATCCTGTATTGTGCTCTTATGTCCACAGTCTTCCCTCTGAACCCTGTTTTCTCTGTGCCCCTGCTAACTCTGGCCTCTCCATTTATATAATCTTGTCATTTAAATAATTTAATGTAAATAAGATAATACACTGTGGTGGTTTTAATGAGGTGCAGTCCATAAGCCCAAATAGTTCAACACTTGGTGCTGGATAGTCTTAGTTGTCAATTTGACACACCTAGGAAGAGGAAACATCAACTAGGGAACTTCTATCAGATTAGTCTGTGGGCACGTCTGTGAGGCATTTTCTTGATTGTTGAATGATGAGGAGGGTCTGTGGACGGTGTCACCCCTGAGCATGAAAAGCAGGTGGAGTACAGGCCAGAGGTGCAATTGAGTTCATAGTATTCTTCTGTGTTCCACATTTAGTTCCTAGCTCTAATCCCTGACTTGAGCTCTTGCCACAGCTTCCCTCCAGGCTGTAAGATGTAAGGTGAAACCCTTTCCTCCCCAGGTAGCTTTTGACTAGTACTTCATCATAGAAATAGAGAAACAAACTTGATCAGTTTGTGCCATACTGCTTGTAGAGGTTCCGAAGATGCAGTGTTGCAGGGGAGGGGAGCTCATGTGGGGGCCAGGTCTGAGAGTTAATAGCCAAGTCCTGTCTCCAGTGTCTCTCTCCCTCTCTCTCTCTTCCCTCTCTCTTCTCTCTCTCTCTCTCTTTCTCTCTCTCCTCTCTCTCTCCCTCTCCTCTGATGCAATGCCTTCCTGCCACCATAATGGATTCATTCCTCTGCAACTGTAAGCCAAATAAACTCTCCCTTCAATAATTTGCTCTGATCATGGTATTAGAACACAACAGAAAAGTAAATAGAACATACACCACAGACATTTCTGGAATATTTTTATTCAGTGAATCTGCTGGAAATTCATTCTGGGTCCTCTTGTGTATCAATAGTTTGTTCCTTTACACTGCTGAGCAGTATTCCATACAATGTATTATCCCAGTTTGTTTAACCATTTATCTGTCAGCAGACATATGAATTCTTTCCACTTTGAGATTATCATTCATAAAGCTGTTACAAACTTGCATGCACACGTGTTTGCATAAGCTCAGCTTTCAAAAAATATTTTATTGAGTCCTACGACCTCTCAGTAGTGTATGCACACTATTTCATATGAGTTAGTTTGTGTGCAAATGTCTTCTCTTACTTTGTACATCTGTTTCATATCTTCTGAATAGGACATTTTATAGATCAATAAGTTTTAATTTGAATAAAATGTAACTTATAATTTGATGCATTGGTGCCATACAGTATTAATTAGTGGAACTCTAAAAAGAGTCTTAAAAATCAGTTTGCAGATTCTTTGCAATTTTTACCCTAATTCTTTCATGTTTCTATGTAAATGTCAGAACAATTCTGTCTGTATACTCAGAACTCTTGTGGAAATTTTATAGAATTATATTAAACATATTTATCAATTAGATGTAAATTGATAACTTCAAATTATCACACCTACTACACCATCTAGTTTGGCATATATAAAAATATTATACATCACAGAACTGGGAATATGACTCAGTTGCAGAGAACTTGCCTAACATGTGTGAGCCTCTGGATACACTCTACAGTAACACACACACACACATGCACACACACACACACGCACACACACACACACATAATCATAATCACATATAAAGACTTATGGGAAGAAATCACAAAATCATCTCAACGGACATATTTTTAAAAAGCCTTTTCTTGACAAAGCTCAATATCCCTTCAAGATAAAGCCCTGAAGAAACCAGGAATAGAAGGCAAGTTTCTCAACACAATAAACATTACGTATGACCAATCTTTAGTCCACATTATTCTAAACTAGAAAAGTGTGAATTTCCTCTTAAAACAGGACTGGGACAAAGGCTTCTACTCTTGGCCATTCCTTTTAATTTTAATTTTGGAATTTTTTTTATGTGTATGAGTATATTGCCTACAAGTATGTAAGTGCACCCTTATTGTGAAATGTTCATGGAGGCCAGAAGAGGGTACTGAATCCCCTGGAACTGGAGTTAAAGAAAGTTGTTAGCTGCTATGTGGGTGCTGGGAACCAATGGGGGATCTCTGCAATAGCAGCCAGTGCTCGTAGTGCCTGAACATCTCTCCAGCCCTGCACTCCTGTCCTTAACCAGAGCAATCAGGGAGAAATAAAGAAATGAAAAGTATTATAAATAAGAAAGGATCAATTATCTGTTTTTTACAGATACTTAAAAGACATTAAAAACTCTCCAGGAAAATTCTTAGATATGAAAAACACTTTGAGTAAAAAGAAACAGAACCAGCATTTAATAAATCGGTAACTCTTTTTATACAACAATAATGAACTTTCTGAGAAAGATGGCAAGAAGCATATCTCATCAGTAGTAACTCAAAAAATAAAATAAAAGAGCTCAGATTAAACCTAATCAAGGAAATGAAAGAGCTCTATAATATAAAATACAAAAACACTAGATGGGACAACTTCTTATGCTCACAAATTAACACAGTTAGTATTGTGAAGATGGTTATAGTACCAAAAGGAATCTACAGATTCAATGTAATCCCCACCAAAATTCTGGTGACATTCTTCACAAACTAGAAAAATCAATCCTAAAATTCCTATGGAAGTCCAAAATACCCTGAGTGAGCAAAGCCATGATGAGCATAAACAGCAATGCTGATGGTGTCACAACACCTGACTTCAAATTGTACTGCAGAGCCATAGGAACAAAACATCATGGTGCTGACACACACACAAAAAAAAACAGACATGTAAACCAAAGGAACAGGAGATAAAACCCATAAACAGAACCACACAACTGCATCCAGCTATGGACAAAGGCACCAAAACGGGTACTGGAGAAAAGACAGCTTCTCCAACAAATGGTGTTGGGAAACCAGAGATCCATGAGAAAATTGAAGCTAGATTCCTATCAATTCAGAATGGATTAAAGGTCTTCATATAAAACCTAAAACCCTGAAACAGTCAGAGGAAAATCTATATAAAAACACTTCAAGATTTAAGTACAGACAAGGATTTTCTGAAAAGAATTCAATAGCTCAAAATAGTAAGAATTGTTAAATGAACTTGCATGAACTTAAAAGAAGGCTATATACTGCAAAGGACAATCAGTAGAGTGAAAAGCCAGTCTCTGAATAGGAGAGAATCTGTGTCATCTACACATTTCAGAGATTAATAGTTAGAATATATAAGAACTCCAAATATCAAACACCAAATCAATAAATGTGCTATTATCTGAGTAGATAGAAATTTCTGTGCTAATTGTTTAGCTATCAGAGAAATGCAAATCAAAACTTCACTGAGATTCTACTGAATGGCTATAATTAAGAAAACTAACAGCAAATTCTGCCAAGGATGGAGGGGAAAGCAACCCTTAAACACTACTTATGGAAATGTAAATTAGTCAAGTGCCCACAGATATCAATGTGGGGGCTACACAAAAGGCTAAAAATAAAACTACCATATGATCCAACTACAATACTCCTGGGAACATGCCCAAAGGAACCTAGGTCAACATACCTGAGATACCTGCACACTGATGTTTACTGTAGCACTATTTCCAATACTCAGTACTAACCCTGCACAGATACCTAGCTACAGACCAAAGTACCTCATTCAGCTGTAAATAAATAAACTGTAATTTTCAGGAAAGTAGATGACACTAGAGAGCTTCACGTTATGCAAAATAAGCTGGAGTCATATTTGGAAGGACAAATATCATCTTTTCTGTCATTTGTGGAAAGTAGCTAGCTCTTAAGATATACACATACACGGGGCATGAAAGCTGGAGAGGAAGCGTGCAGGCGATGAAGAGAGGAGCCCAAAAGGAGAGGAAGGAGGAATGACAGCGAAATGGAGAAAAGGAAGGAACATGCGAAGAGTCCTCTCACCTGCAGAATCTAGATTTAACTATGTGCACACACATACATTCACATGTGTGTGTGTGCTTGTGTGTTTCAGGAGAGCAAAAACTGGATGATTTGAAGATGGAAGTGGCCAGCAACCAGGGAAGGAGGGCCGGGGAACATACAGAGAGGCAAATACGAGCAAAGCGTGCCATCACGTATGTGAAAACATCATGATGAGACTCGCTAGTTTTATGCTAGCTGAAAGCAATAATAGAGCCAGGTATGGTGGCACACCTTTAATCTCCGTACTTGGGAGGCAAAGGCAGGGGGATCTCTGTGAGATCTGAGAATGGGGCCAGCCTGGTCTACAAAATGTGTTTCAGGGTCGTGGGGCTACAGGAAGACCCTGTCTCTAAAGAAGAAAAAAACAAAAAGCTGAATGAGTATAGAGAAAAACTCACTAATCCTGATGCCAAACAGTTGAGACCTGGGCATGAGGCCTTTGTTTTGGCCTCTTAGGAACTCAAGAAACAACAGTGAATCAGCTAGCCGCCCTCTGTGACCTTTACTTTGGGGTGAAATGGTAACATCCCCTATGAACTCCTTCAGAGACTGATGAAGGCTGAAGTGACCCCAGCTCCAGTGAGTGCTGGAGCCATGGGGTTCATCTTTAATATCATCCTCTTCATCTACACAGGTGCTTTAGCTCAGGTGACTTGGGACAGGATAATCTAACCCCAGTCACTGCTTCTCTTGGCCATGTTGTTCCTAACCACAGAATCACTTCCTGTCTCTACCAGGGTCTCAAATGTTCTGACTGCCATTACTTTTTCATTGTACCCTAAAGCCTATTATTTCAAGCACGAAAGTCCTTTATAAATGACAAAACACCTTTCACATATAACCTATGACCTTAAATCATTACTGTCAGCTGAACTGTTTGCCTCCAAGGAGAAATTAATCTTCAAGTGGCCCTCAGATTCATTATCATTCTCTAAAAATGGTACTCATTGCAAAGGGACACCCCAAGTGGCTGTGTCCTACCTAAGCCTGGCAGGTTTAGAATTCTCTTATAGAAGGCTGAAACTCAAAAGAGGCACCACACAAGAAGAACCTCATTTGTGACTGTAACTGAAATGGAGCCTTAACAAGATTCTGGAGTGGAGGTTCCCAGGGTTCCCTAGTGCCCCGCATGACTCTCTTTGTATCCATCTCTACTTTGATTAATTTCACACTCTAGGATGCTTTCCATAACATCCTTTGTTTTCCTTAAACCACTCAGTTGGTTTCTATTGGCTACAATCAAAAAATAATAAACAAAACAAACCGAATCTTTCTATTTGGAAGAAAAGAAATTCCCCGGTGAGGAGTTTACTAGGGTATTAAATGAAGGAAGTACGTTGAAAGACAAATTTTACTGAGTTCACACTTTTGATAAAGTCCAACAATGCTTAACCTCTGGAATCAAGCCTGGGATTTATGACGGAGAAAAGAACGCCAGTGTTTCCACTCCTGTAGCTCTGCAGTTGCCTAAGAAACTCTATCTTTTTTTTAACCTCCTTCATCACTCACCATACTTAGATCTTTTGGATTCCCCAATAAAGAAAATGTGCAATAATCAATATTTCCAATACAGTAAGTGTATTCATTTGCAAATTTATAATTGCTAAAACTGTTATTAAATAGCAGTTGGAGTTCACAAAGTACCTCTATATATATATTTTATATATTATGATATTTTATATTATAACTATTAAAGCATTATAATAAATAATAGATAATATTAAATAAATATATTATATAATAAGATAATAAATATTATAATAATTATATTTATATATATATCATTACAATCAATCCACATGGATTACTTATGAGGTAAATCTTTAACATGTAGTCATTATTTGGGGAAGAGCACAGGTGCACAGTGAACCAGTGGAAGTCAGAGGACAATCTGAAGCAGTCAGTTCTTTCTTTCCACCATATGGGTTTCAGAGATAGAACTCAAGTCATCAGGCCGAGTTCAGAGCAAGAACCTTCTCTCACTGAACCAATTCATCTGAGGTAAATATTTTGGGGAGAAAAAAGGAGATAGTAATAAATATTTGCTCATTAATTTGATCAGTTCATAATTAGATTACATAAATAAATTAATGCTGTTTAATTTTTACTAAAATCATAGATTTCTAGAACTTTTAAAGATGTCGATGCTAAGAAATATATCATCTATAAAACTAAGTTAAATCACAAAAATAACTTCTAATTATGTTACTGCAAGTAAAGGAGATAAAGTGTAAAATAATTAAGTTATCAGATTGGGCAGGGATAGCTAACACTTTTCTATGCCTTTAACTCTGTTCCCATTGAAATTAATCCAAGAACAAAAATAGATGGGAACTAATGGGGATATATCTGAAGGTCAAAAAACTCTGTGACACTTTGTTCAATGAAACATGAGCGCTGACAATTTTTTAAAAACAGGAAGTTGGGGCCGGAGAGATAGCTCAGCAGTAAAGAGCACTGGCTGCTCTTTCAGACGACCTTGATTCAGTTAACAATCACCTGTAACCTCAGTTCTAGGGACCCAAGACCCTCTTCTAGCCTCTGTAGGCATTGGGAGTATGTTTACACTTACAAGCATACAGGCAAAACACTAATACACAAAAAATAAAAATAAATAAATAATTTAAACAGGAAGTTAAATTAGAAAAAGCCACAAAACTAATAATACCTGGGTATACATGGATTTGATTGTTGATCAGTGAATACTCATTGCTATGATTAGAAACACAAAAACTGACCCAACCTCCTATTCCCACAGGATACCTGAAGCCACCTTGGGAGCTATGATGCAAAGTCCTGAGGATAAAAGACAAGAAGAAACAAAGTCTCTATCTCTCTCTGTCTCTGTCTCTGTCTCTCTGTCTCTCTCTCTCTGCGTGTTGTGCATGTGTGTATGTATAGGATGTATGTATATGAATTGGTATGTATGTGTGTGAGCATTCCTGTGTGTATGAACGAATGTATGTCCATGCCATGGTGCATGAATGAAGACCAGAGGAAAACTTTTGGTATTAGTCTGCACCTCCACTTGGTCTGAGACAGAGTCTCTGTTGTATTTTTCTGCTGTGCATGCCCCAAACTTTCTAGAATTCTCCCATCTACACATGTTATAACCCTATAAGAATGCTGGGGTTATAAGTGTACATGCTACCATGTCTGGCTTTATGTGGATTGAAGGATTCAAATTCAGGTCATCATGCTTTTGCAACAAGCTCTTTCTTTGTCCACTGAGCCATCTCGCCAGGCATATTTCATCCCCTCTCTCATTTTTTTTAATTTTAGAATTTTATTTGTTTTATTTTATGTATATGAGTGTTATGCCTGCATGTGTGTAAGTGCACCTGTGTCATACAATGCCGGCAGAGGACAGAAAAGGGAACCCTACATACTTAGAACTGGAGTTACAGGTGGTTGTTATCCACCTTGTGGGTACTGGGATTCAAACCAGGTCCTCTACAAGAGCAGCCAATGCTCTTAACCAGAGCTATCTCTCCAGCTCTCTCTCTCTCCCTCTCACTCTCTTTCTCTAATTTCTAATGTTATGTGTTTGAATGTTTTACCTGCATGTATGTATGTGGATCATGTGCGTACCTGGGCCACAGAGGCTGGAAAAGTGCATTGGAACCCCTAAATCTCAGCCTGTTGTGAGCCATCATGTGAGTGCTGGGAACTGAACCCAGGTACTCTGCAAGAGAAGCAAATCCTCTGAACCATTAAGCCATCTCCAGCCCCCAACCCAGCTCTCATTTTATATATTATGAATTTTTTCACACTGCTTATGGATAGGTTGTTGTGTTGTCCAACATCTTAGCTCCAAAGCAATTATATCCAGGAAGGACCACTGAAGTACTTTAAATGCTTTGGTCTGCATGAACTAGCATCCCCCAACCAAGTATTCAGCTGTGTCTATAATGTAGTTGACTGAGCCAACTGTTGCTAGAGAACTACTAGTTAAGTCAGTTTGAGAAAAAAAAAATACTAATACTTAAAAAAAAAAGTTGGGGCTGGAGAGATGTCTCAGTGGTAAGAGCAGCCAAACCCAGGTTCAATTCCCAGTACTCACATGGAAGCAACTAACCATCTGTAACTTCAGTTCCAGGGGATCTGACATCCTTTTCTGACCTCTGTAGGCACTGCACGACAGGGATGGATGCACTTACACACATGCCAGTAATACATTCAAACACATCAAATAAAACTAACCAATATTTTTTAAGAAATCCTAATTCAATATCCACCACATACTTCTCTGTATGTTTTTGCTGTAAAAAAAATGATTTTCTAGACAGATGGCTCAGCGGTTAAAAACACTGGCTGGTCTTGCCAAGATTCCGAGCACCCATATGGTGGCTAACAGCCATCTGAAACTCAAGTTCTGGGAGATCCGATGCCCTCTTCTGACCTCCATAAGCATTGCACAACACAGGTGCACCTCCCTACAGGCAAGTAATACACTTGTACCCATAAAATAAAAATAACAAATAAAATATTTTAAACAGAAAATGTAACAGATGGAAATAGAACTGACTGTGAGAGAGAAAAGCGCAACGGGGTCAACGTGACAGCACTAACAGAAAGCAGCACGGCCCGCCTGCGGAACAGGAGAGAGCAACTTAGGAGGGCCAACCCGGGCTGAGCATCTGCATGAGTGTTGCTGGCCTGGGAATGGGACTTGTGCACGACTCCCAGAGGCTCCTCTCTGTGTCCCCGAGGAGAAGGCATGGCTCTGTGCTGGGTTCTAGAACTCAGGGTCTACTGCTTAGAGAGTGCCAAGGCTGTGCAGGATAGAGAAGAAAGAGGTATCCCAATCGAGGACGCAAAGTAGGGCTTGCTATTTTCTAACGTGAAGTTTTGTCGATACAAAGAAAGGAACGACACGGAGCTGGAAGACATCTGGCTCCCATGGGAGAAAACCCTTCCTGTATTATCAACTGACTTCAAAAGTCCTCTGAACTTGTCAAACTGTGCACTTAAACTGCTTGCTTGGGATACAGCCAAGGTCAAAACTCACTCAGCTGCGTGCTTTGTGCTTAAACTAAGACACTTTTATTCTGCCTTTCATGGGAATAAGCACAGCGAGGACCCCTGAGGGGCTCTTGGCCAGCTGGAGGCCTCGGAATGCCACATTGGGATCCATCACTGCCCACCTCCACCAAAGATTACAATCTGCACAGGAGTGTGATTGTTGCAGCCAGGCTTTCATCTGCAGAGCCCCCTATTGTTCACAGGCTTTAGTTTTAACTTCCATTTCTTTCAGTTATTAGCCAGGGAGCCAGAGGTATGTCCTGTGGTGTTATATAATGGGGTCTTAAAGCCAGGATAAATTGAGCCACAACAAAGGACTGTGTTTGGAGGCTGTCTTAATCCTAATCCACTTTCCTATTGCTTTTCATGGCTTGATGCAGGAAACTACAAATCAGCTGAGAATAATAACTCTGGTTGAGGAGAGCTACCCTCCTGAACTAAATATAATGCAACTTTTTTTCATATATGGCACTTTAAAGGAAAGAAAATATTTTATAACTGCAATTATGTGTATAATCAGTTCTATGGAAGATTTATATTAACCTATATATAATGGAGTGGGAATCTTAAACACCTGGAAGACAGTCAGCTCTCTTTCACTTTAAGTTAGGTGTTTGAAAATATATTTTTCTGTCTCAGTACCAAGGGGAGAAGTTAGGGTTGTCTGTGAGCATTTGTTTTAAAAGATGCTAATTGTAAAACAGGAACACATTTTCAGAAGGATGGAAAGTAACCACTTAGAGAATTAGAGAGCAACTGTGCCAGCAAATGGTACCCAGGAAACAGCAGTTTTCTGTGTAGGATGCTTGACTGTGTCTATTCCATGCCTCTATTTATCAACCAAGATAGGGCTATGGGGCACAGCAACCATTTAAATAAAATCAGCTCTGTGGAAAACTTGGATATTTAGTAGAGGGACACTTTTACTGTTTATTATTAGAAATCTTCCTTTAGTAGCTCTCCAAACTTTGGAGGTTGGATAAGACAGAAAAAGAACAGAATCTGAGCTTAGATGGAAGTAGAGTTGGCCCCGTCTGCCAGATCTGACTCCATTAAAGGCTGAATGATCATGAGCCATTGTGTAAATTGTAGGTCTCCTTTAATAAATTCAGCCCCCAGAGTTCAGGCACTAATGGTATGGAATGGATCCATTTCTCCCTATTCCTCCCTGCCAGGTGCAACTACTCACCTGTAGTTGGAAGGCCTGGAACCACTCAACAGAGAAACCACTTAGTGGAGAAAGAAAGAGTTCCCATGGGGAATGAGAGAGAAAGTGAGGAAGAAAATGAGCTATTGGGGATCATCAAACTGGAGGAATTCCCAATCACCCAGCTTCCTACATTCTACACAATAGAAAATGAACGTGTCTTGTTTTCATGACCTCAGCCTAACACCCAAAGGCCTCTCAAGTTGTTCATTCCTTCCCTAACATGACAGGAATCCCCTGAGGAAGGAATGTGAAAAATGTCAAAAATAAAATAGAGGTCCAAAGGTCAGAATGAGTAAAAATAAATAAATCCAGAAAATTATGATGAATTTTTGAGCATGATCATTTAATGATAACTTTCATCAAACTCTCTGCCATAACAATAATCTGTATAGAGGTCACGGCATTTTTACACAGAAAGAACGTCTGCAAAGGACATTTGTCTTTAGTACCATCTAATTAGTACCCTCATTAATTAATCTTTATGGCCAAATATTATTTCAACATATCTCATACAGATCTATCTCAGTTTTTTATTCTTTGAAATAAATTCTCTTTAGACATTTACAGACTACCTGAGAGTGCCTGAATCCAAACTCTACATGGTTTTTGGCTTCCCAAATTGTACCATGTCCATCCCCCAATCTTAGGACCATCTGAAGTCCCTCCCATTCCTGCAGGACTAGACTACCCAACCCTGTACCAGGGGTCCAGACATTTCCAACCTGCCCAAGTGTGCCTAATCCGGCCTCCGCCTAGTGAACTTCCCAAATTGAACTGTTCCTGCTAGTTAGTAGGGGCCCAGATGGAAGAAGGAATGCAGAGAGTATCCAAGACCTCTATGGAACTCCTGAGTACCTGAACTAAAGCCATAAGTTCCTGCCAGTATAAAATCACAAGAGAAAACCTGAAGCCTTGACCAACCAGCTTTTCATACCTAATAAGAAAACAACCAAGGCACCTAAAGAGCACAAACAAGATCAGTCTTCAACTCAACAAAGGAAGAATTGAGATTCATACCAGAATCACAAACAAAAGAAACCCATATGACCAAATCACAATGAAAAAATAATAATATGAAAAATCCAAATAATATGTTCCCACCAAATACCACCAGTCCTAAGGAAGAGTTCTACAATGAGAACCCCCTAGAGATAACCCAGGACACAGAGTTTAAAAGAGCAATCATAAACATGATTGAATAATTCAAAAATTTTAAAGAATACACACACAAAAAAATCAAGAATTAAAACAAGATAGGGATAAAGTGCAAAAGATATAGAAATATTGAAATGCAGAAGGACGTGAAACACTCAATAAGTCAACTGGAAATGACAGGAAAAATCCTCACCAACAGAATGAATGAAATGGAAAACAGAATATCAAGACTATGATGATAAAGTTGAAGAACTGGACTGCTCAAGAAAAGATTATGGAAAACACTGGAATGGAATATGCAGGAAATGTGTGACATCATGAACAGACCAAATTTAGGTATCATAGGCTAGAGGAAGGAGAAGAATCTCATGATAATGGAATTAACCAGCTCTTCAACAGAATTATAAAATAAAATTTCCAAAAATTAAGGAAAGATGCCCAAACAAATACAAGAAGCACATAGAACATCAAATAGACAACCCAGAAAAGACAATTCCCATGCAATATCATACTAAAAACCCTAAGCATACAGAACAAAGAAAGAATACTGAACACTGCAAAATAAAAACAAGTCATATGTAAAGGAAAACCAATCAGAATTACAACTGACTTTTTGATGCAAACTACGAAACCCAGAAGCCCCTGGATAAATATATTCCTGTTACTAAATAACTATAGATGCCAACTCAGAAACCCAGGAAAAATGTCTATTATAGTTTGAAGAAGAAAGGAAAAATCTTCCATGACATGTATAGACTGAAAGAATTAATGCCCAGAAAAACTTCTCTCTAGAGAATACCTAAAACAATACAAAGACCTGAAGGAAGGAACGACTATAATCAAGCAGCAACAGAAAGAAACTGAAGGTATAACTGGAGAACCACATAGTTAGACCAATAATTCAAAGAGAAATTAAAATGACCAAAATTGATGCACATCTTTCAATAAGAGTTTTAAATATCAATGGACTGAACTCTTCCCAGTCAAAAGACACAGTCTAGTTGAATGGATTAAGAAACAAATTTCAACTTTTGTTTGTTTACAAGAAAACCATCTCATCTTCAAGGACAGGCACTACCATAAAGTGAAAGAATGGAAAAAATATACCAAGCAAATGGCATTAAGAAGTAAGCAGGAGTTGCAACTCTAATACATGACAAAATAAACTTCAAAGTAATTAGAAGAGATAAAGGGGGTCACTTCATTCTTATTAAAGGAACAGTTAACCAAGAAGATATTACAAAAATGAATATATATGCACCCAACTCTGATGGACCCAACTAACATAAAGAAAATACTGCAGGACTTTAAGAAACAGACTAATTCCAACTCATGAGTAGTATAGGACTTCAATTCTCTACTGTTTCTATAGGTCAACCAGACAAAGAATAAACAGAGAGACTTCTGAGTTAAACAATACCATATATCAAATGGACTTACAGACTTCTATGGTATATTCCACCCAAGCACCAAAGAATACACTTTCTATTCAGCACCCCATGGAGCTTTCTCAAAAATCAGCCACACACTGGCTCACAAAACAACATCAAAACATACAAAATATTTAATAATTCCATGCATTCTATCAGAACACAATGCAATAAAGCTTAAAATCAACACTGGAAGAAGCCCTCGTAACTACATGAACTCATGGAAACTAAACAACACACTCCTGAATGATGAATGGATCAAAGGAAAAATGATATAAAAGAAATAACAGTATTCCTAGAAATAAATGAAAAGGACAATACAACCCAACAAAACATCTGGGACACTTTAAAAGCAGTACTAAGAGGAAAGTTTATAGCTCTAAGTGCCTACACTGAAAAATCAGAAAAAATAAATAAATAAATGACTTAACATTGTAACTCAAGACTCTTGAAAGACGGCAACAAATGAAGCCCAAATACAGCAGAAAAGAAGAAATAACAAAAATCAGAGCGAAATTAATGAAGTAGAAACAAAGAATCAATGAATCCAAGAGCTGGTTCTTTGAAAGGTAAACAAGATAGACTAATACTTAGTCCAGTTAATAAAAGAAAGAAAGAGCAACTCCAAATCAAGAAAATTAGAAATGAAATGGGGAATATCACAACAGACAACAAAAAAGATCCAGAATATGATAATGTACCACTTTAAAACCTATACTGTAGTGAATTGGAAAACCTAAAAGAAATAGATGTATATCTAAAACATTGGAATCACCACAGCTAAACCAAGAAGAGATCAACAATGTAAACAGACCCATAACATATAAGGAAATAAAAACAGTAATAGAAAAACCTCCCAGCTAAAAAAGTCCAGGCTCAGATGTATTTATAGCAGAAATCTATCAGATATTTAAAGAAGATCTATAACCAATATTACTTAAATTATTCAAAAAGAAAGAAACAGAGGTGGAACACCCAAATGCCTTCTGTGAAGGCATCACTCTAATACTAAAACCAAGTAAAGATACAACCAAAAAAGAAAACTGTAGACCCATAACCTTAATGAATATAGATGCAAAATTTCTCAACAGTATACTACTTGTAAACTACATACAGACACACATCAAAAAGATCATCCACCATGATTAAGATGGTTTTCCTCCAAAGATGTAGGAATGGTTCAACATACATAAGTCAATAAGCGTCATAAATCATATAAATGGACTCAAAGACAAAAAATGCATGGTCATCTCAATAGTGCAGAGAAGTCCTTCGATAAAATGCAACATATATTTATTTTTAATGTCCTAGAAGGAACTGGACTGAAGGGAACATTCTTGCACATAATTAAAGCTGTATACAAAAACCCCACAACCAACACCATTCTAAATGGAGAAAAACTGGAAGCGTTTCCCTAAAAATTAGGAACCCAACAAGGTTGTCCACTATATCCACTGCTTTATAATATAGTACTTGAAACTCTTGCTAGAGCACTAAAACAGGAGAAGGAAATTAAAGGAATACTAATTGGAAAACAAGAAGTCAGCTTATCTCTTCTTGCAGATGATATGATGTTATATCTAAGAGATGCCAAAAATTCCACCAGAGAACTCCTGTAAATGATTAACACTTTCAGTAAAGTGGAAGGTTATAAAATTAATCTACAAAAATCAGTCACCTTTTTATATACCAATAACAAGGAGTTGCACAAAAAGTACATGGAAACCCTCCCATTCAATATAGTATCAAAAGAATAATAATACCTCGGAATAAACATTAATAGAGACATTACAGATCTTTAAAATGAAAGTTTTAAATCTTCAAAGAGGGTGACTTAAGATGACACCAGATAGAAGGACCCCCCATGCTCATGGATTGGAAGAATTACTATTCTGAAAATGACCATCCTACCAAAAGCAATATATACATTCAATTCAATCCCAATCAAAATCCCCATAACATTCTTCACACAGAAGTAGAAAACAAATCCTAAAATTCATATGAAGGCACAAAATATCCCAGATAGCCAAAGCAACCCTGAGCACAAAAAGAAATGTGGGGGAGAGGTGGATTAACATACCAGATTTCAAACTATATTACCAAGCTATAGTCATAAAAACAACATGGTACTAGCACAAAAATGAACCTGTGGATCAATGGAACATAATTGAAGAAACAAAGATGAGTATATGCAATTTCAGCCACCTGATATTCAACACAGGGACCACGAACACTCACTGGAGGAAAGAGTATTTTTAGCAAATGATACTAGTAAAATTGGATCTCCACCTGTGTAAGAATGAAACTAGACCCTATTCTTTCACCCTGCATAAAAGTCAACTCCAAATGGATCAAAGATGTCAATATGAAACCTGAAATTCTGAAACTTTAGAAGAAAACATTAGCAGTAACCTACAAGATATTGGTGTAAGAAAGTACTTTCTAAATCGGACATCAGTTGCTCAGGAATTAAGGTCAACAATCAACAAGTGGGACCTCATTAATCTAAAAAGCTTCTGAACAACAAAAGAAACAAACAAGGAAATGAAGAGAAAAACCACAGAGTGGGAGAAAATCTTCACCTAGGACACATCTGACAGAGGTTTAACATGTAGAATATATAAAGAACTCAAAAAAGAAAGAATCAAGAAAACAGGTAACACAATTAAAAGATGGACTAAGGATCTGAGCAGAGAATTCTCAAAGAAATAAAGATGGCTAAGAAACATCTTGAAAACTGTTCAACATCATTAGTAATTATGGAAATGTAAACTAAAAGCACTTTAAGATGTCATCTTACCCCAGTCATATTGGCTAAGATCAAGAGAACAAATGATACCAAATGCTAGAGAGGGTGGGGGACAGAGGAATGCTCATTCACTGCTGGTGGGACTGCAAACTCCTGTAATCCCTTTAGAAAGCAGTGTGGAGAATTCTTTAAAAACTAAAAATGAACCTTCCCTCTGACCCAGCTATATCACTCCTTGGCATACACGCAAAGGACTCATCCTATTGCAGAGACACTTGTACATCCTTGTTTGTCGCTGCTCTTTATACAGTAGCTAAGAGATGGAAGCACCCTAAGTGTCCTCCCTCAAATGATGAGTGGGTAATGAAAATGTACTACATTTCCACAATGGAGTTCTGCTCAGCTGTAAAGAAAGATGAAATCATAAAACTTGCAGGTAAATGGATGGAACTAGAAAAAGTTATCTAAGTGAAGTAAAACAGTCTCTGAAAAACTAATACCTATGTTCTCCCTCATTTGTGGATCCTAGCATCAAACCCTTATATGTGAGTGTATACCCTGATGTACCTGAAGGAACCAGGAAAATGGAAAGGAACCAGGACTGTAAAGGGAAAAAGGAAACCCGAAGGAGAAGACGAGGAGGAGACAGGTGTTAGTAAGGGAGAAATAGATAAACTGGGGGTATTTAAATGGGAGGGGAGAGAGGGCTATGCAAGGAACTATGGGGCTAAAGAGAAAAAGAGCAAAGGAGCTCAAGAAAGGTAGGGCCATGGAAAACTTGTATTATCAAGGAAGAAATGAAGAAAAGGGGGACATGTTAAAGGGGAAGGCATGGAGGGAGAGTTAGACAGTGAGACAGAGAGAGAGAGAGGAGAGATAAATAATGCCTAGCTAGTGTAAAACACCAAACAGAATCATATTAGTCTATCAACCTAAAGACAAATTACACATACAAAATCTCTACATGAGTCCATGTGCATTTCTGAAGCAACGTAAGAGGAAACAGTGTCAAACAGGAGAAATCTTCCTTTGAGTTGTTGGCCAGGGCATTCCAAGATAATACCAAAATCACACAGGCTATTGCTACAGCCCTTGATTTCCTCTCAGAACTTGAAGACCCTGTTGCTGAACTTAGGCCATATTTTAGACACAATATTTGGAGCAATGGAGTTGGAACTAACCTAGAATTCACTTCCCCTGAAGACTAGCTCTCATAATGAAGCTCCCTCATGCAACAGAGGGCCAGGAACACACAAGGTCACAAGTTGCCAAAGAGTGTATATTAGTTGTGGTTAAGAGTGTGGATCGCTGAACAGGACTCCTATATTAAGCTTCATTAACCCAGGGCTCAGGGATCAGTGCAGAAGAGGGGTGGAAAAATTGTAAGAGCCGGGAAGAAAGATGCATGGCCATAAGGAATAGAATTCTACAGGCTCCTGGGACCCTGTTCCTATGAACCTACAGCTATGGTGTAGGCATGCTTAAGATTCATGCAAACTCAAGAAGACAAAAGTCCAGCATGAAACTGAGAAAATGGGCATCAGACTCCAATCATAGCTGAAGAAAAAGCTGTGGCTGACGACTGCTAAGTGGGAAACAGCTAATCTTAAAGCAGCAGTCTCTTGATAGGCTGACTAGACCTCAGTGGATGAACTTGAACTGAGGCTTGGCCGGGACCACTGACTTAACACAACTGGTCTTAACACAAATGACAGGGTGTATGAATTCCAGACACAGAGGGACTGTGGGAGAGTGCCAATGAGCAAACAGGTATAAAAGTGACTAAAATTGGTGAGATGTTCTGTATGAAACACACAGAAATTCCATATACTGATAGTTTGTCATTATCTAATGCAGTAGTGTGAGCAGCCTCATTCTCTCTATCAAAGGTGATAACATCTGTCATGTGAATGGGAAAGAGCCTCACACAAAGAAACATTACAAAAATCTCTGTTGCCTTCCACTTCTAGAAAAATCTGGTCCTCTCTTAGTGAGGCCATGCCAAATTGTGCAATTATTATCCTAGGACCTTAAAATCCAAAATTCAAACTCTAGCTGTGTTATGTAATCTTATTTTCACCTAGAAAATATTATAGACAAGAATGGGGATAAGTCTTTCTGTAATCTGACAGCAAACATCTGAATCAGTCGTTTGAACTGCAATCTATGTCCACTTGAGTTCATAGGATGACTGGATGGAAAAGTTGGGAGGATGAATAGCCATGGCCATGGAACAGTGGGAGAAATGCTAAAAATAAAATAACAGCTCTTTAGAAAAACAAGTATCATGAGGTGGAAAGGAGACTCTTTATCAAAAAAGCCAAATATTCTTCTTTTGTAAATATTTACATGTATGTGTCTCTGTGTATAAATGTACCTGAACCATTTTCCAGTCCACTTTTTAAAAATGTTATTAACTTGAGGCACATACTGAAAACTTGAGACCTGAAGATGTACTTCCTAAGCAATAATTAAAAACTAGGCTTAAACTGAACTTTGATTTTTAGAAAGGCTTCAGGTTTCAGTTAAGACTACAGTCTTATCAGGTCTACTGTGTGGTAATTAGTGTTTTGATTACAGAAGTATGACATCCCAAGAGTCAGAATGGAGAGAGATAGAAGAATATCAACTGATCTAGAACATTCCAAAACCTAATGTGGACTGGGCTCCTCAGCTGCCACATGTAATTTCATTATTCAATATTATTGAAAAGCCTGTAAACATTTTCATTTAGGCTGATTTCAGTGTTTTTGTTGTTATAGACTTTATCTTCTTGTTCCACACTCTCTGTAATTCCTCTGTGTTTGTTTGCAAACTTGAAACCAGCAGATTTCAGAGCTCCCCAGGCCAATGGTAGCATCAGACCTAAGACGGAAAACTTATCCTCCAAAAGAAATCAAAGGCTTTATTTTCCTCCATCTGGAACATTTGGGAAATACATATATGGAGAGAAATAGATTTTGAAAGTGCCAGCCCATAGAAAAAGACAGCATAATCTTAAATTCCATTTCATCTATCCATAATGTTCTTGGAAATATTTCTGGATTCACTGTGCTAGCCAGGCAGCAGGGAGTCGTTATAATTGGTTGCTTGGTTGATTAACTGAAACACGGGATCAACAAAGGTTCACACTAAATGAAGTTAAAATGCTGGGAATTTCTTAATGCACCAATTAATAACTCTAGAGACCTAGAGAGACCCCATTATTGGGGTGGATTTAACAGGTACCATCCCTTGTCCAAACTCATCTCTTCTCAGACGGTCAGAGATACTGGTTAGGGCTACTGTGACTTAAACATCTTCCTTAATTGCAGTGGGAATAGAAAAATTATGAAGAGCTGAGGCCACACAGCAGCTATGAGAATCAGGGAAGAATGAGCATAAACTACTAAAGAATAATCTTTGTAGAAGGGTAGTTTTGAAAAAAATAGCCCACTGAGTTCCTCATATAAGAAAGACAGAAACAAAACAAACCTAAAGTACTATGACCAGAGAGTGACCCAAAATGTCATAATCCCCTTAATACCATAATCTGAGCTACTTCAAAGACTCCAGGATTGAATAACTAAAATGGCGACTGGATAACCTTGAGAAAGGATTTTTAACACCACCAGCAGCAAGAACTGCAGATATTATACCAAAACTCTCAAAGAAGAGTATATGGCTATTTTCCATAATAGTACAAAGAGAAAAGAAAACACCCTCTTCAGAGTGAGGAGAGTCTAGCTCCCTCTTCACAGTGAGGAAAGTTGTCGCAACACTTGCTGCTTTTTGTGCCTCTCAATACTGTTATAGCCCACCATTGAGAGCAAGGACTTTATTATTGCCCACCATTCAACTGTATTATAGAGCCAGTGATAGCCTGTGCATTTTCCACTTCCAGAGAAGTTTCTAGAAATGGTGATTGTTAGTTCCTAGTGAAGACATTTTATGGGCCTCTTGGCACACAGTGTGAGGATCTAATGACAGTGTCAGACTGTAATACACAGATCAGATCCAAAGTCGTGTCCCTCAAGGAGCCCGAGAAATGCCTTTCTCCACCTAAAATCTGGGTCATGATCGTGTAGTGAGACTCATGCATGCCAGAGTGTGAGAAACAACACAACAGAACGACAGGAGAGGCCACCCGACCAGAGCTTCAGCGTCCTTTGAGTGCAGACCGATCACAGAACAATTTCCAAGGCAAAGAATAAGTTCAACACACACACACTCACATACACACACACGCACTCACACACACACAAGCATGTGTACACACATGCACACACATAAGCACACACGTACACATAATGTGCACGCACACATGCACACATGCACACATGCACACACAAATGCATACACATGCACACGCAAACACACATGTACACACACGCACACATAACTACACACATGCACTTGCACAAGTACACACACAAGCACAAATGTACACACATGCACACATGCACACACACATAAACATGCACATACACATGTACACACACTCACACACGTACACACACTGCACCCTCTGCCACAGGGAAATGCCTAGTATCTAGTAATCCATTTTCACTCCTGAGTAAGTTACACATATTTGAATTAGTTACTTTGATGAGATTACTAGAGAAAAGAGATGGTGGACTTATGGTAGGACTTAGAACAAAGCAAGTTTGCTGATGCTCTGAATCTCACACAAGCCATATAACTTAGTGTCATAGTTCTGCATACTAAGTAATACATCATTCAACAGACTTCTGGGCTTAAATAATGCAGGTAATGTTTCAAAGTCCACTCCATTACTATTATTGTATACCTCTTCACCCAGTGACATGATTAACACAAGACTCAGTGGAACATAAGCTTGACTACAATAATTTGACAGGTTGACTGTATACTAAAGAAAATGTTATATTCTAACTAATAAAAAAAGATTTTTCATTGGTCATCTAAATCAGTAGATGGAGAGATAAGACATGAAATTCGGAACAGATTCTCTCACTATCAGAAATAATTCCCTATTCACATTATTTTTGTGCAAGTACCATGCCTTGATTAGTAGTTTGAAAACTCAAGGGAGGACTGCTCCCTCTAAGGAACATAAAGCTACTTCCATTAAATTAAAATTTTAAAATGATATGTAGTCAATTTCTGACATTATACCCTTGATAACTGTGAAGAAAAGAGTTTACATTTTCAGCAAGGATATATTCAATACTAGCCGTTGGTCAGAAAAAAGAAGATAGATATATAGGCATGTGTGAAGTCTGCAGCAATAACTGTTCTTATTCTTATGAGAAAACACCTGAAGGAAGCTTTGAATCACAGTCTGAGGATATAATTCATCATGGTGAAGACAGCGTGGTAACAAGACTGTGAGATTTCTGGCCAAATTGTGTCCACAATCAGGAAGCAGAAGGAGGTGGATACTGGTATTCAGCTAGCTTTATCCTTTTTAACTTACTTTGTGACCTCAGCCCATGGGATGGTGCCATCCAAATTTAGAGTGGAGTTTGCCTCTTTAACCAGACCATTCTGGAGACACTCTCAAAGACATTCAGAGCTGTGCTACCATAGGATTCTAAATCCAACCAATTTGACAATGAAGATTAGGTATCACAACGTTCAAGGATCTCTTTGGGAGATTTCTGGCACTACCGTGGTCTTAGAAAAATTTAAGGTAAAATTGTTGTATCCAAATTCACACAGGGCTACTGAGGAACAGATATTTCAAGAATCAACACATAAGCCATAGTTTTTTTCAGCTTGAATAGGTGAAATATTCCGAGTAAAAAGAAAATATGGAACAGTTTATTGATCATAAATACAATGCAGTATCCCATCACCCCATCACCATGGAGGAAATAAAAAGACTTTAGCCAGGTTCTATGTCCATATTTTGTGCTTTAAATAATTTCCAGCTATATGAGGTAGGATGTAAACCTATCATAATAGCAGAGACAGGAGAATCACAAGTTTAAATCTAGACTAGGAGATATAGTGAGACTCTTTTCTGTAAAAACATAAAAATAATCCTCTTCTAACCACAATTATTGTATAATAGTTGCTAACTTTTCTATTTAGTTTCCAATTTGCATCATATCAATATAGAAACATACAAAACTGGAGGAAAAAATGGATACAGATCTCAGTGCCAACCATAACAAGGAATATGTGTAATGTCTGCCTTGGAAGATGCCATCATTTTAACCACTGACTGTCACAGTTAGTTTTTGTGGGAAGTCATACCTAGGAAGAAGGGAATCTCAGTCAAGGAACTTCCTCCACCAGACTGTCCTGTGAGCATGCTGTGGGTAATTTCCTTATTACTAGCTGATGTAAGAGAACCCAGCCCTCTGCATCCCTGGCAGGTAGGACTGGACTATATAAAAAAGGTAATAGGGTGAGTCACAAGAAGCAAGCCCCATTCTGCCATGTTCTCTGCTTCGGTTTCTTTTGTGATAGTTTTAAAAAGACTTATTTATTTTTAATTATGTGTATATGTGTTTTCCTGAATGAGTTTATGTGTACTACATATGTGCAAGTGTCCACAGAGGCAAGAAGAAAGGATCTGATTCCCTGAAACTGGAGTTATCATAGACAGTTGTGAACTGCCTTGGGGTGTTGGGAGCCAAACTTGGGTTCTCTGCAAGAACATCCAGTGCTTTTAACTGCTGAGCCATCTCTCCAGTCCCAGAGATATAATTCTTATAGTATAACATGTGCCTATTTAAAATAAAGCTACTGTTTATTATTAATTTTAGTATATTTTATTGACTTTGCTTATTTCATACATCTTAATCATATTTACTCCCCCACTTCCTGCATACCCCTGTAGCTGCCAGCCAACAGGACTTCATGAATTTTGTCTTATATGTTAAGGCTTATCGCATCAAGTTTGTGTACCCTAATGTCCCTTAGTGTGAGTTCATCCACTATAAATTGTTCAGCTTGTCTAGTGTCATTCCCTTAAAGAATATTGACTCTCCCCAGTGGTAAGATGCCAACAGCTCCTCACCAAAGTTATGACCTCCTGCCCAAATATTTCACAGCTCTATGCTGATTTTTGTCTCGTTGAGTTTGCATCAGTCTTGTGCATGCTGTCACCATTGCTGTAGGTTCATATGAGCAAGGTTTCAGGAGCCTGTAAGACTCTACTTCCATATGGTCGTGCCCCAATCCCCTTGTTAGTACAATCATTCTGCCTCCTCTTCCACAGTGGTCTCTGGCAATGGGTAGGTGAAGTTTAATATAGGAGTCCTGCCCAACTGTCCAGTCCCACACTCTGCAGGCTCTTATTTCCTACACTTTGGCCAGCTGTGTTCTTTTGTTCATCACACTCTGCTGTATGAGGGAGATGCATTAGCATTCTCTCTGTCCCTTGGTCCAGGAGCCTTAGGTGTAGAGGTTCCACTGTAGATGTTTCACATCACTTAGAGTTGGGCATCTCACAGACACTATTCTCTGTGTGTGACCAGTTGTGGAACTCTGTAATAGTCTCTGTCTGTTGCAAAAGAAGCTTCTTTGATGAGTGGTAAACTGGCATAATTGTCTGTAAATATAAGGATCCATATAGCATAGAATAAAAAATTACATTTGTCTAGGGATGTGACAGACTTAGAGATTTCTCTAAGATCTATGAGCTCTCCAGTTTCAGTTTCTGCTTCAAGTTCCTGCCTTGATTTACTGTCTTGGCTTCCCTCAATAATTAATCATAAACTAATCAATTAATCAATTCAAAAGGAAAAGGACAGATGATAATGAAGGACATGAAGTCATGGATGGGATATAGAAGAGGATCTGAATATAATTAAAATACGTTGTATGAAATTCTGGAATCAATAAAAAGTTTTAAAGAAAGAACAATATATAAAAAACTTTTAAGACAGAATAAACCTTTTCTTCCCAGAAATGGTTCTAACTAGCATCTTATCACAGCAACAGAATGAAAACTAAAACGAAGGCCTCCAATAACTAACTGTACATTAGCTGGGACTATGTATAAGGAGGGGTGAATAAACATGGGAATAAACTCAAGATCATCAGTGTTCATCAATGGGTAGATTATAATGAATTTTAACATAGAAAGTACGCTGCATTGTACATAACCCAGTTTGGCAAGAGATAGCGTCCTCCAACAATAGTACTTGCCTATGCAGAATCTTGATTGGATAAGCTAACATCATTTCTAAGTCCTTTCTCCCTTGCCTGCCTTCACTAGAGTGATTCGAAAACCATCACATTCTCAGAATGCCTTGTAGCAAAGGGTGATTGAATGACAGAATGGCAACCCATTAGGCATAAATGGAGATCTGGGTAACTATTTTTATTTTCCTGATTAAAAATGACACATATTCCAGGCACCCATGCTAACTTCCAGGGTACAAACTATGCATTCACTGAGAGCTGCAATCTTAGGGTCCCTCCCATCCACACAACATCTTAGGTTGATGTTATGTTGGTACAGTTTGAAAGTTCTTGGTAATTTTATTCTTCGCTTGATTTATAAGTGAAGTTTAGGGGAGAGGGGAGCTTGATGAAGTGCAAGCAATTCTCCAGCTGACCATGAAGCTAAAAGGCAAGTGAGACACAGACATCTGGAAACTGGCCTGATGGCCAGATACATGTGCCTTCAGCTGTCACAAGCACCACAGGGCCCTCAGACAGTGGAGCCAAGAGCCATGTGGACAGCAGCAACAGACACAGAGAGAGAAGGCTTGGCTAAGCAACAGTGCCTGGGGCACGATGGGAGGCCAGCTTGGCCTTGCACCCCTGAACCCCCTCTTTGCCTTCTCTGTACAAGAATTAATTCTCACACCAACATCAGAATGGAAACACCAGTGCTCAGGCAGTAAGCTTTTCTGGAAACTATTATAAAATAAAAGCATATTTGTGGACACACAGGGAGTGAACCTGAACTCAGGAATCTCCAGTTTGGAGAAACAGCTGAAATATTTCAAATCAAAAGAGAATTAAATTTACAGACCATAGAATTCCAAAGGAAATAAAAATATTCTCCAGTGATATTTATGATGAATCATTAGGGAGAAAGATAAATTCTAAGGTTCTTCCTTTTTAATTGACAAAAGACTACACAGGCAGGCATTTTAAGTTGTGTACAAAGCATCAAGCAACTTTCGGTCTCTTATTTAACCTTCATACACGACAGAAAATGTCAGATGCGACATGCAAATGCCATGATACAAGTTTACATTTAAAAGGAAATTCAAACTTTTACAAAAATGACTTTTAGAGAAACTGTTTCATAATAATTAATTTTAATTACGCTAAAATTTATATTTGATTGGTCAAAAATGGATTCCATGGTGCCACCATCTGTAAAAAACTCATCAAAGACCCAGTGCTGATTGTACCATCGTAACAATCCTTGTCAAGATGAAGCAACCATTGAAACCTAATTGCAGTCTTGCATTTGCGGAGTGACTGGTACTGCTTTCAATTCTATTGATTGAGAAGGCACTTACTCTTAGTATAAATGTTGATAGACTACTAATTGAAATGTTTGTGAAAACAGGAAAAATAGTATTGTCAATTAAGATAGCACTTGAAACATTATTTGTTTATATGATTTTATGCCTCTAAATTCTATATTTTTATAACCTGTAACTTTACGTTTTCCTTAATTCTTATTGAGTTTTGTACATTTCAGACAACGGTTCTTAATCAAATCTTGACCCCCTCCCCCATCCATGCCTAACCTCACATAGCCCCACCCCAGACTTAATATGGTATCATGTACCACTGCTAACTTTAACATAACAAATGCTTTCAGAAAAAAAAAAACACTTAACATGTTCCTATTATCTTTAATACTTTATCAGTGCTTTGAAAAACACACCCTATATTTTCTTTTTTCATGGCCTCAATCCATTATGAGCGTAACCCTGAAAGATACCACCATTTCCTTTTCTTTCTGATTTCAATGCTAATGGTCAGGTAGTCATTTTAAAATCTGAGTAGGAAAACCCAACATTTTAAAATAAATAATCAGAATGACTACCATCATTTCCTTTCTCGACACTGCCATTAATTTGACATATTTGTCTTGCTTCCTCACAATAGATATGTTCTCATACAGCAAACATGAGATACAGTGCCAAGGTTTGAGTTTTCTGTGCACTTTTCTGCCATGTCTCTGTATGACTTGATATCGGTCTATCTGAAAGATCTCTGGCTTAAAATATCCCTCTTTCAATGCCATATACATCATCTTAAAATTATAGCATATATAATTGCCTTGGATGATCTTCTGTATTTGTTTGCATAATTATCTTTATCATCTGTAAATCAAAAATGTAAGCTTCATAAACACAAAAGTAGTTTCTTATTATTACTGGACACCTAAGACCCAGGCACAGAGCGTCCACTTGCTGTGGTAACTTATCCTGGGAAGACATAAACAAACACCTCTTAATCCCAGACAGGATACCAACAACAGATCAAACTAATGAGTCCACCAATGTCCAACTTGGCAAATCAATAGTTTATTGGGGTTATTTACAGGAACATGGATAACTCAAAGGCAGCTGCATCTCTGGAAAGCTCATTCCAACCTGGATGATAACTCATGAAAATTGCAACCCCGGCCTTTTCTGAAAAACTTGGAGGCAGCTCCATGGGAAAGAGTCTCCTTTCCCCAGCAATTGTTTACTGCTTAACTGACCTTGGAGGAGGTACAGTGAATCTTGTAAGTTTCAGAGACTTTCTGACACTTGTGACGTATTTACTTTCTGAGCTTTGTAAGTGTTATTTATTCCCTAATCCTCAGCAAGCCTACATCCAGGATGGAATGTTTAAATTTGGAGGAAATTCAACTGCTACACAATATCCCTCAAGAAAGGTTTGCCAAAGAGAGGAATGAATTACTGCTAACAGTACTTCCTCAACAAGGAACTCAGGTTCAGAGCACCATAGAAAACAGGAAATCAGCTCTTCATCATTTTTGTTTTCAGTATTAAGAACTTAAGCATTTTTCTTTAAGTAGTTTCAAGTACAAATTATGTGATTTAGATTGCCTTATATTAGTAACTAGGAGTATTTCTTGAGTCCAAAACATACAAACTGAGCTTCTAGGGGGTAGAGTATATGATTTATACTCTAAGCGCACGGCCGTTGCCATCTTGATCTGTACTTGATCTCTAGTGCCTGACTACCTGCACACGATGGCCTCCCCTGTTCCAAATGCTCAGAGTATGCTACTGAAAACACATTTTGGCCATGGTTGTTCAGTTGGTGAAGGGAATTCACAAGCCAAGAGCTAAAGTTGAAACACTGAAACAAAAAGATGCTTGTGAGCTTTGCTATTTCCTTCCTGGTACGTAAGCAGCTCCTGCCATGGCACAGCACTCTGGATGCACGTACAACATTGTCACTCCTCCAGCTCCGATAGGCTGTCAGATGCATCTTCTCCAACTCATACTTTCTACCTCTGTGTGATAAACCCATGGTCCATTTTACTTCCACACTCCACTGGTGGAAACCACACAAAATCTAGCATGTTCATCACATGGAGGCTGCATCTTTCTTAGTGTTTCTGTTTTCCTGGCAGCTGCAGGTAATAAGGATTTCCCTCAGATCTGAGGCCCAGCGTCTGCTTTCCAAATAACAGAAACCACATTAAGTTAAAGAATGACAATACATCCAATGACTCACAATCACTGTTGCTTTTTACTAGTCTCATCTTGGTCAGACACAATCCAATGAATTGAAAAGGCCCTGTGATTCCATGAACACACCAAGGACCTTCAGAACTGAACTCAATAATCAGAAATAGTAGCATGCTAGTGAAATCTCATGCCCTGAAAATACATTCAATAAAGAAAGTTACACTCGCCAAGACTGCATATAAAATAATGTGCACATTTAAAAAAAAAACATTGGCAAGCTGAGCATGGTGGTGCATGCCCATAATCCCATCCAAAGAAATAATGACAAAGAAACAAAGACATTTTCAATAAGAATTATAATACTCAAAATGTAATCAAGTGTTCCAAATAGCATGCATTTGGTATTTAGTTGATTTCCAGGAACAAAAATGATCTTTTTCCCTAACTTGCTGACATTCAATCAACACAAGCACTTATGAGACACATGGTGTTATATGTAACGCATGTGTAATGTGTAGGGTGATACCCACATAAATAATTTCTACTTTGTCAACTTTTGTAATTCCAAAACCCTTTTCTTATCTACTTTATTCTCAGAATTTTCTTGCAAAGGCAGCAGATTATTATCAGCCCAGCTGTACAAGTGAGAAAATTGAAATGGAGTAAGTTTAAATGACTTGCCCAAGTTTCTTTATGTCACTGTTACAGTGAGATATTTCCTCCATACACAATCCCCCAGGAAAGGATAAGCTTGAATTTGGTTACCACAGACTTCCCTCACTGTTTCTGTCTAATTTAAAAATATTTTTGATATGTAATAAAACATTTTCCAACCCTGGTATAGGCAGTAGATGTGGGGCCACAGAAGACAGAAACTAATAATAAGAATAAGCATTTGCTGACTCTAGTTGCCCAGGCACTCAGAATGCTAACAAACTCTCTCCTGTCCCCATACATTGGCAAACAACATTCCTGTTCATGGATTAGGTACAAGACATTTTTGAACTTAAAGAAATGAAACTAGGAACTTTGTGACAAAGAAAAACTTAGAAAGCCAATCAAATACCTCATCCATTCCCAAGAGCTGATGTTATACCAGCAAGGATAAAATTCTTTGCAATCCTTCTCAGGAAAGAAAAGTCTGAAACTGATACAAATGCCCTCATGGATCGGTGCCTGTGTTTGAAAAGGTTTCTTTGAGAGAAGCTTTGCTTTATTTTATTTTTTAGCTTTTGTGACTCTGAGAGAGTTGGAAATATTGACCTGGAGTCCAGAAGTATTACTTGATGAAGATGAACATGTGAGGCTCGCCAAGACTGGGTAGCCAAATGACTCATCAATTCACTCAACAGTGCTTTCTGAGACCTAAATCTGTTCTGTGATTCAGAAAGGCATTAAATAAATCTAGATGAATGTGCTCACGGTAAGTAAGAAGAAGATTAGACTCCTGACAAATCAATGGTCCACATTCTACCATAAATGGCTCGTCTCAATTAGCAAACTCCTGCTCACTGCATAAAGGGCAACCCACACATCTATACCTCTGAGGGCTCTTCTGGTCCGCCCTCTCCCTGACACCTTCAGTGGAGCCCCAGCGATGCCTTCATTGCACTGCAGGTACCACACCTCTATTACATGTCGCCCATGTACCTTCATCATCCACAAAATATGGGCATCTGAATGGGCAGATTAATTTTGCCCGTCTGTGTTTCTACCAAGGATGAGCTCAGGCTGCTACACATGGTACAGGCTCAGCCCACATTAGCGGAATGAAAGACTAAAGAACTTAATGTGCTCAATTTGGCAGAGGAAAAAAAATACCCACAAAATGTACTTTACTCATTAATTAATGAACATGTAGATTGTATTAAATCATCAAGTCTGACTGAATGCTTTAGTCTTTGAAAAAAATATAAACAATTTTTAGGTTTATTAATTTCCTCTGGAAATGAAAATACTGATTATTTGTAGAATTAGTCACCAAATCCTGCCTTCTAATTTCCTTACTGACAGCTTTCTTAATGATGTTAGTGAAGAGAGTCCCCAAAGATTCAAGGAATTCATCCAAACTTCATCAATCCAAAACCCATGGAAGAGAGATTAATTATATCCTGTTGCTGCTTATGCTCTGCATTCTTGCAGAGTGAGCGAGCATTCTGCCCAGAAAGCCTGTGTGTCTTCAACACTTCTATCCACAGACACAGAGACTTCAGGTAAGGGATAGGAAATAGAAACTGGTTTGTTTAGTTCATAATTCAACTATTTAAAGTAGAATATGACTTGCATCAGTTTCCTGTGGGTCAATATTGTCTTCATCTCTATTAATTTAAGGCTTTTTATTAGAATTAGCATACAAAATAGTGGGTTTCCATTGGCATTTTCTTGTATGCTTTGTTGTAGTCGATTCTTTTAACAACTGGCATGTTTCATTTTCTTGGTGTTTTAAAGATATTTTTATTTTATGCTTAGGAGGATTTGTCTGCATGTGTGTATATGCACCACATACATTCCTGGTTGGCTGTGAAGGTCAGAAGAACTTAGAACTGAAGTTAGAACTGTGAGCCCCCAGATGGGTGCTGGGAACCAAACCTGGCCTACCACAAGAGCAGTACATGCTCTGAACTTCTGAGCCCTCTCTCTAGCTCATGTTTTGTTTTTCCTTATGGCTGAATGAATCCCATTGTGACCCACAGTTCCTTTAATCTTTCATCAGTTGACAGACATCTAGACTGGCACACCAATAAGCATGGGTGTGCAAGAACACAGGTGGTACAACATAGTGTCCTTTGGCTATATTCCCAGGACTGACATAGCTAGATCATGTGCTAGTTCTAGTGTGGGACTTTTATGAGACATCTCCACAGTCATTTCTAGAGTGACTATACTAGTTTACACTCCCTACATCCTTGCCAACATTTGTTATTGTCAGTAACAACTGAGACTACTGTGAAATGAAATATCAAAGCATTTTTAATTTCTCTGATGGCTAAGCATATTGGCCACTTTTTAGATGTTGATGATTCACATTTCTTCTTCTGAGAATTCTCATTGGTTTATTAGAGTATTTATTTATTGTAAGAGTTATAAGATTATTGGGAATTGGCATATTTAATTTTTGTAGTTCTTTATTTAATTTAAATTCACTTGCCTGATGGAAAGAGAGACAGTGAGGATTCTCTGCAGTTCTTTAGGCTGTTTCCTCACTCTAGTCATAGCTTATGTTGCTGGTCCAAAGCTTATTAATTTCATGTAATTGTACTCATCAATTCTTGGGGTTATTTTCTGTATTTTTAGAGTCCTCTATAGAGAGTTCTTGACCATGCCTATAGCTTGAAGCAGTTTATATTTCTTCTAGAAATTTCATTATTTCAAGTTTAATATTAAGATCATTGGTATATTTTGAATTGATTTTTGTACAGGGTGAGTTATGGACCTAATTTCATTCTTCTGGGTATGTATACTTAGTTTTCCCAGCACCATTTACTGAAAAGACTTTTTTCTAATGAATGTTTGTGACACCTTTGTCAAAAATTGGGTGGCAGTAGCTATGGGCTTGTAACTGGGTCCTCTATTCTGTTTCATTGGTCTACATGCCCCATGTTTTTATTCAGTACGTACTATCTTTTCACTATGGCATGCCATATAATTTGAAGTCAGATATTGCACCTACAGCACTGTTCTTTATTGTTCTTTCTGCCATAAGATTTCTATGGCTATTCGAGGTTTTCTTTGTGCTTCCTATGAGTTATATTTCCAGTTCCGTGAAGATTATCATTGGAATTCTGTTGAGAGACTGGTAAATCTATAAATCACTATCAGAAATATAGGCCTTTCGTAATATTAATATCAGCAGTCTACAAGCACAGAAGGTCTTTGCATTTTCTGTCTTCTTCAATTTCTTTCTTTGGTACTTTAAAGTTGCATTACAGATGTCTTTTATCTCCTTAGGTTTACTTTCTGATATTTTTTAACTATTGTGAATGGAATATTTTCCTTAATGTCTTTCTTGGCAAATTGTCATTTATAGAAAAAGAAAATATTAATTTTTATCACCTTTTTATTTATTTATTTGGGGGACACATCATAGGTGTCACAGCACATGTGGGTCAAGGACAACTTCGGAGAGTTGGCTCTCCCTTTTTCCCTACGTGGGTCCTGGGGACTAGGGCCATCCAGGTTAGTGGTAGGTACCTTTCTCTGTTAAGCCATCTCTTTACCCTAAACTAATAATTTTTGTATGCTGATTTTGTACTTGGCACATTTAATGAAAGTATTTATCAGGTCTAAGTGTCCTGGTGGGTTCGATAGGGCCTTTTAAGTATTGATTCATGTCATCTGCAAATAAGGATAATTTTATTTCTTCTTTTCCTATTTGTTTCCCTAGTTTTTCTTTTGTCTTGTTTCTCTAAACAAGACTTGGAGTTTTATAGAGCTGGCGCTCTTGACACATTACAGACTATAGAGGAAATTTTCTCAGTTTTATCCACTTAGTAAAATGATAGATATAAGCTTGTCCTATATAGTCTTTATTATGTTTAGATATTGTGCTTTAGTCATACTTTCTTCAGATTTTTGTCATGAAGGCCTGTTGAACTTTGTCAGATGTTTTTCTGTTTATTGAGATTCTCCTGTAACTTTTGTCCTTAAGTTGATTTATACGGTATATTATATTTAATGATTTTTACGTTCAACCAACCTTGCATCCTTGAGATGAAACCAACTTAGTCATGAATTATGAACTTCTTAATGTCTTCCTAAACTCAGTTTGCAAGTGTTTTGCCCCAGGAAAACTGATACATAGTTTTCTTTCTCTGTAGTGTCAGTTTAGGGTATCATTCGTACTGGTACTGCAGTATGAGTTTGGTGGTGTTTATTCCCTTTCTATTTTGAGGAAAACTTTGAGAACTGTTAATATTAAGTCATCCTTAAAAGATCTGTGAACTTTGGAGCTGTATGGTTGGCTCAGCAGTTAAAAGCACTGACTGTTTTTGCAGAGAACCCATGTTTGATTCCCAGAATCTACATGGTGGCTAACAACCATTCTAATTCCAGTTCTAGGGGATCCAATGCCTTCTTCTGACTTCTGCAGACATTGAATGACATGGGTGCACTTACATACATTAAAGCAATATACTCAGACATGTAAGATAAAAATAACAAAATATTAATTTTTACAATTGGGTAATGTTCATCAGTGAATATGTTCTGTCCTGAACTTTGTGGGAAGATTTTTGATTACTCCTTCAATCTCATTTCTTGCAATGGATCTATTTAAGTTATTTATCTATACTTTATTTAATCTTGCCAAGTCATATTTATTTAGAAATCTATACATTTCTAAAGTTTGGAATTTGTTTTCAAAGGATTCACCAAGATTTTTCTGGATTTCATTGGAATAAGTTGTAACAATTTTCTTTATATATAATTTTAAGTTTATAGATCTCTCTCTCTCTCTCCCTCTCTCCCTCCCTCCCTCCCTCAACTAGTTTGGCTAGCAGGCTGTCAATCTTGTTTATCTTTTCAAAGAATCAGCTTTGCTTGCTATGCATTAATTTTTAAGTTTCTATCTCATTAATTTCTGCCTTTTTACTGTTTCTTGCCAGTTACTGAATTGGGGTGTAGATTCCTTTTCTAGAACTTTGAAGTCCATCATTAAGTTTTTCAGTTGAGATCGCTCTGATCTTTCAATGTTAGCACTTATGAATTGCCTCAGATATACAGCAGAAGCTCTGGCAAGTTGTGTTGTCATTGTCATTTTACAAATTCCTCCTTGATTTCATCAGTGGCCCCTATTTACTTAAAAACATACTGTTTAGTCTAATTTGTGTAATTTCTGCAGTTTTTCTTGCTACTGATTTCTACTTTTACTCTACTACAGGAAGATAAGGTAGAAGGAACTTCCTTTCTTACTATTTACTAATTGTGTAGACTTGTGGTCTATAATGTCATTAATTTTTAAATACTTTAATTATTATTTTTGTGTTATGTGTATGAGTATATTGCCTGCACCCATATTATGTAATGTCCTTGCAGATCAGAAGAGGTCATTGGATCCCCTGGAACTGAAGTTAAGGACAGTTGCTAACCGCCATGTTGGTACTAGGAACCAAACCCGGGTCCTCTGCAATAGCAGCCAGTGCTCTTAATTGCTAAGTCATCTCTTCAGCATCTAAAATGATTAATTTTGGATAAGAGTCCATAGACTACTGAGAAGACAGATAACCCCTAACTGTTGTATATAATGTTCTTTAAATATCTTTTCAGTGTAATTGCTCTATAGACAACTCTAAAGTTTGTTTTGTTGATTTTTAAAGACCTATATTAAGATGAGAATGGGGTTTTGGAATCTCCCGTTATTATTGTATTACAAACTAACTGACCTTCTATGCCCTTGGCTATTCATTTCATAATATAAAAATATTTTGGCAAGTGAGATGTGTTTCTTGAAGAGAGCAAATGGATGCAATCAGTCTGCAGCTTTTAATTGGTGAATTTGGGTCGTGTATAGGTACTATTATTAGTGAGAGGGGTTTGCTATTTCCCAGGGGGTTTTATTTTGTCCATAGTTGTTCTGGTTAATTAGATTATTGATAGCTCTTTTCTTTCTCCCATTAATTTTGGTGGTTTCTTGTGTTGGACATGATGAATGTATTCTTAGTTATCCTTCATTCATCTATTTTTCTCACGAAGGGTATTCTTTACTCTTGCTGATGGGATGTTTATTTTACCTTTGTATGGTTTATTCCTTTAAGTGTTTTCCATTGTGCTGGCTTGGTTGTCATGAATATCCTTTTTTTGTGGTTATCTTGAAATGTTCTTGTTTCTTTATCAATCCTAAGAGATACATATGCTGTGTATAGCTACCTTACTTGATAGTTATCTACGTTCAGGGATTGAAATAAGTTGTTACTTGCTTTCCTGGTCTTTAGGGCTGCTGATAAGAGATCTGATATTATGTTTATATTTCCCCCTTTGCATATGAATTGCTTTTCCATCACTGCAGCTTTAATGCTGTTTCATTGCTTTGTACTTTTGACATCTCAACTCTAATATGTCATGAAGAATTTCCTTTCTGGTCATGCATATTGGATCCTAGATGATTCTTGTGCTTATGTGTACATTTCTTTCTCTAGGTCTGGGAAATGTTCTGGTATAATGTCTTTGAATAACCTGACTGTGCATTTAGGCTTTATTCAGGTTTTATCTTATTGAGTCTTAGGTTTGACCTTTTGATCCTATCCCAGAATTCTCGGGAGTTGTGATCTTGTTCATTTCTTTTCCTTTACATATGTGTGAATTCATTATTATCTTTACTTTGTCCTCCATTCCCAAAATTCATTCCTCTGCTTGGTCTTGTCTTTTTTATGTTACTTTCCACTGTCTTTTTCATTTTATTTATCAATTCTCTAATTTCCAGAATTTCTGCTTCTTTTCCAGGCCTTCAATTTCTTGGTGAAGATTTTCCTCCATTTGTAAAAATTTCTCCAAGTTAATGACCATTTTGGCCACTTTGGCAACTCTCTTGTCTAGGTCTTTAACTGATCTCCTTACTTCATTCCCACCTTTCTGAATGTTCTATGTGGTCACGGAATGGTTCTAAAAGGGCTCTGACATCTCTGCTGCCATTTCAGCTGCCTGCTTATCTTTGGGATCTAGTATTTGGGAGTTGTGACCTTATGCAGGTGTTGTGGTGCATTGAATGCTCTCCCATTTCTGTTTGTTTGTTTTTCTTTATGTATCTGTTGGTATGGAGGTGTCCTGTGGTTTTTATACCATGCCCACAGTCTTTTGCGTTTGGGGGAGGGTTTTTGTCTTATTTCAGATGAGTCTTCCTGGTGAGTTGTTTTCTCTTGAGTTTTTGTTCCCTACTACTTTTTAAGAGAGAAGCTGATTGCAATAGCAGAAACAAGAGTCTAACAGCTGGTCTGGTGGAAACCTACAGCAGAAGATACATGTATACTTCATTATGTCTCTGATAAGGATCAGAAACAATAACACTAGAGTATTTCTTGGAGGAAATTTAATTTATAGCTTCTTAAAGCTAAGAGTATTAATATAAAAGCACTGAAATAAGGAAGAAATAGGAAAGGAGAAAGGAGAAGATAAAGTACGAATAAAAGAAGAGTATGTAGATTTGGATACGAGACGTACCAAAGAAAATATTGTAGAGTAGACAGGGTAAAAGAAAGTAATCATTAGAGCATAGTCTGAAATGAAATAACTTAAAGCACAAAGAACAAATATATAGATCAAATTCATGAGAAAAATTAAAATAAATAAAAATAAGCAACAGAATAAAACAGAAGGCCTTAGAACCTGAGGTAGTAGTTTCTGTACTTGGGAAGATATGTTTCTCTTCCTGAATTTGTCTTTTATATCTGTCTTCACAGGTGGTTGGGGGGGTTGGTTGCTGCTAGTCTCAGTAATTCAAATGAATTGAGTCAGTGTATCCTTGCAAGTAAGAAGGATTTTTCTCACCAAAGTCCACATTTTTCCAGCGTTCTACAGGCTAAGCCTGCTTGTCTGAAAATTGCCTCCTTGCCTTTAGTGTGTGAGGAATTATTCTTTCCTTGCAGAGCTTTCTGAGATTCAGGTTCTGAATGGATGTGGAAGGCCCACTCTCCTGTGTCTGTCTTTGATACACCAGTCAGAACACTGCATGCTTCCACAGTCCTGTGCAACTCATCAAGGGAATGGTATCAGGAGAGAATGAGACTTTCTCAGCTTCTGCCTCCAATGCTCAACTTCTGTCTCCAGGCCTTTTTGTTGTGCCCCAGCTATCTCTCCATGCACTTCATGTCCAGCCTCTGATTTGGGATTCTGTCACCCGGACCATCTCTCATCAACTCTCCCAATGTCCAGAGCACATGAACGAACTTTCCTGGAACCTACAGCTGAACTGGCACGACTTGGGCAGTGTGTTGCAACTGGGAGTGTCTGGCAACTGCTTAGCAGAGAAAAATCCCAGCTGGGCTTATTTCAGTTTTTCTTTAGCTCTTTCTCTTGTAGGAATAATATTGACTGTTTTTTGTTTTTTTTTTATTTTTGGGGGTAGGGGGTAGTGTAGTTGTTTTCTTTTTAATCTTAACCTTTTAATCTAACCTCACAGATGTGGTTTCTAACTGGCCATCTTACCCAGAATTCCTTATACTCTCTATTAATTTAGCTTTAACAAGTAAAATTAGTAGTTTAAGATTTTTTAAAATATTAACAGAAAAGAGAAACAAAAGGTAAAATCCATTTCTTTTCCTAACTCTAAAAATATGTCTAAAGGCTAGGGTGATAAATTAAACAATGTTCTTGCAAACATATGCTCAATAAATCATTTTTAAATAATATAAAACATGGAATATTCTAAATAACCAAGAATGGAAGTATAATTAAGAAGAGTATGGTGCCCATTTTCTTAACTCTCTGATCCCTCTCTTCCCTCTTTATCCCATCCTTGCCCTACTAAGAAAAATGTTCATGGTGCTTCATAAATAAAAATGTAAATAATAAAAACAAATATCCTTACTTTCTTATTAAATTAGAAAACTGTCTTTTCTTTCATCCCTTCCCAAAGAAAAAAATATCTAGAATCAAAATTCTCCATGTTACTTTGCCTCTCTGCCAATTTTATTCTCTTAGAAGAACTTGAATCTAAAATTCTGGATCATTCTGCTCACTCCAGATTCTAGAAAAGACAACAAAAAATTTTTTACACTGTCCCTAATCCCATCTTCGCATCTGCCCAACAATCTTCCTCTCAAAATCAAATTTTTAAAAATTATAATGTAAATTATTTCTGCTTCCTGACCTCTCATTCTCCCTTCAACAGACACACATATCTCGTAAGCTCCAGTCACTTGAAATTAATCTTAATAAAGGCAACACTGATTTCATTGGAACTTTTAGTTCTCAGCTCTCTTGGGTATTCAGTAGTGCTCCATATCAGGGACTTGGAAGCACAGCCCATCAATGTCTTGTGAGTTTCCTGGAAGGCAGCCTTTGTCATTTCTGTATGTGTTACCCATATCTACCTTTGTGCCATTTTATGGCAAAGCAGTATCCCTGAATGGAACCACTTTATCTTCTGCTTCTCTCTTTCCTTCCGATCCTGTGGTTTCTTTAGATTCTTCATTTTAGTCTGCGATCCTGTCATCTTGTATGCCAGGCTTCAATACTGGCACTCCATTTCTCAGTCCTGGCTCATCGTCTGCTTCCATGCCCTCTTTCACTGAGGAATTTCAGTTATTTCTTTAAGTGACAGTTGCACCTCCACATTGACAATTCACAAATACATATATTTAGATGTGACAGGTATACCAACTCGACTATCTCCCCATGTCCACAGCTGCTGAGCTGCACGCAGAGCATCTCCATCTTCACTAACAGCTCAAGCTTAAAAAACCCAGAATGGCAATCTACCATCCACCTCATTCACATAGGCAGACACACTCACACACACACACACACACACACACACACACACACACACACACACAGTTTCTCTGAACTTTCCATCTAAGATGAAGACAGGTTTAGAATGGTGTTAGGAAGCTGAACCATCCAGTTCTCCCTCTCAGGTTGAAGGTGACAGACACAGAAGGAAAAACAAATGTGGAAGAAACTGATGGACTTTTCTGATACTCTGTCTACAGGAAGTAGCTATGCCCTCGACAAGAGTCAAACCCTCAGGAGGGCATATGAACAAACATGACTTTGCCAAACACATGGGGAGTGAGAGGGTGAGAGAGAGAGTGACAGAAAGAGAGAGAGAGAGAGAGAGAGAGAGGATATTATGAGAAAGAAAGAGGAAGGAAAAAAAGGAAGAGAACCTCATATCTGAAAGCAACATGAACACATCCTGGATGAGCTCTGACGTCCATTAAGAAGAAAGAAGGAAGAAAACAGGGGGAAATACTGAATTCCGTAAGAAGCTCGATATTGCTCTCTACTGTTCTTTAGCTCCAAGAACCACTATGGACAGTTAGATTTTAAAATACATTATTGGCTAAGCTCAAGGTTAGAGAAAAATGCTCTAAGTCTAATATATGCAATGAAGAGGGAATAAAATGTGTCTCCACTGTCTCTGTCACAGTTAATTTATAACTAGTCTGAGACAGCCACATTTGAGGTAAGCCCACACCAAAAAAAAAAAAAAAAAAAGAAAAGAATTTTCAGTTGTCATGACTTGATTTGTATGTGATAAGTATACCAGAGGCCACAGTATGAGAGGTGCATTGGATGGGAAGAAATGTTTCAGGGAGACCAATTAGTGAACAAGAGAGACTGAGGTCCTGAACTGGGTGCCCGTTATGCTTTGTGTGTGCACATTTTAAATCATTTGTTCTAAACTTTTCTTAAGCCCTAAAATGACCTCTATGTTCACTTGTCAAATAGATGGAGCTGTGAGGAACTGAATGACTAATCTACATTCATACTACATGTGCTTCTGTGAGCTTTAGTCACATGTAAGGACTCCCCACTTCAGACTGAAGTTCCTCCCGAACATGGTGTGATGTTCCATGCAAGCCAGGTGCTGTCAACCGCCCGGGTCTCTGCAGCTTCCCTGTTCTCAGCATCCCCACTCCCTACACCAACTTTCTCCTGCTGATGTCTTCTTTTTCTTTTAAATATGGAAACAAGGGGCCAGAGAGATGACTCATCGGTTATGATCACTGGCTGCTCTTGCAGAACACCTGGGTTCTGTTCCCAGCACCCATATGGCAACAAATAACCATCAGTTCCAGGGGATATGAGGCCTTCTTCTGGATTCTATGGGAATTGCATAACATGGGTGCAGTTAATCAGGCAAAACATTCATACACATAAAACAAAAACATAATATGGAAATAAGTAACACACAGAGCAGGGAATGAGGTTTTGGGCTAGGTTTCCAATACATTTTGTAATCATGCCTGTAGACCAGTTGATCTTTGGGGCTAGATAACTGATCTTCACTCTTTCTTGGGTATCTATAGCATGCAGAATAGTGTAGCAGGCAAGATGCGTAATCAGTGTACAGGAAACACACATGCTGTTTTGGAGGAAGATCCTCCTTATGCTGGGTTTATTTAGGTACCTATCATATGGTCCTCAGAGGAGAAAAGTAAAAACAACAGCTATGCTAGCAACATGATATATCTAGAGTATTCTTTGCAAATTTCACAGCATTTGCAAATCATTTATATTGCTTTCCAAAACTACATTCTGTAGCCAATTGACTAATGTGTCTTAAGTAACCCAGGCGGAAGGCAGCAGACTGAGAATCAACCTAGCCTCTCACAGACACACTGCTCCTTCTTCCCCTCCTCCATCCCAGATACAAGTACAAGTATGAAGCCACCTGAGTCCGCTTCATCTTTTCAAAGATAAAAGATCATTCTCTTTGTAGCCCCGCCTCCGTTTTCCCCTAATAGCTTCATTAGCATGCGATCCACTCTAAAGAATTTTCCAGCCTGCCAACGCGTGTTCCACTCCTCAGTATTCATATAACACTATGATTTTCCTGTAAAATTGAACAATCTCTGTTTAGTGTATTCATTCATGCTGTTAGAGAGAAAAGGCCGTCTGTCAATGTGTCAACATTGCTATAGTTCTCTTAGGTCCCAGGTCTTTAAATCCTTGCATCTATTAATTGGCCACTCCATCACAGGCTCTCCAAGGATTATTTCAGATATATAATTATTACACCCCACATCCAAACTGGGAAGGATGTGGTTAGTCCCCATCTCCATCATCTAAGTGCTATTAGAAAATAAACCAGTTTCATTGGAAACTTCACATTCTATGCATTTGGTTTCCCAGGGAAATAGTTCAATACCTGTACTTTTCAGCTGAGCATTGTAGCTTACATTCGCAATCTCACCAACTCTGAAGCTTGAAGCAGGAGAATCACCATGAATGTGAGACCAGCTTGGGCTTTCTAGTGACTTGCAGAACAATCTGGGCTACAGACTGTCTTAACACACACACACACACACACACACACACACACACACACACACTGACTGGAGAAATGGTTCAGTTGGTAAAGTGCTTGCCTCAAAAGCATAAGGACCTGAGTTCAATCTACAGAACCCATATGAAAAATATTTTTTAAAGCTAGGTACGATGGCATGCACCTAAAATCCCAGAGCTAGAATGCAAAGACAGATGGCTCCCTGGGCTTACTGGCCAGCCAGCTTAGCCTACTTGGCTAGTTCCAGGCCAGTTATAAACCCTGTCCTGTTAGGGGTAAAAAGGTGAGGGGCTGGAGAGTTGGCTCAGCAGTTAAGAGCACTGGCTGCTCTTGCAGAGAACCCAGGTTTGATTTGTGGCATCATATGGTGGCTAACAACTGTCTGTAACTCCAGTTACAGGGGAATCTGATGCTCTCTGCTGACCTATGGGGGCATCATATGACATGGGTATACTGCCAGACATGCAGGTAATAAATTCATACACACAAAATCAATAAAATATTTTTAAAAGAAAAAAGGTAAACGGTGCATGACACCCAATACTTACTCTGACTCCTACACTCACATGCACACAGGTACATATATATCTGCACACATGTGTGTGCAAACACACATACACACACATACCTACATTTGTGATGAGTCATTATCTAGAATCATCCTGCAGACTAGATTTTTAATGCCAGATATTTTAGGACTAGAAATCACTCCAGATGCTTTCCCTGCATCTGGTGCATCCTCCCATCTGTAAGGAAGCAAATGCTACTGGGAACATTCACATTTCTTCCTTCGTTCCTTCCTTGTTCACTAGATTTTAACTAAGCTGCAAGTCCTGTCTTGGGATTTGGATTTCACACTCAGTCTTCATTTGAGCACTTCTGAGCCTCATGGAATCCTGAGGAAAGCAAGTGTTCTTGTTTCTCAAATGCATTGTTAGAAAACAACCTGGCATTATCCGAATCTCTTAATTAAAGAAACATCTAGCCTAACCACCGCCAAGGATCAAATTCTACAGTGTTGCTCTACTTGACTTAGATGTGAAATCATTTCCTGTCTCCCTCTTCTTCTTGGAGTCTCGCTGTATTAGATACTTTTCTGTTTCTTTGATAAAACACGCTGAACAAGGCAACTTACAGAAAAGATTATTGAGCTTAGGTTTTCAGAGGGATGAGTGTCCATCATGTTGGTGCAAGCATGGCAGAAGACAGCGGGAATAAAAGCTGAGCACTCTTGCCTTCAACCAGGTAGCAGAAAGAGACAAACTGGAAGTGGGCACTGCTAAGTTCTCTTAAAGCCCACTCCCAGTGACCTGCCTCCAGCTACCTCTACAAACCTCTACAAACAGCATTAACAAATAGGACCAAGTATTTGAATACACCGAGCTTACGGAGAACATTCCTATGTCAAACCACCACAGTAGTTTGCTTATAGATCCTTACTACAGATAAGGCTGAATGACATGTTAGGAGACTAAAAGGAAAAAATATAAGAAGTATGACCTAATCTCCTGAAAGTTTGTTGCCTTCTATGGATTATCTGATGTCTATTTCAGAAACCCTGAAGATGAGCTTAGTTATTCTAATGTCTTGAACAGCAGAGTAAATTAACTCTGTCTACCCTGTTTCAGAAAAGATTTGCCTTCCTAAGTCTAGATTTGACAGGGCATGTTGGAGGCTATCAAACATAGGAAAGATTAGTAAACAATTTTTACAATATATTTTTATTTAATTTTGTGCATTTTATATAGTATATCTTAATCATATTTATACCCCCTCGCCTACCAGCACCCCCCTTAGACATGCCATATTTCATGCATTCTGTCGTATATGTTAGGGTCTATTAAGTCAAGTGTGTATGCCCAGATGTCCAGTTCATGCACTGGAGCCTGGTCAGCGTATCTAGCATCACTCCTTTAAATAAGATCAGCTCTCCCGCACCCAGCAGTGATCAGCTGACAGTAGTTCCTCAGCTAAGGTTAAGGCTTCTTATTCTTTCTTATTTTTTCAACAGTTTCAGAAAAGCAGCAGACTACAAAATCAACTTACAAAAATCAATAGCCTTTCTATACACCAATAACAAGCATTCAGAAAAGCGTTCATGGAAGCCCTCCCATTAACAATAATTTCAAAAAATATATCTAGAAATAAACCTAACCAAAGACATTAAAGACTTCTACAGAGAAAATTTTAAAACCTTAAGATTGAGGAAGACAAAGGAGTTGGAAAGACCTCTCATGCTCATTGATTGGTAGAATTAATATTGTAAAAATGACTATTCTACCATAAGCAACCTAAAGACTCAATGCAATTCCCAATCAAAATCCCCATGACATTCTTCACAGAATTTTTTAAAATCCTAAAATTCATAAGGAACCACAATAGATTGCCAAACTAATACTGAGCACAAAGAGCAATGAGGAGGATATTACCATAGCAGATTTTATACTATATTACAGATCTATAGTCATAAAAACACCATGGTACTGGCCCAAAAACATACACATAACTCAATGGAACATAATTGAAGACCCAAATATGAGTGCATACAATTTCAGTCACTTGATATGTGACAAAGGTGCCAAGAACACACACCGGAGGATAAACAGCATCTTCAAAAAATGGTGGAGGCAAAAATCAATCTCCAACCTATAGAAAAGTGAAATTAGATCTTTCTCTATCACCCTGCACAGCAGTCAACTCCAAAGGGATAACGACCTCATTGTGAAACCTGAAACTCTGATACTGTTAGAAGAAAACATAGGCAGTACCCCATAAGACATACATACAGGAAAGAACTTTCTAAATTAGACATCAGTTGCTCAGGAATTAAAGCCAGTCATGGACAAGTGGGAACTCATTAAACTGAATTCTGTACAGCAAAGGAAACAAGCAATGAAGTGGAGAGGAAGCCCACAGAGCAAGAGAAAAATATTCACCAGCTATTTATCTGACAGAGGATGAATAGCTAGAATACATAAAGAATTCAGAAAACAAAGAATCAAGAAAACAAATGATCCAATTAAAAGACGGGTATGGATCTGAACAGAGAGATCTCAAAAGAAAAAATTAAATTAGTTAAGAAACACCTTAAAAAGCATTCCATATCCTTAATAATCAGGAAAATGCAAAAAGACCATTAAAAGTTTTCAACATACTTAGTAATGAGGAAAATGAAAATCAAAACCACTTTAAGATTTCTTCTTACCCCAGTCAAAATTATTAAGATCAAGAGAACAAATGACACCAAATTTTCATGTGGATGTGGAGAAAGGACAAGGCTCATTCATTGCTTGTGGAATTGCAGTCTGGTACAACCACTATGGCAAGCAGTGTGGAGGACTCTACCGTATGAGTGGGATAACATTTTGAGAAATCACCAAGGTTCTCTGTAGCCTCTCACTTCTGCTTGGACTATATTAGTGCAACAGGCCTAGTGAGGCTCGGAGAACAGGTCCCTGGTACCACCTGGGCTAGATGATGAGGTTGTTTTTTGTCTTTTTTTTTTAAGGAGTCAGGACCCACAGTCACACTTTAAGGAGCAATAGGATCTAAGGCAAAGAGCACACATGATCTTCAAAATGACATAAAGAGCCCAGGGAAAAGTCTCCATGGGTAAAGTACTTGATGTGTAAGCATTAGAACCTATGGCCAAATCACCAGTACTCAACTAAAAGACAGAGGAATAGAGACAGACAGATCCCAGGATCTCAATGATCAGTCAGTCTAACTGAAACTACAAGCTCCAGGTTTGGTGAAAGACCTTGTCTCCAAAAATAAGGTAGAGAATCAATTAGAGAAAGCATCTCTTTATCAACCTATGATCTCAACACATGCTCAAATGGCTGAGCACATCCACATATACATATGCACACAAGTGCATACACCACACACATAAAAGGGAGGGACAGAGAGAGAGAGACAGAGAAAATTAGCAGAAAAGAGAAAGGATAAAGTGGAAGGAGGGTCCCAGCATCTACAAGTGCCCACAACATGGACACATCTTGATGGGCAAAGCTAGGTGAGTAATTGATGTGGGTCTTCAACAGGATGCCAGGCTTGGTGAAGAAGGAGGTTGCAAGCCAGAAAACTCCTCAGCACAGGCACTAGTTGATGAGCCTGGTGTCTAAGATGGTTACCTAAGAGGAGGATGATCTGACAACAGGGAGGAAGAACTCCAAGAAAACGCCCATGACTCCTAATAGGCAGTTAGAATGACAGAAGCCAAAGCTCATCAGAGCTGCGGAATGTGTTAAGTCTTCTTTTAAATCCCTGACACAGCTGCAAGTGCTTGTTCTTAGAATACAGTTTATGAGCCATGTTCATGAAATGGATCCTTCCCTAGGTCTCCTGGGTGAGGAGCTAACTAGTGAGCATCATCCTTTGTCACAGAGTTCAGAGGACAGGCCCTACTCAGCAAAACCTTTGCATCAGGAAAATGTAGAAGCTATGAGCTCCAGAATGCTGAACTTACCATCTAGCAGGTATGTGGGTGGCCTCTCTGAGTAAATAAATTTGGACAAAGTTGGGCTTTTCCTTATCTGTTTGAACCAGCAAATGAGGTTTGACCCAAACTCAAAGCGGCTCTCTGCTATAAACTCTTAACAGCCACCACAGTTCTGCTAAAGCCAAGAAATCCACATCCAGCCTTAGGAAAACTTAATTGCCTGCTTATTGCTATTACTGTGATTAATGAGGGTGAACCTGCTCTCAGCAATGCTTCATAAAATGGAATGAGCAGCCACTTTTCAGAATATAGGAGCCAGGAACTCTAATGTCCTCCTGTCCAAGCATTAATACATTATCCCAGCACACATATACAACACCCACACACAACAGACACCACACCACACACACAACACACATACACAGCATACCCCCCTACACACACACACATACACAACACACACACACAAGACATCACACCACACACACAACACACATACACAGCATAACACACACACACACACACACACACACACACACGGCCACTCCAGGCCTGTGTACTAATACCATTAAGACGGAGCCTCTCCCTCCATCCCTGCCATACTCAGGTCCCCAAAGTCAGTCTAGCCCAACTGACTGCCTTGACTGACCACCTCCTGGTGGTACAGCCACTCAAGCAGCTGGAAGTGGCAAAGGAGTTGGCCCCTTTCAGCCAAGGTGCAGCGAAGAAGCCCGGCCAGAACACATTCAGATTCAATTTATACTCTGCTTCCTTCTGATTTTATGGTGCTTTTACTTTCACGGCCCTGGAAAAGCATCTTTGTCAAAATACACATCATGGTATTAGGCCTGCGGAGGGGGCACTTTATGACCCCCTCCCTTTCCAGGGCATAATGGGAAAGGGCATGACATAACTCCTATTTATCTGTTGGCGACTAGTTCCCGCTGAAAGGCAGAGAAGATCTTGCTGCTTCCATTAGAAACCTTTCTCTCTCTGAGGACTGCAATTAGCTAAATGCTCTGAAACTCCACCATGAAAGCAGCTGGGGATCCTTCCAGGTGATGGCTCGAAGCTTTACTCATAGGGATCACTGCCTTTCTAGGTGTTAAGAGCAGTCTGGGAAAAAAAGAGGCGGGGAGTAAATACATAACAAAACTGGAGACTCAGGAAGGAGGCAATCTGCAGCAGGAACACATGCTGGGGGGGCAGAAAGGAGAGAGAGTGAGGGCCAGTTCCTGACATGTGGTCAGCCTATCCCAGCAGGGTGGACACAGCTAACTCCAGGCTTGGCCCAGATGGGCAAGGCCAGTGCCCGCTGACGAACTTGAGTGAATAAAAAATGAAAGGCCACCCTTTGCTGTAAGCAAGTCAAAGAGCATTTATTTTCCAAAATGACATTGAATTTGTACTGGATGAATTAGAATAGCTTTTTCCTAGGCAATTTACTTGCAAAATTATGGGCAAGTTAATTAAAGCTGAGCAGTTTCTCCTTTCCTGGCAGAACTTTAGCATCTCCTTTGCCCTGCGTATATCAGTGGTCAGTGTCCAGGGTGCTCAGCATTAAGCTGAAGCCAGGGCTCAGTTGTCTAAGTCCTAAATAGGCGACTGATTATAGCAGGGAAAGCAATTGTGATGATGGAGTCCTGCAGAGGAGAATCTAGATGCGAGATGGACTCGGCGAGGCTGGAAGCTTCAATGTGGATGGGCTTGGAGGGCATTATGTTAGGTGAAATAAGCCCAGCACAGGAAGACACAGAGAAGTGCAACCTGGTAAAGTTGAGTTCACAGAAATGAAGAGTAGAAAGATGGTGACTAGCATCTGAACCAGAGGAGAGATTTGCTGATCAGAGGGCCCAAATGTTGACAGGCAGAAGAAATAGGTTTGGAGGTCTGTTGCATAGCCCGATTGCTAAATAACTAAGAGTAAATTTTAAATGTCTCACCATAAAATAGATAAGCATGTGAGATGTTGGTTACCTTCCCTCAATCATCTCACATTGGAAACACCTCAAACACTACTTTGTGCCCTATACATGTATAACAACTATGATGTCAGTCAAAAGGAATATTAATGAGTTTTTAAAATAACCACGAACACTGGTATTTTCATGGAGGATCTGCAAGACTCCTTTTGTCAAGCCATCCCAACAATAGGAACTGAAACAGCTCCAGAATTGGTTGGGTCAATGCAGAAAAGCCAGGATGGTAAACAGCAACCAGGATGGAGGAGAAGAAAGCCATTGTGAGAGAGGTTCTCTGACTTTCCCCATTTTAAAGACAGGGATACTGAAACAGATCCTGAAATCACTTCTCTTGCAGATCACACAGCTTGTAAGCAACACAGCTGAGTTTTAAACCCATGCATTGTGACCCCAAAGCCCAACTCAAATGTTATATTGGCTTTCTGAAACTTATTCGAAGAATAAAATTTAAAAAAAAAAAAACAGTGAGAAGTTTTCGTGAATAAGGCAATCCTAGGTTGAAAAGTACTCTAAGAATCTGGCTGGATTCAGTTGGTCCATTGGCAGCATCTGACCTGACACTCACATCTCTGTCTTAATGAATGGGGAGAAAACTTCCTAATGTGGGGTGTGCTCTAAAGCACAGGGAAAGTAGCAAAGCTGTATTCTGTTGTATTCTGTGTAAGTCTAAAGACTATTATTCATTCTAAGGCAAAGACCATACCCTGTGGCAGTCATGTCAGACTTATACTGTTTCACAGACAGGGCCATTAAAGTTTACGTGCATTCTGCAAACTGAAACTTGGATAGAAGAGCTGAAGGCAGGAGAAGCAGCAGGATGGGCAGGCTGAAGACAGAGATTCATTACTGAAAGAAGACAGAACCAACAAGCTGAGGCCTTCCCTGCAGAGCTAGAGGGAAGAGAGTGATGAGAACAGTGGAGCGAGTCCCAGGATCCTGCTACTAGGGAAAGAACAGCTCCTTGGGGGCTCTCTTCATCTCTCCTCATCAGTCGAGATTGGGCACACAAGCCTGGCAAACCACTGCTGTGAGAAGGGAGACACACACTTCAGGGTCCAAACTAGAACCACATTCTCTCCATTAAGGTTCTGTGCTTCAGCAATTCTGGAGTCTGTTTTTTAAATTCCTGGGGTGAACTGTAAGGTTCAACACTCACGTTGTTTTTGCATTTTGACCCACAAGGACAAAGCAAGATAACTATTGATCTAGCATTAAATCTCCTCTTCTGATGAGCCCACAAGAACAATCAGAATACCCACCAGCAGCATAGTAATTAGAAAGTTTACAACATACTCAGCCCTGTGCTAAGCTGTCCATAGCTAAGAAATCTTCTGATGTTCATTCTTCTAATGTTTCTCAAATGCCTTTTCATCTCCTGGACTCAGGCACCACCACCTCTTTCAGTTTCTCACAGTCCATTTCTAAGTCTCTGCGCCTCCATCACAGCTCTGGACTCTCTCAGGGTCTCAGGTGACCCTCTCAAAGCCTCTGCCTCATTTCATTTGTGTCTCTGTCCAGTGACACCTCATTTCAAAGGCTTCCTCTGAACACTCTACCTAGAACTCCTGCCTCTTATGTTAGGCTTCTATAGTGATTTTTTTTTTCATGGAACTTAATCCACACTGCTATGTGGCAGATTCATTGCCTCAACATCTGTAACCTCTCTGTATGTGAGATTCTCTGGTAGGACAGTTAAAGTTGTCTCACAAATGCCAATTTCATGACCCTCAGCCCCTAGAAACGTGTGAATGTGTTCTCTTACACGGCAAACTCAAAACAAAACACTTTAAAGACGTGGGTAAAATAAGTATCTTGAGATGCTGAGATTTTCCTGGATCACCCAAGTGGTTATGAGAGAAATAAAAGGTTTTTGGTTTCTTTTCTTTTATTGACTTTTTATACATTTCATACAACATCTCTTAATCAAATTTATGTGTACATAGAGTTCATGCCCCATGGGACCTCATGCATTCTGTCATATATGTTAAGTCCTGTCTGGTTAAGCGTTTGTATCCAGATATCCTTCTGTGCAACTTCATTCACTGGAGTCTAGTCAACCTCTCCAGAGATCTTAAAGAAGATCTATTCTCCTTCACCCAGCAGTAATTAGTTGCCAACAGTTCCCAGGCTAAAGCCAAGGCCCACTACCCATTTCAATCACTCCATGTTGGGCCCTTGTCTGATTGTGTTGGCATAGGTCTTGTTCATAATGTCAGCATTGCTGCAAGTTCACATGTGCAAGCTTCTAATGGCCTGAAAGCTTCTGTTTCCCTATGTTCGTGAACCAACTCTGGCTCTTACAATCTTTCCACCTCTCTTCCACAATGGTCTCTGAGCCATGGGTAGCTAAAGTTCAATATAGGAGACTTATCCTGGGAAACACATTCTGAAGTCTCTCATTCTCTTAAACTTAGACAGTCACGGCCTTCTGAGTGCATCACACTCTGTTGTATAAGGAAGCTCTGCTGGTGAGAGTTTAGGGATGCAGGAGTACTCTCTCCAGCTCCTGTTCTGCTATGTTCCATGAACCTTAGGTATAGAGGTTCCACGGTATCTGTGTCACCTAGGGCTAGGCATCTCTCAAATGGACATTTTCTGTGCATTACCACTTTTGGAACTCTGCAATCACCTCCATCTGTTGCAGAAAGAGAATTTTTTGTTTAGTGGTATATTATCCACTTGTCTATAACTATAAGGATCTATATTTAGCATATGGTAAGAAATTTCGTTTGTCTAGAGATAAGGTTTTCTCCAGGATCTATGACCTCTCCAACCACGTATATTTGCTTATGATTAGTGTCACCAATAATTTCCCTCCCATTGAGAGAGCTTTAAGTACAGCTAACGCTCCCACCCTCCCCGCAATCACAGTGATACTGCTGCACCAAGACAGGTAGTTTGCTTTGTCCATCATTGTGGTTATACAGTTTTAGAGCCGGCTTGGACCACTGGTTGATTTTTTCCCCCTTAGCAGTTTGCATAGTATCCTCTAGACCTGTGAGAGCTAAACTTCAGGGAGAAGGCTTGCACGTCAGTCCCAACTCCAGCTCCATGGCTCTAAGTCCTTTGTCTAAAGTTTGTCCTGTCTTCAGCAGTAGGGTTTTACCTTCAGGTTCTGGGAGATAATCAAGGGGTCTGGCAATAGCCTGTGTTATCTTGGTGGTCTTTTGAAGTACTCTGACCAACACCTCAACGGGAGGTCTCTCCTGTCTGACACTATGATCCTTGCCATATAGCATCCAGGTATGTGGAAGAATGGATAATGAAAATGTGGTATATTTATACAATGGCGTTCCCAGCCATAAGGAAAGATGGACTTATGAAATTTTCAGGTAAATGGATGGAATTAGATACTGTTATAGTAAGTGAAGTAACACAGACTCAGAAGAGTAAGTGAAATACATTTTCCCTCATTTGGGGATTGTAGCCCCATTCCCTTACATGTGAATATGTATCCTGGTATAATACCAGGAGCCACTTAAACAGAAAGGAGACACTGCAGTAAAGGAAAAGAAAGAGCCCGAAAGTGGGGGATATTAGAAAACGTGCTACAAGGGGGAGGAGGGAAAAGTGGGGTGTTCGACTGGAGAGGAGCAAGGAGGGACATACAGGGCACCATGGGGCGGGGTGTCAGGAACTTAGGAGGAGGCATGGTGAAAGGCTGATGTTGGGGGAGATGGGGCATAAATGGGTGTACTTGGGCTGGGGGGTTGGACAGAGTAGGGGGAGAAGACATGAATGAAACTTAGGGGCAGGGGGAGCCAGAAAGAAACATGTTGGCTGGAGAACACCCTGAGAAGCACTCACAAAGCATCTGAAACAAAAGGTCTTGTCAGAAGAAAACAGGCTGTTTCACAGTAACAGGTAATATAATGAAGGAAGCTGAGAAAGGAAAAGGCCTGCGATGTAGGACCACAAGCCAAGAAATCGTGGCCATTTCTAGCAGCTTGTAGAGGCAATGAACAGGTTCTCATAAACCCTCCAAGGAGAACCAGTTCTGCCAGCATCCAGATCTGACTCTGTGAGATTTCATTTAGACTGTAAAGCAAAAACATCATATTGAGGTTTAGATCATTGTACAGCAGCAACAGGAAACTATCACGATCATTAAATGTATGGTTCACCACTGGACTCCCAGCTACTAACCCAACACATGGCATGGTGCGAAATACAAATGTACTTACTTATTGCTGAAAAATGAATGAATGAGTGACTTTATCACCTCCATTATGAATCCACAATTGTTTAGATAGCTATTTCTAAATTTTATTCTTTGGTAATTTCATACATGTATACAATGCAACATATTTAGATAATATTCCCTCTACCAGCTCCTCCTGGACATTTTCCAGATCTCCCTCCAAATTTCATTTTCTCTTCTTGTGTTTAATTAATAAATTTATTTTTATAGGCTACTGAATCCAATTAGTGCTGCCCATATACAATGGGTGTAGGGCCATCCATTGGAGCATAGGAGCTGAGCAGGGACCACAACTTTATGAAAAATAGCTCTCCCTTCCCTCGTAGCCATAAACTGCCAAGAGCTCCTCAGACAGTGGTGGAGACTTGTGAGGCCTTCCTCCAACCATGCTGGAATGTTGACTCGTTTTATCTTCTGCAGGTCCTACACAGGCAGCCATAGATGCTGTGAGTTCATAAGCACAATGGCCATGTGATGTTCAGAAAACATTGTTTCTCAACAGCTCATCCTGACTTCTGGCTCTTACAATCTTTCGTCCCTCTCTTCTAGGGTGGTCCATGAGCCTCAGGGGGAAAAGGTGTGATACAGATGTTCTGATTAGGAATAAGCCCTCCACAGTCGCTCTACACTTTTACTAGTTGTGAGTGCCCATGTTAACCACTATCTAGTGCAGAAAGAGGCTTATCTGATGAGGCCTGAGAGCTGTACTAACCTAGCTATAATTATAAGTATTTAGAAGACAGCTTGATAGTATATTTATTTAGCAAATCAGTTGTTATAGGTTCTCCCCTAGGGCCTATGACTTCCCAGCCATTGGTTTATTGGCCAGGTTTACAGTACCAGGCATGAGTTCCTTCCTTGGAATATGTCTTAACAAATTGAAAAGCTACCCCTTAACATTCATGGCATCAATGGGCATGTATTGCCAGAACAATGAGTATTAGAGCTCATAGTGTGCACAGTTGAGTAATGACATTTCTCTTCCAGTAGTTCATGTAACCACTTTGCAGCATTATGAAAGCTAGCTAGCAGAGAGAAGGCTTCCACACCAGTACCAACCTGCTTTCTCCATGTTCTGTCACCAAAGTGCATAGTGTCGTCAGTAATAGGGTCTTTATCATCAGGTACTGATAGGTAACTAAGAGCAACAGCAATAGCCTGTGTTATACTGGGGGGAGGTCTTTGGGTCCCCCAAACCAACATCATTAACAGGTTATACCACACCTGTACTGGTCTTCTTATTTAACAGCCTATAGTTTCTAGGAGAAGGATTATTCCCTCAAATAAGATATCTTCAATTAAAATTTTTAAATATTTTAAGAAGCTTATGAAATAGGTTTCCATAGCGCTTTCTCAAATCTCTTTAGGGTTATTTATCCTTCCCCTCATCTTCTCTCCCTCCCTGGTCCTCCATCCTCCTCCCGTCTTTAGTCCTCCGCCCACCTCCGTTAATTCACTTCCCCACTTCATACCACCTCTGTTCTGCTAACCCTTTTCTTCAGTCTCTTTCTCCCTACACCTCAATGGCCCCTTTCTAGTATCATGGCTTCTATAAGAATTCTAATTAAAACACACACACACACACACACACACACACACACACACACATACACATGGTTAAAAATTAGAAACTAGGAGCCACATGAGAGAGCATATGGTCTTTGTTTTTCTTTGGTTTTTTTCTGGATCTATGTTACCTCATTCAGTATAACCCTTCCAGTTCTATCTGCTTACCTGTAAATTTCATGATTTCATTTATGCTTACAGTTTAATAAAATCTCTCTGTACATATGTATATTTTCATTGTCCATTCATCAGTTAGCGGACCTCTAGGTTGCTTCTATATCCTTGCTATTGTAAATAGAGCAGCAGGGAGTACGCATGAGTATCTCTGTCGTAATATAAAGAGCCCTTTGGGTATATACCCAGGGGTTGAAAGCACAATTTTTGATGACTGAATCCTGATTATATCTGGCTTTGTTTTCTTTTAAAGTCCTGACACTTTATACAAATTCACCACTGAAGAAAAAAATACCAGTTAATATGGAGAATAAGAAGTTCAAAATAACATTTCCAAATGCACTCAGACATGAATTTCCCAAGTGAGTACTGTGAATTGTTTACTTTAGAAAGTATCAGAAATAAAAGACTGAAAAGGCCTGAACTTAATCACTCAGATTCTCCACGCTTAGTAAAGAAGAAAGGGATTAAAACCTCCACTCCAGACTATAAGAACTGGGAACTAGTCTTGAGATTGAGCACGTGTCGTGAAAAAGCATTGTGTTGGGATACATTTTAATTTTTTTCTTAAAAGCATCTTCTATGTACTCAGGTATCTATTTGAATTTTAGTTCTGTGCCAGTTGTTTCATCTCTCCAAAACTAAGCTTCCTCACCGTAAACCTGGAAAAATGATACCTATTCTAAAGCTTGATAATATAAATGAACTACTGTGCATATTTTGCTGAGATAAAACACTAAACAAGAACAACTTGGAAATAGAGGGTTTATTTCATCTTACATTTCCAATGCACATTCTATCTTTAAGGGAAGTCAGGATAGGCTCTCAAGGCAGGATATGTAAGCCGAAATGGAAAAGACACTATAGAAGAAGGCTACTTATGGGGTTCCTTCCCTTGGCTTCCTCAGCCCAGGCCCACCTACCTAGGTATTATAATATCCAGATTAAGAAGGGCCTTCAAATATCAATTAGCAATTAAGAAAATACCCCACCAACATGACCACAGGCCAATCCCATGGAGAAAATTCCTCAGTTAAAGTTCACTCTTCCCAGGTGTGGCAAGATGTCAACAGAAGCTAATAGAAACATTGTGGTCTATACACTCTTCATGGACTTGGCTATGCCATAGTGTCTAGACAGGCATTGCTCAGGATGCTTTTGTGAGGATACTTTTGAAGAACTGGCATTTAATGAGGTAGAACTAGAATAAGGTACCCTGCCCTCTGTACCCAATAGAACAAAGGAATAATTTATACTAAGCCAGAAGGAATCCTCCAGCCTATGAGTTTCAAATGCAATGTTAGTTCTGCCTACATATTCAACTTGCCAAACCTTATATGCATATTTTGGATTGGCCAAACTCCATAATCAAGTGAGCCAATTCCATACATATCTTATTGATTTCCTTTTTCTAGGGAATCCTAATTAGTACAAAAACATTGCATAATGCCTAGCTACACAGCATGCGCTCCATGCACTGTATCTCATCTAATGACCTCAACCATTTAGGTGTGATGATCTTCATTATACAGAATAGGAAATCGAAGATCAAGGGGATAAAGCATCTCTCCTTCATCATGTAGGTAATAAATGCCAAAGACATGATCCACACTCAGCTGTTCCTGCCCCCAGTCTGCTCAAAAGACCGACTCTGCAGCAAGCTGAAAAAAACTAGACTGTATTAAGGCTATAGACTAAAGATCAAAATGTATTTAAGTTCCTGAGTTCTTTATTTCTTCTCAGACACGTACAGATGCTCAATCAATATGTAGTACTCTAATTCACTGGATTACATTAGACCACCTGGGCTTTTCGGGGTTGTTAAAATGAGCTCCAGGAAGATGTCATATATCAAGCAGAAGATGCTGTAAGCTGCACTCACCACTTTGCCCTTACATGTTAATTAAGTATGTGACCTATTTGCAGTCTTCTCCCATTACACTAACTGTATTTGCTAAATTCCTTCAGATTTGATCATCTCTTTAACATATGGATTTACTGCATGCTACTCTACCCTTTCCCCTTACTCTTAGTAAATATGTACAAGTAAACATGCATTTTTGGTTCTCAAAAGGGAACTTCTGATGAATGATTTATGGATGCAATATTTAGAAATTGTTAACATTGCTTTAGGCCAAACTAAAGCTTGGGAGGATAGAAGCATCTTCTTTCCAGTAAAGATGGGATAACAGACTAGATTTTTCTTTCTCACATGAAACAACAAAATACAGAAGCAGTATCTGAAATATTGGACCGGACACTGGCATCAAGAAAAGTGGAATATAAATAAGAGGGACCTAAAATTGCCCCATCATACATCTTTGGCAACTTCTGTCATGTCCAGGGGCAGAGGAACCTACCTGCACTCTGTGTCAAGGATATTGAATGGGGTCTAGGGATTTTAAAATAGCCAGACTTTTCAAAATAGAACAGACAGAGAGCAATAGAGCAGACAGCAGTGCAAAGACAGAGTCACTATGGAGCATTTACTTCCGTAGTGATAAGGACAAGTTTACTAGAAAAACACTTAAGGATAGAAAAAAAATAACTATAAATGCTTGACTTCATGCAAGGCTAGGGGAAGTTCCAGTTCCTGACAGACTACAAATCTCATGATACCTGATAAAGTACACAAAAAATCATGCATCACCAGCTGGAGGGTTAGATCAATGATTAAGAGCACTGACTGCTCTTACAGACACATTGTGGCTGAAAGCCATCTGTAACACAAGTTTCAAGGGATCTGACCCTCACTCTCTTCTGACCCCCACAGGCATTGTACAACATGATAATATTCAACAAGATAAAATTCATAATAGCTATTATCAACACCAAATCATTAGGAACATAAAAATTTAGAAAAGTGCAGCATGTAATCAAGAGCTGAATTAATTAAAACCAGTCAAACTCATACAAGGTGGCAAACACCTTTAATTCCAGCATTCAGAAGGCAGAGGGAGACACATCACTATGAGACAGAGGCCAGCCTGTGATGGTCTTCACAAGGTTCAGGCCAGCCGGGGCTACATAATAAGACCTTGTCACATGAAAAAATAATATGTAGCATGGCCACTTGAGTCAACAAATAAAGACATTAATTAGTGTAAACGTGTGCAAATTTTGAAAAAGTTATGTACATATACATATGAAAGATACTTTTTAAAACACAAGTAAATTTTCAAAGATAAAAACTATAACATTTCTAGTATATTATATACTGAGTAGGACTGACAGCAAACTAGATCTAACAGAAGAAATCTAGAATGAAGTAGAATCCAATAAAATGATTTAACTGAAAGAAAATCAGTAAGATGTGGAACAATGTCAAGAGGTTTAGTGTGGGTGGGGATCCCCAGGAAAGGAGGCAGGAGCTTTATCTCGATAGTCAAATAAAAATGTCCAAAATTTATGAAAAGTTCAAGTCAACAAGTCCAAGGCTTCATAAACCACAATAACAAGAAACAAGATGAGCACTGTGCCAAGGTCATCATGATTATACTGTTCAAGATGAGAGAGAAAGATAAAATACTAAAAAGCAAAGAGAAAAAGTATTTTTATGTTGAGGGAACAAAGTTTCTTTCTTTTTTACTACCGCAGATGTCCAATTCGATTCTGCAGAATAATGAAAGTTTGAGGATAGAAAAATAATATCTTTGAAGTACTAAAACTGCTAGAGACATGGCTCAGTGGTTAAAAGCACTGGTTGCTCTTGCAGAGCACCCGGATTCAATTTCAAGCACCCACATGGCAGCTAACTGTCCGTAACTTCACTTCCAGGTTATCCAACACCTTCTTCTGACATCCACAGACATAACAGGATACAGTTGCACTTACATGCATGCAGGCAATATGTTCATACACATAAAATAAAAATAATAAGTAAAATACTAAAAATATGAAGTATTAAAAGGAAGAAAATTTTCATTAAGAATTTTATACCCAGAACAAGTATCCTTTTAAAATTTGAGAAAAAAATCAATAATATTTTGGACATTTACCCCCTGAAATTCATCACTAGCACATTTACTCTAGGACAAAATGGAAGTCCATAAGGCAGAAAGAATACAAAGCCAAACAGCAGATGACCTACTCAAAGGAATGAATTTCTTGAGTGAGAAATTGTAATAAATTGATGATTAAATACATGTTTAAAACTTACTTATATATCATTAACATACTTGCACACACAAAAATAATGTTCTAGTATAGGGTTTACAGCAATTATTGAAATGAAACTTATGAAGACAGCATTCTTAAGGGGGGTTGAAAAATGGAAGCACAAACTGTCAGTTCCTTTACAAAATACATGAAGTGGTTTGTTGAATGTCATCTGAAAGTAGACTGTGATGAGTTAATGATATGTGCCATACTAAAGCAAAGAGTAATGTAAGAACTCATACCTAGCAAACCAACAAAGGAAATGAAAGAGAATTATTTTTAAAAACCAGTCTAAAACAAGGCACAAAGGAGAAGGAAAGAGAACATCTACAGTCAGAACAAAAACAAAAAAATAGCTAAACAATAAACACAAATTGCCTGGATCTTGTAGTCTTTCCATTCTCTCCCCGCTTAATGGTCTCCGGACCTTGGGATGTGGGGGTGTGATACACATGACCATTTTTGGCTGAGAAATCCACAGATACTTATTCTCTGTACTTTGACGAGTTTTGAATCTCTACTAACTTTCATCCACTGCTCAAAAATGCTTTGCTGTTGAGGACTGAAAGCTGCACTAATCTATGAATATATAGATTTTATTTAGAGGACAGTTTGATATCATGCCCTCTTAACAAAATAATAGTAGTAGGCTTACTCCTGGGACTGGTGAGCTCCCCAACCACGGGTTTCTGTCCAGGTTTATGGAACCAAGCGTGAGTTCCCACCTGGAGAGTGGGCCATAAATCCAATCAGAAAGCAGTTTGCTACACCCATAATATTCATACCATTATTGCACATAGGGCCATATCTTTCTTGATAGTCATTAGTGTAGCTGCCGTGATTCACTCTCTCTCATCAGCCTGAACAGTACCCTCTGGTACTATGAAAACTTAACCAGCAGGGAGGAAGTTTCCACGTCAATATCAGCTTGATTTCCCCAAGTCCTGTGACCAAAGTATGTGTTATCTTCAGCAATAGGGTCTTACTACCAAGTTTCAGTGAGCAATCAGGAGCAAGGGCAATAGTCTGAATTTTGGAGGATCTCTGGGATACCCCCCACCCACCCAACCAATAATTCAAGAGGAGTATCCCACACTTGGCACTAGGTTTATTATTTGCCTTGATGGTCAAAATCCTGAAGAATTCAGGAATGAAAGGAGCATAGCACAAAATAAAGGATATATATTATATATATGATATTATATATATATATATATATATATATGTATGACAAAATTCCATTCAACATTGTACAAAATGGGGAAAAACTTGAAGCATTTCACCTAAAATCAAGACAGGTATCCAATTTCTCCACCCTTGTTCAATATAGTGCTTAATATTTTAGCTAAAACAAACAGTAAAACAAGAGAAAGTATTGTAAAGGGCACACAAATGGGAAACTAAGAAGTATACTTATTTACAGACATGATCCTGTACATAAAAGACCATACAGAATCTTCCAGTTTGGTGGTTTGAAGGAAATGTACCAAATAGACTCTGAGTATTTGGCTATTTGGTCCCCGGTTTGTGTCCCTGTTTGGGGAAAGTCATGGAACCTTGAGGAGGTGTGACCATGCAGTCAGAAAAATGTCACTAGGGGCGAGCTTTGAGAGTTCTTAAGTCTTGCCAGATTTGTATTCTCTCTGTGCTTCTTGTGCTTGTTTGAAGATGTGATTGCTTGGATTTCTGCCCTGGCCACATCTGCCACTATGCCCCCTGCTGTTACGGACTCTTAGAGACTCTTACCCACCTGGAACTGTAAGCCAAATAAACTCCTCCTTCCATAAGTTCCCTTAGTCATAGTACCTTACCACAACTGAAAAGTAACTAATATGACCTGAAAATTCTATGAACTGATAAATCCTTTCAGTAAATTAATAGGATACCAAATCAGCCTGCAGAAATCAATACCCTTCTTGTTTATCAATATTGAACAAGATGAGAAAGAAATTAGGCAAACATTCTAATTACCAATAGCCTCAAAAACACCTGAATATAAACCTAACCAAGGAAATGAGATTCTGAGTCGGGAAGATTGAGAATTTGTGACCCATGTAGACTATGAAGTGAGACCCTGTCTGAAAAACCAATCAAGCAAGAATATATGAATAATTCTCAGGGCTCATAATAAGTATTGTTTAGCTGCGAAGAATATTTCAGTAAACATTTTACCAAAGACATATGAATGACAACCAAATAAAGAAGCTGGATTTTATTGATCTAAACAGTTAAGCAATGTGCAGTTTTGCCCAGTGAAACAGCATGGTACGTATATTAGAATGTCAAAAATCTCACCAGTATACACAGCATTGAGTAGCAGGTAAGGAACTTAACTGTCACACACTGTTGCTGGAAATGTAAAATAAAACAGCCACTGTGGACAGACTTTAAAATTCCTCAAAGAACAAATATTCCTACCATATGAGGTATCCATTTAACTCCTATGGAATTACCCAAAATAAGTTAAAGGCACAGGTCCATACCAACACCAGCACATAATATTTATTAGAGACATCTTTGCAATAGTTAAAAGTAACTCAAATGATCATAACAAATGAATAGAGAAATAAGTTCACATAGGCTCACATGGAAAACTATTCAGCGTTAAAATGGAATCTACTGTTGGCACAAAGTACAACATGGGTTTTTTTTCAATAACAATTATGCTGCATGAAAGGATGTAGGCCAAAAATAGGGTGAATATTATACAGGTCTATTTCTTTACAGTCTGGAAATGCAGACTGACATGAAAATAGAAGGCAGATCTGCAGTTGCCTGAGGCAAAAGCAAGAGATGTGGACAAGATGGTTGTCTTTACTGCAATTATGACTATTAGGGTGATTATCTTGATTGGGATTGCTCCGTGTGTGTGTGTGTGTGTGTGTGTGTGTGTGTGTGCGTGCGTGTGTGTGTGTAAGTTAAGAAATGTGAGCTTTAAATATATGCAATGCATTGCTCAATGACACCTCCAAAAAAAAACTATTTTTAGAAGCACCAACAGTATCTCCTGTCTTTAGCAGTAGGGTCTTATCTTCTAGTTCTGAGCGATAACCAAGAGCTTTGGCAATACCTGTATTATTTTGGGAGTCTCTTGGACCACTCTCACCGGCCACTCAAAGGGAAGTCTCTCCCAATTGGTACTGTGTTCCTTATCATACGGCCCCCAGATATACATGTGAACTAATATTAAGATACTATTTGTGCATTTCGGGGGGGAGGAGCGTTGAGGGCAATACATTTCCCTCTGGCTTCTCTAGGCTCCAAAGTACCATTCATCTCTATTTTCTATTCCTCCTATCCAAGCCTTCTCCTGCCTCCCAAGTACTAGCTCCCCCATTATCCCCCCAGGAACACCGACCTACCTCCATGCCCCTGTTCCTGAGTTCACATACACACACACCATGGCCTTCTGTATGTCCTTCTTCCCCTCCAGCCAAACACTCCCACTCTCCCCACCTCCCCCTGGCATCCCTTCTATCTCCCCTTTCAGGGTCTTTCTTTTCCTTTACCTTGGTGTGTCCTTTCCATCTTTCTGCCTCATGATGTTACATCAGGGTACGTACTCACATATAAGGGACTGGTACTACAATCCACAAATGAGGGAGCACATACGTCACTTGCTTTTCTGCCCTTATGTTACTTCACTTAGTGTGACACTCCCTAGTTCCATCCATTTAAACACAGATTTCTTAATTTCATTTTTTCTTACTGCTGAGAAATGTACCACTGTGTACAGTTGTGCAAATGTACCACATTTTCATTATCCGTTCATCAGCTGAGGGACATTTAGGTTGTTTCCATTTCTTAGCTATTGTAAAGAGAGCAATAACATGGATGTACAGGTATCTCTACAGTAGGATGAGTCCTTTGGGTATATGCTAAGGAGTGGTATAACTGGATCACATGGTATATTCATTTTCAGTGTGTTGAGAGTTCGCCACACTGCCTTCCATAGTGGTTGCACGAGTTTCTATTCCCACCAGCAGTGAGCAAATGTTCCCCTTTCTCCACATCTTTGCCAGCATTTAGTGTCTTTCATTCTTTTGATATTAGCCAGTCTGACTGAGATAAGATGGAATCTTAAGGTGACTTTTATCCACATTTCTCTAATTACTAAGGATGTTGAGCATTTTTAAGGTATTTCTTAGTCATATTTATTTCTTCATTTGAGAACTCTGTTCAAGTCTATAGCCCATCTTTTTATTGGGTGGTTTTTTTTTTCTTTGAGCTCTTTGCATATTCTGGACATTAATTCTCTGTTGGACGTGTAGCTAGTGAAGATTTTCTCCCACTCAGTGGCTTTCCTCTTCCCTTTCTTGGTTGTTTCTTTTGCTGTAGAGAATTTTAATAACTTAATGAGGTTTCACTTATTGATTGCTGACCTTAATGTCTGAGACAGTCCTTTCCTACATCTATATCTTGGAGAATACTGTCTATGTTTTCTTCGAGCATTTTCAAATTTTAGATTTTATGTTGAGGTCGTTGACCCATTTGGAGTTGAATTTTGTGCAGAGTGGAAGGGTCCAATTTCATTCTTCTACAGGCAGAGATCCAGTTTTGCCAGCACCAATTAGTGAAGATGCTGCCTTTCCTCCTGAAAGCCTTCTAAGTGAACTTTAGATCTCATAATGCTAGATGATAATATCCAAGCTGCTAAGGGAGAAAAATCAATCAATGGTTCAACCCAGCCCTAAGGACAGTAACCATAATGACTGGTACAGTGAACTACTTCTGCTGATGCAGTGGTGGGACTGTTATCAGCGGGAGGAGGGAGAAGTATTTGGACTTACACATGGCTGGAGAGGTCACAGATCCTACAGAAAACCCTCTCTCTGTCATATCTCTACATTAATGAAATTTCTTACTGTAAACTAAATACGGATCCTTATATTTACAGACAAGTATACTGTACACCATTCATCAAAGAAGCTTCTTTTTGCAACAGGTGGAGGCTACTTCAGAATCCCACAACTGGTCAGACATAGAAAATACATGTCTGAGATATGTCCCATCCTAGATGACACATTTACAGTTGAAAATCTACACACAAGGTTCATGGAACACAGTAGAATGAATAATAGAGAGAAAACTGGTGCATCCCCCAGCTCTCACTAGTGAAGTTTCCTTATATAACAGAGTGTGATGCACACAGAAGGCCACAACTGGCCAAGTTTGAAAGAATAAGAGACTATAGAGTATGTGTCCCTGGATATGACTCCATATTAAACCTCACCCACCCACAGCTCAGGGACCATTGTGGAAGAGGGGGCAGAAAGATTGTAAGAACCAGGGCTCATTCATGAACACAGGGAAGCAGAGACTTTCAGGCTACTGGGAAATTGCACATGTGAACTTGTGTCAATGGTGGCATTGAGCACAAGGATCCATGCCAACTCAATCAAACAAGGGCCCAGAATGGAGTAAGGGAAATAAGTGGCTGGCAGGCCTTAGACTGGGAACTATTGGAGATTGATTATCATTACGTAAGGGAGAGAATGCTTTACTTATGATCTCTGCATAGGCTGACTAGTTTCCAGTGGTTGAATTTACACTGGGGGACATCTGGGTACAAATGCTTGACTGGACAGGACTTAACATGTCTGGTGGAATGCACAGTCTGGTGGGAGACTGGGAAGGTTTGGATGGAGGAGGTGATCTAAATTTGATTAAGAACTGCTGTATGAAATGTACAGAAGTTCAATAAGATAGCTAAGTAATAATAAAATATTAATTCATTTTAAAAAGATACACATTAATCGCACACCTTCTCCATCTATAAAACAGCACAAAGTATTCCAGACTGACCATTCAAAGTTAAGTTTGAAACAGAACCAATTCAACACATTGAACAAAACAATAAATGAAGGCAATGTATATATCACCAAGCTCCACTGGGAATGTCTGATGCATTTACTGATGCCCTTGATAACACCGGAAAGAATGAACACCCTCTTGCCTAGTAAATATTAAAAGTCATACAAGAGGATACTATGCAGTGGGAATAGTGTGTATCCGGATGGCCTATGTCACTATGCACACAAACAAAAAGCCAACCCAGAGAGAACTTTACTGTGAAAACAAAGAATGAGATTAGCTTGCCTTTCCAAAGAGATTCTTGAGGCACCATTCTAGATAATATTTTCAACAACAAAATCATGCTTTTTTTTTTCCTTCAGAAAACATATCCAAATTCTGAAATGAAAAGTCTGTCCAGTATGTGTTTGTATCATGGAGAATGATTCACTTGAGAGTGGAACAGCCTCCATACTTAGAAGGCCTTGCAATTTCTGATGTCTAGAAACATAATTTCTGTTACAGGCTCTTTTCTATTAACTGAAACTTAGAATGAAGAACAGGACATTTTTTCATAAACTTCTGACTTGATGAAAAGGTAAATGTATTACTATGGAAACTTTTAAATTGTTATTTTTTTAAAACTTTTAAACTATTTCTTTGTCCTGTCTCTTTCCAGATTTTCAGTTTTTATCTTTTCTGGGGACCAAACCCAAGACCTTGTGTGTAGTAAATAGTCCAGTTCTTAGGATTTTCTTTTAAAGAGAGAGTGTGTGTCAAGACTACACTGCATGACTCAAGTTAGCCTTGATCTTGTTATATAGCCCAGGCTACCCCAAAATCTATAATCTTCCTGACTCTGCTTCCAAAATTATGAGATTACACACATATGGCAGCATTCCTGGCTCAGATTTTGTCTTCTCACTGAACGACATGTTTCTCCCACTAAGAAACTGCATTCAGAGAGGAGATATCCACCAATAACACCATGCTTTCTCCAAGGTCTTCTCTTCGTGTTAAGAAAAATAGATCACAGGCTGTGCTGATTCATTTTGTTTCTGTTTTTGATTTTGATGTATGTCAACTTGGCACAAACTAGAAACAATCGAGAAGAATTTCCTCCTTCGGCCTGGCCAGGCCACCGTGAATGGTGCCATCCCCAGGCAGATGGGTCTGGGCTGTATAAGAAGGTGACAGAAGCTGCATGTGGTAGTGTGTGCCTTTAATCCCAGCACCTTCGAGGCAGACACAGGAGGATCTCTGTGAACTCAAGACCAACCTGATCTACATAGTGAGTTCCAGGCTAGCCAGTGCTACATAATAAAACTGTCTCAAAAAGAAAGAAAGTAAAGAAAAGAAAAGGTAGCAGATCAAGCCAAAGGAAGCAAGTCAGTAAGCAGTGTTCCTCAGTGATCTCTACTTCGGTTCCTGTCTTCATGCTTCTGCCTTGAGTTCCTGCCTCAACTTCTCTCAATGATAGACTGTGACCTTGGAGTTATAAGAGGAAATAAGCTCTCTTCTTTTCAGGTAGGTTTTGGTCAGTGTTTTATTGCAGTCACAGAGAAGCCAACTAGAGCACAGCCTGAATGAGGCTCCCTTAAATCTGACACGAGGACCGGCCCAGTAGCAGACAAGGCACCTAATCAATAATTCTGAACCAATTTATTAAATGCTACTGAGAAATGACAGGATAAAATCTTCCCTTGTGCCTCTCAGATGCTCACTACGCAGCCTCCTTCCCAGATGTGCCCCTGTGTGATCCCTGCCTCTAGATCTGGTCCTAAGCTCTGGATCAGTAGGATCTTATACAGAGTTTAAGGTGCCAATAACTATTACAAACACCCAGAAATAAGACAGCTGTCTACAAAAAAAGGAAACAGATTAATATATTATGGCAGACTCTATACTATAGGCCACAAGACAGCTATTAAATTGAGCTTGGACATCTGTCTACAGCTTCTTCTGCAGTAATGAGGAGAAACTAACATCTAAATATATAGGCATATTGAAGTATCTTTATAGATTTATTTAAAAACTATTAGAAGGAATAAAACTTTATGGGAAGTTGGATGGAATGAATGCAGGAGAATTCTGTTCTTTTACCTGATGTAAGTGGGTTTGGGGGTATGATGGTTACTATCTTGGGCTTTTCTTTGTTTGTTTTCCAATTAATTTTATTTCAGAGTAACTAAAAGAGAAGGGTTGGAATGTTTCCCTTCTGAAGAAATGGCAAACAATGAGGCAATAAATATGTTAAGTATCATGATTTGGTATTATACCTAAATGCACATAACAAAGCACCACAACGTTTCCCCATAAACATGTACAATTATTACATATCAGTTAAGATGGTGTTGGTTATTATACCAACATCATAATCACCTGAACAAATAGACTGGCCCTTAAATTAGGATTTTAAGAGTGAACTTGATCTCAGAGGACACTAGTTACCCTAGTGATCTATTAGAACTGTCTCCAAGAACTGTGCTGTTGGGTCTTTCTTGAGCCTTCAACCTGTACAGATGGAGTTGTCTCTGTCTTTACCTTCTACTGATGGAGCTGTCTCTGGATCCTTATTTCTCCCACCATGTCCCTGGTCAGGAACCCCCATAATTTATTCAGAATGATTTTTCCAGCTTCGTTAGGGAAGTATAAACTCAAGTTTGGATCTCCCCCTACTTCAGTAGACCATCTGGTCTTTTTATGCCTAGGATCTCATTCATTCAAGGTCAGGCATCCTTCCCAACCTCCACTGTGTCCAATGAGTGGGTACGCTGCTTGCGTCACAGAGCTATTTACTCAGCATCAGTATGTTTCTTTTACAGATAGGGCAAATCAGCATGTTCCACCACATCGCACTCAGATCTGCTGTCTATGGTAAAAGCAGGCTCTACCATGTTCCTCATCTTGGACCTCATCTTCATAACTGTGCACTCACAACCTGGAATCCCATCATCATAACTGTACAAACCACCTTGGACCCCATCATCATTCCCATTCCCCACAGCCTTGGATCCATCATCATAACCGTGCACTCACCACCTTGTATCCTATCATCATAACTGTGTATCCACATTGTTCTTGAACCTGAATCTTTTCCTTTTATGGTGACTCAGTTCACTGAGCAATGGCTTGGCTTAGCTATTACTGTCTTCAACCAGAGGAACATACTCCTCACTGGTCAGCAGAAACACTGCCACCTAGTGGAATCTCACCTGTATTTGGAATCAAGCTAGTTCCTTAAGTGTTTGTCTGGACTTCCTGAAAGTTCCTCTGACCACTGTTAGGTTACAGTTGACTGCTTCCTTCCTTGTTAACGTTCCTCTCTCCATGTGGATGCGCATCCTCCCAGCTTCTGCAGCTGGCTGCGTTTTCAGGGGTTCTCTCCACCAGAGGCCAGTCCCTTGTCCCTCCCAGGCCACACCAGGCCTACTTCAGAAAATTAGGTACTCTGTAGCTGGGATGAAAGGTGGTATTCATAAGATGCTTGGCTAACACAAAGAAGTAGTCACCTCCTATAGTTCCCTTATTATTATGAAAACAGCCCAAGGGTCTGAAATACATATTTCTGAATTATTGTTTTAATATTTTACTTATTATTTTTATTTTATGTATATGAGTGTATTTCCTGCATGTATGCAAGTGCACCTGTGTCATACAATGCCCACAGAGGTCATAGAGGGCATTGGATCCCCCGGAACAGGAGTTAAGGATGTTTGTTAACTACTATGTGGGTACTAAGAACCAAACCCAGGTCCCCTGAAAGAGCAGTCAAGGCTCTTAACCACTGAGCCATCTCTCTAGCCCCATTTTTTTTTAAATCTGATCGCTCCATCTGAAATTAAAGCACATCGCTAAGAGTCTTACTTCTCAAAAGTCACTTTGGGAACTGCAGAAGTGGTTCGGTCAGTAAAGTACTTGCTTCACAAACATAAGGATCTAAGTTCCAATCCCCAGCACCCATGTAAAAACCTGGACCATTTTTTCCAGTACTGGAGAGGCAGAGACTGGAGCATCACTGGGGCTCACTGGAGAGCCTGGACAAGTAAATCAACAAACTCTAGTTTCAGTGAGAGACCCTGACTGAAAAAGTGAGGTAGAGAATAATCAAGGAAGACACCTGAGGTTGACCCTCAACCTCTACATGCAGATCACACATATACAAATACATATACATGCACACACACACATACATATATACACATGCATACACATAAATATATGCATAGGTACATACATACACATGTATGACCAGACATATGCACACACACATACACAGGTACACATGCATACATACATACACACATGCACATGAATATACACGTTTATATACATACAATGCATGCACGTATACATACCCACATACAGATGTATGCACAAAAACAAAGTCACTTTGACTTTGATTCTCAGCACATAACTAGAAATTGGTGCAATAGTATTCTTGGTCCTAGTCACTGAAGAGTCAATGAAGTCATCCTAATCCTTTGAAAACTGAATCGTCTCCACAATAAAAGTACATTGTTGAAAAGGGCTGGTAAAGATTTCAAATATGTCACTGGAGATTAAAGAGCCAGTTACAGAGTCGATAGAAATCACTTAAGTGTGTCAAATACTAATAGTTGTTAAAATACTGCTGTAAATTATTTTGCCTAGTAAATTTTATATTTAGCAGAAAGCAGCTGCCATTTCAGTAGAAAAATTAAAGCTGTGGTATTTAGGTTAAAGTAAGGGAGATTATATTACAAGTAAGTCAGGGACTTTGGAATGCCTGAATCTGCCCAGGTCATGGTTCTGAGAGCAATGTGTGACCGGAAAACATTATAAAGAATGTTTGTTATCTCTTGGGGCCTAGATTCTGTGTTATAATGAGCCCAGCTACCCCACATGTAACACACAGAGGAGTGGATACTCTCTCCTGAAGTCAAAGGATCTTATAGAAGTTAGAAAATCTTTGTTTATGGTAGTACTTCTACCACAAAACCCAAAGCTGAGTCAAGGGTCTTCCTCCTGTACTGGGGGAAACACATGGTTCCCAAAGCAAATAAACAGAAACATGGAGTGCTTGCTGTTTGCCTCAGTGAACTGGTCCCAAGCCTTTCTCAAATATTTTAGTTAATCTGGAAAAGAGATCTTTCAGAATGAATAGCAAAAGAAAATACAGATGGCTGGACTGTCTCTCAGAGAAGCACTGGCTGAAAAGCTCTCTTGCCTTCCTTCTTGGAAGGAAACCGTGTCCAAAGTCCTGTTTAAGAGACCCCATACAGCTCTTGGCTTTCCTATAATTTTCCACCACTGGAATTATAGGCCTACACAATGTCCTAGAATCTGACCAATCTAGAAAATCAGCCTGCAAGGATGGAATGAGGTAAGGAACAGTTGATGAATTTTCCTCAGCCAATTATTCCTACCCATAACTAAGAGAATCACAAGAGCAATTCACCATAACATAAAGCACATGAATTCTGTGTCTCTTCAGTTCATCGGCCATGCACACAACACCTGAATTCTCAGCACAGGGCTAGCTCTGCTAAAATGATGGAATATAGAACTTGTGTTTGACCACAAATCATATTTATCTTATTTCCCAATCACAAAGTCAAACCACAGTCACTGAGGAATTTTCCTGATTAGAAACCATCATGAAACATAGTATTAAAGGCAACAAAGGGTTTAAACCTCGGGTAAATTTATAAAATACATGAACTTTAAAAGAAGTTTAGATTTGAGTGGCCATACGTTTCTTTTACATGTAAACTCTTGGACGTTTTAAAGAAGAAATTTTATACATATTTAAAACCACAGTTAGGCCAAAATGCGCAACTCTCTTCTTGCTCTGATACACATTTAAGGGGCAACATTTCCTCAAGCCAAAGTAGAAACAGAATCTACTAATGGTCCTTAAAACAAAAGAATAGCTGGGCGTGGTGACACACACCTTTAATCCAAGTACCTGGGAATCAGAAGGTGGTGAATCTCTGTGAGATGGAGGCCAGCATGGTCTACAGAGTGGGTACTAGGCCAGATGGGGGTACAGGGGAACCCTGTCTCAAAAAATAAAAATCATTAATAAAAACCAAAATGAAACATGATGCGGTAACATTAGGAAGGGCTCAGCCTTGATTGCCAATGAGCCCAGTAACTGTCAGCTAGGCACCTCAGTCATAGCAGTGCTTAAGAAAACTACAAAATGCAGCCACAGGGGCAGGACAATCTCAAGCACAGGGAAACAGGCACAGTGTGTCCTGAGCCAGGCAACATGAAGCAGGTTACTCCACATAGGCCAAGCCTCCTATCCGGGGAGGCAGATTTGCCCTGCATTGGGAGTGATTCCCTTCATCCTCTCTCTGTTTCACTTTAGTCTTCAGTCAGCTTAGCCTTCCAGTTCCTCACAGAAAATCCAGGCTGCCTCCTGTAGTTCTCCAGGACACCTTAGATCCTACTGTCACATGCCCCAAAACACCTCTCTCCCTTAAAACCAGGAGGTTCTATTTCTTATCGGACTTTCTCTAACAGACCATTGGTTTACAAAGCCAGCAACTGTGCTTGTCTTAGTTAAATCTTTACCAAAGGCTCCTGGACAGGGCCAGTCATATATTTGCTTAGTAGCTTTTGAAGAAATAAATGGATTCATAATTCATTAGCAGAATACAAATGAATAAAGTTCATATGAGATGGAGGAAGGCAAGAACTTGTTTTGGTTTTGGTTTTAATATTTTATTTATTACTTTATGTGTATGAGTGTATTGCCTGCATATATGCAAGTGCACTGTGTTGTGCAATGCCCACAGAACTCAGAAGAGGATGCCAGAGCCCTGGAACTGGAGTTATAGCACAGTTGTTAGCTGTAACTGGACCAAAGCCTACTCATACTTAAGTTTGGGTTTCTTTTTTTAAACAAGTATCAGCTCTCAATGACTCTCCAATTTGAGCCACTCTGTGAAGTTTCTGCCTTGATATCTAGCTAGACTCCGTTGGATAGATTCAAATCCAGAAATGTGTGCTATAATAGAAAGAACAGAGGAAACAATTTTTAAAAATCAGGTCTCATTTCTTAGAAGTATGACCTTGAGAAAGCCAATTGGACTCTCAGAATTCAGTTACTCACCTACAAAAATACAATAATGACTTCTAAGTTGGGATTTATGAAAGAATTTTCCAAATTATTAAAAGCAGGGCACTCTTAAGAAACTGTTGTTATGATAAAAACATAAAGAATTTCTAAGTAAGAAACATGCAGTTTCAGGATCAAGGAGCTCAAATAAGTTCCTACTACAACCCCATGAGCAGTGCAAAGCCAGACTGTGAACCCATAGCCAAAAGGAAGACTGGATGCTGATTGTATTTAAGCAGATCCAGTTCTATCAGATTGTATCCCGATAAAAATATTTGCCCATACTCTCCCTGAATTTCTGTGAAGTTCAACAATGTCTCCAAGCCACTGAAGTACAATACAGACACGGGCCACGTGAATCGGGGCTGAGGAGTAGAAGTGGCTTCTACTTGTAATTCAGTTGCTGTCTTCTGAGAGGCTAAGTTAACATTTTAACGGTAAGAGGAAATGGCCCTACATGCAAACCTCAGAAGGCAGAGTGTCCATACCCTGAAGAGTCAAACCCTAATAGAATCGATGACAGGCTGCTCACAAGGGCAAGTCTGAGAACAGGATCTTACTGCCAGCCTGGACAGATAGCCACCAAATTTATCACCTTGCCCGCTTGGTCACCACAAAGCTGTCACTCAGTACCCTCTCAGAGATTTCACCATAGTTATGGAGATGTACACGGACTGGAGAGATAGCTCAGCAGTTAGGAACACTGGCTGCTCTTGCAGAGGACCTTGGTTCAGTCGCCAGCACCCACATGGCAGCTAAGAACTGTCTGAAACTCCAGTTCCACGGAATCCGGTGCCCGCTTCTAGCTTCTGTGGGCATTGCACACATAAGTGTACTTACATACATGCAAGCAAAACACTCATAAACATAAAATCAAAATCAAGAGAGAGAGAGATGTTTAGACACAGCTGAAAGGATTCTGTTTCTGTGTGGACCCAAGGCAGGAAGCGCGGATGCAGTAGGTGACCATGGTCTAGAGAACTTTGCTCAGAAATAAGCTGCCTGTGTATGAGGGCCCAGGGGCTCTTCCCCATGCTGAGCTTTCAGTCACTGCAGGTGACTGCAGATCTAAAGCTAGTCCACAGAGTCAGCTTTCCATTGGTTCTGGAACTCTGCACAGAAGAACACTTCCGTGGATCTGCCGGGGCCATCTGTGTGAGCTGTGCTCCCTGGTTTGAGTGGATCTGAGTCACAGACTGTGGGCTCCCTTCATTGCATCCTGTGACTAGGTACCTAAGTCCAGGATCTGGCTGTCTATTAATTGCTTCCTGTATTCCCTGCCTCCCTAATGAAATCAGTCATCAAAGAAACCTGAAGCCCACTCAAATCTGTTGATGTATCTGCCTTTGAAGAGATTAGAGCTTAAGTCAGACACTAATGATGTAGCTATTAACAAACAGGCAAGCAGAGTGCAAATGATTTATGTTCATGTATGTGTGAGCCACAGCCACATACCCCAGAGAAATCCATTCTCCTGCTTGTGCAATTGGTTAGTAAAGAAACATCAGGGGAGGTGGCTGTTTAGTTTTTAAAAGCAAATCCTCTAATAAGCACGAGACCTAAAATGTCAGATCTGAAAAATGGAAATATTGTGTGAGGAGCCTGTGGGGTCCTTCTGCCTCTGTGTTTTGTATATGCTTTTATGAGGGGGCGGTCTTCATTGACATTCTGCAGCAGTTCCAGAAAAAACCAGCCAGGACCCACAACTTCCTGCAAATCCTCCTAATGAATCCCCTAGGCAGAGGAGAACAGCGTTATATGATGTTCCCAAAGCAGGCTTCAGCCCCAACCACGGACTATCTCTTTGGATATAGAAGTAAATTAAAATATCCCCCAGTGTTATCCACATTTGTTATTTTTTCTGACTTGCCTGAGAGGATTTATTCTCTTGAATTGGGTGACTAGTGTTTTGGGATTCCTCCAAGAAGCTGTTTTTGTCTGGCTGATGCTTCAACCATAAGATTAAAAGACAGCCAAACTGAATGGGAGTGAGATTTCCTCTGAACCAGTTTTTCTAGAAAGGCCCTGAGCCCCTGTGTGAAGCATGAGAACAGGTCATGGGTAAAAACGTTTGGCAAGCCTGAGCAAACTCCCTCCTAGTTAACTGACACATGTTTGTGATTCATTTCATACTCTTTTCCAGACAGTTTTTCTTGCTCTACCTGAAGCTTTTTAAATAATATTTAAGGAGCGTTTTCCTTATTAAAACATAGTCACATTCTACAACAGATGAGGAACATTAGTACAAATTTGAAACATTGAAAAGATGTTTAAAAGTTGTATAAATGAGGCAGTGAGATGGTTCAGAGAGTTAGGGTGCTCACAGCCAAGCCCCACAACCTGAGTTTGACGCCAGACTCCTCATGATAGAAAGAAAGAAGGCCTTCTTGAAAGCTGTCCTCTGACCGCCACGTACCATGTACAGTGACACGCACATTATTCTCTCTCTCTCTCTCTCTCTCTCTCTCTCTCTCGCCTCTCTCTCCCTCTTTCATACATACACAGTAAATAAATGTAAAAAAAAAATTAAAGTTGTGTAAATGTATAATACATCAGAAATCATTGTAACAAGTTAGAACTTATCACAAAAAGGAATTCCAATGCACCTCCCTTTGCTCTTTTGTCTTTCAGAATTTCAGTTCTTATCAAATTATTGTCCCAATCACTAACAATACTAGATGTAGATTTGCAAAACAAAAGAAAATCAAATTATCCAACAGTTCAAGAACTTGACTTTTAGGAGATTTAACATTCTAGAGGGAGCATTCCTTCCTGGATGTTTTTATTGTTGTTAATTATGTTATTTTTTTGGTTTTGCAATGCTAGTGTTTGACAGGAGGGCCTTGAACATGCTAAGTATGCATTTATCCACTAAGTTACAAATCCAACCCTTAATAGATCTTAACCAATAGGACATCAACTTAAAATGCTGCCTCTCTATACAGGAAACCTAAGATGCGAACAGAGATGCTAATTACTTTCAAGATAATTTATGTCCCCAAGGAAGAAATGGAAAAAATTGGGGTATTCAAGTGGGAAGGGAGGAGAGAAGGATATACCAAAGAACCATGGGTGTAAAGGGTGAAGAAAGAGCTCCAAAGAGGGATCATAGGAGACAGGAGGATACAGGGAATTAGGGAAATTTAACTGGGAGAGAAGAGGGAGGTTAGACAGTGAAAGAGATTTTTTTTTTAAAGATGATATGAGAAAACAGAGAGAAATGCATTAGCTCAAAAACCTACTGAAAAATACATATACAATATCTGAACATGAGTGCATGTGTATACCTGAAGGTCATATAACAAGAATCTCAGTGCCAGGCAGGAGAAATTTCCCTTGAAATTGTTGGTCAGGGTAGTGTAAGATACTCCCAGAATAACAGAGGCTATTGGCACAGCTCTACCTCCCAGGACTTGAAGGTGAGACCTTATTATTGAAGATAGGACATACTTCAGACACAGGACTTGGAGCAACAGAACTGGAACTAACTTGGAAGCCTCCTCCCAGAAGTCTGTCGTGCATAGTTCTGGACGATTCTATGCAAACTTTCAAGGGAGAAAATCAATCAATGGTCCAACCTCAGCTTTAAAGTCTGATCACCACAATAATACGAACACAACAAACTACAGTGGCGCAGTAGTGTCACCTTTATTTTGGGGTTAATCAATAGTTATCTAATTAGACTTAAAGCCTTCTCATTGGGAAGGAACTCATGTGTAGCACTGTAAACACAGCAAAATACACATGACAGGAAAGGTTATAGATCCCAGAGAAAACACTAACTCTGTCGTATCCCTAGGCAAATGTAAGTTCTTACTGCATGCTGAACATTGGTCCTTATTTACAGACAAGTATGTCATTCAGGACTCATCATCTCATCATAGAAGCTGACTTTTGCAACAAACAGAGACTGTTACAGTATTCCACAACTGGTCACACACAAAGAGTAAGTGTCTGAGAGATGCCCAGCCCTAAGTGACACATCTACAGTCGAATATACAGTTCTGTGTCATAGCCTAGACCTCGTGCCAGATCCATAAATATTCTTAAAAACGTGTTCAATATAGGTAACGCTTCTTTAGCATACTGTTAAATTATTCAAATATTCTTTCAGTGCCAAACATTCTTCCTTTATACTTTTCGTTATTATAGTTAGGCAAGGAGCTAACATGAAATTACTTGTACATATCTCTGGTAAGGTTTCTGAAACATTGCTGTGTTGAAGTACATGCTAATGAACTTGTTTTCAGAAATGTTAACAATTTACAATACTGTCAGATTTTTAGAATAAGCAATTCATTTTGCCCTTGCCAACAATGAATATTATATTTTTAATACTTTCAAACTTGAGAAGTGAAAATAGTTTATGACTTCAATATGCTTTTTTATTTTTAGAAATTTGGCCAGGTACATTTTTAGATGGATTTTCTCACATGTTCCTATTTCATTATATGTCTCTCTCTGCCTTATTACTTTGAGATAGGATCTCTCCCTGAAGGTGGGATTAGGCTAGTGACCAGCAAGCTACAGCAATCCTCCTGTCTCTGCCCCCTACAGTGCTGTAGTTACAGGCATGGCCAGCTATGCCTGGTTTTTTATGTGGATCCTGGGATTTGAAATCAGGACCTCATGCTGGCCCAGCAAGCCCTGTTATCCACTGCGTCATCTTCCCAGTCCTTCTATTGTTCTTTCATATACTCTACATTCCACCATTTTCTATGTCATAATCAGTGAACTAATCATTTCTATACCCACACTGTCAGGGACATCATATTAATTTATATGTCCTTTAAATGTTGATGTGATGTTTGATGCACACAAATTAAAAACTGCTTTCACCTGATTCTAAATTGTTGCTGTAGTCAGGATTTAACTCCAGGAACTTTGTCATATAAAACTCTGTCTCCTTCGCTTCTTCTCTGTTGATTTCATTTATAAATCTTCATTCATCTTTATTTTTGCTATTTTAATATTGTATTAAGGAAATAATATTCCTTGATTATGACTGTACCAAAATCACATAATTTTTAATTTTAATTATTTGCTGATTTAAGTATATTATTATTTTTGTAGTTTTGCATCATACTATATGCTTTCCAACTTTTCTGTCATTGTATTGGGCTTAATTTTTTTTATTTATTTATGGATTTTATGTCTGATACTGTTTAGAAGAAAGAAATCCTGTTATTAATTCACCACAATCTGAATCCTATAATTATTTAAGTGAACTTGAATTTGATGAAGAAAAAGATAATAATGTTCAACTTATTACAGGTATAACAGGAACTTTTAGGTACAATTTTTATTCATCACATCCTATCTCCAGAAGTTGATAATTTCCTCCAGAATAACATCATGGCAATAGGCTCCCACACAGCAAGAATAGCAGGTGTCCATTGTGAATATTCAGTTCCTGTGACTTACTGGCCACAAAGTAAATATCACTGACAATGGACCTATATTATTAGTGTATAATATATTTAGAATGAAACTCATCTATCTTAAGCAATAGCTTGAGCTTTAATAAAGCAGATTTATAACCATGTTATCAAGAAAATTTCACTACACATAGATATTTTACATTATTCTTATTTCAAATTGTCTTTTACACTATTTATGCAAAAGCTCAAGACTGGAAAAGTTGGATTACATCTTTAAATTACTTGTTAGGATTGTTTCAGGGAAGGTGACTATCTTAAGATACAGGATATTATCTTATTGTTATCTTTTGACAAGAAAAAGAACTTGACTTGGCAAGGAATTCTTTCTTTCTATGTTAAAATAAGAAATATTTGTGAAGACAAGTGTTTAAGAGAAAAATAAGTCTGACTGTAATTCATTTTATCAAACTGATTTATTTTGCCATTATGTGTTTCTTCTTGCTTCTCACAATGAAAATCCTTCACAAAAGCTGACTAGACATTAGTCTCTTTCATTTGTTTTATCTGGTATTCAAGAAGTTCATTTGAATTATAGAGTCAGACCTCTTCGCTCAAGGACAACTTTTGCCACATCACCTTCAATTTATTTATTTCATCTTTATTTATGGAATACAAAGTTATTTTTTACAGCCATTAAACACTTAGCTTTGCTCTCCAATACCTGTGTTCCATATCTACCTGTCAATTTATCTTTTGGCTCTTTTACTTCATTTTAAGATAGATTTTTAGTTTGTGATTCATATTAGGAAGTTTATTTCACATTATGTCTATTCAGTATTCTAAAGATTCCATGTTCACATATTTCAACTGTTAAACTTTGGTTTATTTAAAATTTTTAAATTTTAACTATGTTAAACTTTTTGAGGCCACTAAGATGGTTTCCGAAATTCTATCTTCAATTTAAAAAAACAGAAAATCCCACTTTAACTGATAGCATTTTCTTTAGAAACTATAGGGTCATCAGTTTATAGATCATTGCCCTGCGGTATGTTTTTTATAGTGCTCAGAATGATTCTTCAATTTCATAGAATTATTGTTTACACATAGTGAAATTTATCAATATGATAAATTATGATTGCATGTAATCCAGTATCTTCATCACAATCAAGATATAGAATACTTTTACTGCCAAAGTCCAATGATTTAATGCTCATTTTTTTCAGGAACATCCAGAATAATAGTTGACTAAATATCTGGAGTTTGTGACCCAGTAAAATTGAATTGAATCATTGACAGACCACATACTGTTGGATGTTTAATCCATAGTGATCATGCAACTCTTAAGTGGAATGCTTAGTACACTAATATTTGATGTAATTATTGGTATCTTTCGATAAGGCTACCCTTTTAGTTTTTTGTTTTGTTTCCTACCTACATTCTTTGTAATTTGTTTTCTTGCTTCCTCTTCTATAAAAATATTTTTATTCTTTGAAATTTTCCAACATTTATACACTGTTCGTTGATCATATTCATCCACCACTGCCTCCTCCCAGATCGCCTCAATGCCCTCCAACCCATTTACCTCCCGGCTTCTTGTTCTCTTTTATTATTATTATTGATAAGACTGAGTCCAGTCAGTGCTACCCATTTGAGCACAGCATATGTCTATCCAGTAGAGCATGAGCAGCCTTCCAACAGCCAAGGCCCCAAAGAAAAATGACTCTCCCTCCACAGTCATCAACTGTCAGTAAATAGCTCCTCTTTTAGGGATGGCATATCTAAGAACCATCTCCATCCATGCAGAGATTTTTGACTGGTTTGATCTTATATAGATTATATGCATGTAAGCCCAACTTCTGTGAGTTGATTCATGCAACAACCATGTCATGGCTGAAGTCTGTATTTCACAGCTCTTCTTGTCATACATTAGCTCTTACATTCTTTCTTGCTTCTGTTCCATGAAGTTCCCTGAGCCTTAGACGGTTGAACCTTGATATACCTGCCCATTCACAGAAGAGCACTCAGAATTATTTATACTCAGTACTTTGACAAGTTATGAGTCTCTGTATTAACTACTATCTGCTGCAAAAGAGGCTTCTCTGATCAAAATTTAGAACAGCACAAGTCTATGGGTATAAATGTGAGTATTTAGATTGCAATTTCACAGCGCAAATATCTTAGCTAGTTTCCTATTATTATGATAAAAACACTAACCAAAACCAACATGGGGAGGAAAGGGTTTATTTGGTTTACAGCACGGTTCATCATAAAGGAAAGTCAAGGCAGGAACTCAGGGCAGGAACTTAGAACACAGACCATGAAGGTATGCTACTTACTGACTTGCTTCTCTGACCCATCCTCAGGATGCTTTCTTATAAAACATCAGACCACCTGCCCAGGAACAGCACTTCCCACAGTGAGCTGGGCCCTCCCACATCTCTCAACAATCAAAAAAATGTGCCACAGACATGGCCACAAGCCAGTACAATGGAGGAAATCCCTCAGCTTGTGTTCCCTCTACCCAAATGTGAAAAGTTGACAACTGAAGCTATCCATCACAATGACAAAACAACAAGGAAACAACACCTGGAGTCTATGATCTCCCAAAATATGAGCTTTTGACCACATTTTCAGTACCAGGCATAAAATCCCTCCTGTGAAGTAGGCCTCATATCCACTAAGAATGCAGTTGGTTACCCTTACATCTTTCATGGCACAGTTGCACCAATGAGCACATCTTGTATGTTAGTCACTATTTTTGTATGCAGGGTCCAACACCAGTTACGCCTAGTAATACCTTTCTTTACCAGCAGCCTGCATAGCATCTTCTGGAAATAGGTAGGCTATCCAGGAGGGAGAGAGTTTCCTAGGGAGGAGTTTGGGGTTGATTTCTCTGTATCCTACATTCAAAGCAAGTGATGTCCTCAGCAATAAGGTCTTACCATCTATTTATGATGAACAGGCAAGAGCAATGACAATAGCCTGGCCAATAAGATAGGAAGATATCCTGTGCCTGGTACCAAGACACTGATATTATCATTTGATAAACTGTGTCTCTGGGGTGGCAATGTCCACCCATGCACTGTACACACACACACACACACACACACACACACACACACACACATACACACACACATTCACTTACAATCTAGTGGATTTCCATAAGGCTTCTTCATGAATCCTAAGTTTGCTCTACCCTAGTCCCTAAGCTCTCTCCTCCCCAGTCCTCCAATTCCCACTTAACCCTTTAACCTCTGGTGTGCCCTGTTCCTTTCATGCTGCCTGTGCTCTGCTGGCCCCTCTAATTGATTTGTTCCTCAGGTTGGAAGTTCACAAGTGTCATGAAACTTTTTCTTTCACCGTTCATCTTGATGAGCCTTCTGACAGCACCTTAGCCCACCCCCATGCTTAAACATTTATCCTTCAGTATTCTCTTCTTTACTTTCTTTGTAAACTGTATTTTACACTCCTCCCACCTCCCTTAAGGTGTCCACTCCCAGTGACTGGTTTCTAATTCCCTAGCTTTCATATGTACTCCAGGATACATATATGAAACTAAAGAGTCAATGCTGGGATCCGCCTATACAGAAAACATGAGGTGTTCGTCTTTCTTGCCTGGGTGAATTCATTTTATATGAGTGTTTCCAGTTCTGTTGATTTGCAAGCAAATTTTGTAATTTCATGTTTCTTTACAGCTCAATAGTATTCCATTGTGTGTATGTGCCACATTTCCCTGCATTCGTCATTTGATGGTCATCTTGGTTGATTCCATCATTTAGCTGTTGTGAATTGACCGGCAGTGAACATGGGTATGTGACTATCTCTACAGTACAATATAAAATCCCAGGAGTCATATAGCTGGATCATTATGGCAGTTGCATTTCTAGCTTTATGAGAAACCATCAGTCTGATTTACCACACTGAATATACTGGTTTATGCTCCCACTAACACTGCATAGAGGCACGCCTTTCCCCACATTCACATCAGCTTTCATGACATTTATTTTCCTGATGATGGCCTTCTGACCAGAATGAGATGGCATCAAAGGTGTTTTTAATCTTTGTCTCATAGCTAAGGATGATGAACATTTTTTAAAGAGTTTCTGCTGCCTATCTGTATTTCTTATTCTGAATATTCTTTGTTCAGTTCCATAGCCCATATATTAGGCAGATTGTTTCTTCTGTTGTTTAGTATTTTAAGTTCTTTATATATTCTAGACACTAACTCTCTGTCAGATGTATAGTCGCCAAAGATTTTTTTTCTCTCATTCTATGGGTTGCCTCTGACTGACAGTGAATCCAGCCCGTTCGTCTACAGAAGCTTGTTAATTTCAGGGGATTCCATTTGTCCATTTGAAAACATGTCAGAAAATCAATTTATTCACCATATCCACAAAAAGATAAAATAAAACAGGAATAAACCCAATCAAGGAGACAGACAACACAAAAAAGACCTCTAAATGAAAACATTAAGACACTAAATAAAGAACTTGAAGAAGTCTCTGAAAGATGGATCTTTCATGCTCATGAGTTAGAAAAATTAATACTATGAAAAATACTGTCCTACCATAAACAATCTACACATTTAATGCATTCCCAATAAAAATTTCAGGGCCACTCTTCACAGACAGTCTAAACAGTCTGAAAATATATAAGGCAGCACGGAAAAAAAACAAAACAAATTCCCAAAACAAGAATAGCCAAAGCAACCTTGACCAGAAAGAACACTATGGGAGGTATGATCCTATTTGATTTTATTTCAAATTATACTACAGAGCCACTGTGTTCAAAACAGCGTGGGCACTGCACACACACTTAATCTCTGTATGCTGGCTGGTTGTGAACTGATGAAAATGCATTGTATGCATGTATGAAATTCTCAAAGAATTAATTAGAATATTATATTTAAAAACACAGCCTAGTACTGGAACAAAAGCAGATACACAACCAATTAAATCAAACTGAAGACCCAGCTACAACACAACTAACACAACTACCAGATTTTTCACAAAGAAGCCAACAATAAACATTGGAGAATAAATAGTATCTTCAACAAACGGTGCTGGGAAATCTGGGTTTCAAGATGCAGAAAAATAAAACTGGATCTTTATCTCTTACTGTGCACAAAACTCAACTTCAAGCAGATCAAGGACCCCAGCATGACCCTGATACTCAAGACTGCTACAGGTAGAAGGACGGGTCAACTTAACGGCACATATGAGAACTTTTATGCTTGTTTCTGTATTTGTTTTCATTTCTCTTTCCTGGTTTCCAGGATGTTCACTTGAGTTATTATGAAAAATTTAGAAAGACTAGAATTTAATAGTTTCAGAATTCTGTTTTAGTTTTCTTTTTTTTCATTTTCATATTCTTGTTAGATTTTCAGTATATTTTACATTAGCTTTTAGCACTTTTCTCTGGGGATTCTAATTAATGTTCTTAAAATTTATTGTCTATTTGCGGTTAACATGTTACTCCTCATGAAAGTAAAATATGCCACTGTGTAACCCTGTCTTTTAGATGAGCTTGTTATATATTAGGCATGTAGTTATATCGGAGTGTTGCAGGAGAAAGGACAGAGTTATCTTGAATGGCTTAGTGCAGCTTTACCTTGGGAACTCATGAAAGGTCTAAAAATTATGAGAATGCCAGGAGCTGTTAAAAATCGTTTTCAATTTAGCAATAAAGACAGAAGACCAATAGGTAGAATTGGCAAATTTCCACAGTGAATGTTGATATAAAGAGAAGAATAAACAAGGTTTTTAAAATGTATCCTTTAGGGCTAGCAAGATGATTCAGCAGTTTAGAGCATTGGCTGCTCTTACAGAAGACCCCAGTTCAAACCCCAGCACCCACATGGCAGCAAACAACCATTCATAAATTCAGTTCCAGGGAATCCAATGCTCCCTTCTGACCTTCATAGACATTTCACAATAGGGGTATACTTAATACATATGCAGGTAATATACTCATACACATAAAATTAAAAATAAAATATTTTAAAATATATCCTTTCTATGTGCCGTTTTTAAGAAGATTTGTAACTTATGAATCTTCTTTCCAAAACATAAATAATGGAAATATACTCATATATGGATTAAATAAATATACGTATATATACATATATTTCATAATAAGTATAAATACTTTGACATACTATATAAAATGTATCAGAGCATAATATAAAAATCTGAAAAACAGCAGTTATATACGCATATATTAATAAGTTTTACAGTATTCATATAATAAAAACAAAATTACAAGACCATTTAGGTGGTTTTTTGTGAACTTCAGTAATAAACTTGAACATTATTGCATTAGTCACTGTTCTGTTGCTGTGAAACACTGACAAAGGGAACTTATAAAAGGAAGAGTTTATTTAGCTTACAATTCCCAAGGGGTAAGAGTCCATCATGGCAGAGAGGCGTGGAGGCAGATGTGGCTCGAGTAGACCCAGAAGCTAAGTGCTCACAGGAAACAGAGAGCAACTGGAGATACAGCAAGGCTTAAGAACACTCTAAGCCCACCCCCAGTGACATGACGTGCTTCCTCCAGCATGGCCACACCTCCTAAGACCTCCCAAAACAGCGCCACCGACTGGGGACAAAATGTACAAGTACTTAGAGGCATATGGGGGACATTCTCATTCAAACCACCACAATTATAAAAAAAAAAACTAATGCTGCAAAAACATGTCTAGAATATATATACATATATATAAAACAATCACATACATATATTTCTCTTATTTCTTATGCAGATCTATTAGCAACAAAAGTTTTCTTTTTAAATATTTTTATATTATCTTTTATCTTGAAGGATCCAGTTACCTACTGGGATTTCTGGGTTGATAATTTACATCATTTCAGCATTGTACAGATGTTCTGCTCTGTTATGACTTCCAAGGTTTCTGAAATAATGTGAACCATTAATCAAATTATCTACCCCGTATAGTTAACATATTTTTTCTACTTCCTGATCTCAAGATTTCATCTTTAACTTTTTGTTCTACAATTTATCATGTTATATCACAGTGGACCCCTTTGTTTTTATTTTCCTTGACATTTGTTGATTATTACATATTCATAAATGTCTGTCTTTCATCAAATTGATGTCTTTTACAACTATTATTTTTAGAAGGTTCTACTCTGGGGCTGGAGAGATGGCTCAGCAGTTAAGTTGATCATAGCACTGGCTGGTCTTGCAGAGGGCCTGGGTTGAAATCTCCGCAGCCACATGACAGTTAACAACCATCTGTAACTCCAGTTTCAGAGGGTCTGATGCCCTCTTCTGACCTCTGTGGGCATTGCAGGACACAGGTGCACTTAACACACATACAGGCATAACATTCTTACACATAAAATGAGTAAAAAATACTCCATTCCTATTTGACTCAAAATATACCATACAATGGCCTTTTGATGTTATCTCAGTTTCCCTTGGATCAGTTCTTTTTCCTCTGATTTCCAGAGATCAAACTCCACAGTGTTAATGCTCTCTTTTGAAATCTTCATTCAGCAACTATGGATCCATTTTACTTTTATGTTTAAGCACTGAATGTTTCAGCTTAAAATGTCCATTTGGTTTTATGTGTGTGCTTTCTATTTACTTTCTATTTACTCCCATCTCCTCATTCACTGTGGCCACATTGTTTGGTTTTCTATCCACAGTCTTAATATCACCACCAGCTTTCAGCCTTACAGGCCAGTTCTAAACTCTGAAAAATCTCAATGTGCTGCCTTTTATTTCTTTTTCACTGATTAAGCATTGGCTAGCTTTTCTTTGAAGGACCAGGTAGTAAATATTTTAGACTTTGCTAACACATATGATCGTTGCCATACGTTCTTTTCTTGTCAGCATTATTTTTTTAGACATTAAATTTTAGTTAAACATCTTAGAAAATGAATCTTATGTGAAATCCTCCACAGGTGAACTATGGCCCATACATTGCTGCCTGTCGCAGCTGCTATGGAGAATGAGTTTCTCACTCTTCCTTCCTGTGTTGAGAGTTCCCACTCTAGCATAGTCAATGGGAACACTAAGATGTGGAGAAAATGGATTCTTTTTTTTCTTTCCTGGTGAGTGCTGTTTCTTTTGTGGTTGATAAGCAATTATCTTGGATGAATTTGAACTACAAAGTCTATTTTTTGCACAATCAATGTAGTCTTCGAATTAGTCTTTACCTCAGTTTCACTTTGTTAGGATTTGGGAATTCTCTACCAGGGAAATTTTTCTTCAAGAATCGGGATTATGAAAAGCAGCCATGTGTATTGAAATAAGGAGTACATAAATAAATGCAAATCGGTATAGTGTGTCATTCAAGACAATAGTCCCATTTTATTTACTGTTATTTTATTGACAGATCTTCATTGCACTGGTTTTGCAAACCTTATGAAAATAATAAAATGATCACATTTTAAGCTAGGCTAATGAAAGCTGGGTTCCAAAAATCCCTGATAATGCAATTCCCTCTTTTCTAACATCTGTTCATGCTGAGGAAAGGTAATTCTTGGGGCTTAGTAGAATACTTAAGCATTAAAATAACATTTGATGAAAATAACTACCTATGTTGTGGTTATTTAAATGAGAAATGTCCTCATCAGCTTCAAATATTTGAACACCTGGCCCCCCACTTGAGGTGATGTTTGAGGACACTGGGGAGGTACAGTGTTGTTGGAAGAAGTGTGTCACTGGAGATGGGCTTTATGAGTTCACAGCCATGCCCTATTTCCAATTCACTCTCCCTGCTTTACGTTTGTGGTTGAATATATGATCTCTCATCTTCCTACTCTAGTTGCCATGCCTCTCTGTCATGATGGACTAAATCCTATAACCCAAGTAAATCCTTTTCTCCCTTAAAAGTAACACTTGAGTACCCACTGTATATAATATACATATATAATTGATAGATCAGCAAACAAACATAGAAATCCCTGCCATCCTGGGGCCTTTTTGAGTGGAGAGGATGAGGCACCCATCATACACCATAGGCCCAGCTAATGAATGTATTAAATAGAAGTGTGAAGGTCAGTCGTTGCTCTGGATAAATTTTAAAAGAGCAGAAGAAGTAGATGAAAAACAGTGGGTTGTACTTGCAAATAGAGGCAACTTCAAGGAGAAGATGGAACATTTCTGAGAGTATCAAGTCAGCTTAATTGACACCATAAGTTGATGGATGTCTAGAATGTCTGAGAAATCACAGATTCTGCATAAATGAAGAAAAGGGAGTCATGAGGGGACGAGGAAGAATGGTGGATGGTGACTAAATCACAAAGCCTGGTGTAGGTTTTGGGCTTTTAATCTTGAGGAAACAAACACTTTTAAGTTTTAAACAAAGAGCCAAAGGACTCTAGTGACAGTTTATATATTTTGTAAATTTTTTTTATACAGAACAGCTTAATCATCTTTATACCTCTTTCTGCATCAGCACTCTCTCGTAGACACACATACACACACACACTGGAATCCATACATTCTGTCATATGTGTTAAGGCCTCTCTGGTCAATTAGTTCTAATATGTCCCTTAGTGCAAGTTCATTCACTGAGGTCTAGTCAGCCTATCTAGAGTACCTCTCTGTAAGAAGATCAGCTTTTCCTTACCCAGCTAAGATTGGGGCCTGCCGCCTATTTTCCCGTTCTGTGCCTGGTTTTTGTCTGTTTGATTTTGCATGGGTCTTCTGCATTCTGACACCATTGCTATAGGTTCATGTAAGCAAGATCCCAGGAGCCTGAAGGACTCTATTTCCATATGACTGTACACTTACCTCCTTGGCTCTTACAATATTTCTGTCCCCTCTTTTGCAATGGTTTGTGAGCTCTGGGTGGGTGGACTTTAATATAGGAGTCCTGTCTAAGATGGTTTATATTTTTAAGGGCTTGCTGAAGTTCATGTGTAAAACAGATTAGAGTAGGGTAAAGATCAGTGAGGAGGATTTTCAGCAGTAAAGGGGAGCAATGACAATGGGCTTCCAAATTGCTGAAACAGAATGATGAGTAATTGGGTCAGGAATATTCTTTGAAGGTTGAGTCAGTGAGATGTCCTGATTTTTTTTTTGTATAGATTTAAGAGAAAGATAAAAGTAAGGATGACCCCAATGAATTACACTGAACAATGAGATGGATGAATTATTATATCTCAGATAAAGAAGGAAGAATATAAAGAAATGGTGAGGTAGAAAATGAAAATAAAAAAATGTGTTTGAGGATATTTAGATGAAATCTTCAAGTAAGAAATCAGATGTTTAGAATGGGGATTCAAAATAGATCTGGATTTGGGATACAGATTTGAAATTATCAAGTACACAGAAAACATTTCAGTACATGAAAATAAATTATCATTTCATGAACTTTCCCAGAATTCTTTTTATCAATCTTTATTGAATTTTTGTGAACTTCATGCAATATATCTTTATCATATTTAGATATCCTCTATCTGTTCCCACCCTTACAGACTCCCACAAAATTTCTGTGTTCTAATACATATATATGTATATATATATATATATATATATATGTATATACACACACACACACACACACATATGTATGTATGTGTGTATGAGCATATAAATTCAAGTCTGTGTCCCCAAATGCCCTTTGCTATGGTGTGGTTCATCCACTGGAACCTGGTCAACCTACTGAGAGTTTCACCCTTAAATGAGATTGAATCTTCCCTTCCCAGTTGCCATCAGTCTCCAGTAGTTCCTTAGGTAAGGTTGGGGTTTCTTACCCACTTCCCCACGTCTATGCTGTGATTCTGCCTGCCTCGAGCATACATGGGACTTATGCATGCTGTTACTATTGCTGTAGTTCATATTAGAAACTTATCATCTGTCTGGAAAATTGTTTCCTTGTGGTCATCTCTGACCTCTGGCTCTTGCAATCTTTCTGTTCCTTTTTTCTGCAATGAACCCTGAGCCTTGCAAGAAAGAAATTTAATATAGGCATCCTATTTTAAGATAACCACTCTGCAGCATCTTATTCTCTGCACATTGGCCAGTTGTGGGATTCTGTGTTAATCACTATCTGCTGCATACTCTAGTGAGAGCTGAGAGATGCATTAATCTGTAGGTATAACAGTAAGTCATTAGAAGTCAGTTTTAATACTCTGTCTGTTTAGAAGACTAGTGGGCTTTCTCCCAAGGCTCTGGGCTGTCTAGTCTCAGATTCCTAGGCCAGATAAAATTGTCAGAAATGGAACTCATCTTATGAAGCAGACTTTAAATCCAATTATTTCCCAGAAATCTTCAAAAACAGCAAATCTTCAGTTTCTAATTGTCTATCCCAAGCCTCTTCAAGCTTGTCTATGGGATCTCTAGGTCTTGGCTCTGGTGCCCAGCTCAGACGCACCTGCTGGCACTGACTAGTTGGCAGGTGCACATCACCAGCCATCAGGAAGTCATGAGATGGCAAATTTGGCTCTGAGCATCCGAAGCAATTATGTACACCCCAGTCTTGGCAGATTCTCTAGAAAGAGGCAGGGGGCTTCAGGCTCTCACCTTGATGGTGTGAATCCACACTGTGTTTCACCTAATGAGGCTACTGCAATCTAGAAATGGTCCTGTCTTGTCAAGCATTTTATAACTAAATGGAAAAACAATACTGAAAGCTGAGAGAGTCTCTTCAAATATGTTACCTATAGAAGTCAAGTATCCCACCAATAACTAATTATTGATTGCTAAAATCCAAATTTTCCACAAAATAATAAAACATGACCAAGGATCACAACAGAAGAAGGTAGAGATGATTTAAGTGTAGAAAAGACCAGAGCAAGCCTATGTTCAGGAAAAAAATGACAATAATGTTGGCACCAGCTACACAGGTTTGCTGGACTCTATGGACTCAAGTATATTCTGTGAGAAAAGAAGCCAAGAGCAAGTGGAACTGAGATTCTAAGTCACCCTGGAATGAATGGCCCTAAGTCCACCCTCAGGCATTGAAGGACTGTGCAACTTGGGCGTGCTTTAACCTAATGGCTATGAACTCTAACTTAAGACGGCATCTAGCAGGAAGACTGACTCAGTCTTTCCTGTAAAAGTGATGGTGTCACTGGGTGTGGCGGCTCACACCTTTAATCCCAGCACTCAGGAGGCAGAAGCTGGTGGATCTCTGTGAGGTGTAGGGGCAGGGTCTACATAGTGAGTTCCAGGCCAGCTGGGGCTACAGGAAAACCCTATCTCAAAAACATAAAAAATAAAAAAAGGCTGGAGAGATTGCTCAGCAGTTAAGAGCACTGGCTGCTCTTGCAGAGGACCTGTGTTCTGTTCCCAACATCCATGTGGCTGCAGCTAATAACCATCCGTAACTCCAGTTCCAAGGAATCCAATGCCCCCTTCTGACCTCCAAAGGCATTGCATGCCACTGATGCACTTACATTCATGCAGGCAATACACTCAAACACATAAAATAAAACCAATAAATAAAATATTTTTAAATTAAAATAGCTATGGACAACCTCAGAAAAACATGAAAACTCATAAAGAAAAGCCATCAAAAATAAGTTCTAAGTGCTATCCTAATGGCCCTAGGATGAGAATAACGGAGGAAAAGCTGAGGGGACTAGAGTCAAAGACGCACTCGGTGCCACACTAGGTCTGTGATTGGTGGCGGGCTCAAAGCCATCTCTTCCATACCACAGGCCACTCAGACCTTGGATGGCAAAGACAGTATAACTAGAAAACAGGGCAGCTTTGTAACTGCAAGAGTCTCCTTTTTGAAACACCGTGAATGCTATTTCTTCTCTTCATACACACCACCAATGAAAAATAAGGAAAAGAAATCTAAGAGCGTGCAGCTCAACTTTCCAGACTTGTAACTGGGCACAAGAAACGCCCTCTCTGGAGTCCCACTTCTGCCTCATTTCCTTCCTCTCTCTTCTCATGTTACCTTTGTTATGGCTCCTGCCACGCTCTCTTTGTATTACCTGCTTATTTTTCTTTCTTTTATATTTTCAGTTAACATGTGATAATTACACCTATTGTTAGGGTAAAGTGTGATATTTCAGCACATGTATACACTGTGAAATGATCAAGTCAGCCTAATTAGCATATCCATCACCTCTTACATTCATCCTTTCTTTGTGCAAAAACATTCAAAATCCTGTCTTCTAGCTATTTTGACATATAAAGTAAGTTATTGTTGACTACACTCTTCCTGCCCCCTGTGCTATAGAACACCAGAGCTCAATACTCTCATCAAATTGTATTTTTGTATCTTCTCCTTCTACTTTTCCAAGTGTGATGGTCCCCAAGAATTCAGGCTACATGAGATTGAGCTTGAAAGAGGCATCATTAATAAGACCAGGCACTGAGCTGGTTAGTGTTTTGGGGTCAGCCTTTAATCCTTAAGAATCAAGCTCTGGCTAGACCAAGGCAGATCACAGCAGGAGATTCAGAACTAGGAAGCAGCCTGATTGCAGCAATGGGGGGCACCTGATCAAATAGGACTACAGCAAGTCTGCTCTGAGAAGCTCCTGATTCGGTTGGGTGTCAGTCCTCCCCACATTAGAGGAATGGATATAAAGATGTAGGGCAAGCTAGAGGGTGGGACTCAAGCCAGAACCTCAGTGGCGTTCCACTGCTAACTGATAAATTGCAAACTCACAAAGATCTTGGACAATATGGTCGGTCCTACCTGCCATTCAAAAACACACCTATGGACACATAATTCATTGCATAGAATCAGAGCTCCATTCCAAAGCAGCTTCTGTCAGTGTCTTCCTCCTCCATGAGAGCAACAATAAGGTACATATCAATTCTGCTTCATTAGGACTCAGCTCAATCTCCATTCTTGCTGTTTGGCACAGACCATCTTCCGGCATCCCCAGGACCTCTCACACAGCCAGTTCACAGAACACAGACTATACAGGCTAAAGGACACCAGAAACCATGTGTGAAAGCTTCTAAACTGTTGAAAACAAATCAGTGGGACTACAAAGTAGGATTAAGGAATTTGTTGGTGCAAAGAATTAAAGAAGCGTCAAAGACTGGCTCTTGAACTTTGCCTTGATTATTTCTTTGATCACAGCCTATAAACCTGTAAACCTTTTAAGAAAATTCACATCTCTCTCTCCAAGGTAGGAGGGTGACAGGTGCCACTGGCTGTCTCTGAGGAATGTTTATGAAAAGAACTCAGGGCTTGAAGTGTGTTACACATGGGTATCATTTTTTAACTCAAAGAGACAGCAGTTATGACAAATATTTTCTGATTCTATTCCCTCCATGTATAAATAAATAAATATGAGACAATTTGATTTATGAAAAGAGTCATGGGTTTGGATTAGCTGATTTGGTTTCAAATTCTAGTTCTACTACTTAATGTGAAATGGGGCACTAGGCCATAAAACTGAGACATCAAGCCCACAGAGTTGTAAGAATCATTGACAAAGCAGTGTGATATACCGCATTGCCAGCTGGGCTGCTGTCATACATTCAGTGAATGCCGACCCCCTCTTCCTCACCAGGAAGCCTTCTCTACCTTCCCCTTCATTGTCATATTTTACTCCTAAATCTCAGAAGATCATTTTTTAACTACAAAATAATTCCACGTGATGTCATAAATTTCCACAAGAAAGTTACTTTCACTTAGTGTTTCCTATTCCTCCAAATGCTCTGAACACTCACCAAGGAGGCGAATGCTGAGATCTACTGGCTCAGTCAAGGCTTTGAGCTTCCATTGCAGATCTCATGATACTGTGCACTGCTTTCGAGCTCATGGAGGCCTTTACTCATGGTACCTGCTACCATTTGTTGGTTCCTTGCAAACATCATGGTGAAAGTTAATTGGTGGTATTGGAAGATGGGCTTGTAAGAGCTGACTAGGCCATAGAGGTTCTACTTCACAAACAGAGTGATGTTGTTATCAGGAGACTGGGTTGCTTACCACAGGAATAGCTCTGCAACGAAAGCAAATTTAAGCTCTTAAGCTCTCTTGACCTTCCTCCATGTGAAATGCCAGAAGAAGACTTTTACTAGATGCTGATACAACAGTTCTGGAGTTCCCAACCTCCAGAATTATAAGAGATAAACTTCTATTCTTTTTAACATGCACAGTCTCAGGGCCTCTTTAATAGCCAGTCAATGAACTAAGAAAACGTGTATGACAAGAATAATGACTGGATTTACTTTTATAAAGACCTAGGTTAACTGTACCCTAGAAACAACCAAGGCAGCCTCCTCACTAATGAAATTTCTTTTTCATTAATCCTTCACCTTGTATTTGGAAAGTTTATAAAAGACTTGGACAAGTTTAGGTACAAGAGACTTCAAGGGCTGAAATGTAGAAGAAAAGCACATTGTAAATGATTGGTCTGGCAATGAGACAGATCCTCCAGGGGCATGGCCTGCAAATCTGCTCTGCATGTAAAGGTATGACTGCAGTCCTCAGCTTTATCATCAGCAGACTTAATTCTTGGCAGAGCTCAACCTGCTGGCTGAATCAATGTGCATGGGTTTCCAGCCAAACACCATGGTCAGGACAGGCCTGGTTCTAGAACAACGCAAGTGGACCTACTCGTTCCTTCTGGCTTGTTCAGCCTGTGGTCACTGTTTTCTTCTCTACTGTTGCCACCAATATGCTAAATATGATTGAGGGTCCTTTGTAAAAGTTTTCATTTATTTTCCTCTATGTGTTGGTCCCCCTCCTATGCGTTCTCACTCTCTCTCAGCATGCCGAGCTCTGTCCCCTAGGAACACAAGCTCATTTTCTCAAATACCTGTTAAATATCCACAGACAGTACCATTATTTGAATGTCAGAAGGTTTCAAATTACCTCATCATCTTTCCTCATATTCTAAAATTTCAGCTCTAAACACAGATCTTCAAACTCTTTATAACTTTGAGGCTCCTAGCAATGGTTATTAGCACCAAAGCTAGACGTTTTTGTAAGGAAATCACCACTGACCCTTTTCTTTACTTCATCCCTTGCACAGGGCTGTCTCGAGCCTCCACTTTTCCTTTTGCAGTATTCCGTGAGAAGAATCTTGTCTACAGTCATTCCCAGTCTCCTGGTGTGGCCCAAATCATATTATCCCTAAGTTTCTACAAGTATTCCTGCTTTCACTGAATCCATTTCAACCCACATTTCCCACCCTTTGCCCTGACCACATCTTCCAGTATCATGTGAAGTCAAAGTCAGTCATTGACATAGCTCAAAGACAGTTAAAGAACAACAAATCAAGAATCTAAGTTTCAGCTATGCTGTGTGTTAATGAGGACTTGGATATGATGGGGCCATAACAGAACAGTTTTCTAGAACATTGGTTTCGACGCTGGTATCATGCTTCCGAAAAATATAAATGCTGGATCTTGGTTTTTATTCTTTTATATGACATTCAAAGATTCAATTTACTCAATACTAATGTAAGCTGCATTCTCCAGTCTATGCCCAGTGGCTCTATCTGGGCCGTGCAAGGTACTGTTCACCCACACAGTGTTTCTTCCTGACTCTTCCATAGTCTTCCTCCACCTGTAAAAACCTTCACCCTTATTTTCTACCTACAGATCCAAAGATTCTTCAAAGCCTAATTCTTGCTCAGCTTTACTTTTCAACTTTTTAAACTTTTGTGGGTAACCCCCAGCACATGGATGATTCTCGAAGTTAATTTGACTAAGCTTAGATCTCCTCAGTGGGTTTTTAACCACCTGCCAATTCATTTACTAATTACTCCAAGAAGCTAATAAAATGGCAGCTCATTAAGTATAAGAAGTCTGCTTCATTCTCCTTTATATCTCCCTCTGCACTGAATAACTCTGAGCCTATGTCACAGACTCACCCAGAGCCAGTGATTGGTTGGTGGCAACAACAGACCAGGCGAATTTGTTCTGTCAGAAACTATGTGCAAAGGCCCATAGTCAGCACATCCTTGGAATAAATGCCACCAGAATTCTGTTGACTCTGAAGCCAGAATCATCTCCATGGTCATCTACATGCTTACAGCTCTAGATCTTGACCCCATTGATATCTCACAGTGACCCTGACCAGTGATTGTCCACAACATCCAGTTGCCATGCACACCTTCAACTAGAAAACCTTAGGATATGTAGGGACAGATATCCCTAAGTGATCACTGAGAGCTACTTAAGATTCATGTTGATTTGCAACTTTCTGCAGTTTCTCCAGATTCTAAACAGACATGAAGTATTTCCTCTTTTAAAGGATGTACCTAAGTCTGGTTGAACTTAATTCTTTTTTAAACAGTCAAGACAAAGTACTGGGACATGCAGCATGATATTCCAGTTGACATGAAAAATACAAAATGACTATTGATATCATAGGTGACAGGGAGTGAGGGAATTTGCTTCCAGTAACTGTGTGAGTCCATTTGAACTTTTTCCAAGACCTCAGACCCTGGGCTAGATTATCTCCTCTTACCTGAAAGTGTTCCTTTGCAGTCATGTATTCTGTTCTTGAGACATGAATTTCCTTTTGTTCAGTGAAAATTCTTTTTCTTTCTTTATTCACGGTCCTTTAATAGACCTCAAACTCCAGTGCTTATGCTGAAGCCCAGCTCACCTTCTGTAAACACCCTCCAGGCAGACAATGTACCCAAATGTCACAACCTGCCTTACTGTTCCTTGAATTCACAGAGCAACCTAAGAGCCCAAGTGCTGGGTGGAGGATGCTTGTGTCAGAGAGACATCTGCTGGAGCGAGCCTCACACAGCAGCTGTGTGGCACAGTCATCCTCTGTTCAGGGATGCACAGTGTAGTCTGGTGGCTTCCAGGTTAGTTTGCCTCTACAGGCCTAGCTGGTCCCATTTGCTATCAGCTACTAGCAAAGGAAAAGACACTAATATTCTTTAGGCATCTCCTGTGTGCCCTACTCACCGCTGGGTGCTTTTGCTGTGCCACTGTAAGACCCTGTCATCACCCCAGAAACAGCTGGCAGAAATTCTTGTCCAAACTAAGGTGCCTGAACCAGCTTGAATACTGTTAAACTTTCTGTATCTGTAGGAACAAGTGCTCAGGGTCTAAGAACAGTCTCTATTATTCTCCGAGTGTTTTCTAAAGTATGCTATTAGTCTATGATATCATCATTTATTAGATGCCTGTATCCAAACACACCAAAGCCTTATTAGTTGGGTTAAGAAGGAAGGAAATATGGCTTTTTAATGCAGCATTCGCTGTGATCCAGTTCTATTTCCTATATCATCTCATATAATCCTCAATCAAAAAGTTGCTATCCTTATTTAATATGTAAATTTCCAAGGACACACATTGATTTGACCAGGTTCACACAGCTAGTAAGTAACTGGCCTGAAATTCAGGCTCAGTGCTCTTTCTTTACCCAGTCCTGCTGAGACTCGCCCTATCAGCCACCCAATGCTCGCATTTCTGTGGAGCTGTCCCCCAGTATATGCAGAAGCAATTTTTCGTAAGCAAAGGCAGCCTAATAATACGGAGCAGGGGCCCAACATCACCAAGAGCCAAAAAGAGAAAGGGTCTGAAAGTCCATCTGGAGCAGAACTATAGATGTGCCGAGCATATTTCTTTACACTGAAATGCATCACTAGCTTTTGTACCTCCCTGTGAAGCATCTTAATGACCAGAGGTTGGAGAATGTAGTCGAGACCATGCTGCGACCATCTAGTTTGCAAGAAATAACAAATGAGTTGAAAACACCATGAGATGGATTGGTACAACCTCTGCCTCCAAAATCAAGACTTAAGTGGCTTCAGCACCTGAAACAGGTAGACTCCCCACAGGGATATCTGATGATGAAGGAGAAGAAGAGCCACACCGGGGTAGAAAGAGCAATCACAATAAGCCTGGAGCAGAGACACTGTGAAATTCAAGGTCACAAACAGGACTGTATAATAAAGAAGGTCAAAGAAAGAGGGGACTGGAGAAGCAATTATGCAAACCAGAGATGACAGCAAAAACCAGTGACATGTCCCTCCATTAGAAACCAGGAAATCTCAGCCTTGGATATGTGTGTGTGTGTGTGCGTGTGTGTGCATGTGTGTGTTCATATATGATGGAAAAAGCCAGACTTTATGTGCACAGGGAAGCTTCTGAACAGTTCCCTGGGTCTGCTAAGCTGATTCATAGTGCCCAGATTCCCAGAGCCTCCCTGATCGCAGAAACCCAGAGAACATCCATGGCAGAAATCACCCAGAACCATAGTTATGGTGCACATTACATGCCATGTCTCCCTCAGGCTCATCTACTCAGCTTGAGACACCATTTTAAAGACTTTAGAAAACAATGGGGCCAGGTTAACAGATGTAACATACTAAGGGCAGGTATTTGAAGGTTACACCTGCCTCTGCTTCCTGGTCTGCATCATGTGAACAGTCATACCATCATGTCCTTGTGGTCTTTGACACAGCTACTTTTCCTTCACTCCTTCCTTGCTATGATGAATTAAATTCTCTCCTAAAGTGTGAACTAAATAAAATCCCTCCTAAACTATGATGCCCACTAAACCTTTCCTCCTTGAAGTTATTTCTTCCACAATGAAGAGAAAAGGTCCATGGATGTGCTCAGCAGACACCTCAGCTTGGTCTGCTCTAGCTCATACTGGTCAAACCTCCAGGAAATGGATTGGCTGCCCAGTAGACATCAGTGACAGAAATCACCTCGCACCATGGTCATAGTGCTCAGTGCACATTGTTTTGTGCAGATCTTTCAGAATACACAGGGTGCAGCTCCAGCAAGCTAACCCATATAGAGGGCTGCCCAGCCCCTTCTGATTCCACAGTCTTCCATCTTCAACAAACTGCTATGACCTCTCCCAGAAGGAACTCAGAAATTAATCTTTCATAGACTGTCAGAGCTTAGGGAGATGTCAAGATGTCCCCAAAGGCAAGGGAATATTTTGTTCTTTTCTTCTTGGAATTTAATATTTTAGCAGGAAGAATAACATCTTTAATAGGTATTAGTTATTTATATATTAGTGGGAAATGCTGTTTTGGATTTCCTTTAATTTATAAACAAAAGGCCTGGGTAGGAAACTAACTTCAAGATGCCTGAGATGAATGAGACTTACCAGACACTACCTTGTCTACGCTGTGTGTGACTTTGAGCTTTGAAGATCTGTTGTTTCACATGTAAAATGAAATTTTAAAGAAATCTTTTCATAAGGTTAAAGGAATTGAAGAGTCATCATAGAAGTAAATAAATTGATGGAAATTGTCTATTCTATAAATGTTCTAAATAATTTTGAAATGTCATAAATGTTGAAATCACATTTACAAACTTGTAAGAGGTCACACTTTGTCGAAGACTGACGCTAACTCCAGTGCTGATCCCAGACAGCACTGATGTCAAGCACAGGAACCACTACAGATCAGCCTAGGATCATCATCCTCATCATCATCCTCACCATCATCATCACTCAACATTACAGTCTTCACACTCATCATCATCTTCACAACCACCTTCTTCACCATCAGCCATTATCATTCTCATTACTATCGTTATCGCCAACATTACCTTTTATTTGTTCACTCTGTGCCAGGGTTAAGTTTCAGAGAGAATCTCATTAAATCTTCAAATAATGCCATATGGTAGAGGTTAATGTATTTATTCTTGACAGACAAGGAAATCAATGCTCATGGAGGCAAGGTCCCTTGACAAAGATCTTATGGCCAGTCTACAGTCCAATATAAGTATGAACCCTTAGGGGTCTGAGAGAATGCACATGATTTCAACCGTAATGCCTTCCAGTAAATATGAGCTTGAATTTTTGTCGGAACCTGAGCTAATCCTATTTTGGGATAAATTCCCTAATTTCTCAGTCAGATTGTTTGATTGCTAAATGGTTATGAATTATTTTATGATTAATATAAGTATCAAAAACTTCAAAGACCCTGAAGTGAAGAAACAAATCTCATTTCCTTAGTGTCACACTACGTGAGAACAGTATGGTCTCCAGGCCCAGGTGACACCCATGGAACAAATGCCACTGTTGCATTTGCTGATTGGACTCTTCCTCATAATCTGAGGGCAGGCACACATATCTCTTCTTTATGAGCCATAATCTGAAAGGCCTGCAGCTAAGAAGAGTCTCTGTTTGCCAATCTGCTGTGGCTTGCAGAGGACCCTTCCCTCTCAACATAAGCTGTCTTTCCTTAATGGAGCTATAAAATCCAATATCCTCCAACTACCACCACCTCTGACAGCTACTCAGACCTTTCTCTCCTTCAAAAGGGTATGATGCTGCCAGCCCCAAGGGCTCTAAGCTGACAACCACACACTCTGGTGGACTCTGCCAATAAAGTCACAAATGTATCACAAATGAAACACCCACCAACAAAAGAAAAAGGGGATGCTCCAAGACTGCATTCTCCATAGAGGTAGGCCACAAAAAAGTAAGAAATATAGACTTGCAACTTTTTCAGAGCACACAGATTCATCACAGATACTTAATGAGCATAAATTCTCTGCCAGGCACTAGGCTCCAGGTTCTCAATAAAGCAAAGTGGAGACTAGCTCTTCTCTCAAAAGTATTCCAAGTCAATGGGTCCTGTTTGTTTGATTGGACAGACATATTGAAAATACAATGTGTGTTCATCAGAAAGATGCATCTAAGGAAACACTAACCTGGGTGCAGTTGGCAGTGGATTTTGCAGTGGAAGTGTTCCATGGATCCCAATAAGGTCCTTTGAAAAGCATAGTTCCACTAGAAATCACTGGGAGGTGTTGCTTGAGGTTTTTAATCTCTCCTTTCATTCAGAATGGAGTTCAAGATTTACCACAGGGAGTGAAAACTGGACAGCCACTTAAGATGTCTGTATACAGCTGCTGAAGAGGAAAAAGCTGATGCAAGGATGCCTGGAGTAGCAATCTAAGGCAAAAATGATGTCAGAGACCAAATGACCAACAGCACCCTCAAAGACCAGCAGATTGGAACTCTGAGCTCCATCTTCTGTACTCGTGAAGTCTATTTCAACATGTATACATCATAGCAGCCTCATAGAGAGGTGTTCAAAGGGTAAGGAAAGAAACCCAGAGTTGGGGAAGGAGTGTTTCTACCACTTCTGTCATCTGAGTAAAGGTTGCAGCTGGGCTAATTATCTCTTGCATGGTGGTTCTTACCACCAGCAAAAGAATGATTTTTTTTTCAACAGCCTTTCTGATGCTTCTCTCTATTCAAGCCCAGACAAGATAAATAATCATCTGTTAAGACAAAACAGAGAAAATAAAGCAATCTTCATTTACAGGAATTTTTTCATTAACATACAAATGCCTTCAAGAAGTGAAAACATTCTCTTAGGACTAGATGAGGCAACTCACAAAGAAAGCAGTCAAGAGGAACAGTCCAAGGAGCTGCTTATCCATCAGGAGCCAGCACCTCTGAAGCGGGGTTGATGGAACTATTTCAGACTCATTCGAGAAGGTGGATGCTGATAATCCAAGCACTTGATTGTGCTTTGGAGACCTGTATGGGGCTTCAGGCAATAGTTTCCATCCCCAGTCCAGTGCTGAGAAGCTAAAACAAATGTGAAATGATTGGTCTTATTTCCACTGTAGCAACAACCAATGACTCCACCAAGTGGATGGGTTCATGGACAGCCATAGAACTTTAACAGTCTGCCACCACATACTTTCCTGAATTGTGTCAGGTGGCAGCAACTCTCTGAATCCACCCCAACACATATTCCTTGTCTCCTAAGCTCCTAGAGGATATAATTTACATGGTTGCTATGGTATCATTATGGTAGGTCTCTACTATCTAAATCCAAGTCATCTTCTTTCACTGGGACATAAGTTCCACTCAGGGCCTCTTGGATCCCATGACCCCTCACCTGAGATGAGAGTTCATTTCATAGGGTCTGACAGAGGTAAGAGCTATGCTGAGTGTAAGTGAAGCCAGGACACACTGTAAGTGATCTGAGAATGCACTCGGTGTCTCTCAAATGTCTCCAAACCCACCATCTCAAGGAATCTCTGGCAGCAAATTCCTTGCAAAACTACTCCACTTCCAGTTCAGAAATGTGCCACTTTAGTTCATTGGCCTGTGCCCCCAAGCTGCTTCTCCTAATGTTCCTGATACCAATAGTGCCTACTGTCATTTGCACATGGCCTCCAAAGCTCATGCTTTGTTTTTTTTTAATATTTTATTTTTTATTTTTATATGTATGAGCCTGCATGCATGTAAGAGCACCTATGCTGTTCAATGCCCAAAGGGATCAGAAGAGGGTGTTGGTTCCTCTGGTACTGGAGTTATGGACACCACGTGGGTGCTGGGAATCAAACTAAACCCAGGTCCTCTGTGGAAGCAGCCAGTGCTCTTTAGTGCTGAGCCAACTCTCATGTGTTAACTCATGTTCTAAACTCATGTTTAGAACTGAATGTTGATTGGTATAATGCACTCACATCCTGGTAGATTTTGAAGATAACTGACCTGCCCCTTTGAGAAAAGAACACAGTAACTTGGATGTTGATGACTAGATTCTGGATTTCACATACCTTCATGATTTCTTACAAAAGGACTGGAAGAGGATAGTATTCAGGAGAGGAACAAAATAGCTAGGTAGAGTAGTTCTGAAGAAAACTGAAATTGACAGGAATTTTTCTGAGGTTAAACAAAAGTCAGAGACGAGAGGAGCACAAAACAAGGAGATGTGCTGGGAACCTGAGGGTTTCTCTAGAGGAAGCAGGCTGCCAAGGGAAGGGTTTGGGAGCACCTGATAGAGAAACCCTGGGAGCGACAGTGTGCAGGTTCCAAGGAGCTGCACAAATTGAGACATCCCTAGAAGATCCCATCACCTACACCCAAACCTCGCTTTGACCAAATGGACTTCATCTCAATAGTCAGTATTCAGCTGCTGACCACCCTGAGGGTAGAACACAAGTTCATGCAAACCCCACTTCCTGGTAATCATGCCCTCATGTAATCCCACATAAACACTACACTGGGATTGGGCTATGTGACCACAAAACACAGTACACATGGTGGTCTATCATCTCCACGATGAAATTCTAAAGGACTACAGGCTCTACAGTTATTCTCTCTCCCTCCCTCCCTCCCTCTTCCTCCCCCTATTTCTGTTCCTCTGTCACATGCAAATCCTCAGCCAGTCATTGCAAAAGACCACATAGCCAGCAACAGGGATCTTCAGTCACCAGCCAGTAAAGGGCTGAGGCTTCTAGCCAACAACCTTCTACAGGGGTTGGAAGCAACCTTGGGAGCAGAGATGCCTCTTTGAGAAGACTGCAGTTCCACTTGGAGCTAACTCTGATTCATGAGGGGCTCAGAAACCAGGGCCTCTCGGCTAATCTACTTCCTGATCCCTGACCCTCAAGAACTATGTACTAATAAATATTTATTGTCTTAAACTGCTTAGTTTTGTGGTAATTTGTTATATAGCAAGATAACAAACATACAACATATTTTTCTCTGTGTGGACAGCAATGTTTTCAAATTTAATTCTATAATATCCAAAATACCCAAGAAACAGGGCTATATTGCTAGGCTTGAGTGGGGTGGTGATGGGAACCAGAGTCCAACTTCAGGCCCTCCACAGCTCCAAAACACACAAGGCTGAAGGAGCAGAATCAGGTTTGCAGACTGTGCCTCAGTCAGGCCTGATGGCTCATACTTGTAATCCCACCTCTCAGGAGAGTGAAGAAAGAGAATTGGCATAAGTTTGAGCTACATGCTGAGTTACAGATGAGCCTGGGCTAGGAGCAAAAACCAGAATTATAAAACAGACAGACTGCGCCTGCCTCACCGCCCCCACTTTCCCCAAGCCACATTCACTGACTACTGTTACATGGCCTACAGCAGGTCCCTGGCCTGCCACCATCCCCTCCCCCTAATTCATGTGTAACGCTTGCTGCCGTGGTTCTGACCCATAGTCAGATCACAGCAATTCTCTTCTTACAGTCTTTCAGTAATCACTCATATTTTTACAAAGTAATTTTTAATTCTAACTAATAATTCCCCCTTCCTCAGAGTAACTTCTGTAAACCCTTCCACTAACAGAGAAGGAAAAGGGTGGACAGTGTTTCCATTTGGTTTGGTTTCATTGGTTTTCATCAAGGGTAAAGGGTAGCCCTAAAGAGATGGGTGACTTCCCCAGGCCAATATCCACTGGAGGGAGGAAAGTGGTTCAGGCCTTGGTTCAGCAGGTATGCATCCCTGAGTGTTAGATTCAGGTAAAAAGCATGGGAAGAGAATAGATAACCATAGGGGTTTCCTGGCAGTAGGATCCTGGTTCCCAGGCAGACACAAGTTTCTATTAGGATCTCAGCCAGAAATCCAGACTAGAGACCATGATACAGTATGTCAGGGCCCCATCAAGAGGGCTGGTACTCAGGCCAGACATCTAGCATGCTCAGTTAGATCCAAGTGTAATCGCCGACAGGTGCTGAAGACATAGGCACCTGGCAGGTCCTGGACAGTCGAGTCAATGTAGAGGCCAACCTGCTCTGCATTTGGCAGGGTAGGCACCAGTCTTGGACTAGAAAAGATGGGCCTTGCAGAAGAGGCTACCTGGCACCTCATCCTGGAACAGAAAGTAGATTGACTTTTTCCCCAGAGAGGCATTGGCTTCCACTAGAAATTACATTCAACCCTTCAACTGTGAGTTTCTGTTACTGAAGACTTACTGATCCTTAACAGGAGTGAAGCCTTATGAAACCAGCAAAGGAGATGCCACTTCCAGCAAGCTGGACGCATCCTGACACCTTAAAGCTTGGGTTCTGAGTGTTGTAGACAACTTTCTCTTTCATTTCTCCTTCAATCCTTTTTTTTCCTTTGTTTTCTTGGGAATCTATGGTCACATTCTTATTCCACTTCTCCTCTGCTTGCCTGTCTTCTTTGCTCTTTCCACCCCACTCCCCACGTCACCTCTCCCTCCCGGCCTAAGTTCTCTATCATCTTTTCAACACCTCTTCCCCACGCCCCCCAACTTCTCCAACCTTCCTGTCTTCTCTGACACCCAGGTCATAGTTCTGTTCCACAGTTTTCTTAGCTAGCAAAGGACTAGTAAAGTCTTCAGCCTGGCTGGTAGTGAGGGCCTCTTTGCCAGGTTCCTCAAACACACATTCTAATCTATACAATGGGTATTATCATTTAAATCAAGGTATGGGGGCCACGTATGATAATGCATTAATGTAGCCACCATGGTTTGAGAACATCCTAATTCCCTGATAATAAATTTCTTTACCATTCATTATCTCCATTTATTTCCAAACAAATTGGAAGCCCATGAAGGCAGCTGCCTTAAATTCTGAGACCTTTCTAGTCCAGCCCTCCTGTAATGTCCCTGTGCTGGAGCCAAAAGAGGCTGAGATTGTGGTGACAACTGGAGGACATCAGACACGGTGTATGGTGTCACAGTTAGAACACAGGGCTGGGGATGCAGAAACGGCTCCTCGCTAAGAGGACTGGCTGTTCTTGCAGAAGACCGAAATTCAATTCCCAGCACCCACATCGTGGCTAACAACTGTCTGTAACTCCAGTTCCAGGTGCCCGCGCCCTCTTCTGACTTCCATGGGCATTGCAGGTGCACTCACCTACATGGAGGCATTATACCCATATACATAAAATAATACTATATATATATATATATATTTTTTTTTTTTTTAATGAACACAGGCTTGTGGGGAGTAGGAACTTTCAGATCTACTGCCAAAAAAGTGAAACCTTCAAGGCGCAAGTTGAGTAAGCACTTCCCACGAGGCAGGCCGAGCCCAGCCAGGCGTGCCTGCCCGCGCCCTCATCTTCCTTTCTCATATTAAAGATTTCAGGAAGTCTGCACTGTCAGCTAAGAGGATCTCAGCATTCACACGGCACCCTTACAAGGGATGAGTCTGCAGACTGTGACCACACTCTCACAAAGCCTCGGCAGCACCTCCCTTCCCACTCAGGCCTTGAGTGGTATCCAAAATCAAGCATTGGCCAGCTTAAACTCACCCAAGCATTAAGATTACCTCTGTTGTTATTGCCTAGCAATTGAGAACTGGCAAGAAGAGGCTCAGTGGCACCTCTTCCTTGGTAACTAGGCAAACTCTTAGATGAAAGCCATTTCTGAACACTATTCATGACCAAAAGTGTATAGTTGTATAATGTGGGTCCTGATGGTTGTAGAGGTCCTCATGTGGCTCAGCCTAAAAACATCTTTATTTGGTCCCAAAGACAGAACCTGTCTATTAACTTTTCTGGAAAATAGACAAGAAATGGAGCATTATATCAAGAACTCCGATCTTGGTTGTCTTCATGGTGGTTGTCAGTGGTAAAGAATGACATTCAGAGCTCTGGGTTACTACAGGGGTTAGACTAGGAAGGAAAAATTAGAGAAAGCTAGGGTTCTCAGTTATGCACACAGGCAAGCCCTAACATCAATGACTTTAGCGTTAGTTTCTGATCAGCTCCACCAGACCAGACATGGCCATGCTTTCCAGCACTGCCTCTATGAGGCCCATACTCCTCCCAGTGGGAATTCGTCCCTTTCCTCCCCTGGACACAAGTCTGAGGTTTTATCACTTGCAAGAGCACTGGTCCGTTCTAAGCCACATGATTCCCACAGCTCCCTGGGACTATTAGCTAGGACTGAGAAATTGTTAAGCTACTTCCTGAAAGAGTGGTCAATCAAAAATGAAAACGTCATTCCTCGTACACGATTATAAAATGCAAATGAGTTGGAAACTGGCCTTCTGGGTGTCTCACAGAATATCCTCCCATTCACAGCACAAGGAAGACAAAAGCAAGAGCTTCCCTTATTCCTTCACTTCAGGAACTGCTTCCTTTCCTTAGATTGTTTTTTTTTTTATTCTTTTTCATGCAAGGAATAAAATCATTAACCACCCTCGAGCTCTCCCAGGACCATGTTAATTAATCTGATTTGGGACTCTTGCCTTCCATCAGTAGTGGCAAGCTGTGAGCCAGCTCCAAGCTCCTGAAATTGAAACCCATGCCATTTGCTTCTCATGGATGCCTCAAGGCTCCCAGGTGAAATTGAGGACTTAGATTGGCCTTGTTCTTTTACCCAGGCAATTAATAATGTAGTGGAAGAGAAAAACATGTTTGCTAGGCTTCTGACACAGTCACCAGCATTCCTTAATCTTGTAAAAACTGCTGGGTTGAAGTCTTTTCCACAGGGCCTGCTGGATGAGAGCTGAGGAGGGCTTGCCAAAGTCCTGTTCTCTCTGGAGAGAAAATTCTAGCTGGTTATTTGCAGACAAAAGACCACATTTTCCTGGCATGGGTGTAGAACTTTGTGATTTACAAAATGCTTCTCAGGAGTTACCTTAGTTAATGGATATTATTCAATAGTTCTCCCACCAGAAAAAGAGGGACAATGGATATGCCCACTGGATTTGAAATGTGACTGTATATAGGACTGATGGAGTCAACTGCAAAATTACAATCTTGTCTTTGTTGCAGTTGTTTCTCCTTGGTCTATGCATCTTCTTTAAGCTTCCTAAAATAGCAGTACTTCATCCTACAGCACGCATGCACACCCCACTAATTGTCAGAAGCAAATTTTAGATATATCATTATTCCTGCTTAATGTGCTTTGAATTTTCTTTTGTTCAGGGGATGAAGTTAAAAACCTTTGGCCAAGAGGCTGGAGTGATGGCTCAGCAGTTAAGAGCCCTGGTATTGCAGAGACCAAGGATTCAGTTCCCAGAATCCACATGGCAGCTAACAGCTATCCATAACTCCAATTCCAGGGGATCCAACACCCTCTTCCAGCCTCTGTGGACACTGCATGAACAGGGTGCACTTACATACAGTCAAACAAAATACTCATACACATAAAAAAATACATAAAATTAAACAAAATTTAAACCTTTGGCCAGGTTGCCTGTGTTGCGTGTAAACACTGGCAATCAATGGCTCTAGAACTCCATGGGATAGATAACCTATGATTTAGCAATCTACTTTTCTCCTTGTACAATCACAAGCAGTGCTGAAAGCAACATGTTTATACATCTCTCTTGTTTATTCCCTCCAGAGATTCCTGGGAAAGAAGTAAAATTTCTGTCTCAATGGATACATACATATCCAACTTTCTTGAGAATTAGAAAATTTTCTCTAAGTTCCTTGTTTCAATCTGCATTCCCATTAGCAATGTATAACCACTCCACTCTGTGTGCCAATCACACATGGTACTATTGTTTTTTTAATAATTCTATATCTCAGAAATAGCATGGCACTTTTGTTGAATGTCAATTTCATTAAGATGGAGGTTAAGAATCTTGTGTTTTTCTTTCCTTCTTTTATTCTATTTGAATTTCTTCATGAAATTGTCCATTCTTATATTTTTGCCTATTTTTCTTCTACTACTTTGTCTCTTCTTTAGTTCATAAACATTAAAATGTATTCTGCATAAAAGCTTTTCCTGATTTCTCTTCACTTTTTGAAACATACACGCTTTAAATTTTAAAGAAGGTTATATTTTGTATTTAAAAACTATAGCCCTGCTCAGTGTCACAATAACATTCTTCAATACTGTGTTCTGAAACTTTTGTTTTTACTTTCATACTTAGTTTACTTTTTCTTGACTTTATTTTAGAACATTATGAAAACATTATGTGGTTGTCCTGTTGTCCTAGAAAGATTGATTAGTCCATCTGTTTTCTGACATATTGCCATCCACCCATCAAGTGTCAAACGAAGATTAATGCAAAGATCTGTCTCAGGTCATTCTTCCATTGAACTAACCCGATGCAAAATCACAGTCTTAATTATTATGACTTTTAAAAACTTAGTTGTACAAATTTCAACTTAGTCTTCTTCAAAATTAGCCTACTATATTGCATTTTTAAAATTCATTTATTTTTATTTTTTATGTGTATGAGTGTTTTGCCTGCATGGATGTAAGAGGACTCATGTCATGCAGTACCTTGGAGGCCATAAGAGGGAGTTGAATCCCCTGGAACTGGAGTTACACATGATGGTTGTTAGTCACTTTGTGGGTGCTGGGATTTGAACCCAGGTCTTCTGTAAGAATAGCCAGTGCTGTTAACCAATGAGCCATCTTTCCAGGCCCTCTCATAGAGTTTAAGATTTTTTTTTTTAATTATGTGTGGTGGGGCATGTGCATGTGAATACAAGTGCCCACAGAGGTGCTGGGAGCTAAACTCAGCTCCTTTGCAAGAGCAGAAACTGCACTTAACAAATGATCCATCTCTCTAGCCTCTTCCCTAAAGACCTTTGAAAATGCAATATGAAAATCTACTACTGTGGAAGCCTCCTGAAATGTAGCTACATATATATACAAGTACAAAGGGAGTTTAAATGGAGTTACCCTATAACAGGGGTGCAAGCCCTCCCATAGACACCACAGGCTGTCAAATTAAAATTCCAGAGCCTCATATGGGCTACCTCTTTTTGAGTTGCTGGCACTGAAGTTTCAGAGATTCCCCAAACATTACAAGCTATTGCTATTGCTCTTGGGGACCCTCCAGAATTTGATGGTAAAACACTATTGCTCAAGATACCACATAGTTGAGTCATAGGACATGGAGAAATCGTACTGGATGCTTCTTTCCCAGTAGCTAGCTTTCACAGTGCTGGAAGATGCTATGCGTGGTATGGAGGGAGAAAAATAGATAGTCTTATCCAGTTCTGAACCACGTAAGCTATAATAAGAACTGCCCTGGCAAGATATGTGCACTGGTACGATGCAGGCACTAACGTTATGGGAGAAAGCAACAGTTCTGGTTGGATTTAAAGCCCATGCCACAAGATGAAACTTATGTCTGGCCATAGGCCCTAAGAAAAAGCCTAGTACTATTGTTCTGGTAAATATATATAGTAATAACCTGTCCCAAGTTCTTCGCTTTGTATCCATAATTAGTGCATCTCTCAACCCTCATCAGTGAAGCTTCTTAGAGTAGAGAGCAATTAATACAGATACCCACAACAGGTCAGTGAACAAAAATAATTAAAGACTGGAGTGCTCATATCTACATGGGACATCTATATAACAGCACCCCCACCCCGAGCCTCAGGGATCAACATGGAAGAAGGAGGCAGAAAAATTGTAAGAGAGGTAGTGGGCATCAGCAGTGAAACGGTATTTGCCAGACATGGCAGGGGCATCGCCCACATGAACTCACAGCATCTGGGACCGCATGCATAAGAACTGCACAGGATCAAGCCAGCCCCAATCCCAGGATGGATCAGTAGAGAGGAGGCACATGAAGTTCCACCACTATCTGACACGCTATTGGCAATTGATGGCTGCTGAGAGAGGTTTATTTTCTTCAGAGATGTGGCCCCCCGAGAGGCTGCCTGTGCTGTAGCAGACTGTCCTACACCTATGCACACTACATGAACTCACTGTGTTTATAGAACGAGCATGTGCATCTGGGAATGAAAAAGGAGTGGTGGGTATTGGAAAGGAACTGTAGTGGAGGCAAAAAGCAGTGGATCTTATCAAATGTGTTATATGCACGTATGAAATTCTCAAAACAAAAGAATTTTAAGATCAGTACCTTCATTTCTATAAATACTTAAATGAGATTTTAACTAGAATCTCACTGTTTATAATTTTGAGAAAATAAACATTCTTATAGTATTGATTTTTCCTCTAAACTATTTTTTCTGATAAATCTGACTTTCTTATTTTAACTCTAATCCCACAGCTTTGTCTCCATAGCTGTATTTGAAACTTTCGGAATTGAGTTTTCTAATTATTTACTGTTGTATATGGGCATTCAGTTAATTAAAAGTATTAATTATATGCCCAGAAACATATTGGAATAATTTCTCTGTAATATATTTAAATATCTATGCAAACAATATTTTTATAATAACTGTAGCTTCAGTTCTTCGTTTCAAATTTTCATATCGACTCTTGTAAGTTATACTGTTGGTCAAAATAATTGAACAGCATAAATTTTATGTGATTCAACTGATTATTAGCAATGTCCTCAAACTTCTAGTCCAAGACCAAATAAAAATCATAACAGCGGGTATTTTTTTATTTATTGCTGACTTCCGAGATCACCCTTCTAGTATTTGTCTATTATGCATGATGAGTTCTGCAGGCATTTAGAAAATATCATACATATTTAAGAGACATTTGCTTCCATTTCTATTTTAAAATATTTTCTGGGGCCACTGAGATGACTCAGCAGATAAAGATACTTGCCACCAAGCATGGTGAGTTTGATGCCCGGGACCCACATGGTGAAAGAAGAAAACCAATGCCTGTGAAATGTCTGTGAACCTACACACATACACTCACACACACACACACACAGTTTTTTTTAAGTTCTTAACATATTTATATTTTCAAAATATTTTCATTTCAAACAATCTACATATCTACATTTCTGAGAAAAATCTGCACAGCATAAATATGTTCATGTATCAACAATTCTTAAAGTATTGACAGTCTTTCTTTCCCTTCCTCTTTCTCTTTCCACATATCAACTCTGGGTTCAGGCTGCTAAGTACATTTAGGGTCTTCCCCTCTCTGATCATACTTATCACAGCATATTTTTTTTTCTTCTTCATGTAGCCTCTGTCTTAATTTGGAACCTATGTTATAATGGCCTGATAAAATTAACTGGGATCCTTTTCTACTCTGAATAGCTTTGCATCACGATTTTCAATTCCTCAAAGATTTGGAAGAAGATTTCTATTGACAGTTGGAATCAATGCTTCATTACCATTTAGGGAAGCCATAAATTTCTAATAATGGATTCACTTCTTTTTACAAGAATTTTCTATTTCTTTGCAAATTAATTGTTACATTATACTTTTCTAGAACTTTTCTTTGTTCAGTCTTTCAAATAAGCTGGCATGATTCATAATGCCCTTCACATAAAGGTTTAGAATCTCCATTCTTTGTGGATTCCCCAGCTTAGGATTCCTGAATCAAGTAGAGAAAATAAAAACCCTAGGATACAAGACCCATGGAGACAGAATCCTAGGGTATGTTTTTTCCTGACCAGAGCCCAGGATGTAAGTTAATGTCCTTGCTGTCTGCCTGTCCATGTCCAAGGGGGTGTTGCCTCTGCCCCATTTCACATCCCACCCTCACTGCACACTGCACATTCCCAGTTCCAACACCACCCTTTATGCAGTGGCATGTCTCACTTTATTCTGCACTAGGTGTTAAAACTTACACTCCCATTTCCTGAGATCTACAGTCTCCTCCCACCCACTGCAGCCAGCAGAAAATTAGATCTCATTCTTACCAATCTGATTTCCAGAAACCTTTTCATCTCTGGCATATACCAATTATTCTTTCTTTCTTGTAACTGCAGTTCTGAATTTTAAAAAATGCTGTGATTTTACAAAGGATTTCCAGTGCAGTAACAACAGCAGTCTTCAAACTACATATGTAAGGTGTAAAAGAAAGCAAAGAGTAGGATGGTTCTCACATAAACAGTGGAGTCCTGGAAGCTGAGTAACCGAGAACCAAGAAGCTTCAAACCCAGGAATACGCAGGAGGCTTCACCTAGCAAGGCACATTGTTGTTGAGACTTTATGGATATGTAGGGTTGTTCAACAGTGCTGGAGAGAAGGAAGAATGTAGGCTTGGGAACAAGTCAATTTTTACAGTTGTTGTATAAATTTTCTCACGGCGGGACCCAGCATTCAGCCTCCTCCCACCCCCAGGTTTGAATCGACTGAACGAATAGAGAATGTTCTTTAGAAAGATTAGTTTATTCCATGTTACTCACAAAACGTTCATCTCCAGAGGAAGTGGGAGGGAGGTTTCCTATGACGGATGATGCACTTTGATCACGGGAACCCTGGAGTGTGCGTCCAAGATGGATACCTCGTCCCATGTCCATCTCTCTTCTTCCCAGCCTCCCCTGTGTTTCCCTTAAGCCACTGGCTACTCAGTTGTCAGTCAGGCCAAAGTCCATCCCTCATAGTAGACATAGAGAAAACTGCTCTTTGCTTTCTTGTTTTCATGCTACAACAATGTAAATTTAAAGCAACTTCAAATGACAGCTATTTGAAGGAAAAAAACTAAGGAAAAATTCTAGGTAAAACAGAACACACCCACAGGAGGTAAGTAAAAACAGATCACTTAAATGAATGGGAAAACTCCACGGTCAAGGGCTTCCTGAAGAAGGGAGCCATTTATTCAGCTGAGTATAAACACCAAGATTATTTCAGATTAGTCATCCATCCCCAGAGAAAATGACTCCAGACTCTTCTTGAGTCTGTGTAATTGGTGATGTGACAAGAGGCTGGAGTGAAGTTGCTGGGTCTGCACTGGAAACTGTCCACTCCAGCACAACTGAGGGACAAGATGTCCTCAGACAGAAGGCTGATATCTGAGCAACAATGCTCATGGAAAGAAGGTCTCACCCAAGACGTGAACCAGCTCCTAGTATTGATGGAACTGCATCCTATCCCTACTCTGCAAACTGAATCAGGAACTATTCCTGAAGCTTATAAGAACTAAGGAGAAAGGCCTCGGTGCTTCACTTACAAATGTAGCTTTCATAGCTGGATTAGACCTGTGACGCAGTGGTGGAAGGAGTGGCAGGGCCAGGATCTTTTCTTATTCTTTAATTAGTAGAGGAAAATTAAAACACACATTAAAGTGGTTTCTTTTCTTCTCACTTTGGTCCAAAATTAGAGAGGGTGATGTAATAGTTTGTGAACCAAATCCTTCTTGAAAGAAGAGCATTATTGGGTGATCCTAAACAGATGAAAGGATCAGGGCCCATTCCTACGAAATAAACATGACTTAACACCAAACCCTTTGAACATTTGCATCCAGGGATGAACATCTTAATTACCTGACAAAAGGCCATTTAATCACTAAGATCTGAGCAAGTAGAGCAAGTATTGAAAATCTCTCACTGTCCAACTACTCTGCATATGAAGATGTCAGTGAAGGCCACTGAAGAATTGGGACTTTTTGTACTAAGCTCTAACTCTTCCAGTTGCCTGGGCAATAAATTCCCTGGGAGAAAATGCTAGAAGAAGAAAATTTCCTATAATTAAATATTTCTACACCGCTATAAGTAAAATTTCTAGATCCAAGTAGGGGTTTTCTTTTTTTGGCACATTTTCTACTTTTCCTGTCAAATTGTACTAGGAATCAGAGTTCATTCGAAATCAGTTTGGGTTCCTGAAGGAAGAGAGAATGCTATAGCAGCGATCTGATGTTTCTCGTTTCACCTTCTCCTCCAGACGGGAAGAAATCAGTGTGATCAAGAAGATTTAAGAAGCTGCTGCAGTAGACATAGATTACATAAAGGGAAGAAGTACAAAGACCTGGATTCTAGCCTTCTGCCATCTAACAATGGGCAACTTACTTAACCTATGTCCTCCAAAGGAAATGAAGATGGCAGTGCCATGTTGGTAACCCCACAAAAAGATGAGTGGGACTGTAGAGAGCAGCAAAGATGAAGATGTGAATGCTCAGGAGTGGGCCTTCAAGGCAAACTTCCTCCCCAGATCCTCCTTCACTTTCAGCCTACATTTGTGGAGCATTTGAAGGCTCAGTGATGGACACCCAAGAGAACATATACTGCATCATTGGCTTCGAGGAATTGCCATGAACCTTCATTATGCGTACAGGCAAAACACAAAGTGTGAAATGCTTTGCCAGAAAAAGAGAGAGAGAGAGAGAGAGAGAGAGAGAGGGAGCGCAAACCACAGGAGTCAAAGAGAGAGAGAACCACAGGAATTAAAAAGAAAGAGTAAGACCCCCCTGCCCTTCAGCATTTCTGAAACAATTTCTACCACATTTTAGCCCTATAGGATGATAACAAATGCTATACTCAGAAACATGTGAAACATATTTGGGAGAAAATGCCAAAAAAATATAGTAATCAATATATTTGGCAGTAAGACTTTTAAACTTTTAATATTCAAATCCACATTAGAGATCTCCAAAAGGGCACAAGACATTACTTGATTTATGAAGAGTTACATACAGGCCCCATCTTTATTGATGTTTTAATGCCACATCACTTGAGACTTAGTGCTACAGAGAAGAATTTCCTGGGGTTGTTTGTATACCACTTTTAATAAGATATAAAGGACATTTCATTGATCTCCTCCTCTCTGTCAACTGATGGCAGTTCATGGATTCATGGGAAAAGGGACAATTCAGAGTCAGGGCCATGTTATTTATTTTAAATCTTTCTAGGGGTATATTGGACTGTTTTGTGAGACTAGGGGGACAATGGTAGACTATGCAGAGGGCTGGGATATAGACAAAGATAAGAAAGGCATCCTGAGACGGTACCCCGAGCTGGAAGGAAAGGAAGGCTTTGCTCAGAATGAGAGTCAGGGGACAACAGAACCATGAATCTGGGATCCCTGAAGCTGCAAGTCAAGTTAACTGTAACACAGTGAAAAGGCAAGCCAGAAGATAATGTGCTGCAAGGTCAAGACAGTGTGAGTCTAGATCATTAAGAGATGACAAGAGTCTACACAACCATTTCACATTGGTGTGCTGTTGTCTTTTTATCTTTTGAGTGTGAGTGGTTTTTGTTTGCTTCATTTGTGTGTTTTTGAAGCAGGGTCTCTTGTACAAACTAGTTTTGAACTCAATAGCCAGGCATGGCTTTAAACTCCTGATCCTCCTTCCTCTACCTCCTGAGTGCTGATTTCAAGTATGTATGACCATGTACAATTTATGCAGTACTGAAGACTGAACCCAGGGCTTCATGCATGCTAAATAAGCACTCTACAGAAGTGCATCATCTGCCCTTGGTTTGTAACTCTACCACAAGCACTCTTGGGTGAGCTTGTCAATTCTTCCAGTATCTTTTCAAAGCACTTAAGATCAGAAAAAGTCCCTTCTATGTGCATGATTTCCTCCAGCCTCCTGTGTGCCTTGCTTTTCTTCATTCCAGATCCAAACATACCCCCCCCCCCGTAAACAGCTAATAAGCATGTTGCAGATAATCTCGGCGCCCTCTTTGACAATCTGAGCCCTGAACTGTTAAGTTGTGTCTTGTATCACCTGCCAGTCCTAACCTGGATCTGAAGTTTCTCACAAAATCAGAGTAAATTGATGAATGACAATCATCTGTGTGTAAAAAGAAGAAATTTGCCCTTTTCAAACTCTGTCTCTTTCCCTGTCTCCTCAAAAGCTGATGATCTTGATCCTCATTTCACCATGAAAACAACGAAGAGAAACTCTTCACATTCTACCAAACCTACTGAATTCTTCCTGTTAGCTGGAAGATCCCCAAGGTATTCAAAACATCCCTCCCACAAATTCATATTCCCCTTAAAGCGCTTCTGAAGTTACCTAAACTCACTGTTCTGATTTCTCTTCCACTTCTTCATAAACTTACATGCATCAGTTCTTTCCCCACAATCCCAATGAAGCATCTCTCAGGGTTATGATCCTGTGAGTCCTCAGTCCTCTTGGTACCCACTCTCAGCAGCTTTGCCATTGCCTCTGTCAAGACATCATCTTCTGCTGCTTCTCCTTCTGTGCCTCTAGGCAGAGCTTTTCAGTTCTTCTGGTCCCTCCTGGTCTTTCTGACCAATGTTTCCTTAACCTCCTGAATTTTTCTCTAATTACTCTAATAGTTATTGATTAAAGAAGTTGCTAGGAATTCTAACCATAATTGTTGATTTGTATATTTCTCCCATCAGAATTTTCATATGTACTTAAAACTTGTGCTATTTATCACATAAGTATGTATCATTGCTATGTCTTCCTCACTAATTGGTCCTGATTTAGCCCTGTAAATAGTCCTTGTCTTCCTTCTATTTGGCATACTATTATAATTGCTCTAGATTTCTTATAATTATTTCATCTGATATATTTCATCCCATTATTTCACTTTCAATTTATCTGTGACCTTCTATTTATGCCTCATGTAAATAATATAACTAATGAGTTTTTAATCTGATCTGACAATCTCTGAGGGTTTTTTTTTTTGTAATGTTGAGCCCGTTACGTTTTTAAATCTTTTTTAGAAATTTACTTTTAGTTCATATGAGTGTTTTGCTGGTATGCATATATATATGTAACACATGCATGACTATTGCCCACAGAGGCCAGAAGAGGGTGTAGGAAAGGGAGTTTCAAATGGTTGTAAGCGCCATGTACATTCTGGGAACCAAACCAAGGTCTTTTGCAAGAGCAGTGTCCTAATTTGTTCTGTTGACGTGATAAAATACTGGCCAATAGCAAATTGGAGAGAAAAAGGGTTTATTTGACTTACAGGTTATAGTCCATCCTTAAGAGTTAGGGATAGGAACCTGGAGTCAGAAACTGAAAGAGTACTGCTTACTGACTAGATTCCTGACTTGCTCAGCTACCATTCTTACATAGCCTAGACCCACCCACGTAGGAGTGGCACCGCCCACACTGGACTGGACCCTCACACATCAATTAGCAGTTAAGAAAATGCCCAACAGACACACCCACTGGCCAGTCACTGAAGGAACTTCCTCAGCTGAGATTTCCTCTTCCCAGGTATGTCCAGGTTCATGTCAAGTTGCCAAATATAAACCACATGAGGGAAAGTACTCTTGCCTGCTGAGCCATCTCTTCACTCCCACCCCATTTACATCTAAGATATGATAGTTTCATTTACTGTCATAAAATTGTCTCTATCTTTATCTGCTTTAAAGCTCTGTATTTTCATATTTTTATAGTAATTTTACTATGAAATTTTAGTTCTTTTGGCTTTTTCCATTATTTAGTAATTGTTATTGGGATATGATTTGTACCCTAAGGCATCTTGTGATGATTAATGTTGTACCCTTGTATTTTAAAAATCTGACAAATTATTGCACATACCCATAAACTTTTTGTCATCATACATATTATATCTACTTATTACATAATACATATATGTTTTGTGTGTATGTATATATGACACATGTAGTTTTAAAGCATAATCTCACCTTAAAAGAAACAAAGTAATTTATGTTTTTCCATTCCTTTATTGTTTCTGTGCTCTTTATAAATGCCTAGAGAGTCAAAGAACTTCTGTTTTATTGTAAAGTGATTCTGCTAGCAATGAATTCTGTATACTTCATCTGGAATTATTTTTCATCCCTTCAAATTTGAAGGAAAATGAAAAATTCTGTACTGAACTATCATTGCTTAGTAAATACACCATTTTGTGTTCTTCTGGACCCCACTGTTCATGATAAAAGGTGGCCTACCATTTATATTGTTGTTCTCCTGTGTATAATAGGCTGTATTTTTCATGTGGTTCTTTCTGAATTGTATTTTAAGTTTGATTTTACACAGTCTGCCTATTGTGTCTGGCTTGGTGCTCTTCGTATTTTTCATGTGTGAAGTTCGCTGAGCCTCTTGAGTCTGTCACGTTCGGTATTATCACCAAATATGTGGACTCTGTCCTTGTTTCTTTAAGTACATTTTGTCCCATTCCCTTCCTTCTGACTCTCTAGGTAAGATTTATTAGGTTGTTAATATTTTATATTTCCCGGACGTTGTCTTCATTTTGTTATATTTATGTTAATCTATCTTCAAATTAGTCATGATCTTATGCTTTGTTAATAAGAGTCTATCACTTAATCATAAAGAGTTTTTTCTTAATCCTGAAGTTTGTTATCCTCCTCAGCACACACCATTGCTGTTTCTTTACTGACAGTCTAAAGTACTTAAGGGACTCTCTGTACTCAATCTCTCTGAAACTTCAGTATCTCTTATCCTGTTCTTTGATGTCACTATTGGGCTTTTGACTCACAGTGTGAAGTCTCTGCTGGGCCTCATGAAGTCTTTCCCTATAGTTGATCAGTTCATTTCATGCCCAAAGACCTGTGTTATCTAAACCTTTGTCCAAGTAACTACACTGTAAAATGTCCGTATCAATTTCTTAGATACTCACCTCAAGATTCTGTACAGCTTTCTCTTCTTTGCTATGCTACACTGCAAACTGCAACTTTCCCAGCACCCTAAAACTCCAATCTTTGAATCCTCAGCTTGGAGAGAATGCTGCTCCACTGAGACCCATCTTGCCTGAGAATGTGTTTCTAGACCAAAGACCCAGGGCAGTCATGGTGCTTGGCTTGCATGTTTCTCTTCTCTCAAGGATCTTTATCCTGTACAGCTTATTATTCAATGCCTCATATATTTTGTTCAGTTTGACAGTTGTTTTCAGTTGGAAGCAAAAGTCCAATGCCAGTTACTCTATCACGGTTGGAAGCAAAGTACCCAATGACTTTGGTACTCAAAATTCTACACCCAGTCATCCTATCATTTATGTATAACACCAACTAAAATTTTCATTTGGACTTATTTATTTGTACATGTATGTGTTCAGATGCATGAACACATATAAGTGCCCATAGAGACCAGAACAGGGCATCATATCCCCTGCAATCTGAGTCAGAGATTTAAAAGGAAAGCTCTGAAATAAACATACTGAATTCTTCTTATGTGCATTTGAAATTTCACTGGGTTCCGTACGTGACTTTAGCCTAGTTCTCTCACTAGAACAATTAGAGAAACTTCTGCATTTTTCTGATGGTCATGGAGCTAGGCCATTGCTACAGTCATCACTATTGCCCTGAGAGGGTCCAGGGGCATGGGTACTTCCCCTTATGCATATTGCTAATATTGCATGGATCTACATGTCTCTGCCCCACTAAACTTCCTTGTTACTAAATAAGTGACAAGAAGCCATGGGGCCCAGCCAGCACCCACAAATGTACAACCTAGACAGAATAGAGGTTGATGCAGAGTAAACTTAGACCAGTGGGTATCATGTCCAGAAAACACCATGTTCCCTTTTATTGAAAATAGATGATTATATAGAAATGCAGAATTTTCTTTCTGCCTTTCTGATGATGGCTTTTTAGAAAAGACAATCAGCTTGCTGTGACTCTCAGACAAGTTCTGCAACACACTCCCTATACTTACTTAATCTCCCTACTCCAAATTTGTTAATACCTGCTTCACATCATTGCATTTTTCCAGCCAGACCTTTGCACATCATAGTTAGATGACACAGAGCTAAAAGCTGAGGACATATTCAAACAAAGGCCTTGTAAGGAAGGAAGCATGTAAATGCATGTTTCCATAGCTATAATGTAGATGAATCAAATTTGAGTCATTCTAGCCACAGGTAAAGAAAAAATACCTCTGGTCGCTTAAAAAAAATGACAAAGAAAATTTGTAAAAGAGAGCAAAACAGAAAACAAAAAAGAAAGCAGATAAAAAGAATATTCAATCAAAATGCTACAACAGGATGAATTTTCTAAGTGTTGACCCAGTGCAGATGATGGCCTTGAGACTAAGTGGTTGGATCAAACCAGACACAGACCAGTAGCCTACACTGAGGGAAATAAAAATTAACCAAATAATTCAATAAGCCCCACATAATTGTTATGAAAGTCACTTATCCTTAGTGAGAGGATCTAATCCAGCCTCCTTAGGCAGCAAGGGCTTCCATACAGCTATCATTCAAAGACCTGAAAGTTAGCAAAAGTGGACCTACAAAGAGCTAGCCTGAGCAAACACTGAGCCTTAGAGAAAGTAGAGGACTCCAGCTGAAGGAAATGAAGGGTGGTTGGAGTCCACAGGGGCTGGAGCTGAGGACAGGAGCAGGTGTATACACTGAAGGGACTTGCCAATGAGAGATCAGGAACTCCTGAAAGGACTTCTGTGGCGGTTTGAATGAGAATGTCCCATAGGCTTCAAGTATTTGGACAGCTAGGGGTGCTGTTTTGGAGGTCTCGGGAGGTGTGACCTTACTAGAGGAAGCACGTCACTGGGGGCAAGCTCGGAGCTTAAGCTTTACTGGAATTTCAGTTGCTCACTGCTCCCTGAGCCTCCTTGAAGATGTGAGTGCTTGGCAATCTGCTCCTGCTCTGGTCACCTCACCACGCCTCCCCGCCATGACAGACAATAATCCCTCTGGAACCTGGAACCATAAGCTCAAATAAACTTTTCCTTCTATAAGTTGCTTTGTCAGTGTTTTGGCAGAGCAAATCAGAAAAGCAGCTACTACAACTTCATAGAATGAAAACTTTTTAAGTAACATGTAGTGAAATTCTTGGAGAACTTAAAATTGTTCCAGTGTTCATGGAACATAAATGCATAATATTAAGAATAAAGAAAAGAAGTTATACCTAGTGTAAAATATGCATGCATACATTACATGAACATGAAAATGAAGATATAGCATACAAATGTAAAACGTGGCATAAAGTAAAAAAAAAAGATTTCCTATGAAAATATGAACTATAGCTAAGTTTTTAAATGAAGAAACGGCACAGTTCAATGCAAGCCACAAAACGGGAAGAATTATCCTCAAATTTGTTATGGGTCTGATCTAGATGATCTGATGAAGATTTTATTTGATAAGTTAATGTTTAGATTATTTCTCCTTAGTGGAATTTATCAAAGATTGCCACATACCTCTTGATGAAGGAAATGGTGCTATAAAAAGCCATGAGGAAGTAATGCAGAGCTGTCGCCCCTATCAGAATAGATGCAGAGTATCTACAGCAGAATGGGTGTAAAGTCATGCTGAACAGTTCAACAGAACCTAGCAGCATATAAAAATAATACCCAGGAAATAAGGAGTCAGTTTAGTGCAAAAATAGATTTACTGCACAGCAGTATGACTATACTAACTGCCGCAGAAGTGCATGCTTAAAGTGGTTAAACATAACTTTATGTTATGCATATTTAACAAAACAAAAATATTAAGCCCATTAACTATTAATATTAATTGTTAGTCTGATGGAAAACTACAAAAACTCAGTAGCTACTAGTATTTTAATAAAGGTAATGACTATATTTTGAAATACTATAACAAGAGAATTATCAAAAATTACTTTTTATCCTGATAAAACACAGTTATCTATCAATCCAACAGTCAGCATCAGGCTCTATGGTCAAATTAGGAAAAGCATTTTTATTATGATTAATGAAAAAAGAACAACTATATTAATTAGCATTAATAACATTTTGGGATTGCTAGCCAGTGAAATTAGGCTGAACAAAAATTAAACAAAATGTGTTTATATGCATTGAAAGGGATTTCAGAAGTTGTAATTGCACACTTGAAGCATAAAACTTAACAGAAAAGTGTTGTAGCAGGTATTCTTTTAAACGGGGTGTGATGGTGCATGCCTTTAATCTGGCACTTGGGAGGCAGAGACAGATGGGTCTCTGTGAGATCTACATACCAGTCTATATAACATGTTCCAGGCCAGCTTGGGCTACAGGGAGACCCTGTCTCAAAAAAGATTTTTTTAAAGTGTTATTCTTTTTAATTAATTTTAAATATTTATTAATTTTAGTTTATGCATATGTGTATATTGCCTGCACATGTGTAAGTGCACCCATGTTGTGCAGTGTCTCCACAAATGTCAGAAGAGGGCAATGGATCCCTTGCAACTGGAGTTATGGATGGTTGTTTACAGTCATATGGGTGCTGAGAATTGAACCTGGATCCTCAGCAAGAGTAGCTACTGCTCTTAACTGCTGAGTCATCTCTCCAGCCCCTGATTTTTATCTTTTATGTATATAAGTGTTTTGCCTGCATATATGTAAGTTCAACCAGGTGTGCAATGCCCAAGGAGGTCAGAAGAGGACATCAGATCCACTGGAACTGGAGTTACGAGCAGCTGTTACCTGTCATGTGGGTGATAGGAACGAAACCCCGGTCCTCTGGAAAAGCAGCCAGTGTTCTTAACCCCTGAGTCATCTCTCCAGCCCCACAGCAAGAGATCTTAGCAGAGTGATTATTTTAAAAATAAATATACAATTAACCAGTTAATGATTTAACATACAAGAGACATTCAAAATCAAAACAAAGCCATAAAGCCTCTAAATCTGAAACCTAAACAAAACCTTACAAGAACTACAGATCTCAAATAACTTAAAAGCATCAATGATATAAAAGACTATTTAAAATACAAATTAACTTTCAAAATATATCATTCAATATTCACAAAGCATAGATATGTTTGATATATAAAATTTAAATAATCTAATATAATTGGATGTACAAATGGAAATATAAAATATATTTTGTTCATATAGTAAAATGGCTTTTAAAATAAAAATCACATGTTTAAATGTTTTAAGATAGAGAAGGACTAGAAAACCTAAATTAGGAAGTTAAAGCTCTCAGAGTGTGGCCCTCCAGAAGTATCAGGCACTTTCATGGGGGTAATGTCCCTCCATGCACCTGTAGACCTTCTGTAGATATTCAGATTGGTGAAACATTTCAGTGTCATAAGTGCTGTGTAGTGAATCATATTTTTTGTCCAAGGTGTCCACACACTTTATACACACCCAACCCATCAGTCACTCGGCAGCCTTCTCATTTACAATATAAACTACTGTTGTATCACAGGGCTTATGTCAGGAAACATTTGTTTTACTTAATAATAACCCCCAAACACAAGAGTAATGATGCTGATAATCCATATATGACAAAGAGAAACCATGAAGTGCTTACTTCCCATTGAAAGGGTAACATTTTCAGTAAGGAAAGAAAATAATCATAATCTGAGGTTAAGATTTGCAGTGCAGGGGTGAAGAGAAGGCTCAGCAGTTAAGAGCACTGGCTACTCTCCCAGGGGAACTGGAGTCAGTTCCCAGCACTTACATGGCAGCTAACAAACATCAGTAACTCCAGTTCCTGAGAATCTGATGTGATGTCCTCTTCTTGCCTCTGTAGTCACTGCATGCACAGGTGCATTTACATACATGCAGGCAAAACACACTTACACACAAAATAAAAATAAATAAATCAAAAACATCTTTAAAGATCTGCCATGTAATAAGATATTTTGAGAGAAACTATATCCTCATAACTTTTACTACAATATATTATCATAATCATATTATTAGATAGTGTTGCTAATCTTCCCATGCAGCTAACTTATAAATTAAGTATTTATATGTAGGGGAAAACATAGTATATACAAGGTTTGATTCTATCAGTAGTTTCAGGTAGAGAGATTAGAACAAATGCTCTGAAGATTGAGAGAGATAACTACAAATTACAGAGTTCAAGCTCTATGCTGACAACAGCTTTAATATCAAAGACTATTTTCTTTCACATAAAATGAGAACAAGTAATAATTCCTCACTGTCAGGGCTTTTGTGAGAACCAGATGGGACAAAGCAATTCAGAACATTGGGTAATCTGTAAATCATGTCATCAGAGGATTTGCTTCTAATCCTTCTGGTCATCCTTAACAAATATCTCAGATCTTAGCACACAGTAAGCGCTCAATAAATACTTAAAATTCTTTTCTTATACCTCCTAGATGACTTAAATAAAGCCAAAACCTACCAAATAGAATTATGTTAAATCTTGCTCTTAAATTTTCCGTTACTGATTTACTTTCATTTCTCTCCCCATCACCATCAATTCAAATCATCATATTTTTTCTTTTCTCCAAAAGTTGTATGAAAAGAAAAAGGCAGAGAAATGTGTGCACAATTTTTTAAAGTATGTGATCTGATAGGGTGACAATTTCTATAAAGCAGAGCTGAAATATAGCAACTACGTGCCACAAATGATCGGACCTTCCTCAATCCAGTCCCTTATATGAATCCTTGAATTGCTTTCACTTTATTGTTCTAGTGAGCCAGAAGCTTCTAAACTGATATCCCCCATCATCTTCAACAGGGACAGAAGATGGAAAAGACATTTCTTTAATAAACATTTGGTTGGAAAAGTTTTTTTTTTCTCCTCCCCCATCAAATGGTTTCTAGCATCTAAACAGAAAGGGGACTCACTCCTGTAATTTGTCCAAACCACGATATCTTGACATGACAGACAACGATAACATACAATTTGCTTTTCAGAAATAGAGTTCTGTCTCCAAGTGCAAAGAAGGGATTACTGAATTGGCTTGTGAGAAATCAAAAGATGGGGGAGAATTATTTAGTCTCCCAGCATGACAGAAAAAAATTAACTGTTGCAAAAGTTGAGCCCTATCGTAGGTCACAGTTAAGTCTTGTTTCAAAGGCATTTTAAAAACTTATTCTAATTATATTGCCTTTTCTAAAGTTTTGTAGTTTGATTATATTTAGGAGCCTGACTGTACTCTCAGAAATGTCAGAAAATGAACATAAGACACTGCATATTGTAGCACAACATTCTCTCTCTTTCTTTGGTTCAGCATTTTTAGGTAATTATAGGCTCATATGCACTAGGAAGATTAGAGATATATGCTGTCTTTAATCAGTTTCTTTCAGTGGTAATATCTTGCAAAAACTGTAGCATAATATCATGAGCAATATATTCATGTTGATATACTCTACCGATATTATGTAGACTTCTCTGGTGTATTTAGTCCTACTGTGAAATTTTATCACATGTTTAGGTTCACATGTGTTCCTCTTAGTTGAGAAGCATTTGAAAATATAGACAACACTGTAGTTTAACTGTTCACCATTAGAAAAATCTTGGTTGCTCCCCTTGGGGAAATATTAAAAAGAAAATTGTTAAGACTTCCTTGTAGGACAGCAGATATCTAGAAACTGCCCCCAGTTAACAAGTCAGTATAAGACTAGTCCAAAGACAGAACTAGAGCGGGCTTTGGAAACTCACAAAGGCAGAGATGGAATGCTAAAATGTGTCAGGAAAATGTTGGAAGACCCACAATAAAGAAGTCAAGCTGGTCACATTTCTAGTCCTGAAGCTCTCCAGAGGGAGGGGATGAAGCCAGGCAAACCATGCTGAAAAGAGCCTGAGGTCCCTCCTTCAGGGCATACCAATAGCCTTCACAAGTCTCAAATCCAACTGTAAGCTTTGGTGAGACAGTGATTCCCCCAGTAGACACAGAAGCAGTGGAAGAGAGTCCCATTCTGTCACTCTACATGTCTCAGAGGGTAACAGCCAGGCACCATCTTCAAAGGGAATATACTGTGGAAACTGACCTACACTGAGAACAGAGAACACCCACTGGTCAGGGGAGAGATTGCCCTGAGAATCAGGTATGGAGAGTGGGAAGAACAGGTGCTGAAAGCTGAAAGTCAAAGCCCACAGGAGGCTCCACTCAGGCAGTAAAGTGCAAAACCGTGCCTCCAGGGGCTGTGGCCAAGCATAGAATGGCAATGGAAGTCAACAGGTTCATCAACCCCTAGAGCCACCTATCTGCTGTTCGTTGTTGTAGCGCCCAACAACTCTGAAGTACATCCCTCAAGCACAGGTCCTCCCCGGCACGGACACAGAGCTGCGCATGCTCCCCACACTCCCAATGCATTTGAGAGACCATTAGGCACCCCCAGAAGTGTGACCTGTGGCATTTCCAGGGTGAAAACATGGTTTTTAATTCAGCTATTGAATTTATATAATTTTGCTTTTGGTCGTTCTCATTGCTGGGAAATCTTTTGAGGGTTTTTTGTTTTGTTTTTACCTTTTAGAACTTTTCTAATCTCCCTTCTATAACATTCTCCTCTCCTCTTTAATTTTTTTTTAACTTTTTTATTTAGCTTTGTTTCTCCTCAACTTTCCTGTTTCTCTGCTCTCTTCTTTTATACCATTCATTTATTATCTTCACATTCATCCTATGTGCTAGTCAGGGTTCTCTAGAGGAATAGAAACAGCAAAGTTAATCTATAATAAATAAGGGTTTTGTTAGATTAGCTTACATGAGACAGAGTAGTCCAACAGGAGCTGTCTGCATGCTGGAGAGGATCAGAGCCCCATAACTGCTCAGTTCAAAAGACTAGATAACAGAGCCCTCTTGATCTAGTGCTGAAGAATTGGAGGATATCTGGAGAGCTTGATGGTGTTTGCTCCACAATAGAAGACTGCAGAAACAGCTTCTTATGACAGTAGTAGTGTAATAAAGAGTAGATGTCCTTACCACCAAAGAGTGGAAGCAGGCAGGCCACAGTAGCCCAGCTTCCCCACGCCTCTTATATCTGGGCTAAAAACAGCACAGAAGGAAAAAAAAATCATCAAAAAATTAGAGATGGAAAAAACTTAAATCAAAATGTTGAAATGGAGCATATGGAACTCAATGAATCAGATAAAAAAAAATCACAATGAAAACATCAACAGTAGACTTGACTAAGCAGAAGAAAGTCTAACAGGGGACAAGGACAGGACTGAGGAAATGCAACATTCGATTATTTTGCAAACCAAAATCTGCAAGTATCGTAGGATACAACCAATCCTGAATCCATAGATCAAAACAAAAGCTGAGATAAAAGTTACAGAAAAACTATTCATTGAGAATATCACTGTAATTCTCAAATCTGGGAAAAGACACGGAACTCAAACCACAAAAGCATTTAGAGTCCCAAATATGCTTGACCAGAAAAGAATCGGTTTATGGTGCATACTCAAGATATCAAAAATACAAAGCAAAGAAACCATGTTAAAAAGCTACAAGGGGAAAGTACCAACTTACCAACAAATTTCGAAATGACAGAATAACATCAAATCTCTCACCAGCAACCACAAAGTCAGTAAAATGCAGACTGCTGTTACTTCAAGCTCCAAAGTAAACAATTACCAACCAAGACTGCTGTCGTCGGCACATTTTCTTTTTATCTTTTTTGTTTTGTTTGTTTTGGGGCCTTGGGAGGTGGGGTGTTTGGTGTTTTTTATTTTTGTTTTTGTTTTGATACAGTGTCCCACTGTAGCCCCAACTGGCCTAAAACACCATGTAGATGAGGCTGGCTGGCCTAGATCTCACAGAGATCCACCTGCTTTTGCCTCCTGAGTGCTGGGATGATTAAAGGCATGAGCCACCACACCAGCTACATTATCACTTTTGAAATAATGGAAAAATAAGTACATTCCAAATAAAACACAAAATAAGACCATTCATGAACTCCTGGTTTACAGAGAGAGTTCCAGGGTAGCTGGGGCTACAGGAAGACAGGGAGATTCTATCTCAAAAAAAGAAAAGAAAATCCAAAAGTAATAAAATAAATAAATGCAACAAATACTTTTGTATAAAGACAGATTTTCATTTCTTTATGATAAATGTCCCAAAGTACAGAGTTTAGCCAATTGGAAAATGTACTTTGAGTTTTATCTAAAAAAGAGAGTTGTTTCCAGAGCATTCAGAATACTGTATATCCCTCCATCTCTGCATAAAGTGCCCAGGTCACCATTACTAGTGCTTGGCACTATCCTTGTTTTTGCCTTGGGTACTTTACAGATCAGTACTGAGGCAGGACTGGCTGGTGTCCAGTGTCAGCAGCAGTGAATGCCGGTGTTTCCTTTCCCTCGGATGCCATGCTGCCACTCTCCCGTGCTTGCCTTCCTGCACTGCTTGAGCATTTTTCTTTAAAATTCACATTAATTTAGTCATCATATATTTACATATGGAAGTATCTATAGTTTTATGACAGTGGACTTACTTGCTAAAACATGCATACATGACTTATTATGGTCTGTGGACACCAGTGTCTGGGCACTGGGAATGAAGTGGGGGATCTTACTTCCCTTTAGGGATACCTCATCTAGCCCCACTTTCTGTTTTTCAGGAAGTTCTGGGGATTCAAACCCAGGGCCTCAAGCATTCTAAGCAAGTGCTCTACCACCAAGTTACAGCCCCAGCTCACCTCCACCATTCAGTATCACTAGTTTAAGCTTTACAATGACAATTCTGGCTTCAATTTTTATATACGATTTGTAGAACACAAAGGCTTTCTTCTGTTTACCCACATACATGATCTTTCCTTCCTTCTGCCTTCCTTCTTGGTGCTCCTAAACTCTCATAGCTATTTTCAAGGACATTTTTAAAATATGTATTTAATGTGTATAAGTGTTTTTGCCTGCATGAATGTAAGTGCACCCATGCCATGCAATTCCCATAGAAGCCAGAAGAGGGTGTCAGATCCCCTGGAACTGGAGCCACAGATGGCTGCTAGCTACCATATGGGTGCTAAGAATTTAACCTGGAGCCTCTCAACTGCAGAGCCATTCTTCCAGGCCCTCAAGAACTGTTTGGAGGGGGACCATAGACCAGAAGTGGACCTGGCAGCCCACCTCCCCTGTACACGGGTATGCCTTAGTTATTTGCATTTCCAGGGCCTGTAGTTATACCTAGTAGTAAAGAAAAGAGGAAATGATTTTCCGCCATCTCTTTGCCCTCAGCATCATTTTTAAACCAAATCTTAAGTTAGCAAGCAGGAGATGGCACAGAGATGAACTGTAGAATAGCTTGCTTTTCCCTGTGTTACATTTTCTATGTTTATATGTAAGTATATTTGTTCATGAACAACAAATATTTAAAAATTTAAAGAATCCCTATAAAACCTTACATTTCTAGATTGCCTAAAATATCAGATCTGGCTACCTGTGCCTGAATATGTTCCCAATTATCTTAAAGAGAAACAACCATCTAGTGACAAGACACACACAACATACTCCTTTTCCTCAGGTCAGGTTTCTTATTTAAATCACCAGTCTGTCTCCCTGAGTTAACAAAGCCTGACTTAGCTCACTGATGAAGAATCACCAGGCTGATCATTGCATTTTACAAATGCTTTCCCACAAATTCTTTTATTTCAGCCTTACCATTAAAAACAAGCACTTTTAATCCTAATTCTAAATAATATTTTCTCTTAGTAGCATTTGAGGAAAACCTAGCTTGCAACACGAGGATAAGACTCCCCAAGGTCACAGCACTACACAAAGAAGAGTGGGGATCACACTTCATGTTTTTTGTCCAGCCCAGAATATGTTAATCTTCCCTACAGCAGACAAGGCCTGAGACCATCCACAGCAATAGCACACTGCTTTGATGTGTGAAGGTCCTTTTATTGAAAGATTTTCATGGATTCCCTCAGCTGTCATTCATTTCCACCCACACTGGGTACTTACTCTGTCAAGCCAATCAAACATAAAATCTAAACAGAGATGCAAATCACATGGAGGCAAACCCGAATGTGACCTTTCCAATTAGTGTCTATTAAGTTTGAGGCAGACTGCTTTGCCACTCTGAGTTGGTACATGTTCTCCCACGCCTGCCAACTCTAAACATAGACTAGGAGGCCACACCAACATACTTCCAGTCAGGGAGGGAAAGGAAAACATGTCACTAAACAAAAAATGTCTTAGTAGTATAGATCTGTATGGAGAAGAGTTATTGAAGTGCAGAAAAATTTGAGACAGTTAAGACTTCATGATTTATCTTGTAGTCTCTACTGCCTATAAAAATGTGACCTTTGACAAAACTACTGGGAGAAGAGAAGGAACCAGAAGCATCAGAAATGCCATGAATAAGGCCTCCCTGGGCATGATCTTCTTGATGCCATTGCCACAAACCCAGTCGAATGACAGGTTTTCCCAAGAGACAGATAAAAAACAACCTCATCCCTGAAAGCATATAGTAAGCCCAAGCCAAAGAAAATGAATAGCGAGGCTCCAACAGACAAGAGAGAGAGTTCTGCCCAAAGAGGGAGAATGTCTACTCAAGCTGAATCAGAGGAGAGACAGCAAATGAAAGGTTAGAAGCAGCAGCTATCAGGAAAATAGTTCAGGCAGCATTGAGGTTTGGAGTCATAGCCACAGATTCTGGGATACTCAGCCCTATATTAACTTCTTGAGAATGGCAGGCTAGGGCCCACTTAGGCTGGAAGACTGAGGCAGTAGGAATGCTCTGTATCTTCTAAGGTCAGGATCCAACACCTTTCCCTACAGCCTCAGATGCTGGGCTGGACAGACTTGAGCTGTGAACTCCAGAGGAGAATTCTAGCTGAGCTCACCCTTCAAACTAGAAGTCGACTGGACAAATGAATCCCGGTCATTCTACCCATTCTACACATCCTAGGTTTCTGAATTCATCCCAAATGAGACCTCAGGTAGGAAAAGAGACAGCCCTTCTATGTTCTATTCTCCCTGACTTCTGGGTGTATGGAGTCTGCATTACTGACTTCTGGATGTATGGAGTCTGCATTACTGACTTCTGGGTGTATGGAGTCTGCATTACTTACCTTTTTTGTTGATGCAACAAAATGCCTAACAAGAAGCAATTTAAGGAAAGAAGGGTTTGTTCTGGCTTAAACTTCAAGGAGATATTCGTATATTGTTGCATTCTGGGATTCAGGGATTTCTTAGTAACCAGTTTTCCAGTGATGAATTTTGTTGGTGGTCTTAATTATGATACCAGTGGGTCTTGGACCCTATCTAGTTCTCAAGTGGTCTCTTGTGACAGGATCCATACTGAATGGAATGGAAAATGGGCCAGTGACATGAAGTAGATACAGTTAGGATTCAGGTACCGTCTAGACACCACATAGTTGAGGGACTATTTCCCTGTTGTACAACTGTATTTGTTCCTAGAGAGTTACCAAGTATTTCTTTCATGAAAGGAGTTAAGCCATTATTGTAAGGATAAGCTCTATTTTAATGTGTCAAATTGCCTCTGTGCTGAGGGGGACTCCTCCTATGGAAATCTCCAAGTTTACATGCATCATGTGGTCAAGTGGCAGATATAAATGTCCTTGAACATGTTTGAGTGGGCCTTAATGCTATTATCAACTGTGTAAGCATGAGACAGCTCATACTATACATATATACTTGCCTTTTAATACTACATTTATTTGTGTGTATGAGTGGCTATCTGTGTGAGCGCACATGTGTGTGGATGGAAATATGCCACAGCACACATCTGGAGGTCAGAAGATAACTTGCAGGAGTCAGTTCTCTCCTTCTGCCATGAGGTTTCTGGGGATTGAACTCAGGTCATCAGGCTTGGCAATAATCACCTTTACTCACTGCACCATCTCACTGGTCTAGTTGTTATTATTAAGTCGCTAAATTTGGGGTTGTTTGTTGTGCATCAGTCATCAAAGGGTGAAAATAAAAGGCATAATGGAGGAGAAAGAGGCACATTTAGCTTAGAGCCTTTGTAGGAAGGAGAGTTAAGCATGACCCAAGAACGCAGCCAAAATATAAAGAGGAAAATCAATGGAAAGAAACAACATTAGCTTCTAAGGGCTATTAGTCTATGCTGCAAAACCGATTCTCAGTGCCAGCAACACATATAAACCACTATAATCACATTAATCATTATAATCACATTAATCAGCATGAGATTATTCTTCAGGGAAATGCCAAATGGCCTTTCTATATTGTTTTTCTTCTCTACAAAAGAGATAGTTTACCCTGTGCAGCCCCTCTTCAACTCGCCTCACAAAGCCCCCTGGTGAAAGTTCTACAGGACACCAGCTTATCAGAAAGCTGGAATTCACTACCCTTGTAGGTGTTCAGGGACTTGTTTCTGGTAAGTCCTCAGGTCCCAGAGTTTTTCCATACCTTGAGGGCTCAGACCAGCTGATGCTTTGTCTAGCACTGCAGCTTGGAACAAGCATCCTTATGCCTTAGACCCCAGCACTGAACTGAGGTCTGCTCTTCAGCTGCTTGCACAAGACCCTGTCTCACAAGTCCCTGGCTTCTATCTTGCATACAGCAGATATACCACCTGGCCCACAGGTCTGCAGAGCCAAGCCCAAGTGCCCCTTCTTTTTGGCCTGACTATAGAGAAGGTGACTGGTTACCCCATATTACAAAATTGTTCTGAAGCTCTATTAGTCCTGTAGGTCCCAGTTTCAGAGTGCTCTGGCTCCACCAAGGCCCCACCTAACTAGCAACAAAGTCTCCTGTGTTATCACAGCTCTTGCAGAAAGTGCAGTATTCTTACAATAGACCAAACATTACCCACCCGGATCCATTGTGAAAACTCTTTGCTTTCAAGTACTTCCTCCCATGATTCCCCCAAACACCACTAAGGAAGGTCAGAGTCTCATGCCAGCTCATTCTTCCTAGATTTACTCATGCAAAGCAAGCCTTTCTCTGTGGAGCTGTTTGTCTAAGTGGGGCATTTGCTTCAGATTGCTAGTTATACCTGTGGAGCTGAGCCCTAGCTTACTCAGCTCTGGGACTACAAGAAAGACTTAATGGACCTCAAAGTCTAACAGGTTGGCAGTTTAAGCAGAAATTTCCAAATTTGCAGAAGAACAGCTTTGTCAGTTTTAATTTCTAGAAGGGAGAACAGAGCAGAAGAAAGCCAGGGTAACTAGTCCCTGAGTGAAGGTTAAGGAGCAACACCTACAAGGGGCATAGGTGGCAGAAGGTACTCTCAGCCAAAACTAAGCATCAGAGAAACACTCAACAATGGACTCCCTTTTTCTCCCAGAAAGTAGGAAACAGCAGGTCTGAGGGATGGGAGGAGAATCTCGGAGCCTTGATTGAGCCCCATTGTGGAACTGTCTGAGAAGATTGCACAGCTGGGCTAAGTGTTGTATTCAGAAAAGCACATGATGGGCAGTGCTTTTGTCCCGGGGACACTCCAGTCCGCATGGAGCCTTAGACACTTGAGAAAATTAAAGCCTTTTTGAGCCCTTTCACAACACACCTGATTTCTGTATTAAATTTGAGGGTGGATGGACATTGTGTTGAGTAATTGACAGCCCTCAGTGTCACTATAGGCACTCTGATCTGACAATGGGCAGAGGCTAGTTCCTCACACCTGCACGTAGGCAGCCTGGGGTATTAGTGATACCAGCAGGATGCTGGGCTCTGGCCCCATTAATTTCCACCCTAGTCTCACCTTGTATCAAAGCACAGGATTCATAGTTCCTAACCTTAAGTCAATGAACTGAACTGGCAGGAAATCCACCTAGTTTGACAACAGAATTTTCCCCAGTCAGCAAGCATCTAACAGCAGGTGAGGAGGACGAAGGGGATGATTCTGATCACATATGTAGAAAACAAGCCAGGATGGCCCTAGACCCCAGATTCTCAAATCCACAGGATTTGTTCTGACCAGGCTGATGTCTCTTTTTATGGGAAACTGGAGACAGTCTTGGGAGTCTGCCAACAGTGCATTAGGAAGATCTGAAAGTCTACCCTGTGCTGGACATGGCACTAAGTGGCTTACACACGATAGATAGCTCAATTTCTTGGAATTCTTACAGTAATTCAATTGACAGAAAAAGACACTGATGTTCTGAGAAGGTCAGTGAACAGAACTCAAAGCCGCACAGCTCACACTGATGGACTGATAACTTGGGTCCCTAAGAAGACACTTCCACAGTGTTTGCTTTGCAGGGAAAACACTAAGTCCTACAGTGAAGACTCGGGTGAAAGCTCTCTCTCCTCTTTCCTTGTGGATGGACACTTTCCTCTCTATCGACATTCCTCAGTTTTTGTATGTGCGTAGATGGAGCTGTGGTCTCTCTTTGTGTAGGTACACTGATCTTATACTGATCTTAGATCAAAAACCCTGCCCTGTGACATCATCTAACCTTTAAAATGTCCACTAAATAGCCCCAGTAAGTCTGACACCATCTCTCTCCCCTGCCTCTCTAGTCCGCTATCACCTGAGCAACTTCATTCTTGCCCCACCCCCATCCTGTTCCTCCTTCTAGCCTTCGGCACAGGCCCACTCTTGCTTTTAGCACCCCAGATCTCTGGACTATTCTCTTGATCCAGACCCACCCACTGCATCCTGATCCCACATACTTAGACGAGCTCAGTTTTTCAGTCTAGTTTGATAGAGCCGTCACAGGCTGTTGCCACCACTAACTTCCGTCTGCCTACCCTAGACCACCCACCTGCCCTGGCAGTATCCATCCCCAACTTGCCTTAGATTCCAAAGACCAGCCACCTTCCCTGTAAATCGGATGCTGCCCACTGAGTCTCCACCCCGCTAATGCCACAGTAACACCAAACTCCCCAACCCCACGTCATGTTCTCCTTCTAGCCTTGGGCACAGGCACACTTTTAGGTTTCTTCTTTAGTAGAAGCCTAGACCTTTGCAGACTGCCTGAGAAAGTCTGAATTCAGCCTCTGACTAGCAATCTTCCCAAACTGTGCTGTGCCTGCTGGCTAAAGGGGCCCAGAACTTAAGAGAGCCTGAGAGCGTTTGATCTCGTTTAACTTGTACCTCTAACCTCCTGAGCCACTGAACTACAGTCATCTGGTCTCACCAACATAAAATCAAAAGAAAAAACCTGAAGCCTTGACCAACCAACTTTCCATACCTAATAGGAAAACAACCAAGTCAAATCAAGTATACAAACAGAATCAGACTTCAACTCAATAAAGGAAGACTTAAGTCTCACATCAGAATCACAAACAACAAAAGAAATCCATATGTCAAGTTTACAATGAAAAAATAATAAGATGAAAAACCCAAATAATATTTCCCCACCAAATATCACCAGTCGTAAAAAAGAGTTCTAAGATGAGAACGAACCCCACAGAGATAACATAGGACAAAGAATTTAAAAGAACAATCATAAACATGAATAAAGAATTCACTGAATTTAAAGAACAGAGAGACAAATTGAAGTACTGAAAAAAGATAGGGTTAAACTTCTGAATGAATTCACAAAAGAGTTAGAAATATTGAAGAAAATTCAGGCTGAAATGAAGAAGAAAGTGAAAAGATAAACCAATTTGAAATGACAGGAGAAAGCCTCACCAATAGAAGGAATGAAATGGAAAACAGAAGATCAGGACTGGACAAGTAGAAGAACTGGAGCACTCAGGAAAAAGATTATGAAAACCTTTTAAAAACACAGAAATGGAATATGCAGGAAATGTGGGACACCACGAAAAGACCAAATATATGTGTCATAGGCATAAAGGAAGGAGAAGAAATTAAGGAAAATGGTATCAACCAGATTTTCAACTAGATTGTAGAAGAAAATTTCCCAAAATTAAGGAAAGACATTCCCATACAAATAAAAGAAGCACATAGAACACCAAATAGACAGGGCCAGAAAAGACACTCCCCACAGAACATCACAGTAAAAACACAGAACAGAGAGAGAATACTGAAAGCTGCAAAAGGAAAACAAGTCACATATAAAAGAAAGCCCATCAGAATTACAGCTGACTCTTCAGTGCAAACTATGAAAACCAGAAGAGCCTGGACCAAAGCATTTCCAGTTCTAAATGATCATAGATGCCAACGTAGAATATTTTACCCAGCAAAAATGTCAATTATAGTTGAAGGGGAAACAAAAATCTTCCACAACATGAATGAGCTGAAAGAATTCAAGTCCAGAAAACTAGGCCTTCAGAGAATACTTGAAGCAATACAAAGAACTGAAGAAAGCAACAACTACTCCCAAGGGGCAACAGACAAAACTAAATGAAAGTCTAACTGGGGAACCACAAAGTTACAAGAATGCAAACAAATTAAAATGACAGGAACCAATACACCTTTCAATAATAAATTGAAATTCAATAATAAATTTAAGTATTGATAAACTCTCCAGTCAAAAGGCATGGGCTAGTTAAATGGCTGAAGAATCACAAATTAATCCCAACTCACTAATAATAAGGGACTTCAATATGCCAATGTCTTAATTAGACAGGTAAATTGGATAAAGAATAAACAGAGAGACATCAGAATTAAGCAATACCATATATCAAAAGGACCTAACAGATATCTACCAACTATTCCACTCAAGTTCCAAAAAGAGTGGAACCAAGAAGAGATTAGCAGCTTAAATGGACATAGAAACAATATTACAAAACTTCCTGACTAAAATATTCTGGGCCCAGATGGATTCACAGCAGAATTCTACCATTCAAAGATCTGTATCCAGTACTACTTAAATTATTCAAAAAGAAACAGCGGGAGATCTCCTAAATTCCTTCTATGAAACCAGCATCATTCTAATACCAAAACCAGGTAAAGATACAAACAAAAAGGAAAACTATAGACCCATAGCCTTAATGAACAAAGATGCAAAAATTCTCTACAATGGAGATAATTACCCACGTGTGGGTTCCGCTACCCAAGTATGCCAAACTGACAACTGAAACTATCCAGCACAACTGACCCACTGATAACTTGACACACAAATACATCACTATTAAACCACAAACTTTCCATTTCTTGTCTCCAAGATATATTAATATTAATGTCACAATATAGAACAGTACAATTGTAAAAGTCCCACACTCTGGGGCTAGAGAGATTGCTCAGTGGTTAAGAGCAGTGGCTGCTCTTTGAGAATATCCAAGTTCAAATTCCAGCACCCACATGATCGCTAATAACCATCTATAACTCTAGTTTCGGGGGATCTGCTGCCCTCTTCTTTCCTCTTCAGGCGCTATACAACATGGATGCATTTACACACATGCAGGCATAACACTCATACACATAAAAATTTTTTTTAAATATTAAAAAGTCCCACAGTCTAAAATTTTTAATATTTTAAAAGTTAAAGTCTCTTTAAAATATCTCTTAGCTGTGGACTCCTAGAAAATCCAAAACAAGTTACACACCATCTTATTTTAAAAGGGAAAAACTAGGCTCAAATAAATGAGACTCTTATACAGTAACAAGACTTGCTTCCAGCTTGAAGTGGAGGCTCATGCCCCCACTGTACCACAGCTGACCCTGAGGAAACACTGCTTAGAAGGTTTCACTACAATGATGCCAGTTTCTTCTTAATCACAGATGATTTTTCAGCTCCAGCAAACCAACATCCATCATCCCAGTAAAACAAAAGTTTCACTTTAGTGGTGCTGGCCTCATGTTAATCACAACCAATTCCTCATTCCCAGTGAAACAGAAACTATAGATTCTTGATTCAAATTATCATACAAACAGCTTGTTAGTCTTTGCTTCCCTTTGAAGCCTCACAAGCCAGGCCTCCATCATCTATACCTCTTTCAACATTATCTTCCAAGTTCCTGAAAAACAGTTCACAGAGCTCCAAGCACTGAATGAATTTCCTAGTCCAAAGCTCCAAAAACTTCCAAAAACAATATGGTCAGGCCCATCACAGCAATATCCCGCTCTCTGGTATCAATTTCTATCCTAGTTACTTTTCGTTGCTGTGATAAAACACTGACCAAAAACAATTCGGGGAGGAAAGGTTTATTTTATCTTAGAACTCCCAGGTCATAGTTCGCCCTCTTCTTTCCTCTTCAGGCACTATACAACATGGATGCATTTACACACATGCAGGCATAACACTCATACACATAAAATTTTTTTAAATATTAAAAAGTCCCACAGTCTAAAATTTTTAATATTTTAAAAGTAAAAGTCTCTTTAAAATATCTCTTAGCTGTGGACTCCTAGAAAATCCAAAACAAGGTACACACCATCTTATTTTAAAAGGGAAAAACTAGGCTCAATGACGCTATCCAGCACAGCAGTCCTCATGCAAAGTCCCCCTTACTGAGTAAGAGCTGAGAGTGGTAAGATGCCAACAGGCAGTGCCACTGGAAGTGGAGGCTTCACCCAGAACAGCAAGGTGTTGACACTTGCTGACAAGAGGAGCTCATAAGCAGAACGCTCCAGCTTCCTCAGCAACATTCACAGATTATACTGAAGGCTGTGACAGAGGAAACCTCTAGACTCCCAAAACAGCCCTGTAGAGCTGACACCTTTGCAGGTACCTCATGATGAACATTAGGAGCAGCAAATGCATGTGAAACAGGAGCTCTTCTTACAAGGCAACACCTGGCTACAGCCTCCTCCCCAAGACAGAATCCTGGAGTCACTGCAAGGATGCACTGGGTCCCAGTACACAAGGACACTGTGGACTGAACTGAGAGAGGCCCTCTGGCTTGCACCTGAAGACCCTCCAGCTGACCAAGGTGGGAACCATGGAAGCCAAAGAAAAGAACAAGGAGCGATAGTGAGATTTTCTTCTCACTACAGAGCAGATGGGGACATAAAATGGCGGTGGTGGCAGCGCTCCCATCATCTTCCTCTTCTTGACTTACTCAGCAGATAAGGACAGAGACTCCTGACTGGGTGGGCTTGAACGCTGCCTCTGCCTGACACTACAGTCGTGTGAACTGAAGGTTGTACAATAGTCTGTTGCAGTTTCATCTATAAAATGGGGATAACAACAGAACCTAAATCATGGGATTGTTGTGAGGGTTGAGTGAGTTAACACAGGAAAAGCTTAGCAGGGACACAGAAATAAGGTGTGTGTGTGTGTGTGTGTGTGTGTGTGTGTGTGTGTGTGTGTGTGTGTTACCATGCATACACGTAACAAATATTATTTAGAAAATATTCTGCGTTAGTCACTGGACTGAAAGCTGTATAAAAAGTATCCATACAAAGAAATCTATAAATATATTTCCATCTCCATATTGTACTTATATATAGTTGTACATAGGGAAGTCAAAATGGCACTCAGTGGTACTAAGATTATCCAAGTTGTTCAAATATCAGCAAGGCTTCAAGTTCACATCAGTTTGACTCCCAAAATGGAAGTCCTCCACACCCAGAAGTCAGGTCCCAGAAGGTCAATAGGAGCTCCAGCGGCTGCAGCCAAGTGGGAGAAGGTGGGACTCCCCCAAGCTCTTCATAGATCACTTATGTCTACAATGCAGAGGCCCACACATGTCGACAGTGCAAACAACCAGTGCAATCAGGAGTCTGGGTCAGGAGTTGAGTGCTCTCCTCTTTGGATTCCCCCTGAGGACAGATGCCAGCACCTCCCCTGATGAACCTGGCCAAATCTTAGCATGAGTTGCCCTGGGCTTTGGTTGGAGTTGCTTTGTGTGGCAGCAAAGCTCACAGTTCTTCTGAGGAGGCCGCTTCATCTACCCTGTGAGGATGCCTGCTGAGCCTCTGCACACAGCCACATTGTACACTCCCTCAGGCACAGGTGACGAAGGGCAGAAAGGTGAGTCCTGTTGGCAAGCTTTGGGAAGACATGCCTGTTGGAGTAGGCTATGTTGCAGGTGGCTGTGGATGCCAAGAGAGGCCTTGTGGAGCTATGGCTCCAGGGACAGCATTCCATTTCCTTTCCAGAGCTTCCTGTCCTTAAAGATAAACATGTGTCTGAGGAGATCTGAAGAGGCCAAAAATGGGAGGCTTTGGCCATCTTCTCAAGCACAAGCAGCAGCATAGACTGCATTCAGCAGGTTCTTAACAGAGGCCATTTTGTCCATGACCTCACCTGCACAGCTATTCCAGGAGGTGGATCTGCCTCATGTAGTAAGGATGAACATGGAATGGACAGACCCAGGATTTAGGAATCCTGAAACCCACGGGTATGTCTTTGCCTCTGTCTCATTCCGGGTTGGGGTTCTACCTTCCATCTCCTGTCCCTACAGGGAAACATCCCAGCCCGATAGCCATTGCCTCTTCCACAGCAAAGTCCTGATGAATAAATTTAGCTACTTTCCCCAAAGGCCTCCCTGCTGCTGGTGGGATCTGGAAGATGGTGGCTCCTCTCTTCATCACTTTCATCTCAGAGGAAGGTGGAGCCCCTGGCCTGACCCCACCTCTCCTCCCTCCAGCAAAAGTCATCTTCCAGAACTTCACTCACAAATGGAATGATTGTGGTTAAATCTCAAATTTCTCATTTGTACCAAATTCTTCATGTTCAAAAGGCACCTTAACTGCGTTTTTATTACATGTTTCTTTCAGTGGTCATTTACGAACATTATTTTTTATTACATTAGTTGTCGGGTTTTAGAGTTCCCCCGCCCCACACCCCTGATTCTATTGTATCCAGTCAGAAAATGTATCTGGTGCCATTTATACCATTTATACTCTTTGAAAGACACTGAGATTTTCTTTGCAGCATACAATATCATTGGCTTTTGAATCCTTGATTTATCTCTTAGTCAGCCAAAATACATCTTAGAGCCGTTTCCAGGCAGCATAAGAAAGAAAGCAGACTTTCTAAACCATTGCATTTCTGAAAGTGTCTTTTTTTTATGGCTTCACACATCAACGACAATTTAGCTGAACACAGAATTCCGGGGTCACAGCCTTCTTTGCCGAAGCCTCTGGAGACAGCGGTTCTACGTCGGAGCAAAATCTGAGGCAAATGGACACTGCTTGCTTTGTAGGCCCTCTGCTCTGTTGAGATGCTCGCTGGCCTTTTCTTAGCCCCTCGGAATCACATCAAATTCTCTTCAACCTCTTCCAGCTCTCAGCCCTCAACCCACCCTCAACCCCTGGCTCCAGGAGTGCTGGAGACTGAGGAAGTGAGACACCGTGTAGTAGAACCAGGGAGGTGCTCACCTAGAAAGCGCTTCCCAAGCTTTTTCCATGATAATTTCCCAAGCTCCAGGAAGTGTTGACCATAAGGACACCAATGCAGTAGAGTGCTCAGTACTGTCATTTCCCTTCCACGAGCAAGGGTTTATTTTTAAAGTATATATATATATATATATATATATATATACATATATATATATATGCAGGATTTCGATGGCAAGAGTAAAGGTTACACTACTCGGATGGAGGGAGTAATAAATTGAACCATGGGAAGAATTCTCCTAGCTGTGTTTGCATTCGTCTTAGAGCTCCATGTCTCAGTGATACACGCCACAGTCCCCACTGGTGCCCACCTCTCTCCAAGTAGTGCCTCTATCTTTGCCGGCATCCAGAGGGGTCTGCACCCAACATCAGACCCACTGGATGCCCTAAGGCACTTATCCACTCCAAGTGAGTTATACTGAAAGGGCATAATGTCCCAGATCCTGGAAAGTTTATTCCAGAAAGAGGAACAGATTAAGGGAAGGTGGTACCATGGCTTAGGGGAGAGGTCCTAGTAAGAACAGCACTGGCCTCAAAGAGTAGATGGTAGAATCCCTGGACATGTGTGAGGTGGGGGAAAAGCAAGTTCCAAAGGAGGTGAGCAAAGCATCCCAGAGAACAGGCTATGGCACTGTCGGACTCCAGGGGTGACTCCCAAACTGCTTACATGGATGTTCTGCAGCACACAGCTCCAAGCACCTATGTGGTTGTCCAGTGGGGTGACCCATAACCCACGCCTCCATGCTATTATTTTAAAGGCTCTGAGAAAGTCTGCAGTAAACAGCAATATCAAACTACATTTAGACCAATGGTTCTCACATTGATTAGCCAGAGAGATACCTTCTCAGTCAATATTCAAAGGCATCAGACAGAATGTGGAGAGCAACTGGGGAGATACTACTCTCAGGAAATCTTCCAGATCAAAGGGTTTTCCACACAGCTTTCTGCTCTTAGTATAATCGCAGCAGATATTAAGAGACAAAGCCACATATGACCCGTGTATTCAATGAGCTTGAGTCAGCAGAGTGTGAGAAGAAAGCAAAATTGTCCTTATAAGGTCTATTCTAGTTCTGCTCAGTCAAACCATCTATCTCTGTCCCTGAGGAACAGCTCATACAGGAGCCCAGGGTTCCCAGTCATTCTCAGGTATCAACTCTTTCCTTCTGCCATCCATGACGTGGACTCTGGTACTAGAGAGAAGAGAAGAGCAAGGAGACAATGAAGAATGGACAAGATCATGCCAGCCAAAACTCTTGCATAAATGGGGACAATGATCCCTAGGCCCCAACCCTTAATAAGGAGATGTTGGGAATTGACAGCTGCTAGAGAAAGGATTTAGTGATTTATCAAAAGATAAGACATGAAAGGAGACCTGATATTAGAGGGGAGCTTCTGGGAGTTCACCAGTCACGGAAGCTGTGTTAGTTACTTTTCTGTTGCTGTGATAAAACACCATGACCAAGAGAACTTACAGAAAGAAGAGGTTATTTGAGCTTACATTTCCAGGTTCCAGAGGGATTAAAGTCCGTTATCGTGGGGAGGCGTGGGGAGGTGACCAGAACAGGAGAAGAAAGTTAAGCACTCACATCTTCAAGCAGGTTCAAAATGCGCCTCCAGTGACATGCTTCCTCCAGCAAAGTCTTACCCCCTAAAGCTTCCCCAAACAGTACTACCAACTGGGGACAGAATGTCCAAGTACTTGGAGCCTATGGGAGACATTCTCATTCAAGCCACCACAGAAGCCATCCCAACATGAACTCATTTGACCTATGGGAGCACTTTTAGGGGTTCATCAAAGATCCCAATGCCCAAGGTAATACTGCCTCTTCCAGCTGACCAACACAGCTGTGTCCTAAACCCCTGAAACCTGGCAGTTCATCTAGGGCTGGGGTCCTCCTACCCCTCCAATCTAGCTCCTTGGGTGAAGATTCTTAGAAGAAACCCAAAATCTGCCTCATTTCCAAGAGCCCCACACAAATATCCTGGAAGAACCACCTGAAATAACCTGAGAAAATCTTCCCTGTAAGTTCCATTGACAAATGTCTCCTTCCTATACTGACCTTGATCAGTAAGCTCATGCCCCTCTGCTTTCAACCTCATGTTGGAGAGCTCTGTTCACCAATGGGAAGTGGAGGACAGTGTCCAGCTCACTGTGTGGTTGAGTTTCCTGGAAATGGGCTCTAAAACAGATTTGCAGAAAGGAAGCTTATTGGAGGGCATAGTCCAGGGAAACTCCTGGAAAGAAAGGAAGACACAAGATTGGACAGAGGGAGGAGTGGGGCTTCAACTGACACTTGATAGGCCAGATAGTTCTCAAGATGAGTTATCCCCATCCAGAGAGAGGCTCGCATTAGATGCAGACCAACCCAGTAAGATGACATAAGCTTGAACATGGAAACCCCATCCCCACTGGGAGGTTCCAAAGAAAGACACTGCCAGGTGCCAATAGTAATGGGTACTCCCAGTAGCTGGTTCACTCAGTCTTGGTCCAGGGTGCTACAGCACAGTACCCACGATGTATCAGAAGTCATGAAAGTCCTACTTAATACCCTCCTCCAGAAATGAGCACATTTTGCTTTGTGCTGCTGTTTTGTGTTGTGATTGCTTCTTCTCGAGGTGCTGTTAGGTATTGGTTAAACTGCTCAGCTAGCTGCTCTGCCTCCCCAGGAGTGTTGCTAAGGAGTTCCATTCTTCTTAGTTCTGCCTTTCACTGTCTGGGTCCCATGTCAAACATTTCTCTTCACTCTTCTGGTTTCATTTCCTCAGCTGTGAAACAGGGTAACAAAATCCCTCTGATAACCCTCTTAACTGTGAGGATGCCTGATACACATAAAGTAAGGGCTTTGGAATCTGCTGGAGAGTTTGACCTTCTGCAAAGTACCAGCATGGTGTTCATGGGATAGCTAAGCTCCTGTTTTGTTTTGTCTCATGATGCACATGACACAGAATAAAATGTATGTACAGAGGCATACATTTCTATATGACTGCCTTGTATCAGACATGGTGGCAGGCAGGGTGTTCAACATGGTTATGATCTATATACTGGGTATAGACCTGCCCTTCCTTAGAAGTTACAGTCAACATATATAGAGAGGATGAAACACCACAGACATTCAACAGAGGGCTTGAAGACACATCAGAAGGTTTATCACAGCTTTGACCATATGGAGAAATTACAGTTGATGCTCCCAAGACACTGCACTGAAAGGATGTATTAGAGTTACTTTGCTGCTGAAAAGAGGAGTGCCTTCACAGAAGACAGCTTCACACATACAGAATTACAAGAGAGAAGCACTTTGAAGTGTAGACCAACATACACAAGGCAACAACTCCAGTAAGAGATAAAACCGTAGAAATAAGCCCTGCATAGACCAACACAGAGGCCCTCAGTAAAACACTAAGGAACTTGGGCTTCATCGTGGGTACTGTGAGGAAACCCTGGATGGGTCTGAAGCAGTTTAAGAATCACTAGTCTTGGTGAGCTCCCAGCAAACTCCCAACACAAATGCTTGCAATAACAGATATCATTAAATCCAACCAATACATTCTTGCACATTAATTGAGCCATTCAACAAATATTTGCAAAATATAATTAAAATGTGATTATTTCAATCACAAAGACTTAGTGAAATACCGTTTGGGGAAGACAGATAAAGGTAAACCTGTCTCTGGCAGAAAACCTAATTTATGCTTCTCAAAGGGCATCATCAAGTCTCCAGTGAGCAAGAGGATTTAGAAGGAGACTCACAGGCAAAAGGACATTCCTGCCTAAAATAATGCAGGTAAAGAGTGGCACACTGGAGGGCTCAGAATGAAGAGATGCAGATGATCACACTTGACAAGGTTGAATAGGAAGCTGAACTCTGGACGGCTAAGAAGGTGAGAACTTTCTCTCCCACAGCCCCACTGAAGCCTGTCAGTGGGTAACAGAGGTATCTCTCCCAAAGAGTCAACTGGAGGAAGTGAGTCCAACTAAGAAGCTGGGCAGTGCTTCCGGTGGACATTAACCCTCAGAAGAAACTGAAATTCTTTCAGTCAAAAGAGGAGTCATCAACACTCAGTTTTTGATTATCTCCAACAGCCCTGTTTCTTGGCTTTCCAGCCCTTCTACAGTATTAAGATGGGGAAAGAAAATGCCCTTCTAAATACCACATGTTGAGATCATCAGCCTCCTCATAACATAACAGAGTGAACCATGCTGGATCTAAAGAACCACATGGTAGACTTCATACCTCTGAGACTGTGAGACAAAGCAAATCTTTCCTCCTGCGTTGTCTATCTCAAGCATTTCTCACAGTAACAGAAGGCTAATTTAGAGGAATCTCACACAATGACATCCTTAGTCATGTGACTTCCTTTGACCTATGGCACATTAGCAGGTTGATACAAGGGGGGAGGGGCTTGTCCTCCTGGAATGTTGCCTCTGAAAACCCAGTTGCCATGCAATGAAAGGAGAAAGAGGACAAGTGGAGACACTCCGAAGCAGAAAGTAGAAGAGAACAGCTGTGGAGGGAATGTCTCAGTGTCCCAGATGAGATTTCAGACACATGCAGCCACTAGGGACCTTAGATGATGCTGATGCCTGAGCAGAAATGGTCTGTCAAACTCAGAGTCACAAAATGTAAATGTTGTCTTTGAAACCACAGAAGTGTGCCGTGCAGAAACACCACTAGAAAGAAATGCAAAATAAAGAGGCGTGAAGACTCTCCTTGGAAGTTCCAGTGGGTCCCACAGGAGTTCCAGAATACAGACAGAATGAAGATGGGAAGTAATCGAAGAAATAAAAAGAAAACTTCTCAGGATTAAAGAAAGATATTCAGACTAAAGAGACTCACCGAGGGCTAAGCAGGTTGGAAAGAAAAAATATGCACTTTCAATCAATGATCACTGAGGATAAACATAGGCTAAAAAGAAAAAAAAATCCCAAAATTAAAGGTACAAATCATAGTGAGCTTCTGTTCTCAACTTGACACAAGCCTAGAGTCTCTTGGGAAGAGGGACTCTCAGCTGAAGACTCATCTCATCAGACTGGCTTGTGGGCATGTTTGTGGGACATTTTCTTGGTTGATAATTGATGTTGGAGGTCCCATTCCATTGTCACCATGCCAGTGAGGCAGGTGGGCCTGGGCTGAATAAGAAGGAGGATTGAGCAAGCCAGGGGAAGCAAGTCCATAAACAGCATTCCTCTGTGGTCTCTGCTTCAGTTCCTGCCCCGAGGTTCCTGCCTTGCCTTTTCTGAGAGATAAACTATAACCTGTAAGATGAAACAGATCCTTTCCTCCCTAAGGTGTATTTTTTTTCTTCTTTATACATCATTAATTTTATTATGAGTTTAGTCACTTTCAATAAGTCCTTCTAATCACAGCTACACTCTTTAATTTTAGAACTTTCTTAAAATATTTTAAAAGCTTTCTGAATGTGATTATATTAAAAGGACATCAAAGCCAGAATCTCAGTGCAAATAATGGCCAAAGCTGGAACAATCTAAACAACCAAATAAACAACAGATTATTAAATTAACTAATTAAAGTATTGCCAAGTAAGTAACAAGTATAATGCTGGTACAAATAAAATAAACATCTACAAGTCCATACTGATATAAAAAGAAATGAGTATATTTACAAATAGGCTAAAAAAGATAAATTTCCATACAAAATAATTCCTGTACCAAAAAAAATAATAATTTATGAAGATGCTCTTACTCAGGAAAACAGAGTTTAACTTGTAACATGAATGTGGGTTGTGTTTCAAAATTAATCTTAAGCATACAGTATGGAGGTGCTGGAGAGTTGGTTCAGCAGTTAAAAGCACCAATTGCTCTTGCAGAAGACCTGGGTTCAGTTCCCAGCACTCAGAGGCTAGCAACCATCTATAACTCCAGTTCCAGGGGATCCTATGCCTTCTTCTGACTTCTGCAGGCATTGCACAATAGGGGTGCTGTTGTATAGGAAAGCTGTTTTCTCTCTGTCTGCCATGAGTGATGGACTTTAAGTGTGACTGACAACCGAATACCCAATGACTTAAGGGGGGAAGGTTAACGGAAATGCAGGGAAGGCTGGGAAGGAGAGAGGCAGGCGCTGTGCCAGGTCTCCATCTTGGGGGCACTTTTTCCTGAGTTCCAGGGGAGCCCAGGAGAAAAATGCAAGCTCTGCCATAGGAAACCTCCTTCTCCCTCTCTCTCTGGGGATGAATCCTCGTAAGTAACATGGAATAAACTAATTTCTCTAAAGAACACTATCCGTTCAGTCGGTTCACACCTGGGGAGTGGGATGAGGCTGAATGCAGGGCCTCACCATGAGAGAATTCATGCAACAGGTGCACTTATACACATGCAGGCAATATACTCATACACATGAAATAAAAATAATGAATAAAATATTGTTTGAAAAGAATACAGTATGGAAACAGCTTAGGGATGGGATAGCAGAAAAGCTGGAATACTCAGCCATGTTCACCGACCTCCTCAGTGTGAGTGAGCATGAGAACAACCTCACTACTGAGATGGTCTTTACTGACCTCATTAGCCACCTGCTGACAACATACACTAAGAATATGAGGTATGAGGCTGGAGAGACGGCTCAGCAGTTAAGAGCACTGGCTGCTCTTGGAGAGGACCCAGGTTCGATTCCCAGCACCCACATGGTAGCTAACAGCCATCAGTAATTCCAGGTCCAGGGGATCCAACACCCTCTTCTGACTCTGTGGGCATTGTATGACATTACACAGGTACACTTACATACACGCAGACAATATAGTTATACATGAAAATAAAAACATAAATAAAACTTTTAAAAGAGTATGAAATATTAAGGATGGCCCTTCACCTTTGGTCTTTCTCCTCTGATCCTATATTCTAAACATGAGCAAACTTCCTACAAACCAATCTTGAGGTGTATTCCACACATCTATTACTTTTATTTTATGTGGATTTGTGAGTACTTTATGTATATATGGGCACCATGTGTGTGCCTGGTGCCCACAGATGCCAGAAGAGAGCATCAGATTCCCTGAAATCAGAGTTATAGGAGGATGTGATCTGCTGTGTGGATGCTGGCAACTGAACTCAAATCCTCTGCAAAAACAGCAAGTGCCTTGAGCCATCTCTCCAGCTCCCCACACCAAGTCGGCTTTGTTCAGTGTTTTATCACAGCAGCAGACTAGAACAAGATGTCAACAGAGGGGAATAAAATCAAGGCTGACATTTTTTCCCACCATTGGAAATGCTAGATACCAATAAGATAATACCAATAATGAGGCAGGTAAATCTTCAAAATTCTGAGAAAAATTAATTAGAACTTACAATTCTATGTCTAGCCAAACTAATGTTGGAGAAGGAAGAAATGCAGAGATAACTGAGCCTACATTGATTCATAAATACATCTCCCCTAAGGAACATCTCAGATGACTTGTGTAAGCCATAGAATGAATTATTAAAGATACGACAAGAAAGAGAGATCGGAGAAATAACTGAAAGGAAAGAAAACAGCAACAACATATGGTTGTAGATAAATAATCATGGACACAAAAGTTGCAAAAATTGTAAGAGTTAAGAAATTACTGTATGAAACCCCAAATCTTAGAGAATACCTAAGTGAAACAGGGGCTGAGGAAGGAAAGGGAGGAAAGAATGGCATATTAAGAGGCGGGAGTGCCATGCAGATGAACTCTAAAGGACACATTTTCTCCAGGGAAAAAGAAGCGAAGAATATGTGTTCCGTTCAAGGAAGTTAAAGCAGGACAAGAGAAGGAATGATTAACAGAGGAAATTAAGTAAGGTAGTGTATTTGTTACTTATCCGTTGCTATGATAAAACACCATGATCATGACCAAGGCAACTAATAGATGGAAGAGATTTTTTTTTTTTTTTTTGCCTTTCAGTTCCAGAGGGATGAGTCCATCAAGGCAGAGAGCAATGATGGCAGATGCGGCGGGAGTAGAAAGCTGAGCACTCGCATCTTCAGGCACACACAAGAAGGAAAGAAAGAAATAGGAAATGGGATGAAGGTTTGAACCTTCAAATCCACCCCAGTGACATGCTTCCTCTAATAAAGTCACACCTCCTAATGGTTCCACAACCTTCCTAAAACAGGGCCCAACTGTACAATTGCTCAGACACGTGAGCTGAGGCGACCACTTTTCATTCAGATCACCATAGGCAGCAAAAATGAATTTAAACTTTGGAAATCATAAGTTTGTTGTTTACTTTATGCTTTAACTTATTAGTTTGGTTTTTTTTTTTAAGTCTTGATCTACAAGACTTTAAAGTCTTCTTGTTTGGTTTTAATTTTTTGTAACATTATTTTTCTTTTACTTTTTCATTATTGATTTTTATTTATAGTCAGCTTACAAATAGGTTTCATTGTGACATTTTCATACATATATATTGTTAAAATTTGTTAATTACTTTTAGTATTAAATTAATTTAGTATTAATTAATTTTAGTTAACTTTTAGTTAACCTGCCAAGCAATGGATTTCCTTGTGACCTTTTGATGGATATATATATATATATATATATATATATATGTCCTCTTTTCTTCCTTTCTCCCACTGACTTTTTAACCCCTAGATCTTCCTCTCACAGCAGCCTTCCTTCTCTCATGCCCTACAAACACACACACACACACACACACATTTAAATTTAGACTTTAACTATGAAAGAAAAAAATTTATATTTCTCTTTCTGACTTTGTCTTATTGTGCTTAATTAATTCTAATTCCCCCCGCCCCATTTTTCTGAAAATGTCATAATTTCATTCTTCTTTACAGCTAAATAAAATTCCATTGTGTATGCATACCACATTTCTTTATCCATTCCTCTATTGAGGAATATCCAGGTTGAGTCTGTATCTTGACTGTTGTGAATAGCGCAACATGATGTGCAGGTCTTTCTATGGTGTGATGACTTAACTTAGAGTCCTTCTGTTGTATTCTCAGGAGAGGTGGAGCTGGGTCATATGGCAGTGCTCTTTTCAGTTTTATTGGGACCTCTACACTGTGTTCTATTGGGGCTGCAATAATTTATATTCTTAATAGCTATGTAAGAGTTTTTCTCCTTCTCCACATAGCTCCCGCTTTTATTGTTGTTTGCTTGACGAGCTCCATTCTGACTGGAGTGATACAAAATCTCAATGCAATTTTAATTTGTTTTTCCTTGATGGATAAGGAGGTCAAATGTTTTCTTGAATAATGATTTACTATTTTTATTTCTTCCTTTGAGAACTACCTTCCCCATTTATTAGCCCATTTATTGATTGGATGATTAGGGAAATTTGGTGTGATATTTTCTTTATATGTGCTATATATTAATTCTCATGAAATACGTATTTGGTAAAGATTTTCTCTCATTCTTCAGGCCATAGCTGTGTGGGTTTAATTCTGGATCCTCTATTCTAGTCCATAGATATGTGTGTCTGTTTTTGTTCCAGAATCATGTTGTCTTCACTACTATGGATCTGTAGAACAATTTCAAATCAGGTATAGTGATCCTTCTAACTCAAGTTTGCTTGGCCATTTCAGGGTCTTTCATGCTTCCAAGTGAATTTTAGGATGATGCTTGTCTATACCTCTATTGGATAATGTGCTGGTGGCAGTGCTGCTGTGGTGAGCACAGCTGTCAGTAGTTAAGCGCACTGGCTGCCCTTGCAGAGTTCTCCTTTCAGATCCCAGCACCCATATGGTGTCTAAAAACTGTCTATAACTCCAGTTCCAGGGAATCTGAACTCTTTGGACAGTACATGACATGGGTGCACATATGTGCAGGGTATACAGACACATAAAAACTTAAATAAATAAAAATAAAATATTTTTATTGAAAGAGTGGGCTACCAAAGTCACTGTTACTGTTCTGAGGTCAATTCATGCTTCTACTGTGCCTTTATATTCAGTAATATTTGTTATATGAAAATGTGTGTGTCTAGATCGGTGTGGGTAAGTTTAGAATTGTGAGATCCTGGTAATGGACTGTTCCTTTGTTCATCATGAAATGACCTTCTTCACCTCTTTCATGTACTGAGATGACTTACTAAGTGTTGAAAAGATGTGAGTAGGTGGCAATTAGTGCTAGAGCAGAAGAGAAACGCACTAGAGCAGAAGAGGAAAGGTTAGCAGAGGGAGTGAAAAATAAAGAAGGAAGGAGGATAGGAGGCCACTCCAGCTAAAGATAGTGCATGAAGACAAAGAGGAAGAGAGGTACAATTACAACCACACAGACCATTCCTAGCACTTGGAAGGATGAAACAGTGACCCCCAACCCTAGGCCAACCTGAGCCTGTAGAAGACTCTGTCTCAAAAGAAGGGGTATGAAAATCAGGCCAGGAAAAAGCTAGTCCTGGTTCAAAGATTAGAAATTAAATAAGGGATGTATAATATTGAAGGGAAAAGACAGAAGAAAAAATACAAGGGAAAGTTTATATGCGAGTGTTCAAAATATTCTGCATGATTTAATGAGTCAGTTTTTTAACAATCTCCATTTGCTAAAGACTAAATGCCCAGAATCAGAGAAAAGGAAAAAACAGAATAGAAGAAGAAAAGGGGATAGAGAATTAAAACATCAAAAAAGTTAATACACAAATACATGCAACAATAATAAATAAAATGTTTTTTTTTTAAGGTAGATTCTAGGCCAGGCATGGCAGTGCATGTCTTTAATCCCAGCACTCAAGATGCAGAGGCAGTAGATCCCTGTGATTTTGAGGCCAGCCTTGTCTACATAGTGAGTTCTAAGCCAGGGCTACATAGTGGGTCCCTGTCTCAGAGCCAACAATAATAAAGGGGGTCAATGAGATATGAGATAACTCAGAGGATAAAAGTGCTTGCCACCAAGCTTGATAGTTTAAATTATGCCTGGGACTCATATCATGGATGGAAAGAAACAGTGCCCAAAACTTGCCCTCTGATCTACTCATGTGCACTGTGACTTGTACACACACACACACACACACACACACATACACATATGCACACACACTCACAATAATAAAATATTTGTTAAAGAAATAGAAATTTTTAATTTAAAAAAATCTAAGCATGGGCTGGGAAGATGGCTCAATGGTTAAGAGCACTGGCTTCTTTTGCAGAGGACCTGGATTCAGTTCCCAGCACCCACATGGCAGCTGACAACCCTCTGTAACTCAGTTCCAGGGGAATATGGCAACCTCTTCTGACCTCTGCAGGCATTGCACACCATGAATGCACTTAGTACTTGCAGGTCATGTACATAAAATAAAATAATAATAAAATATTTTTTTAAATCTAAGCAACAGATAAATAAAAATAAGTAATTGTAACAGCAATAGCATAACATAAGTAAAGACTGATTTCCAGTCTTCAAGGGATGTCACTTGCCTGGACACAGATGAGATGTTATCTCCCTATTCTGTGTCATTTCCTTTCTCTGGCTATTTGGGTTGGTGTCTTCTGATGAGAGCAAACCTTTGTGATGTTTTACCTCCTTTGTTGGTCTTTATGTTCTTTGATCTACGATTAGAGGTGGTGGTTCTCGGGCCTGAAAAAGGTAGCTATTATTCTAGGTGTCTAGACAAATTATTCTATTTGTCTCTAAGCACTGGATAGGGATGCTGCTTGGCTTCTCATTGCTGTGCCTCCAACGCTGACATACTTAAGCACTTGCCAGTGCTTAACCCTCTGTGGAGATACTGACCTTCACTCCTGTTATGGCTCTGACCAGACCTCCCCTATGTAGTTTGGTTCTAACTCAAAGGTTTCCCCTCCAGCTAGAGGGATTCTGCAGGCTAGTTCTCAGAGTATGGTCCCCTGACATTTACCTTGGGTTGCCAGAGTGGGTTACAAAAGGAAAGAGCTTTCCTTCCTGAGCCACCTAGCCAGAAACTCAGCAGGAGTCTCTTTGACTTCCTTCTTATCATTATTCTCAAATGCTCAGAAGAGATTTTTCCTGACACCCATATGGTATGCAGACCCCAAGATTCCTCTCCGGTTGGACTGCTTAATAAAGAGTCCAGCATTGTATTTTTGAGATTCTGATTCTTTTCCTTTATCTCTAGCTCTACCATACGGTCTCTCTGTCTCTCTCTGTCTCTCTCTGTCTCTCTCTCTCTCTCTCTCTCTCTCTCTCTCTCTCTCTCCTTGATATAGCATGGTACTGAAGGTGCAATACATGTTTTCGGAGGCCCCATCTTAAGCTGTGGTCCCCACCCTCTGCATTTGTCCTCACATCCTCACATGGAGATGACACTCTGGAGCATACTTACTCCTGTTCTGTTCTGCTTTCTACGGTTTCTTTCTGCTCTCACTCACCTAATTCCTGTCTGTCTCCAACTGCCCCCTCGGAGATTCTGGTAGTTGGTACACAGGTGATGTCTACCATATACCCTTCTAAAAAGCCTTATTTGGTTGTTGTTGTTGTTGTTGTTGTTTTAAGATAGCTCCTGCTATGTAAACCAGGCTGTTCATAACTTGTGGTTCTCCATGCTCCATCTCCTAAGTGCTAAGATTATGCTGTGTGTGAGTTTTCCTGAGGATGTTTGACACAAACATCCATTCAGTTCAGCTGAGGAACCAAGAGACCAAAGTAATCATCCTATCAAAGTCCAATCGGACACAGAAGTATCAGTGAGGGATTACTTAGAGGAGCTTGGACAACTCAAAGAAAGCTGAATCACCAAAAGTCTATCTAGGCCTGGGTGACAGCTGTGAACGCTGCACTTCTATCCCTAGAGATCTCTGCACAATTTGCTGGCAGGTCGACAGGTAGGTCCAAGAGTCTCTTCTCTCAGAAATTATTTACTGCTTCTGTAACCCTAGTGAGGGATTTTGTAAATCTTGTTAATTTCTGCTTTCTCTGACTTGTGAACTGTTTACTTTCTAAATCTCATGAGCCTTCTTCCTCTCTCCAAGAGGGAATGTTTCCATCTGGAGGAAAAAGCTACACAACAGGAATACTGAGAGAATTGAACCAAGAAACTAGGTTTCTCATGCTATGAAGCTGGCTACCTCTGGCTTCCAATGACAGACAGAGCTGCAGGAGAGGCTGATGGAAGATGCTCCTGAAACATCCCCCTAAAACATCCTCCCGATTCTGTGATTGACAGGTCAGAGCTCTGCAGAGATAACTACCCTGTGTGAATAACTTCACTGGCCGGTAAACTTTCTTGAGTTTTCCTGGGCGCTCAAACCAGCATATTGCTCACTACCAGAGATCAGAAAGTACAGACAATGATCATTAGGCTAAGTCTTTCATGAGATTATTCTGTTTGACTTTAACAGTGCTTTTGTAGTTCTGTATCATCAACATTTAATCATTGGGTATCTGATGAGGACTTTTGTTGAAAAAAATCAGGATTTGGGCTAACATTGCCAAAAGGAAAAAGCAAGATGGCACAGGCAGTGGCTCCCTGTACCATACGGGGTCCCCACTGTCTGTTTTCCCTGTATGTTGTGTGGCTTCATTGCCATGTCCAAAAGTCAGTTCCTCTTGCATTGGGTCAGTCTCTAAAACTAAAATATGTCAAGAACCTCTTCTTCTCAATCGCTCATGGAGATAACATAGACTTTCCAAGTAGGAAAAGATCAGGGCTCTCTCTCTACTGAAACTCTGTCACATGCTGCCAAGGAGACACAGATCTGAACTGGTCTGTTTTGTGTTATTAAAAGTACTGATGAGGGAAATTAACCTACTATGGAACTAATGAATTATGGTTTCAGTGTAACTTTGCTCTGTGTAGTAGATAAGTACTAACAAATGTAGTTGACAAGAACTTTACATACTACTAATAATAAGTATGCTCGTTAATACAGAGAGAAGTAACAGGTCTTTGGAAGTGTCTATTTGTAATCAAATTATAAAGGCCACTTGGAAGTCATTCTCAGGCTGAGATAAAGAAACCAAATAACCACAGGAGCCACAGTCCGTGAACGCCTTGGAAAATGCTGCCTCTTGCAGTGATCTTTCAGGAAGCACCTGCCACCATGTGTCTCACTTGTTAAAATAGCTAAGATTGTACAAGCAACAGCCTTGTTACCCCACACTTGCCCAAAATATATGCTTCTTTGGAAAATGCTGTTCAAACTTCCTACACTAACCTAGGGGGCAAATATACTTCTGTGTTGGATGTCTCAAATCTACCAGTATAATTATTGCCAAGAGATGATGTGAAAAATCCTATAACAGCTTCTACATTTCTGGTCACAGTCTCAGTTTCTCTGGAGTAAAGATTCACCCAGTCCTGAGGCCTGTGCATAATAAAGAATAACTTCCTCTGTGTCCTGAGTCTTCTCAACAGGCCGGGTCAGTCTTTGGTTAGATTAATTCTCATAACAGTACCTGTGCCCATGAATTCATAAAGGAAATAACTCCCTGTTCTGGAGGTCCATGTGCATGCTGTCATTTTCTGCTAAGTGCTTCCTGCCAGGTCAACTCAGAATGGAGAAGAAGGGAAGCTGATACCCATGTGAGAGACTGAAAGGAGACTGACTTTGTAACAGCACACTCTTTTAGTAAATAATCCATTCCCACAAAACCTAATCCAGATTCCCCAGAAAAAGCATTAATCCACTCCTGAGGGTAGAATGCGTGACCTGGGTATTAAAGGTCCCTCAAACTCTCAGTATCATCCCACTGAAGACCAAGTTTCTAGTGCGTGAATCTTTCAGTGACAGATCATGATGGGCCCAAAGAAAGAGAAACGATGAGGCACAGGCATGCTGTGCACAGCGTTGGGCAGGGCCAGGGCCTCTGACAACCCACAACAGGCCCACAGTCCTTCCTTCTTTGCTTAGGCAACTGTCTCAGCTTGTTGGCAAGGTTCTGTAGGAAACAAAATCCATTTTCCCCAGGCTTTTTTCACAGTGGGACTTATTAGGATACATATAATACAAATGCTTGCTTCCTTTCTGCTAAATGAAGAGCCTAATATATCTTAGCCTCTAATAATAATCATCAAAATGACTCTGTTCCAGTTCAGTGAGGAGAGAGAAAAGTTAGGACCCCTTTATATTACTAGGGAGAATGCAAAATGGTGCTTCCATATGGAAAACAGTATGGTGCATCCTTCAGAAATGAACGATAGAACTATAGCACATCCAGCAATTCTACTTGGGAATAGAAACCCAAAAAAGGTTTGAAAGGAAGTTCTCAAAAGGATATGGTAAGACCACATTTAAGGCAGCATCACTCTCAACAGGCAAAAGCTAGCAACGACCCTAGTGCCCGTTAAATGATGAATAAAAAAGGAAAATGTGGTAGATATAGGCAATTGAATATTATTTTATCTCTAAAGGAGAAGGGAAATTCTAGCCTGTGCTACATGATTGAACTTTGAGTACATGATATCAAGCAAAACAAACAGCCACACAAAGAAAGGTCCTGTAGGATTTCACTTAAATCAGGCACCTGGAGTAGTCACGTTCAGAGGTAAAGCAGAATGGTGACTTCCCAGGGGTGGAGGAAGAGGGGACTGGAAAGTTGTGCAATGAGTATAGAGTTCAGATTTTTCAAGATGAAAAATATCCTATATATGGGTAATAGTGATGCCAACCCTCAACGCCATTGAACTGTACCTTAGAAAATGGTCACATGATATGACACCAGGGAGATTTTCATCACAATTTGGGGGAATATTTGAGGCAGAGTCTTATGTGGCCTAGACTAGCCCCAAGCTTTTTATGTAGCTGAGGATGATCTTGAACTTCTGATCCCCCTACCTTTACCTCCCAAGGTATCACAAGCATATTTCACCCTATCTAGATCTATTTTATCAGATTTTTTTTACATAAATAAACCTTGTTTCTGTTCTGAAACGAAGCAATCTTATATCTTTGTGCACAGGTCTGAAATACAGACTACACTCTGTTCCCTAAAGAAAGGGGACAAAGGGGAGTGGGGAGGGTGGGGAGACCATCACCATCTTGGAGCCATGTGCATTCCACATTCAAAGCACAGAGGTGTCAGGTCCAGGGCTCTCATTGTAGAGAAGACCTTAGCTAAGGCCATGTGTCTGACCTGAGGCAAGCTTTTCCAGAAATTCTGCCTGAGTTCCAATTTGGTCTCTTCCAGAACTCGTGAACTTAGACAAGGTACTTAACTTTTCTGTACCTTGGCCTTAAAAAAATGGATATAAAACAGGAAATACACAGATATAAACCAGGAATAATATAGAGAGCTATCTACAGAGAGAATTAAATAAATTACAGTCAGAAAAGTGCCTGGGATATCATATGCCTCATAGCTGTGTGTGTGTGTGTGTGTGTGTGTTCACTCTTTACTGACACCATCAACAGTAATGATGACTATCTTTCTGATACTATTTATCATGAGTTTTACATTGCATAAAGCAGACATACTTCTAAGAAAACAAAATTGTTCTACTTATTTCTTATAAAATCTTATTTTTGTGCCTCAAATTCTATTTGTCACATGTGCAATAACATGAGTGTTAAAGGAGGGTTTTTTGACACCGCTATTATAAACATTGATGATGACATTCTCTGCAACCTTCAGCTCAGCACACCAAGAAGAGGAGACACATGGGTCCACGTGAAGATCTCCTTAGTGACCTCATTGTAATTCCTCCCTTCTCTACTGCTTCCAACATTATCACCTATGCCGGCCTGGCATGACTGACCGTATGTCCGCCATCCTGTTCTGCATGTCTTATTATAAGTGCAACATCCTTCCTGGACGACCTTGAGCTACCTTAGCTCTTGTTCTCAAAGACAAACTAAGTATCAATGCCCACTAAGCCCCCTGCCCTGTGGAGTTTCTTCTGGCTCCCATAGTTCTTCATGAACTGACCCATTCTATACCTTTCCCTCTCCCCTCCTACAGTCCTACCAGCCAACCTACATGTTGGTGGAACAAGATTCCAGGCATTACAGTGGCTCCTGCCCTATAGATCTCTGATATAGCTGGTGCTTACTATTTTCCAGTGGCGTGTGTACAGAAAACACTTGAAGGTAATATTCTTCCCAAAATATAACGTTGGAAACCCTACTCATCAAGCCAGCTTTTCATTATCCAAACAAACATGTTTCCTCCCAGTGATTTCAATGGCTACCACCTTTACACACCTTGAAAAGAAAGACAAATGTGTGTGGTATGATTCTCTCTGGACTGTCTGCTCATAATATAGGCCTACAAATACGGTCAGTAAACTGAAATCTATTCAAACCCTCTAAAAGCTTGACTGAGTCCTGTCTCCACACTCTCAGCCCAGTCTGTGCTCAGATTTTTCAACCTTCAGAGAAAGTGAGCAGCTGTCCACTATGGGAACACCCAGAGCTACCAAGCAGCAGCCAGGAAAGATTTTGCCAGATGTCTAAGGGATACAAATGGAATAACATCTCTACCTGGCTCACAGATTGACTTGCAAATGTGCCTTGTCAAGGCGCTGCATGCTCCCCCTGGAATTCAGAGCTATTTCTTTTCGCTCCTGCTGAGCAGATATTGGCTCTATTCCCCTAGATTCCCAGTCAGACCCAGGGGGTTATGCTGCAGAATTACTGCCTTAACAGCAAGCAAAACAGGCCCATCCCTTGTATTAATCACTCATAACCTAAGAGCTGGGTGGCATCTCCTGCCTCGATGAGATGCTCCAAACTGGCCTGATGCTCTACCTGCCTCCCCCATCAGAGCACTCATGGCTGGGGTGGGATGCAAGTAGAGTCCCTTACCAATTAGCTCTACAGAGGAAGATCCACTTCTATAAAGGGCCTGAGTAGTTGATGCAAACTGTAAAACACCTTCCCCGTGATGCGTTTCTCAGCCCCAACTCAAGTACCAGTCCAGAAGTTCACTCTGATAATGCTGTTTCTGAGTCTTTGGAGTTGCCTATCAAACTTGGGTAGCCACTGCTGACATTGATTGAGCACAGGGAATAGCTCTTCACAAGAATGTCTGTGATAATGTGCGAACACAAGTAAACAGAAACAAAAAGGCTACCAAAACCACAAGGCTTTGTTTAGAAGCAAGTATGGTCAAAAGAGACAGGAACTGTTCTGGGATGAATCTGGCACTCAAATGGATGTCCTACCAGAAGTTAAAATTAAAACAGCACACCTATCATATATAATAGTGCATGGTCTAGCACGTTACTCAGCTCTGCATCACCGCAATAAACACTTGAAATAATAAAGGTGATCTGACTGAAAGTCACCACACTAGGCTGGATTCAGAGATGGACAGTGTTAAATTTCTTGCCACAGTGGCTGCTGTGGGTTCGGGTTGGCAATCTGGTTCAGGAGACACAGAAGGCATTCATCAAAGAGCTCTGGACAAGACATGCTGCACGGGCTCACCTCAACGCACCACCAGCCACCTTCACCTCTTAACTCAGGCACCAATTCAGAACTCAGGCACCACTGCTCTGGACCAGCACCAAGTTGTGTGGGTCTTAGATTCAGGCAGAAAAGCCACAGCCATCACATGAGTTCATGGTTTGCCTCAAATCACAAGACAGGCAGTGGGAAGACAAGCTAAGTGCTCATGCCAATACAAACGAAATCCTTTCACTAGTAGCAGTCCTATCAGGGTCACCATGGAGTGGAGTACATTTTGCAGCCACCTGGAAAACAGCAACGTCTTCAAAGAACTGAGGCTCAGGAGTCATCAGGGCAGCTGAAGAGATCAAAGTGCATTGACCTGGAAGCCAGCATGCCCAGGCCAGGAACTTACCAGAAAGGTGTTCTGATTTGGGGAAGTGAAGCACATAATAAAAATAAAAATAAAAAAATCCGGACACTACAAAGGACTCCCTGAAAACTCAAGAGAAGCGACAAGATGTGTTCTTAGACAGTCAGCAAGAGCTAATCAAAGGCTGACAGGCTTCTGAAAGGATCACTGTGTGTTTGTTTCAAAAGTGGTCTTTGAAGGTATTTTAGAAGTCAAGGGCACTTCCAGGAGAAGTGAACTGCAAAGTTACTCAGAGTGAAAAAGAACAGAAACAAAAAAAGGCCTCTTTGGCCTTCTCAGAGATAAGCCACAGGCGCCACAAGAGGCATGCTGAGGGAAGGAGTCACCCTGTCATCCTGTTAACCTCCAGGGCAAGGGCTGCCCTTCCCTGAGGGACAATTCTAGGTCAAGGTTGAGTGCCTGGACTTTGCTTCCTGATTTATAAATGTGGGAAACCTGAGAGATAGCTGAACAGGAGAATCCCAGAATGCAACTGCCCAGGCTCCTCTCGCTTTATCACAGGTGCATACATACATTCTGCCTTTGATCCTCTGCAGCAGGGGTCAGCAGATACACCTCTGGGGCCACATCCATGCCTTCAGCTTTAGTGGAAAAAAACAGTTCTGCTAGAACACAGTCAGACTCAACCCATGTGTCACAGAAGACCCCATGCTGGGAAAGGCCCACAACTGTCAAACGGTCTAATGTGCTGCTGCTGGCTATTTTCTTCAGTACTTGAAATAAACCTGCACCTCACACATTTGTGCAGTAACGGTTCTACCACTGAGTAAATCCTTTGTCCTCTTTTCATCCCTTTTGCTTTTGAGAGAGAATCTCACAAAGTGGTCCAAGTGGCCTTGAGCTCCATCTGTAGCTCAGACAGGCCCTGAACTTGCCTTCTGACTCAACCTTCTGAACAACTGACCACCAGGCCAATCTGAAATTCTTAATAATAACAAGAGGTCCCATGTTTTTATTTTGTACTGCATCCAACATATATAGTCTGCCACCAAGTTATACCTGTTCCTTTATGGATCTCTGTTGATTGTTTCTACACTAAAGTGTCAGAACTGTGTACTAGTGACATGTGGTCACAGAGTCTGCAAAGCCAAAAACATTTACTAATTAGCCCTTCACAGAAAAACATCTATACCAGTTTTTGTGTTATGGGACAGTAGGTTATGGTGTTCACCCTGTATGGAACACATGCTGTGCACACTGCTGTCCTCCAATGAGACTTTGAGCTTAGACTGAGACCCACCCGGTCATACAAACTCCACTCTACACTGTAAGCTTATCCATCCTCCTTTATCTCATCTCTTACCTTGAACTTTTACATTATCATATGAAACTTTGTTCCCTTTCAGGCTAGAGATATTTCAGCAGTTAAGAGAACTTGATGATCTTCCAGAAGATTCAAGTTCAGTTCCCACCACACACATGTGACAGCTCACAACCACCTATAACTCCAGTTCAGGAGATCTGACATCATGTTCTGGCCTCCAAGGGCACTGCACTCACATACATATAGCCACACAAAGAAACACACACACACACATTTTTTAAAAACTCTTTGTTAAAGTTTGTCCTGTATTACCAGCATGAACATTATCTCTACAACTCTTTGAATATAACTTTATAGCTAAATAGCTGATGTAAACATATCACTGTGCGAGCTTGTAAGTGAATTTGTAAGTGTTTTAAGTGTGAAATGCAAAATACCATGAAAGAAGTTGAAATCCTGCCCTCAATAGCACTGTCGTCCCTTTACTGCTATAGTTTGAATCTTAAATGTCCGCCCAAGGCTCCTTATAAAAGGCTTTTGATGGAACCCTCAGAAGGAGGGACCTGGTAGGAGGCTCTTAGGTCATTGGGTCATGACTGTGAAGAAGACTGTGGAAGCTCCACCCCCTCTTTTCAACCCTCTAGATGTGTGCAGTTTTGCTCTGCTGCTCACTTCTGTCATGACCTGCTGCCTCAGCACAGGACACAGGGCCCAAGAGATCATGGACTAGAATCTCTAAAACTGTGCGCCAAAACTAAAGATTTTTTTCTCTTTATGAGTTGATGATCCTACATATTTCATTATTATGACAGAAAGTTAACAGACACCAAGAATTCCCCCAAATTTATTATCAATCCCTTTTCTCTAATTTTATTCTATATAAATAGCCCTATCACCAGCAAGGACTCAGCTGCATGGCAGAATTTGCTCTCAGATGCTGTGGCTACTGGCTCCCACTCAGAGATGCTAGCCCCTCTCTCGTTGGATCATTTCTTGTTCTTACTTCTGCAGGTCTCCCTGAGAACATAATCAAATGCTGTGTCCTCAGGTTTTTCATAAATAATCCAATTTAACACTTTTACTCTCCTGAGCCTTCTGAGTCTTCTGATTCCTTTCTTAGTAGGCCAAGGAAGTTCTTGCATTTACATCTCATTCTCCACGGATCATATTATGTCCAAGCTTCAGTGAAATACACTAGAAAGTCAGTGTCTTTTGCAGAGCTGGGAGGGGAACATCAAGCCAACATGCATTCTGCTCTTCAGCATAGTCCACACTCCTCTATCAGTTTATTACACTTTGAATCTGCTTTCATGAGTGTTCTGCTTCCTGGTATAATTAGCAAAGCCACACCAATGCTTTGTTGGATCACTCTGTTCTTTCTTATAAGAACCTGTACTTTTTTATTTAAATCATGCCAAGACATGACTGTTGCTGTCATCCCAGAGTCAATGTGTGGAGGAAAGGCCAAACTTTATCATCAAATGAGCTACCTGCCTCTGCTGAAGATTGACTGAATGACCTCCAGGCAAGGTGAGGCCACTGCTCTCTGGCAAAGAAGAGGCTGCTTCCGCCAGTTCAGACTGTTCTGGAATACTGATAGCTTAAGAAATTAGATTCATTCAAACAAGTCTCATTCTCAGATATCCTGTCTTTCCATATCAAAACACTAATTTTTTGTGTCTATACAGGTGACGTCCCTTGCAGCTCCACCGTCGTTATAACCAGATGTCCGGCATTGCCTGTGCCTCAGTTACCAGATATAAATGTCTCCTATAAAACTCCGTGGAGACTCACTAGCTTTCAGAGTATCTGCAGGTGGCGGTTAACTGTCCTATTAAAATTTTCATTCCTTAATTTTCTTTTTGTGAGGGCTCTGGTGCTACTATGAACAGCGAACTGACACGAAAATCCTTTGCCCTGCTCTGCTCTGATGAAGCTCATCAGACTCTCCATCAGACTCTCTTTCTCCCAATACTGTTCCTCAGGCCAACAGACCCTGAGCACCATCAGAACCCAGGTGTTCTGGAACCCAGCAATACACTGCCCATGAATTCCAGATGGCTGGGAAATTCAGTGCCCCAAATCCAAGCACAGTGATCTGCCATTCCTGGTACCTCTTGTCTTGGTCCCAGAACACTGATCCTGAAGCAAAGTTTCCATGCCATTTCTGTCAAAGGACAAGCGATCCCTGGGAAGCAACAGTGGAGGAAATGGACAGTGAAGGAAGGAACACATGAAACAAATGCAGAAATTGACACGGCCACATGAGAAAAGCCAGTTGGCTGCTCATCATTCCTACATCTTTAGAGAGACTTCACAGGCTCATGCCTTCAACATCCTTCAAGGAAAAGGGAGGATAAATCAATAACTGGTCCTCCTTACCATCCACTATGGACTTACCTTATTGGTTAAAACGACCACCAGGGGGTGCTAACACTACCATACCACACCCATGTGCATATGAGCTGAAACCAGGAAAGTCAGCATTTCTACACCTGTCAGGTTGGACAAGGCACCAGAGCGTCCATGGCAAGGGAGAACTGCCACAGCCCAAACCTAGGGTATCAGGAAACAGGCTTTCCAGGATATCGGCCTAGGCCAACCCAGCAGCAGGCAGACGTGGATCTGGGGAGGCATATAAACTACATCTATCAGGGAGTAGTTAACTTGTGATTTAGCTTCTCATTATACTGATCCTATAGAAGTTGGGGTTTGAAAACATGCATCCAGTTAAAAAAAATTAGTCCCTCAGATGAAGATGGAGCTAATTCTGTTACCCATGCTCCAAACAGAATGGAATGTTTGATATAATTCTCCTTTAAGTATTAGAGTGAAGAGGGTTTTAAATTTTTATTAACCTGCTCACTAACTTATTAATATGCTCACTTATTAGTAATTTCCTAATATTAATGTACAGGATCATATTGGAAGTGTTATAGTCATTATAGTACTTCACAGTTTTCTATGAGCGATGTGCTCTGTGACAACCTCTCCCCCAGGAGATGTCTAAAATCATGGCTAGTGCCAGACTTTTTCTATACCATGTTCTTCTTGTACATGTATACATGTTGTGTGAAATTATCCTAGGGAGATCAAAATATATGTACCCCAGATAGAGCAATAATAACAGACCAAATAAACAAGTCTAACTTGGTGAAGCAATGAGTTTTATCATGGCTTTTGAAAGAAACATTGGCAACAGTGGCTACATCACTACAGGAGAATCTTCCCCAGCACCTGTTAACTATAAGTCCTTTGGGAATGGGGGGTGTGGCCTGAGTCCAACCCCACCCCATTATGGAAAGCTCATGTGCAAAGTTTGTGGGGATCTCTGTAGATGACAAGTTGCAGCAGCTGATAGTTCAAGAGGGAAATGTCCATGTCACGCCTGGAGAACAGTGTTTCACAATAATACCTATAAAGACTAACTCATAAATTAGACACTGTACAAGACTATCCAAACAATTAATAATAAAAATAGAATAGTTATAACAATACTACCAAACTAACAAACCCACCAACATAACTGCTCTTGAGTTTGGAGCCATCATTAAGTAAAAGAAGGGTCATTTGAACACAAGCATCACAGTGTTGAAACAGCTGCTCTGATAACTGAAGGAGATGTCAGGAGCTAGAACACCGGTAGCACACACAGAGTAGATGTGTCATGGAAAGGAATGATTCACCTCCTGGAAGTGATGGAACTTCCAAGGTTTCATTGCCCTATAGTAGTACATAATTTAAAACCTACATATTCTCTCTTGACTTTTCTGTTTAATATTTCATGGAAAGGAAAACCAGGGGTAAGAGATAACTACTATGTTTCATTCATTCCACATGAATTAACACATAAGGGTGTTATTGCTAAACTTGATTTGCAAATGATTAAACAGGAATTTAAATCAATGGACTTGTCTGTGGACAGAGAGCTAGCATACCAGCCATGCAAATCAGAGCCCAAATCTGCTCTGACTCTGAAAACTCTTATTTCTCAATTCAATGCAAGCATTCAATTACTTTATTATGATGAGGAATGATCTAGATCTTATGGAAGAATCATAAACAAACAAATAAATAGTAAGCTAAAATGATATCTTCATGCTTATCTAGCTTGACTTTGCTTTGACTTTGTGCCTGACACTTAATAGTTTTGTTGTTTGGCTGGGTATTCTAGATCTGAGGCTTATCATAATGTAATTACTGGCTTTTAACCAGGTAGGGCTACAACCCAGCCTGGAATTCCTCAGACTGAGATTGAAGGCTTGTTTTCTACTCTTAATTGCCTCACACTGTGGAAATGACATACAGAAGCCTTTTGAGACTCCGGAGTCATCAAGGTGAATTATTGAAGATAATTCCTGTTAGCCATGATCTCCTCTGGGATGTCTTCTTAACACTTTCCTCTCCTGTTCTTTTGAAGCTACAGCTTCATAAAGGGAGAAGAGGAAGACCTCACTTCATCTCCTCTGTGGATCAAATGGTAGAAACATCTTCATTGAATTTTGAGAAAGAAAACCACATGAGGTAACAACCCTGAATGTTTGGCAATTAAAATTTTAAAGATCTATGCCAGATGTGACGGTACATGCTTAAACCCAGCATTCAAGAGGTAGGAGCAGGTGGATCTCTGTGAGATAGAGGTCATCCTGGTCTATATAGTGAGTTCCAGGTCAGTTGGGGCTACAGGGAGACCCTGTCACAAAAAGATTGGAAAAAAAAATTTTTTTTCAAAGATTCTTTGTAAATTTCATCTTCTACATTGAACAGAATAGTAACTGGGAAGTTTTCAGTTCCCTTTGTTATATCTTGATGCTCTTTCTCTCTGCTTAAAACATTAAATGTTTCTTGCCTCCTGGGTAGGAAAACAAGTACTTTCTGATGCTAACTGCTCAGTGAGGCCACATCTACAGGATGGTTGCTGAGTTCTGGGCTCAGGACCCTCGTGATCAAGAATAATTCAGAAAAGCACACGCCAACACACTTTTTCAGGACTCTGGAGTCTGTTAGTCCATCGGAATGGCATAAGAAAATACTCTCAGTCAATCATAAACAACTGAAAATTATTTCCTATAGTTCTCAAGACCAAGTTCAAGGTTCTGGCATATCCAAGATCTAGTGAGGACCCATTCTCCATAGAGGGTGACTTCTTCCAACATTCTCACGTGGAAAAGGAGCAAAGAAGATCCTGCATGCCTCTTGTATATAGTAATAACCTCCTTACCTCCCCAAAGTCCCACCTCTTAATATTACCACCTTATGAGTTAGTATCTTGGCATAGGAATTGGGTAGAGAAACAAACATTGATTCTATAGCACCTGAGTAGAAGCTCTGGCCACCTCCTCACCATCACACATTTATTCTGTGAATATGGTGCTAAAAAGTCAGAAAGTGGGAGTTAGACTCGTACCAAACCGATGATAAATATTTTAGGCATTGGAGGCCACATGGTCTCTGTTGGACTCAATGCAGCTGTTGATAAGGTAACTGATTTAGAAGGCTGTGATCCAGTAAAACTTCATTTATAAGACTAGTTAGATGGCCGGATTTGACCCATAGACCATGGTTTTCAAGTCAAGGTGAGCGAGACTGACTGTAGGGAGTCAGGTTCCATAGGTCTGGTTGTGAATGTGGCAGTATGTGTCATTTCAAACAGCTGTCAGTGGATCCCTGGTCCTGAGCCTTTTCCTCTTCTTTTCCATTCTGGACAAAGTCTTCATCTGAACTCATCAGGCAAGGGTGCAGTCCTCAGGCTAGTAGGTTCCAGCTCTAACAGCCACTGAGCTGGTTAGAGTCCAGCAGCCACCTCAACTGTTTCCAGCAATGACAGATAATAGGAGGGAGACTTTGTTTACACACACAAAAAAAAGAGCTGAGAGCTGGCTGAGCAAGCTCAGGAGAAAGTGATTTTCTCCTTCCGTTAAAAAAATGTTTAGAAACACCAATGTTATGTTTGCACTATATTTATTCTATTAATCCTGACCTTGAAAACTGAAAATCGAGTACCATATAATCATACTATAATTGTCTGGTAATGCCTGTCCTTGAAACTAGAACACTGGAAACAGTTCTCAGAGCTGGACTTCACATAGTAATTAGTCTTAGCCTCATAAAAAAGTTGAATACAGCAAATATACGGTCCTTAGTCAACCCTGAATGAAGACATTGTGCATTAAAAAGGCATCTGGTGACTTCAGTACAGAAGGTCTACACTGAGGTAAATATGTGCTTTAGATGCATCTGTAACATGTAACATTTCCTGACATATATAAGGCTAAGGTAGAATTTAGATGGGGACTCTATTTTGTCAAAGGGAGGCACCAAACTAATCAGTCTAAGAAGTATAATCCCAGGTCATGGTTCCACAGTCAACCAGTTATAAATTGAAGATTCTTTGGGGAAAATGCATCTGGACTGAAATACAGACTGTTTTTCTCTGTCATCATTCCCTAAACCATATATAATCATGATTTACATGGCATTTGTGCTGTTTCTAATATTCAATTTATGACTTATTTTGTGTGTATGAGTGTATTGTCAGCATCTGTTTAAGTGTACCCATGTAGCGCAGTACCCACAGAGGTCAGAAGAGAACGTTGGATTCCCCTGGAACTGCGTTACAGATGGTTGTTGGCCACCATGTGGGAACTGGGAATCAAACTCAGGTCCTCTGCAAAAGCAGACAGTGCTCCTAACCACTGAACCATCTCTCCAGTCCCATGGTATTTGTGTTATATTGGGTATTCTGAGAAATCTAGAGGTTATTTAAAGCACATGGGCACATGAGCATAGGATACACAAAAATCTGAAGGCATTTTTACTTGAGACACTTGAGAAATAGATTCTGTAATCCTCTGGACTGGGGGAAATTAGAACCATCCCCAGAGGCATAAAAAGATGACAGCTGTACTGTGTAAAGGAACCAGACACAGCATTAGTTGTACACTAAAGTCCTAAAAGATTTTATGGAGCCAACACACAGTGTCAGTTGCCTAACACTTGAATTTCATATTGTGGACTTGAATAGCATACAAGAACCAGACCACAGTACCTTCTTCCAGTTCAGTCCGGTTGAAACAGGAGTTCAAAATGTATCTGGCAGGAAGAGGAAAGTGAAAGAATAGAGCCAACTAGCACACAGAGTGGTAGAGCAAGGACCAGGGAGGATCAGAGAGCTTAACCAGGTCACTGAGCACACAGGCCTGTTGCAGACAGGTATTTCTTAAATGTTCACGCGCGTGCGTGATCCTGGGTCTCAGTCATAGGCAGTTTCTGATTCAGGAGTCTGGGGTGGGGAGGAGGCTGAGATACTGGATTTCTTACAAGAACTTGGGGAGAAGTGTTGCTTGCTGTTGGTCATAGGATCCACCAGAGCTTCTGAATATCCAGTTGTGTGTCGCCAGTCATTACAGAGGGTGGCGAGAGGTGAGGCACAGAAACTAGCTCCTAGCAAGCATGCCCTCCAACCTTATCATGCCACAAGTGAGGAGAAGGAAGCCAAGGAGGGTGTTTTCTGAAGGTTATGTTAGTGATGAGACCTCCAGACTTTCTTTCCCACACACTTTACTGCTCTATAAAATCTCTGTAAAGGATCCTATAAAAGCTGATTGTTAGAGCAGGATTTTGTTTGGTCGGTTTTTATTTGGGGGATTTAGGGAAGGGCAGAGATTAAAACTTTTTCATATATTCAAATTGCAAAATGACATTTCCTAATCAAGATCTTTGATTTTGTATTCCTCAGAATTTCACAGCAATCCATTCAGGACTGTATCAGGAAGTACAAAGGTGAAGTTCTCAGCAGATTATCAAATTTCCTATATTTTGAATAATTTTAAATACAAAATTCCTTGACATTGAATAATCTGAAAAGTCACTGCTGAAGGATCATGCTCTCAAAAAATAAAGGCTCTTAGTCCAGAAGAAAAGAATCAAAATTCATGGATTTCATGGGGCTCCTGAAAGAAGCCAATAATATTATTTACTTCAGCTCTATGTATCTAGGCATATTTCCAAGTCAACAGTTGTAACTGGTCTCAGCTAGTCTAGTCAATCCAATTTCAGAGTCTCCTTCCAGCTTTTGTTTAGCATTGAACATCCCTACAGATATGAGTCGTGCAACATAAAATGACCTTAAAAGTTTCTGAGCAAGAGCAACGCTACATTTCTGAGCCTATTCTATTCCATCCTCCCATGACTTTCAAGATGGAGGGCAAGTGAACCTTTTAGGGACTACCCAGACAATCAAAATATCAAGACCCCAAGCTCAACTAATGCTCATGTTCAATGTAGTGCTTTTCTGGCCATGCTCAACTGTACATAGGGACCTATGCATGATACACGCTTCATCTTAAGTTCCAGATTCTGTCTCTCCACCCAGTGTATCCATGAAGGCCTCACCACTGAGCCTCATGAAGTCTTCCTGATGGTATTTCATAAACATCTCCTGACAGCCCTTCTGGGATTTTGTACTTAGAAATCTGCTAAGCAGCCAGTACTGGAATGTTTGTTGGGGGCTCTGTGGCTGGCCCCTCTCCAAATGGGCAGACCTGGGAATCTGTAGCCATACATTTAAATAGCTTATTTAGCTGTGCATGTTCCACATTAATTGCTTCTGCCTTCAATTCGATTTGCGCTTGGTAATTTTCTCCTTACACAGAGAATACAGATAAAATTTGATGGGCCGTGCTGGCCCTGGGCCGGACAACTGCAAAGCCTCCTCTTGCCCTAATGGCAATGAGCACAGAGGATGTCACAAACCAGGGGGAGCTTGTGGGGCTCCACGTTCCAGAGAGTGATGATGACACTGATTCATCATTTTTTGCCTTTTCTCTTTAGCTTCTTCTCTGGACCTTGTTGGTAGGGGACTGTGGGGTCTCCCAATCAGGATGCTCCTCCAGAAGTTTGCTTAATGATTCCCCATGGGGGGCGGGTGTAAGATAACGATTTCCTATTACATTCCCTGACCACCAACAATGGTTAGAGATGTCATTAAGCATTTTACCAAACTGAGCACTTTGCCTTCTGCATATGCTGTGAGCAATCTTGGAGAAATTGGCCAAGAAGAATATGGAACACTGGGATGGCTTTCATAAAACAGGAGCTAGCAGTTAGCAATGTTTTTCACCTTCATGCCATGTTCTGTTTCAACAAAGTGTTGGATTTCTGTTCTAGCTGGCCAGAGTTTTGCTGGGCAGTTTGTGTCTGCCTTGCTAACCACATCTGTTCTTCCAGACAGGTGCAGAGTGACTCCCCAAGAGAACATTTAGGCCAGAACATTGCCAGTGTTCTAATCACTAGTGGCAATGCCAAGCACTGAGGAACACAGATTGGTATCAGAGGAGAGTCTGTATAATGGCTCTGGGAATTTAATTTGGACATATAAGCTGCCATAGGTAGCCTTGGGGATACTGAGTGATTGTAACTTAGGGATAATACTGATATTTATTAACAGTAAGTTTTGGCATGACACCAGTGTCACATTGCATGGGAGAAAGCTCTGTCTTATCTCGGTTATTCAGCCTGAATGGCAGATACTTCTTTGCTGCCTTGCATGGATCTCTGGGACTACATCCACTGAGATGCCATGGTTCTCTATGTGGCAGAGTCCAAGTGAGCCTTCAAGGCTGTTATAAAATAAGAAGTCTCTGAGCATCACCCTGGAGTAAACAGATTCTTCATCCAACATTACTGAAGCTAAGAAATCAGAGCCTAAACACGAACGGCTTCTTCCCACTAATCCCTCAAAATCCCTCCTTTCCCTCCGTGGCTCGCTGTAGTAAGGTCTCCCCATCCCTTCGGTTGCACAAACTGAGAACCACGCTTAGTGCTCTCCTGTCTCCTGTGACCAAGGTCTCACTCTAACAAATCCATTTTATTTCACAGTGACACCAAGATTGTTCTCATCTCCAGTTACCGAACTCAGACAGTTGGATCAACTAATAAAAGACTTACAGTCTCCTGTCCTCTAGGACCTCCCAAGCCCCTCAAGCCTCATCCACACTTTACACCTTGCTAAGGTTTGAACAAGGCTTGTTCCACCTAAAATGTATGTTGAATCTTAACTCCTCAAAATGTCAGTATCAGGGGTAAAATCTTTGAAAGGTGATCAAGACATGGAGCAATTACCCTTGTGATTGATGTAATGTTAGCCTGCCCTGGGTCCCTCTTGCCTCTGTGCTCTCTCTGATGGGACTGTGTGGGTCCTTCTTGCAGCCTGTGTGGTCACTCTGATGTGGATAGATTTCTCTATCTTACTTCTCTTCCACAACAAGATTTACCACAAGTCAGGAACTGACCAGATACAGCCACTCAATCTTGACTCGAACAATTAGATACAAGGAACTTCTTTTCTTTATAAATTATCCAGTCTTGGGTATTTCACTACAGTTACACAAAATAACTCGAGATAATATATCAGATTTATCTTAAAACATAAATCCCCCATGCCAGTCCTCTAACTGAAGACTTCCATTTACTCTCATCTCTGTAGCACAGCCTCAGGCTCCCTTTCATGTCATTTAAGGTGTGTGGCCTTCAGTCTCTACCATTCTTCTCTCCTTTATTGACACCCAACTACTGCTTGCCAACCACGCCAAGCTCTTGCCTGCCCTTTCTCCTTCTCAGCATAGACAATTCATTTCACTCCTTCAGTTTCTACTTGAAGCTTTTGTAAGATCTTTTCAGATACCACCTACCTAAAAAAATATTTTTTTATACTTAGTGTTATGCATACCTGTTTTCTAAGGTCACATTGAGTTCTCTTAGTCTATATTTCTAGTTCATGGCAGACAGTCTTTAGTCACTATTAATTAGGGAAGAAAGAAGGAGGAAAGAGTATTAGTGCACATCTTAGAAGGACAGAGGACAAGAAAAGCACAGGATTTGTCTTCGCTCCTTTAAGTTGGTGGATATATTGTATTTCTAAGGTAAGCAAAAGTCCAAGCTTTTTGGAAAAGCTAATGTGCAAATATGACTTCTGTTCAGACAGCAAATGGAATTTCCCACAAATTAAGTAATCCCCTAACAAGGAGTGAAGCCAGTGTTTTACTAGACTATTATATATGCTCCACACTAACTCGAAGCCCAATGGGGATAGCGGGGCACTGAGAAGGTGTTCCTACTCACATCTTCCCTGGTCAGAGGGAGGCTGCCCGCGAGATAATCACAGTCATAGAAATGTGATTCCCCAAGTTTCCAACAACCACCTCTGGTGGAGGAGCTGTGTAGTAAACATGTCCTGCCAGGGATAGGAGGCAGGCAGGAAGTCTGCTTAGTGAAGTCAAGGCACTCCATTTTTTAACTCCAATGTGCTCAATTGTCTATCCACAAAGATAAAACTAAAAAAAGTGGAGGTTGGGGTTCATCCTTTTGATAGTGATTTTCATTTCTATGAATGAAGTGTTAGTCTGCCAAATGTTAAACATCTTCATATTTTTCAATTTGGGGTTGTCAGAACACACACACACACACACACACACAGAGCATACACACATACATCATGCCAACAATGAAGGCAGCACTCAGAGCCTCGGCACATTCAGGAACTGGACGTTCTGGAGGGAAGGCCAGCAGAGTGGGGTGCACAGCATGACTAGGCCACACTGCTGTTAAGCACATCCCTTGCCCCAAACAAGCGTTCTGCTAACAATGTGCTTCAATGTCTACCAAGGAACTGGGTTTTTATGGCCCCACATATCAGAATCAATGACATAACGTAAGTGAATTGGAAAAGCAAGTCTCTGTTTTACTACATGCCCCGCTTCAGCTCTGTCCATGACTTACATAATGCTGGACCAATATGTTTAATCCCTCTGTCTCAGTTTTGTTGTATAAGAATTGGGAAATGACCCACATGGGGCTGTCCTTCCATCCACTCAGATGACAAATGAAAGTAGCAAGCTGACAGCTCAAGCACAGTAAGTAGATAATAAATTCCAGTGACGACCCCCCCCACACACCACACCAGCTTCCAAGAGGAGGCCCGTTTGTTTAATATTGTGTTAGCTTGTTTATTAGGCACATCTACTCTCTGATGAAATGAACAGAAAGCTCTAGTTTTTGGCTGAGCCCATGACATTCCAAAGCCCCCACATGGCCCCCTCCCTGTCACAGCATACACAGACTACATTGTATGTCAGAGGCAAAAGGAATTTGATTTTCGTCCTCCTTAAGTGAGATAAAATGTGAAGAATGAACAAGATAAATAGGTCATTTCCCTGGCAGGTTTTGCTTATTAAGATCTCATTTTGAATGCATAGAAACTAATCTCTGTTATGTTGAGAATTTTTTTCTCAAACACTTACTGTGAAATATAGCAATAAGTTGATGCTGTTGATATCAGCAATAGAGGCAACAGGTTATAAAGGAATGAAAGAAAGCAAAAATAATTTCTTTTTGGTGGAAGTGACCTATTAACATTAGCTCAGTTTCTACCTGATCAACTCTAAATTGATTTTCCTGTAACCAATAATTCTTTTTCCTTGCATTAACAGTTGTGTAACAACAAGTACTGCAACTTACCAAAATTAAATTATATGCTTAGCTATCAGCTATGTCTAATGATACAAGCATCTCTCAGAACACAAAGGATTTGTAAAGCAAATATAAATGCCCGGATCCCTTAGACACAGTCAGGAAAGACTATGTTAAGAAAGAGAAAGGAAAATCTCTAATAGCAATTTGAACATATATAACTACATTTTTTCTTCTTCTTTGTTGAACCTCAGTTGCCGGGATCGCCAGCAGGTAGGGTGGTGGTGAAGCTGGTCCAGCCAGCCTCCTCCAGGGGCTGAGCGGGATGGTGAGTGTCGCTACCCGGCCCCTCTCCACTCCGGAGGGGAAAAAAAAACACGCCGAGTCAGGAGTCTGTCTAGCAGGATCTCGTTTATTAACCATTACAAAGTAACTTATATAGGGTAGGGGCGGGGCTAAAGGGAGTGAAGGACCAATCAATCTCTGTCACATAATCTGCAGCCAGGCAAAGTCCATTCTGATAGGCTGTTAGACTCGGGTGAGGCTCTGACAGCTGCATTCTAAACTGTTGACGAAGGTGGGTTTGACAGTTGGAAACCGTTAGAAGTCTGGCCGTGGCAAGCCTGCACTAAGGCTGAGTCACGATCAACCCATGTCAATCTTCAGCTCCCAGTGCGTCGTGTGAGGACACCTGTCAGTGTCGCACAGTCTGGCCTCAAACTCACAGATCCTCCTGCCTCTGCCTCCATCAGCTTATCCTACCGGTGTGCGCCACCATCACCGGCTCCCAGCAGCCTGCGAGTGGCCTGGAGCCGGGGCTGGCCGGCGTCCTGCCCTGCCTGGAGCTGCCGAGCCACACTGCAGCCTGGGTGCTGGAAAGCGGTCGCCATTTTTACCTGGTGGCCGCATAGCACCACAGACTTGGCGGCTGCAGCCCAGGAGGGGTTAGTCCTCGGCGTGAGGGGTCAGTGGGGGAAGGCCGGGGCGGCCCGCGGCGAGGGGGGGGGTTTGGCAGCGCGGGGTGGGAGGCCAGCCTGCCACGGAGGTCAGCAGCCCCGGAAGGGGCATCCTCAAGGGCTCAGGAGTGGGGGGGGGGGGGGCGGATCGCCAGGGGCAGCACCTGGGGAGAGGGCATTGGCCAGGGCAGCCGCCTGGGAGAAGGCAATCATTGGCGGCGCCTGCCACGCCTCCATCTCCCAAACTGACAGCTGCAGTCGGCCCCACGGGGAACTGCAAACCCGCCCTTAAAGGGCGGGCCGGAGCTGCAGCGGGCCTGGAGGCCCAACACTCAGTTACTATTAAATGATCAAAAATCAACAAACTTAGGGGAAAGCCCGTTATTGGTGGTGGAAACAAATGATAGTATCCTCATGCTAGAAATTTATGAAGTGTTTTCTTAGTTTTTTGTTAGTACACAAATAACGGGTTTCAAAACATCGACGTCACTCTTGCCTTGTTTCCATTCCCCACCTCCCCCAGCTCTCCCTCCGCATCCTCGCTGCTCCCTCTTACTTGTCCCTTACACACACGCACACACGCACGCACACACGCACGCGCGCACACACACACACACGCACGCACACACACCCATAATCCTCTTCAGGAATCTCTTAGAGGCATCCCTATATCAAAGCTTGAATTTTTTTAATGCTGATGTGGTCCATTTCTTCCTCCCAACTTCCCATAAAATTGTGATCAGAACACCAAGCAGATTCTCTCAGATATCACAACTAGAAGATGTGTGTGAAGGAAATAAGCCCGAGTCTTAGAACAAGCAATTAATGCATGAAGTTTAAGACAATGTTATGGTGAAGCAAATAGGCATCTCATGAAATCCAAGCAATTGGCTAGTGTGGGGACATCACTGTCCTCGTAGATACGGTCACACCAGACCTCCTACCCAAACCAACCACATGATTCCTGAGACTTCAAGCAAAATGAACAGGATGCTTGTTCAAAAGGCATTAAGAATTCAAGATGTCAAGAGCAGAGGGGTGAGCTGCAATAGCGACTGTCACAGCAAGATGCCTGTGGGTGCCACAGCAGTCAGTGCTAAGGCTACGCAGGAGTCAACTGCTCACTCCAAACAGGAAACACATGCCTTGTGCCACAAATCATGCCAAGGACATCTTCTTGAAATTCAACAGCAAGTACTTAGTTCTACATGATTTTTAAGAGTAAAGATAGTGACCTTGGAACTCTGATCCATACAAACTTTGGTTCCCATATGAGAATCTTAAAGCTGTTCTGCGCCTGCCTGCCATATGTATACTACTCACTAAAAATACATTCCTCATTACCAGAAATTAAATAAAAGTCTTAACATACAGAAAAGTAAAAAAAAATCATTTACTATCAATATGATTATTAAAGGTATGTAAATCTTAAAACTAAGCACTGTTTAATTTTTTTATTTATGAGAATTTCATACGTGACTACTGTCTTTGCATTATTTTCTGTAAACATAGCAAGTACACGTGTCTGGAGATGGCATAGACCCTAGCGAAAAGCCCACTTCTGTCACTTCCCTAGACCAACATAATTTCTTTCTATATTCTAAATGCATATCCTCATATTTATAAACAAATGTACTTCTCACCGCTCATCAAAGAAACTTCTTTTTGCAGCACATGAAGACTAACAGAACTCTACAATGGGCCAAATACAGAGAATAAGGGACTGTGAAGTGCCCAGTTCTAAGTGACACACCTACAATTGCAACCTCTGCAGCTAAGGCTCAGGGAGCATTAGGAAAGAAGAGACCAAAAGAAGGCAAGTGCTAGAGAAACAAGACACCTACTGCTAGTTAATAAGAATTGCTTCGAGGTCTATATACAAAATGCTTCTATCAGTGACTAACATACAGTGGCCTATTAACATTATCAACAATTAACTCATTAATAAACAATATAAAGTCCCAAACCATGTGAACAAATTCAAGAACTTGTGGTATAGAATAGAGACAAAGAATAGAAAAAATATAGAAATAAAGGAAGTAGAATCATATTAAAACGTTTAGCCTATGCCATACTGAGGAAATATGACTTCACTCTTGAAGTGGATAATAGTGGCAAGATTTGTAAGCATGTGTTTCTAGTTTGAATGTGAAATGTCTCCCACAGGCTTCTCTGCTTGAACTTTTCATCTCCAGCTGATAACACTTTGGCGGGAGGGTTATAGACCAGGTCCACTTCCAGCCTGAGCTCTCTGATCCACCAAGATGTGAATGCCAACGACAAGCTCCTACAGGCAAGAACTCCCCTCTGCCTTTCCTGCCTTGTTGGATTTTATGCTCTTAAACCATGAGCCTAAATAAATCCTTTCTCCTTTGTTTCTCTAAACTATTGTGTCACAGTTATGAGAAACCAATACAGCATGTGTACACACATGTGCATGCTGCTTCATTTAAGACTATGGTCTTTATTCTAGTACTATATTAAATAGACTTAACTTGTTGTGACAAATACCTGAGAACAGCCTAAAGAAGGAAAGATTTTTTTTGATACATGGTTTCAGAATATTTTGTCCATGATTGCTTGTCTCCATGCACTTAGTAGAAGATATCGATCATCACCCTGTCAAGAGCACGTAGCAAAGGAACTCCTCTACTACCAATTAGCAGAGAGAGAAACAGGATAGAGGCGATAATATAACCCCAAGGACCCACCCTGAGTGCCTTCCTCCTTCCAACTGCATCCTACCTCTTAAAGTTTTGAGAGACTCTCAAAATAGCACCACCACCTGGAGACTGCAATAAGCGTGTGAAGACATTTCTGATTCAAACCATAACAAAGGACATATCCCATTTACTCAAAACAGTGGTTTCTCTAACAACTCCACCATTATGGAGTAGTGCAATGAAGCACCCTATGACCCATGTTTGGATGGCCACCCACCTACTCAGCAAACAGGAATTGGCTTTGTAGTTTTAAAGCACTTCACCCCAGAGCAAGAGTCCTTAAAATGGAAACTAGCCACCGTGCCCCAATCCTACAAGTGCTTCCCCTGGGGCAGCAGGCAAAACAAGAATCAAGACAAGAAAACAAGGGATAGTAGCTGATGAGACTCACCTCACACAGTAGAAGCATACCAGCCACAGCACTAGCTCCAAGAAGGCCTTCATGGCTTCCCTTCCTGAGCTCAAGACTTGTTGGGGGTCCCAGCACTCAGAGCCAGCCCGAGGGGAACCCAAGGGTCTACACCATGGGGACGCACAGAGTCAAGACACCGACTCCGGGAGTTGAGCAGAAAGCCAGCAGTGGTGGTCTGCTGCAAATTCCTCTATTCAAGAAAGAGCAGAGAGTCTTATAGGTCTTGTTAGCCTTATGGGGTGGGGTCCTGACCACAACCAATCGCAGTTTGCTCCCAAAGACTGGCACTCCAAATGACAGGTTGTTCTCAGTTGTCCTGGGTCCTGTCTATCCTCATCCAATCATGGAGGAGGAAGACTTTCAACACAGTAATATCACAGTACTGAAACACATAGTATGCCTTGGTTGCAAAGACAGTTGTGTGAATAGAGAATGGACATTTCCAGCAAGCAAAACAAACAAAATAATGGAAGCAGATAGAGGATTGAGAGGTCCAAATTTAGATAAATATGTTCAACAAACAAAAGCAGAAGGAAAAGTACAGGGCCACCAACTACCTTGCAATTGATTTTTAATTCCCAACATTTCACATGCAGATTAATACTTATCTCAAGGGTATGTTCATCAATCCTCCTGTAAATGAGGGAGACTCTTATCTCAGAGCCATATCCTTTAATTCCCTGAGGTAAGGTCTGTGGTCTGTTCCCATTTTCCCTTAAGTAGGTGTTTGAGAGTGTTCCAAATGATTATTCTAACAAAACATACCTGAGGGGTAGATGTGGTTCTCAAAGATACCATCCACCTCATATAACATTCTTGATAGATATTATATTTTTTTAATTCAAAGAGAAAATATTGCTTGGACTAGAGGACTGCTCAGTAGGGAGCAGGAAGACAAGCCCCTGGAGAATGAATCTCCCTGATCACAGCCAGGGCAATCAGCTAGATGCAACCCAAAAACACCTGCCCGCACTGTCTGCAGCACAGGATAATTAATACACTGCTCATAAGCCTTCCACTTTCCATTTACTTTGCCAACGCTGCAGTTACATATCACTGACTTTCCCAAATTGGATATTAATGATTTACTTGCTGAATTCTAAGGGTGCTTATAAACCATGGTAGTGTGAGTAGCTTAATAAAATGAAATTTTTAAAATTCAAAAAAATAATAATGAAAGGAGAAAAAACTGCCTTCTCCCCAAGTGGACGTGGCCAGGCTGGTGATTTGTGGAAGGCAGCTGTCTTCAGCTCTTGACTAGGAAGGCTGAGGTGGGAGAGGAAACAGGGCTGGCTACCCCTTTTCTCCAGACATCTCAGTTGCCTACTGACATTATTGGAATTGATCATTTGACATAGGTGAACTAATAGAACCCATTCATATTCTCTCACAAGAAAAGCAAGAGGCTCCCCTGTCATTCCAGAGGAATCCATGGATCAGATGCCTGGGTCCTGCTAGGAGCTTACCAGGCCCTACCCACACTCACTGAGCATTTCACAGGCTCAGCTCTGTCAGTTCATCTGGCCTTGGAGAGCTGGCCAAAGCCCTCCTCACAGGAGCTGTCCACTCGGACCTTGTTATCATATTCCGTTAGCCCTCATTTACGGAATCAATGTACTGGTCGTGTTAGAGAGATGGCGATGATACAGTAGTCTCACATGACATATTTTACAGTCACTCAACACATATGCAGCAGCATCCTTTATAAAGCTTTGTTCTTCATCTACACATAGCTCTATGAGGTGGATGTGTGGACACAACGATCTTATTACACTGAATGGCAATAGCCTCAATGCTGTTCTTTCAATGAAAACTTGTGTTTTATACATAAACTACTCATATTATTTCAAGCTTTGTTTTCTTTTTATTGTGGTCACATCATTTAAACCTCTCAACCATGGGCACCATGTTGTACAGTTGATCTCTAGTATTTGTTTTTCATGCATATGCATGACTTTATTCTCATTGAATAGCTCTTCACTTATCTCCCTTCCAGTCCCTGGCAATCATCATTCTATTCTGTTTCTATGAGTTTAACTACTGTAGGTTTTTTTTCTTAAGATTTATTTTACTTTTGTAATTATGTGCCTATGCTTGTGTCTGTGTGTCCATATGTGAACATCAATGCAAGTGCTTGTAGAAGTCAGAAGAGGGTGTTGGGAATTCCAGGGGGCTGTGAGCCATCTGATGCAATGCTGGGAATTGAACACAGGTCCTCTGAAAGAGCACTAGCTGCTCTTAACTTAGGAGCCATCTTTCCAGCTCTACCTATTGTAGATTCTTTATATGCAAAGAACCATGCAGTATTTGTCTTCATGCCTCTGTTTTATCTCAACCTAACACAAAGCTCTTAACACACACCCATGTTCATATAAGTGAAAACATTTCTTTTTTTCACTTCTACAGATTTATTGCTTAAAATTCGGTTGTAAGAGCTGGGATGTGTTATGCTCATTGCAACCCAAGCAAGACTTTATCGATTGGGATATTTCATAGGTGGTACAAGATAAGCGCCCACCTTTCATCTTTTACATCCTTTAGTTAACAAAACCTCTCTTGCTGTGTTTTTACACCTATTACCCTAATGTCATTTTACAGTTAGTCATGCTGAGTTCCACTGCAAACAGAGTCTACACTCCTACTAACCAGCATCAGTCAATGCAAGTATCAGCCTCCCTGGACCAAAACTGAATGGTCCTGCATAAACTTAGATACAATTTGCTCTCTCCTCATCCATTTGGAGAGGATTCCATTGCCATCTGTGACTAGTTTCTTAGGTGTATGTGTGATAAATGACTTCTTTTTTTCCAGTACGTAAATTTTATTTTTATTTTTCATGATGAAATTTACCTGTTTCTAATTGATTTTTTGAAAATTTTATATAAGGTATCTTGATCATATTTAGACCTCTTTTCCCTACCTGCTTCCTCCACCGGATTTCTTGCATTCTGTTAAATATGTTAAGGTGTAATGAGTCAAGTTTGGGTCTCTAGATGTCCCTCAGTGGGCTCACACTGGAGCTTGGTCAACTATCCAGTGTCACTCCCTTAAAGAAATCAACTCTCCCTTTCCCAGGAGTCAGCATTCACCAGCATTTTCTCAGCTAAAGTTGGACTTCTTATGCATTTCCCCACTTCTCTGCTGAGATTTTGTCTGGTTTGAGTTTGCAGGGGTCTTGTACATGCTGTCACCATTGCTATAAGTTCATATGAGTAACTTCCAAGCTGTCTGGAGAGAACTCTGTTTCCTTGTGGTATTTCATCACCCCTGACTCTTTCATTCTTTCCATACCCTCTTCCAAAATGGTCCCTGAGATCTGGGTGTCATGGGTTTGATTTGTGTCCTACCTAGGGACATGCACACTGCAGTCTTATTCTCTGCACTTTGACCAGCTGTGGCTTTCTGGGTTAATCACCATCTGTTATATAAGGAAGCTTCACTGGTGAGAATTGAGAGAAACATTAACATCTTTCTGCACCCTATTCCATTATGCTCCCTGAGCCTTAGGTATAAATGTTGCCTTGTGGATGTGTCACTTAGAGCTGGGCATCTCACAGACACTTATTCTCTGTGTTTGATTAGTTCTGCAATAGTCTCTCTGTAAGGGTTTCCATCTGTTGCAAAACAAAGCTTTTTTGATAAATGGTATGAGATACACTTCTCTGTAATAATATAAGACGCATATTTAGAACACAATAAAAAAATTGCATTAGTCTAGGGATGTGACAAAAGTGAGTTTTCCTCTTGGATCTGTGACCTTTCCAGTCATGTGCATTTGCTGTGTTTACAGTGGCACACATGAATCCCTTCCCACTGAGAAGGCCTTAAGTCCAATTAGAGAGCTGTTGATTACCCTCAAAATAAAAGTGCCACACCTGCACCAATAGTTTGCTGAGCCAGTCATTGTGTTTACTGGGTTTTATAGACGAGTAGGACCATTGATTGGTTTTTCCCTTGGACGCTTACATAGTATCCTCTGAAAGCTAGTTTTCAGGGAAGAGGCTTTGGAGTCAGTTCCAGCTTCATTCCTTCAAGTCCTGTGTCTGAAGTATATATTGTCTTCAGCAATAGGGTCTTACCTTCAAGTTCTGGGATGTAGTCAAGGGCCATGGCAATAGCCTGTGTTATTTTGGATGTCCCTTAGACTACCCTGACCAACAATTCAAAGCAAGGTTTCTCTTGCCTAACACAAGTGACAAGCTTTCTATAGTGTTAAGGCTGTGTAATAGTCCATCACATGCACATACCATATGTCCATTCTCCAACTTCAATGGACATTGTGTTGCTTCTGTCTTGGCTATTATAAATACGCTGCAATAAAACAGAAGTGCAGTTACCCCTGTGAGATCCTGATTCTATTTCCTTTGGAATACACAAAAGTAGGATAGCTAGATCATATGGTAGTTCTATTTTTCAATTTTTTAAATTTTTCAATATTTTTGTGAGTTTAATACAATATATTTTGATCATATTTATACTCCCACCACACAGAAAAATTTCTTTTGAGATGGGGTCTCTCTGTAGTCCCAGATGGCCTGGAACTCGTTATGTAAACCAGGCTGGCCTCCATCTCGTAGAGATTCACCTGACCTTGCCTCCCAAGTACTGAGATGAAAGGCATACACCACCATGCCCAGCTTCTATTTTAAATTTGGCGGCGGGGGGGGAGGGTCCATACTCTTTTCTATATTGGGTACACCAGTTTGCAACCCCATCACCTGTGTACAACAACCTTCTTTCCTCTGTCTTCTCTTCAACAATTCTATTTATGATAATAGCCACCTTCATAGATATGCAGTGATACCTCATTGTGCTTTTCATCTCTATTTTCCTGATGATTAATAATGTTGAACAGTTTTTCATCTATATATTGGCCACAAATATCTTGTTTGGGAGAAATATCTATTCTAATTCTTTGTCCATTTTTAAATTGGGTTATTTCAGTTTCCCACTGAGTTACTGGAATTCTTTTCTTATTCATTTTAAATACTATCCCCTTATCAGATATATGGTGTGCAAATATTTTTGTTCGTTCTGTACATTGTCTTTTTACACTGTTGATGATGTACTTTGCCTTGGCCTTTGCATCGATTCCCTGGTTATGGTACCAAAAGTACAAGTCATAAAAGAAAAATTAGAAAATCAGATAGGTAGGATCACATCAAAATGAAAAGCTCTTCACTGCAAAGTTTTGCTTCATTATTTAGTTGTGTGAAAAAATAGATATTTTCTTCCTATTCATGCACCTTACTCCTCAGAGGCAACAATCTACACTTCCTGACCCCTCTAACACACACACACACACACACACACACACACACACACACAGAGAGAGAGAGATAGAGAGCAAGAGCTAAAGCAAGATCAGAGACAGGATGAGTGACGGGAAGGAAGTGATAGGAAAACATTCTGAACACATTTCTTGGTAACACCAAAGAGAAATATTACATTTTGACCAAGTCAAATGACTTTCTCAAAATGCCTCATCCAAGTAAGTTCTGCAATATTTTATCCCAGACATATAACAGATGAAGAAACAAAAGCTCAATACACAAAGCAATTTGACCAGGTTCACACAATTGGCAATGCTAGTGCTGTGCTTGACCCAGCACCTTTAATTTAATATCCTGAGCTCCTACAACAGAAAGAGAAATGGGACTTGCTGCCACAAAAGCATATACCTCAGCACTTCAAGGGTGCAGGGGGCAGCACGTGCGTCACTACTCCGAGCAAGGCTAGACTCTGCAGACCATTACCTCATCGCACCCTCAAGGCTTCAGACAGCTTTTATTATCATCTCCATTGCTTAGAGGATGAATCTTGATTCAAGACAAGAAAACTAGAAAATCACTGGGCTAAACTTTGGTGGATGTGATGTGATAGTTTGGCCCCTAAATGTGGTAAACTGCAATTCCTGCTTCACGGCTCTCCCTGGTTTTGTTCTTTCAACACTTGCTTTTGTTAACAATGCCTAGGAAACAGCAATGGCAGTGCTTGTGATAAGGTAGGAGGTAGGACAAGACAGTTGTCTCAAGAGGTCAAAGAGGAGAAGAGGAGACAGGAGGGACCCTGCTTGCAACTGCAACGTGAGCTCTGTCTCCTGCGGCTGTGTCACTGTAAGAATCCCTCCAAGAAACCCAGAGCCTGAGAAAGTGCAATGCAGAGGAGGAGAAGGCATGTGAGGAGGCAGAAATTGCAGAGAGACTGGGAAGAGAAGGGACGATAATGTCAAATGACTGGTTTTCGTTATTTTGGTAAAATCTGTTTTGTAAAGCCACCATCTTCCCAAAAGGGCAGGAAGGTTTACAGAAGGGGCCTGGATGCCGTTAGGAGAGAATATGAAATGGAGTTGAAACAGGAATCCTTTAGCTTGTCCAAGATCCAAATCAACCAGATACTTAATCACTCTGAGCTTTAGTCTCTACACTTGCAAAACAGGATGATCCTAATTCCTGGTGCAGCATTCTGGTGATAATTAAATAAGATAAGGCCCCCAAAATGAACTTCCCCCTGTGTCTGATTCATAGCAAACGTTCAGTAAATGTTAGCTACTCTCCAGCCTGTTTTTCTTAAATAAAGCTTAATGAAAAATAAACAAGGAACACCCAGATGGGGAGAAAAAAAGGACAAAGCAAATTGGCCCTCTGCACTAATTAGGTTGCTGTGACTGAGCTTGAAATTGGCAATCAAAGCCACATGGGAGGGAACAGTTTTTAACCTCTTATTTTCCGAAAGCAGCAAACGCCAGGAAAGGGCCCAGAAGGATGCTTTCCTTCACTCTGTAGGAAGAGGCCAAAGAACTCTGAGCTCTGAGGGGAACAAGTCTGAGCCTTTTATGGTGACAAGGGGCCAAGGCGGGCTTATCCAAAGCCACAAATATAAAAGTGAATACTATAATGAACAAGTTTTCAACAGAAGTGCAAACTACCCAGGGTGGTCTAGGCAGTGCATAGAGTAATTTAATAGTAGCTGGTGGTGCTGACAACTCCCTGCATGTTGGGCAAGGGCTGTACGCTGAGTATGTGTCATCACGTGTGATAACAGGTACCACAGACTTATTGTCACCCTCCTGCTACAAATAAGAAAAATGAGGCACAGGGAAGAAAAAAAAAAATGTGACCATAGGTCACAGATCTGGTAATTGCAGTATAAAGATGCAATCTCCAAAAACCCCAGCTCCAAAGACCTGCCCTTTAGTTATGACACTGAATAACCTAAATGCAATTTCTGAGGAATGAGAGACCTAAACACCCTAAAATAGCAGAATTCTGAAGATCTGAATTGTCTCAAGCATTGTTATATGTCCTAGCATCTTCACGTAGAAAGAACTAGCAAATTCCATTTTAAGATCCAGGATGAGCCTTGTGACAGGCTCCTCTCCCTGAAGAACAACTGGAATTCCTCGGTCAGCCACCCCTGAATTTGGAGACACCAGCTAACCTCCCTGATTTGTCCTCTTAATGTTCTGCCATCCAACCTCAGTCAGGAAACTAGATCCTGAAACAAAAGTGCAAAACCCCATCTCCAGAGTTTGCCAAAAACTTTTAGGCCACAAAAAGGCAAAAGGTTGAGAAAGCAATTTTCTCCAATAAAATCCTTCTTTAATGAAAAATAGCAGCAATTATATCCAAAGGCAAAAGAGAAAGACTGATACAGAGAAACACCTATCAAGGTCTGCTTAGACAAGGTACAGAGTTGAAAGTCTCTAAGAGGTTGATTAAGTGAGGCTTAAAGTGCAGTCATTGTAGCAAAGGGCCAAACGCCTCTTGTTTTTACTAAATTCACTGTTTCTGGGAATTAATTTTCATCAACTCAGACACTATCTCAAATCCTTATTCCTCAATAAACTGATTAATTACTTGTGCCCAATTAAAGAACGAGTTGAAGGCAGCAAGGGAGAAAACGGGAGATTAAACACACAAAAAGAAATAACCCATGCTCTCACTCCGGGTATTTCATTGCTTGCCTCTCACCCTTAGCTCGTTCATACATGACTGATTCCTGCAACACAGAGCAACCCTCATCCAGCATGGCTATCATGGAACACCAAAGATGTTGATCCTGAAAGTCAGCTAACCAGATGCTCGTTCATTAATTTCAGATTAAAACCTGGGAATCTGTAAGTAACCCTTAGTACGGACTTAGAATAAAATAGTGCAAGACTCAGGCAGAAGATGGTCTTGTTCAGCACTGAGCAAGAGAACTGAACAGAGGACACTCGTCAAGAGCAGTACACAAGAACAACAAGAGAAGCAAATACGAGACTAGTATGTGGTCCCTGAGAGGACAAGAAGAGGGCCTTGGGGTCCATCTGTGCATCCAGGCTGCTTCTCACAGCTTTGTAACAACCCTGACCTATGCATATGATCTGAGTTGACTGTTGTCCATCCCTCCATCCAAAAGGGCCTGGCATAAATCATGTTAGTATTATTAATGACAACTAATATTTACCAGATATTATTTTATATCTGGCATTATGCTAAAACTTTCGTATTAATGTCTCTTTATTCTTCACATCATTCCAATAACAGCAATAACTACTTTTATCCCTATTTTACTGTTGAGGAAACTGAGGCTCTCAAATCCCAGTTGAAGCAGCAGTCACACACAAGTGGGTTGCTTCAGAGTGTAAACTCTCAGTTGCCATACCACACTCCATGACCTTCATGCCAAACAATCTCATAGATCTGCAAACCACCCTGCCCTGCTAGAAGATCACTGTTTGGTTGTTATCTGCCGGGATCGCCGGCAGGTAGGGCGGTGTTGAAGCTGGTCCAGCCAGTCTCCTCCAGGGGCTGAGCGGGATGGTGAGTGTCACGATCCGGCCCCTCTCCACTCCGGAGGAAAAAAAAAAAAACCACCGAGTCGGGAGTCTGTCTAGCAGGATCTCGTTTATTGAAGCTTACAGAATGACTTATATAGGGTAGGGGTGCCAATCAATCTCTGTAACATAATCTGCAGCTAGGCAAAGTCCATTCTGATAGGCTGTTAGACTCGGGTGAGGCTCTGACAGCTGCATTCTAAACTGACGGTGGGTTTGACAGTTGGAAACCGTTAGAAGTCTGGCCGTGGCAAGCAGGGAGGCAAGGCCTGCGCTAAGGCTGAGTCACGATCGACCCACGTCAATTTGCAGCTCTCAGTGCATCGTGTGAGGACACCTGTCAGTGTCGCACAGTCTGGCCTCAAACTCACAGATCCTCCTGCCTCTGCCTCCATCAGCTTATCCTACCGGTGTGCGCCACCATCACCGGCTCCCAGCAGCCTGCGAGTGGCCTGGAGCGGGGGCTGGCCGGCGTCCTGCCCTGCCTGGAGCTGCCGAGCCACACTGCAGCCTGGGTGCTGGAAAGCGGCTGCCATTTTTACCTGGTGGCGGCATAGCACCACAGACTTGGCGGCTGCAGCCCAGGAGGGGTTAGTCCTCGGGGTGAGGGGTCAGTGGGGGAAAGCCGGGGCCGGCGGTGGGGGGGGGTTGGCCCAGCAGGGTGGGAGGCCAGCCTGCCACGGAGGTCAGCAGCCTGGGAGGGGGCATCCTCAAGGGCTCAGGAGTGGGGGGGGCAGATCGCCAGGGGCAGCGCCTGGGGAGAGGGCATTGGCCAGGGCAGCCACCTGGGAGAAGGCAATCATTGGCGGCGCCTGCCACGCCTCCATCTCCCAAACTGACAGCTGGAATCGGCCCCACGGGGAACTGCAAACCCGCCCTTAAAGGGCGGGCCGGAGCTGCAGCGGCCCTGGAGGCCCAACAGTTATTAACTATATTGTAAAGAAGTTGGGGGAAATGTGAGCACCCTATGTGGATTTAAACTCTACCTGTACAGTTTGCTATTCCTTCCTATAACCCTCTCCTTCATCATCTTTAAAAGGTTAATGCACACATGCAGCAGTGACCATGCCTCAGGGTTGCAAACAAGTTCAAGGTCAAGGTGACTGAGAGATAAACAAAGTAGAGTGAGCAGCAAATTTCAAGGCATACTGAATCCCCTCCTCTTCTTGGCATGGTGATTTAGAGAATGAAAGGGGCTATAGGTGCCAACTGCAGAACCTGGCACAGAGTGTCATCAGTGTATACCATGCCCTTCCTAGTCTCTACCTGTTCATTTCTGAGAAGTCTTAGCAGCTTATTAATACAGGCTGGGATCGCTTCTAGATGGCTTTCATATGAGGCACTGTTCCCAAGTCAAGGCTTTGTTTTTTGTTTTGTTTTGTCTAAAGTATGTGCAGGTCACGGGAAGCTGAGAGAATTGTCTGTGAAAAGTAAGAAACACCAGTCTGCTTTTCTTAGAGCTGTCACTATTGAAAAGTGTTGCTGTAGGTTAATGAATTTTTCCAAAAGAATGAACTGCAGTGAGAAGGGAGGAGGGTGAGAAGCGGAACTGGGGTGAAGATCCGTGTGACTCTCACACAGGCATCCCTAACTAACAGTGCCCACTGCGGGCAATTGCAAATAAATCTCAGCAGGACAGAGATTGGAGATGGATTCTTATTGCACCTCTGGAAAGGGTGGCTGCTGGCTCCACCACTTGCTATCAGTGGAGTCAGAACTGTATGGCATCTGTAGGTGATCTCCAGAGTTCATCCTTCCCCAGAGCAAACTAGAGCTTGGAATCCTGCTTAATCCTCTTCCAGCTTGTGAGAAAATGTTAGATGGGGATAGACCAGGGCAACGTGAAAATGAAAGATGAGTGACCAACCTTAAGAGCAGATTGTTCTGTATTAAGAACAATGAAGGTGGCAACAGTTTCTCCTAGGATTTGAAACTGGTCCTGCTCTGGCTCTGGCACAGTTGGTGGGCTGCTTATAGGATTAACAGACTGGGAAAGGGGGAAGTGGGTAGAATTAGTGCCAGTGACAAAGTTTGGAGATTTGGGGACAATAGGGGCTGTTATTTGTTTTCCCAGAAAACACAGTCTCTGGGTTGGGGATTTTACACAGTTCCTGGGTTGGATATTAGTTTGGCTCTGAGGTCTACCTGAGGTTTACTTAGCCCCTTGTGGGGTCCTTTGGAAATTAGTTCAGGGCCCTTTTAAGTTCAGGCATTGATCCTTCACAGCTGAAATGCAGCCACCTTCACAAAGCAGACACAGAACAGAAATAAGAGGGCCTGCCCTCCGCCTCGTGTACTCCCAGCAGAAATTCATTTCAGTTGAGGTTTTCAACTCCACATCTTCTCATGCTTGCTACTCAAAGTGTGGTTGGTGAACCAACACCGTCTGAATAGCCAGAGAAGTGGCTAGAAACAATGGAAAACCCGAAACTCCATCTCAGCCCTCCACTATCAGAATCTGCAGAAACTGTTCAAGTCAGGATTGAGCCTGAGACACCGCATGTTCAACAAGCTCCCGAGAGATGCCGGTACAGCTGGACCATAGAGTACACTTTGAACAGTCAGGTCTACTTTAATTGATTAGTTTCTCCATGTACCCATTCAGAGTAGCAGCCTGGGTAGAATGAGCTCAGTTCCAGACAGCACTGGAACAGAGCCAGTTAGCAGCCCACTAAAAACACGTGCACCTCCTTTGACTGCATGCAATTGTTCTATGGCAGGAGCTCCCATTTAGTCATTGATGAAACATCCTACTTTAATCCAAATCATGGAGTGGCCATGTACCCAGTCCCCATCTCTGTGGGCAGGAATGAGTAACGGATCACTTCCAGACCAGGACTTTCAGGAAGCACCTTCACTCTTCTTCTGGCTGCAGGCTGAGATCCCGGTGGATGATAGAACAGATGGCAAGAACACGGGTCTCTGAGTCAGCATATGGGAGAAAATCACCCTCAGACCTCCCTCCCTGCATTGGATGATTGTATGTGCAAAAAACAGATTTCTATTGTTTTGTGCAACTGAAACTCTGGGATTTCATTACTCTAGTATCTACAGTTACAGTACTTAAGTCCAGACCACCACTATAGTCTTCCTAAAATTATAATAACTACATTATATTTAGTCACATTGACTCATTGCTAGGCATTGTACAAACTATTTTATGTGCATGGTCTTGAACTCCGATGGCTGTCAAGACCCCATGATGCAGACGGAGAAACTAAAGCCCAGGAAGATTAAATAAAGTCAGACACCCATAGCAGTGATAGTCACACCCTCAGATTCACCACGGTTTTAACCAATTGCAGACATAAATATTTCAAAAATTCTCTCTATACTGGATATGCACAGAATTCTCTAGCTTGTCCTTAGACCCCAAACATTGCACAGTAACAGCTTTGGGCACAGGCGCCAGATTGTAGTGGGATTTCTAAACAATAACAAGATGGCTTAAAGTACATGAACGTATATAGGTTATATAGTAATACTATGTCATTTGAGAGACCTGAGCATCCATAAACTGGGTATCCACTGAGGTCTTGAAACCAATTCCTCCTCCCTGATGACATGCTCAGGATTCAACCCCAGCTAAGACTCAAACTAGCTGCGTTCTCCTATGAACAAGAGCAAAGGAAGGAAGCTTGTCTGCACAACAAAGTGAGGGTTAACTCATTTCTCCCCAGCTTCTAATTCCCACACCTTACTGCCGCCTTCAAGGACCATCCCAAAAGGGCCTTTCTCCACCTGCCTCTGTCCTTGGTACTTGACCTTGCAAAACAGCGATGGTTCACAGAAATTCTCCACCCATCTAGCCCCAGGACTCTCCTGAAGCTGCCTTCTCTCCAGAGTCTCTCTGCATTTTGCAGTATAAAATAGTTGCTGTCAAAATGGTTTAATGTTACTTGTAGGTCAAACCGACTAGTTTCTTCAGAGATGCTCTATTGTTGAGCTGGCCGCTTCACCAGCCGCTTCTGGTTTTGTAAGGGGCTTCTCCTTCTCCTAGCACAGACACCTGCCTGCAGAGCCTAAGAGCAGATGCATTAGTCACCCAAGCTAGGGGAAGCATTTTGAGGAGCGGGAGGGGTCACATCAGCCTGTATATTCAGCTCACACCCGCCAGTCAAGAAAGATTCAGCTCCGAAGCCACGCCCTTGCCTTTCTAGCTCTCATAGAGCAGCTTAGTGACTGTCTTCCCATAGTCTTTACCCTGAGGCTCCTGCTGCTCCCTACATGTGAATTCAGATAGTGAGTGGACATTCCCAATGCAGAGTTCCTTTGGTCAAGATTGGCACCTTCCTTCACAGGAGTGCACACAAAATCTCTTATCCTGGGTGATCAGCCTACTTCCCCAGCCTTCTGTAGATGTAGGGACCTACTCACTTCAGTAACTGATGGCGAAGCTCATGTTGAGAGGCTACAAACACCCAAAAGTAAAGTCCCTGAACTAGTAGTGAAAAGTTTTATGCTGCAGACCTGATGGGAGAAAGCCACCTCCAATAGGTTCTTGTACAATGATACATTTCACAGTGGCAAATTGTGTGACGTATACAAACAGGCAATGAAAGATTTTTAATAAATAAATAAATATATATATATATATATAATTTAAATACCCCTCATTTAACTTTCAATTGTTTTATAAGAATCAACCCAGTGTGGTGAAATCCCAGTACTCGGCACAAGTCTGAAACCAGAAAATCGTGACTTTGTAGCTAGTTTGGGCTAAGCAGCTAGAGCTTATCAAGCAAGGGATGGGGATATAGCTCAGTGGTAGAGACTTGCCTAGTGGTTCATGCCCTGGTTTCTACTCCTGCACTGCAAAACAAGCAGGCAGAAAGCAATCAAGTGTAACTACTGACATGCAAGTGCCTGTCTGTGCCTGCCTCCTCATCTATAAAGTGGGAAACATGTTGTTTATCTCCTCTTCCTCTCCTCATAGACTTAGTACAGACGCAAATTAAGGCAAGATGGGAGGCCATGACTGGGAGTCGGTTCACTCCACCCCAGGCATCTTCTTTATTTTTGTTAATAGGGTACAAAGCAGCAGGGAGCTGCTTTCAGCAAGGAAATTTTTTTTTTCACATTTTCAAAAAAGAGCTGTTTCCTCTCCGCCTGTAAATTCTAGAGTCATTTTCACCAGACTAAGAATGTGAAACTCTCACACACAAATTTATCAGCCCTTCCCAGGTCTCCACAAATGAAAAAAGGTCCCCAACTGTCTCTCAGAGCTCCTGAAACCCAGAACAGAAGAAATTAGGGGTTCCTGCCGGGGACTCACCATGCCCCATCCTTGATTCTGCTCTCTCTGGTACAGCTACCAAAGCCTCCCAGAGCCCCAAAGGGACAGTTCACATGCCTGGTGGAGAAGTTTCCAGAGGGAAAGGGCTCAGGAAACTCCAGACCTGGTTTTTCTTTTTCTTTTCTTCACATCTCCCCCCCTCCCGGCCACCTCTTAGCTTGGAATCCAGGGCCTCACACTCAATGCTTGGTTTAATTAACAGCTTATCTCTGCACAGCAGAGAATGCTAGGGCAAGGGAAAGGCCAGCAAGCAGACAGGAAAAGGCAGAGTGGGTCTGGCTGGGACAGGCAGCAACATTTGCCACTGTCTATCCAGAGGCCCCCAGCTGGGAATCACCATCAGCTCACCTCCTTGTGATTGATGACCAAGCCTCTGAATAGGTCAAGCCCCCTTGGACACATGTCTCCATGTGACTCAGTAGAAGTGGCATTTCAGAGGAGAAATGTCAGAGAGAAAGGTCTTGAAATAAAGATGCTGGCTTCTTCTATAACTATTTAAGTCTCTAAGCCCTGAGGCTCCCAAGGCCACTCCAGAGGCTTTGTCTGCTAGTCTCTGTGTTCACAGTTACCTGAGGCAGCATCCCTGAAAGCCCTGCACCTCCCCAAAGCCCTGAGGTCTCCACCCAGCTGCTCTCTCTCCAACCCATCTCATAAACCATCACAACTCGGAAGTAGTAATGAAAACAGATGGATCATAGAAGTGGATGCTGACTCACACCGGGAAACAGGATAGGCTTTCTGCCAAGGACAGTCTGAGCTGGGTAGAGAAGGATGAGCGGGAGCACCCAACTAGCGGGCTATGGGTTCCCTACAAAACAGTGCCCTGAGCACTTTCCTACAGGTCTCACTCAGCAGAATGAGCAGATGGGGTCTGAGAAGTTGAGGTCTGTTAGAAAACAAGGACAGGATGATACCATCAGAGAGGGCAGCATTCTGAGTATCCCAGAGGCTGCTTATCCTGCAAGCAGAGCACGAGACCTAAGGGCAGGGAAGAGCTACCAAAGCACCTAAACCTGCTGGCCACAGACTCAGGGGCACATCAGAACACTCAGTCTAGAAGCCAGGTAGAGACTGTGTTAGAACTATGAAGACTGACAAGAAAGGAGATCCCATGCGAGACAGAGTCTAAATGAGAGGGGATCAGGGCCTGAGTTAAACAAGTGTCATGAAGATGCAAAAGATCCTGCAGAATGGATTTCTAGAACTGGAATCTGTATAAATAAGGACCTGCATGCCTCAAAGAGATGTGTGCAGGGAACCAGAAAAACTCTAAGCTCCAAAGAGCATAAGTTAATTGGTAGGTGGCAGAGAATACAAGTGCTTTGCAAGAGTCACAGATGGAGAGGCATGATGGAGGACTTGCATTTGGTGGTAGAGAGTTCATGACTGGCTTATCAATGTATAGCTCCTTCCTGCTACCACATATTTATAGAGATGAGGTTGTATCAGTCGATCTATATACTGGTTCACTCCTCAATAATTTTGTCATACTTAATTCTTAGGACAATCCAGGACATGTCATTCTTGCTCCCATTTGCAGCAGAAGCTCAAGGCACAGGCAAGGGAATGTCTCTTATCCCACAGCTTCTTAGTGACACTCCTACATATCATACTCTTGGCTTGAGAAGGAATGTCTAAGAGTCCCCGATGTAGAGACAGATGAACCCAGTTGAGATCCTGGCCATTATGTACTACTTGTGTGGTTTTAGAGAAGTTGTTTAAGAACTCTTTATAGTTTCCTTAAATATTAAATACACACATCTATGACATATACCTCCTAGAATGGTTTGAGAATTGTGGAGAAGAGAATGGCTTTGTTTTGTTTTCACTTTTTGAAACAGGCTCTCCTTGTAGATCCAACCAGCCTGGAATTCATTATATAGACAGGGCTGGCATAAATCCACAGAATCTGCCTGCCTCTGCCCCCGGAGTACTAGGATTAAAAGTGTGTGCCACCATGCCCAGCTTGGTTTGAGAACTGGATGAAGATTGTGCTGCTCTTCTCAATACCACACAAACTGGAGACCCCTGGGAAGAAAGGAACCTTGGCTGAAGGATTTCCTCCATAAGACTGGCCTGTGGGCGTGTCTACGAGGCATTTTCTTGATGGTTAATTGATGTAAGGGGAGCAGTGCCATCTCTAGGCAAGTGGGCCTGGACTGTATAAGAGAGTGAGCTGAGCAAGCCAGGGAAAGCAAACAAGTAGCATTCCTAGATCATCTCTGCTTCGGTTCCTGCCTCCAGGTTCTTGCTGTGGCTTCCCTCAGTGGTGGATTGTGAACTGACAGTTGTAAGGTGCACTGAACCCTTTCCTCCCCAAGTCAGTCTGAGTCGGTGTGTTATCACAGCACAGTAAGCTAACTAGGACAAGGATATTCTAGATAACCATATAACTCATCTCATGGTAGACAGTAGGTGCTCAGTAAATGTCAGCTCTCACTGCTGCATTTGAGCTCCTCTCCTGCCTCTGCACAGAGCTGTCCGAGGCACCAAAGAAAAAGGTCACTCCATCCACTGACAGATAACCAGCTCCAGAGTTAGAGGCCACCCAATGGTATTTTGTCCTTTTTCTTGAGAAATGTGTCTTACATGTTGATAAGGGAAAAGCCAGGACCTTCTTCACAGTCTGAAAATGCATTGACTCTTCTATTACACGTTTCCTCTGGAACAGAACAAAAGCTTATTTTCAATGTGTTATTATACACACAGCTCCTTCGAAGCAATCTCACTTTGGCTTTGAAATCTTAAACCAGGATTCTCAAAGTGTGGTCACAGGATCAACCCTATCAGAGAATCTGACTTTTTTTTTTTCGAGAAAAAAAGAAAGATGAATTATCAAATAATTAAAAAGTTTATCTTGGTTCACGGTTTCAGGGATTTAAGTGCTTGGCCAGGTAGCTCCACTGTTTCTGGGCCATAGTGGGGTAGAAATACCATGGTGGAAGGGTAGCAGAAGAAGTTGCTCGCCTCAGGGCAGCTAGGAAGCAGAGAAAGGAACAAGAAGGAACTAGGAACAAAGTATACCGTTTGAAGACATGCGTCCAGTGACTCAGTTACTCCAACCAGGGTCCACCTCCTAATAGTCATTTAAACTATAAGCTTATTCACCAACCAGAGACCACACCTTCAGTACATTTGCTTTAGGGGCCATTTAATATCTAAGCCCTAATACCACCTTACAAAGTAAAAGAGGAGCCCAAGTTATGTTCACTAGAATGAAAGTCAGAAGAGGTCACTGGGTGAACCTCTATTCTATGCCATAACAAGGAGATCAAAGATTCTATTTCCACAACCCAGTTTCTTTCTACTTCTGATACCCTAGCTACCTTGGAAGAGTTCTTGACGACTCAAAACATCTGTAAACTAGAGGTGCCCAAAATAATCAAGTCCTTTGGGTAAAACTGGAACAATATCTTACAAAATAAATCAACTTCTACATTGACCAGGGTTCTCTAAAGAAACAGAACTGATGGAATGAATATATGAATATATATGGATATATTAGATTAGCTTACAGAATAGAGTCTGAATAGTCAGCTGTGCCACATTGGAGAGGCTGAGCATTTGGCAGTTGCTTGATCCACGGGGCTGGATGTCTCAGTAGTCCCAAACAAGCACTGAAAGCCTGGAAGATTCTTGGAGGTCTGCACGGTCTTCAGTCTATGTTGGAATCCAAAGAAGTTGGTTCTGCTATCAGTAGAGAAATGCCATCACAGCAAGATGAACTCACCAGGGAGAGACAGGGCACTCAGGAAAAAAGCAAAAGCTCCCTTTCACCATGACCTTTTATACAGGCTGCCATCAGAAGGAAATGCCCACATTCAGGGTGAGTCTTCCAGCTTCAAATGACACAATCAAGTCTCTCATTTCAGTTAATTCCAGATCCAGTCAAGTTGACAGCCAAGATCAGCCATCACATCATCTTAGCATGTTCCCAAGTCACCCATCCTTCATATGTCTACAAAATGGTTCATGCTTCGGTGGATGCTTTTATTCAAACAAACAGAAGTCGAAGATACAAATGCCAACATAGATTCTCATTTTCCATCATGAGTGGGTGACATGAACCCCACTTTTGAGGAAGAAAGAAGTGACCCCATCCAGTTGTGGCTTTGCTGGTTGCAAGTCCTTTAGAGCCAGATGTTCTCTTGGTCTGGTGAAACCAGAAATGTCTGTGTCAAATTCCCTCCAAAGTGAGTGTCAACTCAGTTGCTTTTTAAGCACTGAGTGAATCACACAGCTGTGGGTCTGATTCCGTTGCAGTTTGTTTGTGATGTGTGTGTGTGTGTGCGTGTGTGTGTGTTGCCTGAACTTGAACCCAGAAGCACTTTACTATTGAGTTACACTCCTCACCTAACATGTCTCTTTTAAAAATGGAAAGTCAGGAATATTTTTGCTGCCACTGGATTTCTTGCTGATGGCCTTATAATATTAGATGATGCCTTTTACAAATGGGACTTCCACTCTCCAAGACCAACGACTGCTGTAGATGGCATCGGTGAATCAACCCACTGACCATTGGCAGTTCCTTTCCTAAAAACTTGTCGTTCCTCCAAATTAGAAGAGAAACAGTAATACAGGAAAGAGAGCACTGACTTCTGCCTCCACCAAGAACCCTCCTTGAGCAAACAGTGACATCCACTGGCTAAAATTCAGTTCCTGTGCATTAGTCTTACTGAAGGAAAAAAAAAAAAAAAGGTTAGCAAGATAGCTTTGATCCAGGCAGGGGATTCTCAGGCTTTAACAAACAGCCAGAAGAAAGGAATCCAGAGCCAAGGAAAAGCACACCTTGGGAGAACACAGCTGTTAATCCGTCAGCAAAGGAATGCAATGCCAGCCTGCTTTGGGCTGCAGAACCTCAGTGGTTTCCTCTCTGTGTGCAGCATCCACTGTCAGATGGAGGGCCAAATTCAGCCTGAGGTTTGCATCATGTGGTATAGGGCCCCTTGCCACACATGGTTTCTGAGTTCTTATAACACCATGTGCCCAAATTCCAGGAGCATGTAAGTCTAAATAATACAGTCATTTTGAAGACATTAATATGAGGCCTAGCATGTAACACATACCTGTCATTCTAGCACTCAGAAAGCAGAAGTAGGAGCATCTTGAGACCAGCCTGGATATATAGCAAGGTCCTGTTTCAGAAAAACAAAAGCAAGCACAAACAAAAATTTACTTGTTTTTTGAGAAATGGTCTCCCTAGCCATGTCTGGTCTGGAACTTGCTATGTAGACCAGGCTGGTCTCAGTCTCACAGAGATTTACTTGCCTCTGCCTTTCACGTATTTGGATTTTAATCAGTTTTTTATATTTCATTTATTATTTTTATTTTGTGTGTATGAATGTATTGTCTGCATGGATGTACGTGCACCTGTGTCATGCAATGCCCACAGAGGTCAGAAGAGGGTGTTGGATACCCTACAGTAGGAGTTACAGACAGTTGTTAGCCACCATGTGGTTGCTGGGAATTGAATTCAGGACCTCTGCAAGAGCAGCCAGTGCTCTTGACCACTGAGCCATCTCTCCAGCTCTGGATTTCAATTAATTTTTTAAGCAAAGAATGGGAATTGAGCCACTGATAATTTTGTACTTTCACTGAAGTAATATATCAGATTAAAGGAAAAAGTTATAAGACTAAATGCCCTGTTTTTTAACATTTTAGTGAAAATATTAGAAAGTAAAAGTATATATGTGCCTGATGTTCCAACTGAGTAGATACAGAGATAAAATTCCTCTAACTCCATCACTCATGATAGTGTTGAAGCTCGGAAGTTTTGGAGCGAAGTACCCAGATGTGGGGTCTGATTTAGTTAGTGGGGAGATGTAGCCAGCAGAAGCATCGTGAATGGCTGATCCTCAAATTTTATTGATCTGAGAGTCCTTCACAAGCACCTCTCTCAATTTACACTTCTCTGCTCATGAATGCATAATATCTTTACTGACTTTACAGATATTATCACACACCTGTCATGTGCCTAGGACATATACACAACAGGGGCTAAGGTCTAAACCAAAACTGTGAGTCCAAAGTACAGGAGGAAGGGCAAAATGAGACCTGTCAGGGAAGTGACCGTTAGCCGACATTCACTGCTTTGAAGAGAAAGGTGTGAGTTTTTTGTTGTTGATTTTGTTTGGTTGGTTGGTTTTTGCTTGTCTGTTTGTTCGTGGTCCTTGGGACTGAACCCAGAGCCTTGCACGTGCTAGGCAAATACTTCCACTGAGCTACATCTCCAGTCAGGGGAGACACTTATTTTTAGAAATAAAGATGTAGCTCAGTGGTAGAGCACATACCCAGCATGCATAATGCCCTAAATTCAATGCATGACACTGCAGAATTTAAATAATAAAAAGAGATGATTTGAAAAGGGAGTGCACTCATATTTTTGATGCAAGAATCATATAGTATTCAAGCCTGTGCTGGATCATGTGTGGAAAGTCTTTGTGAGGATGGATAAGAAACTGCAATAGGGAAACATCAAGCTTCCGACTGTGCACTTTTTGTATGGCTGCTTTTTAAAAAATAAAAGTTATCAAAAATGTAAACACATGAGGCTGGAGAAATGGTTCAGCCATTAAAAGCACTGATTTCTCCTACAGAGAACCTGAGTTCAATTCCCAGCACCCACGTGGAGGCTAACAACTGTAACTCCAGTTCCAGGGAATCTAATGCCCTCTTCTGACCTCTTAGGGCATTGCATGACACAGGTGCACTTACATTCATGCAGGCAATACACTCATACACATAAAAAAATTAATAAATAACTTATTTATTGATGTAAAAACCAAATTGAAATGGAAATTTTAAAGCATTGCCTATCTGTTACTATCTGACCCTGGCTTAATTTTCTTCATAGCACTTGAAATTTTATTTTTGTTTCCAATAATACATGTATCTGTGTGTAGAAATTAATATTCCATTGTATCTTGTTTTTAATACTTATGAGGCAGCAAGTACTGAGTCAACCTTTGTAAGGATGACACAGATAATATTATTTGTCTATAATATGGAAGGAAAATTATAAAATGGAAAAAAGAGAGATGATTATAAAAACTTTAAACTATTCCAGGAAAGACTAGTTGGAATGTGGTTATAGGGACAGAGTGAGAGAGGGAACACGGTGATTCACTGGGAGAGCAGGCAATGATACTGAGCTAGACAATGCTAGAAGACGGTGGATTCCAGAAAGAGAAAGGCTTGTATTTGATTCTGAATAATAGATCTTGATATTTTTCTGAAGGCCAAAGGGGAAAAAAAATATCTAGAAGACTCTTGGACTCTGAAGTATTACAAATAAAAGGATATGATATCTTGGATTTTCTTTAAAACAGACCTGCCCTGGGGTACAGATGGGGCAGAGATAGATAACGCAAAAATGAGGACTGAAACTGGAAAATTAGCACTGGTGCTTCATTAAATGTCTCTCCTTACTCTTCTATGTGTTTAAAATCGTTCACAAAGAAAAGTGTTCTACTAGATGGAAAACATCATGCGGTTTGGGTGCAAGACAAAGGAAGGCAACCTAGACATTCCCTGGAAGCACTCTCTCTGTGGGCCAGTGTCCACAGAGCTGGAAGTTGCTATGCAGAACGCTGGGGGAGAAAAGTCAACAATGTTCTTGTTCAGTTGTGGACCCTGTGTGTTATGATATCAACCTGCCAGGCAAGATATACCAACCGGTATAGTACAGGCATGAATGTTTTGGGGGGTTAACCAGTTACTTTCTGACTGGACTTCAGACTCACTCAATGAGAAAGAATACTTGTCTGGTACTATAAACCTAGTCAAAAGTATACAACTGGAGAGGTCACAGGCACAAGAGAGAAAGCTACTTCCACTGCCATACTAATGAGCATATAGCCAAAAAACAAAAGAAAAATTGCTCTAAAGAATATAGATATCGGGCCTGAGATGTGGTTCAGCAGGTAAATATACCTTCCACTGAGCCTGGTGACCTGACTTTAAATCCCAAATCCCACATGGTAGAAGGAACTAACAACTACCACAGGTTGTTTTCTGACCTCCATATGTGTCATGAGTGTGTATCCACATACATATAAAATGATATTAAAAATTTAAAAACATATATACATATATATGCATACAAACACATATACGGAACTAAAAGGAAAGGTTCAAGCTGGATATATCAATTTGGATGTCATATATATAAAGGTGTCATTAGAGTTGTGACCCTGAATTAAATCTCACAGACAGAAAATATAGAACAAATATCAAAGGAAGCATTCTACCTTATCTTGTAGAAATCCATCATTTTATGGTGTGTAGAGGCCAAGAAGCCAGCAGAACAGACCAGATGCATTGGCCAAAGAAGAGAAAGAAAAGGCAAGTGGCTTTGGCTCCACACATAGCTTCAAATATGGAATAGCCAGACTGGATCAATTTCTTCAACCTTCTGAAGAAATAACAAGCGACAGTGGGTTGTCTGATTCTTTTGGTTCTCCAAATAAGGAAGCTCAAATAACGGCAAGAATTGTATAGAAGTGGTTTCCCCCTTTTGTGAATAAAAAGAACAAAAACTTTTTCAGCAAGAAGGGGCACACATAGAGTATATTTATTAAGAAATGTCCCAGGCAGCAAGCATCAATGAGACACAGAATTTCTCTGGAGGGGAAGAGCGTGGGCGTAAACTGAGATTAAAACCAATAGTGAGGTGGTTAAGAGTGCTTGCTGCTCTTCCAGAAGACCTGAGTTCAGTTCCAAGTACCCACATTAGGTGACTCACAACTATCTGCAACTTCACTACCAGGGGCTCCAACACTGTAACACTGTCTTCTGACATCTCCTCTGAGTGCATCTGCATGCACATGTGCACACACAAACATACATAAATTTTAAAAGAAAGGAAGAGGAAAGAAGGAAAGGAAGGAAGGAAGGAAGGAAGGAAGGAAGGAAGGAAGGAAGGAAGGAAGGAAGGAAGGAAGGAAGGAAGGAAGGAAGGAAGGAAGGAAAGGAGGGAGGGAGGGAGGGAGGGAGGGAGGGAGGGAGGGAGGGAGGAAGGGAGGAAGGGAGGAAGGGAGGAAGGGAGGAAGGGAGGAAGGGAGGAAGGGAGGAAGGGAGGAAGGGAGGAAGGGAGGAAGGGAGGAAGGGAGGAAGGGAGGAAGGGAGGAAGGGAGGAAGGGAGGAAGGGAGGAAGGGAGGAAGGGAGGAAGGGAGGAAGGGAGGAAGGGAGGAAGGGAGGAAGGGAGGAAGGGAGGAAGGGAGGGAAGGTCCCATACTCAGGAGGCTGAAGTAGGAGAATCACAAGTTTGAGACCAGCCTCTTCCCCCTAAATAAAAAGTGGAAATGACAGAGAAGTCATGAGTGTGAAAGGCACTCCCTCAAGCTGCTAATAGGACTCTTGCTCATGTTATTGCTCTAGAAACTGTTATTCACTACTGATTTTGGCATATTTTCTTTTGTATAAACCCTGCACATGAGACTGGATGATGATAAATGAGCGAGCAATGGGAGACTGACTGCAGAAGCAAAGCCCCAGCCAGCCTCCTAGGCTAGTGCATCTGCCGCTATCTGATTTGGCTCCCCGACTCCATGCAGGGTGAAGGAGATTTAGCAGCCAGACCACCACTGGGCATTAAGCAGGACTCTGCCCTCCACCTCAGCTCTCTGCCTGAGTGCCACCCTCAGTGAGATGGTGAAGCACTGGTGAGGCTTCCAGGAACCACTCTGAGCAAAGAGGACCTGGGAATAGAAACTCTGGACAAATATTAGATCTCATTATTCTCTACTCATTACAAATACCACAAAGACACACACACATGCACACACACACACGCACACGCAAGCACACACACAGTTTTAAGTCCAACTCCATGCCTCTGTGGCCTTGCCTATAGATTTTTATCTAAAACTTCCAGTGCCTTTCTGATGGTAAACAAGGCCATCTAGCAAATATCCATGACCCTTTGAAATCTCATCTGTCCTCAAACCCAGACCCCTAAGACATAATGGCCCTATGAGTTTTCAGATTGTTCCAGAAACCCCTGAGACTAGTGATGGGTCTCACATCTTGATTCACCCGTGCACAGTCTGGTACACAGATGACAGGAACACGGGGCTTAGAGTTATATAAGCCAGCTAAGGTAGATATATAAGTAGCTAAGTGTGAAATGTCCCCATACTTGATCCCCGTTGATGGCACTATTTTGGAAGGTTATAGAAACTTTAGGAGGAGTGGGGGGCTATCTAAAAGAAGTGGGTCCCAAAGGACATGTCTTTGTCTTTGAAGTTTAGACATGGTGCAAAGGTCCTTTTTTTTGTTCTCTGCTTCCTATCCACCATAAGTGGACAGCTGCCTCCCACCTACACGTTATTACCACCAGGACATTCTGTCTTATCCCAGGACCAGAATGAATAGAGCCAAAGACCGTGGAGTGAACTCTCTGAAATGAGCCAAACCAAATCATATCCTTCTTGTTCATGCGAGATGTTTTGTCATGGAATGCAAAGTCTAACCACCTGCCATACTGGCCTGGAAGGTCAGGCTCTGCAATGACATTTCCAAAGGCAACTTGTTATCTACTCTGGATCTTGATTACAGAGCTTGGAAATAGTACTTGCAATGCCAGTCTTCTATTGTGGCTGTGCTGATTAAAGAAGCTAAAGGAAAGTTGGGGAAAATCACTTCTTCTAAAACCCCTCCCTGTGCACAGCCTTCCCCTCACAAGCCTGAGCCCTTCTCTCCCTGTCAGCCTGTCTTCTGCAGCTGCTGAGTCCAGCCCCTCCACCTGGCTGCTAAGGCACTGAGACCTGGAATTTTCCTTCTGTCTCTTTCAATAAATACGGATGCAGCTTCTTTTAATGGGCTGTCAATGGGCGGTAAGAACCCAAACTGCACAATTAAGTGAAACAAATGCTTGACCATCTCTGCTAACAGCTGTGAAGCTCAGCAAAGCTGTATGGCCCAGGAAACTGAGATTCCAGAGTCTGCACACTCAGAGTTCAGCCCACTCCTTTTCTATGCTGCATGGTTCCTAAGATCGTAGCATTATTTTACTCTTAAACTGGGAGTTGTAATTGATGGAAAAAAAAATCCTTCCTGCTTCACCTTGGCATTGAGGCCCTGCCCTACCTAAGACCTTTTATCTCTCTTTGCTTTCAACCTGGACCCTCACAGCCCTTCTCTGAGCTCTGGTGAGGTGGGGTCCTATGGAATCAAGGGTTGGTCTGAGTCAGTCCAGCCATTGGGATGTCCATAATGTCTACACAGTCTATTTATGGTTGGGGAATTGCTAAGCCATGGTCTGAAGAGGCCATCACCTGGGCCTTTCTGTGTCATACATCAATATAAATCCACACTTGCTCAGAGCATTTTTTTTAACCCAGACCAGAACTAATGTTGGCTATTTTGCCTATAAACAAAGAAATACTGCTATGTGAATGCAAGGTCTGTGCTCCATTGAAGCATTCATCTTGCAAATGCCCACTAGAAGGCTGGATCCTTCTGTCTGGTCGTACTAGCTCAGAAAGAACTGATACTTGCTGTAGATTTCACTTTTTTCTTCCTAGGTTAAGAAATAGAATGTCTGACTCAGGTGGTTGGCCTTATTTTCTTGAGGATAATTGTTAATGTTAATCTATTTATACAATCAATATTTCTGACCACCCACTACATGCTGGTTGGGAAAAGAAGAAGTTAGTCACATCAGAATGCATGAAGTTTCTGAGATGAATGACTGAAATACAGAAGAATTTTTTTTTTTTTAAATTGAAACATGGATATGGGTCTTTATATTTACAGACAAATGTCCTAGTCACAATCATCAAAGAAGCTTCTTTTGCAAGAGATGGAGATTATTATAGAGTTCCACAACTGATCATACACAGAACTCATCTGTGAACTGTCCAGGCCTAAGTGGCACATCTACAATACTCCCTCTACACCTAAGGCTCAGGGAACACAGAACAAGGGATAAAGAGAACACTAATGTATCTCTCAACTCTCATTAATGAAGCTCCCTCATGCAACAGAAATTCAGAAACACAAAAGGTCACAAATGACCAAAGCATCGAGAATTAGAGGACAGGATTCCTATATTAAGCTTCACCCACTCAGGGCTCAGGGACCGTTGCAAAAGAGGAGGTGGAAAGAGTTTTCAGAGCCAAGGAGGACCATAAAGAAACAGAATCTTACAGGCTCCTGGGACCTTGCTCATATGAACCTAAAACAATGGTATCTGTGTGCACAAGACCCATGCAAACTCAAGCAGATGAAAACCCAGCACGGAACTGTGAAAATGGGCAGCAGAACCCAATCGTAGTCAAGGAACTATTGGCAGCTGATTACTGCTGAGTGAGGAAGAGCTGATCTTCTTAAAGGGAGGGACTCCAGATAGGCTGACTAGACCTCAGTGGATGAACTTGCACTTCAGGACGTCTGAGGACACTAAGTTGACTAAACAGGCCTTAACACAAATGACAGAATGCATGAATTCCAGTGAAGAGGGGGCTATGGGACAGTACCAGTGGGAAGGAGGTGTAAAGATGATTAAGATGTTCAGTATGAAAAACACAAAAATTCAATAAAAATTTTACACACAAAAAAATAGAAACATGGATTTCTAGGTGTGTTATAGGCCCAGGGAGCCAAAGAGAAGGGATTAGAGGCCCTCACTGAGCCCCAAGAGACGGTGTGACGTCACCTGAGTACCCACCTTCTGCCTCGCTACCTCTGGCACTGAGAATGCCCAGGTCTCACTGGATCTGAGGTTCTCTGTCACACAGTAGAAGGGATAATCTCTCTCCCTGGTGGTTGGTGTGAGATTGAACAGGTTGGACCCCCAAGACACTCAGTAAACATGTCTTATTCTCTTAAACAAGCTCAGAACACTAGCAATACAATGGGCTTTGGAAGCAGACAGAACTGGTCTTGTAGCTCATTTACTGTTGGAGGTGGAAAGTCATGATGCCTTCATCTCTAAAAAGGAGATGGCAGGAAGGAAATGCCTGGAGGAAGGAGAGGACAGTGAGTGATGCCTAAGAAAGCCAAACAAGTTCTCGGGAGTTGCTCAGTCCAAACCCTTTGCTCTGTGAGTTTTCTACCCTGAAAGGACAGGGATCCTGTTAAGATCTGCTCATCTATATGTCTCTGACACTTGGCCCTAAAAACCCAACACGGACGAAATCATGGAAACATTTTTGTTGAGGGAATGAGCTCAAATAACTGACTCCTTCAAAAATAATTTTGCTGAAAGTAAAGAAGGTCAATGATTAAATGTGAGGACATTTCTGTCACCTGTGGTCTCTATGACGTGTGGTCTCTGTTACCTCTAGTCTCTGTTACCTGTGATCTCCGTTATCTGTGATCTCCGTCACCTGTGATCTCCATCACCTGTGATCTCTGTTACGTGTGGTCTCTGTTATATATGATCTCTGTTACTTGTGATCTCTGTTAACTGTGGTCTCTGTTACCTGTGATCTCTATGACATGTGATCTGTCATCTATGATTCTGTTATTGTAATCTCTGTTACCTGTGGTTTCTATGATGTGTAATCTCTGTCACCAGTGGTCCCTGTTACCTGTGGTCTCTGTTTCCACTGGTCTCTGTTACCTATGGCCTGTATTACCAGTGGTCTCTGCCTGGGCCAGATACTTCCAGGATCTTAGCCTCTTGTTTAGAAAATTGAAGAAGCACACAAAAAGACCAAATCAGCAATAGGTTTTATTCAGACACAGAGTGAAACTACAAAGTAGATTCCCTGCAGAGCAGGTAGCCCCAGTGAGACTGATCAAGAGACCCGGGTTATTCCTCCAGCTTGATGTTTTGGTTACAGGAAAGAAGAGAAGTTGGTCCCTAGAGGAGAGGTTGGGCAGCTTTCTAGCTTAAGTGATAGGCTTAGGTTACGCAAGCCTTTATTCTCTGCACATGCTCTTCCCATGATGCATCTTATTTTAATCATATGCATGCCCAATTATGCACAGGCATAATAAGGTAAATAGGAGATTTTCCCTAAAGTTTACTCAGAAGACATAGTTTACCTTACTGCTCAGCACTTAAAATCAGTCCGTGTCTCTAGTCCTAGGATGTGATCCAAAGATGTATTTGACCAACAAAAAGGAGTTGTTAAGAGAGTTGCTAGGAAGTTATTAGAGCTAGATGACCAGTTGCTTTGTTAGGAAAAGCATACGAGTGTAGTTCAATGCAGGTAGGAGTCAGGTTTCTAAGCTGTCCCTGTAAACTACCTGCCTCATTTCCAGTGCATTATGGGAAAGGAAGGGAGAAAAGGGCAGAGTATACTCCCAGAGTCCCCCAAACAGACGTGCGAGTGTTCCTGCTACTTAAAACCCACGCTGAAAATAACTGCTCCAAACCCTCAGGGCTAAGAACAAGAACAGATGTGAAGGGGGTAGGGAATGTTAAGATGTCAGTGTCTCACTATGTAGACTTGATCTTGTGATCCTACTTCCTTAGCCTATCAAGTATTGGGGTCTCAAGCAGGTATTACTGAGCAGAACTAAGAATGTACTAATTTTATAGTTTGGTCCGAAAAAAAGGATTTCAGGGTTTGACTAAGGGAAGGACCCAGGATGCTGTGCTGTTCCAACTCCCTTAAGTTCTATTGACAAGATGTAGAGCAACCTGCTAAATTTAAGCAGTTGAATTTTCACCTCCATCTCATGTTCTGATTATTGTAAAATGGAAGCAGTTCTAGACGTGCTTAGATGAGCTCAAAGAGCAATGAAGCAGAACCTTGGTATCTAATGGTCTTTCTGAGTTTTATTACATGTGACAAAGTCTCATCTTTTCTTCTATGTGCTGATAAAGCTATGGAAATTGTGCTTTTTATCATGGAACCAGCGACAATTAGAAGCTGTCATATTTTGGGATGGAAAATCTACCTCCAGGCAGGGATGGGACATGCCAAGATACATTGAGATTCAGTTAGAACTATTTTGTAAAGTAATCCCCAGGGCCTTGGCCATGGGTAGACAGCAACCCATTAACCATTCCGCAGATCTTTCAAGCCCCTCAGCTAGTTAGTTCTTCTTGATGAACCACCTCTTGAACTGGATTGGTTATAGATCCCAAATCTTACCATTAAGCATGTTATCTTAATTGAATTATATAATCTCTTTGGGCCCTGTTTCTTCATCTACAATATAGAAGCAAGACAAGACTCTACCTTAGTAGGTATCTGCCACAACTAAATTAAATAATACATGCAAAACATGCAATAAAATGTTTAGTACACAGTAAGCTCTCAGGAAACACGATGTGCTGCTGGAGTCCCTGTTTCAATGTGCCTCATCTCATCTGCTGATGAATCCAATGGAAGAATCTAACATACAGTTTAAAAAGTTTCTTCAATTTCACTGCTCTGAGCTTAAGGGAAATCAGGCCAATGAAAATGCAAGTACTTGACTAAGAAGCTGGGCTGTGAACTACCTGCTAATTTAGACTATGTCATAGTAGTCTTCTAAGCAAAGAATAGCAGACATTTAGGCCTGTCCATGAACTGCTGAGTTCTGTCATATACTGCCTGCCACCTGAGGAGGCATACCCACTTCTAGCCTAAGTATCTTTCCTACAGGTGGGGGTTTGATGAGCTCCCTGTGTGTCTCTAGGGGGTTCAACATCCAATAGTTGACCATCCATGCCTCCTTCCATCAGGCTAGAGTCAGAGCTTCATTTCAGTTCCCCAGATATATAGGTGCTTAAGTCTACCATCCAAAACATTACATCTTTATCCAACTCACTAATACTGTTGGGAATCAAGGATGAGAAATGCTTCTTAAAGTTAAGAGGAGGAACAGAAGAATTTGTAGTATTCTACAACTACCCCCAGTACATGAAGTTTGTTAGTAAGTACTGGAATTCAAATCAGTTTCCTTTTTTTTTTCATTTTCATATGTGTATGATGTCCATGTGTGCACACATCTTTGTAAGTGTGTGAACACATAGAAGGGGGCTGTGCTTGTGCTTGTAGAGGCCTGAGTCTGTTGTAATCCCTTATTACTCTTCCAGTTTATTCATGAGGCAGGATATCTCAATCAAACTCAGCACTCACCGATATATCTAGTCTTGCTAACCAGGTTGCTCTGGGGATCCCCAGGGTCTGCGTTCAGAGGCTAGCATGACGGGTCCACCATCATACTGCCGAGCATTTTACATGAGTTCTTGGGACCTGAACTCCAGTCCTCATACTTGTGCAGCAAGCACTTTAATCACTGAGCAATTTCCTAAGCCTGAGTTCAATGAAGTTCTAAAAACTATGTTTTCCAGAATCAAACTGACTACGTCATGCATTCAAACTACTTAGCCTCACTGAACTTTAATTTTTCCAAATGGGAAGGATAATGATGAGACCAACTTTATGGAATGTGATGGGGCTACTGAGTAAGCTAACACACACATGCCTGGTCCATAACTACTTGGTAGTTGGATTGGTAACAGGATTTCTTACTACCATATATACAAACCTCTGTGTATTTGTTATTCTTTCTGTTTGCAAGTAATGAAAGAATGAGGCTTTGGACATTTGGGTAAGCTATCATTACTAAGATGGTAAAGGAGGGCTGTGACTATATCCCAGACAATCAGTCCCCTAAGATTCATCAGCAGTGCATCACCAGTCTGCTGCCAATGGGGGTCTGCTTTTTGAAAAGTGTGTCTTTTTGTCTTACCCTCAGTTCTAACCTGTGCAGCTCAATTCCTTCTTTGCTATATTACCAGGGAAAAGAAGACAGAAAAAGTATCAGGGAATAAGAAATGGGAATAGTGGCCCTAAGGGTTGAGCCTTCTTCTGCTTTCTAGAAACAGAAACTCATCTGACAAAGGTCAGTTCCCACCCAAGGACCCAAGTGTGGGTCTGTCTGATCAACATTCACAGCATGGCCCAGCATGTATAGGAATGCCCTTCTGCCTATGAGTTCTTCTCCTTCCCCACACTTCCTGTTCCTTATCCCTTGTCCCTCTCCTCTCTCTTCCCTTTCCTGCTTGCTCTCTCATTCTCTCTCAGCTGAGATGAAGGCTAAGAATAGACTTTTTTTGCAGGGTCCACTGGATGAGATGCAACCTAATAAAGGTACTCTACCTCCAGGTGCCACTCGGTGTAAACTTCAGACAGTCACTGCACTGTTATCCTGGTCTGTTAAGTGTGAAAGGAATAAAGGATGCTCTTAGCAAGAATTTGGGAGGAGGTACGTAAGGGAGCTAAAACAAAGCAGAGGCTTCACATCAGAGATCAGCAGCCCAAAATGGGATTCTTGGAGATTAAAACAAGCAGTTCTTCTGCATGCAAATCAGCCCTAGACAGCATGATGGATGAGGGCTGAATATATTCCAGCCCTGCAGATTCTTTCTGCTCTTTCTTATTGGAGGAACTGAGCCAATTCAGTTCAGAGCTGGACTCTCCGCATGAAGGGTGAAGGCCAGGGTCCCCTTCCCTTCTCAGAACCAGGTGTCTGGTCAGCCATGGGCAGCTCTTAATATTAGGTTTGGCAGTTTCCAGAAAACTGAGGGAGAAACAGAAGCTTTCTCCAGAGTCTGAACTTAGCCCAGAGGTTGCTAATGTAGTTTGCACAGTAGGATCACCTGGGGGAGGCTTTTAAGCAACCCAAGCCCCAGCTGCCTTCTGGGTCAAGTAAACCCCAGTCTTCCCAGCAGGACATAGATACCAGGGGTTTGGAAGATCACTGGATGATTACCATGTGCAAGCAAATTTGAAAATCCCTGGCTTAGAACTTTGGTTCTTAGTAGGGTACATTTTTGTCCCCTTAGGAAACATTTGGCAAAATCAGGAAATATTTTGGGTTATGAGAAGAGGGATGACACTACTGACATCTAGTGGGAAGAGGCCAAGAAAGCTGCTTAGCATCCCCACAACAAGGTAATACCCTGCTCAAAACATTAACGTAGTACAGTAGAGAAGCCTGGTCTAGGTACTTGCTATACACAGCATAAGCCTGTGAGAGACATGGAATCATAGGCTCTTCCCTCAGACCCACAGATCCAAATCTGCATTTATATAGGATCCAAGATGATCCTTATACACACTTCTGAAATACTAGTTCAGATTGTTTGAAGGCTGTCTTTTAAGGGTAGGAACCAACAATTTCTGCTGAGAGTGGGTTTTTCATGCAGAGAAACCAAGTCTCTCACATTCAACATTCTTCCCTAAGCCTGTGGACAGCAAAGGTCACAGACTTCAGAATCAGTAGATCAGAGTTGGATACCAGCACTAGGCAAGAATATTTACATAGCTTTGCTGAGTCTCGTGTGTCTAATCTGCAAGTGGGAAGATGATATAAGACAGACAAAATTAGAGATGATGTCTGAGCAGTAAGAGTTGGCATCTAAGCTTCACTAAGTCATTAGCTTTTATCTTGAGCAATTAATTTTCCTTCTTTGAACCTTGCTTTTCTCATCTGGAAAACACAATGCATAACCACAGCTGTCATGGAGAAAACTACCCAGGTACTAAAACATCGGAATAGACACTGCAGAACAGGCATGTGCCTGCTTCCTAAAACGTAGCAGGATGTGTGGTAGTTTTTAACTCAAAGCACCATAAGTCCCATTCCTGTATGGATCTTGCAGGTCCTATCACAGTCATAGGCTCCCCTCATCCATTCTGTGGTTGACACTGGAGAATTTTGTCATCTGCTGTTGTGTCTCCTCACTTCTACTGAGACTGTCACTTGAGAGAGAGTGGCTAGCCTTGCCTTCCCTGCAGCTCTACTCAGGTTCCATCGGCAATTAAGGATGTACACAAAACAGTTCTGAACAATAGTTGGGCCTCGTAGTGAATACCATTAGTCCCAGCACTGAGAAGGCAGAGACAGATGGAGCTCTGTGCGACTGAGGCCAGCCTGGTCTAGGTAGTGAGTCCCAGTCTAACTGGGACTACAGGGAGACCCTGTCTCAAAAGACAATGAAGATAAACAAACAGACCTTAAGAAATGGTTTCTGCTAGTGATTCAGAATTCAAAGCCACACAATTAGTGTCAAGGGAACGTAAGACTCAGGTCTAATCCCTCCAACCCCAAACCAAACTGGTATCGTACTGCCATGCCACCTCTTCCCAGGGTACACCACACACACACACACACACACACACACACACACACACACACACACACACGGAAGGCGGACTGGAGCATGCTGCAGTCAATCAGCAACTAACTAGTGAGGAGTTTTCTGTAGGGATAAGTTTTCATTTTTTCTTCGCAACTGGTTTACAAAATGCCTCAAAGCAGGAGCCAGACTCATTTGTTCCTTGTTCCTCGAGGTCTTTAATCCATAGCTGATCATACAACAAAAGCTCAATAAGCCTCTGTTATCCAATTGATTGACTGATGAGTTTGTTGATTGATTAGGTCCTGGTTGACTTGAATAAGTGAAAGGTAAGCATCTGAGCTGCACTCTACAGTTAAACACCCTCCTACTCTGTCTAGAAATTTCTGCAGTGTCATAAAGATTTTATTACAATCAGGATAGATATATTCATCCAGATCACCCACCTGAGAAATCTCCAGAAACCAAATAAGATGCTTTAAAGTGAGGATGACCAAGTGGGAAGGGAGGACCAGCAGCACTGAAGTTCCATATCACAAACCTGCCTATGCAGAAGAACACAACATGATGCTTTGGAGCAGTAATCACGCTGATCCTGGAAGCAGAAAGAAAAGGCGGATCTGCAGGAAAACAGGGGTCAAAAGGAACAGTCCCCTACCAAAGAGGCCCAGAGATACAGCAATAGGCTGTCCACCCACTCAGACAAGTAAGACAGGCGAGCACCTGGATTTGGCCGCTGTTGAAAACAAAATCAACATTGACAAAAGTACATGAGCCATACCAGATGATACAGAACAAGTAGTTCAGCCAGAAACACCACTGAATCCAAGTGCTGTGGCTAGTCCCTGAACCCTGGAGCAGGACAGTGGCGGTCTCCAGTTCAGTGATAAAGTGTGGATGGGAGCCACTGGAACTGAGCACACGGATTTTCAGTTCTACTTTTTGCCACAAACTAAGTTCTTGCTGTAACAACTGTGGTACCCCGCACACAGAAAGAAACATAAGGGAGCATGGAGGAAAGTATTCTGACCCCAGTGCTCCTTACAGAAGGAAGTCAAGGAATGGCTGCCTTTGTCTGCCTTCTGCATCATCCAGGCTGAGAGGAGAGATCTTCCATCACTGTGTCTTTCAGAGAGTTTATTTGACTCACAGTTCAGGTTACCGTCCTGCATGGCAGGGAAGTCATAGCAGCAGGAGCTCGAGGAAGCTGGTCCCAGCCGGTCCTCAGTCAAGGAGGAGAGAGTGATAACGCATGCTATTCCCCCATTTTATATAGTCTAGAATCCCCCGTGAAAGGAATCCCCCAGCCCACAGTCAAGGTGGGTCTTCTCACATCAGTTGGCTTATTCAAGCTAATCCCCTTGTAGATTCTGTCAAGATGACAATTAACACTAAGCATCACAGGGATTTTCTTCAAAAAAAGGAGGTTATTTTTCCCCTGGAATAGTGCTTATGTACCAGCCACACAAAAAGGTCATTCATGGACCCAAAGATGAACAGCCCAGGTTAGTTTCTATAATTTGTTGTGATAACACATCTTCCTCCTAGGGAGAAGAAAATCTGAGATCTCGATTTCTCACCCTTCTAAAACCTGAGATTTTTTTTCCTAGTGTTGGAGATTGAACCCAAGGCTTATGTGTGCCCAAATCTGGACTTTTGAAATTTAATGATCTATTGATTCAAATTCGTACTGTCAATATACTTCTGGATGTGGGGCTATCCATGGGTTCTTGAACAGACTTGTAGTACCAGGCATGTGTTTCTTCCTGTGGAGTGGGGCTTAAATCAATTAGAAAGCAGTTGGTTCCCCCAGTATCCCTATGTGGGCATATCTTGCCTGGCTGGTCATCACTGCAGTTCATATGGTTTACAATTGGTTAAAAACTATTGATGACACTTACATAGCACCTTCCTGTACTAGAAATCTAGCCAGCAGAGAGGATGTTTCCTGGTCAGTTCCAACTTGATTTCTTCATGTCCCATGAACAGTGCACATATTTTCAGCAATAAAGTCTTACCATCAAGTTGTAGTAGGCGACCAAGAGCAATGGCAATAACATGTATTGTTTAGGGGATCTCTGAGAGACTTCTGACCAACAACTTGAAGGAGGTATCTCACACCTGGCACTAAGAGTTTTATTTGGAAACCTATAGTTTCCAGAATGAGCATAATCCCTTGTTTAGGGTAACTCCAATTTAACTCTTTTATATGGAGATATGTCTGTATAGATGAAGTTTATAAAGCAGTAGGTTTCCATTTGAGTCCTTTAAACATTCTCAGTGTTGCTATTCTTCCGCCCACTTGTCTGTACTCTACCCTCGAAGCACTCTCCCCACTTAAACATCCCTCCCCACTAGTCCCCTGTTCTCCTTCATATAACATGTGCTCTACTCTTTCTTACTGCAGAGACACATGCTCCTCCATGTCCACAGCTGCTGCATTCACAGGGACATGGAGACAGCCTAGATGTTCATCAACTGACGAATGGATAATGAAAATGTGGCACCTACATAACCTGGAATTTTATTCCATAGTAAAAAAAATTAACATTTGAAAATTATAGGTAAATGAATGGAGCGGGAAAACCAAATGAGGTTACCAGACCCAGAGACAAAGGTCAAGTGGACCTAGCATGGAATCTCTAGATTTGTGAGTTAGTTGGGAGTACCTGTAGACTCCAGGAAACCAGAAAGAAACCATTGGTGAGGAGGGCAAAGAAAGATCTTAAGGGAAGGGGGATAGTAAATCTGGATATTTTTTTCCCAATTGCCATTAAGGTAACACAGGGAGAGAGAAACCCAGCTTTAAATGAAGAGGGGATGTCACTGAAAGAGATAACAGCATGGACGTAGTGTTTATAAATCACTGGTCACAAAACCTGGAAACTATGAGATGTTTGAACCTAGACAGATGCACATATATATACACACAGTGTTCCCCAAAATGAAGTTTGCTTGTGATGAAACTAAATAAGCATGAAACAATACAGTGAAAGGGACCCCCTCACTTATTAAAACTTTATAAAAGGAATTTTTCACAAAGGCTGATGGAAATAAATTGTAGTCTTTGGATGGTGAGAGTAGAAATGAATAATTTTTTAATTAAAAAAATTTTACATTCACTTATTTATTGTGTGGGTATGGGTTGCATGCATGCCACAGTGTGCCTGAGGAGATCAGAGGACAGCTTTCAGGAGTCAGATCTCTGCTTCCACCATGTGTGTTCTGGGAATTGAACTCAGGTCTTCAGGCTTAGCGGCAAGCACCCTAACCTGCTAAGCCATCTCACCAGTCATTGAAGGGAACACATTTTGACCACCTAGCACTGGGAGAAGTACTGTCCCGGTGCTGTATATAATTTATCTCACTTAGTCCTCAGAACAGTCCAAAGAGATAGCATTCTCTCACTTGCTGATAAGAAAACAGACCTTCAGAAAGGAAATAATGCTCTTAAATAGTAAGTCAAAGATGCCATCAAACACAAGCAAGTTGATAACCTGATCCTGACTTTTCTCCACTCCCCCACCAAGCACACCATGGAGGAGTAAGGCAATTCTCTTATGCATCGTTCTAAAGGCAGAGACATATTTTTAATCAATTCACCCAGTGACCAATTAACATACTCTCCTCTATGACCAGCCCATATTCCTGAAAGGGATAGAAAAATATGGTGTCCTCTCAGAGTGCATTGCTATTCATCCCAATTCCCTCCCTTCTTCATTCCAGCAGCACATAAATTACCAGCTCTGTTGTCAAATGCTGCATGTAATTGTGTTCAGCAAAACATCCCAGGGGAGAAAAAAAGCCATCCACTCTTCGAGGGACCAAGACAGGCCGGAGGCTCCAAGATGAATGCTGAAGTCTGGTGTCCACCCTCCCTTCCCACCTCCTTCACAGCAAACTCAGGCAGGCCAGGGCCTGCCAGGAGCCACAAATGCTATCAGAGTGTAAGGCGGGTGAACAAGTCTTGTTAAGCAACAGTAAGTCTTGTGCTTGTCAAACAGTGCAAACGTAGGCCAGAAAAAAAAAAATTTCCATGTATTTTTTGATTACCAACAGCTTTTTTTTTTGGAAATCAATAGAAATAAACAGTATTTAGATAATTACTATGAGACAAAGCATGTAACAATGATCTCATTTAATTCCTGCTACAGCCCTTGGGCTAGATCAAAGCCTGAACTCAGAACTGCTAGTTGACTTGCTCAAGGTAACCCAGCTGGCAAACACTGAGCTAGAGCGGTGGTTTCTGGCCTCTCTTCAGAGCCATCATCCTTACAAGCACCACCCCTGGGTCTCTGCATCATGTCCTGCTCCTCAGCAAACTGCTCCAGCTGACTGGCCCAGGTGGGAATCAGCGAATCATAAGATAACTCTTAGACATTTTCTGCAAATTAATACAGGCCTCTTGAAAAATCTGCACATCATTTCTGATTAAAAACATTTATCTGCTTGTAATATGAAAAGCCCAGGAGTTGAGGCGATGGCTCAGTGGATAAAATCCTCACAGCACGAACATGAGGATTGGAATTTGGATCCACAGCCCCCACATAAAAGCTGGTTGGGTATGAAAGCCTGCCTGAAATCTTACCACCCAGGGTGCAAAGACAGGGATCCCTGGGACAAGCTTTCTAGCTAGACTAGTCAAATCCAAATCGGCAAGCTCCATGCCCAGCAAAAGACCCTGCCTCATTCAATAGGGTGGAGAGTAATCAAGGAAGACACTAGACATCAACTTCTGGCCTCCACATGCACACATACATATGCTCAGAGACATGTGAACACACATACACATGCCAAATTAATTAATTAAATTAGAAGCATGAAACAATTATTTGGTATCCTATAGCCAGATGTAATGGCACATGTCTGAATTGCCAGCTATTTGAGAGGCTAAGGCCAGTTTAAGGCCAGCCTGGGTAAGAGACTGCATTCCTCCCTACTCAAAAAGGAAAAGAGAAAAGTAAAATAAAATGCTAACCTAAGAAAGATAATTCTCTCACCTAAAATTAATTCTGGTAAAGGATTGCAGTACCAAGGGCTGGGCTTTATCTGTCTGCTTACTCCTGTCTTTCTACTCAATCATCCTGAAAGTGGGTCTTCCATTTGCAAAGTTGTGCCATGGTTGAAATGGCTGCTAGAACACTTGCCATTACTTTTGAGTGCCAGACAAGAAGAGGAAGAGCTTGTGGGCTACACCTTTTTTAAGAAGCATTTCTAAATTTCCTACCCAACAACGTCAGTTTATCATGTGGCCACAAGTACCAGCATACTCGCATATAAGGGAGGCTGGAAATGGGGTTTATGCTGAACATACTGTCACCCTGACCTGCACTAGAACACTATTCCTAAAGGAAAAAGACAAAATAAAAATAATAGAAGACAGTGCCTTGCGATACACTCACTCACACCAATACCATTACCACTTTTTATTGAGGACTTAGTACAAAATACCCCTTTACTCACTTGATTCCACAGTAATCATATCCACTTGTTTATTTTTCAGCCTGGGAAATGGGGACCCAGAAAAATTAAGCAACTTATACAAGGTCACAAAATTGAAATGTAAAGCCAGAAAGTCGTGGCTTATCAATAATATTTGTCCTCAAGTCAAACTCTTAGGTTTTTACTTGGCATAAATGACTGATATATATTGTTAGTTGCCTTTTAACTTGAATGTGACTGTTTACTCAGACCTCACACCACTCATCCCACTGCCTGGCTCCAGTGCTCAGATTTCTAACCTCTTAGCTACACATTTACTCTGCATGATGATCTCATTCACTAAACAATGATAGAGAAATGGAGACTTGGAGAAGCCTTCAAATTAGCCAATGAAGAAATAACTACCTGATTCTCTGGAGTGTGAACCAACCTCAGACTTCAGAGCCTCACCCAGATGGGGAAGCATTGACCCCATTTTACTAAGAAGGAAACCAAAAGGCTGTCAGTGATGACACTGATATCTTCCAAAACCTCTCCTTTTCAATCAAGTCACCAGTATTCCACTGAAGACAGAGCTTTGTCCTTCTTCTTACTCTCCTTTCAGCTAAGGATTCATTTTTCTCCTCTGTTTATTCCTCCAGGCCCTTAGCTTACTTAGTTCTTTATTATGACTATTTTAAGAGAGAGACTGGCCTGCTTATGACCTTGGTCTTCACATCCTCAGACCTAATTCCCAAATGAGGTTGAAAGGTCAGCAGACAAGAAAAATTTAGCTTCCTAGCTGCTATGGAAAGAAGTAAGCATTCTTATTAGAATCATAAGCAAAATGTCAAGCCATGGAAAGCCTTAGCAACAGCATCTTGGCGTTAGAGGCCTCAGCCAAGAGGCCTCACAGCTACACGGTGAGTTTCCTTTCAATACATTAGGATTGTGTTAATAGATTAAGCCATTACTAGAAGCAAATGTAACTGGGGGTGATGAATGTAGAACTCAACCTGGTAAGTCCTGATCACCATTTAATGGACGGAGGAAAAAAATAAATGACACCAAACAAGAAAAGAAGTTAAATCACTTCAGTTTACAGACAGCATATTATATGCATTTAAAAACTCTAAAGACACCAATAAAACCTGATAGAACTAAAACAAAAAAGTAACAGTAAAGTAACGATCTAGAAAATCAACATGGAAGGATCAATAGCAATATTTTCTACACTAATAATGAACTGTCCACAACTAACTAAAACAACCTATTAAATTTAGTCAGAAATTATGGTTTGGATAAATATGCCTCAAAGACCTATTAAAGTCTGCTTGCCAGCCTGAGGTGCTATTGGGAGATTATAGAACTTTTAAGATGCAGAGCCTTATGGGAAGAAGTAAGGTTATTGGGTATTTACCTTGGAAGGGGATATTGGGACCATGCTGTCTCTCTCTCTCTCTCTCTCTCTCTCTCTCTCTCTCTCTCTCTCTCTCCATCTCTCCTACCCTCCCTCTCTCTGTATCTCTCCCTCTCCCCTCCTTCTCTCCCTTCCTCCCTCTCACCGTCTACTGCCTACTTAAGAACAGTAATTTTTTTTATATTCTGAAATACAAAAACTAAAATGTACTCCAAGGGTATACTCTTCTGCTTTTATTTGTCTATTATTGTTACATGTACATGCGTATGTGTATTTGTATGTGAGAGGCAGGCAGGGAGGGAGGGAGGAAAAGAAAGAGAGAGAGAGAGAGAAATCAGAAGACATGCATACCATAGCATATGTGTGCAGGTCAGTTTTTGCCTTCTACCTTTACATGGTCCTGGGAACTGAACTCAGGTCCTCAGGTTTACATCAAGAGATGGCCAGGGTCTTTATCTGCTGAGTCATCTTGCTGGCCTCAGGGGTAAGCTTGTCAAAGAACTGTTTTATAATTTAAAAAAAAAACTAGTGTATTGAGATCCCTACCTTAGTAAATTATGAAATGCTTCCCTTTACTCTCTCTGCTCTTTCTGTATTGAATCACAGTTTCTAACACAATCTTTTCTTTGTTCTAAGCCCTGAATCCTCCTTAAATTGGATTTTAAAAACAAAAACCACACAGATTCAAAGTGGTATTTCTTTCCCCAGTTATATTTATTATGACAGAAATGACAGACTTCAGTTTGCCCACAGGTTCAGAACTAATTTACAGACTCAAGTGTCATTATGTGATCTTCCCACCACTGAACACTTATATGGGTTAGGAGATGTCATCACAAACAAATGAAAAATTAAGATTATCACTTCTCAATCCTTATTAACATGAAAACATAATTATATATTTTATGTTTTTCAGAAATGAGGGTCATGCCTGTCAGAACACCTATTGGTTTGCAATCATGTTGTCACTGTCAGTCAAAATACAAGCTTTAATTTATTTGAATGCCCTTTGCCAGTGTTGGTCTGAGAACATGCCGACATGAAATAATAATGATTATTATTAAATTAGTAATGATTACTGTTCATAATAATGGTTACTGTTCATTGAGTGCCTTCTAAGTGAAAGTACATTCATACACTATGCTATTTAATTCTTACAACAATCCTTCATAGGATCCCTGTTTTATTAGTAAGTAACCAAAGTTGATGGAGGTTAAATAACTTCCCTAATTCAAGCAAGTTGCCAGTCAAAATACAAACCTGAATAAATCTTATGCCATGCAGATCACAAAACAAAATGAATAGTACCCTCAATAAAAATGTTGCCACCATAAAAAAGATTCATGCACAATCCAGCAATGGAGGTCGTTCCCCCAATGCCCTGACAGTGGAGGTTTGTTTTGTAAAGGGGTTCTTAAAAAAAGCAATAGTAATGTAGTGCACAGAGAAGTGTTCCTCCAAGACCTACCCAATTCACTTGGACACAACCAAGGCTTCCATTCTGTTCAAGACTCTCATGTGGTGGTTATTTTATACAAATGGACTTACTTGGGTCATGAGTTGCCCAGATACCTGCTCAAACACTATTTGTAGGTGTACGTGATATTTGAAGAGAGCATTATCATCTCCATTATAGACCTATGGACTTCTCAGCCTCTATAACTGTTTGTGGTTTCTTATTCTGTTTCTCTGGCCAACCCTGGCTAATACATCCTGCTTCCAAATTGTTGGTCCATGAGTGATCCAAGATAAAACACGGATTCCTGCACAAGAAAATTCAATCTGCAATTAGGCGAATTTGGTCTGGCTAAATCTATTGAAAAGAAAAGATGAAAATTCAGGTGCTGCACTTTATACTTATCGTAGTTTTCACCATGGGGCCTGGAGGAGATGGAGCCTGTCTGCAAAGACAAAGAAGTGAGGTGCCCTGGGAGAGGGGGGTAGGTAAGACCTAGAAGCTAGCAGTCACCAGCTTCTCCTTCTCATTCATCCCTACGGGTCACTAAGCTCTCTGAGCTGTGCTGAGACCATCCGTGTGCCTTTCAGAAATCCTCCCTCTTGGTACTTGTGGATAGCTTTGCTCCTCCCTCTCCATGGAACCAAAGTAATCCAAACTATTCATGGAAATCTGATGACAGCGGGGAGAGCTCCCTTGTAGTCTAGCATAAGGATTCAACATGAACCCTGGGTGCACTGAGGGCAGAACATTGAGCACACCCTTCCCCTCCCAGCACCAATAACATCTGCTGTCAGTAAGAAACCATAATACCATTGTAAAGTAGCTCTTTGGCAAGACTAAAGATTCAGTATTATGGTTTGAATATGAAATGTCTGCGCCCTCCCCCAACAGGCTCACGTGCTGAATATGCAGTCCCCAGCTAGTAGCCTGATTGTGCTGTTTTTAGAGATGGTGGAAACTTTAGGTGGGCCTAACCAGAGGAAGCATATCTCTAGGGGTATGCCTTTGAAGCTTCTACCTGCTCCATCATCTCTTCCCCTCTCTCTCCCTCTCTCTCTCTCTCTCTCTCTCTCTCTCTCTCTCTCTCTCTTTCTGTTTCCTGTCTACCATGAGGTATGTAGTCTCACACTCTCCTACAACCATAGTGATACCTCACCCCAAGCCCAGCAGCATCAGTGATAGGACTACAGACTAAAACATCCCACACTATGGGCTAAAAATAAATAATTCCTATCCTTCAGTTGTTTCTCTCACGTATTTGTCACAGCGACAGAAAGCCTAACACATTCAACATTTCGTGTTTTTAGCTGAAGAATATTCGTGTCCTGGAGCTACCAGATATAAAGAGGTTGGAGATCATGCTTTTGATGTGATGATTAAAGGTAGCCTGACAGAGCAAGAGCCTTCATGTAAGGACATTCCTCTGTGTGTGGCTGAAGGCTTGATAGTAAAATTCAATATTAAGTGCTTCCTTGATACATGGTAAAGCTGAGAGGGCTTTGAACGCCTGTCTAGCAGTCTCCTCTCCCACTCCTCAGACAAACAACCTTCCTTACCAAGTGCAGAGTCTCGGTTCCCCACCAGTCCATGGAATCTTTTAAATAAACCCAACATGTCTCCCTAGAAGAACCAGGGACCACCTTCTGCTCTCAAAGCCTGCCCCCCAGCATTCTTGACTCTTTAGCCTGCTCTCAGGTTCAACCCTGCTCTGGCCTGTGTGGCACAGTGTCTTCCTCCTGCAGGCTCTGAGTGTGCATGATTAACAATAAACTGCTTTGCATCTCATCTCTTCAGGGCTGGGTGTCATTTATGTGTTTAGATACGCCCTTCACCCTAAAGTGGTTCTGTCCAGGGAAAATAGGAAGCAGATCAAACACAGCAGGAGGAGATACATGCCAAAGTGGGACCTGTGCAGGGCACACGCATCTATGCAGATGATGGGAATACAGCACCCTAAGAGCCTTCTCCTCGAGGGAATGCTTCTCCCCGGCACCTATGGGGACCAGTGAAATCTTACTGTAAGAACAACAGGGCATACTGAACTTGCTCACCGGTTATTATACCACCTGCTGGGGCTTTGTGCATAATCATTCACTGAGAATGACCAGGTCTAACCAGCAAATGGTTTCTAGACCATTAACTTCAGAACAACCCACGTAGAAGAAATGAAAACCAACCTACACTGAGGTTCTGATGTTAACTTTCAATCTTTGTTTATTCAAAACAATTCTTTAAAGCTGCGCGGGGTGGCACATGTTATAACCCCAAGGCTTCGGAAATAGAACCAGGAGAATAAAGAGTTCAAGGTCATCATTGACTACATAGTGAATTAAATGCATATATATATATACAAATATATATATAATCTATAAAGGATATTTAGGGCTGGTGGGATAGCTTAGGAGGTAAAGGTGCTTTCTGTCAAGGCTAACAAACTGAGTTCAATTCCTGGAACCCACATGGTGGGAGAAAACTGATTCCCACAGGTTGTCTTCTGACCTCTGCAAGGGTGCTGTGGCCCGCGTGCACCCACATACACACATACACAAAAGAAATTTTAAAACTATAATTGAAAAACAAAGAAAAGGGTTTCATAAAACGAAATCAGGCCTATCAACCTCTCTGTGATTGTCGCTATGCGTCTGTCATTTTCCTGTCTTCACTGCCCCAGCTCCAGTGATCCTCTCAAACAGGTTCTTGACTCATATATGATAAATGTGTTCATCTGTGAAATGGGACTAATACTAATATCTATTGTACATGCTTACAATAATGCCTTCAAAGGACAGAGCAATTTCAACATGCTCTAATAGTATTAGTATGATTATTAATTATTATTAAGCATTAGGTAAAATTTAAATATTAAAAAAAAAAAACAGCAACAGTGGAGCTCTATTTCTGATCTGTTTGGAAGCATCAACTCATAGGAACCCAAAGAGTAACCATCAACCCAAGAAGATATGAATTAGATCAACCAGAGGACAAAGTTACATGACCCATGATCAAAAGTGATAAAATGTGCAAAACCAGCAATCTTTCCAAACAACAGGAAGGGGAGGGACGGACAGAATAGCTTGGGCTGGGCCTGCCAGCCAAGTGTTGGAGGAGAACTTGATCTTGGCCTTAACGATGCATGAAATTGTTTGAAAGAGGAGAATGGTGTTAGAAATGAAATGAATCTCTTGTAATTTCTCAGTAAGCATAGGCTTATAGTCCTGGAAAAATCCTGTAATTGGAAAAACCAGTTTTGCAGAATCATGTTTGAAAATGGAAATATCATTAATCATATGTCTGTATCTATCACATCTGCTAAACATACATTTATCTATCATTTTCTAACTCAAGTCTCACACTTTCAGAAAGGAGACCTTTCCCGAGAACCTATCACTGTCTGTTCTATGTTACTCTCCCAAGGGACCCTCAAAATACCATGTAATTATCAGTATCCCAAGCTTGAGTCTCAGTCTAAAACTTGGGCTTCAAATGAAGCTAACTTTCCATATTGGTTTCTTTTCACACTGCTGACTATACCTGGCAGAAACAACTCAATGGAGGAAGAATTTACTTTGGCTCTTGGTTTTAGAGGGATCAGTCCATCATAGGATGGAAGACATGGCAGAATGGCTCTTTCTGCAGGAGTAGGGGCAGGGGAACACAGTGGCTGGAACATCCAGAGCCAGAAGCAGGAGTAACATCCAAAAGGCCACTCCTGGAGGCCTGCTTCTGTCAGCTAGGCCCACATCCCAAAGGTTCCTCAACCTGCCAAAGCAGTGCTACCAACTGGGTAATTCAAACACATGAGTCCATCAGGGGCACTTTACACTATAATATGCTTACTTTTGGTATGATTCCATTTTACCTGAAAAGTGACATAATCCCTAGGAGCTTATGCAGTGTCAAAACAAAACAGCAGAGGTAGAATTCCAGGTTTTCAAAGTCATCTGTTCAAGTAAATGGAAAGGTCCAGCATCCTGACTGGTCCACACAGGTGACCCTTAGGTCATCCTTGTCCCTGGTCTTCAGTCAAGCTCAAGGACTGTCTCTACTACTTACCTGCTAGAGTAATCCTACTGCTAACAGAACTTGCTGCCATTTCTTCTCTGCAGTATGTCCACATCCCAGAGCTGTGCCTAGCATAAACGTCCTGATGCTATCTCCAAGATCCTCCAGTGTCAACTTCTACAGCTCCCTCTCCCTCTCTCTTTCTCCCCTCTCTTTCCCTCACTCTACAGTGCCCCCTTTTGAGTCTCAACAATGAGGGAGGTTGGAGGAAGTTATTGATTTTGCCTCCCCAGGATAGTCTCTCAGCCATGAATCATTTTCAGTTTCCAATAAATCTACTTCGCATGTCCTCTTCTTCCACATTGCAATTCTGAGCTCTCCATACCCGCACATCTGCCCACATTTTCATGGAGTTTTGGATGTGTTTCCTTCTTCTTTTAAGCAGCACATCAAAAAAGCACATAGGCTTTCGAGTACTTACAGAGACCATCATATATAACTCATATTGTGTGGTTGCTGGGACAGCATCACTCTTGGAAATCTGTTTAAGAAATGAAAATTCTTAGACCCACCCAATACCTTAGAAAGCCTGGGGTGGCTAAGAGTGTCTGGTGCTTCAGCAAGGGTTCCCTGTGATTCTGATGCATATTCAAGTTTGGGAAACATTGATTCATGCATTGGAAAAGTGGTGAATGCAGTGAGCTGTGTGAATGGATAGGAAGGAGGGGCCAGTTCATAGGACAGTGGGGTTTCCTCTACTTACTGAGTTTGTTTTGGGTCATGTCATTTATTCTTTCTGCAAATTTTTTTCCAGCCTACAAAATAGTGATCAGTGATAGTTCATTCCTTACATGGGCTCTGAAAAGCATAAAGTATAGGCACATGTACAGAAGGCTTTCATAACTGTTAAAATGCCAAAGAGCCACAAGACAGCCCAGCAGCTTCTAAAATGCCAGCCGCAGTAGGAGAACAGCTTGATTGGAAGGTCCGGCACATTCTGCACAGTCTCCCAAAGGCCAGAACAGCTGCTGGGATCAGCCCCACATCTCAGCAAATTCAACAACCATTTGTCTGCCCTTGCCAACGCTCAAGAGAGCCTCTTCCTCCTTTGCCTGGAGCCTCCTGGGATGAAGCTCAGAGCATGCAGCATGTGTGCCTGGTGACCGCGCTGCATTGTGACTACAGATGGTGATGATTTACAAAGGACAAGTTTAAAGATGTCTGGCTGGACTCTTTCTCTCTGCACTGTTTTTTCAAATGCTCTGGTTTGGGAAGAGAAATGAGAAAGGAAGGAAAGAGAGATGAGAAGAAGGCCAGATCAGCTCTCTGAGAGCTACAGGATTCCTCTCTGTGGCATGGCTTGACTTCTTGTGAACCTGATCATTACTGGTTAGAGAAGGTGTAACAAGGTCCCAGACTGAGCATTGTCCACTGTCCAGGAAGTCTTCATTCCAATGCAGGCAAGCCATTTGCCCACACTGACTGTTTGTAGCACACCCAAGTAGCCCAGAGCCTTGCTGAGAAGGGACATAGCACATGAATATCAGAATCCTCCCTCTCTAGAACCTTAATGGTGTAGCCTCATCTCCTGGATTCAGGATTGGCCTCTGAGGCTGAATACTGCAGAGACACTGGTGCACATAAAAAGTCTAAGACAGTACAGGTGGCTTGGAGCCAGCAGATTGCTCTGGGAATTTTAGGCATGCCAGACAGAAGCAGATTTGTCTCATCACCTCTGTCTATAATAGTGCTAAGATTTTCTGGGAAGACTTCCTTGCTGTGAGTTTGATTTTTCAAGTTTAGAAGCTAAAGAACTTGGATGAAGCTCAGTGGTAGAACGCTTGCCTAGCATCCACCAGGTCCTGGATTTGAATCTTTGCATTGTATGAACAAACAAGAAAATGCATAAATAAATGCTGAAGGAAATGATACTCATTTTTTGGAGATATAGTCAAATAAGACGCCCCTGAAATCACTCAGTTCTGAGAGTCAAGCCTGCCAGCATTTTGGTTTGCTAGAAATATAAAAGAACACGGTCCTCAGAAAGAGCTACAATTCCAAGCACAAAATTTGAGGAGATATTTTTGCCTATTCCCTAAAATGATGTGCAAGTGTTTAAGCCTTTCTTTCACCTGAACAGCATGGCCTGTTCCATGTTCCAGCTGCATGTGTGAAAGAAGCACTTTTAGCTCCCAGAGTCTAGCAGGGGCCCAAGGGGAAGAAAGAGTAGATGAAATTGTTACTCAAAAGGGAAAGGATGAGTAACTGCCTTTCTTCTAGTCAGGATGAATTGTGTACATTGATTTAGAGCTGGTAACTGTACCAAGAAAGGTGGGCAGGAGAGGATGAGCTCCTGGCTTCATGGTTCCATACAGATGGCTTAGAAATGGAACTGGCCGTGATCCTGCAGCCTGGACCAGCCGAGAAATGGGAGAATAACCATAAAAATGAAGAACAGCCCAACCCTGTGGTTTTAGAACACAGTTTATCTCATTCTTATCCACTCCCCCAAGCCTGTGGTTTGGCACATTTTTATATAGATGCCAATTTGGCTCAGGGAACAAAATAAGGCACAGTTCTCAATTAAATATACTGTGAAAACTGGAAGTTCGCATTTGGCCTGAGGTTTATCCATATTAAGCCAAGGTCTGTCGCCAGGGAATCCGAGGCTTTCTTTGTATTTTATCTTCACTGTAAGAGGATCAGACTGTCACATTATCTCCAATTGGAAGAGTCCAGGGATCTGTGCATACAGCAGCACAATGAGAAACTACAGAAATTCAGTAGTGCCCATCTTGCAGCAACAGTATTGCAAATAACAAGACTCTATTATGCTTCACTAAGATCTTGAAGCAAACCCATGAGAGAAGAATAGCTAGTAATCTCTCAAACTTTTCACCCATTATAAATACTCATCAGAGTCCTTCCTTTGGATGTCCTAGGTTCAGTCTTTGTATAAATCGAACATAAGATTTTCAGTAAGCAAACACAACTCAACCTCCACAGTCATAAATTCAGAGTTTTCTGGAAAGAGGAAAAGTCAGGGAAGATGGCCAGAGAGCTGAGAAAAAAAGGCCAGCACCTAAACTCATTCCTTTCTAAGATTTGATTTTTACATATTATCATGCCTTTAACACTAATGAAAAGGTGAGCCAGGTAGGGGACTTCCTACAGTTGCCTACTCTGAATTGTCAATAAAAGCTGGTAGAATGGCCAGTCCTGGCCTACTTCACTGAGCAACCAACACTAACCCTTTACTGCATGCGGGCTCTTCTTTCTTACCTTTTCACCCATCATTTTCCTAGAAGGAACTGAGAGCAGCTGGGATCTCAAAGACCAAAAAAAAAGAAAAGAAAAATGATGGGATAAAAGAGTGAATGCACAGAGACTAGTTAGAAGATAACATTGGTATTTAGGCAAAAAGAAAAAAAGTGGTAACATGGGCAAGGCAGTGAAGAGGGAGAGAGAAACTTAGACTCAGTGCTGACAGCTTTTGATGGTGGACTGCATGCTGACTGAAAGAGAAAAGAAATGGTATCTCCTATCTCCTACATTTTTGTTTTAGGCCACTGGGCAGATGGTGGCATCCTTCTCTGAGATGGAGAAGATAGGGATATGGTATGGGAGAGGCAAGTTTCAGGAGGTTGTGTCAACCTTTGGATGGCCACTGCACATCTAAGCATAAACGATGTATCTTGATCCATATATAAATATGGAGATGGGCACACAGATCTAGGGTTAATTATAGAATTATAATCATCATATGTCATAATATTCTGTCCTTCAAGCTGGTATCCTAGCCAAGTTAAGACTTAGATAGGCCAGGAAATTGGCTCAAAGGCCCCAAACTAAGTATTTGATTCAAACAGGGATCATCTATTCTTACTGGACATTTTTAAAGTCTGATTATGTGTCAGATACTGTGAGAGCTGAATGACAGTAACATCAATGACCTAACTAGACAAGAACAAATGATAATTAAATGTGATTTGTCATTATGCTTCATATTTGAGTAGTTAATTACCTAGTAAAGAAGACAAAGACATAAATTTAATGATGGACAATGTTGGAAAGGTAAGCTTTGAGAGTATACAGGGCATTAAGGCAGCAACAGAAGTTTACCAGACTCAGCGAGAGGGTCTGTGTGCCCATACCTGTCCACCTCTGTACCACTTTGCCTATAATTAGGCCAAGGACGCCCAGATCTGCTGTAGCAGAGATGATGCTGTAACTCTGTTATGAGTCCCAATTGGGTCTTAAAAGCAACAGTGACTTTGCTGTACCAGGCCTTTACATCTGCAGAAAAACGAAGACTCAGGCTGTCCCTCAGCTGCTTCAGTGACCCACTTCTCTGCTGAGGAATTTAGTATTTCCTTCCTATTGGAATACTGGTCTCTTCATGAATGAAACTGAGTGATACAAAAATTCATGCCTTAATTCTTTCTCATTAGAACCATCAGGATGGGACATGCCTGTAAGGGCCTGTGTATATCTGTGTCTATATAGAATGTAAAACACGTAAATGCAGATCACCATAAAAGGAACATTGTGTGTGCTATATGTCAGAAAATGCTCTGGGTACTTAGGTTTGGTTTAGGAACAAGTACATACCATGTAACCCAGACTGACCTCAAACTCACAGCAATCCTCCTGCCTCACCTGAGTGCATTTTATATGTTGTCTCATTTTATCTTCACAATAATCGGGTGCAATAAGAAATTATTTGGCCCATTTGGCCCAAGGGTGAATCAAAATAATGTCATACTGGTGCATTCAGGAAAAGAAGCAGGCAGTGTGATCCCAGAGCTGCACTCTGGACCATATGTCACCCTAAATGGACTCTTCAGTGAGATGAACCACAGTGACTCTCATGGCTTTGGGTCCCCTTCTACACAAGCACTTACATCTAACATCTACCCAAAGAGAGAAACCCCAATAATATCAACTACTGTCAACCCGAGTCTTCCCTCCCCGCCCTCTTTAAATCCTCCCTATCAGGCTGCTCCAATTTACATAATTGCTCTGTGTTTCCCTGTACAGGCCTGATTGACACTGTCCAACCACCTGCATAAAATAATGGACTCTTTAGAGACACTAGGAGCCCTTTCAATTTTGCTGCCAGTTTTAAGCTGTTAAACTGTCCACCAATCTGCTGATAAAATACAATAATGTGATTTATCTCCAAGCACAGCAGAAACATCTCAACAAATTGGATTTGCTTTATCTTCTTTTAAAAAAAAAAATGTTGTTTGGAGTTTTCTTCGAAGATGTCCTTTTCACAACATTGTCCTCCTGATAACTTGAGATGACTTTGAGAAAGAGAGAGAAAGAACTTCATTTACACTCCCTCTCCCATCTGATGCTGAGAAAGATTTGTCTGCTCCTCCTCCCCCTGGAACCTTCGTTGGACTCCCAGCAGGCTTCTCTCAGTCTCTCTCCCCTTCGGCTTCTATACCTCCTGGGAGAGGAACGCTGACACCAAATGATTGGTTTATCCCTCCTCCCTCCTGCCCTGTATCTATCATTTTTAAGGCCATAATGACCTATATCTTCCATCATTTATCCTTTGCTCTGCACTCCACTCTTACTCTTCTCAGAACCCCATCCATCTACCAAAATCCAAGCCTCTCTTGAGATCCCTTGGGCTGTGTCACTATAACCCATCCACCCTCATTCTTTTCCTGAATGGTTCCCAAATCATCATCTGGCCACTCCCAGATGACTCGGCATTATCCATAGCTCTGTCTTCAGGGCAAGATGTTCTTCCTGCATCTCTACTTCTCGTTTCAGACATATGCTATGCTTGGGTTGTGGGACAATCAGAAGGTCGTGTTTGGAAAAAGATCCACATGGTGAAGGAGGGAACTGATTCCAACAAGTTGCCTCTGACTTTCATATGCATGGTGTAGCATGTGCGTGCTCCCACACACACACATACACAAAGATAGACAGACAGATAGATGAGTGGGTGGATGACAGATGGACAGAGAGATGGGTAGGTGGTGAATGACAAATGCAATTTTAATTTTTTAATAGAAATCTAGGGCTAGTATGTAGATGACAGACAGACAGATGATAAACGTAATTTTAAGTTAATTTAATGTAGATGTAATTTTTAATTTTCCTCACAAGCCTGACATCCTGAGTTTGATGCCTGGAACCCACATAAAGGTAGAAGAAATTAACCAACTCCCCAAATTGTCTTCTAGCCTCCACAGGCACACAATAACATGAGCACCCACACACACACATATCATACACATACAAGAATAAGTGTATTATTTTTAAAAAGGAATATAAATTTTGATTTCTGTCCTTCAAGTAGCTCACTTATCTTCCTGCTGCCTTCACAACAATGCCGTTCATGTTGAAAAGTCCCCAAACTCAAGAAACTCTTTGGCGACACCAAGACTTGATGTTCTGCCTTCTTACATGTCTAACAGACAAATTCTTGCCTCCCTCTCAAGCTATTGCTCTAAGCAGAGTTGACTGTTGCCTTCTCTAGGCTTCGCCACTGTCTATATTCAGTTATATATGTTTTAAACATGTTCTAATCCTTTTCTTTGGCAAATTAAGGATAGCCACAGTTCTTTGTTATGCCTCCCACTGGGAAGTAGAGTCTTTATATTTCTTCCTCTCTTGAATCTAAGTAGGTTTATAGTTTATAAACTATGTATGCCAAGAGTAACTTTATCACTTAAAAATCTGCCAGTGACTTTTCCCATACTTCCTTGTGCCCCACCACCTCATCTCTGCTAAGATACTTCTGAGCCTCCAGATCCTGGAGCATTCCCAGATCTGTCATGGTGAGTTTCTTTTCCTCCAACTCATTGCACCCCACTACCTCAGCCAGGACACTTGTGCACCCCTGAGAGCTTTCCAACTGCCTGGACATGCTGTCTTTCTCAAACCACCTTGTGCACTGCATTCTCTGCTCTGCTAGGACCCTTGGGCTTGCTTGGATCTAGGAGTTTTCTGAGAACAACCACAGTAAGTTTCCTTTTTCAAACTTCCCCACGCGCTGCCATTCCAGCTCTCAGACTTGCTCTGGTTACTAGGATCCTTGTGTCCCAAGACCTGTGAGTTCTCCCAGCCTGACCTATTTGCCAACCTGCCCACCTAGCAACCACCCAGCTAACCATGTTGTTCCAGAACCATGAGGAGTCATCCCTGGAACCTCAGCTCAAAAGTGGCATCTATTCCTAGCTTAACTGAGACCACTTCTTACACCTCGCTTGTACAGCAACAAAAAGTGTCCCCAAAACTGAACACCAAGCATCACTGAGCTGGGCCATAATCTGACAACTTAGGGAAACAGCAGACAAAGATACAAACAACCATCCAATAAAATGAGATCAGCTACTCACACCACCAATGACACAAGTCTAGATCCCTAGAGCTCATCAAAAATCACAACATGAATAACCAAGATAACATGTCTACTACAGAAAGCATCATTCCCATTGGGATATTTTTGAGAATGATAACACAATGAGTTCACAATAGCAATTGAAAACGTGTTCAAGGATCTGAAAGAGAATACGAATAAAAGACTGAATAAGAGTGTGTAAACACAGTTGAAAGAAATAAGTGAACAACTGAAAACGTGAAACTAGAATTCAATAAATGATAGAATCTTTGAGAACAGCCAGCATGAAATAAAACATTAAATCAAAAACTCGGGAATTAAAAAAAAAAAAACTTAGAGGAAAGAAGCAAAAAGTAGAAGAAATAGAACAGATAAGGTCAGATTTTGAAGACAAGCTTGAGGAAATGAATTGCTCAATCCAAAAAAGTGTCAAATCAAGCTGGGGCAGTGGCACGTGCCTTTAATCCCAGCACTCTGGAGGCAGAGGCCTGCAGATATCTGGGAGATCAAAACCAGCCTGGTCTGCATAGTGAGCTCCAGGCAAGTTGTGGTTACAAGGAGACCCTGTCTCAAAAAAGACCAAAAAAGGGGAGAAAGAAAATCTAAAATAACCCAGAAATGGAATATGCAAGACCTTTGGGACACTGTAAAAAGACAACACTCATGAATCATAGACACAGAAGAAGGAGAAGAAACCCAGGTCAAAGGCATAGAAAATATTTTTAATAAAATCATATAAGAAAAGTTTCCAAATCTAGAGAAAGAAACACCTATCAAAGAACAAGAGGCACACAGAACACCAAATAGATAGGAACAGAAAATAAACTCCCCACTTCATGTAATAGTCAAATCTCTAATTATACAGAACAAAGAAAAGACATTGAAAGCTGAGAGAGAGAAAGACAGGCCCATCAGTGTTGGGCATAATGCAAGGTGGGCCTAGCCAGGCCACCTACTAGGAGGAATAGAGGAATGGCTCCTGTGGGTGTGGCATTCCACTCTGGCTAGTTGTGAGACCAGCACCTGGAAAGAACTTGCCTACCTGGGGACAAACTTACTATTACTATTACAGCCGTATTTGGGACCCCACCCCATAAGGTCACTGGCTATCCAGGCCTATAAGAGCTTGTGCACATATTCAGTAAACGAGTTTGCAGTGCCACGCGCTTGGCCTGCTTCCCGTCCAACTCCCGGAGTCTGCAGCTTGACTCTGCGTCTACTTGGCCCCAACTCCTCCAGCTGGCCCCCCAAAGTCTACTCAGGCTGGTCCCGAGTGGTGAGACATGATGGTATCTGACACGACTATACATCAGAGTAACAACTGACTTTTCAGGGTTACTTTGAAAGCCAGAAGGCATTGGAACAGTGTCCAAAAAGTAATCAAAGAACACAGGTTTGAACCCAGACTGATATACCCAACAAAATTATTAGTTATAATTGAAAGAGAAAGAAAAACTTTCCATGATAAAAACAGATTTAAGGAATTTATGTCCATAAAACCAGTTCTACAGAGACTACTTGACGGAAGATTTCAATCTGAAGAGAAGATCAAGAGAGCACAAAGAATAAATAAATTAACCCAGAACAATCCACCAAAAGAGGTCTAAGAAAACACCACAACACCAACATGACCGGAATTAATAGACACTGGTCAGTAATAACTTGCAATATTAATAGTGTTAATACTACAGTAAAAAGAGACTAATTGATGAGATTAGAAAACATGATCCCTTGATTTGCTTTCTCCAAGAACCCCACCTCACCAATGATCTACACTACCCTAGGATAAAAGGATGAGTGAAAAATTCCAAACAAACAGAACTAAGAAACAAACAAGTGTTGTTATCCTAATATCTGACAAAATAGATGTAAAAATAAAACTAATCATGAGACAGGGAGGGTCACTCCATACTCATTAAAGGAAAAATACATCAAGAAGATATTACAGTCCAAAACATATATGCACCACACACAGGAGCACTGAATATCATAAAGGAACTTTATGAGATCTAAAGTCATATGTTGACTTCAACATAGTGATTGGGGGTGACTTCAAAACCCCATTGTCACCAATAGACAGGTCAACCAGACAGAAACTAAATAGGAAAACTGCTCTCTGCTCCTCCCTGTTCTAGAGACATGTGCATGTTCTCGTGCAGTGCCAGCCTCTCCCCAAGACATGATGGTGAAGGTTGGAGTGAACAGATTTGACTGTAATGGATGCCTGGTCATCAGGGTTTCCTTCACCTCTGGCAAAGTAGACACTGTTGCTATCAATGACCTTCATTGATCAACCTCAACTACATGGTTTACATGTTCTAGTATGATTCCACTCAGGGTAAGTTCAATGGTACAGTCAAGGCTGAGAAACTTGCCATCTTCCAGGAGTGAGATCCCACCAACACCAAATGGGTTTAATGCTAGTGTCGAATATATTGTAGATTCTACTGGGGTCTCGACTACCACGGAGAAGACTGGGGCCCACTTGAAGGGTGAAGCCAAGAGGGTCATCTCTGCCCGCTCTGCTGATAGCCTCATGTTTGTGATGGGCATAACCATGGGAAATATGACAACTCCCTCAAGATTGTCAGCAATGCCTCCCGCACCACCAACTGCTGGTCAAGGCCATCCATGACAACTTTAGCATCATTGAAGGACTCATGACCACAGTTCATGTCATCACAGCCGCCCAGAACCCTGTGGATGGTCCCTCTGGGAAACTGTGGCATGATGGTCATGGAGCTTCCAAGAACATCATCCCTGCATCCACTGGCACTGCTAAGGCTGTGGGCAGCGTCATCCCAGAGATGAACAGGAACTCGCTGGCATGGCCTTCCGTATTCTTATGCCCAAAACGTCTGTTGTAGATCTGACCTGCTGCCTGGAGAAAGCCGCTAAATATGATGACATCAAGAATGTGGTGAAGCAGGCATTGGAGGGCCCCCTAAAGGGCATCGTGGGCTATACCGAGGACCAGGTCGTCTCCTGTGATTTTAACGGTGACCTACTCTTCTACCTTTCATGCTGGGGCTGGCACTGCCCTCAACAACCACTTTGTCAAGCTCATTTCCTGGTATGACAATAAATGTGACTACAGCAACAGGTTGGTGGACCTCATGATCCACATGGATTCCAAGGAGTAAGAATCCTTGAACCTCTCACCCCAGCAAAAGGAAGAGAGAGGCCCTCGTCTGGGGGACCATGCCCTAACTCAGCCCCCAGCATACTGAGTATCTCCTTTCATAGTTTCCATCCTAGATCCCCAGAAGGAGGAGAGGGGCTCAGGAAGCCCTGCTTCTTGAATACCATCAATAAAGTTCACTGCAGCAAACCCCCTCACAAAAATGACACCATAAGTCAAAGGACCTAACAGTCATCTATAAAACACTTCACCCAAATATCAAAGAATACACTTTCTTCTCTATAACCCACGGAACTTTCTCCAAAATTGACCACATATTAAGTCACAAAGCATGTCTCCACAAATGTAGGAAAATTGAAATAACATCCCATATTCTATCTGACTACAAAAGATATCAACAATAATAAAAATGGAAAAAAATACAGGCTCTCGGAAACTAAACAACACGCTACTGAATGAAACTTGCATCAAAAGAGAAACCAAAAAGGAAATTTAAAAATTCATAGAACTGAATGAAAAGAAAATACAACGTACCAAAACCTGTGGAACACAACAAAAGCGCTCCTAAGATGAAAATTTATAGTATTAAGTGCTTACACCAGAAAATCAGAAAAAGCTCATATAAATAAATTAATGATGTACTTCAATGCCTTGAAAAACAAAAACATCACTTAAAAACAGACAGGAAGAGATAAATAAATAAAATCAAGGCTAAAAATAATGAAATAGAAATGAAGAGAACAACAAAGTGTCCATGAAATGATGCAATGACTGTTCGAGAAAATTAACAACGGTGTCAAACCTTTAGATAAATTAACCAGAAGAAAGGCAGAGAGGACCAGATTAACAGCCTCAGAGATGGAAAGGAAAGCATTACAATAGACCCGAGTAAATTCAACAAACTAATTAGATCATTTAAAAAATCTATATTCCACAAAACCAGAAAATCTAAAAAATGGATAAATTTCTAGATATGTATAGCCTGCCAAAGTTAAATCAAAATGGCATAAATAATTTAAACCTACCCATAACAACCAGATAGATGCAATAATTAAAAGTCTTCTTAACAAAAAGACCCCAGGACCAGGCAGATACAGTGCTGAATTCTACCAAACCTTCACAGGAGAACTAAACCAATACTCCTCAAATTATTCCACAAATTAGAAAAGGAAGGAACACTTTCGAATTCTTTCTGTGAAGCCAGTATTATTCCAAAACCAAAACCAAACAGAGACCCAACAAAAAATATTATAGTCCAATCTCTGTAATGAACATAGACATAAAAATTCTCAATAAAATACTTGAAAACTTGATGCAAGAACACATCAAAAAGATTATCCACCATAATAAAGTTGGCTTCATCCCAGAGATACTTGGATAGTTCAAAACATAAATCAATAAATGCAATCCGCAAGCAGATTCAACTTCAGAAACCACATGATCATCTCATTAGATGGGGATAAAGGCTTTGACAAAATCTAACGTCTATTCTTGATAAAAGTCATGATCATTTAGGGGTACAGGGGACATATCTCAACAGAATAAAGGCAATATACAACAAACACATTGTATTCGTTTGCCTTTCCATTGCTGTGCTAGAAACACTGACCAAGGGAACTTACAAAAGTAATAGTTTATTTAGCTTATGGTTCCAAGGGGGCAAGAGTCCATCACAGTGGGGCCGCATGGTGGCAGAGGTCGCTAGAGTAGATGCAGAAGGCAAGCACTCACATCTTCAAGCAGGCACGAGAAGCAGCACATGACTGGAGATGTGCTAAGGCTTAGAAACTCTCTAATCCCAGTCCCACGGATGTGCTTCCTCCAGCATGGGCACACCTTCTAAGGCCTTCTAAAACTGCACCACCAACTGAGACAAAATGTCCAAATACTTAGAGCCTAATGGGGTACATTCTCATTCAAACCACCACATGCACAGACAACATAATATAATTTTCATGAAGAAAAACATAGAGCATTCCCATTAAAATCAGGAACAAAACAAGGGTGTCTACTCTCTCCCTGTTCATTATAGTCTTGAAATCTTACCTAGAGCAATAAGACAGTGAAGGGGATAAGGGGATACAGATTGGAAAGGAATAAGTCAAAGAATCATTACTTGAAGACGATGATTCTATATATAAAAGACCCTAAAGACTCCACCAGAAAACTCCTAGAGTTGATAATGACAATCAACAAAGTATATAAAATTCACACCCTCAAATCAGTAGCTTTCCTATACACCAAACATGCCAGGAAAGAAATCAGCAAAATGATCCCATCAAAACCCACAAAACATCTTGGAATAAATCTAAGCAAAGAAGAAAAGGGAGGAACATGTACAAGAAAAACTTTAAGGCACCAAAGAAATTGAAAAATATATCAGAAGATGGGAGGTAGATCACAGATCAAAGTAGGATTAATATTGTGAAAATGGCCACCCTCCCCAAAGCAATCTACAAATTCAATGCAATATCCATTAAAATTCCAATACATTTCTTCACAGAAATTGAAAAAGTAATATCAAATGTCAAATGGAAACACTAAAAATAGATAAATAAATAAACCCACAGGATAACCAAAATAATCCGAACAATGAAAGAACTGCTGGAGAAATTCCCTTCCCTGATCTTAAATTAGACTATATAGTCATTGTAATAAAAAGTACACAGTATTGGCATAGCAGCTGCACTGAACAGTGGAAGAGAATTTAGGGCTCATATTTAAATCCATGCATTTAGAGCCACTTGGTATTTGATGAAAGAGCCACAAGCACACACTGGAGAAAGGACAGCATGTTCAACAAATAGTACTCATCAAACTGGATAGTTACATGTAGAAGAATGAAACTAGATCTCTCATGATACACAAATCTCAACTTCAGAAGAATCAAGGACCTCAAAATAAGACCAGATATCTAGGGGAGAAGAATTTAAAGAAAGCACTGGAATTTAATGGCACAGGAAAGACTTTCTGAACAAGGCCTTCATAGTACAAGCATTAAGTGCAGCAAATGACAAATGGAACCTCATGAAACTAAAAGCTTCTGTACAGCAAAGGAGACCATAATGATGTGAAGAGGCAGTCTCCAGAATGGGAAAAAAAATATTTACCAGCTATACCTCTGACAGAGGGTTAGTATCTAGAATATACAAAAGACTAAACATAAAAAAAACAAATAACTCAATTAAAAAGTAGAACAAAGAAATAAACTGAATTCTCTAAAGATGAAATGCAAATGACTGAGAAATGTTCAAAATTTTCAGTGTTGGAGCTGACAAGATGGCTGAGCAGTTAAGAGTACTGACTGCTCTTGCAGAGGACCTGGGTCCAATTCCCAGCTCCTACATGGCAGCTAACAACCATCTGTAAAATGCTGGCAAGGATGTAGAGAAAGGGGACTGAATCCCCTACTGGAGGGAGTGCAAATTGGTGCAGTCATGATGGAAATCAGTGTGGAGATTCCTCAAATATTATAAATTTATCTACTATATGATCCAACTATATCACTCTTAGGAATATACCCCAAAGTATATCCAGCTAGATGGATGTTAGCTTTAGAATGTTAAATACGCATGCTTCAATTGGAAAATCTAGAGAAGTCAGGAAACTAATAAATAGCCATGAGTGGGAGGAAGGCTGCCTCTTTAGGAGGGGAGGTAGAAAGCAGTGATACAGAGGGAAAGGAGGAGTAAGAAAATAGAACAGGAATGACCAAGTGGGTGTGGAATGGACGGACACTGCGGAGGAGGAACGCTGGGAGGGATAACTAACACTAAAAGCCTTTAGAAATAGACATCTGGAAACCTACCACTATAGAAGCTTCCTAAACTACACACATACACATTATAAAAGGAGATTAAAAGAAGTTGCCCTATAACAGGGGGACAATGCCCCTACAAGACACCATAAGCTAGCAAAATAGAAGTCAAAGCCAAGAATGGAGTCCCTCTTTTGGAGCTGTTGACTGGGGTTCCCATAGACCCTCAAATAATACTGGCTGTTGCTCCTGCTCTTGGTTACCCACCAGAACTTCACAGTAAGACCCTATTCCTGAAGATACTACACAGGTGAGCCATAGGGGGGGAAAAAAAAAAACAAGGAGAAATCAAGCTGGTGCTGTTGACTTCAAAGCTTCAAATCTACTGTAAAGTACCTTGATTGCTGCCAGAAGAGAAAATTAATCATCTACTTTACCCAGCTGTGAATCCTGAGAGCTATGACTGACCTGGCAAGATATGCCTACTAGTGGCACAAATATTATGGGAGTAACCAACCACTTTCTAATTGAATTTAAGATCAGTTTCATAGGATGGAGCCCATACCTAACACTGATATCAGACCTAAGAACCTGTGACTAGGCAGGCCACAGGCCACAGGGAACAGCCTAATATGATTATTCTGCTGTACAGCTATAGTAGTAAACTCACTCCTTATTGTTATACCCATAGATTAATGCTTCTCTCAACTCTCAACAGAGACACTTCCTTATGCAGCAGATGGTGAGTTACAGAAAACCACAATTGACCAACATGCGATGAATAAGAGGCTGAAGACTGCTTACCCTTAAATAGGACTCCTATATCAAACATCTGCCTCCAAAGACTCATGGATCGTGGCAAAAGAGGGGGCAGAAAGAGCGTAAGAGCCGGAGGTGGTAGATGACCAGAAAGCTTGGCAGTTCCTCATAGGAACTCACAGCACTGGTGACAGCAGGCATACATGCCACATAAGCTCAAGCCGAACAAGATCCCAGCATAGACGAGGGGAACAGGGGCAGAAAGCTCACCATAGGTGAGAACATATTGGCAACTAATGGCTGCTGGGAGGGCAGAAGTCAATCTTGTTTAAGAGTGAGACTCCTGGTAGGTTGACCAGGCTCCGGTGGATGAACCCACATCAAAGAGCATTTGGGAACACAACTTTGAATCTCTCTATTATAGTATACATATATATATATATATATATATATATATATATAGCATATTTATTAGAGTACATGAGATTGGGTGGGGGTAGTAAGGCAAGACAGATCTAAATATGATCAAAATATACTATATGAAATTTGAAAACAGTGAATTAAAAAAAAGTCAAAAAACATTGCGAGTCTCCTCCACTTTCTGTTCCTTTAGAATCAATCTCTCTCCCTCTCTCTCTCCCTCCCTCCCTCTATCTATCTATCTATCCCTCCCTCTCTCTCTCCAGAATCCTGAACCTACTGTGAGGTTTCTCTGCCATAATAACCTATGCAGATTTTCTGCTTGACTTGCCCAGGTACATCCAGTCTTCTCACCATCCCCACCAAGGTACCAGCTTTTTGCCTGACGCCACCTTCCACCATCTAGACCATTTGACAGTTACCAGGAAGTACCTTTGTAAATACTACATAGAACGTAGAATTGTCCAAGAGAGCTCTAACAAGTCATTAACCTCCAAGCCACGGTATATAATTAAGTAGCTATTGTTCTAAGTTGCTAAGTTTGAAATAATAATCAGAAAATCTTTTTCACCCAGCAAGGTTATAAGTGGAAACACCACAATTATTTTTAGCTATAGAACCACACATGCCATGTGTGAGGAGCCACGCATGTCGAATGCACAAATCACCCAACACTTCTTTACTTAACACCCTGTGATCTGCACTCACAGCTCCAAAGGCTAAAGAGCCATGTCTCTTTGTGCTTTAAACTCCACATCTGATTCACTCGGTCAGCAGACTGATTTAACAGAGACAAAGGGAGCATTATAGTTAGAGAAATCTGCTTTTTAGCACCTTATATCAGAAGACCTGATTTCAACACTTAGCATACATGAACATTTCACCTAATACCTGTGCCTTAGAGGCTTAGAACAGGACCTAATAAACTCTTCTATAAAGGACCAGATAAGAAATATCTTATGCTTTGCAGGTCATAGCAAAAACAAAACTCTTCCCTCACAGCCATAAGACAATACACAGAAGACACCAAAGGCAATACAAATGAATGGATATGGCTACCCTGCAAATAAAGCTTTATTTACAAACACAGCTTGCAGCTAGTTTGGACCCTGAGGCTGTAGTTGCTGAGCTTTCCTCTTCACTATTACTTAGACATAATAAAACCATGCAGAATAGCTCTAGGCATTACATACATAAAGGCGTAGCAATTCTTTGGGCAACAAAGCATATTTACAGTGAGAAGAAAGGAGTTAGAGAAGAGGAAGGGGCATCAATGGTGACCTTGCCTGACCCCATGGTTTGCTGTGGTCCCACTCTGATGATTACAGCCCATGATGTACAAAGCAGAGCACTGAATATAAGCAAACAATCTGTATTCCTGCTCCTAGAGGCCAAATTTGAAATACTATTTGATGTCCGATTTCCAACAACTTAAGCTTTTAAGATTTGATTTAATGCTTTACAGAGCACACAGACTGAGATGTTATTTTCAAGACCCAATTACCGTCTTCAATAACTGATCCCGCCAAGTTTTAGGCTAAGAATTCTCACAACTTTATTCTTTGAGTGATCATCAAGATGACTGACCTGTCAGACATGGGCCAGAATGTCATGGATTCAGAATGAGTAAGACACCATTTTCACTGGAGCTCATGACTAAGCAAGGAAGACACACTTGTGCAGAGAGTTCCCAGCTTATGATGCTTTGACTTAGGAATTTTTACTTATACTGATGCAGAAAAGACAGCCGCTCAGGAGAAGCCACACCTCAAACCTTTCTTGTTCCGTGGATCTTTAGACTAGTACCATGAAGCTGGGCAGTGATGGGCAGTGACGGCTCCCCGGCAGCCAGGTGATGAGGAGGACGAAGGACCATGCTACGCTGTGCTGTGTTGCTAATGGAGCATGGGTGGTGGCTTAGGGCATAAGCTGCATTTTCAGCTTAGCATCTGAGTTTACCTACATGAGCCCCATCATACGTTCAGAAGCATCGGTAGGAAGATAACAAAACAAGAGGCATGCATTGTTTTCAAAAGAGAGACCGACTGGAAGCATCATTCCCGGTGCCTCGCGTTTTAAACACCTCCACAACATTTTGATAACTGTCCACACTTTCAATCTGATTGTCTCAGTACAGAATCAAAAATTAAAATGCTAATGCCCCCTTGCTTTTAGGATGCAGGCTTGTGCCTGTGTTTCTGCCAATCAGACACATCCACAGAAGACCTAGATTAGCACATGAGTTGCATAAGGAAAAGCAGCGGATGCCGGTGCTCACTCAGCAGTGAGTGGCAGCAGAGGTGGCCCGGTTCTGGGAACAGAGAGAAAGGAGATTTCTTGAAGGTCTGGACCACTCTGTGTCACAGGGAGTAGCCACTGGTAAGTAAAATTGGAGCCTCTTTCCTCCTCAGTCCTTTCTTATTCATTCATTCATTCATTCATTCAGATTTTGTGTGTATGAGTGCATTGCCTGCAGGTGTGTGAGTGCACTGGAGTCGTGGACAGTCCTTAGTTGTCCTGTGGGTGCTGGGATGAGAATCCGGACGGACCTTCTGCAAGAAGAGCCAGTGCTCTTGACTGCTGAGCTGTCCCTCCTTTCCCCCCATCCCAGCCCTTTCAATAACTCCTAAAACTTTGTAATTTCCTCAATTCTGTCCTTCCTACTATGATGCAGTCTATGATTAGCCACTAAGAATCTAATGCATAAAGAACGTTCAAGTTAGCTGAGTGTGGTGGCGCATACCTTTAATCCCAGCACTTGGGAGGCAGAGGCAGAGGCAGGCAGATCTCTGCAAGTTCAAGGTCAGCCTTGAGTCCCAGGCCAGTTGAGACCCTGTCTCAAAAAGACCAAAAAAAAAAAAAAAAAGAATGTTCAAAAGGAAATTCTTCCAAGGCAATAATGTAAAGATGAATCTTTCTAGAATTTTCCAGCCTTGGCAAAGGCCTAGAAAAGTATGCTTTGTTCAGGAAGGGAATGTGGTCAAAATACTTGGAGCCTGTGCCTTTGTCAAACCATTGCATTCTGAATAATAGAAAGTTGTCAAATGGCTTGAAGCATGAAATTGTATATATCATATCTGCAATTTATGAAAGCCTCACAGAAGTAGGTGGAGAGCCAAGCGCAGAGCAAGAGAGAGGCTAGGACAGAGGAAATTACCAAAGGATGCTCAGTCAGCCAGGGGCGAGGCAGGAAGATCAAAGTCGAGGCAGGAAGATCAAAGTCGAGGCAGTGCTGATTTAAATTAGGGGCAAAGCAGGGCGATTTGTTCTGCTGAGATTTCCATTTAATCTGGGAAGAAGAAACAGCATATTCACTCATGGTCCTCCCTACTCAGGAAGATTACATTCCACTAAGAAACATTCAGACAGAGGCCTTGGGTCTCCATTTCCCCAGGGCCTCCCTGCACAGAGCCAGCCAGTGGATGCTGCTGCAAGTGTGGGTGAACCTCCAGAAGCAGGCTGGATATAGGGAGACAAAAAGACTTGCTTTATGACTCTTGCCCAGAGCCCTCGTCCTTTAGGAGGAGAGGTGGCTCTCAGATGCACATGTGATAAATCTCAGGAAGGTGATGTGGTTATTCATTTCCTCAGACTCCCATTTTTCACTGGATTCCTGCATCTACCTTCCATCCCCTTGAAGGGGGGACATTTCCCCACCTAAGGAAATCGGGATGGCAAGCCAGCTGTCCCTTCTAAAACAATGACTTTGAGTTTCTGAACAACTTCATGATTCTAAGAAGAAAGAGACACAGGTACAGAGGGATCCAGAAGCAAGGGGTTAAGAGAGAAAGAAAGCAAGAGACAGATGCTCTGGGGTGATCATACTTTGATACAATGCCCCCACCCCATGCATACACTTCTTCCGCTTTAAATAGTAAATGTATAACATTTATTTTTTAATATTTATTGTTTTTATTTTATGTGTATGAGTGTATTGCCTGCATGTAAATGTATCCATGTCACACAATGCCCTCAGAGGTCAGAAGAGGCTGTCAGATTTCCTGGAACTAGAGTTACGGGCAGTTGTTACCTGCCATGTGGGTGCTGGGAACTGAACCCAGGTCCTTTGCAAGAGCAGTCAGTGCTCTTGACTGCTGGGCCATCTCTTCAGCCCCAGCATTTATTTTTTTTTATATAGAATTCTCTACTTTATCTTTATTTTTGGAGGCTGAGTAAACTGCTAAATTGCTAAAATGTTCGCTAGATAAGCATGAAGACCTGAGTTTGATGTCTGCACCCATATAAAAAGCTGGTAAATCACAGTACTAAGAAGATAGAAGCAGGCCTAGCCAGTCCCTGTAAGTTATATATAACATTTAAATAAACACATTTGGGAAGACAGCGAGTCTCCCAAAATTATACCAAATTGAAACAATTTGCTTCCTTTGGTCCATATTTCCTCCTAGTTCTTATCTTCTACTTGGGTTACAAATTCTACAGCTCTTATCAGAATGTATTTCTTAAATTGAATCCCAAGAAAAACAGAGTTAAATCTCCATGTCTGAAATCTAGAAGAGACCTCTTGGGTCTAGATAGCACCCTTCATGAGGAGAGAGACAAGGAGAACTTTCCAGAAAGAGAAGCTAGAATGCAAAGGCCATAAAGAACTTTGTCCATTTGGGTCCATCCTGGGACAACTCAGAAGCTAGGATGGCCCTTCAGAGTTGACCCAGATTAAGGCAGGTACTTGCCTCTATATCCTAAATCAACCTATTAGTGAATTCAAGCTGCCTCTGGGAAAGGAGAATCCTTTCAGACTAGGGCAAGGTCCAGAGAACTCAGCTGTGAGCTTTATGTAGCCAGCATTCTTAGCAACAGGGGTGATAAATTCCTCAGTCTTACAGTTTGTATCAATCCATGCACCTCAGAATCTGCAGTTTATGGAGAGACAGGATTGCTGTATATAAGCAATCTTCCTGCATGACAGCCATGCAGCCAGTCTTTAGTGTCACAGGGCTGAATACAAGTTCTCCTCACACTTACCAGTATTTCAGCCTTGGCCAAGGAATATTTCTGAGCCTGTGTTAAAATAATTATAATACTAACACAAAGGTTTATGGAAGATGAGATAGTATAGTCTGTGTCAAACGCCCAGCACCCAGCGAGCACCAAGCAAATCAAAGTGATAGTGATGAATAGCATTCAGTTAATCTGTGGTCTGTTAATACACTGCATCTGGCTAGCATTATTAAAAGCTGCATACCACAGGTCAGGGGCCTTTAGATACTAGCTTGATCTTAGCCAAAAGGCCAAGACGCAATAGGCGCGTTTTATGAATTACGTTTGTTCTTTGACAAGTTCATACATTTCAGCAGTGCGCTCTGACTAACTATATCCCTGCCGCTCTTGCTGATCTTCCCTCTACCCTTGCCAAGAGCCCTCTTCCCTATAAGTCCCTTTCCCATGTCAGCCAATGAAGAGGTGCCTTCTATTTGAAATGCTTCGAATCAGAACTGTTTCCAATCCAAAAGATATATTTGGATTTGAGAATATTTTCATATATATAATGTTAGGAGACGGTACCCAAGTCTAAGCATAAAATTGATTTATGTTTCATATATACCTTCTCCACAGGGCTGAAAGGTAATTTTATGGAATAAATTTTTGTTTGCTTTGATCTGTTCTGCTCAGTTTTTCTGAGACAGGATGTTGTTATTTAGCCCAAACTGGCCTGGAAACCTTGCTCTGGCTACTTCAGCCTCCCACATGCTGGGATTATAGGCATGCACCATCATGCTAGGCTTATATATGAAGCAAAGACTGCATGTCGAACATCAGAAAGTGTCACATGGAGCATCTTGCCAGAACTCAAAAGCTTCTGATTTGGGGGCATGTGGATTTCAGTTCTTCAGATAAAGTGCCTTCTACCTGTATGACATCATAAGGAACAGTGGTGTTTTACATAACAATCTGCTTAGCCAACTAAAATGTATTGCCAATTAATCACCATTAACGATACCATAAAAATGAGCACCTTTGTCATATAATGCTTTGAACTGGTTCTTTAATTCTTAGGTAAAAGTCCCAACAACCATATTCTTGTCACAGGTGATTTGACCATTTTCAAGGCTTCTATGAAATGCTAATTTTCCAAGTCTTTTTCTATAAGGCCCTTTTGGTCCCATCCTAGGTCAGGTCACATGACTAAAGCATCTTTTATTCATAATATAAACACATGAAACACCAAACTATATGAAGGTGTGTTTTCTTTGGGGTCAACTGTGTTACCCAAACGTACACAGTTTCTGAAGTAAAAATCATACACTTGAGACTTTTGGCTACAAATTGGGTCTGTTTCACAGTTTTACCATGTATTTATGGTTGTAGATGTCGTGTTTTAAGATACACATTAATTTAATGATATTACACAGAGTAGGAGTCTGTTTTAAATACATTTGCATTAAGAGAAGCCTAATATAACTAAGAACTCTTCTGTTACTGGGGATCAGTTACGGTGCTTGGATAACTGGGGATTCGCTTCATTCACATTCTTCCATATTTAACAAGTTTCTCACAACGAAGCATTCTTTAAAGTTCAGGTTCTCATTCATCTTAGCGAGTGTACACAGGGTCAGTAAAAGTCTGAATATTTGTCAATTGATATGGCTAATTACTGAAACAAATATAACTGTTTCTAACAAGGAGGAAAGCACCCAACCACCAAGTTCCTTCCCTTTCATAATGGAAGTGAGCAAGGCGCCACCTAGTGGCCACTGTGGCTATCAGCACCTTTTTCCCATCTGGCCAGGTGAAGATTTTTTTCATTTGCATGGGGGGGGGGGCATGTCTTTCAGGGCTGTGCCGCAAAAGGATTAAGAATAAGGAGCAAATATAGAACAGATACTGATTAATCGGGTTAATTAGCATTTCAGAGATAAGGAAAAAGGGAGCTCAAATCCCATCATAGAAACGTGTCTAGCGAAGGCAGCCCAGGAAGGCACTGCCTAGAGCCTGCAGCGCGCCCACTGGCTGGTTCCGCCTCTTGCTCACTCTAGTCTTGCTGAGTCCCTTCTTGCCCTCGCCCTTCTCTTCCCTCTTGCTCTCTCAGTTATCTCCCTTAGTTCCATCACCCACAGTCTTGTTTCCCAATTTCCCCCTTATTTCTCAATTTCTCTTCCCCTTGTTAAATATATTTGATAAATATTATATGTCACTGAGGTTTTTATGTAAAAATGTGTTTATAGCATGAAAGAAATCTTTTATTTGGATCTGTGGTTCTCAGAAAAGGAATCTTCTTGTGTTTAGTGCTGACTCTAGGTATCTGGGGATTCTTTTCAGCCCAAAAGGAAACCCAGTCCTGGAAGCACATTCTTAGGATTCCTCCAAGGAACCTTCCCAGTGGACACAGAAAAGACTAGCAACCCTCCTCCTTTCTCAATTCCTGGAAGATGCTGATAAAATTACTATCTCAAGGGATAATTCTTTACTCATCTAAGAAGCAAGAGTTCAACATGGCAAAGCTAGAGCCTGGCGTATGAGATGGTGAGAACCGCAGATATTAGTTTGCTTTTCTGTGGCTGTGACAGAAACACTGACCAAGCAAACTTATACAAGGAAGAGTTTATCAAGCTTACAGTTCCAAAGGGGCAAGAGTCCATCATGGCGGGGAGGCATGGCGGCAGAGGTGGCTGGAGTAGATGCAGAAGAGAAGCACTCACATCTTCTAGGAGGCATAGGGGGCAGAGAGTGACTGGAGATCCAGCAAGGCTTAAGAACTCTCTAAGCCCACTTCTAGTGACACGCTTCCTCCAGCATGGCCACGCCTTCTAAGACCTCCCAAAACAGTGCCACCAACAGGGACAAAATATCCGAACACTTAGAGCCCATGGGGACATTCTCATTCAAACCACCACAGATATCTTCTCTGGCTTGAGGTCCCAGTGGGCAGCAGAGGAAGTGGTACAGCTAACAGCCATTTCTGTGCTCAAATATCCAATGGTCTTCTAATCAAGAACTTAACAGATTAGAAGCTCACAAAGGCCTGGATTTTAGGCAGCAGGGAGAGGATGGGTCAGCTCTCACAACAGAAAAGATGGCAATGACATTTTCCACCATGTTGTGTTAGTGTAACAAAATACCTGAGACTAAGTAATTTATAAAGAATAGAGGTTTAGTTCACCCATAGTTCTAGGTGCTGTGGTGCAGACATCTAGTGCGAGCCTTCTTACTATATCAAAACATGGCAGAAGGCATCACATGGCAAGAAAGAATGGGCTCAGCAGTCAGGTCTCTCTGGCTCTTCTTATAAAACCAGTAATGGCACCATTATGATGCTATTCTCATGACCCTCTAACCCTGATTACTCCCCAAAACCCTCACTTTCTGATTCCATGTGAATTTGAGGATTAATTTTCCAGCAAGTGAACTCTGGGACAGCAATATTGAAACCACAGCAATGGAGCAGGGGGCTTAGATTGACACAGAAGTGCATTTTCAGGAACTTTGTCTTCCCAAAGGCATCTGTCCAAAATATCTTTGGACTAAGTTTTGTTTCTTGGTTACAACAGCAGAGAGACATGTCACCCTAAACATTTACAGTAGGACATGCAACTTTTGCAAGCATGTGTATGGATACTTAGATGCCAAGCAAAAGAAGAGGCCACTAGGACCCCTGGGCTTTCGAAAGAACCCACTCCAGAGAGGTGAAGTTCACAAGAGCCATGCTGCCTTACTGAGCATTCACACCCCATCCCCCACTAACTAATCCTAACCTTGCTCCAACCAACTTGGGTGACAGAGAAACCCAGAGATGTTCCTCTCAGATCTACTGACACTTAGAACAATCCCCTCAAATCCGGACTGGGCACCCTTAGCCTAATTCAGGTTCTACAAGCAGGATTTAAGATTCTAAACCCCTGTCTACTTCCTAATGAACAGCAGACCCTTCCCTGCCTGTGTTCTCCTCCATCAGCCCTGAGCACTATTACTGATATTACCTGGACTCGTGATTAACAAAGGACAGTATTCCTAAAGGTAGTCTCACATCACAACCGGCTGGCAAGTGACTGCTCCTATGGGACGAAGCCCACACTGTGATTACATCTCACTGGTTTGTGCTCCAGTGGTTAAAGCAAGTGGTTTGTCCACGGCCTAATCACAAGAGCATGGATACTGAGCAGAATGTGTGGACAGTCAAAAACTGAAGTCTGACATCTGCATTCCGTCAACTATCTGCACGCTCCAGAATTTGTCCATCTGATGCTCTTCTGTTCCCTACTAGAAGTTCATAGCTTTGCAGACTTGCCTCATTCTCTCCACAGATTTTTCCTCACTTCCATTGAAAATCTTAGAGTGACAGCAGTGCCTATGGCCCTTACCTACCCCAGGCACAGACAACCTGCATTCACAGAGGTTTGCACACACGTCATATTGATAAGAGAAATCAGTTGGACAAACCCAAGGGAAAGCTGAGCCCCAGATAAGCAGTCAAAACTGAGGTTCAACCATCCTCCCCTGGGAAACTCCCCCAAAATAGTCTCAGCAGAAACTTCCCAGTGCCTGAGGGGAAACTGTCTTCAGGTGATGGACACTGTCCTCAGTGGTTACAACAAAGCTCCCCTGCCTCTAGGCCCCTCGCAGCTGGAGCCTTGTTACTGTGTGGGGCTGATTTTGCTTTCATGACACCAGACCTGAAATTTTGGTGACAATTTGCTATTGTCATAGGTATAACTCCTTCCTGCTAGCAACCTGCCGCTGCCTCTAAGAGCTTAAACTAGGAAATAAATCAATCTCTTCGTTAATGGAAAACCTGATTGAAATGGAAATCTCAGGGACCTCTCCTCTTATCTAATCATCGAACAATGCTGAGAGAATTCTGCAGGCATTTTTTCTGCTTTCTACTTTCTGTCTCTATTGTGTGTAGGGGAAATTTACATTTAAAAAATTTATTGAAACTAAATAAGGCTTGTGACAGGCAGAGCAAAATACAAGCAGAAAATTTGCAATCCAAATAATAGAAGATTTGAGCACCTCAATCTGCAACAATTTAATCAGCTCCCCTCTCAAATAGAATGTCCCCAATAGAATGGGGTTGGCTCCAAGACCCCCTGGGACACCAAAACCCAGGGATGCTCAAATCTCTTGTGTAAAATGACAGTATTTTCAGATCATCTGTGCACAGTCCTTTGTAGATTTTAAATCCCCTGTAGATTATTTATAATGCCTAATACAATGCAAATGACTTTTGAGTGATTGTTTAGCTGAGTCGTTCTGGGAATAATGACACGAAGCTATCTGCACATATTCGGTACATTTTGAATATCATCTGTCTTTGATTGAACCTAAAGAAGTAGAAACCTCAGACAGGAAGGGCCAGCTATGTGAAAAGCAGAAACCACAATGGTTTGAGCTACATGCTCTTCACTTTGAATGTGCTAATTTACTCTAGCTCTCCTTACAGCTCCTGGGAATGGTAAGGAAAATGGGGCCTTGCCCAGACCCAAGAGTCCTCAGCACCTGGGAAGGATCATTTATGATCAAAACTGCCCTTGCTAATTTCCCAGGCAAGCACCCTGTTAGAGACCTACTGACCATTTCTCAAGAATTCCAACCCAGCCGGCCCCTCCCAGCTATGTGGGAGGTGGGTTTCTCCCACCGAACAGCTCCGTGGAAGGGCCACGTGGTGCAAAGGCTGCAGGTTTAAATGCCAGAATGGCTCTCAGCGGAGGGTAAACTCCCCAGTGAGGAGTGTCAGCCAGGGAGCCTGCAGAGCTGACTCCAGGCTTCTGTTCCCCATCTGATGGTCACTTGGGTCTGAGATGCACTCCTGCTGAGCGAACACTGGGCTGAACACAGCTGTCTGTGTGGTTTTCTTTCTCTCCTTCCCCTTCCTCCTGCCAGACAGCTGCATCCTGTAACTCCATTTTCTTGGCCTCTTTCTCTCTAGCTACCTAAGAGAAACGGTTCCAGCTTTTAGAAAGCAGGGGAGAGGAGAGATGTAATGATCTCTGATTAACCTGTGATCTTTTGAAACAATTTTTTGGTGCTTAATGCTCTCATCTGGAAAATGGGAATAATATGGCTCCCTCGGGATTTCTGTGAATGAAGCGTTGAAGCATGTACTAAATGTGTCTGCACGTTAGACGCTATCATTAAAGAAACAGCAGCAGCATGGTTGTGTTACTGTTAAAAAGGATTTAACACCCCATTGTAGTTCAGGCTTGATGACGGGCAGGAGAAATGCCAAGCTGTTCTCCCCGGCGTTGAACTCAACACCAAGCTCCTGTTGCAACAAACCTGTCTCCTGCCTTAGGCCTCACGTACCCATTTTCAGGTGCTGGACTCCAAGGTGCACTCTGAGCCCATCTCAGGCCCCAGCACCAGACTTTCTACATGGATCCCCCATGTCAGGCCCTGAAACCATGCTTTCTACATGGGACCCCGAGTCAGCCCCCGACATCAGGCTTTCTACATGGGACCCCGAGTCAGCCCCCGACATCAGGCTTCCTTCAGGTAACCCTGACTGTGCTTTCTCTTCAGATCCGCTTCCCCTCATCAGGTTCTCTGAGCCTCCCTTTAAAGACAAACCCATCTCTTCTGCTGACTCCCTCTACTCTGCTTCTCATGTCACTGGGTTCAAGTGCACTTAGTTCAGCTGAAAATCACCCATGATCACCTACTGCTGGCCCTCTAAGTGTCTGGCTTGCACTATCCCCAGCTCCACAGAATAATAGTAAATAGATGAGTTATTGAACACATAACCACCATTCTAAGACTTGACACAAAAGCACTTACTTTTCATCCTCACACTAACCCTATCATCATTTCATTTCTACTGGTAATGTGACTGACGAGGTTAAGTAATTTTCCTAAGAAAGCAGAGCTTTCAGCCCTCTAACTGTGCCTTCAAAATCCGTACTGTAATGCTGTAATATATAGGAAAGCCTTCACTGAGAACCCTGAGTTGGTTTGAATAGGAGAGAGAGAGAGAGAGAGAGAGAGAGAGAGAGAGACAGAGAGAGACAGAGAGAGACAGAGAGAGAAAGAATATAAAAAATAAAAAAATACTTTGGAAGGTACATCAAATACAAGCTTCTTTTTTATCCCAGCATTTCATACAAGGTTTTGCCTATAAGAGGTAAACAAAAAAAATTACTTCCTGACTGAATAACCTTTGCACCTAGAAAACTTCTTGCCCCTTTGGGCATCTAGAATCTTCAGGGGGTCAATTTTCTGTTTCTGAGCATCTTTGCGCTATAGATCCTGATCTCCAAAGCCTGCAGATGAGCCTCCAAGCATGCCCCACCCCCGCCTGGGCTCATTTCCGTGGAGAGAACTGTGGAACCCAGAGCTCTCTGTGAAGACCTTATACAGTTCACATGCCATCATCAGCCTATTCCCCAGTCCTCCCTTCATTCTCACTCCACATGTGAACCTGAAGCTTTCCTCTGAGATGCAGGTGGTGAGGGGGTGGGGGTAGGTGTATCTGCCGAAGCACAAGATTCTTAATGTGCAATCTGCCATGTCTTATGAGCTTCTGAGCAGATACCAGGGCTTAAATACAAATCAGACCTTCTTACTGCTGAGTTTCTTAGGAATAAATTGGGCCCTATTCGTATAACAAAGAATATCAAGAATGATCAGTTCTTTAAAAAAAAAAAAAACAATGGGAAGATTAATGAAAAAAGTTCAACAAAACATACCTCATTCAACCTTTACATCACCAGGCATTCTATAAAGAATTTGCTATGAGTCCACAAAAGGTACATCACAAATGAACCTCAGCAAGTCCTGGGATTAGAACTCTGTTTAAATACTAACAAAGTATGCAAATAGCCAAAACATGCCTTAAAGATGAGCTATAATATCATCATCATTTTCTCGGGGCTGTACTAGTTATTCCTTGCTGAGTAGAATCTAATCCAAAATCAATTCTGATCATCCAGTGATCATCAAGCAAACTGACATCAAAGCCGTCATCAGGTGGATAAATAATTTGGAGAGCATAAAAACACATTGAAATTGTACAGTTTCTCTGCGAGAAAGATAAATGCAGGTTTCCACTTGACTGGGTATGCAGGAATCACCCAGAGTTTAGACAAAGATGCCAGGCTCTAGCTCAGCTCAATGAACATTTATAATAACAGTAACAACACATTATAATTAGAAAACTCTTCACAAAGTGTGCATAATCTCATTTAGTCCTTCAACAACACTGTGACATCAGCAGCAGTACCCTATTTTCTAGCTCAGAGAACAGAGGTTATGGATCATGAGGATTCCCCCATTTTATACGGTGAATTAGCTTATTCATGTAATAACCACTTATTGAAAAATCACCATGTACCAGACTCTGGTATACATTCTAGAGACTTGGAAATGGATAATATATTTTTGTCTGAATAATAGTTGGAGATATCAAGCTATGGGATTTTTTTTCCTCTCTTGTTTCCTCTTCCTCTGGCCTTTCTCATCCTGCTTTATGTAAGCTGTTGGCCAGCTCTGAACTCACAGCCTCAGGGGAAACATTTGGCCTGGTGGAAACAAAAGTAGCTCGTATATCTTTCTGGCTGTGATATTCCAAAAGCCTAACTTCGTAAGAAAAACCTCAGACAATGTAGGAGGCGAAAAATAGTTTCGCGAAGAAACTCCAAGGAAGAATTTGTCCCAACCTAGATTAAGAGTTCCCTTAAATTCAGAAAACAAAAGAAAAGAGAGGTCTGAGGTTCTTGGGAGAGGAGGGGCCCCCACAAAAGTGGAGTCCCTGGAGAGAATCTGGCACCTTGTCTGTCACAGCCTCTGGAAGCTAGGTAGTCTTGCCAGTGTGGTTAGCACCAGTAGAGAGCCAAATGATTTGATAGGGCCAGATACACAGAGACAAGAGATAACTCCATAGTGATCAGTTTGGATCAATGTTTATGGTACGTCAGATGACTCTACTCTGCAAAACAAGTCTGAGGTTAGGAGCTCCATGTAGGAATAAAATTGAATTATAGAAGATAGGTGCTCGAGTTCTCAGCTACTGTTTTTATAGACTGAGATTCATACCCTCTATCAAGATAATGAAAAACAGTGGAGAAGGGAGTCTCGCCTATGAAAAGGTGGCATAATTTCCCAGCACACTGACCCCCTTGAAAATAACTAATATAAACTTAGCACATAATATTAAAATGATAACTGAAGTCTCTACAGAGTGAGCAAAGACTGGAAGAGTTTGCAAGGAAGCTGAAGCTCACAAGAAAGGATTGGTGCCAGGTGGATTCTCTGCCTTTATGGCTCTGGTCCAGGGGTGGACTGGGATCATGTCCTTGGCATCTGGTATCAACTGAAAGAAAACCTGTCATTTCTCTTCCACAAAGGAAACAAAAGAACTAAGATTTCCAAATCCACTGGAAAGTGAGGGGGGACTCCACAAAAACTAGAAAGCCAAAGAAAAGAAATTTATCTTTATGTATCAGCTCTGCAGGTCACTAGCTGGATTCAGTCACAAACAGTAGACCAACTGCAACTTGTCATAAAAGGAAGAACTGAAAATTGAACTGAGATTAGGACTTGGGACCAGCTATGATGACTACACTTGAAGCTAAGTAAATATCCTCCTTCTACTTCACAGAAGAATAGAAAACATGAAGAAAACTAACTAGAAACTTCAAGACTGAAGAAAATAATATGTATCTGAAAAGTATTAATCTTTTGGATTACCTTAATATCAAAATAGATCAAGTAAGACTCAACCATAAAGGAAAAGGAAGGGGGAAAAAATTATTCAATCTGAAGAACAAAGAAATAATTGGTTGAGAAAGGGGGCCTGAAGAAATGACTCAGTGGTTAAGAGCACTGACTGCTCTTGAAAAGGACCAAGGTTCAGTTTCCAGTATGTACATGTCAGCTAACAAACGTTCTTAACTCCAGTTCCAGTTCCAGGGGATCCATTGCCCTCTTCTGGCCTCCACAGGCATTGCACACTTATGGTGTACTTATATACATGTAGGCAATGTATTCATACACATAAAATAAAAATAATAAATAAATAAATAATTGTTTAAGTTTGATAAAAGACATACAAAGACCCTACAGCTTTATGAGAAGATCTCAGTCTAATTTACATTCAGGATAGCAGGGAGAAGGCATGGAAATACTTAAACAATGGTGGATGACATCACTTCCAGTGAGCACTCCCCCCAACTTTTGCCTTACCTCTAGAGAGGACTAGAGTATGGGGTTGCTTGGAAGTGATACTTTGACTAAGAACACTCACAAACTGAGTGGAAGACAGAAACCTACACATTCAATAAGCTCAGCAAACTTGAAACAACACAAATACAAAAAGCTAAGAAAACCAATATGACAGGAAGTTTCTGGATGACCAAGCTTTGAGGAGATCACCTCAGAGTTGGAGTCCAGGGTGAGATAATGGTGCCAAAGATCCAATAGAAGTCCCTGCTGAGTCTCTGCCTGTCTCTGATGTTCCACCTGGGCAGAGTAGTGTTTTCTCCTGTGTGACTTTTTCCTGAGTATTTTTTTCCAGTCTCTTCCCACTCCAGTCTCAGAACCAAGAAAAGAAAGATTTTGATTTTGGGATTAGATGATACTAGAAAAAACACAATTTTGCACAGATTACAGATTGGAGAAGTTGTTATGATTCTTCCTACTGTTGGATCTAATGGATAGGTGGTGAAATACAAAAACCTAAAATTCCAAGTTTGGGACTGAGGAGGACAGACAAATAAATACAAGTTCATACTGGAAATGTTTCTATTTAACTACAGACACAGTCATCTATGTATCTGACAGTTGTGACCAAGATGGAATTGGCATTTCCAAATTAAACCCAAATGCCATATTGGAGGAAGAAGAGCTCAGAAAAGCAAGCCATTTTCACATTAAGTAAGGTGTGGAGCAGATCAGAACTCTTAGACATGCCAAGTGCACCTGAGTTACCCGTCCTGAAGGACCAAAAATGGCAGTTATTTAAAACATCAGCAACCAAAGGCACTGGCCATGATGAGCCAACAGGATGGTTAGCCGAAACATTGCAGAACAGTCACTCCTTCAGATCAGCTCCTGTGAGCCAAGCACTGGCTCTCAAACTCCTTTGGAAACAGATGTGCTTCACGCGACTGAATATTAGAGCTACATGACTGATAGTGTAGACAGGACTGACTTCAACACTTGTAGCAGACACAAAAAATAAGAATTTCATTAGGGGAGTAGCAACTGAACAGACCATGAATGTAAAAATCTTCCATGCTTTGTCTTAAGGTATATATTCTATTTATATGGAATTCTTACACAAATACAGAACTCTGAATGTGCACTGTTCTTATGGGGAGGACCATTATAAAGAAAACTGATAAAAAAAAAGATTAAAAATAAAAATCTTTCAAAATAAAAATCTCTGCAGGGCCAGCAGCAGAGAAAGGAAGTCATCAGCCTAACCCAGCTACGAACCCTGCAAGCAGCAATAACAACTGACTTGGCAAAATATGTCGACTGGTACAATAGTGACATGGATATTAGAGGCGTAACCAACCACCTTCTATTTGGATTTAAGGTCCACTTCACAACAGGGAGCTGATATTTATCACTGCTGTCGAGGCCAAGAACTTGCGACCCAACTCATAGGTCACAGGGAGAAACTGTTACTGTCATTCTGCTAAGTGGACAGAGAATTAAAACAACTCATAATAACTTATTTTTATACTCATAGGTTAGAGCATCTCTCAACTCTCACCAGAGAAGGTTGGCAAGTGATACAGAGATCCACAACTGGTCAGTGTGCAGAGAATAAAACAATTCAGAGTGCTCAGCCCTAAATGGGACACCTACATCACACCCTCTCCTCCCAGGCTTTGGGGGGGGGGAGTCATTGTAAAAGAGAGAAGGGCAGAAAGACTGTAAGAACCAGAGGCAATGGAGAAGTATAAGAAAACTGTTGTCTGAACACCACAGTGGGGGAGTTGCCTCTGTGAACTCACAGTGCTTATGACAACACACACAAGACTGTGCAAACCCAAGAAGACGGGTCCAGCATGGATGCAGAAGCTGGGGAGCAAGCCCCAGCCCTAGCTGAGGGTCTATTGGCAGCTGATAGATGTAGGTGGGGGAGTCCATTTTCCTTCTGGTATGATGCCTGGTAGGTTGACCAGACTCCAAGGGATGGACCTACACTCAAGAACACAGACTTAGGAATCACAGATTAGACTTGATGGGCCTTTAAAGAAATGGACAAATGATAATAGAGGCCATGAAATCAGGGATATAATGGCAAGGTGAGGGTAGAGAGGAGGGAGAGGGTCTGAATATGATCAATATACACTGCATAAAATTCTCAGCTCAATAAAAATATTAAAGCTTAAAAATTAAAATCTTGAAAACAGCTAGAAAAAAATACAATAAATCACCTGCAGACAAACAAGTTATTTCAAATAACTTTTGCGCGCGCGCGCGTGTGTATGTGTGTGTGTGTGTGTGTGCGCGCGTGTGTATGCATGTATATGTGTGCACGGGTACACAGAGTTTGGAGCACAACTTAGGGGAGTCAGTCCTCCCACCATGTGCATCCCTGGGATCAAATTCAGGTCATCAGGCTTGGCAGTGAGTGCCTTTACCCTGAGCTGCTTTACCAGACTTCAAATGAATTTAAACTTCTCATTGGAAACCATCAGTCACAGAAACCCAGAGTTCTATACCCAGTGAAAATATCTCCCAAGTGTGAGGCAACATAAAGTGCAGACAGCAAATAAGAAACTGAGGGAATGGGGTACAAGCACACCCACACCCTGAAAACGCTAAGTTCTTTAGGCTTGAAAGAAAAGACGCTTCCTTTGCAACAGAGACTACTATAGAGTTCCACAGCTGATCACACACAGAGATAAAGTGTCTGTGAAATGTCCAACATTAAGTGATGCATCTACAGTGGAACCTCTACACCTAATGCTCATGAAACATAGTGGAACAAGGGATAGAGAGGCTACTAATGCTTCTCTCAACTGTCATCAATGAAACTTCCTCATGCAACAGAGGGCAATGAACACAAAAGGACACAAATTGTCAAAGCATAGAGAATAAGAGTCGGCAGAGTGTGGGTCACTGGACAGGACTACTATATTAAACTTCACCCACTCTGGGCTCAGAAACCACTGCAGAAGAGGAAGTGGAAAGACTGTAACAGACAAGGGAGGAGGTGAATGACCATACGGAAACAGAGTCCTAGAGGCTCCAGGGACACTTCTCATATGAACTTACAGTAATGGTGTCAGCATGCACAAGACCCATACAAACTCAAGAAGAGAGAAACCCAGCATGGAAGTGTGGCAATGGGCAGCTGATTACTGCTGGGTGAGGAAGAGCTGATCTTCTTTAAGGATGTGACTCTAAATAGGCTGACTAGAACTTTGTTGACAAAATTCCTTCTGGGAAATATGAACAACATCCAGCCCCCTCCTCCTCTGGGTTCTTATGACAGATTGACGTATGATTTCACCAAACTGCAGTTTTGAAAAGCAACAAGTTTATTGGGCTTACTTCCAGAGCAACGGGTGAGGGGTTACTTACAGGAGTGTGGGTGCTCCCCTCCTAAGGTCGTACTGGAAAGCCTCCATCCAGGCATGATAAAAATGATTTCCCAGCAGTCAAAAAATGGTGAGAGAGTCTGCCATTCAGAGGACAGTCCTATGCAACAACTCCAGTGGATGAGCTTGTACTGAGGGACATCTGAGGACACTAACTTGACTTGATAGGCCTCAAAATAAATGACAGAATGCATGAACTCCACTGAGAGGGGGGCTATCAGAGGGTACTGATGGAGAAGGGGATATAAAGATGATTACGATGTTGTGCATGAAATACACAAAAATTCAATTAACGTATACAAAAAAATAGTGCATAAAATACTTTTTAAAGAAATGATACTAGAGGAAAACAGAGCTTCAGGAGGAATAGAGACTCACAGGAAACATACAGTAAACTGAAAGGGCTCCTCATCATCCTAGCTAGATACAACATTGCCTTCTTGGGTATATAATGAGGACAGAGGTAATATGTGTGACAATTTTAATATGAAGAATGGTTTATATACTCTTGTCAAATGCTACATTACCTATAAGCAGTTGAAGACACTATATTACTCAGGGTCTAGCCCAAAAGTAGAAACTAAACTAGTTATCTAAACAGAGAAAATATAAAAGAAAAAAATATGCTAATAATTAGTAAAAGTATTTAACTTCATAAAAGCATAGAGGTAGACTTCGAAGGATCACAAACTCAAGAAGCAGCTACTATCCCTAGGTCAGACAGAGATCATACAAAGGATTGGTAAAGAAGAGCCCTTCTCCTGCTGAGGCTATTAAGATATCGTTGAGATCACTGGCCACCACAGGAACACACTGTCTTCCAGAGGTAAAGAAATTTGCCAGCATATGTGGACTAGAGCTGGTCTGTGGAGGTAACCTACTGGATGGCCTAGAAACTCGCCAAAGGATGCTAGCTGGCTACAACTCATCCATAGAATATGGACTGCTAGGCCACCAGACAGGACAGCAGGAAGAGATCTCTGACAGAGACCCTTTCTGGAGTTGAGATCAGGATGTCCACACAATGGGCTGAAAACCTCAAGTGCCAGAAAAAGACGTCTTTGGCTTTACCACAGATTGCAACCCTCTACAGCCTATTAGCAGCCAAGCCTAACTTTGAACCAGTCAGAGGGCTGCTTACAATTTCCAGTTAAATATCAGAAATCAAAGCAAAAAGTGGCAGATTTGGAACCGAGATGCAGTAAATTGATCGCTTGCCCAGATGTGAAGTCTAATACCCAGGGACACGACCAAAAAATATCAAAGACATAGCGCTTAAAGCCAGGAGAAGCCAGGCCTGGTGGTGCATGCCCTTAACCCAGCACTCTGGAGGCCAAGGCAAGCAGATTTCTGTGAAACTGAGGCCAGGCCGGTCTACATAGATGGTTCCAGGCCAGCTGCCTTTACAGGGAGACACTGTCTCAAACAAACAAAACAGGCAATAGATTCAAATAGAATTCTTAAAAAAGCATACAAATATGTATGCATATGTGTGTATACATAGATACAAGGCAAGCTCAAAACCATTGTCTCAAATGAAAGAAGTTAGACACAAGAGTGCCCACTGTAAGATCCTACTTACATAAATTTCTAGAAAATTCTACCTAGTCTGTAAAGGTAGAAACCATATTGGCATCTTTCTGGGACTAGAAGTAGAGACACGTGTTAGGCTGCAGAGCAGCATGCAGAAAGCTTTGGGGTGAGGACAATGTTTCGTAGGGGCTGATTAAAGCTGTGGATTCCTGGATGTAGATGTTTGCCAAATTGAATTGTACTGTACATTCTAAATAGTTGTAGTCTATTGTAGATTAATTTTACCTCAATTTTTTTATTCAATTTATTTTTTGAGCACTCCATACATGTAGAATGCATTCTAGTTGCTCTCCACCCTGATCTTCTCTTATCTCCTTCCCATCCCTGTCCTCCCACACTCCTCCCTACAAATCCTTTTCCCACATCCATGTTTCTTCTGTTTTATTTTGTGGCCAACTGACTTTAACCAGGGCTGTCTGTGTGACTACAGGTTTAGAACTGTCCACTGGAGTCTGAGGGACTCACTAGTGCCTACACAACTGTAGGCAATGACTCCCCGTCTCTCAGAATCTGTAGGTAGCCAGCAGTTCAGCAGGGAGGAACAGAGCCTCATGAGCACCTCTCTTTCCATGATGGACTGTTGACAGCGCCAGTCTTGTACAGGTCCAGTGCAGGTAGCTACAGCTGTGAGTTCATGAATGTTATGTCCTCCCCAGAAGATGCAACGTCATGACTCTTCTCCCTACTTCTACCCCTTACATTCTTTCCCTACCCTCTTCAGAGATGGTGGGTGAGCCTTCGAGAGGGCAATAAAAACATCTTATTTAGGGATAGCACCCAACCATCTCTTATTCTTAGCACCTTGAACAGTCATCAGTCTACATTCACTGCTGTTCACTGTAAAGAAAAAGACTTCTCCGATTAAAACTGAAAGTGGCATTTGTCCCTAATAAGCTCAGGCCCCCAGCCTGTTTCTGCAGCCTTGCCATATAGTATAGGATTCTGTGTACCTGGGCACCTTCAACTGAGCTATTTAAGACAGTGGACATTGTTCTAGTAGGAACAATGAGTTCATGGAGCCTTAAAGTTGTCGGAAGAGCAGGCCTCTCAGCGGGATCAGTGCCCCTGTGATGTGCTGTGTAGCCTCATCCATCAGAAATAGAACCTAGTGTCTTATGAATGATGCATCATCCAGAGCAAAGGAGCCCCAAGATTCAGTTTTCAGACCCACCCAAGCACAGAGCCAAGACCCGGTGATGTTTCACTATCTGAAGTACATGCACTATTGGAGCAGCTATCTATGGCAGAACAAAGCACCTGCTAGACAATTCCTAAATAGAGACATCTGGACAAGCCTGGGCTCAGGTGCTGGCTCCTCTCTCTGGTTTGATGTACAGATAGTTCCAAGATATGAACAGCTGTCTTGGAGGAGCACTGAAACTGGAAGATACAGTCAGCCAGGACAGGATGCTGAGGTAGAAACTACATGTAAAATCAGGGCTATAATAAACAGCCAAACACTCACTTCCCTGTCCCCCTTGGATAGCTTTAAAAAACAAAAGCAAATAAACATGTACTGATATGATTCACCAGTATGGGATAGAAGCTCATTCTTGCTTCATCAGAATGGGAAACACTTCACCCATGTCTGTCAACTTTAAAGAGCTTGAAATCGATGATGTTAGGGAAGACTGTGAAGAGTCTTCGGTTCTAATTAGAGCATGAGAAATTTTTTGGAGGAGACAAAGGAAAAAAAAACATTTAAATGAACAATTCACTCAAAGCAATTGATATATACTTTTATTTTGCAAATATAAAGCACTAAATTGCTAAATGGTAAGGAAAGTCTTAAGAATTAACCTTTCTAAATATGGCAGTCTGCTTGCAGTAATATAAATAGCAGTATGTGAACTGAAGCCACCAAAATGTGTTCCTCTTCTCAGATAAAAGTTAAATATAATAAACGGCATCCTTTCCTTCAATGTCACCATCTTGGAAAGCAGTGAATTTCTTCCCAGCCCAAGAATTCTCTTTTGGAACTGAATTATCCTTTCATCATTGTGAGTATCATTTCCATTCACACGACTTCTACATGCTACACTCTGAATGTAGCTATTCCAGTGCAAATTGTATTAAGTACAGTGCCATTGGCTGGTATGACAGAAACAAGACAGGCACATTTGCAGTCACATTCCTCGCTTCTCATGATCAGAGTCATGAAATTTCTCTGAACTTCAGCATCCTCACCTGTGAAAACTGTAATAAAAATACTCACATCACAAGGATATTCAGAGGGCATTTTTAAACTTAGGAAGGAGTTGGGGAAAATGGTTCAGTAACAGGCTCAGTGTTTAAGCATGAAGACCTGAGTTCAGATTCCCAGCACCTACATAAAGACTGGGTATAGCAACTTGAATATCAATAACCTCAGTGCTGGTGGGGTACAGACAGATCCCAGAGGGCTTTGCTGGCCAGCCAGTCTCGCTGAAATGGTGATCTCCAGGTTCAGTGAGAGACCCTGTCTCAAAATAATAAAGTGGGAAGTGATACAGGAAGGCTCTGGATGTTGACCTGTAGCCTCAGCATGCACACACAAGGACAAGGGCTTGCACATGCACATGCACACACATGCAAACAACAGAAAGAGAGAGTGAGAGAGAGAATGAAATTGTCAGTCACAAATGATCAATAAATACTGAAGTCCTAGTCTTCACTCAGTACATAAACTTTCTTCATAAGATTTCATTTTGGTGACAGAGAAAAATAATCATATTGATTTACTTATGAACTATGAACTCTTTCTTGAGCCCAATACAGTCCAGGCACTGGTCCATTCTGGCAGAATAGCTTGATGCTTTAAAATGAGTTCTAGAATTTCCCCTGCAATGTGGAGAAAGCTAATTAACCTTCCAGATCTCAGTTTCTTTCTCTTCAAAAGAGATTAAGAATAGCAGTGACCTCAAAATGGTCCCCTTCGCAGGCTATGAGCATATTCCAGAGTGAAGAGGTATCCTCTGGCCATCACAGGACTCACTCCCACATTCAGACCCAGGTTTCCCCCTCTCAAAACTCCATTGCACCCCAATTTTACCTCAGCTCTGGAAAGCTTTGCTCTCTAAGACCTATAAAATCACGAGGCACTGTCAGTAATAATGCTATTTTAGTAATCTTTTTCTTTTCCTGAAAGTTTTTTTTTTTTTTACTTTTATGCTTTAATGAAACTTTTCCTCTCTGAGAATACAGTTCTGTGAGCCTCCAGCTCTGCCTATTTTCACAGCCGTGCTTCCTGCCACTGGGTCTGGCAATGGAAGGGATATTTCCCCCTGACTCTTTGTTGCCTTTCTCTTCGCTGAGCACTCCAACCTTGAAGCCCACAGCACTGGCCCACAGCACTGAGCTCATCTGCTCAACTGAGTATCACCTGTCCAGAAGAACAAGACCTCTCTCCTGTTCTTCCTCTAAAGCACTAATGCCATCCTGGAGGCCCCATCTTCATAACCCCATCTAACTCTATCTCCCAAAGGGCACACTTCTAAGTACTATTAACAAAACAATTTGAGGATTTGGTTTCCAGAACATGAACTTTTGAGGGATATAGTCAAACAATCACAAAGGGTTAGTCTGAAAAAAACAAATTGGCTTAATGGAAACAAGAATCTCTTCCTACTTCTTAAATACCCAAAGTCTCCAGCTCTAACCTATCCTTTTCTTTGTGTCCACTCCTTCATGGTCTTATCCTGGTTCATGGTTGTAAATGTCATCTACACGATGATTGTGTAAGTGCATATATATGTATGTGTGTGTGTATATATATGAAAACTCTCTTTGAAACTCAACATGTATGTGCATGCATAAGTGTATCTAAACGCTAATACATACGCTTATGTTAACCAACCCCCATCTCTATCTGGGTATCTAACAAATCCCTAAACCTATCATGTCCCCTGTCTACCATTCCTCCCATACACTTTACCTGAAATGTCCACTCCGCCTGCTGGTTTCCAGATCTGCCATACTTCACTAGACTATTCCACACCCCTCCTTCATATCGTTCACATAACTCCTATTTTCTCTGTTCAAAATCTAGGCAAGGAGTCATTTGTTCCAATGCATCAGTCAAGGTAGAGTAATTCTATTTCTTTATAACAGAATGCTGTAAAAACATTCTGATCAAACTCATAGTCGCAGCGTTTGATTGACTTGCCTGTGGTCTCCCTAATAGCTTGTAAATATCATAAGGAAACTCAACTTACTCCTCATTATTTTCCAAGTGTTTTCACAGGATTTAATGCATGACAGATAGTCAACATCCTTATTTAAATGAATGAATGGTAGTTATAAACCATTTTTAAACCCACTTTTTAAAAATGTTTTAAGCCAGATGTGGTGGCACACATCTCTAATCCCAGCACTGAAGAGGATGAGACAGAAGGAGCCCGTGTTTGAGGCCAGTGTGGACTACATAATGAGGTCCTACCTCAAAATAATAAACTTTCAATGTTTTCAGTATGACAATTGTAGTTTAATAAGCTTAGTCTCTCAAGAATATTCCTTTGAAAGGGATAAATAATATGGTTGTTTGCAGATGTCTGCAAGTTTGTGTTTATTTCTTTCTTCCATAACAAACTTCTCTAAGGTTTAATCTGTAGTGCAGAGAAAAAATAAAAACCCAATACCTACCAAATAACAGGACTTGTTAATAATTCATTTATTGCTGGACAGTGGGAAAGATATTGTTTGTGATTTACACTCTTTGTCTTACTCTTTTCCAAAGACAAACAATTTGATTATCAAACAGAGCCACTGCTAACCTTCCTCTGGTCCCTGGGGTAATATGAGGGAGTGATGCACAGTGCTTCAGCACTTACCTCCCCATCATCACTTCTAACAAGATCAGCACAGCCTCTGCTGCTCTTCAGATGGAGGCCTCAGTGGACTCCATAGATCATAAACCTTCTACCACATACTCCAAAACAGTTACCTATAACATTGATAAAGGGTTTTCTTTATAATGAAAAAAAATCATTTAATAAGGATGTTTATTCTAGTTAAATGCAGTACCTCCAAGTACAGCATTTGAGTTTACAGAGAAAGGTGACTGAGTATCAGAAGGAGAGCTGAGACTTTGAAAAGATGTGGAACTCAGAAAGAAACCACAAATCACTTTTGCACGGAAGCAGAAAGAGGTTCTTTCCTCTGTTCTTTTCCTAAATCTCTTCCCAGGGACCATATCTTCCGGGTCTATAGAATCACTGCTTCCTGGAAAAGGTCACAAAGAGAAATAGAGAACCAAAAGCAAATTTATTTCTTGTAAACAAAAACTCTGAGATCAGCCAGGAAAGTGTTAGAAAGTACCCTGTCCAACATATTCTATACATGTCTCAGGTTTGAAAATGTGATCTGCCACATTACTTAGCAGATGAGCTCAAATGCATTCACCCTAGCAAACACGGTCTTAGTGACTGTCTCAGTGAGAATAAGCAGGAATCGGACTCCCTTAGCTCGGTGCCTTACACAGCAAACATTTCCCATTCACACTAGTGTCTAGCGTAGGGTGGAACTGGAATGGTGCTAGATAGTTTGAGTCACTCCAGGTGCAGATCATTGATGAATTCCTCTCCACACATGCTTCTCAATCAGGAGCAATTCAACCTGGTGGATGGCAGTTCAGACTTCTGCAGGAAGTGCTATGTATAACTTCCTATTGACTTCTCCCTGGCCTAAGTCTGTCAGATGACTCAATGGGGTTTCAAAGGAGGGAAAGAAGCACCTTCCTTCTCTGTACCCAGGGTGAACAGACTATTATCCATCACGGTGGTCCTTTCCAGGTTTTCACATACTCTGCCCCAAGTCATTCAGAAGGACTGCCTTGTCTCCAGCAGAAGATGAACCAAATGGGGATGCTGCAGTGGAGAATGCTGAACTCAGTCTGACAAGTCCTTCCCAAGTGAAGTTACACGGTATACATGGATGTTAACTGGGGCAATTGGCCAAATTTACACTGGAAATTTGTCAATTCAGACTAAAGAGAAAGCACATAAAACCAAACTATATATTGGGGAGGGGTTTAAATTGTCAAAATACATTTTCCTGATGCTTATTCATTCAACAGTGAATGTATTTCTCAGTGTGTTTTCCCTTCTCATCTAAGGGAGAAAGATGTAAAAGGTGCTCTCTTGGCAAAGAAAATAATTAGTATTTATAAATCCTGCATTCTAAGGACAGTTGAAACTGGATAGAATCTTTGATTCTGCCAAATGTCCTAGTTTGCTTTCTCCATAGCTGTGACAAAACACCCTGACCAGTACCAACTTGAGGAGGAAAGGGTTTATTTATCTTACATCTCCCAGGTCACAGTTCATCACTGAGGGAGCCCAAGGTAGAAATTCAGGGCCGAAGCCTGGAGGCAGGAGCTGGAGCACAGGCCATGGAGAAACACTGCTTACTGGCTTGTTCCCCTGGCCATGCTCAGCCTACTTTCTTATATAACACACAACAACCTGACCAGGGGCAACACTGCTCACAGTAGACTGGGCCCTCCAGTATTACTCATCAAGAAAATACCACACAGACATGGCCACAGGCCAGTTCAATGGAGGCAATTCCCCAGTGGAGGCCCCTCAACCCAGGTGTGTCAAGCTGACACTGACACTATCCAGCACATCAAATAAGTGTTAAAAGTAGGGATACAAATGTGGAAGAGAAGAAGGTAAACTGATACAGTAGTGAAGAGATCTGGAAAAGAAGACCCAAATGTGGGAAGAGACGAATGTACACGGCTAAGAAAGAGCTGGAAACGGAGAAGGGAGGAGATGAAAGTGCCGATGGGAGAGACAGAGGACAGCACAGGACTCATGGGAGTTTCCAAGGCATTAGACATCTAGTGAAGGAGTTGAGACATTGGGGGATAACTTTTCATATACAGAATACAATGGACTCTTCTCTTTGCAAAGTCCTCCTATGCCAGCTATCAATATATTTTAATGTATGTGTTTTTAAAAATGAATTAGTGGTACACATAAGGTATCCCCATGGGTGACCTAAGGAAACCCAGTTCTTTTCAGGTTAGCCTATAGCAAACAGTATCATAATGTGGAAATGATAGAGGAAGACATAGAAAGACAACCTCCGACCTCCAAATGGACATGCACACACTGCAATGAACCTGCATGCACACACACACACACATGCACATACACACACACTTACTTCAATTAAAAACAAAGAATGAAAGAAACTGCACGTAATTCTCCTACCCCACATCACAGCCAGGCTCTCTTAAACATGCTCAGTAATCTTAGCCTACAGTTTAACTAATGATCTAAGATGTCTAACCTAAGCCCACTTTATAATAAAGTGGTGAACATTCCAGGTGATTTACCATAAATGAAAAGTGAAATGTTTGTGTAAGTATGCTTTCACACTACCATAAAGTCAAATACTTATAAGTCAAACCATCATAAATCACTGCTGAGCCACACTTAGATGTGACAGGGCTAAAGAAGGTCAAAAGGAAGAGCAAGAAACGGTAGACTACAAAGGAGGCACGAGGGCTGTGGCTTAGCATACAAAAGGCCCTGGGTTCCAATTCCAGCATGGAAAAAAACTCAGAAAGCAGCAAGGCCATGGAGAACTGGCCTCTTCTACTAGTGGGGAGTTCAGGCCTCACAATTAGATTCCAGGGAGCTCGTAGCAAACATTTTTGATGTTGTCATGTTCCAATGACTCATCTGAGAAAGGATGTATGGATCCTAGCTCCTCTGATTCCGCTCTGTCTAGGGCTCAGCCAGCTGCCTCTGCCACTGAAACTTAGTTCAACAAAGAAGGAACAGGCAATGAAAAACTGCTCCCAGCTTCCCTAAGGACATGACGCTTCCTTGTTTCTCAGCCCAACACCTGAAATCAATCTGCTGTTTATCCATTGATTTAATATCTATTTAATGGATATCTATTACACGGATCCATCATTTTACAGATGCTTGTGACACAAGTAGGAAGACGACCTTCTCTTGGGACTTCTAATGCTTCTATTGCCAAGTAACAATTCTTCACTCTTAAAGACTTGGTGGCTCATTCTTGGCGGTTATTTTCAAGTGTTTTAAATAAAAATTGATAGTTACTGTCATGCCTATTACCACTTGGAAGGCAAAGTAAAGTGCCTCTTTTGTTCACAGACACATTTTCAGTCACATGACACTTCCACCCCATCAATCCTTGTGGGGAGCACTCAGTTCTACGAGCATGAGCTCTCATTGGCTAACTAATGACAAATAATCTGGCATGGCCGTAGCTACAACAATCAGATCACTGCTGGGAATATTAGGAGATGGACAAGAAGAAAAGTGAGAAAAGGAAAAGTAGAGGGAAGGACAGAGGAAGGAAGAAGAGAGGAGAGAGAGACAGAGGCACTGAGAATGAGCCAGGTAGTAGCGAGAGCTAGAACTGAAAGACTGATATAAAAAGAATCTTAGGATAAGAACGACCACATAATTTGTTACCCAAACTAAAACTTTCTGCAGAGTGAAAATAAGACTTAAAGCTATGGGAACCACACAACTAAAATTATTGCAAATTACAAAGTGATTAGCAAAAATGGAATAAAGACTTGTAGATTTATACCACACAATAACTTACAACACCTTAGCAAGAATGTCCAAATGTTCTCTAGAGCTTCAAAGCAACTTCTCCCAGCCTCTGTTTTCTTTAATTCAGCCTGACCAGTGCTGGGATTACCAGCTGCTCTACCAGCCTGTACTCGGCCTCTTCCAGGCTTGCTTAATTTGTCTATCTCACCAACTCCTCAATGATCTTGGGTTAACAGTACATCTCCAGGCTCAGGCCATATCATAGCTCCCTAGGCAACCAAGTTCCTAGAGAAGTTAGCACTGACAGATGTCTTTCATAGCCAGACTAATCAATTACCTGTAGTCATCCGTAGCCAAAATGCATGCTTCTTCTTGTTCATGTCCATTGAAGGAGGGATGATAGCTGTTTTGCAGCAGTAAGAGGTCTGGAAAAGAAAAAAGAGATTATAGTCATCTTCTTTCAAATTTGACTGTGGATTACAACGAGACCTACCTAGTTCTCTGTACTTGAGTTTCATTTTATTAGAGAAAACTCTGGCAAAAACTGTAAAGGCAAAGAGTTGATAAAGTTCTCCTAAAATTCTAACCCTACTCTAAATAACACGATGCCATTTGGAATGACAATCAAGAACAAATGCTAAGTCAAATGACACACTAGAAGAAGCTGTATAAAATAAAGCTGCCCTGTGCTCAGTAGACACACATTTCCCATAATACAATGTCAGAGTGCAAACATATCACAGAATAGTAGCACAGGGAGCAGAGAGCTAAGAAGGAATGAGACCACAGGAACAGTGAGCACGAAGCAGGAAGCTGCTTCCTGGAGTTATTCAGTGCAAGGGTCTCCTTTCTATGTCTATCTTGATAATTCACCTCTTGCCAGAGATAGTCAGGATGTGAAAACCAAAGAACCCACTAACAGTAGTGAACCATAAGGAGTAGTTGGAATGCTATTGGTTACAAGTAAACAAATCAAACTGTTCTAGGTTAAAAGCAATGTATTGGTTGCATAACTCTCCAACCTGGCTTTAAACAGCTCTGGATTAGACCTCAAATGACAACTTCAGGATTAATAATGTCCTAGTTACTATCATTGTGATGAAACACTCTGACCAAAAACAACTTGGGGAAAAATACATTTTACATCTCCCAGGTCACAATCTAACATCAAAGGAAGTCAAGGCAGGAACTCAAGGTGGGAACCTGAAGGCCAGAACTGAAGCATAAACCATGGAGGAATGCTGCTTACTAGCTTGCTCTTCTGACCCTACTCAACCTGCTTTCTTGTACAAACCAGGACCACCTGCCCAGGGTTGACACCACCCACAGTAGACTAGGCCCTCTCTCCTGACTGAACAAATAAAGAAAATGCTTCACAGATATGCCCACAGGCCAACACTATAGACAAATTCCCAGATTCTGGCTCTCTTTTCCCAGGTGTGCCAGGTTGACGACTGAGGCTACCCAGCACAGACAGCTTGGTTCTGCATCCTCTAAAGGTGCTCCAAACTTGGGCGCTCTCCATCCTTCCCAACACTCCAGGTCCTCACCATGCATAGAGCAACTCTAAAACACACATCATTCCCTCAGAGGACTGAGTCTGTGACCCAAAATCCTCTACCACATCCTGAGGTCCATTCTGATCGGATCAGCTAAGATCACATCCTCACCTCTCAACAAATGTGATTTCAAAAGAAATGGCGTAAACTGATGGACTTAGACTACAAAGTGTTCTCTGATTCCCAGGGTGCATTCGGTTCTATCTATGTCTCATGGAACAGGTCCTGGCTACTTTGCCCCAAAAGTTTTCCGTTTTCCATATGAGCATTGCCCCTGTGGCCAAGTGACTGAGTTCCAGCTGAAGATCCAGAAAATGCCACGATAGCCAAAAATTCATTTTAAACTAAAGGCATCTGAGTATCAACAGATTCGGGTTCATTGTTTGCCTGCATGTATATTTACCTACATCCAAGGCCTCCCAAAAGAATTTGACAGTCATCAGTGCCTCCTTGAGAGTTGTGCATCTAGGGAAGATAAACTCCTACCTCTTGAAAGAAGTCTGGACCAGTATGTGAAATGACAGTCACAAAGTCATCCTATGTCCCACCCATTCTCCTGAAGACCCATTTATCTTTTCTAAAAGTAACTTGATTTCCCCATAAATGCCTTTCCTGTCCCAAACTTCAATAAGAGGGTGTATCTTTTCTTATAATTGCCTCTCTCATCTGCCTTCTCCTACTAAGGTGGTACATTAACCCTAAGTTACAGTCTCCTCCAGTTACATTATTACGTACGTGAAGCCCCACATATAGAGAAAATAAAAATCTATCTTTTCCTTTGGCAATCTGTTCTTTGTAGGTTTGATGTTCTTTGTAGGTTTTAGGTTTTACCTAAAAGTTTTCCAATAATTGAACTAAGAATACATTAAACTAAAATGTCAATGCTTTGGTTACACTGGCCGTATTTCAAGGGCTCAAAATCCTTATGTAGCTAGTATTTCTCTGTTGGACAGCAGAGATCTTTACAAATTCACCAGATTTTTCAAGTCCTTCATTTGCTTTGACTATAACATCAAGGGGGATAGAAAAAAAAAATACTTTTTAGCTGAACTTCTGGCTGCATTCGTTAGCAATGCAGAACTGGCCCCAGGTGCAAGATACTAAATTTTAGGAACGGGTCTGTATTTTCAGAGCAAAGAATGTCCTAAAACTTAGAATGGATTCTAAATCCTTCAATTCCCTTTGGTTCATCACTATTGTAATTGTTATCTCAATATACAATTAAATAAGTTAGAAAAATTTGATTATTAAGAATATTCCACATTGCGGACTCAAAGTGTGCACACAAGGGAAGGCAGAGGAATGAAGGAGTTGAGTCTCCTGCATACAGATCAGCTCCACCGCCCCTGCCTGAGAGCCCTGAGCACCTGCATGATGTTAAACTTGAGAGTCAGTAGGGGGCGCTGGAGGGACAATGGAGAAGAACAGGCTTTTCCTCCTGGCTTCTGAGCACCAATAACTCTCTAGCAAACTGCAGTCATCCCAGTGAGATCAGAGGCTGCTCCAACTGGCTTCCTCAGAGCAAGTCCAGTACCATCCTCCCTAGACAGTTTCCCAAGGGGTTGAAGGGCCTCAGCAAGCACTCCAGGGATCTCAGGAGCACTCCTTCCCACAGATGGAATTCCTCAAGTTCCAAGGACAGTCCATCTGACATCCAAGAGTAAGCTCATTAGTGTGCTGTACAAGCAGCTTCCCAGCAAATAACACAATTTCTTCCCAATTGCCTGATCTGCAATCTGAGAATTTCTCCCCTTCTTTCTGCAAAGAAGTGCAGGTCCCAAACCTGGGAATGGATCCCCTTCCAAGCTTGTCTTTCTTTAGATCCTTTAACAAAGCCATAGGGAACCTTTTCCAAATCGTAGAATATATTTTAAGAGCTCTTTTTTAGCCCAGGCTGGTGGCCCTGCCTGATTTGTAATCCCAGCATGCAGGAAGTTGAGGCAATCATGCATTCCAGACCAGCCCGGGTTACACACATGCAAATGTCAAAATGGCACATGAATAAATGTAGAGTGATAATAGTTCTTTCCTCTGACCCCGGAACTGATGCGTCTCCTTTTCACTTCCTTGCTGGATGATACTGGATGGAACCTGTTACTTCTCCACCCTTGTGAGTCCTCTCCAGAAAAATAGGGGATGAAGCCAAAGCTAGGTAAGGATAGCTGAGAGTGCTGGGGAAGAGATGTGGGAACTCAGACTTAACCACTTTCTGCCAACTGATTCTATTAGAAAACAACCCCATCATTCTACACACCATTATTAAAACCACCAACTGCTCCATTTGAGAAAGAAAATGCAAAAATATCACAATTCAGGATTTACTAACACTGGATGAGAGCAGAAATATCTTGCTGAAGCAAATGGCAAATGAAACTCTCCATTTTGGTAGCAGAATTTTTTTTCACATGTCACAGCATCGAATGCTGTCCTCCCTTAGCATGGGGTCTCCTAGGTAAGGAGAAAAAGCAGATGAGCAACTCCATGCACAACTGAATAGGATAAGCTATGGGACACTCAACCTGGCAGGCAATCTTCAGGGAACACTCACTCTCTTCCCTGCAAGATGAGCCTCTAACTGGCCAATCTTGAAGTCCAATGCTATAGAAAACCTTGATAAAGTAGCATGTCATTCCCTGGACCACTGGTACCTCAGGTTAGGGTGAGGTTGGTCCATGGCTAATTCAAAAAAAAAAAAAAACATAACTAGATGTTGTGGTTTAGATATAAGATGTTCTAGAAGACTCGTGTGTTGAAGGCTTGGTCTCCCAACTGGCAGAACAATGAGAGGTGATTGGACCATGGAAGTGTTAACTTCATTGAAGTATTAATCTGCTCAGGGGTTCATAGCCAAACTGCCTATTAGGAGATGGGCTGAAGATACAGGAAATACATCACTGGCTGTTCTATTGGGGCATACCTTGTTCCCTTCTCTCTCTCTCTCTCTCTCTCTCTCTCTCTCTCTCTCTCTCTCTCTCTCCCTCTCTCCCCTCCCCTCCCCTACCTCTCTCCCTCTGACTGCCATACTTCTGCCTTGCCATAGGCCTAGCAGCCTGGGCTGAAACATCTGGTTCCATAATTCAAAATAGACTTCACCTCCTTTAAGTTTCTGTCAAATTACTTTCTCATTGCTGTGGGAAATACTTGACAAAAGCAACGCAGCTTAATAAAGGAAGGGTTTATTTTGGTTCACAGTTAAAGGATACAGTCCATCATAGAGGGGAAGTCATGGCAGGAGCTTAAGGCTTAAGGTCACATTGCATCGGCAATGACGAAGCAGAAAGAGATGAAGGCTGGTACTCAGCTTACTTTCTCCTTTTTATTCAGTCCAGGACCCCAGTTCATGGAATGTTGCTGCCTAGAGATAGGGCGAGTCTTCTGACTCAGTTAACTCAGTCTAAAAACGCTCTCACAAACCTGCTCAGGGGATTGCTTCCTGAGATCATAGCAAGTTGACAATATTAACCATCATAAAGCTAATTACTTTCAGGTATTTTGTCATAGGAATGAAAAGTTGATTACACATCAGAATAAAAACATCAAAGAGATATCAGCAAGAATAGCAGTTTGGGGTGGAAAGCACACTGCTACCAAGCAGGAATCGCCGTTCTGATCCTTTGGTCACAAGTAGAACAAAAGAAGGTAGAAGATGGACAAGAGGAAATACTGCTCCCTAACACCATCAGGGCTGGTGTTTTAGGAACCTGAACATGGAAATAAAGAATCTTTATATCGTAGTAAACGGGATAGAGAGAATGACTTAAGTTAGAAAACAGGATGGCAATTTACGCATGATGGTGCGCACTTATCTGGTGGGAGGCTAAGGCAGGAGGATTATGAGGTCAAGATTGGCAAGAGTTATATAACATGATCCTGCCTCAAAAAATATCAGGACAACAGGTCATCAAAACAAATCCAAACTGATTTTAAATCATATATATATATATATATATATATATATATATATATGTATGTATATATATATATATATATACACACACCAAAATGGGATTATAAAATGAAGTATATGCTAATAAATGTATCTTTACACAGGGTCATTATATTTGCTCTACATTTTCTGATTTTAATTCATTGAGTTTCATGACTCCAACACTTAAGACAATAGAGATTTAATTTTGTATTGTTTTCCCTAGTCTATACTGTTATGTTTTTAGATAGGGCCCTTCAAATTGAACATAAGAGGTAGATTCATAGGAGAATATTGTGAGTCCATGTGCACATGGGGAACTTCATAGAAATGAAATGAAGTCCCCAAACGAGTGAGAAGAGTCAGGTCTATAGACCATTTTGACAAAAGGTAATAAATTTGTGGAGAAATGACCAAACAAAAGAAAAGGGTTTTGTAACATCCCGGAGTGGTCGCTTGCAGAATAATAGATAGGGAACGCGTGGAGGACAAGGGTTATTGAGTAAACTTGGCACAAGTCTATCCTGGTGCTGACTTTCCATCTTCTTTATGGCCATAAAGCTCCCCCACAGAGAGGGGATTTATGACAGTTCTCATCTCTCACAAGTTTCTGCCCTTAGTAGATGAGGGAAGCTCCAGGAAGGCTTCCTTCTGCATCTGTCGACTCTTCGTGGCCTTTAGCTTCAAACTGTTTCTATCAAAATGTGGTATAGTTGTGCATGACGCAGTTTGATTCCCTTCAACAACAATAATGATTAAGGACAGCCTCAAACATCTACAAACAGACACTACAACAAACATTACCTCCATGAATTTAATTGCTTTCTCATTCTGAAGTCAATTTGTCCCTATGTTAAGTTTTCATAATACTGATTCCTACTAGAAACAACAGAAATCAATCCACAAGTTAACCACAACTACAAACTATAATGAAAAATGATTGCTTCCACATTAAACTGTGTCCTAAATACACAGCAGGTATTATGCTTCACAGCAGATTTGCATATTCTCTAAACAAACATGTATTCAGTCCTGCATAGCTACTCCAGTCTATGCACAGTGAATAAAATTCACAATGCCAGCTGTCCCCAGTCACTTTTCCCAAGGCTTTGTCCTGCCCTTTTGAAAGAAGTCACAAGTACAAGCTATAAAACTGAACCCAGAAGGCAAGATAAATCTTGCTGAGTTTTTGAAATTTTCATATAATATAGTTTGATGGTATTCAGATCAGCTCCCCTCTCCACACGTCCCCGACTGCCCCCACCCGACATAATGCACCCTCTTTATATATACTACAGCTTAGAGAGTCTGACTTGTGACCCCTCCAATGTCCTTCACCCCACCAAGGGAGCTGTAGTCATAAAGACAGAATGGTACCGGCACAAAATAGACCTGTAGACCAATGGAATATAACTGAAGACTCATATCTGAGAACATGCAATTTCAGTCACCAGATATTTGACAAAGGGGTCAAGAGCACTCGCTGGAGGAAAGACAGCATCTTCAGCAAACGGTGCTAGCAAAACTGGATCTCCACCTGTAGAAGAATGAAACTAAAACCTTATCTTTCACCTTGTACAAAATCAAATCCAAATGGATCAAAGACCTCAATGTTAAACCTGAAACTTCGAAAATGTTAGAAAAATAAACATTGGCAGTAACTTACAAGATTTAGTTGTAGGAATGGACTTTCTAAAACAGACAACACTTGATCAGGAATTAAGGTCAATGATCAACAAGTGGGACCTCATTAAACCAAAATAATTATTCTGCCCATCAACATAACTACTGCACTGGCTCTTCAAAGATGGGAGGAGACAGAGGAGGCTGTAAGAGGAAAGATTCCTGGAAAGGAGGGGGAGGGTATCTGCGGTGGGAAGGAAAGGGATCTGGTAGAGCTGGAAGGGAAGGGGGAATGGCAGCATGGCTTGGCAATCCGGACAAAGAAAGAATCCTCTTTGAAGGCAGAAGAAAAACTTCTTGGGAGCACAGTAGTCCTATGTGAAACGCATAGGTGTAGAGCCCCTGAGCTGTCTGGGAACATTATATGACATCTGAGTCATGCAAGATTTGTTGAAAGGTGTTTGGACTCTGCCCTGATTATGGGGCTCCATCGCAGGTTTGCTCCAGGAGGTGTGTCCCTGGGCACTTCCTTGAAGGTTTGCTAGGAAGGCAGGCTGCATTCACTTCAGACCACTGCATCAGAATCTGCACTTCACCAGTATCTCTGGGTAATCTATGTGCTCTTTAAAGTTTGAGACTCACAGTACTACATGGATTTGAGCAGATTGATGGTGTGCACATCTGTAGAAGTAGCACCTTCTGTGGCTAAATTTTTATGTTCTGATTTCTATGTCCAAAAGGCAACTCCTTATCTAATTCATGTCTGTACTGGGAATCAGCTGGTGTCAACTATCTAGAAATGCTTATCTAGTTGGTATAAACTGGGGAAATATACATCACATCTCAAATGTTATGACAAACCATAGAAGTTCTATGGAGTGCACAGCCTCAGAAAAGAATAAGCTAAAAGAATATCAAAGGATTGAGGGGAAGCTTCAAGCACCAAAAACATGGAAAAATAGCTCATTTCTTGGGTCTAATATCTCAGTTCCAAAAGAATGTAGGTGGTAGCTCTTGGGGACTGAGACAGGAGGATGGAGAATTTGAAAACAGCTTAGCCTAGATTATGAAGCCTTGTCTCAAAAATATATATATGAGAGAGAACTTTCAAACAGGAAGGCTGGATATCAAAGGTGGGAATGAGGAAGAGGATACAAAGGAGGGAGAGAAGGACTGGAGGTGGAAAGAGAGAAGGGAGAAAGGAGAGAAGAGCCTGAGACTTCTCAGAGAACTTCGGACTTCTCTCTGGGTAGGCAGCTCTTGGCTCCACTCAACCCCCACAGGGAGTGGCAGTAATTCTGAGAGTTTCCAAACCAGTGCTGTTTGATTTTCAATCCCAGTGGCAACCTTGAACTCTCCTCTATCTCTGTTTTTCAAGTATAATTTACTATTCCAGTCAGAAATCTCCTCAGAAATATGGTACTGAAAGACACTGGGAAGCATTTTTGTGGCTCAATATCAATGTGACTTTTGCCTTCTTTTACGTGTTATTTTACTGCATCTTAAGTCACAGAATTGGACACAAACCATGTAACAAGTTGTAGGATGCAGAGGTAAGTTTTCTAAGTTAAACCCGTTTCTACTCGTCCCCTGAAGCTTCGTTGAGTCCTGAAAGACAATATTTAACACCATTATCTAGAATGTTGAAAACTCAAAAGACCAAGATCCCCAAATCTAAAATCCTTTAAGATCAAAATCCTGAAAATATAGTTATCAAAAAAATTCTTAAAATTCATTAAAAGGCATTTATTTACATTTTAAAGGAGCTTTGAGAAACATAAAGACATATTACTTTATAGGCCACTTTACATACCCAAACAGGAAATAATAGCACACATATTATTGCAAGCACAAGCATTCAGGGATAATAGCACTCATACAAACCTAGCAATTGTGATCAGATTAGACATAGCCAATAAGAAATAGGTCAGTTTTGAGGGTGGAGAGATGACTCAGTGATTAAGAGTGTTAGCTGTTCTTCCAGAGGACCCAGGTTTGGTTCCCTGCACCTACATGGTAGTTAACAACCATCAGTAGCTCCAGTTAAAAGGAATCTGTATTAGTCACTTTTCTGTTGCTATGATAGAAACACTGACCAAGGTAATTTATAAAAGGAAGAGATTCTTTTAGTTTACCATTCCAAAGGGGCAAGAACACATAATGACGGGGAGGCATGGTGGAAGAGATGGCTAGAGTAGACACAGAAGCTAAGCATTTATGTCTTCAAGCAGGCACAGGAAGCAGAGAAGTGACTAGAGATTCAGCCAGGCTTAAGAACTCTCTAAGCCTGTCTCCAGTGACCTGCTCCCTCCAGCATGGCCACACCTTCTAAGACCTCCCAAAACAGCACCACCAACTGGGGACAAAATGTCCAAATACTTAGAGCCCATGGGGAGCATTCTCATTCAAATCACCACAGGATCTGACCCCCTCTTCCGGCCTCTGTAGGCACTGTACACCTGTGGTACACTTACATGCAGGAAAAACACTCATGCACACAAAATAAAAATAATTGACAAAATATTTTTAAAAAGAAAGAAATAGGTCAGTGCATTCCCATGTGTCAGAAAATATCTGGAGAGAAAAAGCACTTGTATATAATCTAGGAAAAAATTATTTCCAGGTTTTGTTTTGTTTGTTGATACTTTACAGCCATTATTCTCAGTTCATTCTATTGACAATTTGAAAAAAATAATCTTGAATATTTTAGACAAACTGCAACATTAACTATTTTTTAAAAATCCAGTAATGGATATCATATATCATAATATTGGGGAAAAAATTAAAAAGGCCTTCAGCTGTTCACATTAGCCATTGTGCAGTAATGCTTCTAGTAATTTACCTGTGTAATTAGTAATTACTACTTATTGAACATATATACATGTAACATGTACATAACATATAGTAAAGTTTAAATTTGTATTTAGAAATATTAAAAAGAAACGCTAACATCAAAAAGAAGCAGGTGAAAAGGACTGTGTGAACACATATCACTGAGGTGGGCAATGGTACACCCCAAGTATCTGAAACATTGTGAGGGGAAACTGAGTCTTTTTGCAAAAGCGAACTTGGGGTAAAATAAATAGCTATAACAACCACAGTCTAGCAGTGTGGCTGTCAGTTTGGCAGGGCTTCAGAAGAGGCTCACCTCCAGTGCCCGCCACTGCAGCAAAAAAGAGGTCAGCATGGATCCCAGGAGGACCAACAAAGTGGTCAGATCCAACTCCATCAGCATATCAGGGGAATTACCAAAGATGGGCTGATTATCTACTTATTTTCAAATAAGTAACTTTAATTTATCAAGGGCTCTGAGAATATCACCTTCTGGAAGGAATGTGGCTAGGACATATGTGGTTTTTCCATGTTTTCATACAACATAACCAATCTCTTGCCTAAAATCCACTTTTCTACCCCTGTCATACATCCTTTAAGAGGGAATGATGACTTTCAAGACTTTACTTTTCAACATTTCAATATTCAAATGTTTAATTTCAGTATTGTAGACTCCAGAGACTGGTTTTTCAAGATTGCATTATTCTAGATAAGGCATTCCATCAAGGATTGTCTTTAGGGATTGTGATTGCTGTGTTTGCTAGCTTCCTGTCACTGTCAAAATACCCGAAAAGGCAACTTAAAAGATTTATTTGTCTCACACATGAAGAGTCTTCAGTCCACGGTAGCTTGGGCTGTTGCTTTAGGTACTAGGGGCAGAATGCAACACCAGAACAGAAGCACAAAGTGGGAGAAAGCAACCCAGCTTCTTGCACAAGGAAACACAGAACGCTGACTTTAATCACAAAGACCTTCCTCCCAAATCCAGTAAGATACGTCTATAATGGATTACTCCATTCATGTGATCAGAGTCTTCATGGCTCCCAAAGGCTCTGACTGTCAATACTGCTAGAAACCAAGCCTTCCACACAAGAGCTTTATTGGCATTGGAGGGGGGTGTGTATTTAAAAATCCAACTAGTAACAGTTCTACATCCTCATCTGAGGAAAGGATGTTTTATGATACACTTAAAATTACAAAGGACAGGATTTGTGGACAGATTAAATTAAAAGGAGAAAGACTGAGGATGGCTGTTTCTTTCCTCAAGCAACTGAGGAACAGTGGTACCATTTTCCTGAAGTTGGAAGTTAGTGGAAAAGCATTAGCTTAGGAAGAAGGAGGTCAAGACTTGCATTGTGATCCGATGGCATGTGTCAGAAATCCAGCAAAATTTCCACTTAAGAGTATATTTGTTACTTTGACATCACTATGACCAATAACTTAAAAGAACCACGTAAGGAAGGAAAGACTTACTTTGACTCATAGGTTGAGAAGGTTCTATTTATCATAGATAAAAGAATGGCAGAGCAGCTTACAATATAGCAGGCAGGAAGCAGAGAAAGAAGGCAAGAAGGGGTCAGAGCAAGCCAGAGCCAGCCCTCCAAGACATGCCCTAGTAATCTCCTTCTCCAACCAAACAGGAAGTTCTACCACTTGCCAGAAATCTATTCAAATTTTAGATCTGTCAATGGTTAATGGATTCATCAGGTCAAAGACCTCATGATATAAGAATAATCTCTGGAAACACCCTCACAAATACAAAGATGAGATTCACTAATCTCCTAAAAATGTCTTAATAAAATTAAGTTGACAGCAGAGGCAATTGGATATCCATGTGTCGTATGAAGAGATGGCCATTGTGTAGAAGATATTTGTAAGTCTTTGGACCAAAAAAGATAGTGAAAGAAAGTAACTGATGAGAAAGGACAGTTGACATGTTTTGTCACAGGATTAACAGACAGTAGCTTCAATATTTCAGTATAGTGATTCTTGTTTCCTAGAAAATATTTGTTATTGTTTAATTTTGTTTTCTTTTGTTTTTAGTGTTGGTTCTTCAAAATGATATCAAATAGATTATTGGCAGCTAGGAACATATTAACAATTTATCAACATAATGATTTATGCTAAGATATCTGTTGAACAATTTTTGCATTGCTTGAAAACAATCCTGCTTGGTTTTTATACTTTATCCTTTTACTGTACTATCCAAGATAATTTCAAATTCAATGCTCCTTTTGAATTTTTCATATTTGTATTCACTAACAAGAGTGGCTTATAATTTTCTCTGTGTTATCTTGTTAAGATTTTAGCATTGCGCCTATACTTGGTTTAAAGAATAAAATGAAATTTTTCTTATTCCATTATCTAGAAGATTTTCAATAGCATAGAACATATTTCAAATTTGAGTGTATTTCATGGATAAAACTGAATTTGATACCATTTCAGATGGTGATTTTTTAAATGATGTTTCCAATTTATCCTATGTTATTAGCCTTTTCAGATTTTCTGCCTCTTCTTTAATCAAACTTCATGAATATTCTCACAGAAAAATATCTGGTTTTGTTACACTTTTAAATGTATTTCTTTAAAGCTGCTTGCCTTAATATGTTTCATACTGCTAAACCAAAAGACCTAAGGCTAGATACTTTATTAAGAAAATAGGTTTATTTGATTCATGATTCTGGTTGCCAGACAGTCCAAACAATGGTACCAGTGACTTCTGTGGGCCCCTGGCTATCTGTCAACATGGTAATAGACGTATAAGCCACACGCGTAGAAGAGAGTCTCAAGAGCGGGGCCTCTCTCAAAACAATCTGCTTTTTCCAGGACTGACTTAGGTCTGTGATAGTATCCTAGTTTCCTTTCTGTGATAAAATATGCTGACAAAAGCAACTTTAAAGGAGAAAGGGTTTATTTGGCTTACAATTCCAGTTAGATTCCATCATAGTGGGGAAGTCAAGGCAGGAACTTGAAGCAGCTAGTCACATCCACAGTCAACAGCACAGGAAGAATGAATGTATGCAGACCAGCAGTACTCAGCTGGCTTTCTATGCTTTTCTTTACCTTGGAAATTTTATTTTTAATTTTTGTGCATTTCATACAGAACATCTTAATCATCTTTTCATCTCCATCACTGGCACCTACCACAGCCGGACCACTGGATTTCATGCATTCTCATTCTGTCATTTGTGTTAAGGCCTACCGAGTCAAGTCATCTGTCCTCAGATGTCCCTCAGTGCAAGTTCATTCACTGAGATCTAGTCAGCCTTTTTAGAGTTCCTTCCTTTAAGATCAGCTCTTCCTCATCCAGCAGTAATCAGCTGCCCCTAGACAAATGTAATTTCTTACTATGTGCTAAATATGAATCCTTACATTTACAGACAAGGATGCCAGTCACCACTCAAAGAAGTTTCCTTTGCAACAAAAATCATTACAAAACTCCATAACTGAAATTTCCTGTGAATTTCCCAACCCTAAATGATACATCTACAATGAAATCATTACACCTAAGGCTCACAGAACATAGTGACAAGGGGTGGAGAGAATACTAATGCATCTCTCAACTCCCATCAGTGAAGCTTCCTCATGTGACAAAAGGAACACAAAAGGATACAGATGGCCAAAGAATAGAGAGAAAGAGTCTGCAGAATATGGGTCCTTGGATAGGATACCTATATTAAACTTCATCCATTCAGGGCTCAGAGACCATTGAAGAGGGGGTGGAAGGATTGTAAGAGCCATGCATGGACATAGAGTCTTACAGACTCCTGGGACCCTGTTCATATGAATCTACAGTAAAGGTGTCAGCAAACACAAGGCCCATGAAAACGTAAGCAGACAAAAACCCAGCATAGAACTGTGGAAATAGGCAGCAGGCCCCAAGCTTTTTATGTTTTTATGTAGTCCAGAGCCCAGCCTATGAATGGTGCTGACCACAATCAAGGGAGACTTCCCACCTCAACTAAACCAGTTATGGAAATTCCTCACAGACAGGCCCACAGGCTCAGCTTTTCTAAAAGAATTCCTCATTGAACTCTCTTCTCTGGGAAATTCTAGGTTGTATCAAGTTAACAATTAAAACCAACCATCAGTACTCCATCCCTTGTCAGTATGACACATAATGTATCACTTTAAGCCATAACCTTCCTCTCACTGTCCCCAAGGTCTCATGTTTATCTCATAACATAAAATATACTCCAACTTTTAAAAGACCTCAAAGTCTTTTAAAATTCTAATATTTTAAAAGTCCAAAATCTCTTACGTATTAGATTCTACAGCACATGAAAAAGAAGTTACATGGTTCTAACATACATGGAACAGAATAAACAGTTTTGTTCAAAAATGGAAGAAATGAGCCTAAAACAATCACATTGAAGCAAAACCAACATCCAATGGGGGGCAAACATCAAATCTCTCAACTCCGTGTTCAGTATCTGGGGCTTATTATTTCATCTTTAAGGTTCCAAAGAGCTAGGGTAGCCCCACCCCTCCCACTCTACCTGCAGCACACATGGCTCTTCTCTTAAGCTTAGACTGACTCTCCTCCACACGTGTAGCTCTCCTTGATGTTTATTGGCCTCAAGATCTCCAATATCCTGGGGCTTCACCTTCAGAGCTTCACATAATAGTCTCTCAGAGACACTCTGCAGGGACTCTGGCCACATGGGGTCTGGTCTCTGTTGCTCTCCATGACCCATTCAATCTTGTTGTATCTTTCATGCCTTCAAAACCAGTACCATATGGGCAATACTTGCTTCATTACAAGTTCTGCTGCCCACTGGAGATGTAAACCTGGCCTCCTTGGACTATAGCTGTATCGGCTTCTGTGTGCTGACCCTAAAGAAATACTTTCCTAGATAGTTCCTTTTGAGGAACAGGGAACTCCTTTAGCTTGCCTTTCTTCCTTTAAATGAATTCAGATCCCCAGAGGATGGAGCCTCAGATGGATGGGGTCTGGCCCTCAGGACATTCTTTCTGTGACCCCAGTGCAGCATAAGAGGTTTCATTACAGTGGTATTCATGTCTTTTTCAGGTACAGCTGCTTCTTCACAAGCCTAAATAACATCTAGCCTTAAAACTTCCTCTGCAAAACAAATCAGACCATTATCTTTAAATTCAACTTCATTTCAGTTCTCAAAACACAGATGGAATGCAGTCAGATTCTTGACCAAAGTATCACAGGAATAATCCAAATCTCTGGTGCTGACAAGAGTCCTTGTTCCCTTCTGAAACCTCAGAGCCAGGCCTCCATCATTTGAATGTCTCTCACCGTTTTTGTATTCCAGATTCCCACAAGAACGGTCCATTAAGCTCTGCCCACATCATTCCATGGCTTTTCCAGGCCACAGCTCCAAATCTTCACATTCCAGTGATAAAACAGTTAAAGTGGCATAAGAACCACAGTCAGGTTTATCACAGCAGTGACCCTATTTCTGGTACCAACTTTCATCCTAGTTTTCTTTTTGTTGCTGTGATAAAATACTCAGAAGCAACTTTAAGGAAGAAAAGGTTTATTCTGCTTACAATCCCAGATTATAGTCTATCATAGTGGGAAAATCAAAGCAGGAACTCAAAGCAGCTAATCCCATCAACAGAAAGAGAATGAATGCAGGCAGTACTCAGCTCACTGTTACAGTCCAGGACCCAAGCCATGAAATGGTGCCACATGCATTCAGAGTCCCACCTCAATTAACCCAATTAAAATCCCCCACAGGTATGTCCACAGAACAGCCTGATCTAGACAATGCCCCATTGAACTCCCTTCCCAGGGGATCATGAACTATGTCAGCTGACAATTAAAACTGACTATCATAGAGAATTATAACTCCTAACAGACAATATTCATTCATCCTGTGGATCATCCCTCTGTAAGGACATACCACCTCAACACCATTATACTGGAGAACCAAGTGCCTCGGTATACATTTTCATACAAACTACAGTCAAATATCATTAGTGATTACATCCTTAAACATTTAAAATGATTTTCCTAGACTTTAATTATAGTTTCTTCCTAATAAGCCCACACACATATAAAGTATGGGTTTTCTATTTAGCCTTTTAAAGGATCTGGTTTTTTATTGAATCTTTGTATTATTGTTTTCCTACTTTATAAAACTTTTAGGTCCTCTTACTTTCTGGATTTTTTTCTAGTTTCCAGCACTGAAACTTACTCATATTTAGTCATTTTTTAGTTCAGAAATCATGTGAAAACAAAGTGTCTTCCTCTCAGCATATCTGTGGTTGAATTAGAATATTCTGCTCTCCTTTCTGTCAGTTTATAAATGCTTTGTAATGTTTCATTTTTTCTTTGAGCTAAAGATTATTTAGAAAACCATGGGTTCTTCTGGCCTCACTGATAACACTGGTAGTAACGAGGACAGCAGTGATTTTTGTCACAAAAACATTCCAAGTTTATGGACACCCAAGTTTACAGCATCAAGGATAAGTGAGAGTTTCCAGAGATCAAGAAGTGCTGTGTGTGGTCAGTTATCACAACTCTATTCAACCCAATGATATGTTCCTCTTTCTTCCAGCTGTGGTTTCCCAGGCAAATCACATCACTAAAGTGCTCCATTTTCTCATTTATAAAATTAGGGTCTGAGATGGAGGTGGGGGCTGATTCCCGACAGTAATGACTGTGCTGCGGTCCCACAAAGTAGTCATGAGGTTCCCATGAAGAAAGGGATGTGTCCACACTTTGTCAATAGTAGTTTTGCCTCACTCTGCCATGTGAATATATACATGGAAAACTAGACCATTAGGATGTTCTATAGAAAGTGGGTGACTTTAATTTCCCCTGTCCCAGTACAGCCAATGTGTAGACAGCACCAAGAGGGTTTCTCGAGATAACTGAAGTCGATGCTAAAATATGACAGGGGCTCCATGCACATAAGAAGTCAGAGACAATGGGTTGGAGCGATGGCTCATTGGTTAACAACATTGGCTACTCTTCCGGAAGATCTGGGTTCAATTCCCAGCACCCACATGGTAGCTAACAACCATCTGTAATTCCAGTTCCAGGGGACTCCAAAGCTATCATCTGTCTTCTTCGGGCATTGCATGATGGGTGCACTTATATACATGCAGGCAATATACTCTAAAATAAATAAAATATTTTTACAAAAAAGCCACAGACAAAGACACCTGAGTGAACACCCCCACCTGAGTGGTGGCACCTGCCATACTTACAGGTCAGACTCTTAACGTGCAGCGGAGCACACTGACCCAGAGTGGGTGTTCTCTCGGTGGAAAAAGTTAAATTTTGATCCACTAGTTGCTATGGGTGTGAACATGCAAAGTTATCCATCATCCTAGACTTTTCCTGATCCATGAGAGTAACATGCATATGACCTTTAAAAGAATAGTTAGTACAAGTATATGCTTTCATAATTTTTTTTAATTGGACTATTTATAATATCACCTCTCCCGCCAAATGTCTCCCTTTCTATACAAGTTTCATAGTTGAAAGCGTCTCTTGAGTTACTTTATATTTCCTTCAGTGAAAGCCAACCAACCAGCTCTGACTTAAAACAACCCCATATACATTGTATTAGTTAGTTCTTTGTTGCTGTGACCTAAACACTGTCCAAGGGAACTTATAAGAGGAAGAGTTTGTTTAGCTTATGGTTCCAAAGGGGCAAGAGTCCATCATGCAGGGAGGCATGGCGGCAGAGGTGGCTGGAATAGACACAGAAGCTAAGCGCTCACATCTTCAAGCAGGCACAGGAAGCAGAGAGTGACTGGGGATCAAGCAAGGCTTAAGAGCTCTCTAAGGCCGCCCCAAGGACGTGCTTCCTCCAACGTGGCCGCGCCTTCTAAGGCCTCCCAAACCAGTGGCACCAACTGGAGACAAAATGTCCAAATACTTGGAGCCTATTGGGGACACTCTCATTCAAACCAGCACATACATACATCTAGAATTTAAAAGTTAAAGAGGAAAATGACTTTCCCAGGCAGCAAAGACAAAAATCTGATCCAATTTATAGAGGTTTTTGAAAAGAAGGAAAGATAGAGAGAAGAGAGAGAAGAAAACAAAAAGACTGATAGGTACAAACATCTGTTACTCCCTCCAGCTCTGAGATCTGTGGGATTCAGCTGCTTAGAAAATGAGAGGGTACGGTGGGTGTCTGAAAGCCCTGGAAGGACAATGCCAGCTCCCAGTGCAGTAAAAGGATGTTTAAGGATGTACATTGCCCATTGCCAGGAGGAGAAGGGTGAAGATTGAGCACCCCTACCTTCATGCACAGTTCATCAATAACCCTAGTGCCTGGTTTATATTCTCCTTCCCGCAATGTGGCCCCAGGCCCTCCTGACCTAGCCAGGTCCTATTGTTTATTCTAACCACGAGAAGACTGAGATGTACCATTAGCAGCAACGGTAGGAGCTGCAGCTTTAGAGCCAAGCAGTATTCCAAGTGCTGGCGATCTTCACCATGTCATTTTGAATTAGGAGGCCATGTGTTCTTTTCCCCTTGCCCAGTTTTGAGGTGCTCCTGCTGACATGTTTTATGAGTCTGCTCTCAAGCACACACTTGCCTTCACACACATGCTTGCAGCACAAGTCTACACAGTCACATGGATTCACACTCCTTTTTGCACACTTGTGCACAGAACATGCTTATACACAGCCACACACTCATTCCCCACACTCACAATCATCATGGGTGCCTGGAAGCTACTGCCACAGCAGGCATCAAGGGAGGCTGAGTGAGTTCTAATACTAAGGAAGGCTCTAGTCTCTGGGAAATAGAAATGGAGAGAGAGGTCTGCAAATTGTAAGAGACAAAGATACAGATTAGGTCCACCTTTGGAGTATATTACCTGAATTTCTCCCTCATCTAACAGAGGACTAAAAATGCAAAAGGTCACAAATGGCCAAAGCATAGAGATTAAAAGTCTGCAGAATTCTGGTCCTTCGACAGGACTCCCATATTAAACTCCACCCACCCAGGATTCAGGGACCACTGAAGAAGGGGGACAGAGAGATTGTAAGAGCCAGGGAGGAGGTGTATGACCTTTTAGAAATAGAGTCCTACAGGCTCCTGGGACTCTGCTCCTATGAACCTACAGCAATCACATCAGCATGCACAAGATCCATGCAAACTCATTCAGAACAAAACCCAACATGGAACTGTGGAAATGGGCAACAGACCCCAATCTTAGATGAAGAAATATTGGTAACTGATTACTGCTGGGAGAGAAATGTCTCATGTTGTTATTTTTAAGCTGCTTCCTCTGGTCTCTGTCCATCATGACAGTCTCAACACCATTTCATTAACGTATTACCTTAAAATGTTTTGCAAAACTGCCCCAGAGTGCTTGCCTCATCTCATGCCACAGACCTGCTTCTGAATCTGTCAGTAGCAGCATCTTCCTAAGAGGATTCACCTACATTCACTACTGGTGGTCAAGACAGCTGGGAGGGAGGTAGTTAACTTCAGACCATGAGTGTCATAGATAAATGACCACAAACTCTTACTTCTGTTCCCATCAAGATGTAACCTTCACGTGCCTTCCTCTTTGAGTCTAGGCTGGATTAGACTTTCTCTGGCCAGTAGTGGGCAGAAGTGAGGTCATGCCAATATCCAAACCTAACTGCTCAGGAACCTGGCAGAATATTCTTTTGCTATTTGATAACACTGTCCATGTAAGGTGAGCAATGTTGGAGAGACCATATGCATGAAGAAAGGTACCTGGCCAGCTTCCAGGGCTCCTATCATCACAACAGAGGTGCCAATGTGTGAATAAAACCACTCAGTGTCTGTGCCAGCCAAGCTGCTGGTTCATACAGCCTCATAAGCTTGGTCCTCAGCACCTTGAAGAGCAGGGGCTATCCTTAGTCTGCTCTGCCCAGCTTATGCAATCCTAATGATAAGATTAAGTTCGGATGATTTGTTATATGGCAACAGATAACTGATACCAAATGCCTGGTGGGACTAACATGATTCTGAACTCCTAACAGACACATTGGCAGGCACATTGATCTATGTTATACACTACTGTGACATTTCTATCTTAAGCCACTTATGAGTGAGGCATACATTGTAGGCTATTTATTCCTATATACCTATATCTGTGCCAACTATTCCTGAAATCTCCTCTAGAAACCATGTATAGATATTCTTATTTTAATAGATGAAGAGGCTGAAGCTTCAAGACCAACTTAAAGTCACAAACAATTGAAACAACCCATGTCCATAATCCAAACCCCGTGCTCCTTCTGATGCATCTTGCCCTTAACTAGGAAGTGATTCTCTAGCATTCTGCAGCCTTGTGGCATTATGTACATCTAATACATGAATCAAATAAGTCATGCTGGATAAAGGAAACCATCAAACAAACAAACAGGCCTGCTTCTCCCATCCCCAGGAGGCCTCTCCGGGGTCTTCCTGATGTTTTGCTGTAGAGTACACAGCAATGGCCAGTACCATTTTGATCAAGAGCCATGCAGAAGCACTTATGCTTGCATGTAACCCCGATGTTTTACCAGCTATTAAATGTGAATGTGTTTCAGATTTTCTGGTCTCTTTGTTTCATTGTGGTAGAATCCCATTCTGCATTTCAGTGGAATGAGGTTTACCAAAATGGACAAGTCTTTTCCCTGTCATTTCTCTATGGAGACAAAAGAATAACAGTCCTGCAAGAAACAGATGGGAGGGAGGAACAGAGTGAGAGTGAGAATGAGAGCCAGGCCCTTGAAGATTAGCCACATTTCTTCAGGACAAAAATAAAAAGTTCTGTCATAGGAATTTGAAAATCCCCTCTTTGTTTCGGCCCTCAGCATCCTAAGGGAAGCATCTCCAGGTCAAAGTCCAACTCCTGAACTTCACCAATTGCTGTACCTGTACCCAACCTACCAGAAGCCCAAGCAGAACACTGCCCAGCCAATGAATATCTTTCCTTATGCCAGGAGAATCTGCATGGTACGTTCATGTGAATGCTGGATGACCTCACAATCATGTGGCCAGTAAGGGATTTCCCTGCCAGGCCTTCCCATCTGCCCACACTGGCAGCTTGCTTGTAGAGAAGGGAGGGAAAGAACAGACAACGAACTTTTCTGTGAGTCAGAATGAGCCAGCCTCCAGTCCTGTTTCCAGCACCTGCTGTGTGATCTTGAGACAGGTGCTTCTCATGTCTAAACTTGAAATTTCTAATCTAGAGAACAGTAATATCATCTGACTGTTACAAATTCTTTCTCATTGTCTGTCAACATAACTCAGATGTGCTGGTCCCATGGAACTGACTGTGTCCGCCACAGAACAAAGACAGTAGCCACATCTATACCCTCTTCTTCTAGTAAAAGAATCCTTTATTTTAGGTCTGGCATGTAGCACAGTGACAGAGAACTTGCCAAGCATGTGCCGAGGCCCTGGGTTCAAATCCAAGAGGGTTAAAAGATTTTTCCATTTTTAACCAAGCCATCTAAGATACTTTATTTTCTAACCATCACTGTTACTCGGTGTGGCCACATGACAAAGTACTGGATGATGAAATACAAAGCCAAGTATGATGTGAAACCTCTGGGAAGATGCTCTTCTTGGCCTTTCCCTCCTTTCTGTTTGTTGGAATGTTAACATAAAGGCTGGCACCTCAGCAGCCACCTCAAACCACGGGACAGCAGAAACAAGGTCAAAGCAGTCTGAATTGCTGATACTCCCCAAGGTGTTGATGTGCTGAGTTCTCCACTATCAGGACACAGACTTAATCTTTTTAAACCAGTTATCTAAAGCTGTTCTTCTATGCACAGCTGAATTTAATCTTTACTGGTACTAGAAGTTACTATGATTTTTGATAAAATAGCTTTCAGTATGTATTCTAGAGTAAGTTTCCCAAGATTATTTATTCCTGATTCCTTAGCAGTTAGTTGGTCTAATATGTACCCTGTGTGTTCTTCATCATCTTCAAGCCAGGATGCTGTTGGGTTGTAATCCAGTGTTCATATCATATGAAGCCTGTGGTCCTCATCATTCACGAAATACTCCAAGAATCATGATTGCCTTCAAGCTGTAAAGCCAACTTGAAAAGGAAACATACAGTTTTGAGGAACTTTCCAGATCAGACCATATTATGTTCATTCATCAATAAGGAAAATGATGTCTGATGTGTTTTAAAGTTGGTTGTGTATTAAGGGCTATATACTTGGAAAGAATACTTCAATATAATCTTTCCAATAAATGTGTGATTTACTACACTTAACATTCCTGTACATTGAGTGAAAAAAATCAAGACTCTTAGCCAGTTTGCCAGCTGCCTTCTAAAGATACAGCACTGCTGCCGGGACCGTACAACATTATGACCCTGTGTCCCTATCTGCAGGGGGATGCCTCTTCTCAGCCCTGCAGTATTGATAGGAGCATAGTCTTCTGCAGACTGATTCCTGAATGCCAGGCCCCAAGTCTGAACATAAGGTATTTGTGCTGGTGGCTGTCTCTGCTCATGCATGACCTCTCTAGCCCAAGGCAAGATTTGTGTTAATATGGGCTCACACTTGATTTATGACATCTCATTTCAGACCCCATCGATCTCCTACAGCACTGATAAAGATTCTGAACTTTGTGTTGATTCCTAAGATTAGTTTGAATCATGTATTCAGGCCCTGCATCATGTTTAAAGACCCAAGTGCAGGCTTGGGGATAAATTCCATGCATTTCTATAAATTTATCACCAATTTAACTTGGAATTTATACTTGTCTCCATTTAAGTTTCCTGGACCTCTGGATAGATGCCAAAGTCTGAGTCCTGACTCACATTCTGTTCCTTGAATCTCATTTTAAAAATTTCTGGATGCATTAAAACTATCAAATAAAAATATATAAGTTAGGATGACTTTATAGTAGATAAAATTAATACCTAAAGAGACTTTCATCTCAAAGTAAAACAAATCATCCTGAAATATAAACTCTCCCAAAACAGTACCAGTAAACAAAACACCCAAAATGAGAACACTCCCCCTTCACTGAAGCCAGAGTGCAGACTGGATATGTTGATGCTGCCTCAAGTTGCTAATGAGTGAAGACTCTGAAACATTCCCAGCTGAGCAGTTAGAACATTTTGGTGAAAAGATGAGCTGAGATCCCTGGGGAAGCCTGTGCTGGGTTTGCCTTCTCCTGTCAACAGCGGTCACAGGCATCTTCCCTTGCAATAAAATATGCCCAGAGCACTTGAGCCAGTGCAGCTGCTGTGCTTGGCAATTACCCTTGAAAAATGAGCAATCTCGAGCCTTGTGTTGCTGTCCAGCAGTATTAAAAACTGTGTTCTGTCTTGCAGTTCCAAAGCTGGCACACTTTGCAAGAATCATTTTATGAGAGAATGTGTGGGCTGCTCTGGATATCTATATTTACATGCCTAGGACTGCGGATGGGACCTCCACAACCTAGGTTCATCAAAGCTTCTGATGGTCACATCCTCTCCTTGAGATCCATCCATTTATTTTGTCAAAAGTACACTAAGCCTGTGAAATGTATGAGGCACTGTGCCAGATGCAGTCTATAAACCAAACAAAATCTCTGCCTTCAGCAAGCTTGCATTCTAGGGTGGGCATAGAGACAGATAGAAAAGAGCTAAATCAGCAGACCCTGAATTATAAGTACCTGCTTCAGGTGACATGTGTGCGATACCAATGCAGTATGAACAGAAGCTTTCTTCTCACAGACCAATGAATGAAGGGTTTCCTGTGGCCACCAGAATACGACCAGCCTTTGCAGAGCTGGTACACTTCAAGGAGGAATTGGCAGCAGTGACCGTTACCCTTCAACTCCATGGGTTCAGCATTCATACATTCAACCGACTATGGGTCTTTTACAAATATTCAGGGGAAAGAAGTTGCCTGTGGACTAAACTTGTAGAGACTTGTTTTCCTGGCCATTATTCCATAAACAGGACAGTAAGCTATTACATAGAGGGGATTTAAAGTACACAAGAGGTTTTAAAGGAAATGCTGTACCATTTCATCTAAGGGACTTGAACATCTGAAGATTTAGATACCTGTGGGACATCCTGGCACCAGTCCACTGTGCACACCCAGAAATGACTGTTATTTTCCTCACAACTCTAAATCCACTTTTCTACTCGCTTCCTGCAATGTGGATAAATTTCTCCCTTGACAATCTCACAAGTAGTTCCCCAAGAAATTCTCCTGTAAGACACATCCTTGGGCAGAACAACTGCTAGAATCAACCTCTCAGGCAGGCATCCCAGGACCATGCTCCTGTAGTTCCAGTGAGTCTCATAGGCAGGTCATTTTGGCAAAACCTCTCTCCTTGGTGGGCTGTATCTCATACCTTTTCCAGTTAGAACTAGATTTCTGCCCTGGGGAAGGCCTTCTTCAATGTTTGCTCCTTCCTTGATGTTCTACCACAGCATAGAGGTAAAGTACCTGCCCACATACACACACACACACACACACACACACACACACACACACACACACAACTGTTGTTCCTATTATTCCTAGAATATTCATGTTTCTCTTATTGTTGCTAAAACAACTTCTGGGGAGAGATGTCAACAATGCCCAGCTCTCCACCTTTACTCCCAAAGACAACCCAAGGTACAATTCCACCAAAGTGCACAGTGGAAAACCAATGAGTTTACTGCACGTATTTACAGAGTAGAGATGAAGAGTCACTTACAGGAGTCGGAGTGATTCCCCTAAGGTCCCACCAGAAAACCCTCACCCAGCATGACTGATGGCCTCCCCATAGCCACACAGATAGTGCCTCCTTGCTCCTAGTCTTCCCCAGGCCTCTAAACTCTAGATCTTTCCTGAGACCACATGCAGCTAGGGCATAATTGCCCACAAAGGATTGGAAGGAGTGGATGAATACTCAGGTGAGGATCACATGACCCTCTGCCCACCTCCCTTCCATGCAGGAACATCAACAGCCCATGATCATCTTTTGCAAACAAGCACAGCTAAACTCAGGAAGACAGTATCCATCTTGCTCAGAGGACAGTACTGTACAACACTTACTCTCTAGAAGCTAATGGCCTGATGTGCAAAAATGTACAAAGGATTTGTTTTAATAAAGGACATAGACATGGTTGTCATGAAGCAAAATGTTTACGCTCCAGATCCCCAGAGACAGGAGACAGAGCCCAGGGCTACAAGGAAGTCGGGAGGTGGGGGAGATTCTTGTTGGGGTTTTCACAGGAAGGCATGAGGTGAAGGAGGGTAGATAGGCACATAATTTCAGTATGCTCTAGGCCACAGGGCTGGCTCCTCACTGTCCAGTACCTGGGGTAAATGAAAGGACTGTGTGAAAGTTTGATAGAATGCCAAGTGTGGCAGCTCACTCCTGTAATCCTAGCATTTGGGAGGCTGAGTCATGAAGACAGCCATGAGTTCAAGACCACATTGTGCTACAGAGTGAGTTCTAAGCCAACCTAAACTACAGAATACAACTGTGTCAAAACAAACAGTTTGATAGGAAAGATGGCTTTGGCTGTAGATTTGTTGACTTGTATATGAAAGTCAGGCTCACAGAGGAACATTTGCCACCTCTACGAGTTAGCTCACCCTGGGAGGACCAATCTGTCAGGCATCAGGTCCCTAAATGCCAGAGCATCATGACACAGACAATAGTCATTAAACCTATATAGCCTTGTTTAATTAATAATTTCCATATTAAATTTTCCCATTCAAATTACTATAGGGTTTTGGTCTTCTGACTGAATTGTGGGGTATACAATGTGATCCTTAAAGCACAAAAATAATGATTGTTTTCTTTTTTCTATTTCTAACTTAAAACATTAGGGACATGCCTCCCTAAATACCTCAAATGTCTCTGGATTATTGCCTGCATTTTTAAAACCTGAAAATACATATTCAGGAGCTAGAAAGTGATTAGAACTTTTTCCTAACAATTCCAATTTTGAGAATCTATAAACATCTAAAGCATTAGCAATACTAGAGCAAGAAATGTTATTCACGAAATTATTCTAGTATCTTAGTCTCTCTTCCATAAAAATGTTCTGTTGATGTAGAAAAAATAGCAACCAGTGGACAAGGCAGTCTTGAAGGCATATTCAGGGACCAACATTCCATCCTCGGTTTGAAGCATCTCCTCTGGGAAAGAGATGGAGCCAGGACTGATTGCAATAAACCCAGCCCCACCCAGGACAGATCTGGAGAGATTGAAGTAAGCGGGCCCCACCCAGGACAGATCTGATAGGGTTCTTTCTCTCACCCTGGGACAGAATCCCCCTTGGACACAGGCACACCAAAGGCTCCCCTCAATGCATCCATACCTCCACCGTCTTCCTTATCCTCTGCCCAAACTGAAGCAGGATTCCTCAGGAGACACCCAGACCAGTTCACTACACTGCAAAAGCTTAATTCACTCCGGCTTCTGCCTGGGCCAGCCCTGTGAGCAGCAACACTGGTTCTAAGCCACCGATTTTCTCATAGGTATTCTTACTTTTTACATTTTCTGGTCTGCAAAACTTGTTCAAAGCTAACAATATAAGGGCTGTATTGAGAATGGCAAATGCTGTCAAGATGCATAAGATGCTTGGAAGTGTCTTCTCATCTGAATTTTAACTTCTCACTTCCATAGCCATGAAGCTAACATGCACCACCTCCCTCTGCATTCATCTTACACTATAGTCCCCTGCTATTCCAGTATGACCAGCTCACTACAAGCATCACCGCACAGGTACAGAGCCATTGGAGCCATCTTTGTATACCTGCTCTTGGTCAGATCTGTGTGTTTTGGTAAAAAGCCTTCCACCAGTGGAAGACAGGCTAGAGAGTGACAATCAGGAAGGGGATGTGTGCTAAACCAAGAGACACTGGTGAGGTCGGTTGATCCAGAGAGGACTTCTTAGGAATACCTCCCTATGTGGTTTTGGGCCCCTTGGGGCTGCCTACGCTTTGGAGGAGGGGCTAGAAAAAGTTGTGTTATCTTCACAAAGGTGCCACCATCTAGAAAGATCTGTGTGACAGTGGTTTTTCTATGTATTCTTTTTTACTAACTGGATCATTTTTCTCTCCTAGGCTTCAGAACACTGAAATGCTCTATCTGTCCAAATAAGGGAAGCTCTCCCTCCCCGCCCCTCTCCCACTCCCCCTCCCCTTCCCCATCCTCACTCCCCATCCCCGTCCCCCCTCCCTCCATGTCTCTCTCTCTCTCTCTCTCTCTCTCTCTCTCTCTCTCTCTCTCTCTCTCAGCAGTTCCTAGTGTCTGCCTGTGCTTTCCTGCCTATGGTAATTCTACATATTGGACATTTGAACTACTCTGGTTGTGTACCAGGATCCTCTCTGATACTGAAAAGCCACTGGCAGAGCCACCTACCCAAGTAAGTCTTTCCTGGTCTCTCCAGGAAGAGTAATTATTATGAATTTATTCTCCTCTGTAAATTCTAATACCTACTTCAGCTGTCTTCTGACCCTTCCTGCTATATCTTTTCAATTCGCTTTTCCTTCCATCTCCACTGTAGATGCCAAGGAGAACCTACCAATAGATATTTGATTAACTTACTTTGATAGTTTTCATCCCCAATAATGACTGATCTCAAAATCAGATTGTAATTCAGGCATGATGGCACACACCTGTAATCCCAGAACTCAGGTGGTTAAGACAGGAGAGTGGTGAGCCCAGCCTAGGCTCCATAGTGAGATCCTGTGTTTAGAAAGAAGGAAGAAGAGGAGGAGAAGGAGAAAGAGAAGGAGGAGGAGGAGGAGGAGGAGGAGGAGGAGGAGGAGGAGGAGGAGGAGGAGGACTGAAGAGATGGCTCAGCAATTGGCACCTAGAACAGGGACTCCACCCCCCGCCCCCCGCATTGGTGAGATGCCCCCAGTCTGACTGTCAGTGGGTAGGCCCCCGGTGTTTTGTGTGCTGTTTGGTCCTCAAGAGCAGAGGAGGACACCATCCTTTTGTTCCCCTTCCTGTGTTTGTCTCCCTACCCCAAAGGAAGCACATGCTACCTCATGGTCCCTGAGATCTGTGTTGGCCCCTCCCTTTCTTGGTTCATCCCATCAGGGCTTAAACCTCCTGATTTTGGAACCCAGGCAAAGCTATCCAGCTAAGCCTTTCTGGAGGAGACACTGTGTGGGTAATCCGCCTGGGGAAGGCTGGTTTTCCCATCTTTGATTTAAAACTCCAGTTTGCTTCTGCAGGCAGGGTTACACCCTCAGGACCAACTGGGACTCTAGTACCTCCCTCTAGACTCAGCTGGTGTGGTAAGCATTAGCTGTGAAATTTTGAAAGGACTCAAGTAGGCTCCAGCCTTTCAAATGTTAATTTTCCCTGCCTGGCTTTAATTGTGGTGCTTTTAGAAATTGACCTGTGAGGCTTTTTAGGTGCTGCCTGCAGGACTCTCACAGAGGCTGGAGTGGAGATCTGCGGGAATCATCCACTGGGATGTGGGGCAGTTTGGCCCCCAGCATTCTGTCCGCATGTCTCAGTGGATCCCAATGTTGGCCATTTTGGCCTGTATGGTAATGAACAATCTCCCCTCCCACCAGGTAACTCCACAGCTGCAAACACTTGGGATCTTTCCTCTCCAGCTTGTCTTTAAGGCAAAAAAGAGGCTAAAAGGACACCCACCCCTCCCCCAATGTGTGCCAGGAATCCAGCACAGCCTTTACATGCTCAGGCTTCTCTTAGCTCTTGGAGAGAGTTTCATCCAACCTGCGCCCCACCAGATGCTCAGGCAACAGTTTGATCCCCTTGTTTAAGATCTGATTTTACTTTGGACATTGATTTTTGCATTCTAGGACCTGCGTTACTTCCCCCTCTGCCTAATCAGGTTTTTGTTAATTATTCCTGGTTAGGTTCCTTAATTACCAGGTGGATCATATAAATTCCACCAGCTCCACATGCCTTGCCCTGGGGCATCTTGCTTTCCTCAACAACTAAATAGGATTTCAGCTTTTTTCACTTCACAGTTTGCCAGGGCTGGGAAAATAGCTCCCTGGTAGGATGCTTGCCTAGCATACCTAAGGCTGTGAGTTTGATTTCCACCTACATCTCCTCTCCATAGCATTTAAACAATGCAAGCATAGCTGATCTTTTCCCAATCAGAGTACTGTATCCTGTCCTAACAGCACCTGGTATTCTCTGTACTATTGTGTTTTGCTACTCAGCAGAGGTGATAGCAATAAAAATTGCTGCAAGGACAGGTGTTTTCATTCCTGCTAGTAGTGAATGAACTCAACAGCTCTTCTGTCCCATGTAAACCACTGAGTTAAATAGAAACAAATGTTTGTGTGTAAATCATATTGTTAACACTGACAAGTTGACTCTGGAACTGGGATTGGCTATCCCACTTCAGACTCAACCAGCCACTACCCCTTTGCCCCTTGCCCATTAGAGAGATCCTTTCTCAAATGAATGGAAGGGACCTCACCCACTTTTAACACAAGGTCAAGGATACACATGTATTTTTCCAGAAACCTCTTCCTCCCCCATCTGGATACCTGCCAGAAATATCAAGCCTGCTATGGATGTATCTGTCAGCACAGAGGATCCCCACCACTGTAGAATTGCTGGATCCATAAGCACACCCCCCTCCTTCTACTCTGATGATTTATGGGCAGCAATGCCCTACCCAGTCACCACAGGTGACTGAAGGTCTGGGTCGATATGTTATGGCATATGAGGGATGAAGAAAAAAAAAAAGAAAGAAAAGAAAAATTATGTGTAATCTTAAAGTTTTTGGATTGGTGGTTGGATGCTTTGGGGAATAAAATGGGTGTCTGGTTAGGATTTGTTCAGGAATGTTTGGTTTGTGTCCACTAATAATTGCAGAATCTTAGTGGGTTTTAATAATGAACATGGATTGCTCAATAACTCATCTCAGGAGGGAGTAAATAATTTAGCTGTATAGCACATGGTGATTGGAGGTCCTGGATTGGTGTAACTAACCTTCTTGGGTGTTTAACAATCATATTTAGAAGCCCATATTAATTTGGCCAGAGGAATTTAAAGGGGCAAATTTTTGTCTCTTGCCCTCTAAGGTCAACTAAATTCCAGGGGATTCTGAGGAGTCTCTTAAAATGTCCTGTAATTGTAATGAGTCACCTGTCCTCCTGTTCAGGGAGGTCATGGAGACCTCACTAGAAGGATTTAAACCAGTGTCCAGTCTGCAAAGAACAGAGTTAGCACAGGAAAATGTTGCCTTAAATGTTTCTCATTGAACCTATGGTCCAGCAAGACCTCCTGACTTATCTTCACACGGGTGAAACTGGTAAAAGAAAGGCCTAGGGAGCCAGGGGCTTCTTCTAAGCCCATATGATCCCCCTGAGGAACAGATATTCAACTGACCTTCAAAGCAAAAATAAGTTGGTTTATTTGGGTCAATTGTATGATCTTAAACATCCAACAAGAAAGTATAACCAAAGATTCCATCTTCAACATTGTAGTGCATATCTCCTGTCATGAAAGTCAAGCCCACTGTTGTTCTGGCCTAACCATTGAATAATTTCTTTTCTTTCCCTGTCTAGAAGCCATTTAGGAGGGAACATGTATTGGTTCTGACTATTCCAACAAGTTATCGAAGTGCCTGAGGACAAGTTCTGACTTCAGAAGTTTCAAGACCAGCTTTGGCAGCCAAGAGAGAAACAAGGAGGAACCTACATTTGAAAATTTTCCTTGTTTTGATTTTTCTGGTGTCCTATCTCTGAATATTCTTGCCTTTATTTTTTATATCTCCCAGGCACTAGGTAAAGACTTTTCTTTTCCCCCTACAGTTAATAGTTATGCAATTTAGGGGTCTTTTAGATAGACTCACTGACGGGGTACTCCATTGCCACTCCAATCTACATCCCCTTCCAGCTTTTGAAGAAGCTAGAGTGGTCATCACCTCAATTCCTTATTGGCAATTGGAGTGACCTCTTCAGTGGGTGATGTGGTAAGAATAGGAGATAGAATTTGGTTAGACAAATTAGGGTAAAAAGACAAAGAATAGTAGCCAGTTTCCTTTTTGGCAAAAAACCAAAACAATAAAAACAAAAAGGGGGATATGTTGGGCATAATGTGGGGTGGGCCTAACTAGGCCACCTGCCAGGAGGAATGAAAGAATGACTCTCGTGGGTGTGGTGCTTCACACCAGTTGGTTGTGAAGCCAGTTTCTGCCCAGCACCTGGAGAGAACCTGATCCACCTGGGAACAAACTGCAATTGGCTGTAGTCAGGACCCCACCCCATAAGGCTATTGGCTAACAAGACCTATAAGACTCTCTGCTCTTTCTTGAATAAATGAGTTTGCAGCAGACCACCACTACTGGCTTTCTGCTCAACTCCCGGAGTCTGTTTTGACTCTGTGCCTATATGCCCCCTCCCCCACAGCGGAGATCCTTCAGTACCCCTCGGGCTGGTCCTGAATGTTGGGACACCCAACAAGCAATCAAGCATGACTGTTCTTGCAGAGGACCTGGGTTCTATTCCCAGTACAAATGTGGCAGCTAAATGTGTCCGTAACTCTAATTCCAGGAGATCCTACTGCATGACAGAAGTGCACTTACATACTTGCAGACAATACACTCATACACATAAAAAAGAAAAAGAAACAGAAATAGAAGACATTATATTCTGATTATTGCTCATGATGTCTGGTGATGAAAAGGAAGACTTAATACAAGAAGATAGAAAATGAAATTCCAGGTATTCAGATGAATATATGATTCCAACCAAGAAAACAATTATGCATTTCCTTCTCACACACAGAAATGTAAACGTGCATTATGTAGCAGCAGACAGAACCAATAGCCTTATCTCCATCATACTTTTGGGAATTCTGTAACCCCCAATCTTAACTGTTTTTCTGGTATAATACAAAGACATTCATTGATCATATTTTTAAGTAGCTTAACAGGCCAAATTATTTTAATATTCTTTGTCCATCCTTGCCACCCTCAAGTGATATTGGTAGATGCCTTAAAATATGTAAAAATATTCAATGCCTCATTTATCTTCTGGGAATTTTAACTGTTGTTTTCATGTACATTAATAATTTCTTGGTGTAATTTTTCCCTAGAGAACGTATCAAAAGAAAGTGTGCATAGATTTACATATGTAATTGCTAATAAGCCTCCCAAGAAGAAAATAGCCTTCCATCCAGGTGGAAACAATATCATTTTAAATCAAAGCTTAATGACTACCAATGTATTTTTACAAAGTTATAGAAGAATGGTAGGCTATAAATCAAAAGCAATTAGGAATTATGAATGATAATTTTGACAAGTGGCTACTCATTTGATGGTTGTGTGAGCGTATTACAATCTCTTTTGCTTTATCCATTATTTTGTCTGCCAGAATGTTGTACCATTCTTATTTGGAAGTCACTCCAGAAAAGAAGGAAAGGAAAATCTGTCCCCATCTCTCTCTCTCACACACACACATACACACACACACACATCCCAAAGAGACGGACATCTCTCCCAACTCCCCGATTCTCCACTGGTAGCAATGCGTGGAAGATGATCCCTAAGGAAGCAATAAAAATACATGGAGTCAGGTGTGGTTGGCTGCACACCTGTTAATTACAGTATTCTGGAGTCTGAGACAGGAGAACTATAGATACAAAACCAGCCTGGATTTTGAATTGCATGACAAATTCAAGGCCAACCTGGGCTACACAGTGAGATTCTGTCTCAAAACTAACAAAAGTGGCATGGAGGAGTTGGGGAGATAGTAAAGTGCTTGGTACACAAGCATGAGGACCTGAGTTCAATCCCAGGCACCCATTAAAAAAAGCCAGACACTGTGGTGCATCCCCATGATTCCAGGAATAGGGGAATGGAGACAGGAGGATCCCTGAGTTTGCTAGCCACCCAGTCCAGCCGAATTGATTCAGTGAGAGACTCTGTCTCAAAAGTAAGGTGGAGGACAAATGAAGTGGTCAACCTCTGGCTTCAACATACACATATGTACACACACACACACACACAACAGGAAGAGAAATTACAAGGACCAGTTAATGACTAGAGCCTTACAAAAAAATTATAGAAAAATAGCATCTCAAATTGGGATAACATCATTGGGTTCTTTTTCCTTTGGCGGGGTGTGCATGTATATGCAGAGGTACAAGACAGATGGCAGGTCTCCTTCCTCAACAGGTCTCCAAATTTATTTTCTAAAATATTTTATTTACTCTTTGAAATTTCATACTTATGCAGTGTATTTTGATCAGCTTCATCCGCCACCACTTCCTTCCAGCTCCCTCTAGCACTCTGCACTCCATCTCCCTCTCAACTTCATGTCCTCCCTTTTTTTTAAGATATGTTGTTACCAGCCCTCTGAATCTCATTAATGCTTCTCATATGTGCATGAGTATGGGCCCATCAAATGGAGCATGGGCAACCTACCAAGAGTGACTCTCCCTCAGCAGCCATCAACTACCACCAGCTTCTCCCGTAGGAGTGGCACCTCCATGCTAACATTCTGAGTGGCTTGATCTTATCCCAGGTAACAACAGCCATGCGACGTCCAGAAGTCAGCCATTCACAGCTCTCCTCCTGCCTGCCAGTGCTTACATTCTTTCTACCCAATCTTTATCTTCCATGATGTTCCCTGAACCTTGGATGGGGAGGATTAATATAGATGATTCACCCACAGCTGATCACTCACAGTTACCTAAACTCTGCTCTTTGGCAAATTATGAGTCCTTGCATTAACCACTAACCCCTGCAAATGGAAGCTTCTCTGGCCAAAGTTGAGAACGACACAAGTCCGTAGTTATAAATATTCAGAAAGCACTTTGAGATCATAACCATTTACCAAAACAATATTGTCATTTCTCTACACACACCAGGGTCTAGAATCTCCCCAGTCATGGACTTTTGACCAGGTTTGCAGTATCAAGCACACAATTCCTCCTATGAGGCAGACCTCTAACGCAATTTTTAAAAAATGGTTAAACTATCCCATAACTTTCATTCCACTATTTCACCAGTGAATATACATTCTAGTTATTTTTCTATCGCTCTGATAAACACAATTACCAAAAGCAACTTGGAGAGGAAAGGATATATTTTTTTCTTAAAACATGTCAGTGAGGGAAGCCAAGCCAGGAACCTGGAGACCAGAACTAAAGCAGAGACGTAGAGGATCACTACTTATTGACTTGCTCCACTCTGGCTTTCTCAGCTGCTTCTCTTTCACAGCTCCAGCCCACGTTCCCATGGATGGCACCACCCACAGTGGACTGGGTCCTCCTACATCAACCATCAATCAAGAAAATGGGCCATGCCCACAGGCCAAGCTGATGGAGGAAATTCCTCAATTGAGGCTCCTTCCTCTCAGGTGTCTCTAGTTTGTGTCAAGTTAACAAAAAACTAACCAACACACCTTTCCAGGCAGGTCAGTATTGAAGCATGCAGGGTCCAGTGCTGGGTAAGACCACTGATGTCTTCTCTCCCTCAGTAGCATGAATAGCACCATCTGTCACTATATAAGCAAGCCAACAGGGAGAGTTTCCAAGTCAGTGAGCTTGATTTCTCTGTGTACTACATTCAAATAAGTAGCGTCTTCAGCCATAGGGGCTTGTTATTTAGTTATGGTAAGCAACCAAGAGCAATGGCAATAGGCAGTTGAGTGACTCTGGGACCTCCCCTATCACTCACTTGGAGGAGGGTATTGCTTTTCATTGAACAGCCCATGTTTTCTGGGAGAAGCATAGTCTATCCATACAAGGTACTTCTTTTCAACCTCTGTTTTAAAATTTATTGTATATTTTAGTTAGCTTACACACTAGTGATTTTCAAAAGACTTCATCATATAACTTTACTTTAGGGTAACCCTTCAAGCCCTCTCATCTCCCCAGTCACCCTATACCCACTTAAACCTTTAATCCCAAGAATCCCCTCCTCCCTTCACATCACCTGTGTTCTGCTAGCCCCTTTCATTTAATTTTTGGGAAAGTTGGAAGGTCATAGATTTCCCTTAAAGGTTTTTCATTTTGCTTAAGCCTACCATTCCATCATTTCTCCATCCTCCAATCCCATCATGTTTGCCTGGTATTGTTTATTTATCCCCTGTGGCACACTGAGTGTGTTTATCCTTCTCTTCAATCTGAATTATTCCTTCCAGTGTCCTCTGATGAGCTGATTTAGTGACACTAAATTCCCTTAATCTGTTCTTATTGTGGAAAGTTTTTATTTCTCCTTCAGTTTTAATAGTTGTGCTGGGTATAACAGTCTGGTTTAGCAGTTCTGTTTTTTCAGAACATGGAATATATCTTTCCAGGACCTTCTAGCTTTTAAGGTTTCCATCAAATAATTGCCTTTATTCTGATGGTCCTGTCTTTATAAGTGACTTAGCTTTTCTCTCTTTCAGCTTTCAATATCCTTTCTTTATTGTCTTTGTAGAATAGAGTTTTATCTATAATGTGCCATGGGTAGTTTTTTTCTGGACCTGTTCTGTATGCCTCTCATACCTGCATGGACATGTCTTTCTTTAGGTTTGGGATGCCTTTACTGTGGTGTTCTTCTGCCTCTTCCACACCCATACTTTAAAGGGTTATTTTTTTCACGGTGTACCAAAACACACACGAGGAAGTTAGAGAATAATTTTCCAGAAGTCAGGCAACCTGAAAAAATTCATTCTCTCCTTCCACCCTGTGAATCCCAGGAACCAAACTCAGGTCATCTGGCTTGGTAGAAAGCACCTTACCCACTTAGCCATCTAGCTGGCCTCCAATAGTGGCAATTGTTAAGACCTTCCAAAAGGACAGAAAAGAATGTGTGAACTAGTATTTCCTAGCACTGTGGAAGAAGCAAAATTATATACATAAAATCTAGTTTCTAGAATCTTCTCAGTGTAGACATAGAAGAGAGTCAATAGGATCAAGGCTTACTTCTCTACCAGTCACCCATAAAAATGGTGAAGTTAACAGTCTAGCACAAAGCATGAAGGCTGAAGAGGTCTTGGGGCTGAGATAGTTGAGTGGATAAAGGTTCTTGCTACCAATCCTGAAGATGTGAGTTCAATCCCCAGGACCCAAATCATATATAGAAAAAAAGCTGACCCCTCTTTAGCTGTCCTGTTACTTCCTGTCCTGTTACTTCCACATGCATGCCATGGAACCAACAGAGAAAGACAGAGACAGAGACACAGAGACAGAGAATATATAAATTAAAATACAGAGAAAGGGAAAGAAAAGAGTTTAGGAGAAAGCTCTAAACATCACACATCTTGGTCTCTGTCTGAACACTAGGAGTACTAGCAGGATAGTTGGCAGGGGCTTGGAATGATCCCTATCTAATTTCTGGGCCCTGAGGAACTCAGGTTTGGCAGTGTTCATAAACCCCAGAGTTCAGTGCCACTGACACCAGATGTGGTTAGAATTGCAGACTTGTTGGACAATTTGCAAGCCACAGCCTATAGTCAAACAAGTACCCACCCAGGGGAGCTGTTAGATGCCACGAGACCTATTGAATGCTTCTTTTCACCTCTGTATTTAGACACAAGCATGATGGTGACTAGTAGAGAGAGAAATAAGGTCCAGTCAAGAGGCAAGCCATGCAAAAGAAAGATATGAGACAAGGGAGAAATGAAGCTGTTCCTGCTCTCCCCAGACCCCAGCTGCACATTATCACCTGGAGGCTTTTAAAGCCAAGACCCCAGCCCAGCTCCAGTGCTTTAGAATTCCTGACAGCATGACCCAACCTAGGCTCCTAATGCCCTGTCAGTGTAGCCAACATGCAGCTAAGGCATAGAAGGAAACTTTAACCTTCATCATGATGTTGAAATTTTTAAATATTGGGGAGTCATGAAACTGGGTTGTGATTATTGAATCACAAAGATTGGCCAAAAGTTTTTCTTTAAAAAGAAAGATTTGTTCTTATGTATGTGTCTGTGTAGGTATCTATGTTGCATGCCACATGTGTGTAGGTGCCCCTGAAAGCCAGAAGAGGACATCAACTCCCCTGAAACTGGAGTTGTTAGGCACTTGTGAGCTGTCTGACATGGGTGCCGTGAACCAAACTTGGATTGTCTGATAGAGCAATAAGTACCCCTAGCCAATTGAGCCATCTCTCTTGCACACTAAAAGTTTATAAAATTGGGAACAAGTCTAGAAGAAACATTCCTAGCCACAGGAAAAAAGTTAGCAGTACTTGTGAAAATAAAACTTTTTTCTGTTTCAGTTCCTGAACAGCCAAGACTCCTCAAGCACATTAGTTATACATGAAGTGAGGATTTTAAAAGGGCATCTAACTCACACGAGATTTGGAGAGGTTTAGAAGAAATATATAGAAGGTTCAGGAGGGTAGATATTATGTCTGTTCCATTCAATAGCTAAAATCCTTGCCCAGCACACAGGAAGCTCTCAAGGGAATTCATTCAATAATCATGAGCAAGTGCTAATCGAATATGAGCTTCTGTTAAAGATCAGCCTTCATAACCTAGCAAATTAACAATCAGCTCTTCTTCATGTGAGTTCTGAAATAAAGACATGGGCTCAGGTAGTGTGTTCAGAGGGTGATCCCAGGCAGCCAGAGGGAAACGGGGATAAGTAAGAAGGATGAGAAGGGAGAAAGCAGAGGCTACTTGGTTGAGCTAATTAGTACCATCAGTGGTTAAACTTACGAAAGGTTGGAAAGTTATTGCATCTTGGATTACTCCAAGGAAATAACCGAAGCTGGGTAATACATAAGGAAGAGAGAATTGTTATTTCCATCAGTTTCAGAAGTTGAACTTCATTGATCAGATAGCCCCAGTGATTTGTTCCCCAAGAAAGGCTCGAAGCATGGCAATACATCTGAGGGAGCAATCGCATGCTCAGGTAAGAAGCCAGAGAGCAATTTGGGGTTGTACTTCCTCTTCTAACAACTCGTTCTCATGCGAACCAATTCAGTATCTCAAAAGAACTATCCTGAGATCCTCTCTGCTAGGTCCCACTTCTTAAAAGCTTGCCACCTCTCAACACTGCCACTCCAGGGGACTAAGTGAACTTAGTCTTGGGGGAGGAGAGACATTCAAACCATATTCAAACTACAAAAAGAAACCAAGCAGAAATAAAGCTTAGAATCCTCAGGCCAAAGCTGGGGGTCTGGGATATCTGTCCACTAGCTCCTGTCTCAGCTGGCTGTTGGCTGTGTCGGGGTATCTCACGCTTCTGATCCAACATTTACGGGCTGAGCTCCTGGCACTTGGGAGAAATATTTAAGGCAGAAAGAACTGATTTCTCGGCACTTGCATTTAGTAAGCAAAAACTCTATTGTGAAGTTATACCATGGCCTCTTTCGAAAAAAAAAAAAAAATAGAAATATTTCACTAAAGTAACCAAAAGCTAAAGAGAAGAGGTGAGAGAAGTCTGCCAGAGAACTCTGGCCACACTGTAGCTGGGAGAAGAGGTAGGCTGGGAACTGTAGCAGGAGGACCCAGAGGCACCTGCTCCATACTTCCTGAATAATCAAACGTTAACAAGCATTAGCAATTTATGAAGTTTTGTGCATGCCTCGGGAGACTGGCAGGATATCTAATCACAGAACAATTTTATAATTTAAAAGGGATTTGATTCTCTTCTCTGTCTAGACAGAAAATAAGCTGAGAGAATGAACTCAGACCCTGTATATTTAAACAGAATACTTTGTGTGCACCTTAAGTTAAGATATGTTAGTCTCTAGTGTAGAAAGTCATATTAATACACATTACTTTGCATGGAAACTAATTAAATTTTTCTATCTTCTTCTTTGGCCTCTATCAATTAACTGTAATTTAAACTTTACCTGGGTCTTCCCATAGAGGAAATAAAGCACACAGCCAAAGTCCTGAAGAGCAAATACAATGTTCTTGGGGGGAAACTTGTAAAGTATGAGATAAAAGCTAAGGGACTTAGTAGTTTGGAGTTCAACTGATTACAGGCTCTATCATCAGGGAAGGTAAAACTGGGAGGCATGAAGAACTTAACAGACATGCTGACCCCAATTATCTATTTCAAGAAGATTATATTCTCAAAAATAAAGAAAATCAAGAGGAGAAACAGATCAATTGACTGAGGGGTGGAAAGGAAGCCCCTTGGGCTACAATATTATTTTTTTCCTCAGCCTTATTTGTTTGCTTTAGCTTTCAGTGTTGGAGATGGAACCCAGGCCTTGCATTTAGTAAGCAAGCACTCTACTGTGAAGCTATACCATGGCCTCTTTTGAAAAAAAAAAATCGAAATACTTCACTAAACTAACCAAGAGCTAAAGAATGATCAGAATGTTCTTGAAAGGCAGTAAGAGTTTTTCCGACTTTCATATCCTGCAAGAGCTAGTTGGGGGGGGGGGTGAGGTTAGTAGAATAGTAGAAATAATTTCTTTTTCAGGACTGGAGAGATGGATCAGCAATTGAGTGCTTACTGTTCTGTCAGAGGACTGAAGCGCAGATCCCAGCGTTTAAGACAGGTGGCTAACATGCCTTTAATTCTAGCTCCATGGGATTGAAAGCCCTCTTCTGGCCTCTGTGGAAACACATACCACACACACACTAAAGATTAAAATAAATCTTAAGAAATTCTTTTTTTCACTGGGCCCTCCCACACTCCCTCTTCTTGGAGTCATCAACTATATCCTAGGTGTGGCTACAAGGACATTGGTTTCATTTAAGTACAGCTGCTGTCCCTCTGATCCAGGATGTAAGCCTCCCCTATGTCTGCTGAAATCCTGGGGTTTCCCCACACACCGTAGTAAAACACTGTACAGTAAGGCTTGCTCCTTCCTATTCACAGGTGCTCTAGTCCAAGCACCATTTTGTTTTGTTTGTTTCCTGTGGTGCTAGGGCTCTAACCCAGGGCTCTGTTTTGCTTTGTTTTGAGCTAAGCTAGGGATCTAATGCAGAGCTCTGTGCACCTTAGGCAAGTGCTGTTCCACTCAGCTACAGCTCTGGTTTCGCCTTGCTCTTTGTTGCTGCCGCCTTCATCTACTGCAGACACACTCTCCAGGGATGCTCGAATTTCCTATGAAATCCCAGGAGGAAAGACTTGGACACAAACTTGAGTAACAAATGTTTCTAAGCCTTGCAACTATCTCCTCGGCTCTGGCTGTTTCTCTCATCTTTTAGAAGGAAGCTTTCTTTGACTTTCTTTCCCCCTGAGGTATCATAGTCCCTCCAGGTATCCCCAAGTGATCCTGATCTCCAGGCTAGAACACTCATCATGAAAGCAAAAGTAAGTGGGTTGTTACAGGTGTTGTTTATTTGTTCGGTTCTGTTGTTTTGTGTGTTCTTCTCCCCATTCCCCCCACCCCCACCGAAATCTCAATGCTTGCTTAGGGGTTTCGGTTATTGTTTTATTTTTTGAGACAGCCTCTCACTATGTAGCCCTGACTGGCCTGAGACCCACAAGGCTGGCCTCAAACTTGCAGCAGTCCCCCTGCCTCTGCTTCTTGAGTATTGAGATTACAGGCATTCACTGCTATGCTTATCCATGTTTGCTATTTGATGAACACTTTCACTACTCAATTAAGTTTCACTAAACATAGGTGACTGTGTTAAAATGAAGGCTTGTGCAGTAAGCCTCGGGTGGGGCCTTGTGACTACTAACAACAAGCACCAGCTGACAGTGGTTTCTAAAACTAGACCAGCCTTTAAGAAGTAAGGCTTCAGGGATTTGGAGATAACAAGATGTGACTCTTCCTAGGAGGTCATACATAGTCAGCACTATCAGGGGGTGATGTTTGAGAATAAACACTGGAAAATACTCAGAATATGATCTATAACCAAACTCACACAAGCATGCTCAACAGCAGAGGCTCTCAGACCTCCACATACATTAGACTCACTTAGAAGTCTTGGTAAACATAGAGTTCTGGACCACACCCTCAGAGCATCCGCCTCGGTTTGGGTTGGAGTCCAGGGACCTACATCTTCTTTATAATTTTAATGTTGTGTTGTGCATTCATGTGTGTATGATGTGTGTGTCCCCACATGTGTTTGCCATGTTGTGCATTCAGAGGTGAAAGGACCATCTGTGGAGTCAGTTCTCTCCTCCCATCTTTAAACTGATTCCAGAGGTCCATCTCAGATTGTCAGGCTTGCATGGCAAGCACTTTACCTACTAAACCATCTCCTCAGCCCAGAAACCTACATCTCTAACAAGTTCCTACTTGATGCTACTATTGATGGTCTAGGGACCACACCTAGAAAGCCATCACTCTAGGAACACTGGGCCTGGTAAACTTCCTATTGAAGGAAGACAGAACCTAGTCATCAGTGAGAGCACAAATTTTATATACGGGGAGACAGAGAGAGACAGACAGAGAGAGAGAGAGAGTTTTTGAATAGTCCAAGGCCAGAGTTATCTGCCTCCCATTATATGTGCCCAGCCCCTAAAAATATGCTCAGAATAGACTTTCAGTGCTAATCTATATGCCTTTCCTTTTAACCTGCTATTTTATTACACTGGATTAATTGTGAACAACATAGAGTTGAATCTTATTTCTTAATCTAGTCTCCATTCTACAAACCTGTTTTCTTATTGGTGTATTCAAATTATCTATATTTACAATGGTTATTGATATGCTGGGGTGAATAACTACCAAAGTGATAAATATATTCTATTAATTGCATTTGTTCTTTCCATATTTCTCTACTTTTATCTGACCATGTTATTAATTAATTATTTCTTATCTCTTAAGGTATCAGATTATAGGGGTTTTTTCCATTGCTGAAAATTAAACCCTAGGCCTGACACATATCCAGCACATGCTATACCAGTGAGCCCCACCTCCAGTCCAGTTACACATCTTTTAAACTAGGTTGTCCTAGTACAGAATGTTAAACTGTGGGTTATGATCCCCATGTGGGGTCACATAACTAAGTGTAGAGGGTTGTGACAGGAACAACAGTGAAAAAATTCTGAATGCATGATGACCACATGTGTGATGAATCTGAGGTGTTCTGGCAGTGCCCATATAAGCCCAGTCATGTGACTTCACTGAAACCTTGAATTTGCATATATGATGTGTACTTTGCATAGTATATGCTGTCCACACAGCACCTCAGTTCAGAGTGGAGACCACTGGCTGTTATGAACTGTAGCATTCAACCAAGTGCTCTGCTCTTAATACAAACAGAATAGTTCATGAAAACAAGTATTTCTAATATTTTCCTACCTTCGTCCCTTAGCATCGAACTGCCAAATTGGTTCATTTTTTTTAATTGTATTGTGTCAAAGTATTTGATTCTAAAAATTGTTATCTGAGTTGCTGACTTGAGTTTCATAAAGGTTATTAAATGAATGTTGGCTTAGGATTAAGACAGACTTTCCAACAACTTCTGAAATGGTCCAAAATACACTTCTACCATTTTGTACTATGTATTTATGTGAAGCAGCATTCTCAGTATGGATGATTATAAAATCCAAATATGATCAACTCTGAAAAACATTGATTATATTCCACCATCCTACAATATCCAATATGCAGCCAAGAATTAATTCTTTATGACGTTACCTATCTAATAATTCCAAAATCTGTTCTATATTTGAATGTGATTCTGAGTGTGGTATTTTCAGACTGGTTGGGGCGGGGGATCTTGTCTTTTAGTACACCTTGTGATTTTATGTTGCAATCTGGACGCACTCAATCAGAACTGAGTTGAATCAGCTTTTAGTGTGAATATTTATAGTTCTCAGGGCAGGAGTGGGCTCCTGTTTAATGTTTGCTGCAGTCATCCCAAGCTTCAGTTTCCCACAGTGCCCTTGCTTTACCTCTCCTTGACTATAAGCTTACCTGAGTATTCCTCTTCAGTGTCTCTACTTGTTGCTCTTTGGCTGTAACCTGCTGCTATTATGCTGGTTCCCCTTGGTGGGATACTACAATGAGTGAAAGAGAGTGTTCTGAAATCTGACTAAACCCACCATATTTTAGCTGCCTCTGACAGGTGCGGTGAGCTTTACAAGTGTTTCTCGTATAGTTTGTCTTTTCCCTTATCTCCCCTAGCTATGTCATCTGTAGTTACAAGAGACAAAAGGCCAGAGAGGTCTAGGGAGGAAGGATTGTGGTTCCCCCAGGTGTGATAAGCCCCTGGCAAAATCTTTACCACTGGAGTGTATTTGCTGTGAAGACTATGAACATATTTCAGAATGATTACCCACACTGTACCAGAGCTACAGTGGAATATTTCTCTCATAGTGATGACAGGTGACTGTGTTAGGTCCTCCTGTGTTAGATCTCACTCAGGCTCCATCCAGTACCAACCAGATCCAGGCTCCAGCAGCTCCCATTCCTGGTAAACCACTCTCTATGTCTCCTCTGCAGGAGATTGTCTCCAGGTTCAAGTTTTCCCTGAAAACTTATTCTGTAATGAGTCTAAGAAAAAGCATTTAGTTTTCAATTTATTCAGCTTTTCTTTGCCGTAAGGTTAGGAGTAACATCTTCCAAGATCTTCCCAAGTAGATGCTGGAATCAGAGGTCTTTTCAGTGTTAACTTAAACACACAACTTGAATTAAAACGTTCTTGATGAAAAGAAAAGTAGCCAGGTGTGGTAATATATACCTATAATCTCAGCACTGGAGAGGCTGAGAAAGGAGGATTGTTAGTTCAAGATTCTATCTCAGTACACTAAAAAAAGTTAATTCAATCCTAGAGTGTAATGCATGCCTTTAATCCCAGCACTCAGGAGGCAGAGACAGATCTCTGAGTTCAAGGCAAGCCTGGTCTACATATCAAGTCCCTGTTCAACCAGAGCTACAAGGGAGTCTCTAGTCCAATAAACAAAATCTAATTTGGGACTGGAGTGATGGCTCAGTAGTTAAGAGCACTGGCCTCTCTGGCAGAGGATCTGAGTTCAGTTCCAGCCCACCCATGGTAGCTAACAACCATCTGACATCCTCTTCTGGCCTCTGTGGGCAGCATGCAACTAAACACTCACACATATAAAATAAAAAGAAATAAAATATTTTTTAAATTCACAAGAGTTTTCAAAACCGAAGATAATCTAAGCCATAGAAGCATTGCCCTCATAATCTACATTGGAACTTGGATCAGGCACATAAAACCAAGGTGATTAGGTATGGCATTTTAGCACAGAGCATTGCATCCTTAGCCTTCCTTCCTGTAGAGAAACCTGATTTCATCTCTAGCTCATACCTCTTCAAAGACAGTCATTTGTTCCTATAATGATTATGTTTGAAGAAAACTATAATATGACAGATGTAGTGGAAAAACAAGCCATAGCGATTCCTCTTTATTACTAAAGAAAGAATATATAAAATAATTAGGTAGCCACAATCTAGGAACAGTCAATGTTGGGCAAATTTTCTTAAATTTAAATTTTGGGGGCTAGGGATGTAGCTCGGTAGTAGAGTACTTGTACACTAGACTATAGGTTACATCCCTAGCACCACAAAATAAAATAAAAACTGAATAAATGCTGCCTCAGTCATAATTTAAAGTACATTCAGACCCCCTAGGAAATCTCTAGGTACATTTTTCAGATGTATAGATGAAACTACCATTCATGTTCCAATATTTAAGATAAAAGTGTCATGGCCAAGCTGGGCATGGTGGTGAATACCTTTAATCCCAGCACTCAAGAGGCAGAGGCAGGTGGATCTCTTGTGAGATTGAGGCCAACCTGATCTATATAGCAAGATATACAGACAGCTGGGGCTTCAAGGAGACCCTGTCTCAAAATATCTTTAAAAGTGTCATATTCAAATGTGAATGAAGTTTTAAAGCATAGAAAAATAAATTAAATAAAGAATAAGATTTTCTTATTTTATGTGTATGAGTGGTTGCATGTATGTATGTGTACCACATTCATGCAATGCTTGTGGAGGCCAGAAGAGGACATAGGATACCCTGGAATGGGAGTTACAGATGGTTGTTAGCCTACATGTTCAAGTACTGGTAACTGAATCTGGGTCCTCTGTAAGAGGAGCCAGTGTTCTTAACCGCTGAGCCACTTCTCCAGCCCCATGAATGAGATTTATTTTTGCCCATATTATGTTTACAAAATGAGAATACTCAGGAAAGCACAGACAGTAAGGAGAACTCAGAAGTGAGGACTTGAAGGTCAGCTCCATAGTTGACCACTATGATGATGCTTGGGAAAGGCACTTGACTAAGTGTTCTCAGATGAAAATGGGAAAGATAATAGTACCTGTAAATGCTCTAACACAAAGATCTGTGAAAACCTTAAGAAAGTATCCAACAGATGGTGATGATTAGTACATTCTCATGATTGCCAAGCCCAGCATCACTGTGCATGTTAGACACATCCTATATGCTTTAGTTCCATACAGGTGTAACCTACTAATTCACACTGATTGAACAATTGGCTGAATTTGCCTTGTAATTTCTACCCCACCTAATTTCTCTGCCCATCATGTTTATCTAATCTTGTAACCTACCAGATTTCGGGTCCTCTCTTATTATTCTCTATTTTCATTTGTTCATCCACTAAGGCTTGGATTTCAGAGCAGAACTTGAGCTTCGCCAAATTTTGTGGTCAGCAGATTCCTACAGAGAACTTGTGCTTCCCTTTCACCTCTCCTCACCTGGAAAGAACCATCCCACTTGATCCTGTGCTGATGGCTTGGATTTCCTATCCAGTTGGCAAGCCTAAATTGGCAACATTATAATCAAATTTTCTACTGTATATTTTTATTGAATTTGTGTGCACTTGATACAATACATCTTAATCATATTTAGAAACCCCTCCCCTATCTGCACCCTCCATAGCCCACCCACAGGATTTCATACAGTCTATTATATATGTTAAGGCCTATTGAGTCAAGTTTATATCCCCAGATGTCCCTCGGTATGAATTCATCCATGAAGCCTGCTCAGTCCATGTAGCATCATTCATTTAAAGAAGATCAACTCTCCCTCCCCAGCAGTGATCAACTGCCAAAAGTTCCTTAGCTAAAATTGGGGGCTCCTGCCCATTTCCCCAGTTCTATGCTAGGTTTTGTCTGCTTGAGTTTGCATGGGTCTTGTGCATATTGTCACCATTACTGTAAGTTCATATGAGCAAGTTCCCAGAATCCTGGAAGACTCTGTTTCCCTGTGATCATCCACTACCCCTGGCTCTTACACTCTTTCTTCCTCCTCTTCCGCAATGGTCCCTGAGCCCTAAGTGAGTGAGGTTTAATATGAGTCCTATCCAGGAACATGTAGTGTGCAGTCTCTTATTCTCTAGATTTTGGTCAGTTTGGGCTTTCTGTTTATCTCCCTCTGTTGCATGAGGAAGCTTCGCTGATGAGAGTTGAGAGATCCATTAGTATTCTTTCTACCTCTTGTTATATTATGTTCTGTGAACCTTAGGTGTAGAGTTTCATTATAGATGTGTCACTTAGAGCTGAATATCTCACAGACACTTATCCTCTGTTTGACCAGTTGTGGAAGTCTGTAATAGTCTCCATCTATTGCAAAAATAAGCTTCTTTGATGAGTGGTGTCAGGCACACTTGTCTGTAAATACAAGGATGCACGTTTAACATACAGTAAAAAATTACATGTGTCTGGGCATGTGACAGACATAGGGTTTTTCTCTAGGATCTATGACCTCTCCAGCCATGTATAGTTGGCTATGTATTCAGTAGCACACATGAGTTCCCTCCCAATGAATAGGCTTTAAGTCCAAATAGCTATTGATTACCCCAAGATAAAAATGCCACTACTGCACCAATAGAGATAGTTTGCTGTGGCAGTCATTGGTTATTAGGCTTTACAGCTGAGGTTGGATCATTGAGCTAATCAATGTTTTTAAAAGGCAATATGAGTGTATATATGAGACACAGAGATAAAGCGAAAATTTAAATGGCCATCCTTGTATTAGGTACTTTCTTGTTGCTGTGACAAAAATACCAGACAGAAACAACTTAAGGAGGAAAGACTTATTTTGGTTCACAGTTTCAGAGGGTTCAGTCCTGGGTTCTACTAATTCTGGGGAAATGGTGATGCCATGGGAACATGTGAACAGAGATATTCAATTTATAGCAGAGAGAAACAGGAAGGGCCGGAGACACATTACCCAGAAGGCCCTACCCCAGTGACCAGTTCCTTAATCAAGGGCCCACCTCCTAAACTTTCCATCACCCACCAAAACAGAGCCACTTGCTGTGGACCAAGGGTTCAGCACATTAGCCAGTAGGAGACATTCCATATTCAAGCCTTAACAATCCTCTATGACTTAGTGGAAACAAGTTTGACAAGGTGGTACATGCCTGTAATCCCAGCACCTGGGAGGCACAGCAACTCTGAGGACAGCCTGAGCTACCCAGCAAGTTCCAGGCAAGCTTGAGCTCCAAAGCAAGACCCTGTGTTAACAAACAGAAAGAAAAAAGTATAATAATTCAAAATAACTGGGTATGGTGGTGCATGCCTTTAATTCCAGCACTAGGGAGGCAGAGGCAGGCAGATAGATGTGAGATCAAGGACAGCCTGGGTTGGTCTACATAGCAAGTTTCAGCCCATTTGGGACTACATAGTAAGACCCTGATTCAAAAAAAAAATAGCATCAACAAAATATAGAAGTAACATTTTTGTTCAGTACAGCCTTATTTATGATAGTGATAAATTAGAAGCAAACTAAATGTCCTAAAGTATAGGAATTTTTTAATTAACATTTTATTTCCATATCATGGAATGTTATTATTTTTAAAAAATTATAAACACTAAATACCAATTCATAATAATGCTCATGAGTCAAATAAAAAAAGGCCAAGAATGAAGCGATATATTCCTTATAACTGTAATTATGTAAAAATATGGATGTATAGAGAAAGATGTAAGAGAGTACTCAAAAAGGATGGTAACTATGTTGATTAGATTAGAGGTAGTTTTCTGGGTTTTTTTAAACTTCTGCAATATTATTTACTTTGTTTTACAACAAAAGAAGTCCTTTGTAAATATAGTTACAAGTTTAGATTTAGTTTCTAAGATATTTTGTGCTTTCAGTTCAAACAAATTACACTCCAGGTTTAATTTTTTATGCTCACATGATAGTCTGGAAGCAAGTATTTATCTCCTTAGGTCAAATAAAGGAAGCAATTTTGTTTCCTAAGGAAAATTTTGACCTCCACATTGAGAAACATTATACAGCAGTAATACCCTTGTTCCTCTGCAAGCAGGGCATATGCTTTGAATTGCTTTTCACCTCGTGGGGATAGATTTGAGCTGAGCTATTCTCTCTCCTTTCACCTTGCTCTCCATTCAGCTGATGATGAAGTATTTGTGAGGCTAGGGACTGAGATTCTTGGTTTGCCTGGTCAAGCAAAACAAATTGACCTGTTCACTGTACACTCGGAGTCCCTGGCCAAATGCTCCATCCAAACAAGCTAAATTGAGATATAACACTGAGAAGAAATGCTTGGAGGTGACTCTGGGCCACACAAATGAACACATGCACTGATGATGGGATGATGCATTATCAAGAAGACCACCAGAAAACATTGTATATGTGTGTCTTTAATATTGGGTACAAGGAGAAATAAAGAGAATCAGCTGTGTTAATGTGTGCAGTGCAAATAATATACCAATATTCATAAGCTATAAGTATGATGCAGAGAGAGGATGAAAGCATGATCACTCAAGAGGTCACCTTTCACCCTATCATGCCATCTCTTCCCCAGCCTTTTCAGACCTACTGGAAGGACTTTCTATATATGCACTGCCTTCTCTTACTCCCATTGGACAGCACAGCAGAACAGTCTTTACTTCATAGACAGGACCAGTCACAAAAGGACCAGAGTAAAAAGATTCACAGCAACTACACGCAGGCCAGTGATTGTCCTCTAGATTTTGTTCCCCATTTAAAAGCAATGTGCAAGAGGATTCTGTCTCCATCACAGTGAGAAGAGCTCATGGTGGCCACACTGCTTGTGCTGGCTTTTTGTTCTGTGTGGACTTTTCACTAACCCCTGGTGCCGATGCGCATTCCTTCCTCTGTGAAACACTTTCCCTTGCTTACTTTCTCTACTGTGCTGATTTTCCCTCTGGTGTTCAATGTACATAATCTTCCTTCTCTCTTCCTTCTCCCCGTCTTGCTCTTACCTGCTGGCATCCCTTACCCTGCTAGGACTTGTCTGACTACATAATTCTCCTCAGTGTAAGGTTTTGGGTTCGAGAGACGCAGCAGACAGAACGGACAAGAGACTCCGCAGCAAGTTTGGGCATGTCACAGCCAGACCAGCAGCGGATCAGATCATACCATGCCAATAAGTGTCTGCTGCGTCTCTTGAACCCAAAACCTTACACTCAGCAGTACCATTCGTTTCCGTGATTCCAACTCCCATCTACACATTGATAACTTACAAACCTTTAACTCTATGTCAGGCCTCTCTTCCAGCCACCAGACTTTTGTATGGTCAATTTATTAATGTTCCATGGGTACCGTGAACTTGCATCTCCGTAGATCAATTTAGCTTTACAAATCCACTTATTCTTCCACTATGCCTTATCCTCAAGACAGAAACCTAAGCACTGTCTCTGATGTCTTCCTTTCTAATATAATTCATAATATGTTCTCTTGATTCTTCCTCATGACTATCTCTCATGTTAATCACCTCTTTCTCTCCATTGTCCCTGCCATTGTTCAAGCCCGTGTACCCTCCTAACTCCCTAGTGCTGGTCTGCTCTCCTTTCACTCTATCACCTGTATTAGCATCAGAGTAATCCTAACAGTCCTCAAAGTAATTTAGTGATGCTTCGTTACAAGAACCTCAATTAACAAATACAGAAGAAATGACAAGAATAGAAAATCGCCCTGGTTGAGTGTGCTACACATGCCTGTGATCCTAGCATTAAAGAAGCTGAGGCAAGAGGATCATGAGTTCTAGATTAACCTCGGCTATCTAAAACTTTACCTCAAAAAATGTCACATCATACATAGAACATTGTTCCATTTTTTTACATTTATTTATTGGGGGGGGGGTGATCACATGCCATGGCGCATATATGAAGGCCTGAGGACAATTTGTGAGAGTCAGATCTCTCCACCATGCAGGGTCTAGGGATTGAACTTAGATGGTCAGGTTTGGTAGCAAGCACCATTCACTAAGCCATCCCACCAATACCACTATTCCATTTTTAAGTGCACACACACACACAGCCCATGCTCAATTTCCTAATTTTGTTATTAGTAAAATAGAGGATGGAAAGTCTAAGTCTCACGATCCCCAGATCTATTCTTTGGACTCTCGTGCTATGACACATAATAGCTAAATCAAGATAGTCAATTCAGTTTAACCATCAGTTTAATCAAAACTTCTGACAGGGTATAACACCCTATAATAGTGGATGACACAAAAAGAGATCTGAACTCTGATCTCAAATGCAAACACTACATTCAATTTTTCACAAAGGCAAGATGGGAACCTTTATGCACATTTACAAAGTGCACAATCCTGCTCTTCCCAGTCCCATTACAATCCTGTCTAAAACCTAAAGTGAAAATATACATACATCACAGTGAAGGAATTAATGGAGCATTCATGAAACAGCCTGACCCAGCTTTTTAATATATTCACAGAGATTTGACTTTTCTGTGACTAGATGCCAGTGAGCACTCCCTCCTCTGTGAGACACTTCCTCCCTTAGCTTACATCCTCTCTTTATTACTAGTTAGGAAAGGTTGCATTAATATTCAATAGTTAAAATGTGCCACTCTGAAATTTACATAATTTCCCATGGGGGAATAAATTTTCTTGAAAATATTCCCAGTGGGTGAATGACTTTAATAACATGGTGTCTGTGAAGATGGCAAATAAAATGGCTTATAGACTTATGCTTTGACAAACAGTTGAAATGCCTTTTCTTTATAGACAAATGTTAACCCTGTTCATTTGAGTTGATTGAGTCTGCCTCGCTTCTCTGTGTAAGTGTGTTGACAATTCTTTCAGTCCTATTGACTTTTGGGTTCCCTGGTCCTTTCTTGAAAGCTTTATAAGCTAATACTTCAGTAAAGAGAAGAATGAATACAGACAGAAGAAACTAGAGGTAGCTGAAGGTTCTCAAATAAAAGAAATGAAGAGTGTTAAGTGAAAATCTCTATTTCTCAGTCTTGCTCTCTTCTCTCTCTTACTTACAGAGGCAGAGGTAAAGGTTGACTTCCGCTTACTTGTTGTTGTTTTTTAATAGCAAGTCAAAGTATCAGAAAAGAAAACTTCCTCAGTGAGAAAAAGAGCTACTAGAAGCCACAGGAGCAGACAAGCAATTGTAGGAGCCAGAAAGGACTGCAATCCTGTTGAAAGCTTTTCTTCCTAAGGCACTGGAAAGCACTGTGGAGTACTCTGCAATTCAGAGGTAGGACCAGACACAAAATTGCTGGGACAGAGTCAAAGCAATCACACACAAGACTTGGGATTGACTCTCCTCTAGAAATTGTTCACAGTCAGGTGAATAACTCCCTCCTTGAAAGCACCATGTTGGAGGATTCCAACTTGTTAAGGCAGAAGCTACTTGTCTAGTTCCTAGAGTAGAGAAGCAGAGCCTAAATGCTTCTACATAAAAGGATCTGAATCTACATATTTTCCAGTTTGCTTTTAAGGATAGAGTTCAAGAATGCTAGCATGCTAAATACTCAGATACGTTGTCAGAATCTTTGCTGGGCCAAGTCTGTGGTGTTATGGGTGTTGTCTACGGGAGCCCCCATTAAAACATGTATTATAAATGCTGGGACAAATATCCCTCATTAAATAGATGGTAATATAAAACAGTTGCAATAAAGAAGCCCCTGGAACTCTGTACAACACACCAGGAGAGGCACCCAGAATGCAAAGCAGGAGACAGAGCTACAGCAGACTCTGATATTTTTCCCCAGATCTAATTTTAAAAACTTCAGGCAGGCTCACTGCAAGGAGAACTGTAATAAGCACAGATTCATTTATTTTCTGTTGATGAGCTCAGACATGGGAACAGCTGATAAGTTCTTGCTATGTGTTAAAGGGTGCCGGGTATGTAAGTGTAAGTTTCAGCTCCAAATTTCAACACCCAGCCTATCTAATACTGCAATTCTAGGTTGTTGCCATTGCACCAGGTTAAACATGTAGGTGACTCAAGTCTATCCTTACTCTTTGTCTTACTTTGAGAAACTGGAAGGAAATGTATTCCACCTTCCAGAAAATACTGTTCTGTTTGACATCCACTCGAAAAATGAATGCAGGGAGAGATAATAAGGATATTCCTGGAAGAGTGTCAAAAATATTTAATGAAAAAGTCCAGCATGAGCATGCTGAGTGTGCATTTTGAAATCTGGGTAAGCAAAGCTGGCAAGAGCATTTTCCACTGCCTTCTGCTGAGACTCTGCTCAGAAGGCTGCTCCCTGACCCACTAAGAGCAACCCTGTGCAAGGGCCATTTTCAGAAAGCTTTTATTGAATCTCCATTTTGTCCATTCTCGAAACCCTGAAGAAATCACACAAGGGTATGTCATCTATTATGATTCTCTACTCTAGCAGTACAACTTGTTTTGAAAGTCAATAAGCCCATAGACAGGACCAGATACAGAATTTGTATAAGGCCCAGAACAAAACTGAAAATGCTAAATTATTGAGACTCTCAAGGCAGCAAACACAGAGCATTTAACCAAGCACAGAATTCTAAGTAGAGGGCTCCAATTCTGTGCGTATCTCCCCTTCCTACAGAAATGTTATCCACATTTTGTGACAGTGTCATATGCCATACACTGACTAGACTTCTCTCCGTACATTCAGTGTGATCCTCCTGGCCACTTCTTTAAAACATACAATGTGTGTGTATAAGTGGGTGTGTGTCTCAAGAACCCAGAAAATAGCTATATTTTGAAAAGGGAAGTTGAGAATGCTGACCTCTTTACTCTGTCTCACTGAGCTCACTGATGACTGACTGATTGATTGATTGGTTGATTGATTAAATGAGTTATGGACACGAGTGCAGAGGTTCGTGTGTGTGAGTGCGCAGCTGCACAAAGCCACAGCATGTATGACACCTCAGGTGTTAGTCTTTGGGCACTTTCCATCTTTTGTTTGAAACAAGGCCTCTCATTATCCTTAAACTTTGCCATGTAGGCTAGGCTCCATGACCTGTGAGCTTCCAAGGATCCACCTGTCTCTGTCTTCCATCTAACAATTGCTGGGATTACAGACATACACCACCACAGGCTTTTTTAAAAGATATATTCCATTATTTATTTACGTGTACGTGTGTGTGTGTATACATGTACTCAAAGAGGTCAGAAGAAGATACTGGATCCCTAGAGCTGAAGTTACAGACAGCTGTTAGCTGCCTGATGTAGGTGCTGGGAATGCAACCCCCCGTCCTCTAGAAGAGTGGCAAGCACTCTTAACCACTGAGCCATCTCTTCGGCCCTCCATGCTTAACTTTTTACATGGGTTCTGGGGCTCTGACTTTGGGTCTTCATGATTGGGAGGCAAACTCTTTACTGACTGAGCCGTTTCCCCAGAGCTCACTCCCAGTTTTGTTTAGACCTCAGACTCATCAGCCAGAGCACAAGATTTTCACCTTTCATTTTTGCTGTAAGCTATGTGTCAAACATGAAATATTTCCTTATGCATAATAATATCAAAGGCTCACACTTAAAATACAAAAGTAATATTGAAAAATAAAAATGACGAAATGCCAGGGATAATGAAGAGTCTATGGGGAGGTTAGATACAAAAAAGAAAATAGGAACTGTTAAAATAAGCATGTCTCCATAGATATTAATAATCAGCATTCTGTGTGTATGATAAGCCATAATTTCTTTAAACTAATCCTACATACAGCATAACTGACTCAAAAGCACTATAAATAATGTAAGGATTTTTTTGCTTTGTTTTTTGTTTTTAACATTTGATTTTCTTTAAAGCCTGAATTATCAAAAGACATTGAAGATAGTCTCTTGTTTGCAGACTTCGTTTTAATGACCTATCTTACTACATCTCCAGAACGTTGCTTAGAGATATTCTCTAAGGGAAAATAAATACAAAGAAGTAAAAAGCTTGAGGGAAAGGATGTAAAGCAAATGGACATTCAAATTTTTCCAGACATGCTTAGCTCTTAACCCAGTTTGTGATTTTACCATGCTCAGCTGGTGCCACCTATTGGAACAAAATGAAAATCCTGGCCAACAGCAAATCGGCACTGCAGCAGAAACTGAATCAAATGTCACAAAGAAATGAGTCAGCATGTTAGTGGGAAATTCTGGTCTTTGTTCAGTAAACAAAGGAAAGCAGAGCCCAATAAGTCATAAGCTGCAAGAAATTTACTGGAAATGGAAAACATGGTCGATTATGAAGGCTTATTCTACGTCTTAGCCCCGCCTGTTACGAGAAAAACAAAAGAAAGAGAAACTTAACAATTTTACCAGAGAATGGGATGATTATTCAGTCTTTTGTTTCCATTAAAATACTACATTGTGCTTTTCTTCATCAACTGATTTATTTACATTTTAAAATATTTTAGGAACACCAACTTTCTGCCAAGCAACTGGAAGCAACTCTTCAAAGTACATTTGATCTAAATGGAAAACTGCATGCAGGTGCCCATAAAAAATTGAATACAATGTAGAACATGTTACAGTGAATTCAGTTTGGCCTAAAGATGCCTCAGAAGATATTGTAAGTTTGGACTAAAGGTTTCTCGTGGGTAGCAAACTGCAACATAATTTGATGTATAAGCAGCATGTATCTTACCCCAGTAAGAAGCAGCTGAGACCTGGCCAATCACAAGCAGCTGAATTTCAGCTACTCCCAGGCGGCCAGCTATTCAAAGCAGGAAGGCTTCTACAGCTTTCTCCCATCCCACTGTCTTTAGACTTCAGTTCTGTTTCTTGTAGTCATGTCTCTTCATCTGACTGTAAATGTTACCCAGCCATGTGACAGCTCAAGTGGCTCAAAACTTATTCCGGCTGTGGACACTGATTTGTGAACAATATCTTGTTCAGTTAAACTCATTTGGGTTTCATGTTTACGGTTTTATTTTTGACAGTAATATAAAGTGTTGTAAGACTCTTATGGCACTGAAAGAAGGTGTGTGGAGAAGAGGAAGAAGCTACATCCAGGTTGACAGATCAGTACCTAGAAAAGTCTTTGAACATGAGCTAGACTTTGAAGAAGGAGTTGGGCTGGGAAATAACAAAATGGAAAATACAATTTTTGTATAAAGAAAAGCAAACAGTTCAGAAAGCAGATGAGAAATGCATTCAGAGAGTTGCCCTGAAACCAAACCATAAAGCATCTCAGACAGCAAAGTAATAACAAAGCATATGCATGGTGCTTGCGGCTGCTCGGCACCAACCTTCATGGTTCCCTTGGATTGACTCCTGTCATCCTCAAAACAGCCATTAGTGAGTCACCACACTATTTAATGGCTCCACTTGATGGATCCGAAACAGAAGTGCAGCCAAGTTTCATACTTCATCCAACATCACATCACTAAGAAGGTTGGAAGCTTGCTCCTAATCACAACCTAATTTTGCTTCTCAATAATATACGGAATTTTAAATCATCTCCTAGATGAAGAAAAGTGGGACATTTAGTAGCTCGTTTTTTTTTAAGTTAAATAAAAGCTTCTGAAAAAGGCTTTGCTTGTTATAAATAACACAAACCATAAAGCAAAGAGAATATAGGTGCACTTTCCAGAGACACGTGAGGCTATCTTAGTGTTTTATTCTATTTTATCCCAGTATGTGAAATCTCTTAGGGCTTAAAGTAACAGACATACACAGTAACAAGTAAGGAGCACAGAAGGGTTGGGCTGGACAGGCCTGCCGCTCCTCCCTGCTTTCTGTCCTGCAACGGCCCCAGCAGATAGACTATCTACTGAACTCACATGGACTACACCCACTCTCCTAATGTCTGACAACCAGTGTTCTGGTTTTTTTTTTTTTTTTAATTTTTGAATATTTTATCATTTTTATTTTATGTGTATGAGTGTATTGGCTGCATGTATGTAAGTGCACCCGTGTGGTACAATGCCTGTGGAGGTCAGAGAGGGTGTCAGAACCCCCTGGAAGTGGAGTTACGGACAGCTGTTAGCTGCCGATAATCAAACCCAGGTCCTCTGCAAGAGCAGCCAGTGCTCTTAACCATTGGACCATCACTCCAGGCCCATAATGTCGCTTTTATTTCTTCTTCTGACTACATTAGTAATTTTGGATAACATACTAGTGTCCTATTTTTTCTGTCAGCATGACTGGGTTCCTTCTTCCCCCCGCGAAAAGAAAAGAGTGGTGCTGGGCTCCCTTCCATTCACTGTCTGCCTTCACCTTCTGAAACTTCCTTTTCCCTTTTCAGCACTAAGGGCACTGACATTAGCACTGTCTCTGTGGCAACCAAATCAAGACTTCCATTCTTCATATTTAGTTAATTTTAAAAGCTAAAACTCAATAAACATCATTTATATTAACATGACACTATTTTTACCCCACAGTTAAGTACAATGCTGGCATATTTCTTTCTTTAATATCCATTGATGACTCCTGGACCACGAAAAGGAGAATGATCCTTCCCTCAAAGAGAAATAAATGGCTTGTCATAGATTCCATAATATTTTATTTTGCTTCAAATTTGAGTCCTGGTGACTTGTGATTGTCCATGGCTTTATTATAGGTATGGGTTTGAAGGAAGGTATGTTCAGATAAAGGAGCTGGGCTTCCAGGTAGATTATTACAAGAGTGGGGATATGCATAACCCAAAACACTCCTCTTTTTACCTGCCTCACAACTACCACCACTCTCCCTCCTGACGACTGAAACACCAGGGCTGGTGCGACTGTAATAAATTACCACAAGTTTATTAGCTTAATGTAAATTTAGTGTCTTACAGTTCTGGAACCTAAAATGGGGTTAGCCAGGCTGCATTCCTGCTAGTAACAACCTTCTGTGGGACAGGGATAAAATTTCCAGGCTTTTTCTAGCTTCTAGGGCTGATCCTGGTCCCAATATTCCAACTACAGACTCCATCATCACACCTCTTTTTCTGACTCTAACCCTAATGCCTTACTTTTATAAAGATCTTTGTAATGGGGTGGGGATTGTGCTGGATAGCTTCAGTCATCAACTTGTCACACCTGGGAAGAAGCAACCTCAACTGGAAATTTTTTTCTCTATTGGATTGGCCTTTGACGCATCTTCTTGATTGTTGGATGATGGGGAAGGGCTCAGCCCTGGGCAGATGATCCTGTGTTATTTAAGAAAGCAGGCTGTGCTTCAGCTCTTACCTCTGGATTCCCGTCCTGCTTAAGTTCCTGCCTTGGCCTCCCTCAGTATTAGACTCTTACTAGGAAGAGTAAGATGAAATAAACCCTTTCCTCCCCAGCTTGTTTTTGGCCATTATTTTATCACAGCAGTAGAGAAGGCAAACTAGAACAGTATGTGTAACCTTAGGTAGGTAGGGATTTGAAGGGGGTCTAAGGTTGCTAAATTGCATTAGCTCAGAACACTTTACAATGTAACAATTATAAAGTGACCAACATACTTGTCATTTTTACCCACATGAAAGCTCAATCATCTAAAGCTATTATCAAAGAATTGTGTTTGCTGCTTTCTGTATCATTAGGAAAATGATATAATATTTTTTGAAAAGGAGTTTTCACTATGTTGTCCAGGTTAACCTCGAACTCCTGGGCTCAATCTTCCTGCTTCATTCATCCAAGCAGCTGCGATTCCAAGTGCACTGGCTTTAAAATGACACGGTCTTGATAACTAACATATCACAGCACCATACATACAAATAGAGATATATTTTAAAACCCACACCATTTCAGCACTACAATGTTCCGATCATGTAGCACCAAATAACAATTCCAGATGATGTAAAAGCATGCCCACCATTCTAATAAAGCTAAGTACTAAAATAATTTTTATCTGGAAGAAATTTTTGTTTTATCAAAGCCGTTAATGTATTTGATGCTTGTAAATGACATATCAAATGGTATAAAATAAATGCTTTCTGACCATAGGTATTTATGCACTAGAAAGGAGAGCACGGCAAGACATAAAATACAGACAATAAAAACAAAAATAGTGTTGGGTCTCCTGTTTAACAAGAACATTCTGAAACATGGCAGGTGAAGTTCATGAGGGATAGAGACAAAGTAATTCACTCAGGGGAAAAAAGCAATATAATCTATATTTATGGAGTAATGAGATCAGAACCATCTGCTACAAACCAGTAAAAACAACGTCATACACTGCTAAAATGACACACTAATTCAATGATATGGGGCAAGAAACATGACATCAAAGAGCAGATTACAAACAGAATGCATAAAGAAAGGTAGCCTAGACCAGGTTACATATATAATGTACAAGCATGTTGGCTTGCCCTAAGAAAGACAGTTGAAAATGAATAAAAAGAACTAAACTCACAGAAACTCATTGTTCACTGAATCCAATAATATAAATAATAAGACTTATCAATAAGAGGAATACATATTATCACTCAGAAACAGCACATGTTATTTCACATAACCTTCATTGGAGCCCCAAAAGAAAGGTATTCTCATCACCCTCGTGTAGTTTGCTTGGGGTCTTATAATGAAGTGCCACAGACTCATAGCCTTAAACAACAAAAAGTTATTCTCATAGCTCTGGAGGCTGGACATCTAAGATCATGCTCAGTAGGGCTGGTTTCTGGGATGGTTCTTCTTGCTTTGCAGGTAACACTTTCTCTGTGTTTTCTCACACCGTGAGAGGAAGCTCTCGTGAGTTTCCTTTTCTGAAAAGGATACCAGGAGGGGCTGGAAGGATGGCTCAGAGGTTAAGAGCACTTACTGCTCTTACAGAGAACCTGGGTTCAGTTCCCAGCACCCACATGGCAGTTCACAATTGCCTGTAACTCTAATTCCAGGGGATCTGACACCCTCTTCTGACCTCCCAGGTTACCAGGCATGCATGTGATAGACATACATACATGCAGACAAAATACTCATACGCATTTTTCAGCAAATCTATGCTACATCGATAAAATTTTTTTTGAAAAAAAGGTATCAGAGCTGGGCATGGTGACACACACGCAGGAGACAGAAGCAAACAGATCTCTGTGAGGTTGAGGCCAGCCTGTTCTACATAGTGTGTTCCAAGCCAGCTAGTGCTACAGGTAAACTCTGCCACAAAACAAGTAAACAAACTAAAAGAGATACCAGAACCCTCTCCTTATGACAGCACTAGTTTTAATTATATCCTTAAAGACCTCATCTCCCATTGCAGACACATTGTGGGCTAGGGACCTAGTACAGGAATGGAGAATGTATTATCTACTTCATGATGAGAGAATAGAGACCTATCTCCACTCTTTACCCTATTCTGGGCCCTAGAAACCTGATCTGTGGGAATTGCATAGTGTCGATTGCTTCTTGTTTAGAGTGGGGTTCAATTATGGGTTAGTGCAAGCAAATTATCAGAATGTAGGAAGTTTGAATGTTAGTCCCGCTGTTTCCCATTCTGCCTGGCCATGATTTAATGGTGGTCATAGCTTCTTTCCATTAACATCTCTCCTGCACCTGCAGCCCTTGGCCATTCCTCAACCCCTTTCCCTCTAATGTGCCCATTGCTGCTAACTCTAGAGTACTTTACTGTGCTTTACTTTATGACCTAGAATGTAGGCATCATGGGAATTTCCATGTGCATGTGCATAGGAAGTGTGTTCTGCCTACTTGAATAGGGTATTTGATAAACATCAATCAGACCAAATTATTTGTCGTGGTTTCAGGTTTCTTTTTTCTGAGTCTGTGACCACTCGTTCTATCATTTACTGAGAGGGAAGGGTCAACATCTCCAAGTACAACTGGGGTGTGCCTATTTCACCTTTTAGCACTGTCTACTTGTTTACGTGAACCTCTGTTCTGCAATAGGGGTAAACATCATTATGTAATCTTTTACCTATAATTATTTTCCTTGTTCTAAAATTCACTTTGTTAAAAAAATTAATATCCAAACTTTATCTTTCTTTTGATTAGTGTATGATATTTACTTTTCTGTCATCCTATGTGTAACCTATTTTACCATATTGAAAGCAGATTCCTTCTAGATCACAGATAGGTCTTCATTTTCTTTTTTCCTTTTTTAAATTCTATCTAAAGTCTTTCAATGCTCAATTTGTTTCAAATTTTTCATTACATGTATTTATTTAGTGTGGGGGAAAGATGCGTGCCAAGACATAATGTGGCGGTCAGAGAACAACTTGCAAAAGTCAGTTATCTCCTTCCACCATGTGGATTGCAGGGATCTAACTCAGGCCCTAAGGCTTGGAGCAAGATATATATATAGTATATATACTATCTACATTTAGTATAATTATTGATCTTTTGGATTTAGATCACTTTACAACGAAAGCCTTATAATATTGTCAGTTTTGCTTTCAACAGTCACATGTACTTTAAAGACCTTAAGAGAACACAATCGTCTGCTCTGTCTAGTCAGTTATGTGCCATGACTGCAGTTCTCCTTCATTCCTGAAGTTGCATGTTTCTCTCTGGTATTATTCCCCCCTCATCCTGAAGGAATTTCTCCAGCATATCTCTGGAGCAGTAAATTCCTTTAGCATTTCTTTCTCTGGAGATGTTTTTGTTTCATCTAAACTCTTGGGTGTTCTTCCTGGAAAGTATCCTGTCCTCAAAGCAATACACAGGGATGGATATGAAGGCCCTCATCTTGGTTTCTCTTCTGTTCCTATAAAAAATACCTGAATGTAGGGGCTGGAAAGATGACTCAGCAGTTAAAAGCTCTGGCTGTTGTTGCAGAGGACCTGGGATTGGTTCCCAGCACCCACATGAAGGCCAACAACCATCCATAACTCCAATTCTAAGGAGTCTAACACTCTCTTCTGATCTCCATGTGCACTGCACAACATAGGTGTACTTACATATATATAGACAATATACACATAAAACAAAAATAATAAAGTATTTTTAAAGAGACCTGAAGCTAAGTAAGTTACAAAAATCTGGAGATTTATTTAGCCCATGGTTCTGGAGGTTGGAAAGTTTAAAACCAAGTAGCTGCATCTGGCCAATAGCCACATGCTGTCATGTCTTATTACGGAAGTGGAAAGCAAGTGGACATGTAAAAGCATCCAACTATGTAGACTGGCCTTCCTTTATAAGAACTGCTCTCACAGGAATCTGGTCTCCCAATCTAATCCATTCCTTTGAAAAGAGGATTAGTCCTTTTGGAGGTGGTTACCCCCATTACACAATTATTTGTCACTCAGCCCACCCCTTAAATCTCCCAGTGTTGTTCAAAGTACATAGTTCAAGCTTCTGGCATATGGACCTTTGGATCACAAACCATGTCCAAACCATAAGCACTTTCATTCTCTTCTTCGTACAGGGACCCCCTTTCTTGGGTCTCTAGCTGCAGAGAAGGAGGCTGTGCTTTTAAAGCTGGCTGTTACTTCCACTCTACATATGTGGAAATTAGCACACCCTCAAAGCAAAGTCACAAGAGCAAAGAAGAAAAAAATTCCATAAACTCAATCCCTTTGTAGTCACTGAGTTTTGACTTTTCTCCACATGCAGTGTTCACCTTATGGATTCCTCAGGTCATTGCTTTTTGTGCTCTGTCTGTCCAGGATTTTCAACAGCGATGAGGAGAAGCAATGGGCTGAAGGGGGCTTACTCTACCTTGCCCAATTCAGGCAATAGGACCATCCTTTTTGATTTACTTAGTCCATCTCACATATTAGCCACATAAAATCTCATTAAATTCTCTTCTATTAATTATCCCTGTGTGTGTGGGTCTCCATCTCTAGCACAGCTGTTGTGCTCCAGCTGTCCCAGAGAATGGAGGACGATCGAACATGGCCTCAGGTGGCTCAGAGTTCGATGGGAGGAGCTCCTGGGATACTGCATCCGTGGGCAGCTCAGTTATTAAAACCAAGTCAGGGATTTATATAGGGAGGCCCTTCTGGCTGTTACAGAAGGCAGGAAAGTTAAAGGTGGGGTCTTTAGGTAAAGGTGGGAAGGATGTAGGGCTAACATGGAAATTAGGAATGAGGAAACAAAACCCAAAAGCCTGTTTCTGGTCTGGGGTGATCTTTGTGGTGGAAAAGAAGATTCGTATCTACAGTGGCTTCTTGGGGCCAGGTTATCGCATCAGGCAGAGCATGCCAGACTCCTACCATCCCTTCAGGGTATCTGGGGTTGCTTGGCTTTGCTCAATCTCTTTACCCCCACATATTCCCTTTGAATATGTCATATATGGTCTGTCTGGACATTGGGAAATATAGCTATAATAGGTTATAGAAGCAGTATTTGAACTTCAGTCAGCCTGCCTAATTCTATTGTTTTGATCTCATGACTTCTCATAGTTGTAATGATCTTCCATATCATTTGGTGTAATTCTTCAGGCTTTGTTTATATTCTTGCTTTGAAAAAAAAATGGAAACTGACCACTTAGGTAAGTACAAAAACAAATGTTTTTTCTTAAACTGGAGTCATCAGTGTTAGTTTTGGAATACCAGCCAAATGGGAGGGTGGGAGACGTAGCTTATTCCATCTTGAAAAGCTTAAAATTATCTGATAATTTGTAGGTTAGAGTCAGTATCTAAGGGCATCAGTTATACTGGAATTCAAAGCCTTCTCCCCTCTTCCCAGACTCACTGGGCTTAGAAACATTTACTTTAAACAGAAGGGGAAGGACGTCCTGTTCTCTATCCCTCCACTCTGCCCATGGACAGTGCAGCTGCATGCTGGTGATGCCTTCAGCAGGATCCAGAGTATTCCAGGCTCCGTTTTCCTTCCATGGCTGGCATGACTTAACTTTTGAGGCTGGCAGCCTCCTACCCAAGCAGAGTCAGATGCTGGCTCTATCACTGCATTAGTTATTTTTGTTGCTGTGATAGAACACCATAACTAAAAGAGACTTATGGAAAAATAAGTTTATTTCGGTTTACAGTTCCAAAGGAAAAATTTTAAATGGGAGGTATGTCAGGAGGTGACCAGGGTAGAAAACAGAGATGACATCTCCATCTACATGCAGAAAGCAGTGAGAGTGAACTCCCAGATGGCCAGGCTATAAAAAGCTCAAAGCCTGCCCCCAGTGACATACTTCCTCCCGCAAGGGTCCATCTCCTAAAGGTTGCATAATCTCCCCAGACAACACGACCAACTGGGGATGAAGTGTTCAAATGACTGAGCCTATGGGGGTCATTTCTCATTCAAACCACCACAGTTATTTAGCACACTAAATTGTCTAATGAGATACCCATGTGACCATCTTACCCATATATACTCCTAATGTCATCCTTGTTATTGTTCCTGGGATGTCTGGACAGGTAAGGAGTTAAGAGAATTGGGAGAGGAGGCAGATTCTCAGCCAGGCAGCTTACAACTTTCAAAGGCTAATGTTTCAGCAAGTAATCTTTAAATTGCTTAAAAATGAACCAGAAGAGTAGCCGAGATCTTAAACTGATCACAAAGCTAAAGGGTAAACTTGTGACAATAAATATCATTAGCTACACCTTCCAGAACAAAGCTAACAAAACCTAAAAGTAAACTCACAGTAAGAAACCGTAAGCTGTCTCCTATCTATAACAGCCATCCTATGCTGGAGATGGTAGAATCCCTCTGCTAGCTTAATTCCAGCCTCCAACACTTTTTGCTTATACAGTTACACTCAGTTTTTTATGGGTCTATTACACTGAACCTCTCCCCCACCCACACTGCCACAAGAGCTATCTTCCCTGTAATGTAAGCAAATTCGTCCTCTGCTTTGAAATATTTGGTAAGCCCCACTCTTGAGCAAAGAAAATAATCAAAATTTCTGCTTCCTATACAAAGAGTAAGTTTTAATAGGACTCTTCAAGGAATCTTGAGGCCTGGACTTGTAGATTTTGCTTATTCAGGAACTATGCTGTAAACCCCTTCTCTGCTGAGGACAAAAGCTGTAAGAAAAAGATTATCAGGTAAAGGAACTAAACAGAGGTCCTGTTGGTTAGCTAATCAAATTGGGCAAAGATCTAAAGTAAGATTAAATTGCTCGTGTTCAATCTATTCAGTGTCCTCAGTGACAGCTTTCTCTTGAGTTTCCCTGTCATTTGCAAGAGATAAGAACTCCTTTGCTGGTCAAACTGTTTTATTACCCAAATAAAGAATAGATCATTATGTTTGTCAAGATTTACCTGGTTAGATGATCATAAATCACAATTAAAAATTACTTAGAAGATAATAAAGGTCCATAAATTTTACATGTTGTGAATTATCTTATTTAACGTAGCAAACCTCTAAGGCTTTACCTTTTTCTTCCTAGTACGTATCACAATCTAACACTGTATTTCTGTACTGTCTGCTCTACCAGAAAGTAAATGTCATAAGGGCAAAGTTAAAACAGGAGTACCACATATTTTAATTATTACCCATCCCTACCACAGTGGTTGATTCAAAGTAACCCTCTAGTAAGCATTTGTTTAACAAATAATAGAGCCAGAGTGAAAAACTTAAACGGGGGGGGGGGGGGACGGACTCCCTCCTTTATCCTTTATACCGAAAAACGGCTTTTAGGCTCTTATGTAACAAATTACTCTCCAAGGAAGCATTTTAATGATGCTCACAAAAACCCTTGGGTAAGGGGCAGAGCAGTTTATACATGTACTATCACACAGGTACTGACTGAAGCTTCAAAAGAATACCATAGACAGGTCACAAGAAATGAGAAAAGAAAAGAAAAAAAAAAAAAAAAACTAGTAAAATACCTCTAGGTTTCACCAGCCTTTAAAAGCAAACCGTTCCGGTTTGGCTTTGCTCAAAATTCTCATATTTGGTAAAACTGTTTTCATGGCAGTCAGAAAGGAATAGTTTCAATCGTGACACTGTTGTCCCGAATCTTTCTTTTTCTTTTTCTTTTTTTTTCTTTTTGAGACAGGGTTCCCTATAGCCCGAGCTGGCCTGGACGTTACTATGTAGACCAGGCTGGTCTCGAACTCAACAGAGATCCGCCTGCCTCTACTCCCGCCCCCCACCACGAGTGCTGGGACTAAAGGCGTGCGCCGCCACGCAGAGCTCTGGCTTTTTAACGTGAGTCTCTCGAGGGTGAAAAGATGAAAACAAAGCGGCCAGCCCCTCTGCCCAGAGCTAAGACGGCTGACATAGTCTCCCAGCCCTCACCCAAAATGGACGCTAACTGTGACGTTTCCGACCGCAAACCTCCCCTGGTCCCGCCCCCGAAAGGCCAGCGCCCGCCCTTCCGTCAGAAGCCTGCTTCTGTTTGGTTGTCCGTACTATTTACCTTCTATCCGGATGCTGCGTCACGCGGTGACCCAGCCTGCTGTGGTGAGCAGCCTGCTGTGGTGAGAAGCGGACAGAGGGAGGTCGCGCGTTCGGGGTTTCGCGGGCAGGCCCCGACGGGAGCCGCGTGGCGGAGGGGCCCGGAGCTGAGGTACGTCCTTCCGGGCAGTTGAGAACCCCGTCCTGCTGCCGCGGGTGGCGCAGGGGCCGCGGGGTCCCGAGAGGCCGGCTGTGAGGCGGGTGGAAGCGCGCCCTCGCCCTTCGAGCGGGGAGGTGCTGAGTCGCGCGGTCGCGGTTCCGCGTCGCCCCAGCTAACCCGGGGAGGGCGGTGCGAGGCCCGGGCGGCTGGAAGCTCACTGCCGGGCTCTCATCCAGGCCGGTGGGCCGGGCGAAGTTCCAGGCGCCCGACAGAGTGCCCACGGAAGCACTGCGGAGGGTGGGCGGAAGCTGGTTCGGAGATAGCCGGGGTACCGGTTTCAGACATCCGGCACCCGCGCTTCCAGAGCGTGGCGGATAATCCCCTTGCGCCGTTCCGCGATCCGGGCCGCTCTGACCTGCACATCCGGAGTCGGTAGGCTGAAGGCTGGGAAATCTACTAGTTGAGATGATGTAATGGCGTGAAAGGTCAGATGCCCAGGGTTATATGCGTTTCATAGTTCTGGGGAAGGACACTCGGGTGTTTTAATGCAAGAGTGCTTAGCTTAGTGGGAGTGCTAACTAAAATTCACTTCTGGTCCCAATCCTGAAAGTCCACATTTTAAGTTAAATCTTGGGTGATGTCAAAGTTCCAGGACACTGTCGTCAAAATGCCGTTTGGATCCAGTTTCCTTTCATATTACAAATGAAGATGATAAAATCAGGAGGTAGTCACTTCCTAAAAATTCACCACAAATCCTTGACACAGATGTGCTTTTAACATTACAGAAAGACAATCACCTGTTTTATCTGATACCATCTTCCTGGAGCTGAGACAATTCAGTTTTTAATATGCTTTTCTACTGGGGACACCACTGAAAGAATCTAACATTAGAGAAACTTGATTGGACAGTTGTGTTTACTTAGATTGAATGTCCTTTATGTAGTTATGGAATAAGTTAACTTTAATGTCTTTGTCTTATCTTGAAGTAATATTTGACCTTTTTCCTTGCCTTGTTTCATATCTACTGATGTTGTTCAACCTTGAATATTTGTTCATCTTTTCATTGGCTCACATTTTTCCTGTGTTCAAACACTACACAGAACTAAGTTTTCTTAGTAAATGATGCATAAATCTTAAGTCAAAACAATAATTGTAAAAGCTATCAGACCCAGTAATTGTATAACATGTAATTGTGTTACATGTAACTCTGTCCCAAACTGGGTCCTATAGAATGGGTTTCATGAATTAGAAGTTCAAACCAGAATTCAACATTTTGAAAATAAAAGACATCACTCTAGTTTTTTCTACTGAAACTTAATTTGTTTCTTCTAGTCTCCAGCTACTCTGTTCCTTGTCCTTAATTAATTAGTGGGTTTGGTTTTTCAGTTTGCCTGTTTGTTTTTTTCTTTCTAACCAGCGTTTCAGATCTGCTTAGTAAATCCGGTACATCACCATGCTGGCTGCAAGGCTTGTGTGCCTCCGGACTCTACCTTCTAGGGTTTTCCACCCCACTTTCACCAAGGCCTCCCCAGTTGTAAAGAATTCCATCACGAAGAATCAATGGCTCTTAACACCCAGCAGGGTAAGGATAATTGGAAAGATTTTATATTGTATCCACTTCTGCCCAGTTTGATTTTTGCTTTTAGGGGGGGTTGTTGTTTTTTGTTTTTTTTTGTTCTTTTTGTGGGGGTGGGGGATTACATTCTGGGTTTTTCTGGTTAAGAGTGGCAGAGTTTGCTGCCTGAAATAGTGGTTTTCTAAAACAATTAGCAGTACTGAAAAGTCTCCAGTGAGCTTTCTCCCTGTCAGTTTTGTATCAGTCTGATCCTTCCTTATCACAAATGAGAGAGTTCCTATAACCTTAACTTACAGCTCTTAGGCTTTCTCACTCAGAAAATTGAGAGTGAACGTTGAGGAATTGAGAGTCACATGCTAACAACAAAAAGATTGGGCATGGGTCCCATAGATATTTTCTCTTGGCCAACAGAGTTACTAAGGATACTGTTTCAGCTTTTTCTTTAAAGAAGGAGAAAAACTTGTCAGGTAGAGAGAAAGACTCATTTCCTTTGGCAGCAAACATCCTTTTCTTTTGAGACTATTAGAGTATTACTCCGTAGGAAAGATAAGCTTCCAACTGGAGATTCTCCTGCCTCGTGCTCCCAAGTGCTGAGATCACAGGCATATACCATCACGGCCAACTAACATTTGTCTTCTAGTTTTTAAAGTATAATGTAATTAAAGAGAATATACAGTAGCCAGAAGGAGACAGCGTAACTGTTCTACCACTGAAAATGAGCCAAAACCAAGGCAGTAGCCATGTCTTTCTTTCGCTTCATGTTCGAGAGACCTTGAGTTTGTTTTAAGGTCTATAGACTTATAGACTTTTAAGAAGTCTATAAAGGCTGGGGATGCAGCTCAGACATGCTGTTTGTCTAGATAGTAAATGTCTTTGTTGTATTTATCAGGAATATGCCACCAAGACAAGAATTGGGATCCGCCGAGGGAAAACTGTCCAAGATCTGAAAGAGGCAGCTTTGGAGCCATCAGTGGAAAAAGTATTTAAAAGTAGGTGAAAGTCTTCAGTGTTTAAACTGGTCTGGCAGTACATGAGGGGTGGGTTGTTTGAGACAGGATCTCACTGCATCCCTGGCTGGCCTGCAACTCCAGGCTGTCCTCGAACTCACAGACATCCACCTTTCTCTCCCTTCCAAATAGTAGCACTGAACATATGTGCCATAATACCTGACCCATGGATACGTAAACTGTTCCCTTTAAAAAATGTATCCAAACGTGTGTATTTGCATATTTCTGGAATAAAAGCCACATTTTTATTCTCAGAGGTCTGATAACCCAAAAAAAGATTACTACTTTCCACTGGCTTTAGTGGTTTGACCTTTTTTACTTTGTTTTGAGACAGGGTCTCCCTGTAGCCCCAGTTGGCTTAGAACTCCCTTTGTAGACCAGTCTGGCCTTGATCTCAGATATCTGCCTTCCTCTGCCTCCTGAGTACTGGGATTTAAAGGTGTTCTTCAGTCTGCCAAGGGCATTATCTTAAGTCATTTTGATTCATAGTCTGGTTTTTAACATTTGCGGATTCTGAAACCAGACTGTTAATCTTCCCATTGCTCTCTAAAAAAAAACATCAGGGAGCTGGAAGGATGACTCAGCAGTTAAGAGCACTGACTGTTCTTGCAGAGGACCCAGGATCAATTCCCCGCACTTCATGGTGGCTAACAGCTGTCTGTAACTCTGGTTCCAGGGGATCCAACCAACTACCGCCTTCTGACCTCAACTGGCACTGCACAAAATGGGTGCACTTATCTGCACAAAATAAAAATAAATAAAAATTTTTTGAAAAAAATCACTATTCCTTAATAGCCTTGGGAAATGTCAGTGTATTGCAGTGGAAGAGAGTCCTAATCAGCATCACCTAGAGCACTTCTTTTTGATTAGGGGGTAGACCACACAGAACAAATCATGAATTTCCCAGTAATATTCTTAGTGAACAAATTTGATTGAAGGGAGTAAAATGTTCTTAATGAGTACCTACCTCTAGAATACATTGTCAGTGCCCTTAAGCAAGCATATCCTGTCCCTTATCTGGTGCATAAACTTGATTGTAGTTCTCTGTATCTTAACTCACATAAAGCTTCTTCTTTGTTAATACCACTTCAGGCACAGTATGGAATGACTCTTGACATTTCTCCTTTTTATTTTTATTCATTTGCTTTGAGATACAGTCTTTCTCTGTAGCTCAGGCTAGTCTCAGATATTGTACATCAGTCTCCCAAGTGCTAGCATTACATAGCTGTATCCCGCCCTGCCAGGCTAGTCGTTTATTTTTTGTAATTATTATACCTGTGTCCTTTTCTACTGGTCTAATGTTGAAGACATCTCAGTGTTCGCCCTGTGACTCATTATTGCCAGCATAAAACGTGCTGATTCTAACTTGAGTTTCCTGTGTTGTGCAGTTGATCAGATGGGAAGGTGGTTTGTTGCTGGAGGAGCTGCTGCTGGTCTTGGAGCGATGTGCTACTATGGCTTGGGAATGTCTAATGAGATTGGAGCTATTGAGAAGGCTGTGTAAGTAGATTGTTCCCAAACAACTCCAGAACCCTTTCCAGGTGGGGGTTTAGTTTGGTTTTTTCCACTCCTGAGTTTGTTGTCACTTTTGGAATGTCTTGTCTGGTCTTCATTTGTAAATACGTATGAAACTACAGAATGTCTTGTCTCCACAGTATAGATTTATTCCAGCCTAATAGATATCTTTTACCAAGGTGGTGTACCAAGCAAGAGGAAGATCTGTAGCTTTTTACATGTTCCAAATGCTTTTGCTTTGTCACTTAATCTTTATAACAATTCCAAGATGTGCATAATTATTTCCATGACAAATGAAGTAAGATTGAGATTATCTCAAGGTCACATAGCTAATGAATGATTTAATCAGAATTAATACCCAGTGTTTTGTAAACCAGCCCTTTCGTGTTTCTTACAGAATTTGGCCTCAGTATGTGAAGGATAGAATTCATTCTACTTACATGTACTTAGCAGGAAGTATTGGTTTAACAGCTTTGTCTGCCGTAGCAGTAACCAGAACTCCTGCTCTCATGAACTTCATGATGAGAGGCTCTTGGGTGGTAAGTCAGCTACTTGGCTATTTTTGTTGGGGAGTTGGTACTGGGGAAGGGGTGTTTGTTTCCTTTTTGTGTAAAGATCAAAAGATTTACTAAAGTAGGGCAGGGAATATACCTCAGTGGTAAAGAAATTGCCTATTGTGTGTTGAGCCCTAGATTTAGTCCCTGATAATGAGAAGAAAAAAGATTTGATGAACTATATTGGGGAGAAGGGAGAGGAGATTTAATGGAAGAATACTGTCTTCTTTGTCAAATACCTATTTGAATAGGACCAGAGGAGTTAGAAATGAAATTTTAGGACCAACCTTCCTATGTAGCAGCAAATAGCAAACAACCTCTATTTTGTACATTTCCTAGAAAATAGATGCAAAACTACCTTGCGGATCAGTTAAAAATGCCTGCCCCAGAGCCAAAGAGTGCTATGCTGTCTCTGTTCCGATTATTCCTCAGCTTCTTTATATAAGGTTTTCTGTTCAATGACTATTTCTCTTTTTTTGTATATTATTAATGAATTTTTTGTGTATTTCATATACACATCTGTATCATTTTTATGCCTCCTTTCCCATCAGCATCCTTCCATAGCTACACACACACACACACACACACACACACACACACACACACACACACACACACACACACCACACACGCATGCGCGCATGCTGGAATTTGCATTCTGTCATTTATGTTGAGGCCTGTCAAGTCAAGTTCTCTCAGTGCTAGTTCTTACACTGTGGTCTAGTCAGCCTATCTAGAATCCCTCAAAGATCAGCTCTTCCTTGCCCTGCAGTAATCAGCTGCCAATAGTTCTTCAGCTAAGATTGGAACCTGCTGCCCATTTCCACAGTTCTATACTGGGCTTTTTTCTACTTGTGTTTGCATGGATCTTATGCATGCTGTCACCATTGCTGTAGATTCATATGAGCAAGATCCTGGAATCTGTAGAACTGTTCTGTATGGCCATACACCTCCTCCCTGCCTCTTAGAGTCTCTCCCCCAAACTCCCTTTTGTAATGGTACCTGAACCCTGGGTGGATAATGTTTAATATAGGAGTGCTCTCCAAGGATCCACACTCTGCTATGCCCATTTGTGGCACTTTTTGTTCATTGCCCTCTATTACACGAGGGAGCTTTGTTGATGAGAGTTGAGAAATGCATAAATATTCTCTTGATCCCTTGTTCTCCTGTGTTCCATAAGCCTTAGATATAGAAATTCCATTGTAGATGTGTCACTTAGGCTTGAGTAATTCACCGTCTCTGTGAATTACAGAGAAATTATAGAAGACTGTATAATCTCCATCTGTTAAAAATGAAGTTTCCTTGATGAGTGGGGACTGGCATACTTGTCTGTAAATATTAAGGATCCATATTTATCACATAGTAAGAAATTAACATTTGTCTAGGGATGTGACAGCCTTGGGATTTTCTCTAAGATCTCTGACCTCTCCAACCTTGTATATTTGTCTGTGTTTACAGTACCACACATGAGTTCTTCCCATCATAAACTATTTTTTGAACATTTGTTTATTTTGCTAGCTGGCACAGTGTGATTTCAGGTGTGGGTCCTTTTTTCCTGCACAGTATGGGAAGTGTATTAAGATGTAGAAATTGCAATGTTGGCTTAAAGAAGAACAGTCCTGTGTTTGTAGCTAACATGTTTTATTTCAGAGAGGACATGTTCAGTCCAGTTTTACCAAACAGCTAGGAAAACCTGATTCCAATTCCAGAACTGGCTAACAACCCCATTAGAGTGGCATTTCATGTGTTTGAAGTCAAAAGTGTAAGAAAGACATGGTTAGCTTTAAAAGGATGTTTGAGTTTTCAGCCCAGGATTAAGTACCTTCAGAGACCAGTGAAGAGACTGGAATGGCAAAAAAAAAAAAAAAAATGTGATTTCTCTTTGAGAGAACCTGGGTTCAATAACCAGCACCCATGTGGTAGCTAACAACCATCCATAACTCCAGTTCTAGGGGATCTAATGCCCTCTCCTGGTCTCTGTGGGCATTGCCTGACCTGAGTGTGCTTAACATACATGAAGGTAATGCACTTATACACATAAAATAAAAATAATAAATAAAAAATGTTTAAGAATGAATGTGGAAGAGACACAAAGGAGGTAGTCCAGTTGTGCCTCTGTGTGGTCTGAAATGACAGATCATAACGTGAACCACAACAGTGAGTATGAGACTGAAGAGCAGAGGGACGAGAAAGCCATTTACAACTCCTGACAAGTCAGTGGTTGTTTCCACTACACTGTGCTTTCTCAGAGGAGAATCTTAAAAGATGCTTATTGTAATGAAACAAGCATGGCAGAGTCCTGAAAGATTCATGTGTACATAAAATTAGATCCCAAAACTGCAAAGAAGTTTTATAATAAGGACATGTCCTCAGTGCCACAAAAGATTACTCTCCTCTAAGAAAAGTAGTTGGTGTTGGGCATGGTGGTAAGCACCTTTAATCCCAACATGTCAGAGGCCGAAGCAGGTAAATCAGTTTGAGATGGAGGCCAGCATGGTCTGCATGATGAGTTCCAGGCCAGCTGGAGCTACAGGGAAACCCTTTCAAAAAATGAAAGAAATGAAAAATTGTTGGGAAAGACAGACAGATGCTATGATGCTACAGAAATGAAAATGGAGCTTTTTGGGATGGTACAGATGATAGACAGAAAGGCAGAGTTCATCCCAGGTGTTTCAGAACAGGAGAAACATCTGTCGCTTCCTCTGGGCAAAGCATGTACTAGAAAAAGCTTCTGAGACAAGCCTAGTAAGTCAGGTAGCAAGGAGGGTTGTTATTGTTATCTTTTTATCTTGTGTGTATGACATATAAATGTGGGTATTTATGACATGTGGAGTTGATTCTCTTGTCCCACTTTCACGTGGATTCTGAGAATCACACTCAGGTCCTCAGGCTTGTATCTCAATGGAAAACAAATTGGTTTTAGGAATAGTTGGCCAAAGAATATCTGCTGCCTGGTCCTAAGGCTGCAGAGGTCTCTGCCTTGGATTATTATTATTTCTTCTTCTTCTTCCTCCTCCTCCTCCTCCTCCTCCTCCTCCTCCTTTTGTCTTTTGAGACAGGGTCTCCCTGTAGCCCCAGCTGGGCGGGAACTCACCGTGTAGACCAGACTGGCCTGGATTTCACAGAGATCTGCCTGCTTCTGCCTCCCAAGTACTGGGATTAAAGGCGTGTACTAGCACACCCAGCAGTCTTCTTGAGTATTATCACTGCTTTCCATTGTGTACATCTCTGTTTTCAAACCCAGAGTATTTAAATATCACAACCATGGAAACCGAAGGTCAGCAAAGAAAAGGATGCAGACCAGGTCAACACGACCCTGGACACAGAAGTGTGGGTCTTATCAAGCTCTTTCCGTGTGTTGGAAGTAATGTTTACCATCTGTTTTTTAGGGTTTTGTTAGAAAATGAGGAATTCAGGGCCATATATACTTTTAAAAAAATTAGATCATGACTAATTTTAAAGAAAATTGTTTCTGGGTTGAATCAAAGTTTGTATTTTAAGCAAGAATAATTATGTTAGGCTTTCTCCCATGACTTGGCTTCACCTCTGTCTGGCAAGAATAAAATTACTAAAAGAAGAAATGTTCTACACCTTTGAAGCAGTAGAGGGCACTCTAGCTGATGTAGCCAAAACTGGCTTGATCCCAGTGCCTTAAATGTACTGGAAACACAATTCAGTTTATTATCTTTCCATCTTTTCTAAACTGGGGTTTTAGAAGTGAATTGTTACTTGGATCTTGTAAGTTTCTACGTTAAGGATCTGTTTTTCTTAATGTGCATCTTTCAGACAATTGGTGCAACCTTTGCAGCCATGATTGGAGCTGGGATGCTGGTCCAGTCAATACCTTATGAGCAGAGCCCAGGCCCAAAGCATCTTGCTTGGATGCTTCATTCTGGTATGTTTTGTTTTAAATTGTTACCAGCCTTGAATGTTACATACTTTACTGTTGTTCTTCTTTTGGTTTGATTTATTTTGATCATTTTTTAGACAGGGTCTGTCTTAACTATGTATCCCAGGCTTGCAAATGATTTGTGAGTCCTCACATTTAGAAAACAGTTGTATGCAGTCATTGCTGGTGCATTAGTACCAGACCTGTGCTTTGAAGGACTGATACTAAGATTGAACATACTTGGTATTGAAACCATGTCTTAAAACAGACTAGTACATATAGAGATTTACTTTGGGTGCTTTGTCCCAATACCAGGAAGATTTATGGTGTGACATTTCTTACTTGAAAGTTGCTTTGCCTGGTATTTGTAGAAAAGAAAGAAAGAAAGAAAGAAAGAAAGAGAGAGAGAGAGAGAGAGAGAGAGAAAGAAGAAGGAAGGAAGGAGGGAGGGAGGAAGGAAGGAAGGAAGGAAGGAAGGAAGGAAGGAAGGAAGGAAGGAAGGAAGGAGGGAAGGAAGGAAGGAAGGAAGGAAGGAAAACTAACTCTTGAGGGTAGAAAAAGTTTAAAACTTTTCCTGCCAATTACAAAACTGATGGAGGAATCTTACTAGAAATGTCATATGTCAAGAATTTTACTCAGTGTTCTGCCTAGAACAAAATGAATTTTGCGTCATGAAATCCAGTGTGCCTTGTTACTTGCTATAGAAATGTTAGTCCTGAACAAGAGACACTAGTATTAAAGGTCAAGATGTGCTGTGATTGTGCTGTAAGGTGAACTGTTAAAAGAGCCAAGAGCCCAGCAAGGTGGCTCAGTACTAGGTAAAGGTGTTTGTACTATCCTTGTGACCTGTAAGGGTAGAAGAAAATTGATTCTGCAAAGTTTTCATCTGATCCTTCCCCCTGACACACACATACACACAGACACACACACACACAATTAAAAATGAGAAGAGCCATATCTTGTGGCACAGAGGCCTATAATCTCAGCTACCCAGGGAGCTGAGACAGAAGGATTAGAAGTTTAAAGCCAATGTAGATTACAAAATAAGTTCAAGGCCAGTCTAGGTAACATCCTGAGACCCTATTTCAAAATAGAAAACCGGCTGGTTTTAAGTGGCAGAAGGTTTGTCTACCATCCTGCATAATCCCCTGGGTTGATCTCTAGTATCATGAAAAAAGGGGATGGGGGCCTTTATATTTATTTCTGTCGTATCTGGCAACTGAAGTTACTTTTTATAAGCTATGATAGCATTCTCTATTACCAATGTCTGTCCCAGAACCTCCTACATCTTCAGATTACCATAGTACGCTTTTCCTGTCTTTTTGCTTTCTTCCCCTTTGACAGTGGTAGGTTTGACCATTATTAGCTATTTGGTTTTGTATCAGTTCTCTCTTGTATAATTGTAAAAACTAATGTTGGTCTCAGAACCAAATACTGAGCTATATAGAATTTACAGAGTCACTAAAAATTTGGGTTAGTATTTGTGTTCCGATTTTAGCAGTCGTGTTAATATGACAGAATTTGAATAGTCAGAGGTTTTGGTTGTATAGCTTGGATAGTCGGATGGGTAGTACTATCTAAAGATAAAACTGACTGTACATTGTTTAACATAAGTAGTATGTTGGGATAGCCTTCACTGTGGCACCTTTGTTTATTTAGTACATATTTAACAAGTGCTTCCTCTTTCCCCAGGTGTGATGGGTGCAGTGGTGGCTCCTCTGACGATCTTAGGGGGACCTCTTCTCCTCAGGGCTGCATGGTACACTGCTGGCATTGTGGGAGGCCTCTCTACAGTAGCCATGTGTGCACCCAGTGAGAAGTTTCTGAACATGGGAGCGCCCCTGGGAGTGGGCTTAGGTCTTGTCTTTGTGTCCTCACTGGGTAAGCCGCTGTGCTCTTCACTTAGTTCTGCATTCTCCTGTACTCACCTAAATCAGTAAGGGGCATATTTAAAGTTGTCTGAAAAAAACACTTGCTAATTTGAGTGAGTTTTATAATTTGGCCTCATAAAAAAATTGGCATTTGGTTAACTGATTTTTTTATATTTTATTTATTATTATGTGTATTTTATGCATATAAGAGTATGTCAGTGCACTGTTTCGTGCAGTTCCCACAGAGGTCAGAAGAGGGCATTGGATTCCCTGGAACTGGAGTTACAGATAGTTGTTATCTGCCATGTCAGTGCATGGAATCAAACCTAGGTCTTCTTCTACAAGAGCAGCCAGTGCTCTTAACCTCGGAGCCAATTCTCCAGTGGTCCCGCCTCCCCCTTTGGTTAACTATTCTTTTTAACTAAATACCTCGGGAAATGATCAGCTGGAAGTTGCTTTTGCCTTCCTATAATATGGGCAGGCGAACCACTGGAGGAATGAGTACCATAAATCTTGACCTAATATCAATAAAATCAGGTAAACACATACTCAGAGTTTAAAATAGTGTGAATTATAAACCCAGTTATAGAAAATCCCTTTATCCAAAAAAAGGAATCCTCATTCTTTCCTTGTTTTGATTTCAGGGTCTATGTTTCTTCCACCTACCACTGTGGCCGGTGCGACACTGTACTCTGTGGCAGTGTATGGTGGATTAGTTCTTTTCAGCATGTTCCTTCTGTATGACACTCAGAAAGTAATCAAACGTGCAGAAATAACACCAATGTATGGAGTTCAAAAGTATGATCCCATCAATTCGTAAGTAAACTTGTTCCTGCCTTGTTACATGAGTATGTTTGTTACTGTGGTCTGCTTTGTCTATCTATATTCTTTTTGTAGGGTGCCACCATAACAAACTAGCATTAAGATAGGTGAATTAAAATTTATTCTCAAAGTCCAAGAGGCCAGAAGTACTAACTCGGGACTTGAGAACTTTGAGGGCTCTGAGAGAGCATCTGTCTTGTGTCTCTTTTGGCTTCTTATCACTACTGGCCATCATTGGCCTGAAGTGTCTGCCTACATCTTTACCTGCCATTCTCCTACCAATTCTCCCTGGTGTGTTTCTTATCATTGAAGACCATATTTCCAAATACGATCTCACAGGACCAGAGTTAGGTCTTCAGCATGTCTTATGGGAGGACACAATCCAAACTGTCAGATTTTGCTGCTACTTTGCAACTAAGTACATCATTTAGATAATCAGTTACAAGTGCTGTCTGATGGAAATGGACATAAGAAACTTAGAGTGATTAGGAGGGAAAAGGGCAGCTCTAAAACCTGACAGTTTTCTGTGTGTGTGTTTTACAGATGCCCACAGATAGTGTTCTTTCTCTTTTCTTGGGTTCTGCCCAAATATTTTGTTTAGACCAGAGTTTCAGAGTATCTCTTTTAAGTAATATGTTTTCCTTTTTCTAAAAATAAAACAAGGTAATGGATTTTAAAATATTGCTGTAGTGCAGTGCTTCCAGCTTTGTAGTGGCTTCCTTCAGGGGTGAAGTGGATATATTTGAAAATGCCAGACTGTGTCTTGCAAGTTTTTGTAAAGGTGTTTTTGGTTTGTTTTGACTATTCCATTGTCTAACACCCAGGTTTTTACGCAGGATGTGACGCTCATGGCAGGACAGCAGAGACTAGAGTAATGCTTACAAAATTTGCTTTTCACCTTTAAAAGATTAGGCTATCAGAAGGAAAACCATGACAGTTTTCTGCTTTATGACTTTTAGCTGGCATTTAAACATGTACTTCTAATTTCCATTTACTAAAGCTGGGAAAAATTATGAATATTGCTTTCTGCTTGTGTTAAAAACTAGACTGTCTCATTAGAATCACATTGTCTATAATGGGCACGATTTTCTTTTCTAGGATGTTGGGAATCTACATGGACACATTAAATATATTTATGCGAGTTGCAGCCATGCTAGCAACTGGAAGCAACAGAAAGAAGTGACATGATCGCCTCTGGCTGCTCTGCTCATCGGGTGTGTTGCTTGTTTCATAGGGCCAGGTAGTCATTCAGTTTGAGAGCAGCTTTCCTTAAGGTTAGAAAATAACTTGTCACCATGTTTAATGTTCAGTAATAGGACCCTTCAGGCCCACTTTTTCTTTTAGAGAATAAATTCAGTAGTTCTCTTCCAAATAAGCACATATTTTTTCAGCTGCTGTCAACTTTGAGTAACTTAAAAATGCTTTCGTGAATGTGGAAACATAAGATTTGTGTTAAAATTTAAGTATTTTTCAGATACTGGGCAAGTAAAGATTAGCAAATTTGTGTGTCTGCACATTTGGGGAGGTTGACGAATATTGCAAGTACTATCATAAGTGTTGTAGATTTCAGAGAAAGGGCAGAAGTGACCACCAGTCATTCTGAATGATTAGGACATAGCTGTGACTGTGGTCAGCCAGAGAGGCATGGGGCTATGGATGCATAGAGTGATCCCTGCTTGTCCACTGGTCTGCAAAACAGGCACAGGCGGTTCCTTCTGCTCTGCTCACTGGCCTCACAATGCTGATTACCCACTGTCAGATGGGCCATTCCTACTGCAATTATGTATATATGAGTTTTACTTTGAAGCCTTCTAAAATAAAGTATCAGTAAAGCTGTTCTCAAGAATTCATACCTCAAAGCATGAGATGTTTATTTTTTCAAATATCAGGTATGTTTATCGTTCTGGGGGGTTGCTGCATATTTATGACAAGTTGAATTTCTACCTCTTTCTCCTTGATCTTTGGCAGTTGTCAGACAAGCCTATTTGTGGCTTATACTGAGATTTGGAAAGCAGTTGTCTTCTAAAACTGTTGATTTCCTACACTTGACACTAAGCATGAGAAAGCAAAGCAAACATAGTTGTCTTCAGGAGATACTTGAAGTCTAATGAAGCATGTATCATTCCTCTCCCTTAGCACTTTCTCTCCTTCATTGTGACATTTATAAATTTGTGACACAGATTAGTTATTTTTGAGATCGTCCATGAGTGACAGTAACTCCGATTATTTACATGATTGCTATTTTTGAGAAATAATTTATTAGTGTAATCCAGAAGTAACTAACAACTTCAGTGTAAACAAGATCCTTATTTATGAAATAAAGTTCTAGCAAGATAGTGATTTCTGTACTCTTTCAACCTGAAACATCCATTTTATTGGGGACTTACTTGGTCAAGAAAGTCACTTGGGCTTCTGCTGTGTAGCACAGTAATAGTGTGGTAAGACAGACTTGAAGCCAATGCCTTGCCTCTGAATGGTAACTCTTAATATGTGACCTTGGAAAACTCAGGTAAGCCTTCACCATCCCATACCCAGTTTGCTGACATGAAGACAAAACCACCTCATAGAGTTGGGGTGAAGTGTGCAGACAACAGGCATCCTGTGTGTTTTAGCTGCTGGTGGTTTGATTTTTGTCTGAGTGAAAATGTAAATGCCAGATTTCTTTATCTACTCCGTCCTGGTCTCCATGAAGAATCTGTCATTTTAAAGTTAAATCTTAAAGACTTAACTGTTTTTAGTCACATTTTAGAATTCTTTAGTTTAAGGTGGTGTCACACATGACAAAATGATATTTCAACAGCAGTATCAGATAAAATCAAGGAATGTTTTTAGGTTTTTTTTTTTTAAAGATTTTCTTTTTAATTATATATGTATGTGGGTATATGCATGTGAATACAGGTGCTTGAGTCCAAAAGTTTTGGATCACTCAGAGCTGGTGTTATAGGCAGTTGTAAGCTGCCCAACATCAGTGCTGGGAACTAAACCAGCATCCTCTCTTAGAGCAGAGGGCACTCTTCCCTGCTCAAACATTTCTCCAACCCCATTTGTTTTCACTACATTTTTATTATGTATGTGGGCACACATGTGGACAATGTGCTGCAGGCATACAAAGGCCAGAGGAAACCTGTGGGAGTCAGTTCTCTCCTGCATTGTGGTGGATCCCAGGGGTCAGCCTGGTCATTTTTTATATGGACCACATTTTGTTTACCCATTCATCAGGTGGTATACGTCTTTGTTGATTCCATTCCTTAGCTATTATGAATTAGGCCACAGTGAACACTAGTCTGAATGGCCAAGATCAGGAATGCTAATGACAACAAGTACTTTTGTGGAATCAGTGTAAACTAGTGCAGCCACTGCAAAATTCTATCACTCTGGACATACACCTGTAGGACTTCAAATCCTACTACAAAGATACTTGCATATCCATGTTCATCCCTACTTTTACCTATTTTTAATGAAAGCCAGGAGATGGCTCAGCAGGTAAGAGCATGTGCTGCAGAGACTGATGACCTGAATTGGATCCCAGGAACTTGCAAGGTAAAGGAGAGAACTGACCCCTGCAAGGTATCCCTCTGACCTCCCTACATGCAGCATCACCGCACACAAACACAACAAAGTTTTTTAAGGGAAAAGGCTTAATGTGCATTCAATGAGAAAATCCAAGTACCCTGTATAACAAGCATCACACTGAACCTGTATGGGAGACTTGTGAATAAAGTAATTGCTTTCTGAAGTGTAGCAGCCTCTTTGAACAGCCACAGTCCATTGAGTAGGGGGTTTTTGTTTTGTTTTCTATATTAATAAGCCTTATGCATGTATGTATGTATGTGCACCTGTGTTGTGCAAGGCCCGAGGAAGACGTAAGATGCTATTGGATCCCCTACAGATGGTTAGCCGCCATGTGGGTGCTGGGATTCAGACCTGCACCAGTGCTCTTAACCGCTGAGCCATCTCCAGCCCGTGAGTAAGGGTTTAAAGTGGGAACTGTTGAAATGCTTAGCAATTGAATGGTGCTTCAGAGATCTTCACAAGAAAGTAGTAAGAGGCCAGCCACACCCAGTTACCTATGGAAAGCGTATTAAATAGACTGATCTCAGTGGTGCAGAATGACAGACTGGAGTATAAATGAAAGTTGAATTGGTTTAATATGATCTATTTTTCAAGAATATGAAATTTGCTGGTTGTCATGGTTGACTAAGGCTGTCAACCTGACACACCCGGGAAGATGGAACCTCACTTGGGGAACTGCCACTATTGGACTTACCTGTGGCATGTATGAGAAATTTTCTAGATGTAGAAGGGCCCAGTCTACTGTGGGTGGTTCCACCCCTGGGCATGTGGTCCTGGGTTGTATAAGAAAGCAGGCTGAGCACAGGCCAGAGGAGCATGTCAGTAAGCAACATTCCTCAGGTCTGCTTCAGTTCCTGCCTCCAGGTTCATCCCCTGAGTTCCTTCTTGACTTCCTTTACAGACTGTCACTTGGAAGTGTAAAATGCAGCAAATCATTTCCTTCCCAAGAAACCCAATTAAAACAGACCTTCAAGGAACTCTTGGTTGCTAGTTGCTTGGTGCCAGGCAAGTGAGGGAAGGGAGTCAGTGATCTCACAGGCACCTTGGTACATAAGTACATACATACACCCCAAATTTTAAAGCTGCAGAAATGAGATTTTTCACTTGTAAATTAGATTTACACTTGTAAAGTTCATTTCTTGATTGCTTGTTGCTAAGAACTGTGGAGAGAAAAAGGTGTAAGTAGCCAGAAACACATCTGCTAGAAGCTGCAACTAGTGGACAGTAGCCAGGAGAAATTAAGTACTGTCAAGAGAAGGCAGGTGGCCTTGCTGACATGAAAATGCAGTGCTGGAGGCAGAACCCTTCACTGGAGGTAGAGAGTCCTGACTACGCTCTCAATCTCCACCTTGCTTCATTAGAGGTCAGCACACTTGAGTGCCTCAGAATCACTCTAAGGAAATGGTATATCCACTCAGTAGTTAAATACTGGGAAGTAACATTTAAATGACTTAAGATCATCCAGAAAGTAAGAAAGGATTCTCCACAGTAATTGCAACAGGAATTTGGAGGACATCTTAGTACTTTGATGGGAAGAGGAAAGTGTGACCCTGTCTCCACAACCTGCAGCATGGGGAGTGCCGACCTACTTAGCAGAGAGCTTAATTCCTTCAGCAGGACCCTGACCAAATTCTGACCTGTAAAGACTGAAGGACTGTTTGTGCTCACAGTCAGTAATGCCAGTTTGGATGTCTCAAGACATAAGTATAATCAGATGCCTTCTTTAAGGAGACATACTTTCTAAAACTGAAGAAGGGAGCAGCAAGATGTGGGTTAAATGAGCCTGGCACCAAGTCTTATGTCCTGAGTTTGATCCATAGGACTCACATGGTGGAAGAAGAGAGCCAAGTCCAGCAAACTGTCTTGTGATCTCACAGGCACCTTGGTACATAAGCATATATATACACACACACCAAATATTAAAGCTGCAGAAATTAGATTTTTCACTTGTAAACTGAGTTACAAAGTTAGCATTTGGTTAAAAAATGGAGATCTGTATTTCTTTCAATCTAGTGTAGTTACTCCTGAGTATCCTCTTTTTAATTTCATTGGTTGCATGGTTCATTGGTTTTTTGAGACAGGGTCTCCTTGTAGGCCCAGCTAACCTAGAACTTGCTATGTACACTGTTGGCCTTTATCTCAAAGAGATCCACCCACCTCTGCCTCCCAAGTGCTGAGATTAATGGTGTGTGCCACCACACCCAGCTTCCTAGACAATACTTTAAAATGTAAAGTACATATAGAAAGTCAAAACCATTGAAACATGTTAGAGAAAGTGTCTCAGACTCAGAAACTAGTGAAAAAGGCCTAGAGAAGCCAGATGTCTCTAACCTGCAGTAGTGAACTCAGGCCCTCAATCCCTTTGAGCCCTCAACACTTTGTCTGCAACCACTTGACTTCCTCCAGCTGAACTGACTTTACCCCAGGCTTGCCCAGCTCCAGTCACTCCACTCAAGCCACCACTGTTAGTGGTGCTGGTGGTGGGGAAGCAAGGTGATGCCTCTCCTGAGAAGTTTACTGCCAAATACCAAGGCACAGAGCAGACTCCAGTAAGCAGGATCCACCCTGAGCCACCTCACTTGTCCTTAGCCGCAAGCACCAGGAAGAGCCAAGAGCTTGGCGTTGCTGCTCTGTGCACACTCTTTTTCCTACCAGTCTGATGCTCTGTTTGTCCTGAGCTTTCTTTGAAATACACATGTGGAAGTGTTGTCAGTCTCCTGATATAACTTAGGGGAAACCTAAAATCCAGTACCTGCTTCTCTTCCCTCCTCCTCTTTCTTCCTCGTCCTCCTCTCCTTCCTCCTCCTCCTCATCCTCATCCTCCTCCTCCTTCTTCTCTTTCTCTCCTCTCCTCCCCTCCCCTCCCCTCCCCTTTCTCCTCTCATCTCCTCTCATCTGTGTTATATCTTAATTATAGCAAGAAAGACAGGTCCCCATTAAAGAAGCATCAGAATCCATCACAGATAGGAATTGAATACTTTTGGGAGACAGGTTGTTCCTGGGAAAGGAGGATGGAGCCTTCCCATTTCTGGGTTTATATCCTAGGAACTTGAAATGAGTTGGTTGTAAATATACCTGCACACTACATTGGTTGCAGCACTAACAGCAGCCAAGGTACAGAATCAATCTAGGTGTCCATAATGGGCAAATGGATCAGGGACATCCAGCATATATGCACAGCAGAATCCTACTCAACCTCAAAAAAACAAAAGTACCGAATGCAGTAACCTGGGAGTTAAATAAGCCAAGCACAGAAAAACAAAACCGATATGTGTTCATACATAGAGTCTAAAACCATCAAACTCAGAGCAGGAGTGTAATTGAGGTTACTAGTGATGGTGGGAATTGGGAAGAATGATTGAAATCATGCTGTCTGGATAGCAGATAAACAAGGAAAAAAGATGGTGGTGGGTATTTGGGCCAGGCAAAGATTTAGACCACAGAGACTTCTGGAATGACTTAGGATGGCCGCTACCACGTGTTCAGGTAACCATGAGTAAACTGCAAATGTAACATATATAACTTGTTATATAACCAATTCTGGCAAGCCGCCTTTGTGTGAGTCTCTCTACAATGGCCTTGGGAACAAGAGTGCATGCTCTTGCCCAAAAAGAAGTATGTGGCATTTGCTAGTGGCTCTGCACCTCTTTGATCTCCCAGTGTCTTAGGACTCTCCGTCCCAGGCCCCCAAATTCAGCCCCCTCAATATATTGATTTGATTTTATCATCTCACACTATACATACTATAATATCACCGTGTACCCCATGATTACAAGTTGTTATAAATAAAACCTACATTAACATGCTGTGAAAGAATTCTTCAGAGCTAGAAGTCTAAATCTGGCTATTACTATGGATACCAAATAATTCCCCCCAAGTTTTTTAATATTGATACTGAACATTGCCAAGGCATTAAATACAGTTTTCACTAAATTTTCAGGGTCTAGATGATTTTATTTAAAGATCTTTCATCATTAATGGCTGTTGCACTCAATTATTAGAATAAACATTTTATGCACCTCCCTTCTGGGAATTGGCCATGTCATGCACAATCATTTTCCCATGGCACACAGAACACTTTAGCATCACACTGCCATCCAGTGCCCCATTTCTCTCCAGTTCTAGCTGCTATTTTACATTGAAAGATTAAAGCACAGAAAAGTTAAATAACTTGTTAGGTCACACAGCCAAATTGTAGCAAAGTTCCAGTTAAAGCCTGCATCATGAAGAGCCTGTACTTCTTAACAAATGTAAGAGAGGCAGGGAGAGGGAAAGAAAAGTGTGCTGAGTACACACACATACACACACACACCTACCCCCTAACACCCATCACACTGAAATTCAAGTAGGTGCAACCACATGAGCACAAGTGAACCATCGAGAGCATAGGGATTGGCTTCACGAGTGCTTGAATACCAACCTGGAGTGGCCATGAAAGCATAGACAAGACAGAAGATAAATCCTCTAGTCTTCCTGCAAGCCCTAGTGGCCTGCTAGGGAGCCGGACTCTGAGCCACTTTCCTGGTAGAGGAAATCCCAGGCCTGCTGCAGCATCCATGAAGAGGCAGGGTAGCCCCAGAGCCAACGCTGTGGGAGGATAATCTGGGGACCTGGAGATGTAACACCAGGAAGATTCACAGCAGCAGTGAGAGTAGAGGCCAGGTTGTCAGCAAGGGCAGGAACTGAGGGAACACCCCTGCCTTAGCTCGCCTTCTGTTGCTGTGATAAATCACTGACCAAAACCAGCTTGGGTTTATTTCATCTCACAACCCCTAGGTCAGTCCATTACTGACAGAAAGTCTGGTAAGGAACTCAAGGCGGGAACCCAGAGGCAGGAGCTGAAGCAGGGACCATGGAGGAATGCTGCTTACTGGCTTGCTTCCTCTGACTTGTTCAGTTATCTTTTTTATACAGCCCAAGACCATCCACGCTGGGCTGAGCCCTCGCACATCTGCTAGCAATTAGGAAACTGCCTCGTAGACATGGACACAGGCCATTCTGATCTGCAGAAATCTTCAGTTGAGGTTCCCTCTTCCCAGATGACCAGTTTGTGTCAAGTTGACAAAAACTAGCCAGACAACTGACCTTCTGTCAAGTTAACACAAACACACCACTATAAGACATACACTTTTAATTTCTGTCCCAAAGATCTCATGCTAATATAATATAAAGCATAGTCCAACTTTAAAAGTCTCATGTTCTTTAAAATATTCTTATATTATGGGGCTAGAGAGATGGCTTAGTGGTTTAGAGCACTGGCTGCTCTTGCAGAAGACCCAGGCTCAGTTCCCAGCACCCACATGGCAGCTAACAACCATCCATAGCTCCAGTTCCAGGGGATCTGACACCCTCTTCTGGCTTCTGTGGGCATTGTGCACTTACATTCATGCAGGCAAAACAGACACATAAAAATAAATAGTATTTTTTTAATTCTAATGATTTTTCAGGGGTGTGACAGTTTTCCAATAAAATGCTATTACAAAAGCAAGCAGCTAATTGGATTTGCATCAAAGGCACAGTTTGCTGTCTATGGATCCATTCATTTCCCATTATTTCCTTTTTGAATTATGTTTTTTATTGAATTTTTGTGATTTTCATACAATATAGTTTATGGTATTTAACTCCCCTCCCTTATCCGAAGCCCCCACTTTCCCTAGCCCAACTGAATATACATACTCTCATATATATAATATAGCTTATAGAGTCTGATTAGTGTTCCAAATGTTTTTCATTGTGGATCCATCTACTGGGCCCACCAAGCGTCTCATTTCTGTAAGACATTGTCTTTCCCCCTCCTAGTAGCTATTAATTGACAAAAGTTCCCTAGGTTGGGGAGGAATTTCTTAACCATTTCCCCATGTCTATGCTGGGATTTTGTCTACTTTGAGCTTGCATAGGACTTGTGTGTGCTCCACCATTGCTGTGAGTCCATATGAGTAAATGACCAGCTGTCTGGAAGACTCTGTTTCCTTTTGGTCATCCACCCCTTCCTCACTCCTGCAATCTCTGTACTTCCTCTTCCACAATGATTCCTGAGCCTTGAGAGGCAGCGACTTGAGACATGTGTCCTATTCAAGGGCAAGCACTTGAGACCTCTTATTCTCTGCATGTTGACCAATTGTGGGTTTCTGTGTTAATCAGCATCTTCAATATAAGGAAACTTCTCTGGTGAGAGTTAAGAGATATATTCATCCTACGTGTAGAGGTTGCATTGTAGATTTGACACTTCGGGTCAAGCCTCTCACAGACACTTATTCTCTGTGTTTGAGTAGTTCTGGAACCCTGTAACAGTCTCCATCTGTTGTAAAAAGAAGCTTCTTTGATGAGGCATGAAAGGTATACCTGTCTGGCTAGTCAGGCACTCTCAGGAAGACTCCGGAAGACAGGACCAAACAATTCTAATGATTTAGAAGTTCAAGTTCTCTTTAAAAAATCCCAAAGTCTCCTTTTTTCCTATTTTTAGTGAATGTTTGTGCATTTCATACAATGCATCTTATCCACACTTAGACCTCTCTCCTACCTGACCCTCCGTACCCCCTGCCAGATTTCATGCATTCTGTTAAAGCCTAACAAGTCAAGTTTGTGCCCCCAGATGTCTCTTGGAGTCAGTTCATCTACTAAAAATCCAAAGTCTCTTAACCATGGACTCATGTAAAAATCATAAACAAAGTTGGGCATGGTGGAACATGCCTTTAATTCCAGCACTTGGGAGGCAGACGCAGGCAGATTTCTGTGAGTTAGTTCAAGGCCAGCCTGGTCTATATATTGAGTTCCAGGACAGCTGGGGCTACAGGGTAACTCTGTCTCAAAAAGACCAAAAAATAAACAAACAAATTAAAATTAAATACCTCTTATTCCAAAAGGGAAGACCCAGAACATTAAAAATAATCACACTTAAGCAAAATGAATGTCCAGTGGCTTGTGGGTCAATGCCTGAGATCTTAAACTCACCATCTTCTGGGCTCCCGAAGGCTTAGGCAGCTCCACTTCTCCAACTCTGCCATCTGTAGCATACACAGCTTTATCTCGTTGTGTCAATCAGCTTCACTCTACATTACCGCCATTGTGTCAATCAGCTTCACTCTACATTACCGCCGTCATTGGTGATCATCCCACAGTCCTGGCAACTCCAGTATGCTAAGATCTCCACTACAACTGAGACCACCTTCACCAATGGCCTCTCCTGGTGGGTCTCACCTTCTCTCCATGGCCCCTTTTGTTCTGCAACTTTCATGCCACCCAAACCGGTTACCATGTGGGAGACTATTATACATCACCAAGTTCTGCTTCCAGCTTGAGATACAGCCTTGGCCCCCCTCTAGACCACAGTTCTCTGGGTACTGACCCCAAAGAAATACCTTCCAGGAGATTTTGCCTCAATCACGTTGGTCTCTTATTAATCACAGGTAACTTTTCAACCCTAGCTGACCACGGATACATAATTTAAAATATCATACAAATGGCCCTGATAGAATCTTTGAGGAATTTCAAACTTCCCTCTGAAATTTCACAAGTTAGGTCTCCATTGTATGTACTGCTCTCTGCGGCATTATTTTCTAAGTTCCCACAATAGTTCATTAAGCTCTGAGCACTCATGCTTTAAAGCCCAAAGCTCCAAAATCCTTCTACAATCCCCGCCCCCATGGCCAAAAAGCATGGTCAAGTCTATCACAGCAAGATCCCACTTTGGTACCAATTTTTGTTACAGTTTGCTCTCTGCTGACGTGATAAACATGATGACCAAAAGCAGCTTGGGAAGAAAAGGGTTTCTTTCATCTTACAGTACAGTCCTTTAAGGGAAGCCAGGTTAGGAGGAGCTCAAGCAGGAACTGGAGGCAAGAACTAAAGCAGAGACCATGAAGGAATGCTGCCTACTAGCTGCCTTCCTGTTTTGTAGCCACCTGTACAGGGATGGCATGGCCCATGGTGGGGACCCTCCTATATAAACCTGCAGTCAAGAGAACGTTCCACAGACATGCCCAAAGGCTAATCTGATGGAGACAATTCATCAACTGAGGTGTCCATCTCCCAGATTTTTCTAGCTTGTATCATGTTGACAAAGCTGACCAGTATAATCCCCTAACCTGTACACCCTGTCCTTGACATTGTCCCTACATCACCATAATATACCAGCCTTAACATCGGCAGACAGGCAGGCAAGGCCCAGTGAGTAGGAGTGAGGCTTCTGAGGAAGTTCAGTTCAGGTCATCTATCAGCATTGGAGGAAGCTATCTTGCTGGGCTGCTTCCCATTGCTCTTGAGCCCTGAAACTCTAGAGAGAGCCACAGCTTTGGAGTCTGACAAAGCTGGTTCCAGACAGGAAATCTCCATGACTTTGCAAAGGGAAGGAAGACTTTCCCCTAGTATAAGAGTAAAGCACCTGCCTCTCTCAAGTGGAAAAAGAATTGAATATACCCAGGCAGGGAAGAGCTAGCACCTGGGACCTGACATCACCCTCCATTGGGAGTTGTTCTGCAGTTTGCCAAGCAAATACGAATCTTTTCTGCTCAGTCATGAGATCTATAAAGAAGAGGGATGGCCAGAAGGTGGGACACTGGCCAAAAAATACAAAAACAACAAAGGGCGGGTTTGCCTCAGGCAGCCTTCTAGCTCTTAGAAATGACGAGTTTGACTTGAAACGTTCTTCCTTATAAATTCCCCCGTGTGTTAGGTGTGTCTCCGGAGACTGACTTCTCAGGATGAATGCCAGCTTTTCAAAATTACCCTCAGAAATCATTCAGACACTCAAATTCGAGTATTTCTCTTGCTAAAACTGCAGATGCTTAAGACTAACAGGTGTTTCCATTAAAGGATTTCTCATTTTCACTTCTCTCAGCTCAACATGAGATCTTGAATATTCCAAAAAGCCAGAGGTGTTTCTTCCTTTTTTAAAGTAAGAAGTTGACAGTTATCTTTGAAATGTTAAAAGCAAGTGAAAATCTGAGAACAGTGATTTTTCCCTCAGGAGTGGGTCTGAGTTTGGAGTTTATACCGTGCTCTGTACTAGTTAAATTAAAGGAGTCCTAAATCTATTTAGTAATTTGTGTGTGTGTGTGTGTGTGTGTGTGTGTGTGTGTGAACATTTAAAAAGCAGGTAGAATTCCAACATAGGAATTCATTTCTTCCCTTGAAACATATCATTCCAGAAAAACCTACAAATGTGGAAATTGTATGTGTGAGCATGTCAGGAAATGGCCCCAAAGAGCCAGTTCCTCTGACCCCTAGCTGTGCAATGTCCTTACAGTTTTGTCCTGCAATGAGGAACAGAATTGAAAGCTCATTGCTGGTTCTGTGGTTGAATGCCTAGGAATCCCAGGAGATTTAGCAGTGCCTGACCTAGACCATCAGTGGATCCACGTAGACCTTTCTCATAGGAGTGTGCCCCTGCTCTCTGCACTCACTAAGCAATCCGAGTTCAGGGACAATTCCAAAGCTGATGCCCAGGAAAGAGCTGGGCGTCCACTTTAAACAAGGAGAGTGAGGCAAAGGTGGGTCCTCTTGTGAGTGCTGGCATGCACACTGCTTTTATGCAGACTGCCTTCCATAGGCCAGAGAACCAAGGCAAGTTTCCTACAGGCGATTCCAAAGATTAGGATTATAGTTTAGCCTGAATCAAGGACTAGTCACACTGTTTTATTGACTTATCTAGGGTATTTGGACTCTGTGGCTACCACATTCTCTGAGCAACAAAGCACTTTGGGCAGCCACTTACCAGTTTCATTTTGTAGCAGGTACTCTTGGCCCTAGAATTGTTCCTTGTTGCTTTTGGCGAGCTATCATCAGAGGGGAAAAGAACAACCTTGCCAGCAGAGAGAGCAGCGACTAGTGTTAACAAGACCTACAGTCCTTCAGATGAGCAACCTGAATGAGTTTCTTTAGATGAACTAACTGTAAAGTTTTTGCACACCTATAAAAACACTCAAGTTGACTGTTAAACCATCTCCTGAGTCAGGAGATGACTCAAGCCTTTAAAGCACTCAGGAGGGGAGGTAGAAGCAGGTCCATCCCTGGGAGATCTAGGCCAGCCTGGTCTATACAGCAAGTTCCTGGCTAGGTGGAGCTATTGGGAGACCCTGTCTCAAACAACAACAAAAAGTCCCCTGGCCATAGAGTTTCTTGCTGAATCATCTTGAGCATGTGACCTAAATTGCTTCTCTAGCTTGAAGCAAAGAGCCCTAGGGAAGTATACCAATAGCCTGTCTCAGGCAGGCAGCAGGGAATGTCTGACTTGGCTGCCAGAATCTTGAAGAACTAGATGGAATGTGGCACCCTCCTACCAGTCCTGCTAAGCTAGGAACCAACCATCAATTCTTGGCTAGAAAACGGGCAGGCTTATTAAGGCAAAGGACCTTTACAGTGACAAAACCTCTGTGAAGGACCACTCAGACTCCAGATGTTCCAAATCAGCCAAATTTGTTCAACTAGCCAGTGATTGTACTCTCTGGCTCGGATCTGGAGAGCACAGTGTCAGGAAGTGGGATTCTGGGCAGGAAAAGTTCACTAACTCATTAACACATTAGGTATTCTGCCCATCTATTTAGGCTAACTTAAGGTAAACCTGCCTTCCTAGGGGTGGTCCTATGACCAGAAGATAAACTAATGAAACTGGAAAGAGGGAGGTCTTCTGGGGCTATTTGCTACTGTAATAGACTGTTGCCATCCTCCAATGACAATCATGAATTCTATATATGTTCATCCATACATATACAGATACATGAAGGTTCTGGAAACCTTACTCATTGTCAGAACTGAGCTTCAGAAGGCTGACTGCCTTCCAAAGCTTCATATTTCTTCTTCAGCCAGGGTCACCTTCTACCCTGTGCTCAACCACATGGAACACCTCCTTATACACACACACACACACACACACACACACAAACACGCACGCACACACATTTTCTTTTTACTCTCACAGCTGGAAGGGTGCTAGCATTTTTCTCAAAACTTTATCCTCTAGGCACTGATCTGGGTGCATAAAGCCATTTCCTCTTCTATAGACTTGACTCTACTTGCCTGACCCTTATCTCCCAGCCACTTCCTGAATGACAACCTGCCCTGGGGCCCAATGGGCAGGTGCCACAAACTCTCAGCATATCAAAGGCACTGCAGAGTCCTATACCCATGCACAGCTGACCAGAGTTGCAAGACCAAACATAAAGGTACACATGCCAACTGTGGACCTCCTTTCACTCGCTGGGTTCCGGCCATGTGTCTTCAGAACCTCTGTCTCTAGTATGAATCAGCAATCCGAGAGCTAACAATAAACACAAGTCAACATCACAAGCACCAGGGGCTCAGGAAAGCCTGTGGGAGAAAATTCCTGAGCTGGCCTAGGAGGAGGAGTTGGTTCAGGAGTTGGGGATTTGAGCAGAAGGAAAGACCCAACAGTGTACAAAGGAAACACTCACTACTATCCCTCATAGACTCAAGATCATCTGATTCTTCTCACTCCCTAAGGCCAGGGCCTGACACTTGCCAAAATACCCCTTTAAAATAGTTCAGAGCTCCCGTGCCTGCCCTGCCCCTCAGGAATTCTCCTTTCCACTTATTTCATGCCTTGACCAATCTAACTCCTCTATGGTTCGAGAAGTCCACCACAACCTGACCTGCCCTGCCAGCCCACTGCTCTGTCCAATCCAATCTAGCTCATCTCTGCACAGCCTCCTCCATTCCTCCACTCACAGACTGTACGGCGTCCCTCACTGGCCTTTGGCATGCCATACAGTGTACTGGCTACTTCTCTGCACAGCCTCCTCCACCAGCAGAAGCCCCTTGAGGCCACACACAATATCTTCCTTGTCCTCGGGGCTTAGAGCACATCCCATTCCAGGGCATGTGTCTCTGGAATGGATGACGTAGCCTCTTGTACCTATGGGAGACGTCCTAATTTCCCCACACCCCGGTCCCCAGTCCCCAGGAAGATGCTCCCATCTAGCATGCCTTGCTTGGGCTGAAATAGCTAAAGCACCCTTTCATTTCACGATGTTGTCAGATGCCCATTGGGAGGTTACCTTCAGCCTCACAAATTAACAATGGTGTGCATGCCCAGCTTAGAGTGGCTTCTCAAACACATCCTGGTGCAGCCTTGTGAGAGGTAGCCCTGTGTCCATTTCACACATAAGCAGCAAACTCAGAGATATTCAATAAGGACCCATTCAACATAATGTCAGAGCAAGGATTCAAACCCAGGTCATTTGGCGATCCCCGAGGCTTTGACAATCATTTTATGGCCCTTCCAGCCACAGTTATGAGAGAACAGGAAGGTCTGTATTTGATGCAGTTATTGCTGACACTAAAAGTTAACGTTCAACCTCGGACAATGGTGCTTCCCTGCACAGGAGTTTCCGGCTCTGACCACTGAGGGAAACACACAGGACAGTTCTCAGGTTTAGACATTTACAGCTCTCTGTGTAACAAGTCATTCAATACTCTTGGCTTCTTGAAGAGCTGGTTTATTTTTCTGTTGGGAGGGGCCAACTGTACTTATGAGATTTCTAGGGCTGGGATACCTTGCCTATGGGGGAACGCCTCTCTCTGCCACTCTATAAATGTGTGTGGAGGCCAAAGGGAGGCCTTCCGTGGCACCGCTCCCTCCTCGGCCGTGAGACTTCAGTCACTTCACTATGAGGCTTCTAGTCTTGTCCAGCCTTCTCTGCATCCTTCTCCTAGGCTTCTGTATCCTCTCCTCAGAAGGTAAGGCTGTGCCCTGGGCTCTGCTCACGGTCTAAGAAGGTTCCAAACAGGAACTGGAGGGAAACAGGTCTCAGCAGATATTCCTGAGCACTGGAGAGAGCTATGCAGCCCCTCAGTCCGGCACAGCACCCAATAGGTTAACTTGAGGACTTGAGGTCTTATGGCTTCTATATCATAAGCACCCCTAAACATACTGAGGGCTCAGGTGAAGCAGTGTGCTTATCATGCAAGCATACAGCCACTCAGCTGGCTGCTCACCTGAGTCTCTCCTGACTGGAGAGTCAAGCAGGGCAATAGTGTCCCTTTCTTGTACTGTGCTTGTGACAAAGTAAAAGAACAAAAATACTCATGCACAGAAATGGCTAAGGGCAGATGAATGACGGTGTGTATGATAGGAGATGAGCCTGGGAGATGTTGTGTGTTCAGATGTGGGCAACAAGCATGGTCTTTTTACCTCTGTGGATATGAATATTTAGTGTGTATGTGTGTATGGGTCTGTGTGTTGGTATACCATGTGTATGCAAGTGCCCTCAAAGGCCAGAAGACGTTGAATCCCCTGGAGCTGGAGTTACAGGTGGTAGTGAGTCTCCTCATGGGATACTGAGAAGCCACTTTGGGTTCTCCCCCAAAATAGCAAGAGCTCTTACCATCTGAGTCACCTCTCCAGTCCCCTGCTGCCTTTCTTGATTCGGAAAGCAGAATATTGGGGTCTCTTTAGCCTGCCTAACCATCTAGAAATGACCTACTTAAAACATTTTCATTATGTGTATGGATGTTCTATGTAAGTGCATCGTTGGCAGTGTCATGATGTCATGCAATGCCTGCAGAGGTCAGAAGAGGACGTCGGATCCTCTGAAACTGGAGTTACCGACAGTTAGCCACCATGTGGGTACTGGGAATTGAACCCTGGTTCTCTACAAGAGCAGCCAAGAGTCCTTAACAACCTATTTTTTTGTGTGTCATATTTATGATTATTTTAACACTTATTGAACCTGGGAATATAAGAATATAATATTACATATAATATGATAAGATATTGTTATAAAAAATTATAAGTGCAGTAAAATTATTATATATTATTATAATAGAATATAAAAGAGATAAATCACTCATCACTTCATGTTCAATATTTTATTTCTTTTTTACACATCTCACATGTAGCATTTTTATTTTTAATTTTTGTATTATTGTACTTGTTTTCAAAATCACTGTGTTATTTTAATCACCCAACATACTGATGCTTGAACTGACTCCTGTACAGCAAGGTTACAAAAAGCATTTTCTTGCTGAAGCTTCAGTAAGAAAATGCACCACTGTGCAACTGGGAAGACAGAGATCAGAATTCTTCATGAGCACAGTCCACAGCACACCATTTATCCGACCTCTGTTTCTGGACAACTCAAGGTCATCAATGTTACTCTAATGGCAAATCAATGAGGATGAATATCCTTTGCCATAAAGCTTCCCAGCCCTTTAGGACTGTCTCTGGCAGATTCAGGATGTGGCATTATTCAACACACATTTGCACGTATAACTGGCCACCAATGAGTGTGCTTCACGAACTCATGTGCTTGGACACACTATATTAAATATATGGCAAAAAAAAGCAAAGGTTATATGTAGACACAATGTTTCCTGACTAGACTGCCAAGTTCAGAATTAATGTCTCCAAGGACATTTCTACAAAGTGCTGTGGTTTCAAACAGGAACACAGTATTCTGTGGGCACAGCGACTTCCAAAACTGACTTTGTTGTTTCTGAAAAGTCAGACCATTTAGGTCACCTTTTCTCTCCCCTAGCTTGGCTCATCCTCCCTTTGTGTTGTTTGTTTGTTTTGTTGTTTTAAAACTAATATTATGAACCTTTGGTTTTGGAAGTGGAAGCTCTCCCAAGCCATTCCTGTGTAGACTGGCCCCCAGTGGCCCCATTCACTAAGAGAGGGTCTGTGCCCATTCACTTCTCAGGGAGAAGGCATTCTGCCAGGCCCTGGAGACTCAGGCCCTGCTGCCATGTGGCTCCTAGACCCAAACCCACAACCCAGAAAGGTAAGTGGACTCATCCTGCCTAGACTGGGACAGGGAAGGTTTCTGTAGTGCCCATGGGGCAAGCCAGACCTGTGATCACCAGGTCCAGTCTGTGCCTGGAGTCAAGCACTGGTACAGAGGATCTCTGACACACAAAGCTTAGAATACCCCAAAGAGGCAACATGGTATCTATTTCAAAGGCAACACATTCTGTCAAGGAAAGGCAAGAAGCAATTAAGAGGGGCTATGGGGGCCAAGGACAGCGACACACTGTACTCACAGAATTGGTGTGGGGGGGTTTGACCCAGGAGGATTGTGAGCTTGAGGCCAGCTACACAATGAGTTTAAGACCTGCCTGAGGTACAGAGAAGAGACCCATCTCCAAAAACAAGGGCTGGGATTGTAGCTAAGTTAGTAGAAGAGTGTTTGCCTAGCAAGCTCAAGGCCCTGGGTTCAGTCTCTAGGGAAACAGAGGAGGAGAGGGGACGGGAAGGGAGGGAATGAGAAGAGAGGGCAGAGGAAAGGAGGGAGGTGAGGCAGAGAGAAGAGAGGAGAGATATGTGGGACCCCCCCATCCCTGCATGGGAAGCCTTATAGCAAAGGTCAGGAGCCTGTATAAGGATGGTAGAGGAGAGAGAGTGGGTGAGAGGGAACAGAAGGTGTGACAGCCCGGGTTGGGCAGCGGGAGGAACACAGACGGAAGGGCTGCAGGACGGGAGGTGCTCAGAGAATCTGCAAACCATTGCCCACCTGGGAACTTCAAACAGGGCCAGTATGCAAGTCTCTAGTCATTGTGTATCAAATGTGTGGAAAGCTGCAGCTTAGTGGGAAACAAGGTAGTCCCCCACAATATGGGCAGGCACATACAATCTGAGTCTTGGCTCCATGCTGAACATGAAGCTTGGAAGAGCCAGGCTGCCCTCTCCCAGGCCTGGGAGAAAGAACTGTGCTATGATGAGGACAAGCCAGATCTACCAGTTCCCAGCACTAGGGCTCCGGGCCAGGGGCAGACTAAAGCACTAAATTGCTGGCCGGAGGTAGGAGGTTATAACGGTTGGACCTCTGTGACTTTGTTCAGAGAGCAGGTAGAGCCCTGTAAGAAGATTGTGGAAACGGATCAGACATGCCTGACACCAGCTTAGGGCCTGGGCCTCAGCTCTCTGAAGCTCCAATGCCATTTCTTGGGAGTCCAAGGCTGCAGCCTCCCTCTCTCCTCTAAGACTGTGGCCTCCAAACCCATGACCAGCTACCCCAGCTACCCAGTCTTGTCCTCCCGACCAGAAGCTCCAGCGTTATTGAGGAAGAGGGACAGAAGGAGGGAGGTGGGCTGGTCCCAGCCTCAGGACACTTGAGAGGCTGTGACAGCCCTTCCTCCACACTGCCATCACACCCAGCCGGGGCTGGGTAAAAATAACCAGTTTTCACACACACACAGACACACACACACACACCTCGTGAAATAACTGAGTGTTAGGCATCTGCCAGCTAAGGTGGAGGGTGAGCTGCTCCCCACAGACTTACGGAGAAGGAACATGTGAAATAAGGTGTAAATCTAGGGGAGAGAGATGCCAGCTCCCCACTGAGGGTGACTTGCTGAAACCTGCCCTTGCCTCTATCTCCTCCCTGCACAGATGAGCAGAGGCAGAAGAGAAAAGAGAAGCTCAAGGAAGGAGGGGTGCACACAGTCACGCACTACACATACACACACATAGGCACACAGATGCATGTACAAATACATGCATGCATATAAACACATACACACCATGTAACTACACACACAAACACGCACACTATATATACAAGCATACACACACACCACACACATAGACAATTATATGTATTTTTACACTGATAAAAAATATATTTTATACACACATCACCGACACACATACACCACCCACCATATACACAGAACATTTATACAAGCATTGCACACACATAGACAAGCACAAACATATAAACTACACAACTACGTATATACTTAAACACACAAATATAATGTATGTCACACACAAAGCCAAGCATATAAACATACATGCACACACTACACACAGAGAGACACCGCTAAACATTACACCACACAATACACACAGCTCTTAGGAAACGTGGCCAGGTTCCCCCTGATGCACTGGATGGGGCAGCCTTTCTTTTGGCCATACAACACTGTAGGAGCTGTAGGAGAATGTTCTAAATCAAGAGCCTATACTGAGATTGGATTTCTTTTTGAGTGTATATTTCAGATTTTCCATGGCAGTAATTTATAAACAACTTAGAACAAGAAGAATGAAGGAAACATGTTTACTGGACCCTTACCACATGATCTCCTTTAAATCCTTGGATCCACCCTAGGGAGGTCTTGTCACCATCAAATAGATCTGGACACTGAGGCTCAGGAGGCTCCTGAGGCAGAGCTAGAAATCAGAATCCCTGGGCCTCTCTGCACTGGGGCAGACTCCTTCCTCCTTGGATGTAAGGACAAGACTTCCTGAAAGGAAAGTACTGGCAGGGTGGGGTCTCCACTCCACCGCCTCCTAGCTGTGTGCTCCCGAGCAGGTCTCCAGGGCAGCTGATCCTCAGTCTCCTCTGTAGAAAGGTGTGGTGGGAGGATCCAGCCTGTGGTGGTGAGTCAATAGGGTCCCATCCACAGAGCACTTAGCATTACGCCTTGCTGCTGTCATGGGTCCAGGGCTTCACCCATCCCAGAGTCTGAGAACAGCATATATGTTTGTGTGTGCAGTTACCTAGTGTCCATGCATGTATGTATTTGCATATGCATGTGTGCTTCTGTGTATGTACATCCATACTCTCTCAGCTTCTCTTCTCTCTCCTAACATCACTGCTGTTGATTACCCAAGATCACCCCAGAAGGCATGCCTGCTTGCCCAGGCTTGGCACTTCCACCCAACATCTCCCAGGACCAACCTCTGAGATCCAGAGAAAAGGAAAGCTGATTCAGAGTGTTGAGTAACCAACAGCAGGATTTTAGGGTGTGCCACACTCCTGAAATCCAGCCTAGCATACTTCAGGTCCCAGGCAGGAGAGTACCCGCACCACTTTCCATGGGAAGAGAGATCCATACCAGCTGGGACAACAGAGGCCCTCGCAGCAGCTGCTGCTCAGCCTAAAGACTTTTCAGAGTGTGGCCCTGTGTCTAAGTTCTGCTGGGCCACGGGACAATATGATGTGCAAGGCTAGGGATTCTGGGTTGAAGCGACAAAACCATCTTTGAAACCTAACATAATGGTAGACTGTATTTTCTAGATTTCTGGGGGTGGTGTGGAGCTTTCTTAACGTAATTTTAAAACTGTAGAGCATTTTTTAAAGAAACATTCAATACACTGATTCCATTGGCTCTTGAGTTGGCTTGTGAGGGGTTCAGGAAGTGACCTGAGTCAGTCTGGTCACATCTTAGGTCCCACCAGCTAAAAGCTATAAGAGCCAGGAACCACTCTCAGGCCACCTTCCTTCCATGAAGTCACCAGAGGAAGCTCCTAGGGGGCCAAGTGGGAAGACCCACAGTATTTGTGACAATGCCCAGGTCCTGAGAACCTGTGCCCCTCTCTCTGTTCCAACAAAAGGACTCAGTTCACAGGGGCAGACTCATAGTGGAAGGCTGCAGGGACAGACGTTACCCACTGCAAAAGGCTGGTAGCTTGAGGGTTCCCATGTAACAGTACCAGGTGGACATGTGGGCCTCGAATGATAAACTCTAGACAGGAGGAGATGGAGAGGGTGGGCAGCCTGCTCTGCCCAGGGGGATGATCAGAGGAAACAGTCCTCTGGTCCCGATCCTTGTAATTCTAGCCATTATCCATGCTGCTCAAAAAACTACCCTCCCCCTGGGTGACCCGAAGCAGAAAGGATAATTTTCTGAGTCAACTAGGCTTGCCTTCCATGATGGCAGGCCCCGTTCATGTGTGTGTCTGTTTGCTTGCTTACTTGCCTGTTTGTGATAGAGTCTCAGTATGTAGCCCAGGCTGGCCTTTAACTCACTATCCTCCTGCCTCAGTTCCCCCCAGTGCTGGGATTACAGGCACACCACACCAAGCCCCACTCAGGTTTAGAGAGATCTCTCTGCTGATCCTGCATGTTCTCTCCCACCTTTCGAAGTTAGGGTCTCAGCTGAGGATGGACCTGTTTACAACAACTGGAAGCCCCCATCTCTCTCTCTCTCTCTCTCTCTCACACACACACACACACCCCTCCACACATAGCACCACATAAACACACTACACACATACAAATCCACATACACACCTCCATAGATACGATTCCATACATACTCCTTCACAGACACATCTATACACATACCTACGTACATAGATACCACACATACCTACATACCTACACACACACCTACACACACACAACTCCACACATACACCCTTCTATACACACACCTCTATAAACATACACCTCCACATACACACACACCCCTCTATACACACACATCTCTATACACATACATATCTCCACTCAGGTGTTCATCTCCAGGCAGGCCAGCTCATGTGTGCTCACAGAGTGACTACAGGGTTTCACTTATGTGACTGGGAACACAGACGCTTCTTTAGGTGGAGGCTCAGAACTAACGCTCCTTCATTTCCACCCCAATTGTGGGTCAAGGCCACCCAAATACCAGGAGCAGAGAAACAGACCCCAAATCTCGGGAGTAGAGTGGCAATGGAGTGGTAGAGAATTACCATCAATTTGCCATCCATCAGCCACAGCATTGGGCGTAGGAACTAGAATAGAAAGGATCAACTTGGTATCTGAGGATGGGGCAGGGACAGATGGAGATAGTGGTCAGGAAATCATGAGCCTTCACCAGAAATGCTGGTAGAAAATTCTTACACAAAAAGAGTAAGTTACACTATATTTTGCTATAACTATCACTGTGGGATGATAAAGGCACTTTCACATAGGAATAAAATGGAAGAAAAGAAATCATTCTAATGTTAGTGCTTATTTGTAATGAACGCATGATACAGTAGATGAATTATGAAAATTAAATTTGTTCTTTGTGTGTTAGTGCTTATACAAAAAAATACAGATGCATTTTTCATATCTACTAACACATTTAATCCCAACAGAAATCCTGAAAGTTAGATACGATTACTGATCCTTATTTTTCATAGATGAGGGGTCAAACCTCAGAGAAGTTTCAAGTAACTTGTTGAAAGCCACCTGGCTAGTAAGTGCTACAGGCCTTGAATCTAAATAATACAGCTCCAGGTTCTGTGCCATTAATGTACTTAGTACAGTTCAGAGTAATATAGAATCAAGAGAGGGAAAATAATCTCATTACCATAACTTAGTAAGTTTCTCCATTCATTCATGTCTCTTTTTTCCTCCTCATAAAAAATAAATAAAAAAACACTTGCCTAGTATTATTTTCATTGTTTCTCAGGAAAAGCCCATTTTAGACTACAGAGAGGAGAATGATATCTGATCGTTTGATTTCTTAAAATGTTGTGTTTAATTATGAGTCTTAATGGTGTCTTCCTCTCTCTCCCTCCACTTTGCTCCGCACTTCTTTGCCTTGATGGCCCTCTTCTTGTATTCTGTCACTCATCTGCAGGAAACCGCTTCAGGCCCTGCAGACCATGCAGGGTCAGGTCACCATCTTGGGTAGTGCCTGGGGCTCTCCCACAGGTGTAGTGCTCAGCCCCACCCAGCTGAGACCCGCATGCCCAAGAAGCCTTGGCTGCCCCCTGCCAACCTGCACCATGACAGTGGGCTGTGATATTGAAGAACTTCACTTCAGACAGCTGGGGCCATTCCAGAACTTCAAATCCTGAATCCACCTGTGTCCAACCTTCAGCGTTATCATGACTCAGGCTCAATCCATCAAGTCTTCACAGCCCCTCCAGACCTGAAGATGAGAATTTCATCACAGCCCATGGCAGCTGCAACCCCAGAGACTTCCAAGTCTGCCTGTGTCACCAACCAGTACTACGGCATCTTAGGCACACTCAGTTGGGCCCAAGCTCCTGGTATTTAACCACCAATGGGTCCTAAAGGAACCCCTTCTAATGTCCAGTGAGTCAGCTGGAAATAATATACAAACTAATAAATAATACTTTGTGCACACACATTCATGGAGCATCCTTGCCTGACAAGGTTAGTGATGGGGCCTGAAGCACAATGTTCCGATTAAAGGAAAGTGCCCTGAAAACCTTGGAGGTCCATCCTTGACCACAACTCAGTCTGATTATATAAGGAAAAGGGACAGTAGCCAGGCATCTGGGTCTAACACATAGGACACAGCCTGTCTCTACCTAGGACTCTGTGTGACTTAGGGATGAGAGTTTGCTTTCCTGTAAAATGGGGGTGACAGGTAGGACTTACTCAGAGAGCAGGTGGACAGGTGTAGGGTGCCTGCAAAGTGTTAGGCTCAGAGAGTGCCCAAGATTCCTGCCCCACTCTAGGGGCAGTATTTATGTTCACGGTGAGCAGAACTCGGAGGGGACAGATGGCTCAGGTCTAAGAGGCTTGTCTCAATAAAGCTCCCTCTAATCGGATCCTTCCAGCAAGGTGAGAAGCCACTCTCCATTCCTGCATCCCCCACAGGCCTGGGTGAGAACACCAGGCCCACCAGGCCTGAAGCTGGTGAGCAGGAGTGCCCTAGGGCAGAGCCTGCAGACAACCATGCACAGGCAAGTCAGAGTCTGTATTTGTCGTGGATCAAAATTCCCCCTCCCTTTCACAACTGTTCACTTACTCCTCCAATCACCGGTTCCCAGGGTGGGCCACAGTCACACGCTACACTGGGTTTTGAGGTGAAGGACTGATGAGAAAGAGAAAGAGCAATGAAACAATGAGAAGATGAGGCACAAAGTCAGTCAGTGAGACGGAGAATCCTAGCTAGAGAGAGACGTGTGCATGAGACACGTGTACGGGAGAGGTGGTGTGTATGCTATGGCAGATGTGATACACTACATGTGTTGTGTTGGTGTGATATATATTTTATGGTGTGTGCACACATATAGGTATGTAATCCTGTGTGTATCAGAATGAGGTAGAGGCAAGGAGCCTTGAGAACTGGAGCCGAATTCAGCAACTGGACAATAACACTGGGGCCAGAGATGCAGCAGGTTAGAAGGGTCAGGAACGTCATCGAGGAGCTTGGAGTTATCTTGAGAATAAGGAAGAATGAGAGCAGGAGGGAATGCAGATAGCAGGAGCTAGAATGAGCTGCGGCCAGGGGTGCGCCAAGGGGAACAGGCTTCGAAATAGCAGCAAATTGGCCACATGCCTCCCAGTTTCCAGGACAGTGGAGAACACACCTACAAACACTACATGGTCCTTTCAGGCCCTCCCTGGTCCTCCCTGTGGAGGAGGCTCCTCTCTCTCCAGCAATGGGAAGGCTGGTGGCTCCTCTGTCTTGTCTTGCATCCTTATCTCCCCTCCATGTCCCCCCAAAAGGTAAATAAAAACACACACAACAAGACTTCACACATGTGCTTAAGTTAACCGAGTCAATCAATTCAAAGGAACAAGTCCAAGAGTAGATCCCATCCTGGAAATGGGCACAGCAAAGGAAAGCACCCATGGAAGCCCCAGTATCCCTGAGGAGATGGAGGGTCAAGACAGTTAACACACACCGGTAACAGGAGGACACACCTGCCCTTGGAGAAGAGGAACACCTCCTGGGGTGGGGACTACAGTGTCCGAGCCAGGAGCCACTTGCTACCCAGGGTGCAGTGGAGGTCAGCCTTCCAGGATGCCAGCCTTCCAGGATGCCAGCCCCAGAATATCTCAGACCACAGCAGAACTCGAAAGTGAGATGAGGACGAAGCACCTGCTCCCCCTTCCTCTCTCCCATGTATCTGCTCTTTTCCTGAGGACTAAGACAAATCCCAAGACTGATTTCCAAGGTAGGACTTAATTCACTGTCAGGCCTCCGCAGAAGCCATCACCCCAGGAGGTGGCTGCTGCTTCCTACAAAGACCAAGGATCCCCCCGCCCCCAGGGACTTCCAGCAACCTGCACTATGGGCTTTTAAACATCCTCGGCAGTCAAGCACTTTGCTCACAAAGAATGGACAGGAGAAGTCCTGAATGTGGCTACTCGTGCTTGGGGCTGTGGGGGATCTAAATACGTATAATTGACTTAAAGTATTGAGACTGGAAGTTGCACGTTGCCTTCCTTGACTCCTTGAGGAATCCAGGCATGCTCAGAGGATAGACTGGGGTCATTAGAGAAAGTGTGCCATTTCCAACTAAAGGAGTCCACAGTTCCTAAAGGGATGGGATATTTGCTGAAGTTAATAGAGCATGAATTTCTGAGACAGGTTTGGGGATCAAACAATGGCTCTGGCACATACACAGTGTGACACTGGAGGCCAGGTAACTTCTCAGACCCACCCTTGGATTCCATCCATCTGAAAATGAGACTTAGATGACCCATCACATCTCCTCTCTTACTTGTGGGCCAATGGTCCATGGAAAGCCACCTCCCGGAGCCCTGTGGAGATTCAGCCCCATCTTTCTCTCGGCATGATGTTCTACAACAGGCCAAAAGCAGAAGGACCAATATATCACGAACTGAAACTTCATACTGTGAGTCAAAATAAGCCTTTTCTCTCTCTATAGTCAATTATCTCAGATATCTGTCATCGTAACAGAAAGCTAGCCAACACAAGGGCCTACTTTGCTAGCATCAAAGCAGCCTATGAATGAACCAGAGCCACTTCCCCGATGGTTCAGGGAACCTGGGGAGACACAGAAGCGACACATTACAGCTCTAGGGTTTTTTTTCTCCTTTGTGTACTTTTCACTATTATTTATTTTTCATTATCATGTGACTTTAATTTTTGTTAGCATACAGTAATGATACATAAGTAGGCTTCATTATGACATTTTATTTATTATTATTATTTTATGTATGTGAGTGTATTGCTTGCATGTGTATAAGTGCACCCGTGTTGGGCTTTGCCCACAGAAGTCAGAAGGTGTCTGACTTCTGGAACTGGAGTTATGAATGGTTATTAGTCACCGTGGCTCCATCATTCCAAGCAGCAGCCAGTTAGGGTAGGGACAGAGGTGTGACAAGGATGAAAACCTTTAGGGGAACAGACCTTCTTTGATGTGTTCCCCTGCAAGGCACAGCCATGCAGCAGCCTGAGGCAGCAAAGGGAATGACTAGAGGATGGGACACGCCAGCCGAAGCTAGAGATTCTGCCCACCTGCATGACTGCGTATTGAAAATGCCATGCAACTATCCAGGAGTCGGTTGGCTTGTTAAATGGTTATTAGGGCCATTACACAGAGCAGTGCCAGCTGTAGCAGCCTTCAGTTGAAAGGACAGGCAGGGCTTCAGAGATAGGGTAAGGTAAGGGAGGGTCACAACAGAGGAAACTGAGGCAGCCACCTTAGCCTGCCCTATGCCTACACACAGAGTGGCTAGAGGAGACCATGTTGCAGAGAAGATGATAGCCAGGGATCCCCAGGAACACTGAATGTATAGCTGAGCTACTAAGTCCAGAGCCCTCTGCTGGGACAGAAACCCCCAACTTCTAGTCAGGTGGGTACAATCAGGTGAACTTGCAGAGGGCAATCCTCAGATCCTCATCTGGGCTGGTATAGACACTTTTGACACAATCATTTTCAAAGCAAGTACATAAGTGACACATTCTAGCCCACTCAGACCCCCTTTGTCTAACAATACCACACAGCTTAATATCAAACCCCACCCTCAACCAGGTCTTCCCCACCATGAGCAGTCAGCTTGTTGACACTCAGCAGCTGGATAGAGCAGCTCAAGACGCTAACATACCAGGACAGAAGTCTCACCCACCCCAGACATCAGGGGCAGAAGAAGAGACACCTTCAACTGGTAGATGGCCCAAAAAGGAAGGAGATGGGGACAGGCCGTCTACCTGCTTTTGCTGCCTCCTTGGGTTCCAGTCATCAACAACGTGAGTCTAATACAAGCACCTGCTGCTTCCTCAGAAGGAGGCTGGAGAGCCCAAGCTCAACCTCCCTCTTGCATACAGATGCTGAATGGGCATATTTACACAGGGAGATAAGATCACACGTAGTCAAGCAAATTCAAATGCAGATGATACATGTAGGGGGTGTGTGTGTGTGTGTAGAACTTGGTCTGTAAATTAATTTTGTAGAACCCATGTGTCTGTGGACAGCTGTGTGGACATGTATGTAGATAGAGACTGAGACTTAGCATGCTCTGGTAGATCAAATAACAGCAAAGGTGTGGATTTGCACATGAGCTATGGCTGATGTGTTGTCAGCATGAGCTAGAACACACATGAATACCAGGCTGGCAGTTGCCACTCAAAGTCTCGCTTATGGATAGCTGGACCAGCTGCTCTAAGGCCACCAGACGAACAGCTTCTAGTACCTGAACTAAAGGTGACCTGATTCAGAAAGACACAGCAGTGACTGTGCAGGGAAGTCCAAGAGAGTAGAAGCTCATGAATCCCCCTGCAGGGGAAATGGGCATGCCCAGATGACGGTAATTGCTGTATCTGAGGCTTCCCGGGATCTGCCGGTGAGGGCCAAGCTCTGTGTGTTGTAGTAGATGATCCCCTCCCAGGTGCAGCTAGCTGAACTCTCCAGGTAGCCTGAATGTCAAGGTCAAGTTTATGGGGCGTGATGAGAATGAAGACATGCTGTTTTCAGGTGTTCTGAGGACAAGGCCACATCTACCGTGGCCACCCATCCCAGGTTATCTCAGACTTTCATGATTTTAACACTGAAAGTCCCAAATCCCTGCAAACTTTAAGTCCTTGGCAAAGGGTATGGCTTCCTCCACACCATACATTTGGGGGTGAGGATCCTTTAAGCAAAATGCAAGACCCAAGTATGAACTTTTAGCTATAGAAGGGATAGATGAGTGAGTGAAAGCCCGGCAATTAAAACTTCAGTAGCTTTGTGACCATCCACCAGTCTCTATTTCTTATTTTATTTTTATCGAGTTTTTGTGCATCTCATATAGTACACCTTAATCATATTAAGACCCCCCACACCTCTATCTGCACGCCTCATATTCGCCCCACTGGATTCATACATTCTTCATATATGCTAGTTTCTGTTTTAAAGCCAGCCTGAACTGGATGTGATTCCAGTCTCTGCCTCTCACTGGCTAGGTGAGTCTAGGAAAGTGACTTGCCCTCTTTTAGCTCTAAATCTTTCCTCTATACAGCATTAACAATCATACCAGAAAGGCTGTGTAGGCTAAGTGAGACAATGTGATTGAGAGTGAACACACACACACACACACACACACACACACACCTGCATATAGCATATACTAGGCTACCACGTGTCCCACACCTTTTCTGTACCTCTCCACTGCAAGTCTATTGAGTGATCCTAGGGCACAGGTCAGTCCTGAAGGAGCCCTTTAGAGAGGAGATTGTAGGCAGGATACAGAGAGTGGGATCTTCTCAGCCCATCAGAAAGACGCCTGTTCCAGGAAGTCTGGGCTCTGGGTGATGTCCAGTACGCTTGTTTTGCCTTCTCTATGCAGGACCTGGATCTGTCCTACCACCTTGAAAAACAAAGATGCAAAAATATCTGTGCAGTTGCCTGTGCACATTTTCAGCCACAGGGCCAGGGAGTCCAATACAAAGGTCTTTGTTCAGACTCGGCAGAACTCGCTGCAATTTTTTGGTGAACTGATTCAGCTCCTTACTCTTGATGGTTGCTAAACTCTGACTCTTGCTAAAAGTTGATCAGGGAGGTCTTGCCTAGGGATTGTGGGTGTTCTGCTTCCTTGAAGGCTCCTAGAAGAGGAGGATGCTGAGACCCCAACTGTGGAGGCCACTCCAGGGAGCATACGGAAGGTCTCTTTTGTCTAAGAACACACCATCCCAAGGGCAGCCTGCGAAGTAACCAGACAGTGAAGTGACTGCCCTGTGCCCTGCTCCTCACCGCAACTGGTGAATGACCCAACAAGGAGAAGAGGTCAAGTTCTGTCTCCAAGCACACTCCAGTGTCAGAGCAGGAGCGTCAGAGTCCAGCCCAGGAAGTCCCCTGGCCTTTCTTGCTTCTCTTCCCCATTCCGGGTGGGGTCCGGATTCCCTTCACCGCGGGCACCCCCCGAACCTTGCTCTTCTGGTCTCACTCAAATCTAACCGGCCTGTTTGGATTGTTGGATTGACAGACCGTGCCATCCCCATTCCTTTCTGTCTTCTCTCCTTTCTCCTCCAGGGGTCCCCTTAGACAGAGGATGGGCTGTTTCCCTGCCGGTTTTATTTTCATGAATGTCTTCTCTCAGACAACTCACTGAAAGTCACAGAGAAATTCTAAAACTGGAAAATTTCTGTGCCTTCGGAATACTACCAAACTCACTGGCCAAAGGGAGCCCAAATGTGTGGACGGCTCAAGGCTGCCTGGGGCGAGGCACTCACTCCTTCGCTCTACAAAGCTCCGCCTCTGGACCCAGGGCTCCTGGGTTGCTTGGGCACCGGGGGCGTGGTAGGAGGGAGGTAGTCTTGTCACGCCCTCTTGCCAGCTACTCTTACGCCGCCGGTCCCTCGGCTCCGCATCCACTAATTGGTCTCTCATTAGGCAGCGGGCTGGAGCCCTCCAGCTGAGCAGATCCGCTTGGTGTCATCCGCTTAGTGCCCTCCCGCCGCCGTCGCCGTCGCCACCCACATTGTCATCTCGGCTCTTCTCCCTCGCCCAGGGTATGCTCCGAGGTCCCGCACTCTGCCTAGGCGACAGTCAGGCTCCTGATCCACACGCGGAGACATGAGGCTAGGGCCTCGGGCCGCCCTGGCCCTGGGACTGCTGCGCTTCTGCCTAGGTGAGTAGCCCGGCCAGGGAGAACTCCCTGGGGGGACGCGGGGACTGAGGCTTCACTGTCCACTTTTGCAAAGTGGGATCGCAGGAAAGAGGAAGCCTTCCCGTCGTGGGGTGGGACAGTAGCACACTCCCGGGGCCCTGGGGCTCCACTCCTGGCTGTCCAGGCTCCTTCAGACTCAAGACCGGAGGTTCCCGGACAGCTCTTCTGGCTACGCGGGACAAGGGAGGGAGTCTTGCCTTCTAGTGTGACCTTGGCCTGAGCACTGCCCTTCTGAGCTACGCTTCACAGCCAGCATTTTGATAGGACGGGATTGTCTTCCTCCTGGTTTCTAGGAGCCCTCCCCTATAGCAAGCATGTGTCTCTGAAAAGCTCAGGACCAGCCCAAGCGCACCCTGCCCAGGCTTTCAGGAAGGACCCTCGGTGCACTTGTCAGATATAGACGCTTTCATACTCAGTAGCAGGACCTGACAGCGGGACTTGGCGGGTGTGAAGCTCCCTTCCAGGGCTGTCCGGATGTCTGTCTTCTTGTCTTCCTTCTCTTCCTAGCCCAGGCCAACTTCGCCCCACACTTCTTCGACAACGGAGCGGGCAGCACCAACGGAAACATGGCCCTATTCAGTCTCTCAGAAGACACCCCTGTAGGTGAGTAAGCTTTAGCACCACAGCCACCCCTAGGGAACCTCACCTCTCCAGAACACAGAGACACAACCCGTGACTCCTCTAAGCCTATGGTGGCACCCATGCCAGGAGGGCTGGCTCCCAGAGCTGCCCTGTTTGCGCTCCGAATGCCCGGGAGTAATGGGAGGAAAGGAGGCCACTGCTTGATGACAACCTAAACTCAAATAGTCCTGGAGACCAAGACCCCAAAACGGGGTGGGCTGGCTCCCTCTGCAGTGGGCTTGTGACCTTGAGCAAGCATACTGACCTTCTCTCCCATTTCTACGTCTTAAAATGACTGAAACACTTCCAACTGGTTGAGTTACCAAGAGTAGGGGGAGGAGAGAGAGGAAAGACATCCTTAACTTCACCCTGCCAGGGTTTATCTAGACCTTGGGTACAGAGCAGAATAGAGCAGAAGAGCCAGTCCTCCACTGGGGTTCAGGTCGTATCCCCGGCCTGAGTGAAAACGCTTTTCTCCCCTTGGCTCTCCATCCAAGTACCCCTCCAATTTGGGCTTCTGGGAGAGGACTCATTCAGGCAGAGGAAAAGGCAGAGGAATAACTTGAGTTAGGTACAGCCTACCTGAACCCCTCCATAGGTTATATTACAGATCATAATCTGGAAAATGGCTGATAACAAAAGCTGATATTTGTGGAGAATAGAAATAAAGTGGGATGCAGCCAGCAGGGTTGAGGCCATCCAGGAAAACATGGTACAGGGCTATCCCTTTGATACTGAACTGAATATTCACTCTATGAACAGTTGAATCCCCAGCTCTGAGCACCTGCTGTTTGCAGGAAAAGTTGAGTCCCAGGTCCTAAATGCCCCTGTGTCTCCTTCCAGGTTCTCATGTATACACCCTGAATGGGACTGACCCTGAGGGAGAGCCCGTCTCCTACCATATCAGCTTTGACCCCAGCACTAGAAGTGTCTTTTCTGTTGATCCCAAGTTTGGAAACATCACCCTGGTTGAAGCGCTGGACAGAGAGGTACAGAAATGTGCAAGAGACATCTTGGGGTTACCGCTAGCTGGGTGTTCAGACACCTCTGTAGTGACTAGAAGGGTCTCTACTGCTCTCTGCAAGATGAAACAGGACTGGGAGGAGGGAGGTATCCCTTTACTACCGTTCTGTCCCTAGGTTGCTTCCCAAAAGCAGAATTCCCTTTCTCCTCCCTGAGGAAACAGTAGGACTTCTTCCGGGGGCACCTATTAGCTCTGTTAATCTTTTAAGTGTGTTTACCTTTAAAAAAAAATCTGTACCCTGAAGTTTCTAAAAGAACACCCCTATAGTGTTTTTATTCCAAGCCTCCTTGGAGGGGTCACAAACCACAAAGATCTCCTCAGGCTGGGCTCCAGAGGGACTGAGGGGGAATATCCAGGTTTGGAAACGTTCCTCCCCTCTGGGTATTTTTGAACCTGGGATGATGCAGAATGAGACCACTGTGTGCCTTAGTTCCCAATAACTAGACCTGTGCTACGGAGCTGCTTCCAGCTCCCATTCCCCTTGCCAAAAGTCATAGAAGGGGCAGAAAATGGGGGCTACAGAGGAAGGCAGCACTCAGAAACTATGGTGAGGACCATGTAGTCGAGGTAGATGGATGCCAAGATATTAACCTGCAAGTGTGGGGATCTGATGACCTCATCAAGTTCCCTCTTTGTCTTAGGGAGCACATAGGACTACATAGGTGTGAACCAGTACCAAACTCCAGAATGCAGAAAGGTGTGGAGGGATAAGGAAGGGACAGAGGAAAAGAGAAGACAGGAAAGCTCCTCCTTCAGGCATACCAGAGTGCCCTCCATCCCCTTCCACCCCTGTCCTCTGGCCCAGTAACATCTTCTGTTGGGGACAAAAGAACCCTTCTGGGTCTGTGAGAACTCCTGACAAAGAGAGCCCCAAATAAGGCCTGGCAGGAGGCAGCCTCACCAGGCTTTGCACACTACCCACCCTATTCTAGTCCCGGGCTCCTATGACATAGCCTCTGATGGGGCAGAGAGTCCAGCACAGTCTCAAGTCCATGTGACTCTGCAGCATGTCAAACTCCAGACACTCACTCAGTTCCTGTGCTTCACAGAGAGAGGATGAGATCGAAGCCATCATCAGCATTTCGGATGGCCTGAACTTGGTAAGTCAGCCCTCAACACACAGCATTGGGGCCTGAGAAGTGCATGGATCCTCTTGCAGCACTCGAGCTCCTTAGGCAACCCAAGCCCAGGCCAGGGAAGACCTGCCCAAAGTGTTCACATCGAGGGGCCCAAAGAACAGAGGGGGAAGGAAGGAAGTGGACAGGCAGAGAGCAGGTCCTTTCAGCTGAACGTCTCACTGGTCTCGCCTACACTCTGAGCATCTTCTCAAACCTGTCTTCCCATTCCCCATCTGCCAACTTCTATCACTGACTCGTGCTCCTGCCCAATCGTGATCCAAGCACCTGGCACCCAGGTGTTCTTCCTCACTTCTCCCCGACCCCTACAGCCACCGCTTTCTGCCAGATCCATTCGTGCTGCCCAGGATCAGTGAAACAGTCCCCGGGGGCTTCCTGGGCATCCACTCCACATCCAAAGTGCTGTCACAGCTGTCACTGTGAAACCTAGATCTGGCCACACCCCAGTTCTGGAAGGACCAACAGCTGGCCCTCTCCTCCCTCAGGACGAAATCCAAGTTGCTCTTCAAGGCTTCCCTGTCGGGTGCCATCTGCCTCTCCCGACTCTTCTCACAGCCATCCAGCCAGAATCTTCTGTGTTCTGAATTTCCTGTGCATCTCTCACCCCTCTGCCTTGCAGACCTCTGCTTTCTGGCTCATTTCCACCTATTCCCTCTGGCAAACCCACTGAAGAGCTAATGCCCTGTGTTCCAGAAGCTCCCAGATGCCCACTGATACAGCTCAGACTCCTTGCAGGGCCTCTGCTCTGGGACTCTAAATGCAGTACTCAGCCAATGGAACACATCTGTACAGGCCATGGTGCACTTAATGCCTCAAGTGGTTCTGTTCAGAGCCCTGCTTTGTGGACTTTCATATCACATTGTTCCTCTAAATGGTGTCTCTGTGAGCTGATTTCTGTCCCATATCTAAACCACCATAATCACTGAAAGTTAATGTCCCATCAAATGGTCTTCCATCTCTAGGTTGGAAAATAGTGCTTGGCATCAAGTGGTTGCTTCACAATATTTGTTGTATGAAAGAATAAAAGCAGGAAGGAGGGGCGAAAAGAAGGGAGAGATAAAGTGTGGTAGGAACATCAACTTACAGGCGCTTAGTGTTAGAGGCCACTATCTTTTTAATACCCCAAGATCTCTGTGCCCTAACTCTTGACCCCTCTACTCCTCAGGTGGCAGAAAAGGTCGTGATATTGGTGACAGATGCCAATGATGAGGCACCCAGGTTCATCCAGGAGCCTTACATTGTCCTGGTTCCCGAAGTGAGTGAGGGATCATTGGGAAGGACTGGAGCTCCCCACTTGCGCCCATGGCTGCCCCCAGGGGTGTCCTATGGCTTGCCCAGGGGACCAGAGTCTCAAGTGTAAAACACTTATCCATTGTTCACTGCCCCCTGGAGAGCCATCACCATCGCATCCTTCGCTCTCTTGCCCCCACACCTTTCTGTGGTCATGGTTCTCTGAAAGGAGCAACCATTGGCTATCTTCCACTGTGCCTGTAATGCATGCCTATTGTAGAATGCAAAATACATTCTGAAAAAGTCTTTCTCCCTCCAACTTAAGATACTATTAAATTTTGGTGTATTTCTTTTTAGTACTTTTTTGTGATTATAACGGTTTTTTTTCTTCTTTGTGTTTACCATAACTGTGATTATACTAAAATACATGTTTTTTTTGTATCCTATTTTTCACTTCATTTATAACATAAGCATTTTTCTTATTGGTTGTCAAGTTTTGGTAATTATTATTTAAAAATTTTTATTGAATTTTTGTAAGTTTGATACAATATAATTTGATGATATTTAGATCCACCCGTAACCACGTCTCCCCACTGTCCTCCCCGCAACTCAGTGTACTCTACTATATATGTAACATGGTCTAGACTTATCATTTTTATAGCTTCTGTCAATTGAACAGTCCAGCATTTATTAATGGAACCCGAGCATCCTCTCATGCTTGTGTAGGCAAACTTTTAAATTTCTTCTGTCATAAGACATAGCCTTTAACCACAGTTTTGGTTTTATTTAATTTAGATTACTGGCAAGCTGGGTGTGGTGACCAACACATCTGTAGCCTAATTACTTGAGAGGCTGAGACTGGAGAATTGTGTGGTTTTGTTTTGGGGGTTTTCTTTTTTTGAGACAAGAGTCTCATGTAACTCAGCCTGGTTTCACTATATAGCAAGGATGACCTTGGACTTCTGATCCCCCTGTCTCCACCTGCTCTATCTGTCTCTAGACTAGGGGTGCAGCTCAGCGGTTGAACTCTTGCTTTTCATGACTGAGGCCCTGGGTTTGCCCTACAGCACACACACACACACACACACACACACACACACACACACACACATCCTTATGATATAAAAATGTTGAAGTTATTGTACTGAATCAAACACATGAATGTTTATGCTACCAAAGTGCTTTTCCAAAAGGCTACCTGTTTGATCTCTGTCTTGTGATACAAAGGAACGGAACGTTGTCTCCTGTCATCACTTGCTAACAAGAAGAATTCTCACAATTTAAAATGTTTGCTGTTATTGGGGAATGTACTTCACTCTTGCTCTAAACTATGTGCATGTGATCTCTGGTGATCCTAAATATGTCCATGTTTATGAAGCAATTGTGTCCTTGTTTGCAAATTTGTATTTCATATTTAAACCCTTTATCTCACTCTCCCTGGAGGGCATACTGCGGCCCCTTGCCTATCTTTTCCTTCCCCTCTCCTTCCTCTCTTTCTCTCTCTTTCCTTCCTCTCCAGTCCTGGCCCTGCCCCTCTCCCTCCTGGTTGGGTGCTCTCTTTGTCACCACCTCCTCACCACTTTTCAGCCATCACTCTACTGATCCCACTGCTCCACGGTCCTCATGTCTCTGCCTCCACCACCATCTTGTCACTGACACTGACCCTTCTCTGTGAGCCCTCAGGACACACCTTCTGGGAGCAGCATCTTTAAGGTTCATGCAGTTGACAAGGACACAGGTTCTGGAGGGAGTGTCAGCTACTTCCTGCAGGTAAGGTGGGACATACAGAATGCACCCAGGGTCCTGGCTTGGGGAGGCTAACTGACTATCCTTTACATCCATCACTGGGGCCCCCAGGCCAGTGCCTCTATTCCCAAGAATACCCACAGGGATAGAGAGCCAAAAGGACAGAAGACTTCTGCCCCTGAGAGACCCACCTTGCCTTCCTCTGAGTTTGCCTGACCCTCTCTCTCTTTGGGGCTCTGGGACCCTCAGCCCTCTACTTCCCCAGACTCTTTCCTCAGAGAAGGCCTGGGCACTTTGTTCCCACTCCTGATGCAAGAAATTCATTTGGGCCTGAAATGGTCAATACGGGGAGTCGGGGCATTCCCCATTGAGAGAGCCAGGATGTCCCAGCCCTCACTCTCATCCATCTCTGCAGGGCTGATGGAGGTGGGGGCCCCTCGTCTAGACCTCTGCCTCCCCCTGGTCTCCCAAGAGCCAGCGGCTCTTGTTTGCATGGCATGGCTGCTGTTTCTGTAGTTCTCCCTCTTTTCTCCGTATCTGGTTATCTGCCCTCGCAGTCATCAAAGCAATTCAACCTCGTGACTAAAACTACAAAATGACAGGTTTTGGGGAAATGCCCTGAGCTCACGGGAACTGGTAAGGCCCCGCTTCCCCAACACACATTTATTAATCATGTTTCTTCAACCCATTACTTAACTTTTCTAGTTCAGCTTCCTCGTGTGTCAAATGGAAGCAATAAAAACACATGCTTAGTGGACTGCAGTATGAATTAAATGAGTGTAAAACTCCAATCACACCCCCTGGAACCTGATGCCTGAACTTCCCCAGCCAGAAGGGCCACTGAGCACCTCAGCAGAGGCAGCTGCTCTTGCAGTCTGTTCCTGGCTGCTCACCATCCCTGCCAGGCACTGCCTGTAACTGTTACAGCCATTTACCTAGTATGGTTTCAGAGTCCCCAGATCTTTCTCTTTCACTATAATACTTAAGCCCGCCATGCCAAATCAGAGCACTCTTTGAGTATTTCTATCTGCAATAGCCTGCAGGCCTCACTGGAAGGGAGCATTGTGGTTTAAACCAATGGCATAGAAAGCCCAAGGACTGGTGAATGGAAACCCTGGGGTCAGAAGGGCAGGGGCACTGAACTTGGAACCCAAGTCCAAAGGCCAGTGTTCCTGCGTGGAGTGTCAATGACCCCTTCTGCAGGTAGAAAGAGCACTCTTGGTGTAGTCTGGTTCCTCCCTAGATCCAGCCACTTCTCAACTCTTTCAGAACCTACACTCCTCTAAGTTCACCATGGACTGCCATAGTGGTGTGCTGCGCCTCCAAGCTGGGGCCACGCTGGACTATGAAAAATCAAGGGCTCATTTCATCACTGTGGTTGCCAAGGTAACAAAGGAAGGAACTGGGGTCGGGGGGCATCCAGTAGTCACCTCAGCCTTTTCTGGGTTGGAGCACAGTGAGGTTCGATGAGAGATCTCTTCAAGAACAGGAGACATGAGAGGGGCCTAGGACGATGGGGAGGCAACTGCTTGGAATCTTCTCTGCCTAGACATAGTTGCAGGGAGGTTGGTGTCTGTGGGCTGGAGAGGGGTTAAGTATATGACCCCTAGAGACTTGCAAGCCAGGTCCCCTTCATAGGACCAGAGAGTCCTGGCACAGCGACTTATGTGTCCCTCCAAGTTCTCTCTGGCCATACTGGATCACCCTATTCCTCCTTGCTGTGTGACCAGATACCCTCTCTGAGCCTCAGTTTCCCTATGTGTCCATTATAGTAAGTTAATGAAGTTACTCAGTCTAGTTTGTATAGTATGTGGTGGGGAGCTGAAAACCAGCAGGTGCCCAGTCAAGCTTCTTGGCCTAGGGAGAATGAAACTCCAGCCTTCCCATTAGGCCTACTGGATTCTTTTGCAGAAAGCCCCCTTGCAGATCACCGATTGGCTACAAACCATTCTCCTACATCCTGGGGACTGCTACACCTGCTACCTGCTCACATCCCTTATCTGCCCAAGTCATATTCCTGGGACCCATGACCCCAAGATTAAACATATGGGAGATCCTCGGGAGTTTCTTGAGGCTTGGTTTCTGGCTAGCAGTAGGAATTTATCTCTGATCCCTTCTCTGGCACTAGTGTCACATGATGTCCCTGGAGAGTTAGTTAATCCTGTATCCAAAGTAACCTGCTGCATGCTAGGCACCTGACAGAAAACCTTCACACATCATTTCTTTGGTGTCCTGATGTCCCCAACATCCCCAAAAGGGAATAGTGAACTCCAGAGACTCAGGAACAAACAGACATTCAGAAGGGGCAGCTGGCCTTACAGCCAGGAGGTGACAGGAGCCTCATTCCAGAGGCTCCCCTGGGTCCAGCCTCTCTTCACTCCTTCTCTGGCCTGATTTCTCCCCAGGATGGTGGGGGCAGGCTTCAAGGGGCTGATGTGGTGTTCTCAGCCACCACCACTGTCACCGTCAACGTGGAGGACATTCAGGACATGGCCCCTGTTTTTGTGGGCACACCCTACTATGGCTATGTGTACGAGGACACTCTTCCGGTGAGTAACTACATGTCTTCACTCATGTTCCCTTGGTGATTCTTTGGAACCCAGGTCTGGGGATTGGTGGACTCACCCCATCTCCCGCCCCAGTCACCTTCCCCTTACAGAGGGTGGTTCTAGGTTCATCCAGGTTCTCTTGCCTCTAGAACATAAGAGGGCGGAGGCCCACATTTGATTGTGTAGCATTTGCTCAGTGCTAAAGTAGATCGGATGCTTCTGCATCCATCCAAGCTTCCCTAGTCCAGCTGCTGAGGTCAGCCCTGGAAACGGTAGGAGAAGAAAGATGGTTGACAGATTTGGCCTGGTGGAGCCTTTGTCATACCTCCCATAGAGGGTGAGGTTTCCTATGGGCCTTCCCAACCTCTGTCCTATATTCCGGGACCCTCAAACCAGCAATTCTCCCATAATTCCTGCTGGACCCACTGGGAGCCTTGCCAAAAACCCCACCAGGCCCAGCTGGAAGGCCAGTCTCGGTTTCCCTTCCATTCAGTCTTCTGGCTTCATAAGAAATCATGAATTCCCCAGGGTCCCACTGCTCATCCTGGCCATCCTGCCACTCCATGAGCCTGACCATTGTGCACGTGTCCTCCACCTCACCAGCCACCTGCCTCCCCTCTTCCATCACAGTCTCTTCCATATGTGGTGTTTGGTAGAGAAAACTCCTCTCTACCTCCCAGAGCTTGTGCCTGCTTGGAGTTCATCTCTTTGTGTATGACCTCTCAACTGTGAGTTCTCTGTAGCCAGAGACCAGGCTGGAGAGGGACTTCCTGGGCCCTCACAGCTTATGGTGGAACTGAGTTGCTTCTCAACCTCTCTTGATTATTCCTGACTTTATGAAACAAGCGGAAGCTGAGATCCTAAGGGTAGAGACATACTGGGGGATGGGGAATGCTGGCTTCCCTTAGCGAGGCTGCAGGACAGATTGAGGGAGACTCAGAGCCTTCTGGGTTCTGAGGGTCAGGGCTCAAGGCAGGCTCCAGGAGTAGAGGTGAAAGCAGGCTCCAGGTCAAAGTAGGAGAGTCAGAGGGAAAGACCCAAAGAATGTGCTTACAAAGAATAAGGTCCAGTTGGACTTTTCTAGCTGTGTTCCAACCTCCTAAGGGGCACAGGATAAAAATCTTAATTCTGAGATCTCACATTTGAGGCAATATGTAACCCGGTCCCTTCTCACCTGCCTCTCACCTCCTCCCTCTGCTCTTCTGGTTGAGATGAAGGCAAAGGACAGTAGGGCAGCCGGTGGGGTTGGGGTTCGAGCAGCAAAGTACAGGCTGAGTTTGGGTGGGGCAGGAGACAGTCAGAAAGCCTAGAGACTGTGCTACACCATGCTCTGACCCTGGAGGCAGGAAGTGGTGGGACTCAGGTAGCCCCCCCCCCCCATCCCAGTGGTGCAGAAAGCTCTCAGCAGAGCAGAGTAGGATCACATTCTGGGGCCACCCAAAGCCTAGCTCTTTTCCTGGGTGGGATAATATCTCCCCTTCATGATGGGTCAGTGTCTGAGGGGGTGACACCCACATGACCATCAGCCTCAAGCAACTATTTCTGTTCTCCCAGGGCTCAGAGGTTCTTACAGTGGTTGCCATAGATGGAGACCGAGGCAAGCCCAACCACGTCCTGTACAGACTCATGAATGGTGAGTGAGGGTGGCTTTGTGCCACAGCTGGCTCTGGGGAACTAGTTCCTGGTTCTGTTGCTTATCAGACAGGGATGACAAGATGCTGTGGAGTAGCTGGCCCCCTCGGATGACAGCTTTGTTTCATCTCTGCTTGTCATTACATCCAGTGAGAGAGAACAGCATGGGAGCCAGAGAAATACACGTGCTCCCTTCTCTCTGGACATGCAGTCACAGACTGAGCAGCAAGGTCACTCACACTCCTGGAATTTCTGTTTTGTTCTCATTCTTTTTAATTTTGTGGCTTAAAGCATGAAATCAAATGAATAAAATACAGTGATGTTATGACATCTCTCTAGCATTGGGCCTGTATGTGCACAAGTAAACTGAGGTTCAGAGGGGTTGATAGGACTCCCTACTACTCAATTTCATTCTCAGTCAGCTGACTCCGGAGTGTGCTCCTCCTGAAACTGGACTGGGGCCACAGTGTCCCTGCATTGGGCTATGCATCTCTCAGAAGGACCAGGTCAGAACACTTGAAGCCTGATCCCAGATAAGCTTGTTTGTAATGAGCTCACCCAGAAAACTCTGCCTCCCCATCCTGCCCCTATGATACTCTCTGGTCACAGCCCTCCACAACTCACGTGAGAACAAATATGCCCGCCCAGAGATGACCTTACATGGACTTCTTTTCCAGGTGTCTTTCCTTCACCTCTACAATTATCCTGCAGTCAAGGGACACTCACCTCATAGCCTCCCTCTCCTTTACATCCTCCCTCTTGTGTACCTTCTCCAAGCTCCTCCTTCCTGTTATATTCTCTCTCTCTCTTTCTCTCTCTCTCTCTCTTTCTCTCTCTCTCTTTCTCTCTCTCTCTCTCTCTCTCTCTCTCTCTCTCTCTCTCTAGATCTTAGTCCTTTTTTCTTTTCTTTAATACATCCATACATATGTACTCACATACATACAGTATGATATTCAAGAGAAAGCATACAGCTTGGATCCTAAGGGCTAAACAGAAGTTCAAAATCCCAGAACTATACCGACTGTGAGACTAATTACTTAGCCCCTCTGAAACTCAGTTTCCTCACTGGCAAGACCTAGATGATTGACTGCATTGCAAGCTACAAGACTTTCGTGAACTGATGCCACAGGAGTAAGTGGCATGATTCCCCTGTTCCCCCTTGTGGCCCTGTGCTAAACTGCAGGGCACTTTTCTGTGACAGGGAGTGACGGAGCCTTTGAAATTAATGAGACATCGGGAGCCATCTCCGTGCTTCAGAGCCCTGCCCAGCTCCAGAGAGAAGTGTATGAGCTTCATGTACAGGTAACACCCCACTAGCTTGCTTGCCCTGCTTACTCTCCAGCCCCAGATGGCTAAAAAAGTGATGAGACCTAAGCCTTCCTCCAAGATGCTCAGGTCTTGGTCCAGGAAGGGAGCTAGAGATTACTTATTCTAAGGAACAACCACATCAAGCTGCAGTAGATACTTACAAAGCCCATGTAAAGGAAAGTAAGAAGTCACAACCAGAGATTCATGAAAACATAGGAGGTGGGACTGAGGCGATAATGCCTCCAGCATGGATGGGTAACTATAGGTGGGAGATGGTGAAGGAGATCATGAATAGTGGGGGTGGCAGGAAGGCACTCCCAGTCACAGAAGCTCAAAGAGTCCGGACTGGCATGGAGGCACATGCTGAAATCAAGAAAGAGTCAAGTGAGACTAGAGCATAGTCCTCAGGCAGCTCGTAGGAGGAAAAGAGCCCCAGAGTGGGCCCCAAATGCAAGGCCCAGGTTTTCCCCTGGAGCTGAGCATAGGACCGTGTAGTCACACGGTCTAACTGTGGTTAGAAGAGACCTCCTCTAAGCCTAATGTACTGTGGTCTGCTGTCTTAGAATTCTTGCTAATTTCTCATGTTTCACTGGACCTGCCAATTCTGCAGCTGGTCTTGCTCACAAACAATTGAGAGCCACTGAGGACTTTGAGCAGAATTATAGCCACAGGTTGAACACGATCGCTGGCTGCTCTGTAGCCAGCAGGATTCTCAAGTATGGAAAATATGGCCAACAACAATTTCCAGGAGTCTCCCTGCGAATGGAAATTTGGCGTATCTGGGGTAGCCCCAGGGCTCTGAAAGTTATGAGCACCCGATACACCCAGCCCCAGACCAGCCTGAACAGGAAGGCAAGGCCACAACTGAAGGGTCAGGGAAAGATGGCCAGTGAAAGTAAGGGGAGGGGAGATGGCAGGAAGGGACCGGTATTTGTTATTTTTCTGTTGCTGTGATAAGACACGCACCATGACCAAGGCAACTTACAAAAGGAAGAGTTTGTTTATTTGGCTTATGGTTCCGGAGAGAGTAGAGTCCATACTGGCCAGGAGGCATGGTGGCAGGGGTTAGCCAGAGCTGAAAGCCATCACATCTTCAAGCAGGCACAGGAAGAGAGCTACTAGAAATGTGGCAAGGCTTAAGAACCCTCAAAGCCCGCCCCCAGGGCTGTGCCTCCTCCGCAAGGCCACACCTCCTAAAGCCCTCCAAAATAGCGCCACCTGCTGGGGACAAAATGTTTAAATACTTGGACCCTATAGGAGACACTCTCATTCAAACACATTACAAACCAGGAAGGTAGCAGACTGCACAGAATGTGGCCAATGGCTCTGGAGAATGAAGGATTAAGAGGCGTGGATGAACCTTGAGTGACAGCCATCACAGCACAGGGGAGGGGACAAATTTATTAGGAGAGAAATGATGAGTCTGCATGCCTACAGGTCACTCAGAGAAAAACATCAAAACATAGGCATGCAGGTTTAGATATTAGAGATAAAATATCCACACAAAGTATAAAATGCATAGAAGAAATGGGATCATACCCCCAACCCTCAGAGGATGGCTATGGCAAGAGAGAAAGTTGGCCAAGTCCACATCCGCAGAGCATCGTAGTGAGGAGGATGTGGAGAACAGGGACCAGAGAAGTAGATGAGAATGTGCCATTGACCAAGGGAGCTGAGCCGCTAGGAAGATGCAAATGCAGGATGCAGTGTGGGAGTCTGTGAAATACCTAAATGGAGGGCAGGTGAAGACTGAGTGGGAGTGGGAAAGGAAGGCCCTCCTCTGCATCTCAGGATTAGGCTTCTGAGGAGTTGGGCCTGTGGGCAGGTGTGAAGCAGTGGGGTGTTGGGGTCATTTAGAGCTTCCTTTTAGAAACAGAGCACCTTTCTACAACCAAGGAAGGAGAACCAGGAAAGGCTCACATATTTGCTACATGCTTCATGGGGTGCCTATGATGTCCTAGCCCTGGCTTTGTAGCCTACATTAGTTAGTTCTGTGAGAAATTACCCTAAACTCAGTGACTGCAAACAATAATAATCATTTATATCTCTCAGCATGTGGGAGGGGGGAGTCCAAGTTCCATCTGACTCGAGAGGTCATGTGCATAACTGCATTCAGATTGTTAGCCTGCAGTGGAATCTCACTAGAGATTTGGCTGGAGAAAGACTGGCTTTTTAGCTCACTTGGCTATTGGTATGACTCATTTGTTTGATGGCTGCTGTCTAGGGGTCACCATTAACTCCTTATCTCAAGGTCTCTTTAGCATAACTTCTAGCTTCATCAAAGCCTTGGAAAAGGGAAAGTCTATTAGAAAAATGGAATTATAATCTTTTATAATCCAATCATGAGGGAATTGACTGTCATCTTTGCCACATGCTATCAGTCGGAGGCAAGTTGTCAGACGAGGCCACACTTAAGGAGAAGAATTACAAGCCTATGAACACCAGGAAGCAGACTGATTGGTGCCAGTAAGTCTGCCTGCCACACAACTATAGCCATCTGTCCCCACTCCAGGTGACAGAGATCAGCTCTGCGGGGAGCCCAGCTGCTCAGGCCATGATCCCAGTCACTATCAGGATTGTGGACCTCAACAACCATCCCCCAACCTTCTACGGAGAGAGTGGGCCCCAAAACAAGTTTGAACTGTCCATGTATGAGCACCCGCCCCAGGGGGAGATCCTGCGGGGCCTCAAGATCACTGTCAATGACTCAGACCAGGTGTGTGGCCATGCCCTTGAAACTGAATTGGGTCTGTATTAATGCTCAGCTTAGGTGGGAGGAGCCAGGCAGGTCACAAAATGAATGAAATAAGATGAGGTAACCAAGAGAAGGAATGGTATCCATCCAAGACTACTGCTTAGCTAAAAGTATTCACAATCAATTACAAAGTCAAAGCCAACCAAACAAAGGTTGTCTGCATCTGATTGTCCAACTGGACACCTGTAAATGTATCCTCTCCTCCTATGCCCAGCCCAGGACTGAGTCTTATGCATCTGGTACTTTGCTGACATTTTGTGCCCTGCTAAATCTGATTCTTGATCAGCTCACCTTTACAAAGAAAGACTACTACAAAGAAAGGATATGTAAGGGCTCTTCACCTAGTGCAAATACATGTTTCTGTTACTTTTATTTATCTTCTGTTTCCTCTCTCTAAATTCTATTGTCCAGGGAGCCAATGCTAAATTCAACTTGCGGCTGGTGGGACCTGGGGGTATCTTCCGTGTGGTGCCGCAGACAGTCCTGAACGAAGCTCAAGTCACCATCATTGTGGAGAACTCAGCTGCCATTGACTTTGAAAAATCTAAAGTGTTAACCTTCAAGGTAGGTGGTGCTTCGCACTGCCCTGAATGGGCAGGTAGGGGCTGAGAGCCAGGCAGCTCCCACCACTCTCACTGAGGGGGGCCCCATCACCCCTGTCTTTGCTGGTTCTACTGTCTTTCTCCCAGACTCTCTGCCCCTCCTACGGGCATGTGGAGAGCAGGAGGCAGGCTGCCCCCACTCACACAGCTTCTGCAAAGTGTTCACAACCTTAGCCTCACTGAGCACCCCAGCTACTAAACCACTACTAACTCAGGAATGCAAGGGCTGGGAAGTCAAGGACACACTTCCAATATAGTTTGCCATGTTAATAAACGGAAAGAAGGAAACTGTGTGATTATCAAAATAGATGTGTTCTCATGTGCTTTCGCCGTCTGTCATCTATTCCAGAACAACCTTAGCAGAAGAGAAGAAGATATGTGTCATTTGTAATTATATAAAATCATAAATATATATAAATCATACCCTATCATATGCTAACATGTGAGTTATATATTAATGAGAAGGAAAAATACTTTAATGATATTTAAATCATCATTATTTATAATTATAGGTGAATATCTAAACATATACCCATGGTAAAAAAGTGAGATACTAAAAGCATTGTCTAAAGTTGGACTAAAACTTGAATGCCTACTATCACCAAAATGATTCCATTCATGTTTGGAATGATGTCATCTCTGGATAAAGAAAAATAAGAGCCGTAAGCATTTGAAAGCTGGAGTCAACAGGAGCATTATTTGTAGACACATGACTAGGAAAAATGATTGAAAGACTGTTACAAAGCAAACAAAATCACAGCACAAAGTTGGTACCCCAACAGTTTTCCCATGGGGATGGAAGACACAAGCGAGCGAGCGAGAGAGAGAGAGAGAATATAATGGGATAAAATTCACCCTTTTTTGACTTTTTGAGACAGGGGTGCCCTAGAATATATTTTTACAAACACGATTAATATGACATTCTTAGAAATTACCCTAACAGGAACTATGCAACACTTAAATGATGAAAAATGCAAAGTTCCACAACAGGGTAGAAAGGTGCTCCTGGGTTTAAAAAACACCAATTCTCCGTAAGTTAATGAAGGCTTCAATGCCATCCTGACTATTTCATTCTTTCTTGCTGATGTTTTTGTTTATTTGTTAGAGATAGAATCTCTCTAGATAGCCCAGGCTGTCTTGGAGATCACTATCTAGCCTAGTCTGACCTCAAACTCATTAATCCTCCTGCCTCTGCCTCCTGAGTACTAGATTATAGGCATGTGTCACCTGGTCACTTCAACTAACTCTTAGCTAGACTTTCCTTTGGAGAGGTAGTGAGAAACCTTGGTAAAATTACAGTGGTTTTTATCTGAAGAGATCAAATTCATAAGAATGGTTGGAAACTTGGAACCAGAAAGGAATACGCAAATCAAGAATACGCATAACAACGACAACAAAACCAGGCCCAAGTACAAATGGGAATAAGAATGCTAGCATTGCAAGCCCACCAGGGAGAGATGATATGAGACCGTGAAGATGGTGAAAGGAACCACCCCGCAGGAGCTGAAAGGAAGGGAGGAAGGCCATCTGAGTGTGGTGGTGCATGCCTGTAATCCTAGCACTCAGGAGGCTGGGGTAGAAGGCTTGAGAGTGATGCTAGACTGGACTACATAGTAGGACCCTGACTCTAAACAAGGAAACACAACAACATCCAACACAACAACATCCAAAGACAGAGAGACAAGCAAGTGGGCTCTAGAGATGTTCTGGAGAGAAGGATGATGGAGGACTGGCGGTGGGGTCACTGCCCACCCAGACAACTGTGGTTCTTCTTTCCCCAGCTCCTGGCCATTGAAGTGAATACTCCAGAAAAATTCAGTTCCACAGCAGACGTAGTGATCCAGCTCTTGGACACCAATGACAACGCCCCCAAGTTTACCTCCCAATACCATATCGCCAGGATCCCCGAGAATGCACCAGGGGGCTCCAGCATGGCGGCTGTCACAGTAAGTTGGACATTGGCCTGGGGCCTAGGGTTCCAATTGAAATTACAAGACCTATAGTCTTTACCTACTTCCCTTCTCTTAGCCTCTGCCTCTGTCTGATGGGATCTGTGTCATCCCTCACTTGTGTAGCAGGGGCCAGGCAGGGGAGAGTCTGTACCACAGCAGAAGGTATAGTCTTTTATAACCTACCCATGAAGGAATAGCTCCTCATCTCTGCCATGTTGCTGGGCCACTTGCTTCTCAGTAGCAATAGAGCAAACATATGTATAAACCTAAGCACAGGGCCTGATGTCCATCCTTCTCCCTTCCTCAGATATGAAAGAGGAATAAATGCCTTCCAGATATAAACCTTTCGGGTCCTCTGACATTTGAAACCTCCCTGAAGAAAAGTAGGGCTATTTCATCCCCAGTTAGACAGAACCCAGGCTCTGCCAGCTTTCTATTGTCAGCTGCCCTCAGCTGCAGGAGCTGCCAGGTGCCTGACCCCAGCACAGGTGACATGGGGAGTGTTCTCTTTTCCAGGCTGTGGATCCAGATACAGGACCCTGGGGCAAAGTCAAGTATTCCATTTATGGACCTGGGTCAGACCTGTAAGTAGATCCAGAGCTCCAGACCAAGCCTCAGGCAAGGGATTTGGAAGACTATGGGTGAAGGGAGTCTCTACTTTAAGGCTGGGGGTTGGAAGAGGGGAGCTGGAAAAGATAAGAGCCAGGGTAGGGAAGGGGGTATCCCAGGGTATGGAGCAGGGAGGGGCAAGGAGTAGTGGAAAGCAGTGGAGAGCCTGAGATAGAGGTGAGTGCTACACTCAGTGAGACGACTGGGAGACCGGGAGAAGGTCATGGTCACAGCCTGGCGCTTAGGCCTCGATCTCACAAGGCAGGAAGCAAGGCTAGGCTGAGGAGGCAGCAGGCCAAGGGAAATGGGGAGAGGCTGCAGTTTGGGTTGCTAGGCTCCACAGGACCAAGTGGATAAGTCAGTGACTGGATCTACTTCTAGAATCAGACTCCAAGGATGGGGGAGGAGCAGGTGGGATGCTTGCAAAAGCTTGTCTCGCTGAGGATTTCTGGAGGCAGCTTATTACCGCAGGCATGTAAATGCAAACATGAGTGATGAGTATGTATGTGTGTATGTAGGCATGTGCATGTCTGTACAGGGATGCATAAGTGCCTGTGCTTCCTGTGTCTGGCAGGTTCCTGATCCATCCATCTACTGGGCTTATCTACACCCAGCCCTGGGCCAACCTGGATGCTGAGGGCACTTCAAGGTACAACTTTTATGTGAAGGCAGAGGACATGGAGGGCAGGTACAGCCTGGCTGAGGTGTTTGTCACCCTGCTGGATGTCAATGACCACTACCCCCAGTTTGGACAGAGCATCCAGGAGAAGACCATGATTTGGGGAACCCCAGTGAAAATTGAGGTAGATATCAGGGGCAATGGGCACTCTTATCTGAAAAGTATGAATTTAGCTTAAAATAAAACATTCTTTAAAAAAAAAAAGACATGTTTGACTCCCTTTAGGGATAACAGGCTACATGGTACTTTATACATAGCCTCTTCTCCATCCCAACCTGAAAGCTTCTCTAGGAAAGAAGACATGTCAAATGGAAAAACCTGAGGCTCGGAGGGGAGGAGTGTTTGGCTTGTCTGAGTTTATGTAGCTGGTCTGCCTGCTTTCAATGCTTTTCCCACAGTACTCCATCTTTTTAATAGGGAGAAAGAATGAAATCTGAAACCCGGTAAACCTGGGTTGACTCCCAGTTCTTCTTTCCACTTCTGTCCTGGTATCCAATCTTTCATTTTTGCATCTATGATACGATTCCACCAACACCTATTTCCTAGACTTGTTCTGGGAATGGAATTATATAATACACTGTAGAGCCTAACACAGACCGTGCCTCAAAGTGGAACACATGTTTTCCTTTTCCAACTCTATTTACTCCAAATAGGATCAGGATCCTTTCTCACTGATCCAGAAAACCCCCCTATTCCAAGCTGATTAAGCTAGCATGCAAAGGTTTTATCCCCGAGCCCAGCTCTGACTGTCCTACTCTATGCACAGGCCACAGACCAGGATGCAGAGGAGCCCAACAACCTGGTAGACTACTCCATCACCCATGCAGAGCCAGCCAATGTGTTTGACATCGATGCACATACAGGGGAGATCAGGCTCAAGAACTCCATCCGCTCCCTGGATGCCCTACACAACATCACGCCCAGTGGGGACTCCACATGGTCTCTACAGGTGCAGGCCAAGGACCGAGGCTCCCCATCCTTCAGTACCACAGCCTTACTCAAGATTGACATCACAGATACAGAGGTGAGTACCAGGCTGTGGTCAGGAAAAGGAGGCGGGGAGCCAGCTCCTCCAACAAGGGTGTCAGGAGCAGGACAGTTCCTTGGCATCCTTCAAAAGATGCTTAATGCTCTCAAGGGCTGTCTGTGAAATCACACCCAGAAACTGGAAAGCAAGTTGAAATTCTGGTTTCAATATTTATTAGTGGTGTGACTTTGGGCTATGCTAAGCCTCTGTTTTTCCAGTGAATGCCTCATTCACTCAGGTGTCAGAAGGTAGAAGTAAAATCATTATATATAGTTCTTAGCTCAGTGACTAGCAGGCAGTCATGATTTAAGGGGTTCCTGGTTTGCTCAGGTTCATGGGCCTCCCTGTAATTAAAGGCAAGTAAGTAATAGTCTGCTTTCACAAGGGCAGAGTCCGGCAAAGCTGAACTTTGGAACCTGAAGGAAATTATCTGCACCATGCTTTGCCTCAGTGTGTTGCCTAAGATTCTCAAAGATTACTGACGGCAGTGAACCTAACAGACTTAGGACTCACACCACCACTCTGCTCCAGGGAAGAGGAAGAAAGAAATAAATGCAGGAATGGCTCTCTCTTGCAGATGCTGTCTCGAAGCTCCATGGCTGCCTTCCTGATACAAACCAAGGACAACCCCATGAAAGCTGTGGGCGTGCTGGCTGGAGTCATGGCCATCATTGTGGCCATAACCGTCCTCATCTCCACTGCCACCTTCTGGCGTAACAAGAAATCCAATAAGGTCCTACCTGTACGGCGGGTGCTCCGTAGAAGGCCCAGCCCTGCACCACGCACAGTTCGTATAGAATGGCTCAAGTTCAAGAGGGCCAAGACGGCTACCAAGTTCATGCTCAAAGAGGATGCTCCCAATGAGAACTGCAAAAACAGCAGTGCAGGAATCACAACGTCCCCCAGGGCACCAGCTCCCCCACCACCTCCCAGAATGGTACCCAGCATGGTAGCCCAATGGACGGTGCCTACGGTCTCTGGATCTCTCATCTCCCAGCAACCCCAACAGTCATCTAAGCCCAAGACCTTGGAACGTCCCATCCAGTCCTCTCTGGTCTCTGAGCTCAAGCAAAAGTTTGAGAAGAGGAGTGTAGAAAACAAGTCTTACTTCTAGGGTGTGTCCCATGATCCTTCTTTCCCCCCTCAACACTGGCCATCCCACTGCTCCCTACCCTGTGCCCTCAAGGTCACCCCTGTTTTGTACCATGATGTAACTCCTCCACATACAGGCTTCTTCACAGGGCCTTGGACAAGAGACTTCACAGACTATGGGATGCAGTTAGCAAACATGTACCCATTACTCAAATCCTGGGCACTGCCACAATGCTTCCCATTCTTCAGAGGCTGGGGCTGACAAGAAGCCAAGTCTGTGTGTTTCTATTCCCTAACTCTAAACCCTACAGTCACTGGAGTCCAACTAGGGTTTTGTCGTCCCTTAGTCAAGGAGTAGAGCCCTAGCTCTACTAACAAGACTGGCAAGACTCTGGATCCTGACGTCTCAGAAAACAGCAAGTTAATGGAGGTTTATCCCTAGCTAAAGCTAAAACCAGTGAGCTTTATAGGCAATAAAGAAGCAAATGCAAGCAAGGAAGGGACAAAGACGCTCTGAAAAGTCATGCTAACTGTAGGGTGACGTGGGATAACGGAACTTGGCATCTAGGTAAGATTGTGCCCTTGATGTAGAGATCTAAGATGGGCTTTGCCAAGAGTGAGAGCAGCTGTCTTGCGTCTACCCTGAAGGGGCAAGGCCAGATAAAAAATGGATCGCAGGTCTGAGCTCCCAGGAGACTTACCTTTTCTTTTCAGCCCTTCTCACATCGTGTACCCTTAGAGATGCTGTTTAAAGGCTCCATCTTCTTCCTGGTCTATAAAACAAAGAAAGGAAAACAGTGGTCAGAGGTCTTTAACCAAGTGTAGAGCAGCGTGAAGACAAAGTATTTTTTGTATGCCAGTTTTCCGGATGCATCTCATCTAGAAAGTATTAGTGGCTACAACTACTCTGCCAAATGTCCCCAGGAGGCACCATGCTGACATTAGAGGCCACCAGTGTCCTTGAAGGCCAGAGCCTGAGAATGGCTTGACTCACACAACTTCCCTTCCACCCCCCCTCCCCCCACACCACCATCACAAAGAACCAGAGCTGGGCAGCAAGATCTAGTCCAAGTCTGTTTGGCTAAGGCAGAGAAATGTATCCCCAAGACAAAAGCGATTTGCCCCATGTCACAACAGCGGGTTGATAGCAGGGATCTGGTCTGAGAGCTCCTGGTTCATAGCATTTTCCACTAGCTAGGACACACCTAATCAGTATGTGACAGTCTCTCCCAGGAGAGGAAGCCTGAAAGCTGCCACGGCTGATACATGAGGGTTCTGCACTGTGTTAAGGAATTGTCTTCAAGGAAATCTGGACATGTACACGCTAGATAAGCCTTCTGAACTGCTTATTGGCGGTCACTGATGTAGCAGATTGTATGCACATGTGGTTTTCTTGATGTCTTTGTCTGTATTTTGAGGTGTTACCCAGATTTGCCAGAGTGCAGAGTCCTTGCCTAAGGGTCTGTGTTCCCCGGCCCAAGCAGTATTGAGGAGTGAACTCTAGCAAGAAAAGAGCCCAGCCTGGAAGTCCCTTTCTAGCCTGTGTTTCCGAAAGGGCTGGGCCAGATTGTGACTGCCCACCTAGGGAGTTCAGCCTTCTACAACACGCATGCAGTCAACCTCTTTTGTAAATGGTAAATAAAATATATTGTCCAAAGGATAAGCGGATGTGCAAGTTTTTATATTCACTAACTGTGGAGACCAATATTCCTGACTCCTTCTGGGGCTGAACCCAACCCTGATGCCCACATCTGACATTGAGGGAACTGAAAACATTTGCCCATGGAGTCTGTCCGCACCTTAATCATAGCACGTTTGCAGACTGGTATACCTGACTTTGACCTGTCCTAGGGTTAGACTGTACTTTTTTCCCTAAGCAAGATGAGCCTGGGCAGAGTTGCTCGGAGGAAAAGTGGGTCTGGAGTTGGAACTAATGACTGAACTAACTAGTGCAGTCCAACAGAGGCAGGAGTTGGAAGGCCTAATGTGGTCATGAAAGCCATCAGTTCGTCTCTGGGCAGGTGATCATGAAGGCCCCTGGACCGAAAGCTCAGCTCAGCATTGTGGGCCTTAGGACGAGAGTGGACTGAGGACAAAGGAAGAGCCGATCTTGGAGCTGATCATGGAAGAGAAAAGAGCCTACTGGCTAACCTGGGCCCCACAAGGGGAAAGAGGAGAAGGGTACAGCTAAGGAGAACAGTAAATGTCAGCACTAGAAGAGACGCTGCCAGTGGTGTGAGGTCATTCAAATCCCAAAGCATAAGAAATTGGTAGGGTGAGAGGTTTCCTGCTCAGATCAGACACACTAGGATAGACCCTAACCTGCAGTCTGACTTGATGTTGGCCTTCCAGGTCAGTAACTAGGAGGCAGGAACAGCAACTGACATGGCCTCACCTTTCCAAACCCTAGGAATGGAGCATTAATCTTATTGACGGTCAGTAGGTATCACTCTAAGAGAGCTACAGCAATTTTTCTTTCCTTGTGACTGAGCTCAGACTTGATTTTATGTGTTGTGTGTGTTGTTGTTGTGTGTGTGCAGTACACACATACACATGAGATGAGACATCAACCTCGGGTATCTTCCTCAATCACTCTCCATTTAATTTTTTGAGGCAGGGTCTCTCACTTTTTCCTAGAGCTTGCCTATTTAACTAGACTGACTAGCCATATCTAGTGATCTGCCTGTTTTTGCCTTCCCAGTGCTGGGATTGGGTTACAAGCATGCATAATGCTTGACATTTTAAAAAATATTTTATTATTTTTATTTTATGTGTGTGAATATATTGCCTGTGTGTGTGTAAGGCTGCATGTGTTGTGAAAAGCCCATGGAGGTCAGAAGAAGGCATTGGATTCTCCTGGAACTGGAGTTATGGAGGGGTGTTAGCTGCCTTGTAGATGCTGGGCATCGAACCTGGGTCCTCTGCAAGAGTAATCAGTACTCTTAACCCCTGAGTCATCTCTCCAGCCCACAACATTATATTTTAACATGGTTCTGAGTATCAAACTCAGTATTCATGCTTGCATAGTAGCATGCTTCGTATTCACTGAGCATCTTCCCCAGCCCCCTGAGCTAAGACTCTGTAATCACATGAAATAAATTAGTTACTTTTACAGTTCAACAGTCCTAGGTGTGAATTCGGGTTCTGCCACTTACATGTGCATTTGAGCAAAATACATGACTGTCTGGGCCTCACTTTTCTCATCAGTGGAGGTACAAAGACGTGACATTGTGAGGATTAGCAAGAGCTAATATATGCAAACACCTAGTGCCTGCTTTGTAGCTACTGAAAACTCAGTTGCTATTTTTAGTTGTACAAGATGCATTTGAGGGTGGCTTCCTGTGACCCACATACAAGGAAATATCTTGCATGAAAGGACTTGTTCTTGCAGCCCTACCTGGGATGTTATCACACACTGGTGCTCCTCTGGGATAGGAGACTAGGTAGAACTGGAAGAAAGCAGTTAGACACCGCACCATAACACCAGCAGTTAAAAAGCCTGTGCTTTGATATCTACACTCCAAGTGGGCAAGAACTGACAAGCTATCCCTAAGAGAGTCGATGGGACTCTGTCATGACACTGCTGTCCCTGAGAGCCAAGCTGGCACTTGTGGTGAGATCTGAGAAGGAGCCAACCTTCACTGCTTCTCAAGACTCTCAGGGACTCTGTCTGCATAAACCAAGGATGTTTGTTGTTAGTATCGTTTCATTGTTCATGAGGCAGGATCTTGCTGTAGTGCCCCAAATGGTCTTAGGCTCATGAGCTCAAGTAAACATCCTGCTTCAGTTTCCCAAGTATCTGAAACTGCAGTCATATCCCACCGTGCCAGCATAGTGGAAGTTTGAGAGAATCCAGAGGCAGTGAACTTGCCATGGGTGTGGCATCAGTGGGCAGGCAGTGACTCTTCACTGATGGTCATCAAAGCTCTCACCATGAGAGAATGGACTAGGATGAGTGGGAAGACACTGCATGAGGATCAAAGCTGGTCAACAGATGTATAGACACAGCAAGGTCTCCTTAGGAGGCTCAGAAAGAAATAATGGGAGAAGTGATCTAAAGGACTTAGTTTCCAAAATGAGGTGGCCACAGCAGAGTAGTAGCAGGTTGGTGTTGGAGACATTTACATGTCATTATGAAATCATGGCTGAATGAGGTTCAATCACTCATTATATGCAATAATTAATTCAGTCACCTTAGAGCTCATACATGTTTAGAACTGTCATCTATCCCAGACCCACTACTAGGTATGAGGTTGACAGGCTAAAACAAAACAGAAGAGAAAAGAAAAACTGTGAACAAAACTCCTCTTTCAAGTTGCTGGGACTAGAGATGGCTAGAGATGGCTTCGTGCTAAAAGCAAGTAGCCCTGCTTACAAATTACACGGTGTGGAGCTGAAGCTCAGCGGTAGTGTTCTTGCCTAATATGTGTGAGGTGAGGTCCTGGGTTTGATTACACACACACACACACACACACACACACACACACACACGGTCTGAACTCTAAATAGATAAGAACACAGCATGTCCCAAGACTGTGAGAATAAGACATGAGGATATAGCATCCTTTAAACATGAATTAAACAAAAGATGCAAAGGACATTAGCACAGATATGATGACATCACATATATAGCTGTCCCTCCACTAGTAAATGAAGTTCTGTCCCCCCCACCAAATTTGTTGTATGCTGGCAAATGTAAGCTGAAGCTCTTTTTAATACTCCTAACTTACTGAACACCCTAACTTAGCAACAAGCATACTGTACTGTCAGCTGTTTCCTTCACAATCACTGCTTGCCCGGGAGCCACAGCTCACTACCACTGCACCGTTAGAGAGAACCATAGTGCCTGTCACTTAACCAGAAAAGATGTGCATTCAAAATTCAAAGTGTGCTTTCTACTAGACGCATGTCACTTTTGCATCATTAGAAAATCAAACAGCATTAAAGAGAAACGTGCACCGTCACACTATGACCGTGTGTAATGTGAATCTTTGGTTTTGTCAAGGGGCAAATTAAAAATCTTTAGGAGTATCACTTCCCAGAAGCTCTCTCTAGATCACCTTCTCCTAGCCCACACGAACAGCCGAACACTACTCTGCTCATCAACACGTTCCTGATTCTCACTCTGCCTGCTCCTCTTCCATGGTCCCTCCCCTCCTTCCTCCTCTCAGTCCCATGCCTCTCACCAAGATCCCTCTGTTGCAGTGAAAATCAAAACATCTGCTCTCACCTTCATGGCAGCCCTAGTTCCCTTCATGATGGCTTGTGCCCTCCACGTCCCGTAAACCAACCGCCTTCCATCCTATGGAAGGAAACACCACGTAGAGACCAAAAGAAGCAAAATTTCTTGTCTCTCTCCAACAATTTGCCTTTTAAAATGTACCATAGGACATTTCTCACTATATTACCTGTGTACTGTCATATATTGCATATCTGAATATACGTGTATATGTCGGGAGCCATTTGCCTGCCTTGAACTATGCTCTAGTTTTGGGTTAGGCAGAAGTCAATCTCGTGCACAGAAGTGCTGTTGGAAGCAGGAGTTTTCATTATGCAAATGATTTACACCTGAGGAGAAGTTTATTCTACACCCAAGACTGAGGTCACATGAAGATCTTTGAAGGAAGCCAATCACATCGTAACTTATTTTGCCTGTGTTAGTATTGTTTTTGTGTTGAACTTTTCACCCATTGTTTTGTTTAGCTCATTTCATAGTATAAATAGGGGGGACTTAATAAAGGCAAGCTGCTTCAGTGTGACTGACAGCCCTCTCGAGTCTGTCCTATTTTTTTTCTCTCTCTCTCTCTATCTCTACATTCTTTCATCCTCACTCCCCGCTTCGGGTACGGTTCGATTTCTGCCGGCGGGCTCTGGCATGTATACAAAATAAAAATATAGGTTCTTAGGTGTGACAATCTTGTGATTATAAAATTTTAAACTTCTTCATATGTGAGAGATTAAACTAAACTATTTATAGGTAAACCAGTGACAGACTTTTAATTTTATTTGAAATTATAGATGTGTAGATGGATGAATAGATAGATAGATAGATGATAGATAGATAGATAGATAGATAGATAGATATAGATGAGGGCAAAGACCAGACTAAATAAGACTAGAAAAATGTTAAATTTGTTAAAGACATCAGAAGAGGATGAACACAATTCTTTCCACTTTTGGTACAACTGGAAATTGCCATTTAAAAAGATTTATTTCTTCCACCCCGAGGAAAAGAAAAAAGAACTTGAAGAAATAAAGGGTGATTAATTTCAGTACAAGTATTTTCAGTTTTTTAAGTGCATTTCTACCACCATTGATTCTCAGTACATCCTCATGAGTACAGTTGTCAAAGGAGGGGGAGTCTCTGACGCATTTGTGGAACAAAAAGATTAGTATTCCCTGGAGTCGTGTCTTGCACCTAACAGATGGATGATGTCAGTCAAATCATTGAGCTTTGGGGAGCTTAAGTTTCTTTACCATCAAAAAGAAGTATTCTACCTTCCTCTGCAGGATAACACCTATGGGATGTTACAGTAAAAGGCTGTGCATATATGAAGAGCAACATTTATTAATTTCCAACCACTGTGCACAATAAGATGATCAGTTTGATAAGTCAAAGCTCTATTGGCTTTAGCTCTACGAAGATAAGAATTATGCGCTCTTTCTTATGGTTGAACGCCCCTTGTTAGTTCTGTGCTATGAACACAGTAGATGCTCAATAAATACTTTTTCAATAGATGGATGGAGCCAAGCTCTGCTATCATGGAAAGCTGCTCCAGTGGCTGGAGGACCACATCACCTCCGCTCCAGAGCCTAGCTTGTTGGTTCATGTCCTCCTCCTCTGTCTTCTATCTCTTCCTTCCCCTCCATGACTCTGTGACCCTCACCATCCTCACAGACAGATGGAGTATTCTTAAAGGGGCTCTCATTGCACTGTGGGACTGCTTGGGGGCACTTGGGGGCTTTCCTGTAATGGGGACAGAAGCGTAGACTCCATTTGCTGCAGCTGCAGGAACCCTGGGCTGCCCAGACATAAGCACCCACAGGCACTGCTAGGAGTCCTACACACAGGACCACGGTGACATGCAGGAGATGCTCACAACTCTCTAGTTCACCACTGTCTTTGCCTGTCACAAAGACTACACACTGGCCCTGGCCTGGGGGCTGGCTCCTCAGGCTGAGGCATGCTTTATATTTTGTGCCGGGAAGGAGATCTTCCACAGTGTATGCGTTGATTCCGGGTCCTATGTGAACCACCTCCTTCCTGAGGGCTTCATCAGATGCAACGTAGAGGGTAAACCACTGTTCCTCGGGGAAGTTGGCCACCGCAAGCCACTCTAGCAAGACGCCATGCACTGTTTGCTTGACCACACGCAGGTCAATGTAGGCATTGCCCTCCGAGGAGATGGAAAGAGGACCAGATCCAGGCAGGGCCTGGGCAGGCTGGATGCGGACAGGGATCATGATGGTGCTCCTGCCAATGGAGTTGGAGGCCGTGCAAGTGTAATTACCGCTGTCTATCAGGTGAGCAGCTGGAATGACAAGCTGGGATATAACAGTATCTTCAGTGATAGATGAAGCCAACACTGGGTGGAAAGAAAAAAATAAAACAACAACTGTACATTTCCTGGAGAGACAGCAATGTTAGGTTTTGTTAAAAGATTGTCTTCATTTATTATGCATGTACTTGGTGTCGGGGGCTCTCTGTCTAGAAACTCTATAGCCAAGTCTTTGATTTTTATATGAGATGAGGATTAGAGAAAATCCATCAACTTACCCAGAGTTGTTCAGAAGCAACTAATGAGCCGATTCTTCTATCCAAGAAAAATACATTCTTTGAACGTCAGTAGTTGATCCCATCTTGGCCTTGCTAAGCCTAACACCATGTCTTTCAGAAGAGTTTTCAAAGTTGTGTGATTAAGCAATGGTGTACGCTCCAAAAAAGTGCCCTCTTATTTTCCAGATATGTAGTGCCTCAGAACCTAGAGTCAAATACCTGGGTGCCTACCTCTTATCAAGTGTGTGGTCCTGAGCAAAGTGCTTACCTCTCTGTAGCCTCAACTTCTTTGTCAGTAAAATGAGATAACATTTACTTTGCCTGTTTTATAGTAAATATCAGTAAGTCTTATCTGTTATGATTTCTGGGAAATGAGATATAGCACAACATCAAGAGTGATTAAAGAGCTTATAAAAAGCCAACCTCTGGGTGCATTTCTTGGTTGTTGTTATTATTTATTTATTTATTTATATTTTATGTGTTTGAGTCTTATGCCTGCATGTGTGTGGGATTCAAACCCAGGTCTTCTGCAAGAACAGTCAGTGCTCTTAACTGCTGTGCCATCTCTCCAGCCCCACATTTCTCAGTTTTAAAAGAATTTACAGGGATAAATCCTGTCATTCTCCATTAGCATTTAACCTCTAGTCAACAGAGTAAGAGCAAAATAAGGACGGAAAATGAAAAATTCAGTTAGCTTCATTTTACCTATCCGAATGTTCTTCACCATGTATGAAAACCAGCTACATTTCTTAAATTCTCCTTTATTTCAAACTGTATTCTAGATAGAGGAAGATTGGGGGCCTACAAATGTCTTTCTAGCTTCAATACACTCCTGGGGAGCACACATCTGGCTTTGTAAAATGTCAAAACCTGTAGGGGTTTCCAGTTGAAGTGGGAAGACAAAACACGGACTTCCAAGAAAAAAAGAGACCAGTTCAAATCCCAGTTCTGGGTTCCTGGAAGCCATTTCCTCCATTGAGGCTCTAGTATAATTTTGATCTAATATAGTCTAAAGAACACTATAGTGAGAAGTGAAAAGTCAGTCGGTGTAAGAGACTTCCTAGCCTTAGCTGGTAGGAAGAGCTAGCTGGAGCGAGGAGGAACACTTGTGAACATATACATGCTTGGTTCTGGATTCGCTGGATTCAAATCTTCAGAGCAGGGTCTTAGAAATCTCATTTCACCACAAATGATTCTGTTCAGCAAGTTTAGGGAATAAATACTAGATACTCAGTAGAATAAGTTATAGCTGGAAATCCTAGAATCCTAAAACTTTTAATTTATTGGTTTTCACCTAGAAGGCTTCCAAATAATATATTTACTCACATGTAATTCTATAACATTTGCATGATAAATCAAATCATCATCTCTAAAATATCTATTTACATATGGGGTCAGCATGCAATCATTTTAAACAATACTGATAATGGAACACTATCTTGAAATCCTGCTCTGGAAAGCTCATTAAGATATGTGTCAATCTCTCCTGCACCCACCCTTCGTGGCAGGATGATTTAGAGCTTTCCTCATGAAAAAGAGTCATTAAAGACCTCCACACTGCGCCCAGATATGCTTACCATTAAATTCTCTCCACATGATCAGGGGATACATCCATGCAATGGTTGGTGCAGGTCTGGCTTGTGCCAAGCATTGCAGGGTCACATTCTGTCCTCTCTGGACAGTGACATTGGCACTGGAAGTTGAGATATTTGGCTTCATGCAAGCACCGAGCTCAGTCTCATGGAAAAGCTGCCCTGCCTTGGAGACAGGGCCCTGGCATATCAGATAGGAATTCAGCAGGATGAATGGGGGACTAATAGACTTGATAAACTTAACAAACCCCCTTAGACGGCAGTCACATACCCAGGGATTGTTCTGCAATGCCAACACCATGCTGATGAAGATCTCAGTTCCACAGCTATGCTGCTGGAGTTTCTGATAAGCCAGCCAGTTCAAGAAGACACTCTTGGATACAACTGTCAGCCTATTGGAAGATAGGTCAAGGTAAGTCAGGTTAGCTAGGAACTGAAGAGCCAACTCAGGGAGAGCATCAATCCGGTTGTGTTTGAGATCCAAAACCCTCAGGAGAGGGGTGGCCCGGAACGCTGTCCACGGTACTGAACGGAGTCTGTTCCCCTCCAGTCTCAGTTCTCTGAGCTCTGGCACATGCTCCAGAGCTCCTAGGTGGATCTCAGTGACATTGTTAAAGTTGAGCCAAAGGTATTCCAAGGTGCTCATGTTGATGAAAGACCCCCGGGGAAGTTCAAATAAAGGCGAGTTTTCAATTCTCACTTGCTTGAACTCTTCAGGAAGGTTCCCTGGAATCTTTCCCAAAGACACAGATATGCACTGCAGAGTCCTGTAGAAGAGAGCACAAAAATTTTGAAACAAACATCAGAGAAGTTAGAAGTGGTATTCGGTGGATCCTGTCATTAGACATGGGAATTAGATTTTTTAAATATTAACTTGAAATAAAAAGACTATTATTGTTATAAAAAATTATTCTGTTCATTGAAGTCCAGTACTAACTAAAAATTAATCTCATGGAGATTCAGCTGATTTCCTGTCAACTCTAACCCTGTATCACTCCATATCATCCCTAATGAAAGCCCATCTTCCTCATCCCCTGCCACTCTCTGGCACCCTGTTAGCACAGAGCACCTGCCAAAACTCTCCTCTGAGCAGGTGCACCCTGGCAGACTGAAGGGCTGAATTGCATGTGTAGCCCAAGAGACCAGAAATTGCAGGAAATAGTAAAAAACTAAAGCCATATTTATCTGTAGGAAATACTTTGTATGTTTTCAGTAGGTATAGTCTCAGCTTCTTTGTAGCAAATCCTATTATCAGTAATCTGTGCAGATGTAGGTCAGCACAACAGGGCAAAGTCCCTAGATGCTCTGAGCCCTGAAACAGCCCAGATCATAGGCACAGGCAGAGCCCATGCAGAGGGAACTGTGTCTTTTCACTGAGATGAGAAAGTCCACACTATCTGGAAAGAGTCTGGAAAGAGAACTATAGATGAGACTCTAAATTTTATCCTGGTTCTACTTTCTCTCAGCCTCATACAAAAAATCCAGAGGAAAAACAGATGATAGACTATGAGTCTGAGCACCACAATTCATGGGACTTGGTCAGAATCCATCTAATCCCTCATAATTCACAAATGAGGCCCCCAAACTGGAATTTCCAGCTATTTTCTTGAGGTGAAATCAAATGTGCAACCAAGTAATTCTGTGATCACCCCATCACTTGTTCTTTCAGAAGGAGTATTCAGTTATGCTTTAATTGCATTAAAACAGCTGCATCTGTTACCTGAATGGCTAAAAATCAAGAAACACCATGATGCATTTTCTATATGGGATTTAAAATATATAAAGTTACTGGGCATGGTGGTGCATGCCTTTATTCCTAGGCAGAGGCAGGTGGAGCTCTGTGAGATCAAGACCAGCCTGGTTTACATAACAAGTCCAGGCCAGCTGAGGCCTCAAAAAGACCAAAATTAAAATAAAATAAAGCCAAACTTTGGACCTGGAAAAGTAACTTAATGGAAGATCTTTTCATTGACTTTTCTAAAACACTACTTCATACCACAAAACATGCAAGACTTACATTTCTAAATTATATACATATGATAAGGTAGTACTCTATTACTCTTCACACATCTGATTTTTATTGTTTATTTGCTGTAGGGAAGGCCCTGTGCAGTCTTCTTTCTTGTTTATGTTTCTGAGTCTGAAGGTTTGGGAAAATATCTTTTAATCTCTGAGTCTCCATTTCTCCTCTGCAGTATGAGAATATGAATATTTCACAGTATTTCTATGAAATTTGATTATTTAAAACAAAGCACTTAGCACACAGTAGATGTCCGATAATTTGCCTCCCATAGCGACTTGTCTAGAAGAGCAGAAATATCAACTTCCTGATAACTGGGGACACTTCCAGAAAATACCAAAATTCCATGGGTTCCTGTAAGACTCATGATATACATTATACACCATGAAAGGCCACAATGGAAAAAGAATCCACTTAGTAGCTAACCATTGAGGGAGAAATGGGTCATGAGCTAAGCTGATTACACTCCAGGCTTCCCACTCATGCCAGATGCATTTGCTGGCATTCCCAGCAAACTAACTCTACATCTGGGTTCATTTTTGCCATGCTGTTCAAAGTTAAAATCCAAACATGAATGTGCTATGAGCGCAATGTCTGTGTGAGATGAGGAGATGAGCTGCCCCCATCACTTTTCAGGGGACAAGGAGTCAACACTCAGCTACAAGGAGGGCTTATAGCAGCCAAGGCCCTTTCCAAAACCACACCCACGGACATCTGGGATGGCATCAGTGCGTAAGCCAGTGTAACCTTATGGGATCAACAATGATAAGAAGTTTTCACATCAGAGTCCTCTGCCAAGTTTTCTGAGGCTTAGATAAGCTTGCTTTATGGGAATATGCAATTCAATTAACAGGTGTCTGAAAGCACTATGAAGTCCTTTCTTTCCTTTTGCTCTATAAAAGCTTAAAGGATCTTCTCCCTTCCCTGCAATTTCTCCTCTGTGCATTCCATGCTAATATTTTTACAGAAATCCAGCTCTACTCACCTCTCTGGAAGTTGGTTTCGAGCTTGTGAGAATACCCACTGGCATATAATCTTGGAGATCATCCAGGACGCTGTCTCTGCAGCTCCTCCTCTTCTGACTACCATGCCCTCTGACTTTCTTATCTTGTCTAGGAGCATAGGAAGTAACTATGTCAGGAGTGGAGAAGAGCTAAGATCATTAAAGTTAGCTTGGTTTGTGTCCTTGTCCAGCTTACATAACCTAGACCTAAGTGCAGTCTTTCCATTCATGAGACCCTGACAACAAAGGGGACCAGGTCTGAGTATACTCTAACTTCAGCTCCCCTTCTGAAAGATGCTTTTAAGAATCTGCATCTTACAGTTCTTAGAAGAGACAGTTTTCAAAGGATTACTCCAGGCTTAGGAAGTAGATATAAATGGCTGCTGGAATACAGCTCCTGTCTTTTGTTAATAGACTCCCAATGAAAGAATATCCTAGCTGGGCGTGGTGGTTCACACATTTAATTTCAACACTGAGGAGGCAGAAGCTGACTCTATGAGTCAGCCTGGCCTACATAGTGAGTTCCAGGACAGCCAAAGATACATAGTGAGACCCTGTCTCAAAAAACAAAGAAACAAAAACAAACAAAAAACGAATATCCTATTTATTATTTATTCAATTGGAAAATATAGCTCATTCCCCAATCCTAGTAACTTTGAGGCAGCCTGGAGTGGATAGAGAACTGTATGAATTACTAGGGAGCAGACAAGCTTTCTCTCAACCACATTGGAAATGGTCCCTTGGCCACCACGCTTTGTAGTCCACCTATGAGAGACCCACAGAAGGCCACATTTCCAGGCCCTCTCTAAATATGAAAGTCATGAAACCCATACTGAAATGTTCATAGGAATGATGTTTGAAAAGCCCCTGGAAGACTGTCCATATTCTCATTTTCCTTCTTGAAGTGACGGCTGATAGTCTAGATAGTGGAGCATCTATGAACCTGTGTCTTTGAATGAGTGGAGTGGAATCCTTCGTCCATGATTTCCCACTCACTCAGGTAGATTGCTAGACTAGGAACAGGTCATTATGTGTTAAGACACTGAAATGGGAGAAATGCTACCGTAGCATAAGCCTGACCTATCCTACCAACAATGCCCTCACAACCAAACAAAATATGCTCAAGTGCCTGTAAACCGATGTATGTCTTCACCACTGTCCCCCATCAAACTGCTCCTTGATTAACAACCGACTTTGATAGGCTACATCTACTTTCTAGCACATAATTCTATTGTTACCTTTTTTGCCTCAGACAGGCAACCAAACCTAAGTGACTTTGGACATACCTTCTGCCTAGTCAGGAGGAATACAACCACATGATAGAGATGCCATGAAACCATGTAAACTGATGGGAATTGATTTGCAACTTCTGAACTAGGCTTCCAGGGACAGTACGCCACAGGCTCACCACAGCCCAGGTGACAGCTGGCTTTCAACACAGGAAGACAAGAAATTCTTTTTCTAGGATACCCAGAGAAATATTCCATTTTCAGGGACTGAGTCGTACTAAAAGGTTCATATGTAACCCATATACCATTTATTTTTTTACCATGGCAATTTGTTTGTTTTAGTAACATAAGTACTCATAAGCAAAATCCAGAATGATTCTTCCCTACAAAAAGAAATTTGGGAATATGGAACACAGGCAGGACATTGAGAAGCTGGCCATGTTGGAGACAATGATCATCAACACCATGAAGATAAGCCTTAGTGAATGAGGGAAAAGTTTGATCCTGTCTTCTCCCCCTCCTCTTCCTGCTCTTCTCCCTCCTCCTTCCGCTCTCCACCTCTTCTTCCACTTCTCCCCCTCCTCCTCTGCATCTTCTTCCTCCTCTCCTCTTCTTGCTCCTTCTCCTCTTCTTTCTCCTCTTTCTGCTCCTCTTCCCCCTCCTCCTTCCCCTTCTCCTCTTCCTCCTCTTCTCCCTGCCCCTTCTCTGTACCTCAGTCAATATTAAATATACTAACAAATTGTAGCTTTCACATTCCTGACTTTTTTTTTCAACAAAGTTCAATAAAGCTGTCTGGATGTCTCCAGGCTTTCATCTGTTTTTGTAAATAATCTTTTATTGGATCACAACCATGTCTATTAACTCACACATAGTCCACAGTTGCTTTTAATTCCATTCTCAGTGACAAAACCTGTGACGTTTATGACCTGGTTTTAAGATTTGATATTGTTCTGTGATGCAGACAGGAAGGCAGCATTGTCCAATTCTTTCCAATGATATCAATTCATAAATTATAGCCAATACAACCTCCAGTGGGATGGCAGAAAAATATCCAAGTTTGGTAACACCATGATCATGTGCACCAGTGTTCTCATGGTTCTGGTGCCAAGTTTCAATAGCTGCCAAAAATCCACTTTTCATAGTGAATCTGCTGCAGGCTGCATTGCAAAGAGCAATACTAAATAGACACTCAGCCTCCAGAAAGTTGTCAAAGATCTGGGTTCTAAAAGATTGTCCGTCTCTTTTTTGTATAAATATATAACTCTTTGAGTCTCAGTTTTCTCAACTTTAAAATCAAATGGCCCGACCTTCAGCATGGACTGTTAGGAACACCACGTGAGAAAATTGGAAGGAGTGTTTAGTGGGGGATTTTGCAAACAGAACAGGGATTTACCTCTAACCAACATTCATACAATGTGGAGTCTTGTGTGTTGTACTAGTAAAATAACTTCCTTGGATCACTTCCGTCCCTTGAAGGTCCACAGTTGTTACCAAAGGACGTTATACTCATCAGCTCTGTAGACAAGTAACAAACAGAGTCTTCTAGGAACATTCACTTTCTCCTGTGCACAGAGACATCTCAGCAGTCTCCCAAAGGCAAAACTGAACAAGATTCCTCCTCTGAAGTAGCCTGCCAGGTGACCACAAACGCTCTGAGACTCTCTCCAAAGCCTGGGCAGATTTCAGTAAGAATGAACAAGGCTGCCACTTGGGAATGAAGTGGATATCAGACAATGCTAGGAGTGATGATGCCCTCTGTCATAGGTCTCATGACCCTGTCCAGACTTCTATACTGAAAGCAAATGAGCAATGGTCTCTTAGAAACATCCAAACCTCTAAATTTATTGAAAATAAAATGATTATCTCTAGGCAGAAGAGCACTCAGAGGATGCATGTTAGAATTCAATGAGGTCACAGTATGAAGTATGTGTGTGTGTGTGTGTGTGTGTGTGTGTGTGTGTTTAAAAATACAGGAAATGTGCAGAGACTGTTTAGGTGTCTATGCTTTGGCATTAATGTAACCAAAATGCACTGCAGAGGGATGTGAGGACTATTTACAGTAGAACCCAACTACACAGTAACTCCTTACAAGCCCAGAGCTACTCCCGTGCTGCGGCAATACTAGACCAGCATGTAATGTGGTAAATTTGTTCAGCAAATATTCCCTGTCCCATCATCACCTCATGGGAGTCGTGTCCTTACTTGCCCTATTAAAGTTGGGTTTGGCCATGAGACTTTCTTTGGCAGGTTCTGGACAGAAGTGGCAATGTGCCAATCTCACACTGAGAACTTTAGCGGTGTCTCGTGACTTTGCTCACTCCTCTTATGTCATCGGAGAGAAGTCTGCCCCACATAGTCACTGTTACTCTCCAGCTCCAGGCCCAAGCGGGACACACCACAGAGCCTCCCCAGTCAATCTACAGACACAATAGAGTGAAAATAAGTGTTTATTGCGCAATACCACCAAGTGTTTGCTTTTATTTGTTATGCAGCTGAAACTGATACAGCCAAAATACTTTAGTCTCTGTTTCTTATCCAGGAGAACAGAGAGAGAAGGTGCCTGCTATCAATGGTTGTTATGAGTTAGGTGAATTAACACCTATAAAGTGCTTTGGACACTTGCTGGTACACAATAAGAGCTTACGTATTAGCTGTGGACGATGGATGTGTAGAAATGAACAAATAGCCAAGCAATTAGTGGCTAAGCACATGGTCAGGTGTGAGAGTTGAGTGTGTGAGGTTGAAGGTGAGTGGCCTGGGAGATCTGAGCAAGGACTCAGGCTCAGCAGAAGTATTCATTAACGCGTCTGCCACCCCTGACCCCCAAGGCCTGAGAGTCCAGGCTGGAGCGGTCTGAGAGGAGCCTGTCAGCCTCACTGAGGCTGCTCCTTGACCGTTCCTCTGACCCATCCTCGCTGCGGCCCAGCCTCTCCAAGTTGACATAGGCACCGGAAGCTTCCATAGAGCGCCCAGGGCGGCACTTCCGGCAGCGCCTGCGGAGAGCACCACAGCAGACCAGCAGTGTCGGAGGCAGTGCGATGATGGTGGCCACGCTGATCACCACCCCGTTGATGAGCCGCTGGGTGCCCTCGGCGTCCACCACCTCGTTGGTGGAGAAGATGACGCACTGTTCCTTCCTCGGCACCAGGCCCCGCAGGCAGACACATGCCACATACGTGGTCTTGGGAGCGAGCCCCTCGATGGTGACGCTGGTCTTCCCAGGCTGCACCATCATCCTTCGCATGTCACGTTGCCCAAAGACTGCATAGAAGACACTGAAGGAAGTTGTGTTCCCAGCTTGAGGGGCCTTCCACACCAAGGACACACTGTGGTAAGTGTCCCCCACCACCTTGAGAGACCTCACCATCTGAGCCTCCTGGGGTTCTGACTGCCCTCTGGAGAGCTCTCCTGGGGCATCCATCTGCATGTGCTGGAGGACAAGCTCCTCCTTCGGGATGGGCAATGAGGGCTTGGTGGCCAGAGCTGCAGGCTCAGGAATATGGGGGACATGTCTAACCACCAGCTTGTTGTTGTGAGCTGCAGCTTCTGCCCCCTCACCTGTCCTGGCCCACCGGGCCCCTGGCATCCCACTGTATTGTGTGGAAGTCTGGGGCTCAGTGACAATCAGGGACATAAGAGTCTCAGAGGCTCCTAGGAAGTTCTTAGCCTGGCAGATGTAGTCTCCAGAGTCAAAGAGAGACACTGAAGGAAGATCCAGCAGAATCCAGCTTGAGCCATCACTGGAGACTTCCTGGCGCACTGGGGAGAGAGGGGGCAGAAATGAATGCTTTTTTGTCCAGGCTCCCTTCCAAGGCCAAAGTCACAGCCCCTGGGCTACACACATGGTAGTGAATACTTGTCACCCAAGAAAACAAAACACCGGCACTCACTCAAGTCTCAAGTCCTTCAAAGCTCAACTCACTGGATCTTTCAACCTTGTACTTTTCTTTGATAGCTGTGAAATCTTGACTTATAGTAGCCACGAAAATGGGGAAACTGGACTCAAGACTGAAGAAGAGCCTAAGAATAAACTGCCATCAGAATCTCAGATGTTCAAAGATTGTCCTTTAGATCCTGGAGTGTTACCAGAGGGGATGCCTCAGGGTGGCCACCATGTGCATTCAAAGTAGGTGGGTTCAGAGGTGATCATGAGGCAGAGGACCAACTGAATGTGCCCTGCCTATCCCTGTACACTCCCACTGACACTTCCAAAAGCATCTCCACCTAGCTGCTTTGCAGACTGGAGCTTCTTCTACCACTTAGTTCATAAATTACTGCAAATACCCTGTTCTAGAGCAACAGTTGCCAGCCTAGTTGAGGGAGACAAAAGAAAGCTGGGATAATTGTGAGGTTTTCTAGTTAGGTGCTAAGATTTTATTCTCCTCAACTCACTTTCTGCTTGTGGATGGCTGTGACTCCATCTCTGCCCAAACAGCTCAGCAAGAATAATAAATATACACTGTGGTGCCAACTTGACTTACTGGAATCCCAGGTTCATATATGAACCGTGTAGTACAGGGTACTCTCAATACGTCCATTTATTTGTATGCAAAATAAAGATAATCAGGATGCTTTTTACAGTTTGGTTTTGGTAGGGAGTTTCTGAGACAGGGTCCTATGTAGCTCAGGCTAAACTCTTAACTCTCTGTGCAGCCAAGATTGACCTTGAACTCCTGATCCTCCCCCTTCTACCTCCCAAGTGCTGATATTACAGGTTTGGACCACAATGTCCACCCAGCCTGGTGTGTTTTTTAAACTTCAATAACATGGGTATAATTTACTTTAGATAGTAAGGGACCCATGTGAAGAGTTCAACAGGTAGCAATCCCATCATTAATTACTCCTGGTGATGCTGGATTAATATTTTAAAGTGAAAAAGTTGCCATAAATACAAATGCACTAACTAAGAGCATTTTCTTCCCCCAAACTCAGCTTTATATGCTCCTAGGATAGGTCCTGAGTTTCTACCACAGTGGCTGGTGAGATATAACAGGACAGGTTGAGGGCCATCATCATCATCAAACCCACTGTCCCTTTGTTCTGTATATAAGTGGATCCTATCCATCACCATTCAGACAGATGGAAGTCCAGACTAGTTTACAGCTTCCTCTGATACTGTCCAGGCCCCATTTGGGAAGCTGACCCACTCGTCTCAGTCCTTTGCAGAATTGCCCTATTGTTCACACACCTGTGCCATTGAAAGGGCGTCCATTGGCTCTCCTCCAAGTCATCTCAGGCCCCGGGACCCCAGTGGCTCCACAACGTAGCAATACTGTGCTGCCCAGAGGGGATACGATGCTAGTCACCCCTGGACGGAGCTCTGGGCCCTGACACTTCCTCAGTTCCAGCTGACTGAAGGCTATTCCAGCCAGGCTGCGTGGGCTGGCACACCTCAGTCTAGCCTCAACAAACACCAAGTTTGGGGCCCAGCCATCCAAGAGACGGACCAGGTCATAGAGTCGGCAGTCGCACAGCCACGGGTTGTCGTGTAGCCCTGCAGCAGTCAGAGAGAAAGTAAGAGAGGAATTCATTCAGACGGCCAGGCCCTGCTCCGTTTCCCCTCTGGGATGATAAGGCAGGTCTTCAGCAGAACTGAGCCCCCAGGCCCAGCTCCCTGCCTTGTAGGATCGTAAACCTGTTTTGTTGTTGTTTTTCTTATTGTTGTTTTTTGGGAGGGGGTTGGTTTTGTGTTTTGAGACAGGGTCTCACTCTGTACCCCCAACTGCCCTGGAACTCACTACATATACCAGGCTGGCCTTGATCTCACACAGATCTGCCCACCTCAGCTTCCCAAGTGCTGGGATTAAACGCATGCATCACCACACCCCACTTAAACCTGGTTCTTTTTTTTAATAAGACACATCTTTTTAAAAAAACATATTTATGTTTTATGTGTATGAGTATTATGCCTACATGTATGTAATGCACCATGTTGTGCAATGCCCGCGGAGGCCAGAAGAAGTTTGTCAGATCCCCTGGAACTGGAATTGTTAGCCACCATGTGGGTACTAGAATTTGAACCAGGGTCCTCTGCTAGTGTTCTTAACTGTTGAACTGTAACCTTGCTCCCTTTAACCTTGTTCTTAATCTTCAGTGATAGCACTGCCTCCCCTCATGGTTGCTCTCTTCATAAATAAAGATACATACTTAAGCACAAGGAGGCCACCTAGCATACCAACAAAATGCAAATTCTGCAGTCATACTTGGACTAATCCTTTCAAGCCACTGCCAGAAAGAACTTTTGCAATAATTGTAACATGCCAGAATTCACATCTAAAAATGCTTCTCTGACCCCTGATGCCATTCTTCCCAGCGTAAAAGGCACTTTCAGCATTCCCATTGAGTGGCTGCTCTGGGCAGTGGCTCTCTTTCACATAGGTTCAAATGGTATAAAAAGTAGGACAGGAGACTGACTGGAAACTCAAATCCTGTGATCCATCCCAGTCCTGTTTAATGTTAAACATTTTAAAGAACCGAAGGCAGGTCATTGTGCCCACTCTATCAAAAACAAAACAAAGAGAATGGTGAGTTTCACCACATTAGCAAAAAAAGATGACACAATGGTTGAACCAAAAAGGGCCTTGGCCATGTGCAGTCCATTCACTGCATGAAATGTGCCTAGTGTGTGCCTAAGGACAACGCCGTTAAGAATTTCATTACTCTGACTCTGAACACAGTAGAAGTTGCTGCTATCAGGGACGTTTCTAAAGCAAGTATCTTTGACATGTGGGTGCTCCATCAATGAGCCTTCATAGCAAGGTGGTTAGGAATTGATCCTGAGAAGCCTGGAAAAAATGAACACCCCGCCTCAATTTAGACCCACTAGTGCTGCCGCACAACCTCCACAATGCCCGTGTAAAGAGCTGGCTTCACAGGGACAGAAGAAAAATCATCTTCTGGGAAAAATAAAAGAAAATGAAAATTATACTTTAAAAAAATCTTACGGCTGAAAAGATGGCTCAGCAGTTAAGAGCACTGACTGCTCTTGCAGAGGACCCGGGTTCAATTCCCAGCACTCACATGGTGGCTAACAGCCATCTGTAACTCCAGTTCCACAGGAATCTGACACTTACTTCTGACTGCCACAGGCACTGCGCGACATGGGTGCACTTACATACCTGCAGGGAATGCATTCATATTCATTTAAAAAATCTTATACAGGTAAAGGAAAACGTGGATCCTCATCTAAGGCACAGTTCATTTTTATATAATTTGTATTTATGAAATGCAAGATGGAAGCATGGAACATGATGTTCTTTTTATCCTCACATACTGCCATTATGTTCGATAGCAAATCCAATAGCATAGGTTGTCTTCTTCATTTACCTAGGTACATTTGATACATTTACGGAGGCGATGTCGAAGAACTGAGGATGTCAAAAATCTGATTATATATCATTGGCTTTCAGGCCTCTCTTTTCCAGCTTTCTCTCCTACAGCCTTACCCCATCCCACCCCCTGGTGCCTTGTGGCGCTTGTTAAATGCATTTCATGATCCATCTGCAGTTCAGGATTCGTCACTGCCCCAGCTGTGGTAGTGAACAGTCTGTGGTTCTAATCTGTTACAAAAGAATTCATGCAAAAGGCATTTGAACCATTTTAGTGGGCTCCATGAGGGAATGGATTTTTGTCTCCTTTGTTCTCAGTTGTACTCCCAACCTCAAGAATCAGAAATCACTCAAAAACAATACTCACTGAGAGTCTGGAGGATATGCCTCAGTGGATAAAGCACTTGTCAGGCAAGCATGAGGGTCAGAGTTTGGAGGGCCAGAGTTTGGAGTCTCAGAACCCATGTAAAGCTGGTCAGAGTTGGGCATGGTGGCACACACCTTTAATCCCAGGACTCGAGGCAGAGGCAGAGGCAGGCAGATCTCTCTGAGACCAGACTGATCTACATAATAAGTGCCAGGCCCGGTGGGGCTACCAGGGAGACCCTGTTTCAAAAAGAAAAAATTGGTCAGGCATGGTTAACACTCGTAATCCTAGCAGAAGCAGGGGTCCCTGTACCCAGCCTGCTAGTTAAACTAGCTGAATCAGTGAACCGCAGGTTCCACAGGACACCCTGCCTCAGAAAACAGAGAGTGGTCAAGGAAGACATTGACTTCAGGCTTTCACATACGTGTGTACCTGCACAAATACAGGTGCTCACACACATGAAACACACACACACACTGTACATATACAAAGAAAATACCCACTGAGTGACCATATAAAGGGGTGGCCTCACATCTAGGGCAGAGAGTGAGAATTATACCAGTCAATTTAGAAAAGATCAGATTAATCCTAAAACTTTCAGTATATATATTTAGTATATATATTGCATGACCTGGCAGTTTCACTCCTCGGTGACATCTGTACAGACACTCAAGAAAGCATTGCTGAGAATATTCTCCGTGGCATCATAGGTGTTAATGAGACCATGGGAATAATCTAACAGCATTTGAATGGGGAGAGGCTGCTGTGCTGTACAGTGTTCTGCAGTATGTTGTAAGTGAACTTGTCCCATCCGAGTCATTTAGAAAGATCTCTGAGATATATTGTTGGATGAAAATCTGGTGCTCATTAATACATATGATGTAGTTTTTTAATTGCAATATATAACTTTGTGTGTGATATTTGTGTGCACATGTAAATGTAAAAGATGGGGGTCTTGCAAATAAACATGGTAATGAGTCGTGACCTTTTTAAGAGAGAGAAGGCATGAAGGTGGGAAAATGGACCGTTAGCTTCTGCTGTGATTTTAATTGTTTTACAGTTACGCTGCACCTGTCAGCCCCAGGACCAGGCAGGTGCCCTGGGCCACGCCTTTGTTTTGCTAGGAGCAGAGAGGGACAGAAGAGGCAGAGGGTTCATCTGACATTCTATGCCTTCTCATTCCACCCCCAGTTGGGAAACTGAGTCTCAGGGGGCCACCTGCTTATTGTATAGCCAGGGACTGTATGACATTTTTCATATGTATAAGGCTGGAACATGAGCTGTCTCTGCCTCAACTTACTAAGCCTGCCACTCATGTGGATCTCACTTCACCCTCCCTCAAATGTGGGAGGCATGCTTTCCACTTTCCGATCACAGAACCTGACTGAGGGAAGCTTGGATAGTTGCCCAAGACTCCAGGGTGCAGCAGGGTGCTCCCAGGTGAAGTATGCCATCTCTTACCTAGGACCAGCCTGGCGTGGTGGCCATTTAGGAAGGCCCCTGTCTTCAGGAGAGCCCAGGTGTCCAGCAGCTCTAGAGGGAGCCTCATCAGTTGGTTGCTGGAGAGGTCCAGGAAGGTTAGGTTCCCAAGGAAAAGAGCGGCCTCAGGTGGCAAAGTGGAGAGGCGATTGGCTTGCAGGTCCAGCAGCCGCAGCTGAGGGGTGTCCCTGAGTGCGGCCCAGGGGAAGGCGGTCAGGTGGTTCCCAGGCAGACGCAGCTCCCGCAGGCGGCGCAAGCCCCGCAGCATGAGGGCGCTCAGCTCACTGAGGGCATTGTAGGGCAGCCACAGCTGCTCCAGGCGTCCCAGAGGCCTGAAGGCCTCACCAGGCACCCTGCGGACGGCGGTGCGCTCTAGGCGCAGCCTGCAGGTGTCTGGGGGAATAGAAGCTGGTGGCAGGGTCATGTCAGGGTCGCTGCACGCCACAGTCCTGGTCACAGAAATGGAAGATATTTGAGCAAAGTTCCTGCCAGGTCAGAGATCTCCCCACTTTCCTTGTGAAGCCCCCAGATCTGCCTGGATAACAGACACCAGCTGTAGGGTATCTGGGCCGTTGGGCTCTGGAGACAGCACCCAGTCTATTTCTTCTAGTTTCAGAGAAGAACCTTCCATAACTTACAGGAGGACCATTTGTTCTCCACTGGCCTGAAAGACCTCAGTCCTAAACTGGCCCATTACAGCCCACAAAACCTGCAGTGCACTAAAAAGGAACAGCCGCAATCAATTTTGTGATCGTAGCGTAGGTGTTAAATTATACTGCTTCTGTAATCACTTTGGGTTTTCGTCATTTAAAATATATAAAGGGCATCATAACATGAAAATGTCTCAAGTGTGTAGTGACTCAGAGGGGCCATCGGGTGATCAAGGGGGTGAGGGGGACTTGACTCTACTTGCTGGCTTTGTGTCTTTAGATACGTTATATAACCTGTCTTTTACACCCCTGCCTCCATATTAAACTTACCTCACATGGCAGTTACCAGGTTGAAATTAGATAACACAAAAGCTCAGTATACTACCTGTCACCCTCTAAGAGCCCAATGCTATTGATCACTGCTGTCATAAATCCCTGCTTCCCCACACTATGGCTAGATCAGATGAGTCTTGTCAGCTGCTTCTGCTCAAACAGTGGCAGATGTCCAATGCTTTGTTCTATCAATCAAGTCTAATGCCAAGGTAGAGAGAGGACAGGAAGTCCTGCCCACAAGAAACCAGTTAGAGGCTGCTTCAGATCATCCGTGGCAGTGGCGTACCCTCATGACGTAAGACAGAATGGAATAGGACAATTCCCAAAGAGAGGTAAAGCACGAGGCCAAGACAATATTTTTCTTTGCTAAATAAGCTATTATTTTCCACAGTGCTATAATGCATTGCTCAAATCAGGTCTTCCTGGCATATGCCATACACTCCGCCAAGGTTAACTCACATATGTTAGTCTAAGTCATTTGGGTTTGGCTTTTTTTTTGTAAACAGTGTCAGAAATGACACACATATTCCCATTCATATTCCTCAGATAATAAACAGAACTCCTGCTGGGTGATGGGCAATTCAGAAGAGAATCAAAGTCACAGTCCCCGTAGTTTATAACCTTCTCAAGGAAGAAAGTGCAATAATAAGGTGTGAGATGATAGCAAGAAGGAAGGTTGAACGTAGGTGGAGGAAGGGAGCTGATAGGAGGAATTAAAGGGCAGTAAAAACCTAACACAAGCCAACAACAAAAACTGGCACAAAGAGCAAGGAGGAGCACCCATCCAGGTTCCCACATGCCTACTGCCAGCCCCCAGAGACACACACTGTGTTCAGGGTACGAGAGTATGAAGCAGAGAAGGGAGCCTGGACTGCTGTCTGCAAGGCTCTGGTTAGGGCTGGGTCTGAGGAAGGCCTCTGACGTACAGAAGGAGCCTGATATCAGCACACAGTCTATGCCCCCTGCAGCCTTTCATGACTTCATTCCCCTCATAGGACACTGTGTGCAAATGGGCTGATACATGCCAGTCCTGGGCTGTCAGACAGGTAGACAGGTAGAAGGAGCTCTGACCTCAAGGGAGGGAATAGCCACTAGCTGACATCAGTGCCTCTAGAAGCTTCTCTTGGAATTTTATTTCTACCCGAAAGCTAACTCTGCTCCCTGGAATTCCTTCCTGCTCCTCACCCACCGTGACAGAATCCCTAGAGTGTAGAAATGGAGTCAAAACTCAGGGACTCAGGGCCTGGTTCCATTGCCAATGCTATGTGACTTTGATACATGTGCTCTCTGAGAATGAGCACAAAGGTGAATTTATGATCAGGGTGACTAAAAGCACCCTCTCTGACTACCCTTGGCCTTGGGCAATTTCCCTAGCTGCTCAGGAGTCAGTCTGTCTTCCCTGTTGAATAGAAATTTACCTTCCATCAGATACTTAAAGCTCCAAATGGAATACTTTCTTTTTCCTCTGAACATATAGGGTTATTTTTTCTCAGAGGTTCCTCTCCATTTTCTGCCTCCATCGTTCCCAATCAACCCAACATGGCCAGGATCATTGGAAAGGGGTCGTTCTGATAACATTGTCTCCCTGACCAGAAATCATCAGTAGTTCTCCAGTACCCATGTAAAACAAAGAAGACAGGACAGATGGAGTTCCAGTAGGTTGAAAAGCTGATAGAAAAGGCCCTGAGTGAGGGCTGAAATCCTTGAGCAAGTTGGGAAACACAAAGTTTCCTACTGAATAAGTGGGGGAAGTTGGAGAAAGGATGGCTTAAAGACTGCTGAAAGAAATGATCTTTGGGAAGGTCCATGGAAGAGGAGAAAGAAAGCCTGGGACGGTACAGGGCTGGTCTGAGGATGGAGAGAGCTTGTTTGCAACTGGCCCTACAGAATCCCTACAGAGAAGGGTAAAGCTGCTGTTCCTGGATGCTGCCAGAAGAGACTGAAAGCAGCATATGATGAGGCAGATGTTCAGTCACTGTTGGGAGGCAAGAGCACCTGAATATGGGTGGGTGTCCTGTGGCTACTAGGCTGAGAATGGGCGAGGCCTGGGAAAGAAGAGTCTGGGATATTTGGAAAGAAGATGAACTGGAAGGAAGCAAAGAGAGGAAAAGAATGAGGAAGGGAGGAAATGTCTGGACTTTTAAAAATGGCCCCTACCTATCAGGAACCTGGGGACGACTCAGGAAGAACTTAGGGAATCTGGCCCACACATATCCCAGGCCACCACGTAAAGATACCTGGTACCTCCCAGATAAAGCAATCCCCATGTATACTGAATATGACAAATCAAAGACTACTCCCATAAGACCCTGGGCTTCAAGGACCCATAGTCAGAAGGTCCCACATCCACTATGCCTGTGTTTATCATATGACCTCAGGTGCAAGTAGGGGACTCTCAGCAAGTGGGCACCTGCTGGGCATCCAACCCCTCCCTGCCTAGCTGGTGGAGCTCTAAGGACTGAAGGACTCACCCCACACCTGGTGTCATACCTGGCCTTGCTCCCGTCACCCAGGATGTGGAGGCTGCAGCTGCACTGGGAGGGACAGAAGCCCCAGGCTGGGTGAGGGCTCCCAAGGGCCAGGAGCCAGAGCATGCCTGTGGCCACCCACATGACTCCTGGCTCCTCTCGGGCCCAGTTAGGGGCCTGTGCCTGGACTGCTTCCTTCCGCCAGTCCAGCAAGCCCAGCGGCTCCCCACTTTCTCATGACTCCCAAACCCCAACGAGGCCAGCAGATCAACACAGACAGGCTGGGGATTAGGGAGAGCAGCCCTAGCCCCAGCACTCAGCAGCTTATTGCTTCCTGAATCACCCAGTCTTGAGGGGGGCGGAGAGAATCCCTCTGTAGCAACAGCACCAGGCCTAAAGGGGCCAGGGCACAGCAAGATGAGGCAGGTGGGCAGCTACCACTATTAGACAGGTTGGATGGGCTTTCCACTTGCAAAGAACTCCATTCCGACCAGCCTATTGGCAACATTTCTGTCTCCTGGAGGTACTGGATTCAGGGAAAATGGAAAAGGGACTCTGGCTTCTACTAAGCGTCTTTGAAAATTCTCTCCTAGGATGTTCTTTCTAGAAAAAAAGAGTCAGGTAATGAGGGCATTAGAAAGAACCCAAGCATTGGTGCTAGACACCTAGATTCAAATCTCACCTCTTGTATTTACAAAAGAAGTAAAGTTTCTCCACTTAGAGTGTTGTTGAAAATTAAGTTAACCCAAGTTTCCCCACCCTTGCCTGTCTGGGGGAACAGAACCCTCTCACAAACTGGTCTTCACAGGCACTTGCTCAGGGAGGAGCTGAAAAGATTCTAATTCAGCGAGGCCTCAGAGATGTCTCCATATGATCATGAACATAGGCAAATGTTTGTCTCCCCTCGATGCCCTATGGGCTCCCAGTCTCAGAATCCTAAAGTGTCAATGACATTACCTTCTGGGCATTACCACCCAGCCTAAGGCAAGAGGAATCACCACAGGAGGGCATGTGGATTTCACTATGAGCTGGCTTATAGCTCATACCAAGATCTCATGGGTAAAAACCAATGTTCTTAATGGGTCATGAAGCACTTTCAAGAAGACTGTAGCCCATTCTGTTCTAAGCCAGTGTTCTGGGAGATATTTTATGCTTGCAAAGCTCAAAGGCTCTGTAGGAGACAGGAAGTGAAGCCCTAAAGTCTGTATCTGCAGTGTGTTCTGACCAGCACTTAAACAGGAAAAGAAGGGAATGGACCAGAGGTGCTATGATGCAAAGGAGGAAATTGAAAAGGACCTGATGGTTCCAGTCCCAAAGCACACAGCTAGTGAATGGCAGATTCTTGCAGATGTGCCTGTGGAAGGGACACAACACACACACATACACACACACATACACACACACACACACACACACTCAGCTTTTCAACAACTGTGCATATAGACCTGACCCCCATCAAAGTCTCAGAGGCAGCCCCAGCTCCCCTCCCTTAGTTATGCAACTCCTTTCTAGTTCAGCTCTCAGCCACATACCATTTGGTTCCTGGATCTTAATCCTGCTTAATGGACTAAAATGAAGGCAGCTCATTCCAGCTTCACAGAGGCTGCACTGTCCAATTGCTGAATGGATTCCTTCTGTGTGAGCCAAGAAGAAGACTTAGAAGGGTGAGAACAAAAGAGGGAGTTCAGAATCTACCCTAATAATCTCCATGTACCAGCGCATGGGGTGGCCCTTTAAGAAGGAGAGGCCTGGCTTTGGGGAGCAGAAAAGAGCTGGGTGGCTGGCAGAGAGGGAGTCCAAGGATGGCAGAATCGAGGGCCCTGCCTGCTGGCTTCGGGGAGCTAGAGGTGCTGGCTGTGGGGACATTTCTGCTGGTGGAAGGTGAGCTAAGCAACACTTCTGGTGGAGCAAGGGCCCAGTGCTTCCTAGAACCCAGGCTACAACTGTGGAGGAGGCAGAAACTGTGGTATCCTGTCATCTTGGCTGCCTCTCCTTTGTCTGGACCCAGGGATTCTTCTCATGGAGGCCCTTGTGGGATGCAGGATGCTAGTTAGGAGCCAAGAGAAAGAAGCCAGGTGGGAATCAGGGACAGAGATACATGAACAGGACACATCAGCCCTGGAGGTGACCAAGAGCCAGGCTTCAGACTTAATCTATTTTCCAGAAATTCTTCTAAGAATATCATATAAGAGCCGGCCTCCAGAAAGTTCCAGAGTCGGGTAGCTCTGCCACCTGCTCTCTGCATGACGTACATTAAGTCATTTCAGCTCTCTGATCCTCAAAGTCTCGGCATTCAAATGGATGGCTGTAGAGGTTAAATGGGGTCATTAGTATAAAATCGTGGTCTCAATAGACGGAGGAATCTAAGTTCATGTCTCCTCCACCTTTGCGCACGTCTCCCATTACTCCCATGATGTCTGTGCCCAGGACCAAAGGCATTTCCTCAGGAGAGTTACCTGGGCCCGTGAAATGCCTGCCTTAAACCAGAATCCCCAAACACGCACTGAGTCCAGAGGTGGAGATGGTGTCCACCCTGGAGCAGGGCTCATGGAGGATGCAGTCTGTGTTCAAAGCAGACGGAGAGGAGTCATCCACACATTTTCTCACACTTTGAGAACTGATAGTGGAGAAGAAATGACAGCCAGGAGACTGGACTTGAGATCCCGGACACCATTGTGTGGTCCCCCTTTTCTGGGAACTCTACAGTCTAGCATCCCCTCAAGTGCTGGAACATGCTGTAAAATGTTACTTTTATGTCTTTGCATATGCTGAAAATTTTTGGAATTCTCTTCCATGCACTGACCTCCAGGTAAATATTCTCAACTTTAAATATTTTATTATTCTTATTTTATGTGTATGAATGTGTTGCCTGCATGTGTGTCAGTGTACCCGTGTTGTGCAGTGCCCACGGAGGTCAGAAGAGAGTGTCAGTTTCTCCTGGAACTAGAGTTAAGGATGATTGTTAGCTGCCATGTAGGCTCTGGGAATCGAACCCGGGCTCTCTGTAAATGCAGCCAGTGCTCGTAACAGCTGAGCCATCTCTCCAGCGCCCATGCTCTCAGTTTCAAAGGAAAGATTCTTCCCTGTCCCTCCTTTCCTCCCTTTGGTAGTAAGAACAGGATGCCACTAGGGGGCAGGAATGGAACGCCAGCCCTCTGCAAACTAGGCAAATTCTCTACCGTAGAGCTCGATCGTCCTTTTTTTACTTTTTATTTTTCAGGCAGGGTTACCCAGTCTGACCTTGGATTTGTAATCCTCATGCCTCGGCCTTCTAAGTATCCAGGATATCCAGGCCTGCAATCCTGCACCACCAGGCTTAGCCCCTGCTCTTCAGTTTTGATAGAGGGGGTTATAAAATTTCAAGGAACAGTAATGAGTGACTACGGTGGATAACTTCAGGGGAGCTATATACATCTGGGAAGAGGGAACTGTCTCTGTTAGATTCACCTGTGGTATGTGTATGAGGCATTTTCTTGGTCGTTGAGTGATGTGGGAGGGCTCAGCATACTGTAAGGGGCGCTACATCTGCAGGTGGTCCTGGGTTGTGTAAGAAAGCAGGCTGGGCACAGGCCAGAGAAACAACCCAGTAAGCAGTGTTCCTCCATGAGCTATGCTTCAACTCCTGCCTCTAGGTTTCTGCCCTGAGTTCCTGCTCTGACTTCTCTCAGTGATGACTGTGACCTGGGGGAGATGTAAGATAAAATAAACCCTTTCCTCCCCAAGTAGGTTTGATTAGTGCTTTTTATCACAGCCATAGAAAGGGACTAGAACAGTAACCAAGCTGAAATTCAAGGTCTTTCTGCTGCCAGAGAATGCCTCTTTCAAGTTCCCCTCATTGCCTAGTGCCCTGGGTCACTCCAGGCTCTACATCGGCTCCTCTTCTCCGAGAATCTCCCCGACATTGCCCCCTGAGCCCCTAGAGAAGGCATTTTGAAAACTGAAAGACCTGAATTATATCCCCAGCTCTACCACTTCCTAATTGTGCACTTGGGGCACATTAGCTAGCATCTCTGAGCCTCTGTTCCCCAGTGGTATATGGGGAAAAAACAGAGAATCTGTGCAAATTGCTTGTGAGTGTGCCTGGCACCTGCTTACTCAGCACCTGCCAGCAGCAGTGATTGTCACACGAGCCACGTGCTGTGTGGTCTTCTTGTTAGTCTGTCAGTAGGTAGATGGCACAGTGAATCAGCTTTCAGTACCTGAAGGTTATCACATCGAAATAGCTTTGAAAAACCATACTGAAAGGTTCCTGAACAAGAATCCAGGAGATTGCTTAAGCTTCAGCCGTCCCAGACTCTGCTTCTTAAAAAAAAATGTTATGTATATGAGTGTTTTGCCTGTGTGTATGTGAGTATACCACAAGTGTGCAATGCCTGCAGAGGCCAGAAGAAGGTCTCAGATCTCTCTGGAGTTACAGATGGTTGTTAGCTACCATGTGGGTGCTAGGAACTGAACCTGGGTCCTCTACAGGAGCATCCAGTGTTCTTAACCACTGAGTCATCACTCCAGCCTCCACCCCACAGACTCTGCTTCTGACTCCCACATGGGCTTCACCAACCTTGATGTCAGCCTTCACCTTTCTTTTCAGCTCTCTGTGGCCTCAGCCTCAATGGCCTGACCATCTTCTCTTTCTGCAAGACCCCAGAGCTGCGGACTCCCAGCCACCTGCTGGTGCTGAGCTTGGCCCTGGCAGACAGTGGAATCAGCCTGAACACCCTCGTCACAGCCATATCCAGCCTCCTTTGGTAATGGCCCCTTCCCCTTCCACCGACCTGGGGCTTCCGTGGGCTATGTACAGGCAGAACAGAGTCTTTCTAACTAGAGAAAACTCTCCGAAAAGGTAGAGAGTAGACAGGCCAAACTAAGATGAATTCATATTCCTGATTATTGTTGAAAAAACACAACCAATTTCTGAAGTATAGTGGGTTTTTCAGATCTGACCAAAGAGATGGTAAGGTAGAGGGGTTCTGAGCATGAGCCCCGTACTTGGGTAGTCTAGTGTTGAGTCCTTGCTCTATCATTTCCAGTTCTACGATGCATCTGTAAAATATATATTATGACCTAATTCATATGGGTGGTTGGAAATATTGATTTATTTGCAAATAACTTGAACCACTATGTCTAGAAGCCCTAGATAAGTTTTGTGAAGGCTGACAGAATTTTGACTGGAGTTCGGTACTTCCTTATGTGTGCCCCAGTGTCTGGCCATGTGACCTGCAAAGGTGACCTACAAAGTGATCTACAAACACTGTTTACTTAAGTACACTGGGTTCCCCTTCTGGTTTAGGGCACTGTAGACGGAAGCTGAGCCCACCTGTGAGCGATGCTCTTTGGGGTCTGAATCAGTAAGAATTCTTCCTCCCATAGTGAACAGGTGTCTACTTCGCCCATGCAGCAGAGGATTGGAGGCTTGGGGTCTACCTCTGACTCTGCCTTGTCCATTGTGCTCTGTATTTTTCTTCTCCTGGCCTCAGTTTTCCCACCTAAGCTCTCCTGTGATAGAGACATGGTTATTCATAAAGACCCATTAGCCTGGTGGAGGTAAGAAAGTTACTTGAGACAGAACTAGAGAATCTGGTTCATGAGAAAACACAGATAATGTCACCTTGTCAAAGCAGGGCTAACATGTAGGACCCTTTCAGGGTGTGGGCAGGTGTGAGGCATGGGGTGGAAGGAGAAATCACTGTGCCCTGCCCAATGTCTCCCACAGGCACTGGCCATATGGCTCGGAGGGCTGCCAGGTTCATGGTTTCCAAGGCGTTGCAACAGCATTGGCCAGCATCTGTGGCAGCGCAGCCATCGCATGGGGGCGCTACCACCACTACTGTACACGTATGTCTCTGGGGCCCCGACTGCACGGACGCTGGAGTGTGTAGGAGGCGGGTGGGGTGGTCAGGACTCAGTTCAGCTCACTGTTTTCCGGAGGGCAGTGTGGGTGGATGGGAGCGTACATGTGTGCAGCACTGGGCACTCATTTCAGTAAAGGAGAGAGGGTGAGGAAGCATACAGGAGGCCTGTTTGGAGATGTATGTTGAAGAGACTACGTCTGCCCTTAAGGCAACCTTAAGTCAGGGTTCCTCTCTGAACCTTAGTTTTCTCCTCTGCAAGATGATTTTAAAAGTCAACCTCAGAGATTTACTTTTGAAAGTCAAATGAGATCATGGATATAGAAAATGCTCTGGCAGTGAGCACAGTTGAGAGACAGAGGAAAGGCGTGTGTGTGTAGTGTGTGTGTGTGTGTGTGTGTGTGTGTGTGTGTGTGTGTGTGTGTTTTAGTGTGCTGCCTGCTCTGTGATTGTTTGTTATTTGGCTTCTTTGTTTTTGGTTTTGCTTTGAAGCAGGGTCTCATGTATCCCAGGCTGACTTCAAACTCCCTGTGAGTGCTGGAATTAAAGCTGTGAACTACCATGCCTGGTTTGGGCAGGGGCTCAAACCCGGTGGTTTGTGTGTGGTAGATAAACACTCTTAAATTGGCTATATTCCCATCCCTTGTTTGTTAATTTTTCCAACAAATAGGTTATTTTAAACTTTTTAAAAACATTTTGACGTGTATTTTAGTTTTATAGGTTTTGTTTTGTTTGGTGACAGGTTGGCCTTAAATACCTTATGTAATTAGGATGACTTTGAACTCCTAATCATCCTGCGTCCATCCTGCTGGGGATTACAATGTGCGCCACCATGCCTTGCCCAGTTCTCTTAAAAATCCAATTTAGAGGGATTGGGGGCTTAGCTCAGTGGTAGAGTACTTGCCTGACAATCTCAGGGTTCTGGGTTAAGACTTTAGCTCCAAAAAAGAAAATTCTAATTTAGGCCCTGGGGATGTAGCTTGGTTGTGTACCATGTACCTGCAATGCCTGTAGAGCCCAGAAGAGGGCATCAAATCCCCTCAAACCAAGACATCTCTCCAGGTACCTCCTTGTAACTTTAATACACATTAAAATACACAGCACAGCATTATTGCCACCAAAGAGAGGCACATTAACATGCTTTTAGGAACCATGTCTCCACTGACCTATCCAGCAAACTTACAGTTTGCAGCCTAAGAAACAGACACAACAAGGTAAGCAACATGCCCCATGTCATACAGTAAGTAGAGTCGGGGCTGGGGCTGAGCGTGGTCCGGATGTCCAAGAGGTCATTGTTCCCTTGTCAAATGAGCCCCAAGTCTTGACTATGGATTTTTCCAACATGAAGGCTGCTGTGAGGTCCATGGCCCCCACATCCTAACTCCTCCTGGACATGGCTCCATTACAGTCTGCAGATCTGTCCTGGCCACAAATATATGCACGACAGCCGAGTCATGGACCCTCACAGGCCTCTCCTATCACCAGCCTCTCTGCAGGCGAAAATTTGCCTTTGTTCTTATTCTGAATGGTGATAGGTTAGGCTCTTCTACCAACATGGCCACGGGGCATATCTCTTACTGTTTCCATTTCAGTCACTGCCCCAAAGTTCCCCTAGACTGTCATAGCTGTGTATGGCATGCACAAACACGCACACACATACACACACCAGAGACCATCTCCTCCAATAGCCACAAATATCTCTCCAGTTATCCCTCCAGTTCAGGCCCTCAGATCACGCCCCTTCCACCCCTGACTGGCCTAGAAACAGGAAAATGGAACAGGGAGGAGGGCAGAGCTCATCTGCTTCTTAAATTACTGGCTGGTCATGGGTATTCTATCTTAGTTACATTTTTCATGCAAAGAGAATGTTTCTAATGGTGACAAGCATGAACAAGTCCCACTTAAGCTGAAGCCTGACAAAATGCCAGCATAACCATGGGGAAAGTTTGGTAGAAACAGCAGCCCTACCTGAGGAACTACTGGCAGCCAATGACTGCCAGGAAAGGGAGATTCAGTCTCATTTAAGGGTGAGACTCTTAGTAGGTTGACCAGGCTACAGTGGATGAATCCACACCAAAGGCATTTAGGGACATAGAGCTGACTCTGTAGGCCTTAATATATAGACAGATTAGAGTATAGAAATTTGGTGGGGGATTAGTAAGAGGATGCAGATATGAGAGGGGATCTAAATATGATCAAAACATATTGTATGAGATTCAAAATTTCAATAAAAAGTAACAAAAATAATTTTAACATTTATGAGCCAAGGTGAATATTAATTACTCTGCCCACTGGGGGGCTGGAGTGTCTTAGTGGACCTGGGCTACTATAACAAAACTTCAAAGAGCAGGTGGCTTAAACAACAGAAGTTTATTTCACACAAGTTTGAGATTAGGGTACCATCATGGTCTGGTTTGGTGTGTTCCCTCTTCTGGCTTTGCAGATGGTCACTAAGCTGCATCTTCATGTGGAGGAGAGCAAGATGGTGTCTTTCATGTCCCCTCCAGTAACTGTGAGGACTGTGGGCTGCACTGCAGCCTGGGAAAATCACACTAGTCTGACCCAGGAGCTCCCCCTTCATGACCAGTTATCTCTCAAAGACCCACCTTCAAATGCCATGCCCAGAGCCCTAGTCCCTGAGTTCTTGGAGAATATCCTGCAAGCACACATCTTGCTTCTGAGCAAGTCTCCCTCCTCCCTCAACCCTAACCTGAGTTACTGTCTGTATCTCAGCCTTTACCTTGGCTTTGAGGAACACATCTGTCCTTTTTTTCACTCTCTTTCTCTCCTTCCTGTTCTTTGAAGATGGTATATAGGATGTGTGAGGATATCTTCACCACTCGTGATCTTCTTTGCTCATCCAACAGTTCTGAGAGGCAGAGAGCTTCACGCCCATTATGGAGGAGAAACTTGAGGTGCAGAGATACCCCTGACTTGCCTAAGGCACCACACTATTAAGAACTGGAGGTGGATTTAAGGACATTGTGCAACCAGGAAGTTTATTCTTTATCATGTGGTCAAGCTGTCTCTTCAAAATCTATGTTTCCTCTCTCCCACACAGGTAACCAGCTGGCATGGAACACAGCCATTCCCCTAGTGCTGTTCGTGTGGCTGTCATCCGCCTTCTGGGCAGCTCTGCCCCTGATGGGCTGGGGCCACTATGACTATGAGCCCCTAAGGACATGCTGTAGCCTGGGCTATTCTAGAGGTGACAGGTGAGGTGGGAATTGCACCTTTGAGGTTCCCTTCCATAGGAATCTTGGCTTTAAGCCTCTGTGACAAGGTTGTCCAAACTGAAAACTTAACCAATGCGATGCTAACATTTGCCAGCAATTTTGGTTCATGACATCTACTTGGAGACTGTCACTGGGACTGGGGAAAGCCCATTGTAAAAACTTGGCACGTGATATGAAAGTTATGTAAATTGAAACCTTGATTTGGGCATCCAAAGGAGCATTATATAGTGGGTCATTGGCCTGTATCAGTCATAACAGTCATGCGCTGAACCACCTTTTCATCCTCTCGAGCACAGGGAGATGTCTTGACCCTGACTTCATTGACTCTGAGAGAGATCCATGTCCTTAGATCAACAGGTTCAAAGCATGTAAGTGCTTCGCATTGGCAGGGACCTCCTAGCCTCAAGCTCAATTCTAGACATTCCCTGAGTGTCTACTGGGGGCCAATCCCTGCAAGATATGACTGAATACATGACAACTTCACAACCATGGAGCCTGTGTTCTAGTACTGCCCCATCCGTGTGGCTCTGAAGAGAACAGAGCTTAGGAAATCCTTTAGGGATTTCCTGGGGCACATTACATGGCTTCCGGCCCCCTCTCACCTCTTGTTTCCAGGAGAGCCATACAGCATTCATGTTTTAGAGGCAACACTGACTCCTGAATCACCTGCTCCCGCTAATGGGTTTTCCAGGTAAAGTCAAGCTGACATCCTGGATCTGGTTCCCATGTCCTGCAGAGCTCTCCCCAACAAGGGTCCTGTCCTTCTGAAAGCCTTTCCTCCTACCTCTCCTTAGTGGACAACTCCAGTGTGTCCTCTAGATAGTCTTCCCTTCATGAAGTGGGGATCTGCCTTCTGCCTGGTGACTCCTACCTACTCTTAGTCAACCTCCTCATGACCTGAACTGAGATCCTAGGTTCCTCTGTGGCCCCTTTAATGATTTTTTGTTGTTGGTGGTGGTTTTCCAAGACAGAATTTCACATTCTAGCCAGGCTGGGCTTGAACTTGGGGTAATCCTTCCTTCTTGGCTTCTGATGTTTGAGTCAACCAAGCCCCTTCAATGATTTCCTTTTTTATATATGTTTTATTTATTATTTTTATTTTATGTATATGAGTGCATTGTGTGCATGCTTGTAAGCGCACCTGTGTCATACATTGCCCACAGAAGTCAGAAGAGCGGGTCAGATCCCCTGGAACTGGAGTTACAAGACAATTGTCAACCACCATGTGGGTGCTGGGAACTGAACCCAGGTCCTCTGCAAGAGCAACCTTCTCGAGGAGCCATCTCTCCAGCCTCCACCCTTCAATGATTTCTTAAGTTATACAGTATCTAGTCTTTGTCATCCGTAAGTTCCTTTCAAATCCTTGTGCCTAGAGCTTTCCTTGAACATTTCTTCCTCTTGGTCTACTGATACTTCCAGGATGTAATGAATAAATTCCCCAAATAGAAGCATCCCATTCTCCATGACTGGGACATAAACAGGGCAACAAGGCTGAACACGTGAGCTTAAAGCAGGTCCTTCATCGTCTCAGCTCCTGGCTCCCAAAGGCAAGCTTCGAGACCTTGTGTTTCCATGCCTGCTGCGGGGAGCTCATTTGGGTGCTGCAGCAGCCACATGCTGAGTGCTTGTCTGGTGGAGCCAGTTCCCCACCTCTCACTGTCAAGCACAGAGCCTGGTGAGCCTGGGCAGCCGGCTCTTCCTGGGAGTTAACCCCTGCTCCTCTGCTCCCCATCTGTAGAAACTTCATCAGCTTCCTCTTCACCATGGCTTTTTTCAACTTCCTCGTACCCCTCTTCATCACATTCACTTCTTACCGACTCATGGAGCAGAAATTTGCCAGGAATGGTCATCTCCAGGTAAGAAACCAGCTCCTAGAAGAGCAGAAATCACTCAACTCTCTCAGGGACCCTGGAAACATCCATGACATGGCAGATGTCAATCAGGGCTTTTTTCTATGCTAGTAACAATCAGGAGAAAATTCAGCTTGCATACAACATAGAATGTTAGGGCTCAAATTTCTAAAATCTCAGGAACAAGGACCAGATCAGCTCAGATCTACCAAGACCTTATAACCCTTGGAGCCAGGCCTCCTGAAGTACACCATTGATGCTGTTACATTCTATTCTTCCCAGGGATTTGAAGCTTGGCAGAAAATTAGAGACCCTTCAAATGCTACTTTTTAAATTGCTTTGAGATGTTTAATTTAATCACAGCCACAGGCTATTATCCACACCATAAAATCACACCTGCAAGCACATTTGTCTGAGAAAAATAATGCTTTAAAATAAGACCTCCTGGTCATTTCTGAATTTCTGCTTTAAAATTCCCCTGCCATCATTTTCATTTAACTCTGCTACCTGGACAATTAGCAAATGAGTCCGAATGAGCAGCAAAGGTTGGTTTTTATAAAAGCAGATCTTAGTATTACTTTACATGTGCTTTAATTTCATCTTTGTGAATACTTTGAGGAAGGAAAGCTGTATTATTCCTGTGCTACTGGCTGGGTTGAGGCACAGGGAGGGTACCAAATCCACACACTAGTAATAGGAGGAATGGATCCAAACCCAGGTCTGGGACACCTCAACCCAGGTGCTCAATTATGGTACATAAAAGAACTATCCTTTCCATTAAGGCACTTACTCTGTTGTTTCATTTTATTCTATGAATTAGAACATGATGTTAGACCCAACTGAAAGTCAAGGGTTACACAGGGAAGAGATTCCTAGCTCCTAGCTTGTAGACAAGGTCCCCACACCCCCACCAGATTATCCTCCACAACTTAAGATAATTTTAAGTATATTTTATGGGCGGTCACATATGTGCATGACATGGCATGTACATGGGGGTCAGAGGACAACTTGTGGGAGTCAGTCTCTCCTTCTACCATGTGGGTCTCAGGGATCGAATGCAGTTCATCGGGTTTGGTGGCAAGCTCATTTATCTACTGAGCCATCTCACCAACCTTCCCTCGTTTCAACTTTTGTCTGCATGTGAAAAGTCTACAGATTTATTGGCGGTCCCATGAGCCAGGAGACAAGACTACCACCCTGATTTTCTCATCTTTCCCATTACTGTTGAGCCATCCATGGGGCCAGGGACCTGAGCGAAGCAGAGTGGCTTTTGGAAAGGGTGCCGTCTGCCTGTGAGGTGCCAGTTCCCCTTCTGCCTCAGCTTCTCCATAGGGGGTCTTCCATCAGTGTTAAATGCCCTTTTTCTCTAGAAGGAGGGAAAATTCAAAAGAAAAAAATGTCTCTGGTCATATTTGTGTGTGTGTGTAGTATGCTCATGTGTGCACAGGCATGTGCCCATGGAGACTAGAATGATATCTAATGCCTTCCTCTGTCATTCTCCACCTTATTTTAAAATTTATTTTATTTATTGTTTATGTGTCTGAGTATTTTGCCTGCCCATATGTAAGTGCATCACATGCATGCAATGCCCACAGAGGCCAGAAGAGGGAGATGTAACTAGAGTAACAGATGACTGTTAGCTACCATGTGGGTGCTGGGAACTGAGCTGGGTCTTCTGGAAGAGCTTCTTAAGATGACTCTTAACCACTGAGTCATCTCCCCAGCCCCTCCATCTTACATTTTGAGACAGCATCTCTCACTGAATCTAGAGCTCACTGATTGGCTAGACTGGCTGACCAGAAAGCCTAAGATCCTCCCTTGTCTGCCTTCTAGTCCTGAGAGTACAAGCATGTGTCACTACACCAAGCTTTCCATGTAGGTGCTGATGATATGAATTCAGATCCGCATGCACATGCAGCCAGCACCTGACCTATCTCACCAGCACCATTATTCAACATATATTAAAAAGCCAGCGTTGAAGAACTATGCCTTCTTTCAATTAAATATCTTTTGTTAAAGAGAGACATGTTGGGCTGGAGAGATGGCTCAGCAGTTAGGAGCACTAGCTGCTCTTGCAGGCCTGGGTTTGATTCCCAGCACCCACATGGCAGCTAACAACCACCAGCAACTACAGCTCCAGGGCATCTGGCGCCCTCTTCTTACTTCCGTGGGCATTGCATGGTGCACTCACACATGCAGGCAATGCACTCATACGCCAAAAATAAAATACTTAATAAAATATTTTAAAAGGAGACATGTCAATGACATATTTCCCATCAAAATCTTAGTCTCAGAGAGTATGTGGGGAATGGAACCACTGCAGATTCATCCTGAAACTGAATCCTGAGTTGCAAACTTTCTTGTGGCTCCAGGTAAAACCTGAGCGTAACCCACCTTCCTGCCAGTCCACTCCCAGGTTCTCTGGTACCTGAAAACCTTTGAGCCCAGACAAACTGATCCAAACAGGTGACTGCAGCTGCTGGTAGTGAGCCCATTTTGGGTCTGAGGGCAGCTCAATCTGGGAAGCTTTGTTTACAGGATTCTTCTAGAAGAACAGAGAGCTAGGAGGAAGCTCATCATCCACCTTACTCCACCCCAGTTCCTGCCTCCAGGCACTTAGATGTATCACACCATTTCACAGATAAGACAATAGGGGTCAAGTAAGCTTAAATAAGGAGCTCAGGCTTAGGGTCACACAGCCTTTCAAGGCAAAGAGCTACCTAGTACCAAGATCCTCTGCTGGTTCAACACCTTCCTAAACAAAGCCTGCTCTATGCTGCCCACCCCCAACACACACCTATGCATGCCTGTGACTGCCTAGAGTGAACTGATACTTCCTGTGTCGGTTTTTTTCCCAGGTGAACACCACTCTGCCAGGCCGGATGCTGCTGCTGGGCTGGGGTCCCTATGCTCTCCTGTATCTCTATGCAGCCATCGCAGATGTGAGCTCCATCTCTCCCAAACTGCAGATGGTACAGACTCTTCCAAAGCCCAAAGAACCCTCCCATCTTCCTGTCACTCTGTCTCACTGCATCTCTCCTTCTGGCTTTCTGCTTATTTTCTCTCTCTGTCTCTATCGCTCTCTCTGTCTCTCTCTTCCTCCCTCTTTCCCCCTCTCCCTCTCTCCCTTTCTCTTCCTTTGAATATTCATAAGGCATAGACCATTTGTTTATCTTCCCCCTCATCCCCTGAGCCCCACTGGAATGATAGGAACAGTCAGAGTGAACTTTGAGATCCGGAGCTGGAATTGGCACCCAGGTGGGGAAAAGCCTGTTTGGCCTGGGTCGGGAGAGGGTGTTCCGTGTCGCTCTGTGAACCATGCACAGCCCATCAGGAAAGGCTGAGGACAAATGATTGGCAGTTGCAGGGGGGAGGGCACGGAGGCGTGAAATGAGTGGAGAGGCTGCAGAGCATCTTCTACCTGTCAACCTTTCTACCACAACAGGTGCCAGCCCTCATTGCCAAAACAATGCCCACGATCAATGCCATCAGCTATGCCCTGCACAGTGGGATGGTTTACAGAGGAATCTTGCAGTGCCCATCACCACAGAGGAACAAGCAGAACTGAGCCCAGTGAGACTCTCCAAGGGGCTGGTCACAGCCAGGCCCACCTCTGCCACCCTGAGGTAGATAAGCCCCAGGCGGGGAAGATACTCCAGCATCCTGTCCAGCAGCCCTGGAAGCCAACCCCAAGCCCTCATCCACCAGCCCCAGTAGCACTACTGAGTCCGACCTTATGTTGGATCCAAGAATTCAGAGAGCCAGGTTCTAACACTCTATACACAGAAGCCAAGAGACCTTGGGAAGGACACACTCTCCAACCTGAGCTACCTGAAGATATCATTAAGGACTTAGAGGAATGCTATGTAGTTGAATAAGATAACAGGTTCTAATCAAGCACATAAAATGTTCACTGAAATAGCTATGGGTATAAGCCTTGGCCACAGGGCTTACAAGAAGGACCCAGTATTACAATAAAAGGAGACAAAGCCCTGAGGGTTGCTTATGGAATCTCATCTGAAATTGCCAGCTTTCAAACACACTTATTAAACCATGATGGCACCAGTGAGTGCCATGCTCTATTTCCATGGCCCTCGTTGTGAGAGTTACAGGACTTGGCCTGCTACTTGCTTTAAAATGTTTTGGAATTGATTACCAATATTTAAAAATCAAAAGCAATTGATTTAAAACTCTGAATTTCAGAATATGTAGACCCAACACACTGCCTATTCCCTCCACAGTGACAATTTGCAAAGCTCTCATTGACTCTGCCCCAGATTGCAGCTCGTGTGTTCCCTGCAGAGCTCAGGTGCCTCTGCATTTCTACCACTAATGCAGGGGCCCACATTCACCCCTAGATGAACAACTGCACCTTCCGCTGAGTCAGTACTTCAAGGACAAAATACAATAGGTGCAGTGTCTGTGAGATCTGTTGCTCTAGAAAGAGTAGATTGACAGAGTAATAGAAGGCCATCCTGGAAGTCAAATGGTAGAAGGAACAGCTGGTCCAGACACTGTAAGACAGAATGAAGACAGCACATCTCATGAATGAGTGGATAGGTTAATTCTTGGGAATGGGCACAAGGTGGCTGTGAGAGTATCTTGTGGACTTGGGTCTGCCTCCTAGTCCTTCAGATACACGCATCAGACCATATATATGTAATTCACAGGAATCTTGCATGAAACAGTCCTGTTTGGTCAGTTTATAAAATCAAGTGTGGTGGAGAAGGGTAGAGGGACAACCTTTCCATAGTACTCTTTCCTAGGTTACAGTCTGGGGCGGGTGCTATGCAGATCACACACCACTCAGCCACATTCCAGTGCCCATAGAGGATGCTTGTTCTAGGCTCTCAGGTAGAAGACAGCAGGAGATCTCCGTGCCTAAGCTGGGCTTGCACATGGTCTGAGCAGGTGACCAGGAAAGTGGGAGTGTCTGGGTCCATGATGCTGCCCCTGATTCTAGTCAATCCCCAGAATTTCTTTTGAGGGACTCACCCTCCACACCGCCATAGCAAGCACTAACCTCCCAAAGAGGGATGAGAGAACACCATGAGAAGACAAGGAAGAAAACTCTTCTGAACAAGGGGAAGGTTTGAAGGCAGGAGGAGCCAGAAGACACAGCAAGAGGAGGAGGTGGTGTCAGCTCTGTCCAAACTGCTGAGGTCTCAAGACAAGGAAAATGGAGCAAAGACATCAGTGTCCTTGTCTCTGCTCAGAGAAGAGCTGGAAAGGGAGGCAGGCTGGCCAGGCTGTGGCCAGGGAAATTCTGAGCTTTGCTCCTAGTGATTTTGTGGAGAAGAAAGGGTGTTCTCAGGCATCTCTCCACTGGCTCAGGCTGGTGGGAGATTGGAAAAGATGAAAGTAGCACTTTGTAGACATAACCAACACCTGCCCAAAGCATCTACCCACACTCTTGAATCCCCCACAGAATGACTTTAGAGAGTTTGATCATCTTTGGACACTTTCAAGATCTTGAGTCCCTGTGGACCAGCAGTGCAGGGCTTCTCCTCTCCCCTGCCTTCCACACCCCGACCTTGCCCTCCCAAAGAGCAGCTCAGCTGCCTCTGAGTCAAGCCAGACCTAGAAGGTGGCTGAGTACTCGAGGCTTACCTTCCAGCTGGACTTTGGCACAGCTCCTGAGCTTAGCTAGGAATCAAAGGCCACCCGTTATTAGCATTTGGCCAGGCTTGATTGACCTTAGACTAGAGCCCACAAATACCTGGAGCCTCCTTGGGCTTTGTTCTGGCTCACTCGCCTTTGGTCTTCAAACTCTGCTGACTGTCTACGTTGAACATTTACCATTCTTACAATCAGAAAAAAAAAATACTCAAAGAAGCCATTCCTACCTCTGTGGAAGGCTTATTTCCTGGCCTGTAGCTTGGGGAACAGAATTTCTCCCCATTCTCATTCATCTGCCTGTGAAGTAAATTATGATACTTTCTTGGGGACTCCTAGTCTCTTTCTTCCACTCACTCATGTGTCCTCTTGTGTCATCTAGCAGCAGTGTCCTGCTCCCACATGCTCAGACACAGTGAGTTTGAAGGGACACACCAGGAAGTTCCCCTAGTTCTCACTATGCATCACTGACTTCACCATGATCAGTGAACTGAGGCCACATCACACTAAGAGAACAAAGGCAAAGAGAGAGGCCACATCCTGAGAAGTCAGGAAAGAACAGCGAAAAACAGAGACATTGCGTCAGAGCCTCAGCCACAAAAACCAACAACTAGGGGTATCATAGTCATCCTGGAACATCTGCCTGAACTTTCTCTCCAGTCCCTTTGGCCTCAGCCAACCATGCTCCACTCTTAGACCTCCAAAAGGAATTTGGAAAAGGCTCCTAGGAGACAGGTTAACTACAGGAACCAAGAAAGCTTCAGGAACCAGAAAACACCACAAGTAATCACTTCCTCCTCTGTAAGACAGCATTCACTTGACCTTGTAACTAACCCTGTCTCTGTCACTTAGCTCTGTTTCATCTACTCAAGCAAAATATATAGGGGGGTGGGCATGGTGGTACACACCTTTAATCCCAGCACCTGGGAGGCAGAGGCAGGTAGATCTCTGTGAGATCTAGGCCAGCCTGATCTACATAGAAAGTTCCAGGTCAGCTGTGGCTAACGGGAGACCCTATCTCAAAAAGACAAAAAAAAAAAAAAAAAAAAAAAAAAAAAACCAAAAAACCCGACACACACACACACACACACACACACACACACACACACACACACATATACACATAATCAACAGCTGCTGTGTGTCAGACAGGATGATGAGATAAACCTGAACCAAGATCTTTTCCGGTCACCCCAGGTAGATGTCCATTACACCCTGCCATGACATTTGCAAGTGAAAAATGGATATTAACAATGGTGTGATACCCACAAAGAAACCCCATGAAGTTTTGGATTGAATCAAGAGTCCATCATTGGCCAATAGTCAAGATGGGGGGCGGGGTTATAATGCCCAAGAGAACTCTTGACCCTGAGGAGAGACAAGGCAAGGTTTATAAAGCTTAAAACTGTAATTAGATCATGCCAGAGGCAAAGCCAATAACCATAGTTACATCAGATCACCATAGTTATACCAGACCAGGGGCAGGTCAGTTAACAAAGAGGTTTTCAGCTAACCAAATGTTTCAGTTAGGGAAAACAAGTTTCTCCAAATTGTGGAAACAATGGGCTCCATGGAGAAGCAGATAAAATTGGATGGGGGATGAGTTACGTGGACATGCTACCTGACTAGTTCTAAGTTTCCCAGGATTGTGGAAACAATGTACTCCTTGCCACTATATGTATATACCCATCGTATGGGACATTCTGACTGGCTGGCTGGCTGCAGTGGGAGTGACTGGGCAGAAACACCAAGTAAAAAGTCAGCTAGAACAAAATGGAGTTTTGTCATTTCAATGGCTCAGAAATCAAAGTAGAAATTATGGAATAACTGTATACATGTAAGTGCAATTAGGAATAACAATATTAGATGTTTTTAAGGATGATCTAGAAACTTCACTCAGAATGCAAGTCAGTTTTCCTCATTCCATATGAATGAATACTCATTCTGAGCTTCACTACCAACCTGCTTTAATCCTGTGTTTCAACAAAATCGCCCTTCTGAATCTGAATGTATTTCCACTTTCAGCCCCATTTTGGATTTCCAAATATTTCTGAGGTTTAGCAGGAGAACCTAAATGCCACCATTTTTTTCTGAATGTTCCCCTAAAAGGTAGTTCACCTAAGAGAAAGGCCCATGCATTCACCCTGTGGCATGACCAGGCTCGGACTCTGCTGTCCCCTGGCTGGGTGGCCTTGGGAACAGAGGACTGTCTCTGACCCATCTTTTCTGTGTTTTTGTTTTTACTGTCCTCAGGCAAGATTCTAAGACTCTATCAAAATTCTCTTCCTCAAACAAAATGTTTCATGTGGACTCAGTTTACACCTGTCACTCGCTCCCAGTTCATAATTGGAAGTCCTGGATGTGAAGTCACTAAGGAGGTAAAGTCAAGTGAGAGGGATACCCTGATGTCATTAAATAACGTATCCTTATAAGAGGCAGCAGAGCGCTGGAAGACCTTCTCATCCTCCCTTCCCCTCCCATGCATACAGTAAGAAAAGACTATGCAGTAAAAGGCTGCCACCTGCACCCCAAAGGGAAAGCCCTCATTAGACACCAACTCCAACACCAGCAGTATCTTGATCTCAATTTTCCAGCTTCTAGAACCATGTAAAAGATAAATGTCTGTGATGTGAGCCACCAAGCCTATGGAATTTTGTTATGGCAGCTTTAGTGAACTATTGGTTTTTTTATCAAAGCTCATTTAAAACACATAATGGTAAAGGAGAGCAAGAGCTGTGGATGAGATCCCTGTAATACCCAGGGCCACTTGTTCAGAATGATATCCAGTTTAAAAGGTGGTGTCACACACCTGTTATTTCAACACACAGACACACACACACACACACACATATTATATGTGTGTGTGTGTGTTTAGTTAAGGACTCAAAAAATATTTAAAATAAAAAGTATAAAATATGCCCCTAAAATCGCTTCATATCCTAAGAGTTATTGTTTAAGTGCTTGAACAAATATAAGTGCTGTAAAGGACTATCTATCCCATTTCATCTTCCTTGAAAATATTGTTCTGCCTTGCCAAACAGATGAGTTAGAGTCACAAATAAACTAGCAAGTTGTCTTCAAAGTAATGGACCCCAAAACTTCCATGGGACAATTTTCCAGGGAAGGAAAGGAGTTGTGCATCCAAGTGACTAGCAAAAGTAATAAATATCAATGAAGCGCAATTACGTGATTTTCTTAATAGTAAAAGAGATTCTGAAAAAGTTCCACACATGTTTATTTAAATTCAGTAGCATAGAAGTTTTCACACACACACACACACACAAGCACACATACTTTTCAGACAAGGAATCATGTAGCTCAAGCTGACCTTAAAGTCCCATTGTAGCCAAGGATGACCTTGAACTTCCAGTCCTCCTGCCACTATACCCAGGTAATTTATTGCTGGGGATCCACCCAGTGCTTCATGCATGCTAGGCAAGCATTCTACCAACTGAGCTACATCCCCCGTCCTTAATATTTCTGCTGCCATGAAATTGATAGAACCTTTTCTGCTTTCCCTGTCACAGACTTAGCCACTTTGCTAAATATAAGTTCAGTCTCCTTCCCACAATTGCCTATTTCCTATGTTCCCTATCTGAGTAAATGCCACTATTCTCTGACCGGCCATATGAGCTAGTCATAAGAAAAAGAGAAGAAAAGGCAAAGCTCTAATATGCAGGAATTCGACCTGGCTAGGTGAAGGTGTGCAGTGCTTAGTTTATGCCACAAGGTGTCAGTGCTGGCTTGGTGATAACTTAATCCTGGTCCACCTACCCTAGTGGCACTTGAGAATCCAAAGGCCAGGCTGATGGCCCTTCCCTGAGCTGTCTGCTCTAGGTACAGAAACCTGACACCTGGCAATGGCAGAACTCCACTTCTCTTGAAAGAAACAGAATTGTGTGTCCATCAGGAAAGGCGGGTCCAGGTCATCACAAGTCAGGTGTGGTCAGGTGTGAAACTCCGATCTTCCCACATGCCCAGGAAGTGGGTCGGTGCTCAGTGACTTTGTCTTTGCCTACCTGGGAAGCTGGAGTCATCTCTGAACTCCTCTGGCCTTGGATTTTCATCTGAAAAGTGGCCTCTTATGCTGAAATTACAAAGGGGCACACACTGTAAAGTATGGGGTGTGGGGTTGGAGGGCACCCCAGGCACTGAGCCTGGAGAAGCAGCCGGTGCCATAGCACATGTGCCCTGCATGCCATTTAGTAACGGTGGGTAATGTTTCCAAAGAAACATGTGCTGGGAAAGCTCTGGATGAAAGCCAAAGGCATCATTCCTAGATCTTCCCACTCCCCCAGGGTGCGGTCACTTCACTTCCTTCATAAGCTGTTCCCTGGCTCCAACGCCACAACACCTGTTCCTCCCTCTGCCCATCCGGCCGCTTACAGTGGCCTCCCTTGTCTCCCTGGGCAGCCTCCTTGGCTCAGCTGCCCTCTCTGCCACAGCTGTTGATGGCAGCTTCACCCTTCTAGGTAGGAGGCATGGCAGCTTGGAAAGCACATAGGTTCCAGTGTCAGGAAGATCTGGGCACCCATCCAGGATTTGCCAGTTCATCAGCATGACCATTTCTGGTTAGCCAAAATGTAGTCAGGCTCATGAGCCTCCTCCTAGGCCCCTCTGTGAAACTTCTTATGATATCCAGTTTTAGCAAAATCCCTGTTACATCAGTTTAGCAGAGTCCTCCATCCTCGATATCTGATTGGATTATCCTCTACCATCCCCAGGCCTTCTCACCACTGTCCTATCTTCAGCAAGAATCCTGCTATATACTTTAGGTCTGGAATATCACTAAAGGCTGTGTGCTATTAAGGGATAGGTGGGAAATTTGAGAGTTGAGGCCTAGGGGCTCAGCAGTTAAGAGCACTTACTGCTTTTGCAGATAACCTAAGTTCAATTCCCAGCACCCATACAGCAGCTGACAATCATCTAGACGCCCAGTTCCAGGGAATCTGATACTCTCTTCTGACCTCCATGGTAATGAACACAGACTTATGATGATTGTTAATTCAACACAGCATCTACAAGCTCATTTAACTCCCAAATTCTCAGAGCACAATTCTTCACATGGTGTGCATGTTTGAATCACCTGGACTCTGGAGACTCAAAGGGCAGCTCCTAGACCAGACACATCAACCTCACCTGGGGTCAGAAACAGATTCTATGGCCCACACACACCTTCTGAATATCCAGGAAGATTGTACCTTAAAACTTGAGTGACACCACAGACCTGTGCAAGGTGCAGATGTCTGCGTTCCTCTCACAGAGCAGTTTTATTGATTGATTTTTTATTCTTTGACAATTTCATACGTTTATAATATAGTTTGGATGTTTTTATCTCCCCATCACCATCTCTTATCCCCCTCCCACAACCACTGAACACCTCCTTTCCAACAAGTCCCCCCCCCCCCGCTTTCATTCCTTTTGCTTAATTAGGGTTGTTTGCATGATCATGAATTGGGGGTGTGTCTTTACTGGAGAACTTATTAGTGGCTACAGCCACTGAAGAAAATTGCCCATCAGTCATTAGTTGTCAAAGCTACTCAAGTAGGATGGTGCCTTATGAGCCCCTCTCCCACCCATGATGGAATGTGGACAGCTCCATCTTGTGCAGCTCTTGTGCAGGTAACCGCCCCCTGTTTTGAAGAACTAGCCCTGCCAGGACCTCTCAAGGCTTCCTGGAGATTATAATATGCAAATAGGACTGCCAGTCATTGCTGTTGGATATTAAGAGCCCTTCCATTTCAGGAAGTGTGAGTTACTTAGATGTTGTGTGTGTGTGCGTATGTGTGTGTATGTGTGTGTGTGTGTGTGTACTCTAGAATTTATTTTCTTCTTTGTTCTGTGACTAGCTCACATCTTTCTCTTACTAATTTCCAAAGTTTCAAAGGTTGTAAATCAAGCGACATCGCCGTCTAAGACCTTCTGTTTTATCACCATGATATAAATTATAAGATCTGTAATAGAGTGTCTTACTTATTTTTCTCTTGCTGTGATGAAACACTGAGACCAAGGGAATTTATAGAAGGAAGAGTTTATTTGACTTTATGGTTCCCGGGGCATTAGAGTCCATCATGGCAGGGAGGCATGGTGGAAGATGTGACTGGAGTAGAAGCAGAAGCTAAGTGCTCACATCTTCAAGCAGACACAGGAAGCAGAAGGCAACTGGGGAATCCCACAAGGTTTAAGAACTCCCAGTGACATGCTTCCTCCAGCATGGCCACACCATCTAAGACCTCCCAAAGCAACATCACCAACTGGGAACAAAATGTCCAAATACTTGAACCCTATGGGGGACATTCTCATTCAAACCGCCACAGAGAGACTGAGACACGGGGAGGATGCAAATACTGCTTCTGGTTGCACAGTGAGTGAGAAAGCGTGGCTCCTGACTCCTGCCTCAGAGTACATGAGCGGTAAAGAACAGCACGTCACAAACTGTAAGCAGCACAGGAATCGCCTGGGTGCCTGGTAAACGCAGAGGGTCTGGAGAGTGTGTCTGGGCTCCCAGGTGAGGCCGGCACAGCTGAAGTTACAACCAAAGCGGCAGTCTGTAATTCTGGCTGTTATTTGTACTTTCCAGTGGCTGACTAGGGCAATCTTTTGGTTTCTCTTACCTGTAGAATGACAGGGCCAAAGATTCTGGCTCTGTCACTGGACTCAGACCTGAAGACCCCATAACAGGCCTCAGGCACTGGGTGTCACTCTGGGAACCTCACTGCAAGATTTCCTATTGCAGAGCCCTTGCTGGGGAATGTTCAAAACCATTCAACAACTCAACAAATATTTATCAAGCCTAACTTAAAGTCAGGGACACAATTTGGATAGGCAAAGACCTTATGGCCTATAGTCTAGTGACAAGGAGTACAGGAAAGGTCATTGCCATTGGGAATAGGTATTCCAGAACACTAAACGTAACCAGGAAAGGCAGCCAGGAACCACCTCTGTGAAGATGGCAGTCAGGTGAAGAGCAGAGGAAAAGCATTCCAGGGCAAAGGAACAGCAATTGGGAAAGGACCTGGCTGCTCTGGAAATACAGAGACACGAGGTGGGGCAGAGAGTCTGAGGGAAGAGGAGAGCCTGGGACTGTGTCTGTCCTTCGGGGCCAAAGGAGTGAAAGGAAGAAGGTTGGGATATTTTGGCTTATTTGTTTTTGTTTTGTACCTTAGGTTGTCCTGGAACTCACTATATAGCCCAGCTTGGCCTAGAACTATCTATCCTCCATCCTGAGCCTCCCCAAAGCTGGGATAGCATGTACCACCATGCACAGCCTCATAATTGGGTCTTATTTTGAGAGAGGGGAAAAAAAAGACTTTGAAAGGAATTTTGTTTGTTTGTTTGTTTTCTTTTGAGACAGGGTCTTCCTGTAGCTCCAGATGGCCTGGAACTCACTATGTAGACCAGGCTGGCCTTGATTTCACAGAGATCCACCTGCCTCTGCCTCCTGAGCGCTGGGATTAAAGGCGTGCACGACCACACCCAGCTGACTTTGAAAAGTTTTAATCAGAAAAATACCCAGGATCAGATGGCTCAGCTGCTGTGGGCAGGGCCAGTGGTACAGGTAAGAAAGCAGCGTGGGGAGCGCTGCTACAGCCTAGGCCACAGGTGCTGCCGCCTCGATGTCAGCGGCGGTCATCATGAGAGCTGAGCAGGTCTGCATGTATGGTTTTCAAAAAGCGTGACAGGGCTAGCTAACGCTTTGAATACTTTTATCGATCTGAATGCTGGTGATTATTTTAATCACTGTGACAAAATATCTTCAGGGAGGAGAGACTTATTCTGCCTCATGGATTCAAAGGTTTCTGTCCATCTTGGAAGGAAGAGGGAGGCCTGGCAGAGCAGAGCAGCGCTCACCACAGTGGGCAGGAAGCACAGAGAGGAGACTGACTCTGACTAGTAGGCTCTGGCCACTGTCCCTTTCATTTTGCCCAGGCCCTCAACCCTAAGGGAGGGTGCTACCAGCAGCCAGCATGAGGCTTTCACCCTTAGTTAATCCTTTCTGGAAATGCCCTCACAACCTTACCCAGTGGTTTATTTTACCCAGTGGTTTATTCTCAATCCAGTAAAGTTGAGAATCAAGATTAAACATAACAATCTTTTTTTTTAAGGCAGCAGAAAATCCAGTATTAACTGTCTTTTAAAAATAAGGATTGAGAGCACTGACTACTCTTCCAGAAGACCCAGGTTCAGTTCCCAGCACCTACATGGTAGCTAACAACCATCTGTAACTCCTGTTCAGAAGATCCAATGCCTTCTTCTGGTCACCAAGAACACTGCACAGCATGGGCAACTTTACATGAAGGCAAAACACTCATACACACACACAAAAGGTTTTTTAAGGGTTCAAGGCCAGCCTGGTCTACATAATGAGTTCCAGGCCAGCTGAGGCTACAGGGAAACCCTGTCTCAAAGAGAGCAAAAAAAAAAAAAAAAAGGGATGGGGGCTGGGCATAGTGATGCACATATTTAATTCCAGAAGGAGGTAGAGGCAGATGGATCTTTGTGAGTTTGAGGCCAACCTGGTCTATATGCATAGTGGCTTTCAGGGCTACATAATGGACCCTGTCTCAAAAGGGATGTTTGTTGGGAGGGGTGAAATGAGTCCTCCACACATGTGCGGAGGCATGCTGCCCACTCTCTACAAAATATGTTTTTTTAAAAGAAGAAGAAAAAAATGAAGAGCAATGGACAGACTCACCCAAATGAAAATGTGGTGGGAAGGTAGGTTTCAAGTTAAGTTTGATCAGGATTCAAGCTTTATCAATGATTCCCAGTAATGTCCCTTCTCTCCCACCCTTGATATGTGCATTTATCCTTAATGCTGATGTCTGACTTCTTTAACAACTACCAGCTGACTTCAAGAGCAATGTTCATGCATGGTTATGAGTTGACTCCATTCACATACAGAAGAAGCAAGCATTATTCCCAAGAACCAAGAAACAAAAATCTTGAACTTGGGACCTAATTAGATGATCTCTACACAGATTCCTGTTGCCAGAAAAATAGATCTGATAGTTGACTTAATAGTCTTATTAATCCCAATTGCCTAGGGGGCAAACAGCCTCCAACAGGTTTTTAAAAGGACACTTGAATGTCAGGTGTCTGAGTGCAATAAGCATTTGGAAATATGAGGGCATGAAGGGAGTATCCCAGGTGGAGCCACCCACATCACAGAGTACCCTGTGGGTGTGGGCCAGAATAGCAAAGTTCCATCCACTCTATCATCATCTCACAGGTTAGGAATCAGGAGGAGAGGGACGCAGTGGTAAGAGGACCAGTGTCTTGTCTTTTCAAGCTAAACAGTGAACATCAGCATTCTGTTATTGTTACTAAAGCGGTAAAAAGGGTCTCAATGAACAGATGGAATGAAAGGGATTACCACAAAAAATCATTTTCATATTTAGTCACCCCAGAACAACCAACGAGTAGAAGGATGCAGAGGATTCAGTGAACAGGTAAAGCAAGTTCACATCACAGTGTGAAACCCACTCTTGATCCCAGATCTAGTGCCAGAGTGCTGCAGACCCAAACATCCATGGTCAGATAGCCTGGTTACAAAGTGTCCACAAACAAGGATATCCTGTGACTCAAGTCTAAGATGTTTTCTCAGGTGCTGTGGGAGGCACCTTGGCCAGGACAGGGCAGGTGAGGTGGCAGGAACTTGGACTCCCAGCCACAACAGATACCTACTCTGGAGTCGCAACATGGCTACTCCCTACCTGGCTTTTCAAAATTTTCAGAGCTGTGCTTTCATTTATATAATAATGGATTGAATTAGGCCAGTTGTTTTCAAATGTCAAAAAAGAAATATTTTCTTTGAGAAAGACCATACCAGAAGGTATGAATAAATTAGAGAAGTCCCAGCATAACTTTTGTTATCAAAGTAAGGCACTGGGACAAGCCTCCCCACACAGGCCCTCATGCAGAGAACTCAGGACCTCGTAGCTTTCTATCAAAAGAGTCTGGGAGTTCTTCCCCTCTGTAGTACTGAGATTGTTTCCCCTTCTCCCAACTCTGATGCCATGACTGCTCATGGAAGCCAACTCCCAGTCCCCTTCTCTACCTGGCCAATGCCAGACAGCAGGTGCTCTTAGCTCACAGTCTGTCAGCATATGAACCCCAGATATAAAGTGCTTTGATTATTTAGTGGGCATGGCTTTAGAGGCGGTCTTTGTGGAAACTCACACATATTGGAAAGCTATAAATTGTGTTCTTCAGTTGCAGTTGGCTGGTGCATTTTTTAAACCTCTACTCCAGTTAAATAGGAAGTGATTAAAAAGGACACCCTGAAGTTAGGAAAGGCAGGAAGAATAAATGTTTATGATTATGAAGCAACAGTGCTTGACACGAGGCTGTCGGCTTTGTATGTGCGGACATACCTAGTCCTCTGGATAATACTGGATCACAATGGCATGATGTTATTATCTTCATGACATGCTTGAGAAAATTGAGTGCTGAGTGACTAAAAACTGCCTTAGGAAAACCTATTAAGAAGTGATGAGCCTTTAATCCCAGCACTCAGGAGGCAGAGGCAGGCAGGTATCTGTGAGTTTGAGGCCAGCCTGTTCTGCATAGCAAGTTCCAGACCAGCTAGGGCTGCATAGCTAGACTCTGGTTTAAAAAGGAAGAAGTGACGCTGTTAGGACAGAACTATGTACGTAAAAATGCAAGGATATTTTTCAAGAGTTCTCCAGGCTTAGGACGAAGTTTTCTGTATTCTAAACAACATAAACGTTTTCAATTGCTCCCCTCATTGAAGATTTAGTCCCTTATTCCTCCAACAGTAACCTGGTACTTATGAAGCACATTACTTTGTTCTGGAAGGGAAGACTAAGGAGGTGAATGTTTATATCTTAGCAGGGAAAGACGGTAGGGCCCTCATTGCAGCTGGCTGCAGGCGCTGAAACAGGAGGTAATGCAAATTACCATGGGCTCAGCATAGGCAGAGTCCCCACCTCTGAAGATCTTCAGCTCTACAAAATCAGTGGCAATACTGGCATTTAAAATATTTTATTTATTATTTTCATTTTATGTGCATAAGTATACTGCCTGCATGTGTGTTAAGTGCACCTATGTCATGCAGTACCCTCAGAGGTTAGAAGAGGGCATCAGAACCCATGGAACTGGAGTTGCTAGGACTCAAACCTGGGTCCTCTACAAGAGCAACTAGGGTTCTTAACCACTGAGCCTCTTTATAATAGGTTATCCTAAGTCAGTTTCATAATCACTCACAGCATCAGTTTTTTCTTGCATGTAATACAGATAATAAAACTTAATTTTATGATATTGTGATCTAGTATTATTCAGAGGATTAGATGTGTCAGCACATATAAATCAGGTAAAGGCATATGTTGTCAAGCCTGAAGACCTGAGTTCAAGCCCCGGAACCTATAAGGTAGAAAGGGAAAATCATCTCCCACAAGTTGTTCTCTGACCTCCACATGTGTACCATGTCACACACACACACACACACACACACACACACACACACACACACACACAATAAATAAGTAAATAACAAGTAAAAGAGTGATAAAAATTATCATTATTTTGTTTGATTTTGTTGTTTTGGGTTTCTTTGAGACAGGGTCTCCCTGTAGTCCCAGCTGACTTGAAACTCACTACATAGACCAGACTGGCCTCATCTCACGAAGATCTTCCTGCCTCTATTTCCTGAGTGCTGGGAATAAAGTCATTTGCCACCACACCCAGATTATTTGATTTTATTATTTTGTTTTTGAGACAGGGTCTTGCTATGTTGTTCTGGCTGACTGAAACTCACTATGTAGACCAGGCTAGCTTCAAAAATCTACCTGCCTGTGCCTTGTAAATACTGGGATTAAAGATGTGTGTCATCACATCCAACAACAAACTTTTTTTAAAGTTAGAAGAATCAGGGCTGTAGAGATGTTTCAGTGGAAGGTAAGGTGCTTGCTGAACAAATGTTAAACACCTAAGTTTGGATCCTCGAACCCACATGAAGGCCAGATGCAGTAGTGTATGTCTGTAATCCCAGGATTCCTATGGTGAAACAGAGAAATGAGAAGCAGAGACAGGAGACTCCCCAGAAGTCTCTAGGCCAGGTAGCTTAGTATATGCTGAACTGCAAACAACAAGAGCCTGTCCTCAGACAAGGCGTAAGTTGAGGACCAAAACTTGATTGTCCCCAACTTCTACATGTGTACCACAGCACGTGTATGCTACTCTCACATACATATCATTCACACACACACACACACACACACACACACACATACACATACACACACAGGGCAAAATCAGCATTTAATAACTGTAGAAACTAACCAAGAGCCACCCTAGTCTACATGAGTTCCAAGTCGGCTGAGGTATGGAGAGACTCTGTCTCAAGAACCAAAAGAAAAGTTTTAAATAAAAATAATTTTTTTTAATATTCAAAGAAGGGCTGGAGAGATGGCCCAGTAGCCAAGAGCACTGGCTGCTCTTGCAGAGGACCCAGGTTCCATTCCCAGCACCCACATGGCAACTAGTAATTGTTTATAACTCCAGTTCCATGGGTTCCAACACCCTCTTCTGGCCTCTGAAGGCATTGTGCATATGTGCTGTACTTACATACATGCAGACAAAACACTCACACATATAAAATGAAAGTAAATAAAAGGAAATTTTTTAATCAAAGAATTAAAGAAAATCACCTAAACGAGTAAAGAAAACTTTGAAACTGTTTCTAACAAGTGTAGAATATTAATAAACAGAAATTATAATAAGAATCAAACGGAAATTATGGAGCTAAAAAATAAAACTGCGTCTGGGTGTGGTGGTGCATGCCTTTAATCCCAGCAGTCAGGAAGCAGAGGCAGGTGGATCTCTATGGGATCCAGGCCAGCCTGTTCTACACTGGAACATCCAGGTCAGCTGGAGGGAGCTACAGGGAGACCCTGTCTCAAAAAATAAATAAGCAAATAAATGAAACCATAGTTTAGTTATTTGAAAATATCAACAAAATTCACATTTTCCCTAGATAGGTCAAGGACAAAAAAGAGATCAGAGGCAAATTACCAAAGTTTGAATACAAGGGGGGCATTACTCTTGACCCATGGGAGGGAAGGGGAAAGAGGGTGCTTATTGCTGATGGAAGAGGTATTTTCCTTTGAACCATGGCAAAGCTTCACTGTGCACTGTGCTTCAGCATGGCTATGCCACAGAGGCAATGCTGAGCAAGTCATGGCCCAAGATCCACTAAGTTTCCCACTGAGCTGAACTGGTAGCAGCAGACAGGAAGAACAGAAGAACGGTGATAGAAGTACCCAGGGGCCTTGTGGGCAAGGGCAGAATTGCAAATGAGTTGTGTTGGGAGTAGAGCCCTGACTCTAGGTCATGCGGCAGGGAGCTTTAGAATCTTTGGAACAGGAAGTGGCCTCTCCTCTGGCTGTCCGTGCTTAGTATTGCTGGGATTGGAGAAACCAAAACCTCTTTAGTTCTATTATTTTGAAATGACATTGAGGCCTAGTAATAAATGAAAGAGAGGAGGTGGTACGAAAGGCTAGAGAGAAGCAACCCTCAGACCCCCGAAGTCCATCCAGGCCAGCTTAAGGAGCTGGGTCTTGGTACCAAACACAAACGGGTGGCATAGAATCTGCTGTAATTCCATGTGTGATTTGGTGTTCTGACTCAAGGAACAATCTTTGGTAGGCAGAATGCATAGATGGAGACCAGTTAAAAACTATTTCTAGAAATCCAAGTGAGGGACAGTGGTCACTAGCTCTGTGACTGTGGCAACCGGAAGAACAACGGAAGGTGATGAGGGTCATAGGAGAAGATCATGGGTTCAATTTGGGTGTGGTTGAGGAATCTTTGTGACAGTCAAGTGGAGATGTAGACAAAGCCATTGAATGTACAGGTCTGAAGCTCAGAGAAGCTGGATGGTGAAAGATCTGTAGTCTTTGCTACAGACAGTAACTAAAGCTGTGGTCCAGCATGGGATTTTTCGATAGAAGCAGAGGGAGTCTGGACTGAGCCTTAAGGAATGCCAATGTCCTTACCAACCAAAGGGGGGTGGGAGGAGGTACCCAGACAAGGCCTGAGGAACTAGATAGAGTAGTGTGAGGAAAGCCTGGAATGAAGATGTTTAGAAGCAAAAAGGAGAAGATATTTCAAGAAAAGAAGAAGGAATGGCCCAGAGAGATACAGATTGAAAAATGCTCACTGGATGTGCTGACTTGGTGGTCTTCAGTGGCCTGAGCAAGAACTGCTTCAGTGAGTGGAGGAGAATAAAAGACTGGAAACAAAGGGGATTTATTGTCAGGAAGAGAGGAATAAGGCAAGGTGAAGGGGAGTGGAAGTGAGCGTGATTTTGCTTAGAAGGGTGACACTGGGGCAAGTTTAATTGGAAAGATTAGTGAGAAGAAGCAAGTGAATACAATGATGAACAGTGGCGCATTCTGCAAGGAGGAAGTAGACAGGACCCCACACCAGACACAGGAGTGGGAGGGGCAGGCATGGCGGAGTGAGTGGAACTCATGGCAGAAGCCAGAAGATGTTCCTGAGAGGACTGATTTTCTTTGAAAAGGAGAAGATCTGCAGATAACAAGACACAGGAAGACCAGACAGCCAAGAATGGAGATTTGAAATATTGGATGGATTTCAATGAAGAGAATTGCAAATGGCACGTAATTATGAAATGTTGTTAGGCATCTGGGAAATGCAATTTAAAACCACAAAAGGAGAGCTGCTTCCAGGAAAATGGAAATATTTGTGCTTTTTATATTCTTCCTGCTAAGTACAACTAAACACTCTAGAGCTCTTATCTGTATACCATAGGAAGGCTGAAAGGCAGAGACATGGGGCTGCTTAGAGGCCTTGGATCTGTGGAATGGCATAGCAGTGACTTCCTTCAAGACCTCTTTCTGCCTCAACAAGCCCAAATTTGGAAAGAAAAAAAATCCAGCAACCTACTCAAGATACTTGATACAAACCAGAAAAAAAAAAAAGAAATCAGTCCCCAGAAGAGACAGATGTGTTGAGTCCAGTAAACAGAAATAAAGAAACCTAATATAGCAAGAAGCTTTTAGGGAAGCTATGAGGCAGGGAGGTTAGTCAGTTTCTAGAGTGCTTACCTAGCATTCACAAAGCCCTGAGTTTGATCCCGAGCACTAAATTACCATGCATGATGGCATGTACCTGTGATCCCAGCACTTGGGAAGTACATGCAAAAGGATCAGAAGTTCAAGTTCAAGGTCATCCTTGGCCACATAGCAAGTTTGAGGTCAGACTGGGCTACATGAGATCCTGTCTCAAAAATATGATAAAAGTTCCATCTACTCCAGCCAAACTTGGTGGAAAAACACTGTGCCCCTCATCTCTACCTACACTAGCAAAGACTGAATAGGGAGTCTAGCCTTCCACTCTTCAAGGCTGTGACCAGGCATCACAAGCCCTGCTGTGATGGTACTAGGCAAATTCAATTAGGAACTGAGGCTTTCATTCTCAACAACCAAGAATGAGCCCCACATAGTCAAAAGATACTATGAGGGAGATTGGCTTTTCACCTCTCCTAGGGATTGTAAGAGACTTCTCTCGCCTCAGGTGTCAATAGAAGCAGGTTGGGGAACCCAGACTTTCACTAGGAAGTAATTAGGAGGTGCCCTTGTCCCCTGCCAGAGCAGTGCAAAAGAAGGCCATTGAGACCCAGAGACAAATCATGTAAAAAATCTCTAGGATGTACCTAAAAATTATACATCATATTACGATTATACCAAAAGTACTCCAGCTGAATGAAAAAAAAGATAACAGATGCTAAGACCAAAGCAAGAAACAGATGGATTATCTGATAAAGATTTTAAAGCAGCCATGATTTTTTTGAGGCAGGGTCTTACACTGTAGCAGTCCAAGCTGACCTCAAACTCACGCCAATCTCTTGTCTCAGAGTCCCTAGTGAAAGAATTACAGGCATGAGCCCCCAACCAATTCCCAGCTGATTTATTTTTAATTTAATTTAAGAAATTACTGACATTGGGCATGAAACTGGGATATTACTGCAGATCCTGCAGATGTTTCTTTTTGCTTCCCCAAGAAAAGTTATGTCCCACACTTTCAGAAAATGGAAGAAACATTTCTCAATTTATGTCATAAAGTTAGTATGACCTTCACACCCAAATCAAACAAAGGCAAGATGTGTTAGGCTACTTTCCATCACAAGGAGAAAAGCTGTATTTGGGGTCATGTTTTCAGATGTTTTAGCCATGGTTGCCTGGTTCTATTGATCTGGGGGCTGCAGAGAGGCAGCATATCATGGTGGAAGGGTGGCAGAGCAACAAAGCTTCTCTCCTCATTGTGGCCAGAATATAGCCCAGTTGGTAGAGTGTGTGCCTGGCATGCCTGAAGCTCTGAGTTCAATGTCCAACACAAAACTAATAAAACCCAGCTTAGGGGCACATGCCTGTAATCAGTACTCAGGAAGTAGAGGCAAGAGGATCAGAAGTTCAGGTTTATCCTCAGTTACATAACAAATTCAAGAGAAGCAATGGGTGCATGAGAAATCATCTAAAAAAAAAGATGATAGCAAAATAATAAATAATATATTGACAGGAAAACATATCATAGTGAAGTGGGGCTTATTCCAAGGATAAAAAGCTGATTCCATATTGGGAAATCAACTGATGAAATCCATCATACTAATAGACAAAAGAACAAAAAACATGTATCAATAGGATAAAATTCAAAATTTAAGAATAATAATTCTTAGGGCTGAGAGATGGCTCAGAGGTTAAGAGCACTGGCTGCTCTTCCAGAAGACCCGGGTTCAATTTTCAGCACCCACATGGAGGCTAACAACCATCTATAACTCCAGGTCCAAGGAATCTGACACTCTCTTCTGATCTCCACTGGCACTGTATGACATGGGTGCTTACACACATGCACCCATACACATAAAATAGTAAAAGAAATTTAAAAAAATTTTTAAAGAATAATTCTTTAAAGTGTATGTTATGGCTATGTTATGACTTGGGAATGAAATGTCCCACACGCTCATGTGTTTGAACACTTGATGCCCAGTTAGTGGTGTTATTTTAGGATATTTGGAAACTTTAGGAAGTGCAGCTTAGTTGGAGGAAGTGGGTCATTAGGGAAGGTTCTTCATGTTACATTACCCCTGGCTCCTTCCTGTCTGACTCTTGTCTTCCTGCTCTACCAAGATGTAAGATGCTTCCACAGCACACTTCCGCCACCATGCTTCCTCCACCACAACAGACTCAGCCCATGAGTTAAGATAAACCTTTCTTCCCTCAAATTGTTTGGCGAGGTATTCTCACTAATGAGAAATGTAACTAACACAACCTGGTAATGAGCATCGACAAAAACCCCACAATTAATGGTGGAAATGAATGTGTCTCTCCTAAGATTAGGAGCAAGGTAGGATGTGTCTGGTTACCAGTTTTACGTGCTGGAAGTTCCAGCAAGTATAGTTAAGGTAAAGAAAGGAAATTAAAAGACATGCAGATTGGAGAGGAAGAAACAAGATTCTTCTATTTACAGATGGTATGATCATATATAGAGAAAATCCCAGTAATCTCCAAATAGATGCCTATAAATGATAACTGAATTCAGCATTAATGGAAAATATAAGATAAACATTCAAGAGGAAATTCTATTTCTGTATATTGGCAAATAGTGTATGAAAGTGAAATTGAAACTGCCATACCATTTATAACTGCTCAGAGAACGTGAAATAAGTACAAATGAAAGAAACCCATTCACATGTAGTACATAGTATGCTGGCTAGAGAAAGAAGTCAGAGCTCCAAAGCAATAGACACATTGCATTCATGAACAGGAAAATGTCACAGTAAAGATATCAATTCTCCCTGAATGAGTCAGCAAGTATAAAGCAGATACTAATGACACCCTCGCAACTTTATACTATTGTACAATCCACAGAGAAAGGCAAGGAAACTCAAATATCTTAATATTTTCTTAAATTTATTTGTGTGTGTGTACCTGTAAGAGTGCATGTGCCATGGCATGTGGAAAGAAGTCGGAGGACAACTTTCTGCTGTTCTCTCCTTCCACTGAGTGTCCTGGGATTGAACTCAGGTCACCAGGTTTGTCTCATCAGTCCTGTCTTAATATTTTGAAAGACTAGAAATAATGGGCCAGCAAGGTGGATCATTGGTAAAAGCACTTTCTATGCAAGCCTGACAACCTGAGTTCAGTTCCCAGAATCCACAAAAAGTCAAATGCCTTGGCTTGCATGTATGATCTGAGCACACCTACAGTAAGATGGGAGGAAGACAGAGAAGAATCACCCAGAAGTTCACAAGCCAGTTAGCCTGGCATGTGCAGAATGCCATAAATAAGAAGAAAGACCCTGCCTCAACAAAACAGAAAGAGAGAGCCAACTCCTAAGAACTGTCCCTGACCTCCATACATGTACATGGCATGTAGGTACCTGCACTTACACACCACACACACTAACATACACACTAACACATTTTAAAAAGAAGAAAAATAATGCAGAAGGAACCCATTTACCTACGTTTAAGTATGTTGGACCATTGAAGGAAAGATGTCATGTAAATCAATGGACCAGAAGCAAACCTGGGCCAAACTGTCTGATTATCAGCAAATGCTCAGAAGCTATTCAATGGAGGAAGAAGAATTTTTTCAATAGATTGTTTAACTGGATATCCATGAGCAAAATAAATAAACAAAAATGAACCTTAACACATCTCACATGTTACAGAACTATTAACACAAAATGGATTATGGTGATTATGGTCATAAATATAAAATGTAAGCCTAAAAAGTTCTGAAAAGTACTTTAGAGAAAATCTATGGGTTACACAGTCAGGCAAAATGCTTTCAGACATGATGTCAAATGGCAATTCATAGAATAGATAAACTTGGACTCCACTAGGTTAAACCATTCTGCAAAATATCTTATTAAGAGAATGAAATGCAAGCTCTAGAATGAGAACAAATCAAAGCCATGCACCTAGAACATAGGAAAAATTAAGGGGACAGATATTCCCAAGGAGGAAATAGAGATGGCAATAAGCACATGAAATGATGTCCAACTTCATTACCTATTAGAGATATGATAACTAAGGCCTCAGTGAAGCTGATCCTGATGGCTCACACCTGTAGTCCCATTACTGAGAGGCTGAGACAGGAGGATCACAAATTAGAGGCCAGCCTGGGGTATACAGTTAAGATCCTGCCTCAAAAATTAATTAATCATCAAGTCAATTAATTCATGAGATCATCCTACCCGAAAAAATGATGAGAGTGAGAAACAGAGACAATATCACATATTGGTGAAGACACAAACAAGCCATAGGGAGAGGAAATGACACATGGGCTCTAAAAGGACAGCTTGCTGATTTCTTTAAAAGTAGAAAATGCAGCCTCTCCTTCATGGTTTCTAGTCTCCTGCTCAGCATCATGGCTGCCCTCAGACCTCAGGTAAATCCCAAGATCACCAAAAGAAGGACCAAGGTACCCATCAGACTTATATATCAAAATTTAGGGTAACTGGTCCAAACCTAGAGGTATCAACAACTACTTATGGAGAAGATTCAAAGCAGATTCTGATGCCTAACACCAGTTATGGGAGAAACATGAAAACAAAGCACATGCTGCCAAGCGGCTTCCAGAAGTGCCCAGTTCACAACACCACAGAGCTGGAAGTGCCCCTGATGTACTATGCCAGGAGCATGCGCCAAGAGCCACAAAGGCCTCATGGGAAGAGCGACAGAGCTGGTCATCAGAATCACCAATGCCAGGCTGTGCAATGAAGAAAATAAACAGAAGGTTCACCTGCATGTTTTATTTCCATTTAAATAAAAACACAAACAGTGCATTAAAAAAACACGGAACATGTAACTATCATACCACCTAGCACTATCCTCCTTATCATGGACCCAATGAACAACTTCCGTACACACCACACACACACACACACACACACACACACACACACACACACACAGTTCATAAAGGACTTTTTTTTTAATAGCCCCAGATAGGAATCACTATAGCTATCTTTCAATGGGAGAATAGTTAAACTATGGCATATGCATGCATGGAATACTATTCAATAAAAGAGAAAGAGAGCTGGGGAGATGGCTCCATTCATAACACACTTACTACTCAAGCATGACCTGAGTTTTGATTCCAAGAACTCGTGTAAAAGCTGGATGTGTGCTCATCCGTAACCTCAGTGCTGGAGGCAGAGCAGGAAGATCCCTGGAGCTCAATGGTCAATCAAGTTGGCTGAATCCCTGAGTGTTAGGTTCAGCAGAGGCATTGTAACAGAAAAATGAAGCAGAGAGTGACTGGGGAAGACACCGGATGTTGACCTCTAGCTTCACACGTGTACATGTGCACGTGTACCCAAAGACCTAGCACTTTAGTCTGTGAAGTGGTGTAGCAAGTTTGTCACCTGTCAACTTGGTCAGGAGAAAGTATTCTCAAAATCCCTTTCTTGTTCATTTCTGGTAGGTTTAAGAGCCCATTTGCAAGGCATTTGGAAGGCAGAAATGAAATAGCTACTTGTTTTGAGTGATAAGCAGTCTGATATCAAAACAATATCTTCCTTCCCTCCTTGGAACTTACCAGAACCATTTCTATTATGAAGTCATCAAATAAAATGATAAAATAAATGTTTTGTTATGAGACTGTTCTCCCTTCCCTTTCTTCATTGTACACTGCTCTGGAAATATTTCGGATACTTCCAAAGAGAATTCCCTTAGGATCAGTCAGATACATCTCCTTCAGTCCAGATCCAGAAAACGGCGGCTTCAGAATTATGCACCCGGGATGAGACCAAATGTACTAGAGGCATCATCTGCCCTTGCTTCCTTGGAGCCAAAGAAACTAATCCTATTTTCCACGTCAGTCTCTGTTTTTCCCTTACTCACTGCTCAGAGATGCATTCTGGGCTCCAGCCGCACCCCCATGAAAAGGCTGCCTATTCAATCAGAGACAGAAAGTAGGCTTGTGCCAACCAAGCAGAGAAGACACAAGGGTGATTTATCCTGGCTAATAAGCTGGGGAAAAACATGTAGAGGCCAATTGTCTGCTCAGAACAAGAAGAGCTCTTGTCTGGGAGTGCATAATGTTGTGGCAGACACTATCATTTGTTTGCCTAGCTAATAGCCAGGCTTTTTATTGCTTAGACAAAAAACTATTTGCTGTAGATACCAAGCAGGTGGCTATAGGATTCACTATCATCAGAGGATGAACAAATCACAATATCTCTATATATTCATGGTACCAGCCTTCAAGATCCTCCCAGTGATTCTCACCAAGACCCATTGTAATAACCACAACCTTGTATACTCTTCTATGCTGAACAGGATGATGTGCAACAGAGAGGATTTTAGGGAAATGGCAGAGTTTGACTTTTGAAGCAAAGTCACACAAGACATTATAGCTTTTTCCTTGCTTCCTTGGGTCACTCACGCCAGAGGAAGCCCACTTCCGTAGGCCTTTGGTGAAGTCCGTATGACTAGGAACCTATGCCTCCCAACAACAGTAGCATGAAGTTTCCATCTGTGAGGTACAGATAACTGGAAGCCTCATTTGTGTCTTAATAATTTCATGATCTTTATTAGTTTCTGTATTTTGTTTTGTTTTGTTTGTATTTTTTTTTTTAGTCAGAGACTTACCATACAGCTCAGGCTTGCCTCAGACTTTCTATACAGCCCTGTCTGGCCTTTACCTTCTCTCTCTCTTTCTCTCTCTCTCTCTCCCTCTCTCTCTGACTCTCTCTCTCTTTCTCTCATTCTCTCTCTGCCTCCCTAGTGTTGGGATTACAGGCATGTGCCATCATAAGATACTACAGGTCAGAACTACTCAGTAAAGTCTCTCCCGAGTTCATGGTCTAAGAAACTATAAAAGTCAACATTTACTGTTATTTTAGGTCACTAAATTTCAAGGCAATTTATTGTACAAGCTACAGGCTTAATATAACAATAATGTTGAGTTGCATTTGCTTTCATGATATACATAGTTAAAAAACATACATTAAAAATCATACACAAATGATAATCATTGACATTGCCCATGTCTTACTCTAATAGTGTTATACCAGTAAGCCATATCTGTAGAAGGCTTTAGAAAGCTTTAATTTATAGTATCTAGAACAATTCAGAAAGTCCTAATTTGTAGTATATACAACCATGGCTATTCTCATGTTACAAATGTGATGTTGCTGAACACAGAATTGAGAAGAGAAACACACAGTTAGCTCCTGCAAACCCATAAGCGTCATCTCCTGTATACCACTGGACTGAACTCAGAAGAAATAGGCAGGTCATGCAATCCAGCTGTGTACTTCTGCTCATGTGGCCAGCTGCATTTTAAGAAGCAGCATAATGGGGCTAGAGATACAGCTTAGTCAATAAAGCGGTTGCCTTACAAGCACAAAGACCTGAGTTCAATCCCCGGTACCCCAAAGCCAGGTATTATGGAATGCACTCTATTCCCAGCACTGATGAAGTGGAGAAAGGCAGATCCCTAAGAATCACTGACCAGCCAGCCTAACCTACTTGGTAAGTGCCAGGCCAATAAGAGACCCTGCCTTAAATTTTAAAAGGTGAACAACACCTAAGAAATGTCCCTCAAGGCTGTTCTCTGGCTTCCATATGTGTGCATACACACATTCATGCACACTCACACACACATGAGCACCCCCATACACATACACCTGCATACACACAAACACACATTTATATAAAAGAAGTAGCAAAAAGCTTTGACAATAGCTTAAGGACAAGATGTTCTAGGATCTAATTTTCTTTGGCTGTTTTCTGCATGAATGACCCCAATATATACTATTTATTAGTGACAATTGCCAGATTCTTCAACTACAAAATAGAGATGTCAATATCTGCTCACCAGAGTTTTGAGAAGAGTGCATGACAAATAACAATAGCAAAAGCAAGATACTGTGTATCAGGCCAGAGTCCAAGCTTACTATATATCATTTCTTAATTTTATAATACAAGCTTAAAAGATACTACCAACAATCTTTTTCTTATTAATTTCATGAACAGGAGGCTGGTCATTGGGGTGAATGCTGAATCAGAAATCGTTGGAACTATTCCCAGTGTTCAAACTGTTTCAGTGTCTTCCTGAATTAGGTAAACAATTCCAAAGGAGAGTTGTGGAGGTAACCAGTGGAGACAGACCATAAAATGGGGCCAGCCTACCCACACGCCCTGTGAGCCACCTGAGAGGCACCCTGTGGCCTAAGGAAGCTGATACAAGGAAGAACAGTTAAGGTTTGATGCCAAGCTTCCTTCAGCACCATGGCCAGAAGTGGGGCCCCCAGCATTGAACTGGGGAGCTGTCCCAGTCTTCAGTGCTGAATGATCCCACTGATTCCCCTAAAGGGAGTCTGACTGTGCCCACCAAAACCATAAGGACTCAGCTCCATCCCAGGCAGCACACAGAATACTGCCTAGCTGAAACGGGAACAAGTATCTAGGAACAAGAAGTCTCTAAAAACATTAAATGAAACCCAAATCAGCCAAAACCTTCTGGCTTAATGGAACTGCCTTGACAGCATTTAACTTTTTAGCATGGAGAAGGAAACAACACACAGTGGGAGAACTTATTTTCCATGTTTATCCTGAAGCAAGTTAGCTCAGTGAATAGTCTAGCAAGCTGTAACTCTGCTTGTGTTGAGATAGCTGGCACACATGGGCACACACACACACACACATACCTCTTCTAATAATGCACTTGACAGCCCAGCTTTATCTACATGTACTATGGCACACACATGCTCTCAAACAATACATCTTTCACCTTCAGATCTCCACCTGCATATGGCTACACATAAAGCCCTCTCAGAAAAATAGTGTAAGTTCCTCTGTTCCTAACAACAACAAATTTAAACAGTTTCTATTCAAGTATATCCCTAATGAAGAATGGAAAAGCTGAGCTGTCCTGAACTGGTTTGGGGCGAATGTTCAGTAAGGAAAAACTGTGTTCTTGAGTAAACTTTTAGAGAGACTCTTTTATTTATCATTTTGTGTCTATGCATAATTGGACATGCATAGTTTAAAATCAGATGCAGTATGGGAAAGGACATGAACAGTAGGAAAAATGACTGTGTGACCTATCTGTCAATCAAAATAGAGATCCATCCAAATTACATTCCTAGTAACCAGTTCCTCCTTCCTTTAGCTCTCATAGAAAGAGACCGTGACCCTGAGTATTACTACTCACATTGTCAACTTTGAAAATGTAGTCCCCCGTAATCTGTAATAAGCTTCTCTCCAAATAAGGCTATTTTGCTACTTTTTCAAATCTATGTGAGCCTTTGCTTTGACTTCTTTACGTAAGAGACCAAGAATTTGGAAATACTCAACCTAAACTCTGATTACTAGTAACAGTCCCTGGGCTAGTTTATTAACATTTTTGTCTTTACAACTCTGTAAGTCATTTTTCCTGCTGGTGAATAAATTGCTATGCAGATAATTTAAGTGCCTTGCCCAGCTGGGGCCACCTAGTTAATGTAAGGTGAGGAAAGAATCTAATTCTAGCTCTCTGTCCAAAGATGTACCCAGCTCATTGTAGTTTGAATATTGCTCTTTCCAAAAAGCCAACAACTTTGAAGACTCAATATGTCTAAGAATTAAAGAGAGTCTGGAGAATGTAATAAAAGGTGCTGATAACTTATGACAGAAGCTCTACTTGAACTGGAGGACATGCTTCTGCCATACTCTTTAGCTTTCAGGGGAGTCTTTCTTGATGCTGGAAAGATGACACATCTACATTCCTACTCAATATGATAAAGTTTCACCCAGCCTGGCAGTATCCTAAGGCCAAAGAGCACCAAACTTTGGGAGCAATCTAGAGATTCTCTGGTGTGTGATTAGGTTCCTAGTGAACAGAAGCGGCCACCCTGAGACCAGAAGGCCCTGTTGAGGTTGTGCCTCATATGTAATGAGGTCAGTGGTAACCATGCTTTGGGATAAAGACTTAAGCTAAAATAATAGCATGGCAGTTAAATGTCAACCCAAAGTGTCTGCACTCACATTAAGTTTCCTCTGTCTGTGTAATTGGCAACATTTAATTAACTCCGTGTGTCTCAGTGTTCCCATCTTTAAAATGTGAATAACAGGGTTCATTGTATGCAATTATGTATATCATGTGCTTGGCCTGAGAGAATATTCAATAAACTTGGCTACATTTATTACCACCACTATGATTACTGTGTACTAATGTGGGTCACTGAAGGAAAAGTCTCAAATTCTCAACACTATAAAAGTAATAGTGTCTGCAGCTATAGCTCAGTGGTAGAACACCTGCTTAACATGCATAAGACTCTAGATTTGAGTCCACACACTCCTGCAATAAAAGAGACGCTTCTTTCTGTGCCTGCATCTTCCCTGAAGGTGAGCAGGAACAACAGGGTGGATTTGGCTTCACCACCCAGGGCTGTCCCTGTGAAAACAGCTCCACCCATGTCCTGCACCATTCCTAGCCAAGACAGGAGGCACCAGGTCCCCAGGTAGGCCACAGTCAAGCTGCTTTCCAGGTGCCTAACCAGTCCCAGGCATTCTCCTCTCTTCTCAGTTGTCCCTGTCCCTCTGACCAGATTTCTGACTCACTTCCTTAGCTCACAAGATCCTCCCCACCTGGATCTTGTGGCCTTTTGCCTGGGAGTGTGAGGAAGCTGCCCCTCCTGTGGTGTTCTGTGATTACAACTGAGCTCAGCTCTTTGTGAGTATGCAGTCAGGGAAAGGATGTGCCACTTGTCACTGTGACTCCTTCACCCAGATGAGCACTTGTCACACCCCTGTGGATCGCCAGCTGCTTCTTAAAGAGAAGCTTCAGCCCCATAATGACCTCATCTGGCTTTGAAAATCTAACCCATCATTTGGTAGTGCAGGAGTCCCTGTGGATCTTGCAAATGAACTTGCCAAGGACAGCCTATCCCAAAGAAGCTTACAGCAATGAAACCACTTAGTTTTTTTAGCTCCTCAGCTCAGAGTACTGTCTGGTCTCTGACTTCTCCACTCAAACCAAAGGGATGCAGAAATATACCCATCCATTAGCACTGCTCCCCACCTTTCTGTACCACACCCTGAGTGGAACACAAATGCAACCTCTCACCTCCTCCTGCAGCTTGCTGCATCCCAGGCAAAATCGTGTGCTAATTTTGAACTCAGTATTTCTACTTACTTTAGGAATCTGGGAAACAGTAGCCACATGAGAAATTGTTTGACTCTCAGTTACTAAATCTGTACAATTATTATCTTAGAGTTAAGGTTTGTATGGTTAAAGAGAATGAATTTTTCATTGGACACCTATTAAAATGGCAGGGCAGGGGCTGGGGATATAACTGCATTGGTATAATGTTTACATAATATGCATGAAGCCCTGGGTTTGATTCCCAGCACAATATAAACCAGACATGGTAACACATACCTATAATCCCAGCACTCAGGACGTAGAGATAAGAGGCTCATAAGTTCAAGATAAACTTCAGCTACATAGAAAGTTTAAGACCAACTTTGGATACCCGAGACCCTGTCTCAAAATAAATAAAATGAGATAAAATTAAAATTTTATATAAAACTATTTTAAGAGGGAAGGATTTAATATGCGTGTTTATGTTCCCCCTGAATTCATATGTGAAATCTAATTCCGATTGCAATATTATTGAGAGCCTGGGCCTGTGGGAAATTATTAAAGTCATGTGGCAGAGTCCTTGTAAATGAGACTCGGACTCCTAATTGAGAGATTCAAGAGGCCTGAGAGATTCTTCACCCCTTCCATACAAGTAGAACAGGCTATCCACAAACCAGAAAAACGGTCCTTACTAGACACTGAGTCTGTTGGCATCTTGTTCTTGAGCTTCTGAGAGATGTTTAGAAACCACTCAGATGTTTATATGCCACATCGCTAATATTTTTATCCCTCCCAAATAGCCTAAGACACGGAGAGAGACTGCACTCAAATACAGGTCAACAGACAGGCTAAGGGAGAGAACAGAGAGCTGCCAAGAGGAACTTGGTTACAGTGAGGTGAAGACAGAAGAACTTGACTAGACATCAGGGAGGGTGTCAAGAAACTGGCTTAGCAGAACATTTTGGTAAAACTGAATAGAACAGGGTAGGGCTGGTGCCTAGTTGAGAAGAGTGTCGCTCAGGAAGGGTGTCACTGTATCAGCCAGAGTCTTCCAGAGAAATATGAACAATAGTGTGTGTGTGTGTGTGTGTGTGTGTGTGTGTGTGTGTGGGTGCGGTAATAGTAAAGAAAGTGTAGCGGGGGGGGGCCTGGCAGATATAAGTTACTCTGCAGAAAATTTGAAGATACAGACTGGAATCTAAAATCTTGATTCCAAATTCTGCAGAGAAAGCTAGTAGGCCAGAAACCCAGTCTAACTTTCTTTTTCTTTCTTTCTTTTCTTCATGTGTTTTGTGTGTGGTATACATGTGGGGCATGTATATGAAGACCTAAGGCTGATGTCAGGATTTTTCCTAAATTGTTCATTTTATTCATTTGAGGCGGGCAGGCATTCTCAGTTGAACCTCGAGTTCACCAATAGGGCTAATCAGCCCATCTCCACCTTTGGAGAAATGGAAATGGTGGGCCCCCATATATCCACCTGGCATTACGTGGATACTGATGACCTGAACTCTGTCCTCATGCTTGTGTGGCAAGTGCTTTACCTGCTCTGCCAACTGCCCTGCCCCTCGTCTGAATTTATATGTTAAAGTTTTGAAACAGAATGCTCTCTACTCTGGGTCTCCTCAGATTTTCTCTTAAAAGCCTTCAACTATTTGGATCTAGGCTGCCCACCTCCTGAAAGGTCAAGTGCTTTACTTAAAGTCCACTGATAAAAATGTTAATCACAGCTACAGTATATCTTCCAAGAACATCGAGACTAGTGTTTGAACACACAACTGGCCAACACATCTTGGCCAAGTTGAAAATGAAATTAGCTGTCATAGAGTCCAAGGAAAATATGTGGAGGCTCAGCCTGCCTTCCTTTCTGAGGGATACTCACAGGTACACCCCACTTAATTTTACCTTTAGAGACTCCTGTCTGAGGGCCAGCAAGATGGCTCAGTGGGTAAAGGCATCTGCTACCAAACCTAATGATCTGAGTTTAATCTCTGGGACCCATACAGTAGGAGTGAACTGACTGCCACAGTTGTCCTTTGACCTCCACATGCATGCCATGGTATTTGTGCACACATACACAAACACACAGTAAATTTATTAATAAACTATCACTTAATTAATTAGCTGTTTTTAAAGAGATGCTTGTTTGGCTTCCTCCCTGATGATCAGATTACCCTTAACCCCTCTCTAACACTTCTTTTATAAGACAGAGCTAAGAATGAACTAGAAAGTTCCTTAAGTGGAGACCCTACAGCCGGAAGTTCACTGGGCAGAAAGTCTGCCTGCATGGGTCCCTGACTGCTGAGCAATGAGGATTTAGGCATTTCTTACTGGTCAAGAAATAATTACCTGACACAATGTGACCAACTACCTTATGTCCTGTTCCCATGACTTGCCTCCCTTGAAGCACTGTCTAAAATCAATCTTTTTTCAAAAAAGAAGAGGAAGAAGAGCAGGAGGAGGAGAAGAGGAGAAGAAAGAGGAGGAGAAGGAGGAGGAGGAGGAAATAGTCACCTGAACTAGAAAGTAGGTCTCACTTTCAGAGAATATTAATTTGAAAGTAAGAACGAGAAAGAATCAAATGTCAGACCTGACACTCGAGGACTAGAATGGGAGCCCTCACTTCCCAGACTGTTTCTGAACCTCAGGCACAAGCTCCAGATTTGATAGGAGGCAGAACACAGACAGAAATGCTCAGCACCCTCCCCTCCCATGGAGGACAACACTTTAAGAGAGCATCATGTACTCAGATGAGTTTCAGTAATCTTAGCCCATGTAGTGTAGTGAAAATCGAGCTGCTGCCAGCACACTCAAGCAGGCTAATCATGCTGGCTGTGCTGGTGGTTGGCCAGCTACCTCAACTCCCCTGGGATGGCCTTTGCTTCTGTTTCTCACAGGATCCAGTTGCTAAAGAGTGTGGCTAGTCCACAAAGAAGCCAGGGAGTGAATGTTTCCCTGCTTTCTTTGATACAGTTTCTTGGTGCTGTTCTAAAGCGAAGTCGTTTGTTGTTAGAATGACAGCTCTTTCCGTCTTTCCTAACAACATCCTGTTCTCTCAGGACTCAGACATTGAATACTGGGCTGAGAGACAAAGCTGAGAGACGCCCAGTCTGGCCTCCTCCCCGATGACCAAGTTCCTGATTGGGTCAATCTCAGGCCTCAGGAATTCCTGCCCACTCATTCATTCACTACCAAATATGTTTAAGAACTATTTTGCTGTTGCATACCACTCATGAGGGTGGGGGTTGAGGATACAGTGTGACAATCCCAGGGTGCCCATCATCTCTGTCCCCTCACTCTAGTGGTCAGGTGTCCAAAGACACCTGATTCCACCTAAAGATTGTCTCTTTTGTCTCACATGTTTAGATATTTAAAACATCCTTTTAAAAGCATCTCATAGAATATCGATTCAAAATAGTAAGAAAATGAAGAAAAGTATAATAGCTAAACATTTTCATTTTGACATCTACCTCCAAATATACAACTGCTAACAGACTGATTATTTCCTTCCAGCCTCCTTTTTCTCCAGGGCATGTAAAACTGGACACACATCCCACATCGTTGTAATGGAAAGACTAATTCCTATTTCTCCCTTTCCTTTAGAAATGAAGTCTTTTGTAAGAGTGGCTCTGCAGCCCCCCAGGGTAGCCAGGGGAACCTCCTCTGAAGCCAAAAGTAGCTGCCTTATTCCCCAAGCTGTCCCTCCAAAACCACAGGAAGCAAACCAAACACAATCTAGCAATGTAATAGCTGACTCCCAAGAAAAGAGGAGGTGCAGACTAATTATGCGGCCATCGAGGAAGGAGCAGCCTGCTTACTTCGATTGTGCGCTCTGTCCCTGACAATTAGTGTTAATGCCTGTCCTGGGGAGATATGGATGCCAGTAACTGAACAGGTGTATAAGTGAAGGAATCAGAAGCACTAAGGCTCACATGGGTGGGGATGCTGCAAGGAAAACCTGGCCCAGGAGCAGGGGAGATGGCTCAGTCAGTAATGCTTGCTGTGGAAGCATAAGAACTCGAGTTTGATCTCTAGAACCCATGTAAGTAAGCCAGGTGTGGTGGTGTGCACTTGTAATCCTTGTGTTGGGGAGGTGGAGACAGGCAAATCCCTAGGGCTTGCTGGCCAGGCAGCCTGGCCTAATGAGTTATCACAAGGCCAAGTGAGAGACTTTGTCTTACAAAAACAAGGTCGATGAGTCCTGAGGAATGACATCTGAGGTTGCTGCCTGGCCTCCACATGTAACACAACCACACACAGAGAGCCCGACCCAGTGGTAGCATCCATCTGAGCACCAACAACCCCCTCCTAACTGCTCCCACCAGCACCCTGTTGGGTCCCTCGACCAGCAAGGAAAAACCGCACTCGAGACGTATCGGTTGCAAGCAGTTTTATTCAGTCCTTCTTCCAAGATAGCAACTCTTCCCCCAGACAGCAACTCCAACTAACAGACATCCACTTGAACTCTCTAACAGCAACTCGAACTCTCCCTGATTGCAACTCGAACTCTCCACCTTCCTGGGCTTCTTCTCCTTTTATATCCCCTAGCTTAGCCAATCACCTAAAAGGTCAAGTCATGGACAGGGAGCCTCCAATCATGGTAAACATCACAAGCAGGTCACAAGGCCTGCATGCTTTTAGCAACCAGTCATACTTCCTTCCTGTAACCTTGGCAACCTCCCGGCTCTAGGAGGAAGCAGCAGCAGGATGCCATCTTTATTTCTCCCCACAGCACCCTAACCCCCACCCCCACCCTCACCCGGGTCATGGGATGCGCTACGAACTTTGTCACTAGGATGCTACTTAAGTTAGGGATAACCTTCTGCAAGGCAAATCCTCCTCCTTAACTCTATTCAAAACCCCTGAATGGCAACAAGACAGCAAACCAGATCACAAGTAGTTAGACAGATGCATGGGCTATAGAGATGGTTAACTACTGAACAGTGGTTAAGAGCACTGGTTGCTCTTCCAGAGGACCCAGGTTTGGTTCCCAGTACCCATATGGCAGCCAACAACCATCTGTAACTCTAGTTCCTGAGAATCCAATACCCACTACTGGCATTGCATGACATAGGTACCCCTACATACATGCAGGCAAAACACCCATATACATAAAATAAAAATTTTAAAAAAGCAATGCTACTGTGTGTGGTGGTACAGACCTTTAATCCGAACACTCGGGAGTCAGAGGTAGGTGAATCTCTGTGAGATTAAGGCCAACCTGGTCTACATAGTGAGTTGGGACAACAGGGAGACCCTGTCTCAAAAATAACAACCAAAAAACAATGCATATGAGATAAAAATAAAAGGTAGTTTTGTTATTAAATCCAAAGATAAGCACAATGTATTTGGATTATGTATTTCAAATCTTTTTCCTATATACATACAATATATACATATGCATATTATATAAATATGAACATATGAATAAACAAATATAAACTTTCACAACAATGAATTTTGTGATAATCTTTTGTGATAAACTTTTGTATTTTTTTTTTCTTACCAGCAAGAATAAGCCATGTACACTTGTCAGGAAAAAAAAATTAGCAATAATTTTTAGCAACTGTCTGCTATTCCTTTTCATCCCTGTATCGTTCTTTGTTACTATCCAATGTTAATTACAAACAGCATCTTTTAGTATATTTATTTATTTTTCTGTGTACACACTCATGCAAGAGCACATTCCAGTGTACCATGAATCTGAGTGTGCCTTGGAAAGCTTACGGGTTAGAAGACCACCCGAAGGAGTTGGTTCTCTCTCTTCACCATGTGGATACTTGAGATTAAACTCAGGTCGTCAGGCCCAGTGACAGATACCCCTCATCACCCACCCACTGAGCCAATTCTCTATAGACCAGGTTAGCCTTGAACTCACAGAGATTCACCTGTCTTTGACTTCCAAATGCTGGGATTTAAGGCATGTGCCACCACACCCAGTTTCAAACAGCATTTTAAGGATAGGGTTTTAGTTTAGCCATAAAGCACTTGCCTAGCATATATGAAGCCTGAGTTCAGTTTCCAGTACTGAGACAAATAAAAACAAAGCCAACATTTGGGAGCTGAAGAGATGGCTCAGCAGTGAATAGCATGTACTGAACACCTTGCAGAGCATCTAGGTCAGGCAGCTCACAGACACCTGTAACTCCAGCTCTAGGGGATCCCATGATCCTTGTGGGTACCTGCACTCAATGCACATATTCACTCTCAGACACGCCTACATACACATAGCTAAAAATAAAGATAAATCTCTTCAAAAATTTAAGTCTGGCATGATATTACAACAATTGGGAAATCAAGGCAGTAAGATCTCCACAGGTTCCAGGTCACCCTGGGCCACAAATGATAAAACCTTGTTTAAAAAAAATCAAACCACAGAAATAATATCCCCGTGCATTTTTATTCTAAAATTTGTCTGAAGTAGAGGTAAAAAGTATGCCATTTATTCAGGTACAAAAAAAGCACAGTTTTCCAGCCTCTGTAATGATCAGACAATAGTCTTCTAGTGAGAAAAGCTTAGGCTTGCTCTTTGAAAGTTTAGCTGCCCTTTCTGGCTAGTTGTAATGTCTCCAGTTGTGATAAATTTCCTGTCAATATTCTATCGCCTACTTCTGAAGCCTGCATCAGGGCAAGTGAGAGCACATCTGGTCATGCATGGGGTGGAGCAGGTACCTGGGATCTCCTGCGACCTCTGTGTCCTGCACACCTTCACCTCTGTGGTCAGTCACCTGGCCAGGCTGCCTGCATCAGTGCTTTGCAGACTTTAGCACAGGTGAACTTGGCTTGGGACGTGTTGGAACAGTCTCCTGGCACCACACCCAGAGGTTCTGATTTCTAAGTCTAGGGTGGCGCTGAAAGTTTGCAGGTGTGGAGGTCCAAAGGCCACACCTGAGTACCTTGATCTGCCTTGTGTTGAAGTTTAGCCCCGAGATCACTTTGTTCTCACCGGGAGACACCAGGCTGGTTCTTAACTACAGCAAGCATCACTGGAGGTTTCTAATTCTAGAGTCCTTGAATTCCAGAGAGAAACCACAGTGCGGGAGCAAGAAGTATTTCTTGTAGGCCTCCCCCTTGCCCCAGGGCCATCCCTTGCTGTCTCCTCTAAGAACAGACTATTTACAGCCCCAAAGAAACACAAGCCCCTTTCTTCAGGCTTCTGATCTAAAGAAGTCATTTGCTCCACCTTCTTCTCCCATTTTAAATTAAACCCCAGCTGCAGAGAGGGATTAACACAAGGGCTCCTACGCTTCGCATCCTGGGGCATTGCACTGTCTCTTTTCTTTTCCTCCTAGAACCAGAAAGACTTGGTACATTTCACTCCTTGTCACCTCTCCTTTTTAACAACTCCTTTCTTCAGTAGACACTTGACTATCTTTGCTGGGATTATAGTGGCAGAGTGACTGCCAGGGAACACAATTTAGAAAATACAACGACATAGTCTAATGTTTTTGGAACAATTTCCAGGACATGTAGTAACTATGGATGCTTTTATTTCATTTTTTTTTATTATGTTTGCCTATTTGTTTATGACTTATTTGGATTATTATTAATTCTACTCTTTTCCTGGTTTTGAGCTCACAATTCAGTTATTTGTATTATATAAGGGAAGGGAAGCACCTATCATCTTTCTAGGTCTTCTCTAGCTCTTTGCAACAAAAGATAGATTAACAAACAGAAGTTTATTGACAAATATGTTTCATATTTGTCCAGACAGTTCCTAACTCAAAGACGTGGCTGGGACTTGGACTTAAATGCCATCTCAGCTAAGACATAGGAAGAGTAGTTGAGGCAGACACTCTCGGAAGTTGTGCTCAGAAGGGTGCTCATGTAGAGCTAGGTCTTCTCTAGGGATGAGGTGCTCTCCAGACACAGGGTCCCCCTTTTCTTTCTGGTACAAGGAGGCAACACTGTTACAAATTGAAGGTTCATTTATAACCTACACACCCCTTATAAAAAGTGTCATACACTCTGTTTCCATTGATTATCTCAAAATAATCCTCATGCCAAAGTGGCATAATTCTGGCATAGTCTGTCCTCGTATTGTTATGTTCATCACTTTTATATAGTTTCCTTTTCTGGCATCTTTTTCTTATTTATTTATTTTGGCTTGTCTTTATGGGGTTTTTTATTTGCTTGTTTTTAAATTAACTTTTATTTTTTATGTTGTTTGAGTGTTTTACCTGCATGTGTAAGTGCACCCACGTGTGTAATACCCATGTAGGCCCGAAGAGGGTGCTCGATTCCCAAAACAGGAGTTATGGATCGTTAACTGCCATGCAGGTTCTGGGAATAGAACCTAGGTCCTCTGCAACAGCAGCCAGTACTCTTAACCACTGAATTATCTCTCCAGACCCTGTTTTTGATTTTTGACCGGATCTTGCCATATAGCCCAGGCAGACCTCAAACTCAGAATCTTCCTTCTCTGCTTCCATAGTACTGGGATTACAAGGATATACCACCACACATTTCCCTAACATCTTGAGTAGAATGATTTATTGGTTTCCATAATTTTTAGCTTAAAAACATATTTCATGCTCAAATTGAAGGATAGGATATACGTACACGGACTCATACCACATGTGTTGTTTTTATCATGAGGCCCATTTATGCCTCTCCCTAACTTGTGCATCCCTCTACACCAGCACCATCCCTCCCATCTTTCTTCTATAATAAAATATTTGGAGGCAATGAATGTAGCTCAGTTGGTAAAGTACTTGCCTGACATGCATGAAGCCCTGGATTGGATTCCCAGCACTACATAAACCACATGGGTGCATGCCTACAATGCCAGTACTCGAGAGGCAGGAGGATAAACCAAGGTCATTCTTGTCTGCATAGCTAATTCAAGGTCAGCCTAGACTACAACAGCTCATGTCTTAAAAAGGCAAATTACAGGGCTGGAAAGAGAGAGAGAGAAATTAAGAGCACAGGCTCCTCTTGCAGAGGACCCAGTTTTGAATCCCAGCACCCAAGAGGTGGCTAACAACTGTCTGTAACTCCAGTTACCCCCTCTTCTGTCTTCCGAGGGCACTACAGAACAGGTACTTACATACATGCAGGCAATACATTCATAAATCAAAAATAAACTAAAAAAGCCAAATACATACATAAAGTATGTGAGGTTTAAAGTTCATCTGTTTATAGCCTCTTACTGTCTCATTAGCACAGCAAGCACACTCTCATTATCTTAATGGCTAGTGATATTAAGTCCTGCTGGGATTGGTCTCATGAAAAATGAATTTGTACATAATGTGAATTTGAATCTATTGAGAATGGTAACTTATACCTTTCGTCCTCTTGACCCTCCTCTTCCTTTTCACACAGGGCTAGCTACAGTTCTTGTCTTCCTCCAGAGAAGAGGGAGTTTGGGGAGTGTCATGAAGAAAACATGGCCACTGATTTCTGAAGGTTTTCCTGCCATTCTCCATGGCTACCAACTAGTAGGCAGATTTCTGTGATTATTTTTCTGTTATTGTTTAACCACAGAAGCCAGAAACATCCCAATGGGTAGTTAAATTGTGGCAGCTATTTTACTAGCAGGTGCTAATTTTATCCCTGACTTTTGTTAAAGATGCAAGAAAGATTTTAGCTGAAAGGAACTACTACTGGGAGAGACTTCAGCAGGGAAGATTGAACTCCCCTCAGAATATATAGAGAAATGGGAACTCAGAACCAAGAAACAGTGGATGGAAAATTCCTGAGAGGAAGTGCAAGGCCCAGGGGGATTCTTGCTAAATCAACTCAATGAAATTCTTTTCTTAAGACATTTTATTGAGGTATGACGGGCATAAAGCAAACTACAGATTTAATGTGCACAACCTCTGAATCCGGCAGCAAATATACATCTGTGAAACCACTGTCATGGCTGTACACATATCCATTACTTCTCGAAGTTTCCTCCTGCCCCTTTTATTATTATTTATGTGTATGTTAGGAACACTTAAAGTGAGTCACACTTTCAAATAAATGTTACATATACGTTACAGTATTATTAGCTCTAGGAACCATGTCATTTTGCTCTCCAAAACCTATTCTCACATAGTTGGAACATTTTACTCTTTAACCATGACCTCCACATTTCCCCATTCCTAAAGCCTTAGGCAATCACAGTTCTGCTCTCTGGTTTTATGACTTTGGTCGTTTTAAATTCTACATGTAAGTGAGATCATATATTGTTTACCTTTCTGTGTCTGACTTATTGATTAAACAACATGTCCTTCAGGATGATCTGTGTTGTTATAAGTGGCAAGACTTCATTCTTTATAGAGGCTGAGTAGCATTCTATTATACACATAGTATAATACAGTATAGTATATATACATTACTATATATAATATATTGTAATATATATATATATATATATATATATATATATCCACACTTGTATATGTGTGGGTGTGAGTGCATGTTTATGTGGAGGCCAAAGTCAACCTTGAGTGTCATTCCTCGAGAACCGTCTACCTTGTTTTTGAGACATGGTCTCTCACCAGCACCTAGAGCTTGCCAATTAGGCTAGGTTGGCATTCAGTGAGCCCCAGTCTTTGTCTCACTATCGCTGGGAATCACAAGCATATGGCATCATGCCCAGATTGTTATGAGGATGTCCAAGATGAACTCAGATCCTCAGGGTTTCATAGCAAGTACTTTACCAACTGCGAATCTCTGTTCAAATGCTGATAAGGGGGCTGGAGAGATGTCTCAGCAGTTAAATGCACTGACTGCTCTTCCAGAGAAGCCAAGCCCAGCACCCACATGGTGGCTAATAACTGTCTGTAACTTCAGTTCCAGGGAATCCAAAACTCTCTTCAGAATTCTTGAGGCATTGCACAACATGGGTGCACTTACATACTTGCAGGCAATACACTTGAACACATAAAATAAAATAAATAAAAACTTAAAAAATTTAAAAAGTCAGATGTTCATAGGTTATTTCCAAATCTTCAGCATTGTGAATAATGCTGATAAATTAGCTTGGGAGTATGGATTGCTCTTTGAGGTACTTAGTAATTTCAGTTCCAGGAGTAGGAATGCTGGATCCCTTAACTCTGACCTCTATACCAATTTCCTTAATGGCTATTTGAATTTACATCACTACCAACAGTGAACAAGTGTTCCCTTGTCTCATAGTATCATCAACTCTTTGATCTTCTGTTGCGGACTCAACAGAATCCCTGCTCTTGGCCAGAGGGCATTATGCTTTTGAGAATGGGAATGAGAAATTTGATCAGATGTTTAGAGTGAATAGATAATAGGAGCAGGCCATTTTCACTAAACTCATGTCGTGAAATTTTTTATAAAACTGAAACAAATGTGCCAAGATTCAAACACAAGGAGGAAACTTAGTCCAATCCAAAGAGGCTTCAGAAGTGCCCCACTCAGATTTGACCAAAGACAGAGACTCTGTCACAGGTAGCATCAAATATAACCAAGAATAGGAAACTTCTCACTCTAAAGATTTCTCTCAAATCTTTATCTCACTGACCTCCCGGTAACATGACCCCACACATTTTAAAGCATTGAGCTTTTTGGATGCCTCTAAGTAAGTTATGTTATGGTTGAGTTGATTGAGTCTGGTCTCATCGTGCCTTCCCATAAACACCCAATCTTAGAGAATGGCTTCTTCTCTTTGGGACTCCCCATCCACTTGTTCTCGTGACTTACTCAAGTCACGCTGCTGGCCTAGCTCCTGGACTTACTGTATCTCATGCCCATGGCTCTCAATCTTGTCTGTTGCTCCTTTTCTCAAACTTGTTTGTTTCTAATCACTGATTCTAGTATTTTCCTTTTCAGTTGTGTTTAGTTTTGTGCCCCCTCCCTCCTTTTTCTTTCTTTTCCCTTGGTTTTGCTTTTTCCAACAGGGTCTCATTTAGCCCAGGTTAGATCTGAACTTGTTAAGTAGCAGAGGATGACCCTGAACTTCTGATATTCCAACTCTATCTCCTAAGTGCTGGGATTACAGGTATGCATCACCAAGCCTGGTTTCAACTGTGTTTATTATTATATTGTCTGCTTTTTATTTTGCATGGGCATTCTATGCTGTGCAAGGATATATGTATGATAAAAGTCAAGTTTCCCCTCTTTCACATTTCATACTGACAGAATCTCTTTCTGAGAAAGCAGCCATGGTTAGCAGTTTCTTGAGAGTCTTCCTAGAGATGGCCTTTGAATTTATGAAATGTTATGCCTATATGCATATTTTGTCCATGTTTAATTGTAGCATACTATATCTATGTACAGTTTACTCTGTTTGTGGCTTTTCCCCTTTAATACCCAGACTTGGAGAGAGCCCCATTTCAGAACTCAGAAAGCTGTTTATTCTTGTTAATGGCTTTACATTTCTTTGTCTTGACCCTTGGAAATGTGACATGGGCTATTCTGGGACACCAACTCCACCCCCAGCCAAATCTGCCCTTTACTTGTTCTACTAAGGATTCCAATAAATTTAATGTAAACAATGAGAAGCCCTCGATGTACACCACACCTTCAGTAGTTTGTGCCATTCCCCCGGCTTTTTCTGATCTTGCCCATGTTGGAGAAGAATGAAGCAGGGCTAGTCAGAGAGCTTGCAGAGCTAAAAAGGGAAATGGCTCTTTCTGGAAGGGCGTCTGTGGACCTTTAGCAATGACGTGCTGATGCCTGGCAAGGAGCCCAGATTCACAGAACTTTCTCAACCATATCAGACAAATGGTATTTGCACCATTAGGGCAAGGCTCAGCAATATCACATCAGCAATACTTTCTGCTTTATATGTGTGTTTCTCCTTTTGCATAAACAAGGGGTCACTTTACACCAGAAACAGTCAGCATCCTTTTCAGGGCCCAATGCTATGCATGGAACCTCTTACCAAGCTATTACATTGCTAGTGAGTTATATGCTTCCTCTCGATTCAACGAATATTACAGGTCAAGTTCCAGGCACCTGAACATAACTGTGCACACAAAGGGTTGATTCTTGTTCTGGTTTTCTTCTGTAATCTCTCTTACATATCATAAAATCTACCTCTTGGACACTTTCATATTCTTTTGGACAGGAATTAGGAGGAATTTTCTCCTAGATCTAGTGTGTCAAGCAAAATCTCTCAGTTCCCTGGCTTAACTCAAAGAAGAAGGTAAAGGGGTGTGGCATTAAACATTGCCCTGAACTCACTGTGGCAGAAACTGGCCATAATAGTCAGTCACTTTTTCTTCAACAATGGTAGGCCTTGAATTTGGGCATAGGGTTGCAGAGAACAAAAGAACACATTCACCAACATCCTGACAACTAGATGTGGTTGTAAATTCAACTTTGATAGAAGAAACTTAAAAGGAAGTGTTCTGTGGCCACATTTGGGATCTTCCCTTGAAAATTTCTGGAGGATATCTTCTACCTTTTTGCACCACCTGCCTGGATCACAGATGTTGACTTAGACCTCAAAGGTGAAGGTGTGAATGAAAAAAAATTGTTCAGTGACACCCGTTAAACAGCAAGACAGACTTTATCACGACAGATGTAGGAATCAAGAAGGACCGGTGGCTATTTATAGCCAAGGATCAGGCTGACACTCAGAGGATAGAAAATTACCAGGATAAGACATCAAAGGCTGGAGGGATTCTGGATAAGCTGACTTAGCAGGATTCTTGCCGAATGTAGGCCTGGTGCTTAGACATCACCTGGAAGATGATTCAGACTAAAGCGCCTGATCAGGTAGAAGGAAATCAGCAAGCTCCTTACTTATACTGAACCACATAAAAACAAACACAAAAATCCAAAATTTAGACCCAATTGAGAAAGAATTCAGAGTAGCTTGAGCAGAGTTTGTCCAAGGAGAGAATCATCATCAAGGGCCACAGTGCAGAGACGGTCCAGATTTCCCCATGCCAACCTTGAACTGTGTATGTCCTGACTTTTCCACGAGGGAGAAATTGATTCTGGTCTAGACACAGCCTCTGTCATTTTGAATTATGCCTTTAAAAATGCTGATAAACTATTGTTCACTCACATCTTTAAAGAAGATTTTAGTGTTTATTTTTAAAATCCCTGCTGACAGAAACAGTAATTATTAATTTATAGATCTTGATTTAAAAGCTGTCAGCCATCCTTGTTCCCTGAGAGTCTAACTTACAAAGCAAATCATTTAGCCTGAAACTTTAGTTTTTAGGGGTACATAAGATGGAATAGAGGCTTGGGGCTTGGGGTTAGGAGCTGTGCAAAAGAAACAGGAGTTTAGAATCATTTTGTTGAGAGGTTGAATTCTAGGTGACAGCCTTGTCAAACTTTCAGTCCCTACACCTGCCTGACCCATAGTGCAAGGACCAGACTCTGTGCCTTTTTTTGAATGGGTAACTACATGCTCCTCAGAGATTCACATCCCTTTATAATCTCTATTAGAAGAATTGCTTGCTGGTTAGTGGTCTCTCCATAACAGAGAAATTGATAAGATGGACTTTACCCAGGACTCTGATAGCAGGTGGTTGGAGCAGAAAGGACAAGTGAGAATTTGTAGCCAAGCATCAGGGTAGGTCTCAGAGGGTGGAAAATTACCAAAAGGAAAAACATTCAGGGCAAACAGATTTTAGCCACATTGACCTAATGGAATTGGCAAAAAGCCAGCTGGGAAGACATGGGGAAGGTGGCCCACGAATTGCTGTTTAGATGGCTGCTGTCCCTGGAAGCCCTGGTCGGTATTTGTATGGTCATGTTAAGCCAGCTTAAAGGTGGAAATGGTACTCATAGTTTTTAGGTCACATTTTTTTTATGTATGTGGTACCTGGGATCAAACCCAGGGCATAAACATGCTAAGCAAGCTGCCACTGGGTTATTATATTTTCAAAACTTTTGAGAAGTCTCTCTGGTGACTGGTCCCCTATCCTCTTCTCAGAAGTGAGAAGGGTCGCATGGAAGTGCTCACTACTGTCAGTGGACTTGGAATGTTCATACTTCATCCTGTGCAGCCAGATACCATCTTACAGAGTAAAGCAGGAAACAGGAGTAGCCATGGATACTGGGCCTTTGAATCCAAAAATGATTCAAGACTTCTTTAAAGATGCTGTTTAAAAGGTACTTAAAGTTTAGTGATTTAGAGATCGGTATAGATTGGCTGTCTCAAATAAAGAAAATTCTGTATCTCTGTCATGGGCTGAGCTGTGCTGTACTAAAGATCTCCTAACCCCTAGTAAGTCAGAATATGACGGGTATGCAGGTGGAGTCTTTACCAAGGTAACAAAATTAAAATAGGCCTTTAGCACAGGTCCTAGTCCTATACAACTGATACATAAAAGGAACATCCTTGTTTCCAGATCTATCGGTGAAGGAGAGAAGCTTCAGAATGATGTGAACCATGCTGACATCTTTTTGAAAAGATTTTTACAACTGTACTGGTCAAAGGACAACATTATGAGTTCAGTTTTTCTTTATGTCTTTTTGTGTGTTCCAGGGATTGAACTCAGGTGACCAAGTTTGTATAGCAAGTGTCTTAACCTCTGAATCATCTTGCCAACCAGGCAAGAGTCTGAAATTAAGGCATCTTGATCTCAGACTTCCAGCCTCTAGAACGGTGAGAAAGTACATCCTAGTTTTTAAATCATCCAGCCTGAGACAATTTCGGGATGGAAGCTCTGGAAGAAGAATACATCTGTATATCTGAATAAGACTGTAAATAAATTTATATCCTCTTTACATCTTAAATTTTTTTATATCAATCGGAGAATGTTACAGTATCAGCTTAGTTAGCACTTCCGATTGGCCAGGCTTTGTTCCAAGGGCTTACATATGTTAACTCATTGAAGTGTCTGTAGAGCAGGGCTACATGCATTTGGGACTGGAACCCTAAGAATCAGGAGTAGGAGGCGGGATGAAGGCCTGGACTTGGGGGCCTAGAGCCTGGCCCATTCTTGAGTGGTTCCTCCTGTGTTTTGTAGCCTGGGCTAGGTCTGAATGTTAAGATGCTTCCATAGGCTGTGGTCGGGTGCCCAGAAGGGGTGTCAGAGCAGAGAGGGGCTATCTTGCCCTGATAGACAGCTCAGTGAAGCAGACTCAGCTGCAGAACAGGAGACTCCACGATGCACACCCAACCAGTGGGAGAATCCCTTGGAATTTTGTCCTCATAAGTCTTCTTAAAAGTTCATTTCCCAGCGAGGGGCCTATTACTAAGAACACAAAGAATTTGGTAAGCTTTAGGATCTAATTAAATAGGATTTTTGTCTCTTACTCTCAATCTTTTTCTGTTCTGATTTCCAGATTTCTTCAACCTTTTTTCCTCATTCCTTCTCCTGAGTTTTCATATCCTTTTCTTTCTAGAGGCTCTTTCGCCTTTTAAGAGCATTTATTATATATATATATATATATATATATATATATATACACACATTATATATATATTTGGTTAAATATAAAAAAATATTTTATATACATAATTTTTGTATTTCAGCAATACAGTTGTCTTTATTTCTTTGAACATATTACTTATAGTTTTGGGGGAGGGTGTAAGAGAATAGTTTTCTTCCTACATGACTTGTTTCTTTCCAGTGTCTTCTTTGGGTTCCCATCTACCATGTTCTAAGTGGTCTGGTAGTGCTTTGCAGTTTTGGTTTGGGATTATTTTTAAGAGGGAAGGAAAATTAATAGATTAAGGAATGATAGGAAAACTTGCATAAACACTGATTTGTAAAGATATTTTCTTTTATCAAATTAGCTCACAACAACCAGTGACATCCTTCTGGGTCTTCTGGGCTTGGGAAGTTGGACTCCTTTGGTTTTGCTATCTGCAGCACACATAGCTTGTCTAGTAGACTCAGGCCAGCACTACTTCACACCTACTGCTGTCCTTGGTGGTCATCCCACATTCCTGGCATCTCCAGTATCCTGGGATTTCCACTGTAACTGAAGCTTCACCTTCACCAGTGGCCTCTCCTGGCCTCTCTTCCAACCATGCCACATAATGCCAAGCCTCAGTTGCTCTCCATGACCTCTTCACATCCTGAAAGTTCAAAATCAGTACCATGTAGGAGACTCTTACATATTGCCAAGTTCAGCTGCCAGCTTGAGATGCAGCCTTAGCTCCCTCTGGACCACAGATGATGCTGAGAAAATACTCCCCAGAAGATCACCTCAATAATGCTGGTTTCTTATTAATCACAGCTGATTCTTCAGCCCCAGCTAACCAACATCCATTGTCCCAGTAAAGCAAAAGTTGTACTTTCATAATTTTTTTTCCTTTTTTTATTGAATGTTTACAAATTTTACATAATATATTTTGTTTATATTTACATCTCCTCTGATATCTATACTTCCCCTGACTTGTCCCCATCAAATTTCCTGATATAGAAGGCCTGAATTCATCATGTAGAGCAGACTGGTCTTGATCTCACAGAGATCTGCCTGCCTCTTCCTCCCGAGTGCTGAGATTAAAGGTGTGTGCCACCAAGCCTGGCCTGTGCTTCTTTAAAATTTTTTTTCAAAAACATTTATCTGTGTATGTGTGTGTGTGTGAATGGGTGTGTGTGACAGCGTACATGTGGGGGGCAGAGGATAATTTGCAGAAGTCGATTCACTCCTTCCACTATGAGGTTTCCAGGGATTGATCTCACGTCATCACTTCGTCAGACTTGGCAATGAGTACTTTTCCCACTGAGCTAGCTTGCCAGCCCAACTCCTATTGCTTTCAAAAGACACCAGTGGTATCATGAGTGCCCCATGGCCTTACCTAATTCTAATTTCTGAAGACCTTTACTCTAAAGAGATTTACCTTAGGAGTTAGGATTTTAACGTAAGCATTTTGAAGGGACTCAGTCCTTTAGTATATAACATGTGATACTTTTTGTGCAACCTATTAAAAAAAATAGTAAAAATATCTGATTTGCTCCCTGACCCTTCCCTAGACTCAACACCACATAGACCTTTATAACTTTCTTTTTTCTATTTCCCCTCATCCTCAGTGGCCCTTATCAGCTTCTATACACATATTCTGGGATATGTGTATTTTGTTCGACAGCCATACTTGTGTTTTATTTTTACATTTATTTTGTGTGTGTGTGTGTGTGTGTGTGTGTGTTGTGCATAGATGTGTACGGGCATGCAGGTGCCATGGCACGTGAACATGGAGGTCAGGAGACAATTTATCAGAATCATTTATTTCCTTTTACCACGTGGGTTCCAGGGCTGTAAAAGCACATTTACCCGCCTAGCTGGCCCAATCACAGTTGTTGATTCCAACTGTTAATAAGTAGTTCCAGGCTGTGAACCTGCGAGATCACCTGACTCCCTGTCTCTGTGCTCTCACACTACAGAACCCACTGAAAAAAATACAGGGAAGGTTGGTCAAAGCATGTACATTCCTATCATAGCATTTTTTACCATCTGCTTCTGAGTTTTCATCTTCAGTTCTTCTTCTGCGAGCTACTGGGCTGGAGTCATAGGCTGGCTCTCTCAGCTGTTATTGCTCCTGGTGGAAGGTTGACACAGTTGTGATATTTGTCCACATGACAGCATGTGATACTTAGACCCTTAAAACCTTTGTGTCTCATCTACCCTTCAGGAGTTGACTTGAAGATATGTTTGTGTCTAGAGGGTTCTTCCTACCAAGCATTCTCTTTGAGAATCCAGAGAACTTGTTGGAAATGCAAATTTATGTGCCCCACCCCAGGCCTGCTGAATTTGAAATTCTGGGAGTGGTGACCAGCAATCTGTGCTGTTTCAACTGCTCTATGGGATTCTGAGGCATGCCAAAAATTGTGAACCAAATGCTCAGCTTGGTCTGCCTTCTTTCTCTTAACCTCAGCCATAAACAGCCTTCAGATCTTTCAGGGGTCAGACTTTTGCTTTAATATACATCTGCAAACTGATCTTTTTCTAGGCATAATTCTAAAGTGGTATTCTGTTTTTTTAGAATTTTCTATTTGGGATCCAAACAAATGTCTAACATTGTTTATACTTCCGTAGTAATCCAGTTTTCCTGAGCATGTAAAAATCCTGTTCTATAGCCTCTGGTCAATCGAGTCCATAACCACAATCATCCTTTTATCTAACTTTCACAAACTAAGCCAATATTCCCCCAGATCTAAATCACCCAGGGCCAGCTCTTAGACAACTTAGAGACTACTCCACGGTCAGAGTCCTCTGACATCCACACTAGTCAATCCAAGACATTTCCTCTTCCCTATGTTTCTTTCCCACAGAAAGTCCAATAAAATCTTTGTCTGGACTTTCTTTTAATCCTCCCAACCAAACCCGAAGCTTTTTCATACACCTCTGCATGACATGGCATATTCCTACCTTGTAAGAAATGTAAGCAATAAAAATCTTCTTTTAATGCAGTGATCTCTTTGGGTGATCACAGATATCCCACAAATTAAAATCCCGTGGGTACATGATGAAACAAGTGGGTAATAGAAATAGAAGCAACGTGGTCTAATGACAACCAAGGAAATGAGAAAACTGGGACAAAGACAAAATAGAAACAGGGAAAATTAGATGGAGCTTGGAAAAAAATCATATGTAGCAAGTACCCAGTAAGGCTCCTACCTTTGGGAAGGGAAGGGAAGTGGTGACCTAGTACTTTACAACTACCAAAGAAAACACATGATCACCTCAAATAGTCAGGGAATCACAAGATAACAGACAAGTGATTAAGTAAAGCAAACCACTTCCTGGTTTGGGCACTGAGAAATCACTTCCTGCCCCCTCCCAGATTCTTATATGGAGACTGTTCAGAATGCAGGATCTCATGGGGCTCCTAAGGACAAGCTGTGGGGAGCCAACTTCTTTCCCATCTCTGAATCTAGATGTTGGCATAAACCCCGGAGCATGTTTAGTAACCTCATATTTTGAGGGCCATGCTTCAGGGAGGTGTTTAAGAGCTGCAGGTCTGGTGTTTGCTTTCTCAATGATTCACTGAATGTAACAGGAAATGTAGTATACGAAGAGCTAGCTGTTCTCAACATTTTAATATTTATTATTTTTTATTTTATGTGTACGGGTGTAATGCCTGCATGTATGCAAGTGCACTTTTGCTGTGCAATGCCTGGAGAGACCAGAAGAAGGCATCCAACAGATTCCCTGGACCTGGAGTTACAGAGGGTTGTTAGCTGCCATGTGGGTGCTGGGAATTGAACCTGAGTCCTCTGCAAGAGCAGCGAGTGCTCTTAACTGCTGAACATCTCTTCAGCCCTTTCTCAACATTTTAAACATGCACATTGCCATCCATGAAATCATATCTTCATAGTATTCAGTTGACCAATTTGTGGATATAGGTAATAGTGAAACACAGAGAAAGGAGATTTCTTCAAAATGGCCATGTAGGGAAAAGCAGCACACAAAAGAGTCCAGTGATTCCATCCCCCCCACCCCCCCCAAGTACCTTAAGGTTTAGGTTTGAATAGAGGGCAAGAAATAGGTATAATTAAGCAGTGCTGCCTGGGCATGGTGTGGTCTTGCCCACCACTGACTCAACGTTGAGTCAGCTCACTCAAGTCTCTCCTGTAAGGGGGTCTGATAAGTTGTCAAAACTGTTAGGAAGTCTCTGGGAGGCAAGTACCTTCTCTGGCTGGCACCAGGGCTTCAGTCTCTCCTTTCTCTGCGATAGGATGCCTGGGAAAAAATTTTAAATTTAATTCAGGGGGCGGTGTTATGCTTTAATAGTCTCAAAGCCAAAGAAAGGGGCACTAGCTGCTCTCTTTAGAATATCTCTTCTCCTACCAGGGTGGCTATGTCAATGGTCTGGAGAAAAAGAAGAGGTTATTTCTCAAGAGGTTCTCTTTAAGTGTTATTTATTTCAGTTGAGTTGTTGGGGCCGGCAACTAGTGCAGGTAGGTCTAGGCCCAGATAAATAGCTTTCAACCAGCCAGATCCAGCAGGCTTGCGTGGTGACACTCAAGGACTAGTCCAACCATGTAGGAAGCAGCGGCGAGATGGCTTGTGGGTGATAAGACTCTCCAAAGGCAAGGAGGACCTGGTAGCTGGCAAATGGAACCCAGACGCACTGTCTTATAGGATAGCTTGGATTCTCAGCGCTCCTCAGTCTCAGCCAGATTGAGTGTGCATGGCAAATACAAATACATTCACGCTGGCTCCAAGGTTCAGATCACTGGGAAGATCTGAATAGGGGGCACAGAGGCAAGGTCAGCGGAGCGGGCGGAGCCTGGGAACCGCGGCAGGGAAGAAGGGGCGGGGCCAGAGGTGGGCCCAGGCCCGCCGTCAGGCGGCGGGGGCGGGGTAGGGGCGGGGCCTAGCCCGGAGCGGCTCGCGCCTGCGCACGAGCGTCTCGGGGGGCGGGGCTGCGCGCGCGCGCTGCGCGGGCCCCGGAGGGCGGAGTCCTGGCGGCCGCCGGCAGAGGGAGGGGGCGCGGCGGTGGCGAGTCCAGCCCTCCCTCAGGCGGTGGACGAGATGCTGGCTGCTGCGAGGCCGGCGCTGGGGCGGCCGGGGATGTGACTGGGCGGCCCGGTGCCTCACTTCCCATCCTCGGGCCCGCAGGTCGCTGGGCGACCCGCTCCCGGTTGGCGGCCGAGGAGGCAGCGCGACCTCCGCACGGTGAGAGCCGGGGTCAGGGCCGGCGCCGGGGTCGCGGGGCGCCCCGGGCTGCCCAGGATGGGGGCGCGGTCCGGGCGGCGAGGGGGCGGGAAGGCGCGGGACACCCTCGGCGGTCTGCGCCCCGGGACGACCCTCCAATGGCTCCCCCGGCCGCCCGGGGCCAAGGCCGGCCGCCCCTTGCCCGGAGGGCTGACAGCCACGGGGGCCGGGCCTCCGGGGCAGCCGCCTTCCTGCCGCGGGAAATCTGGGCGAGGCTGAGATGCCCAGGGGTTTCTAAGCCGGGATGCTCGTGCTGAAGAGGGAAAGTCCCGGGGCTCCCCAATGAGTGGTGGCTATTTTTTTTTTTTTTTAAATCCACTGAGCCAAAACAAAGACACACCCTAAAACACATCTTGAGAAAGAACTTTGGTGGGTGACACCTTCCTGTAGGGTCGGATGCTTTTTTCCTCCCTTTTTGACATCTGCTATTTTTATACAGTTTTAAAATGTACCTATTTTCATGACGAAGTAAAAGGAGGGAGGACTCCTTTGAGGTGGTCGTTGGTGATAAAAGCCTGACTTTGAATTCCCAGTAATTGCAAATTCATCTTTGCAGGCTCCCTAGCCAATTAGGCTTTCTGCTCTTAGAGTAGGCCGTGGCGGTGGGGAAATTACTGGTACACTGACTCTTCGCGGTTCCAGATTGGAATGTACTGTTTCACTCTTGATAGAGAAAAATGAACATTGGGCTTTTCAGAGTAGTTTATTGAAAATGCATTTTTTTTCCTGTCTAGAATGTTGAAATATTAACGGCAGGTATTCATTTGGACAGTTTTTTTAAAAGCATCATCATTTAGACGAAATAAACTTTAGTTTAGCCAAATTTGCTTCAAAAGATTAAGTACAAAATATGTCTTGTAATTTGTAATCTATATATAAGGATGTAAATCTTGCTCAGCGATTTGTCATCTTCTGGGTATTATTAATTCCTGTCTCTTAATTTATGTCCTTTGCCCCTTTTCTTATATGGCGGTTTTCTTTCATATCAGTGTTGACCTCAAATAATCTCTAGATTCAAAATACACACCTTTTCCAACCCTTTAGCTATAATGTGTATTGTCTTGTTACTTCAATGTTGCGTTAATATAATGTAAGAAAGGGGTATACATCATCCCGAGAGCAGGACTGTGCTTTATTTTTGATGCTACCTTTCCACAAGTAGAATCTTTGCTGGCTACCTTATGCCTTTTATTGTGTGGGGAAGAAGAGAACTTTGATTTTAGGTTTAGAAGTCCTTCAGTGACTTCATAGTCTCTGTTGATAAAAGTCTTTCACAATTTCACCTGTAGTTATCCCTGTCCTCTCCTTATGTAGTCCACAGAAGATGACATCTTCCTTTGTGATTTTACACTGTTCCCTCTGACAAGAATTCTTGTCTTCCCAGTAAGCACTTTGCCCTCACTCCCCTACTGAAGTATCACCTTTGAATCTTGCCCAGGCAACTCCATCCATCCCTCTTATAATTCACTCATCCAGCAGCATTTCTTACATTGTGCAGTTAGCATCTTGCCAATTGGTAGTTAATGATTTATTTGCCTGACTTTCCAAGCTTTGGGGTTTCTTCTTAAGTTTGCTGCTCTACCACATAGTGGTAAGATCTGTTTACAGAATGCATTTTTGAGGAATGGTTCTAGGCTTACATTGGTTCTAGGTTACATTGAAGAGAAGTAAACTCTGTTTAGATGATCCTTTAGCACCAGAAAACTTAGGAAAAAAAAGTACCATCACTAGATACTTCTATGAATGAAGTAAAGATTGTTGCTGGTTAGGAATGAAATCCTAGTTATGATGGAGAGGGGCACAGCCAGAAAGGATAAGGACTGGCTGCATCCGAATTCATTCCAAAACTTTATTTGGAGGTGCAGTGATTTGCTCAAGGTCATGTGGGTAGGAAGGGACAAAGTTGGGAATATGATCCAGATTTTTATTTTTCTTTATTTGAAACAGGGTCTCACTTTGTATCCCTGCCTGTCCTGGAACTTGACATGTAGACCAGGCTGGGCTCAAAATCAGAAACCCACTTTGCCTTTACCTTCCAAGTGCTCGGATCAAAGATGTGTCACCATGCCTGGCTAATGATCCATGACCGTCTTTATAGTTTATCTCAGCTCCCCCTTTTCCTAGTCCCAAATCCAACTCTTTAAAAAATTGCATTTTCTTTGCCATTGCTCAGCATGTGAGTGCTATGGTGTGTGTATAGGTCAGTTGCAACGGTGGGTTTCTTCCTATCTTATGGTTTCCAGGGTTCACACTCAGGTATGGCAGCAAGCACCTTTACCCTCTGATCCTTGTTTTGCCTTGTTTAGGGTCTTCTTGTAGCCCAGGCTAGTCTGAAATGCAATAGGTTGCTCAGGCTGGCCTCACACTTTCCTGTTTTAGCCTTCTACATGAATTGCCAATGCCCAGCTTTTAATTCTTAGAGTTGTTTTGCCATCTGAGTTGGGGTTGTGAGAGAACTGACTATTAGAAAAGGGGTCTATTATATCAGTAGATATTAGACTTGAGAGAATTAGCAGGTTGTTTGGTTCATCTTGAAACATTTTCCCATTAGACAGCTAAAATCTGAAACAGCATGTAACTTGCCCAAGACTGTGCAGGATTATTTCCTCCATCTCAGTTCCTGACCTCGTGTTTGTATATTGTCACTGCTGCTTAGTGGAGCAAATCTGCTTGTACTTTCCTCCTCTTTGAGTCCTGGGTACTTAGAGTCTTGAGTGGCTGAGAAACATAATACCTCACTTGGGAAAATATAGGCGAAACCCAGGCTTTACCAATCCATTGGGCTGTAGTCTATACTTTGGTGTTGGGGGCCATATGGAGATCCCACAGTTTATTTCTGATGGTAAAATGAGATACTGATGTAATAGTTACAGCTGGCTAATGGCATGGGTGAAATTACATGTATTGCTTGTCTGTGTGTGAGAGGAGATGCTTTTCTTACTCCCATGTGATACTTTTTGGGGGACAAAAAATTGATGATTATAACTTTATGCCCTTTAAAGTCAATTTTGGGATATGCATTTAATGTGGTAGGCCTGACCATTTCCAAAAGGCCTTTTATTTTACAAGTGTATGTATAATGGTTGAAGAAGTAAAATCAAAATTAGTTATTTTTCACTCGTTTCTTTTATGCATAACTTTATACCATTAATTGAAGCATATATGTAATATTTAATGCTTTTATATTTGATGGGCTTTTCTTCTTGTTGGTGTTTATATCTTTTAGTTTTTATACAATGTAATAGTGAGTTGTTACTTCTTTTAAAGTAGACATCTGGGTTGCTTACTATTTTGCAAATTGTAGTTAGTGTTTAAAGATGACCTGCCTGGCCTCCCTAAAATACCTCTGAGTCATGTTCATGCATTTCATTCTTCCTGTCCTCACTGATCTAAGAGTATACTGTACATTCTGCACTTAGCATATTGCTGTGATTTCATCTTCTTTCCTGTAGGCTAAAGGCCCATGAGGGGAGTTAGTATCAGAGGGAAGGAAGGGTTTATCAATTTCAAGAGCTCTTGCTAGATGCACTTTTGAAAGGTACCAATTTACGCTTCTTTCAGCAGAGATTGGTTGACTAATTTTGTCATGCTTTTATGATTTTTTTTGTTTTAAATGTTTCTTTTTTAAAAAAATGAAATAAGAGTACTTGCTGTCTAGCAGTTAATAAGCTTGTCCTTTGCCCACACCTTGACTGAAATATTTTTTTCTAATTTTCATTAGTATTAACACCATAAATATTATTTTTGTTACTTTTATTTTCTGTATTTATTTATTGAGATAGGGTCTCATGTAGCCCAGGGTGTCTTCAGTTGCTGATCTTCCTCTTCTGTCTCCCATATGCTGGAATTATAGGAATGCAGTACCACACCTGATTGCTTTGTCACTTTCAGTATTCAGTACTTGGGAGCTTTTCAATTTTATCAGAATTAGTGACTTTTAAAAAACATTTTGTGATTTTATCTTTTAATTGTGAGGTTTGAGTATGATTTTACTCTATCTTCTCTCTCTCTCTGTTTCTTTTCTTATGTGTGTGATTGTTTTGCCTACATGAATGTAAGTAAACTTGTGTTGTGCACTACCTGTTGAGGCCAAGAGAGTTACAAATAGTTGTTGGCCACCATGTGGGTGATTCTGGGTCCTCTGCAAGAGCATTCAGTATTCTTAATTGCTGAGCTGTTTCTTCAGTCCCTGATGTGTACTTTTATTAAGTTTCTAGAGCCACCCTCCTATCCCAGCCTCTCTAATGCTGGGATTACATCCATGAACCACTACACAAGGCTCATACTTACTTTTGAAAGATGAATTATGGAAAAAAAGAGTATCAATTAGAACATTTAGCATGATGATTGTCTAATTCCTTAGAATTATAACTCTTTTCACCTTCACATATTATTGAATACCTTAAGGGACTTTTGTTTATGTGAATTATAATTTTTGATATTTATCAAAGTAGAAATGAATTTGTTAATTTCTTAAAATAATAATAGTAAATCGATTATATATTAAAATTGTGGTAAACTTTAGACAGTCTCAAAATTTCATGAATGTTGTGTATTGATTAAAGTTTTTATTAGTTTAGAGTTGCTCAGGAGTTCTTTTCTTATTTAACTTGATAAATTACTTAAAAATATAGGGAACCACTGGGCATGGTGGCATGTCTTTAATCCAGGTGTATCTCCGAGATCGAGATCGAGGTCAGCGTGGACTATGTAGTGAGTTCCAGGGCAGCTGGGGATACCAGGAGGCCCTATCTCAAAAAAAAAAAACCAAACAAACAAAAAAACAAAAACAAACAAACCAACAAGTAAAACCTTGGTATCTGCTCCCTTTGGGGAGCATGCGATCTAGACAGATAAGATAGCCTAGGACAGTGGTTATCAGATATTCTGTCCCAATACTTGGTAGGGAGTTTCTTACTCCTTATAGTTACCTAAAAGGTAGGTTCTTTGAAACCTTTTTATTTTATTGGTTTTTTTGAGACAGTGTCTCACTTTGTAGCTCTGGCTGGCCTGGAATTAGCTTTGTAGACTTGGCAGAACTCACAAAGATCAACCTGCCTCTGCTCCCCGAGTGCTGGAATGAAAGGCATTGATTAAAGTTGTGGGCCTCCAGGTCTGGTCTTTCCTAGCCTCATTTTATGAATGAGATGTAAAGGGATATGCTAAAGATAACATAGATAGCCCTAACAGTCAATGGAACTGGAACATTGTCTTCTTTTTAAAAATGTATTTTGTCATCTTATTGCTGTACTAAAGATTCCCCACTCTTAGGTGTGGGGAAGATACTGTATTTTTTCTAGCAAAACCAGCAATCCATGAACTTTTTCTCCTGCTTACTTTTCTGTGTTGATTAGTAGCTTAATTTGGACTTGGCTGGAGGGTCATCCTTGAGGATTGTTGTTCTTAAAATACCCTGTGTTGTCTGTTAGGGAGATGGTTGAAATACCAATGTAGAAATATATTGAATTGTGATTCTCACAGGGTATAATTGAAATAGATCATATGAAAAATGAATTCTGAACTCGGAGGTAGAAGTGGCGATCAGGAGTATGTCTGGAAAGTTCAAAGACTGAGTAATTGATTTTATAAGAGAAAGGGAATGTGGAGTGTTGGTTTGGAAAGAACCGAGTAGGGTAATGGCATGAAAGTGTGCTGTAGCATTTTGTTACATTTTTTTCATTGCTCTGACTGTCATGGGAAGTACACATCACAAAAGTCGTGTACTTCTCAAGGATAAGGGCTGAATAGAAGGTGTGAGTGAATACTGGGCAACAGGACTACAGGTATAGGGCAAGAGACTTGTGGGAAATACCATACCACCAGATCAAAGGAGTGCACAGGAAAGTAAGCCCTGGGATATGACAGCTCCAGGGAGAGAGTGGGAGAGCCCAGGGAGTATTAGCACAACCAGCATTTGGAATGCCACCCCAGTCTACAGAGAGTTCCGGTTATGTGCCTGTGTTGTGCTCCTGTGATGTTTGTATTGTTCTGACAACCTTCCTGCCCCCATGCTTTTTTCAGTGTCTGTGGCTTCCTGCCTCTTTTGGCTCTTGCCTCTTTTGGTTTCTAACTGATTGCTAGGGTGCTGATGCTAGGGTGTGACTCAGCCTATTAAACAACCAATCACAGTACTCCCCTTTTTGGAGTGAATTGACAAATTAGAAGATGTTATGTGTAATCTTTGATTTTAGCTCTTACCCAGTGAGTTAATTGCTTTTATGTCTGAGTGAACATCCTTGCCTTTAGAGGCATCCAGTTTCTTAACTTGAGACCTAGAGCCATGGGGAGCCAGAGGATTCTTAAAGGGGGGAATCTATGAGGTGAGGTTGAGGTTTTTCTCCTGTTTTCTTTGGATGAGTATTTAAAACATGTGGGGGATTGTTTTGAATTTCTTTGGTCAGTTTGCTTTTTTTTTTTTTTTCTTTGAGATAGAGTCTCATACTATGTATGTAGCCCTGACTGGCTTCGAACTCATTATATGGACCAGGATGGCCTGGAACTTGCAGAGATCCACCTACTTCTGCCTAACTTATTTTATATTTGTTTTTCAGTTACTTAGAGAAAGAATTTGCCCCTTTTTTCCCTGCTGCCATTTGCTTCAGGTTTAGTTCTCCTCCCCTGTGCTCTCCCCTTGTCAGTTCTCATGTCTTCCTGTTGCTAGGTGCAGTACGAAGGGAAGGAGAGACAAGGTATGAGTAATTACTCCTTCTCTTTCCATGATCGTTACCATTGTTACCGCTCTCCTCCCCCCACCACTGCTCCCAGCTGTTCAGTTTGGCATGGCTTCCTGTCCCACACCTTCAGTTCTGAAACTGGGAATGGTAGGTACAACCCATGGCCCCTTAGTTGAGGAATATTGGATATCTCAGGTTCTGGTCCATGATTTCTGTTTTGGTGTCAGATATTGAAAAGGCCAGATGAAACCTCACATGTTAACAGATGCTGTTTCTCATCATTCTCCCTTTAAAATGCAAGAAGAAGAAAAGTCTCCCAGTCCCGTGGTTTTAGATTGCTGGCTGTCCCCTTTCCCTCCCTTACGTATCAAAATCTTTAATGTCTGCTAATGTATGCACTAGGGACAACAAAGACAGGCAGACACCAGAAGGTTCTTTGACTTGTTCTTGTCATCATATTAATGATATTTGGTTGCAGCCTGAGTGCTTTGTGGAAATTTGAGAGCTTTCTCAGACCATTATGTCTTGGCAGCCAGTATTAGGGTTGGAGTTACAGTGTTCTCAGAAGACCACAGCTTGGAAAATCAGGAACTATTCCTAACAGCTCTTAAGTATATAGAGTGTTTGGTGTTATTTTAGTCAGTTGGTAAGCTATCGTACAGGAAACAATCAGTTGGTATTTCTTTTCAGGGCATGAGGAGACAGGGATGGCCATCTCTTCTTTCCTGTCTTTCCTTTTGCTTCCTCATAGGGTAGAATTGTCAACCTGTGTGTATTGGCATTAGCTAGTAATGTACTTGGCCCTGTGGACTGTCTTGCAGTCTGTGTTTCTCCAGGACTTGAGGACTTGTACATTGATTTCTTCAACCCTGACTTTGAGGAAAGACTGAGATTGAATGAATTCAGTCATCTATCCGTTTAAGATGGGTGACCACTTGCTGAGAATAGTGCCAAGAACAACACAATTTATATGCCTTTGTGGAGCTTACATTCAAGGAGAGGGTACAGAAAATAACCAAGTGTGTATGCACGGCACCTCAGTGGTTACAGTGCTATGGAGGAAAGTCAAGCAGAATGAGGTGGAGAGAGCAGGTGAGGGAACTGCTGTTTTAGGCTAGATGGCTAGGGAAGGCTGAAATCAGAACTGGTATTCGAGCAGCGCCCATAAAGTGAAAGTGTGGCCTGTGCAGACATGAGAGAACATTTTTAATAATTAAAAAATCTTTTAAATTTAATTTGTGTGTGGTATGGTATATGCTTGTTTACATGTGTGTGCACGTTTGTGTGCATGTGCATGTGGATCCAGAATCAGTGTCCGATATCTTTCTTAGTTATCCCCACCTTATTTTTTGAGACTGGGTCTCTCAGTGAACCTGGAGCTCACCAGTTGAGCAAGGCTAGCTGGCCAGTGAGCTGTAGGGATCCTTCTGTTTCTACCTCCCCAGCACTAGGATTATAGATACCACTGTGCCCAGGATTTTATGTGGTTGCTGCACAGATCCTCATGCTTTTGTAAGTGTTCTGCTGAGTGAGCCACTTCCTCAGGCCCTAGAGAGAACATTTGAGAAGCTTGGAACAGGAATGCAGAGATCCTGTGTTGGACATGCTTAGTCTGTTTTCACAGTGACAAGTATGTCAGTGGAGGTGCTGAGGAGAATGATTGGCAGAAGGTGACGTTTGATGGGAGGGTTCTGTGGAGGAAAGGCAGATCATAAGGCTGTGTAGACTAAACGTGCAAAGCCAATATAAAGTTTTGACTTTGTTTATTTTTCTGGGAATTGAACCCAGGTCCTTGGGGTTACAAAGCAAGGGCCCTACTACTGAGTTGGTCTCTCTAGCTGATATCCTTCAGATGGTCTTCTCTGTTGCTAAGTCAAGGATGTCAGCACTAGGGCAGAATGAGATCATTTAGCAGGCTACAGCAGTCATCTTGGGTGGGTGGTGGTATTGATTTTAGGCAGGAGTTAGGAGAAGTACTCCATTCTGTATACAGTTTGAAGACAGAGCCAAGAATTTGGTGATGGATTTGATGTGGCCTGAAAAACTGAAAGACTGGGGTTGGCATTTCTGAGATGAGTAAGACTGCTTAAGAAGCAGGTTTTAGGGGAAAATAATGAGTTTAAATTTGGATATGCCACGTTAGCAGTCCAAGTGGAGATGTCGTGTAGATATCTGGGTACACTTGAGTCTGCAGCTCAGGATGGAGGTTTGGGCTAGAGACACAAATTTCCAGTGGTTGGCAGACAGGCATTTAATATCTTGAGAACTGATTAGGTTTTAGGGAGTGAATATGACTGGAGAAATCTTGAGGCTTTTCTTGAGATCTTAGAATGTTGAGAAAGAGAGAGAGACAGGCAGGCGGATAGACAGACAGACAGACACACACACACATAAAGGAAAATAAGAAGCACCCCATGAAGAAGGTAGAGGGGAGGAGGGTAAGTGGTATCCATGAAGCCAAATGAGTTGTTTTATGAAGGAAGGAAGGGAGTGATCCACTTTGTCATACTGAGGCCTAATGGCGACTGTTAGGTTTAACTGTAGGTTTCTGGGGAAGTGGTGAAGGTAAGACTTGATTTGAGTGGGTTAGAAAGAGTTGGCAGAGAGGGCTTAGAGACAGTAGGGTTAGATGGTTCTTTCAAGGAGTTTGTTAATCAGTGAAACAGAAAAGGTAGCAAGTGGGGAACATGTAGAATCAAGCCATTGCTCATTTTTAGTAGATAGTTGTTTGCCTAGTATATTTGTATGTGTACTTAAATTATGTAGTTAACGGAATGAATAAAGAGAAGGAAAAAAAATCACAAGAGTCATTTCCCTGAGGCATATACGAAGTTCCTCGAGTCTCCTGTAAGCACCCAGGTCCATTGTTTTGAATGTGGTATTTTTCTCATTGCTACAGCAGAATTCTTGACAGAACAGCTTGAGAGTGGAGGGACTGATCTGGCTCCTGGTTTTCGGGCACAGTTGGCTCAGGTGGAGAGATGTGTCATCAGCACACAAAGCTTCAGGGCACATTACTTCAGCAGTCAGGACATAGACCAGGACTGGAAGCTTGGCTAGACTGGACTCAGGGCCCACGTCTCAGCCTTAGACCTGCTTCTTCCAGCTGGACTCCACCTCCTAAAACAGCATCACTAGTAGAGACCAAGTGACCTGACACTGGATCCTACATTTAACATCCAAACTGTAACAGATGCCTTCATGAATTACCCTTGTTTTTTCAGATAAGGACTGACTAACTGGGAGAAGTGTTGAATACTCCCTCTTATAATGGAAGGTGAATGGATTATCACAAGTTCAAAATTGTAGTTTTTATATCTAGGTGACCATATTTTTAATGACTTACTAAAGAATAAGCTTTTTTTTTTTTTTTAGCAGTTTTGCACAGTGTTTTGCATGTTGTAGATTCCTCCAGATTTCCTAATCTGTATGAAGTGGTTGTTTCACTCTAAAGTATCTTTTCAAAAAAAAGAAAAACATTAAAAAAACTGAAAACCAGTTTAATTGAAGTGTAAATAAACTCTATTTTAGAGGAAAATTTAGTGGATTTTCTTTACTACCCTTATCTTTTTTTCCTAATATTTCTGCCCTGTAACCGCTTCTCACTGCTAACCCTCACCAGCTCTCTGCCCAGCACTTGTAGTATACTTGCAGGCCTTTCCCTGGTTCCCTTTTGTTTGGGTACAGAGTCAGTACTTTGTGCTGAGTGTCTTTGTACTTGCCTCTTGCTGTTCTCTGCTGGACCATCTCCACATTTTTTTTTTAAAGTATTTTACTCTTTTTATTTTATGTTTATGAATGTATTGTGTGCATGCATGTAACTGTACCTGTGTTGGTGCAGTGTCCTAGGAGGACAGAAGTGGGTGTTGGATCTCTTGGAACTGGAATTTTGGTTGTTTTTTAGCTGCCATGTGGGTACTAAGAATTGAGTCTGGGTCCTCTGCAAGAGCAGTCAGTGCTCTTAACCACTGAACCATCTCTGCAGCCCCCTCCACATTTTCTTGATATTTGAATCTGAGCAGGCCCTGCTGTAGCTGAGAGTCTTCTGTGGCTCCTTGTTGTCCACAGGAGTTATTTGTAACACTCTTTTCATGTCTCTGCACAGGTAGACTTTGGGGAATACGGGCTACTTCCCCTGAATTTGTTTACCAGATGTTCCTTGTTTTAGGATCATAAGATAAAGGTCAGATCCATCATTAGCCTACAAATAGCCCTCCATGCCCTGCTTTGCCCATCTTCTGTTATGGCTGCAGGAACGCAAGACCCTGGACATGCTTAAGCTTTTCACATACTAGTCCTCCTTTTCCAAAGTACCTTTCATCATTTTTATGTCTCATTAAATTGCTTCATTTCTTTTTTTTCTTTTATGGGAGGGAGGGCAGGCTCTCACTATGTCACTGTGTAGTTAAAGTCAGCCTTAAGTACATCATCTTCCTACCTTAGCCTCTGAGTGCTAAGTTATAGGTGTCTCCTTTTCTAGGACAGGTGTTTGCTTTTGTAACTGGTCTCTCATTTCCTATAGTTACACTTAATGGAGTTTTGTTTAGTGAGTGATTATAATATCAGTGTTGACCAGTTTTGATTGACACATTTAGTTGGGCATTTATATAGTTTGTTTGTAATATACCATACAAGACATTCAAATAACATTGATTTATTACTGATTTGTGTGTGTGTGTGTGTGTGTGTGTGTGTGTTATGGGAGTATGGGTATAAGCATGTATGTCTGCCACCATTCGGTGCATGTGTGGCATGTGGAGGTCAGAGGACAACTTTTTGGACTTTATTCTCTCCTTTTACCCTGGGTTCTAGGGATTGAACCCAGCTTGTCGGGCGTGCATAGTAAGCACTTTTAGTGCTGACTCGTTGCTTAGGCCTCAATAAAGTTCTTAAAGACAAAGTCATGCAGAAGTAATCTTAGGAAATAAATATTACATTAAACATTCTTGTTAGCAAACAGTATGTTTTGTGAACAATTTTATTATATGTCAAATCTCTGTGTTTGCAAATTTTCACCTCTGGTGTTCTTGTTCTCAGATTTTCTCTCTCACTCTCAGTCTTCCTGTCTCTGATTGGACATTATCCTCATATCCTCACTCATCTTCCATTCTAAAACTGAATCTGTTTTAAAACTCATTCCTTAAACTTGATTCCTGCTCACTTCTCCATTAGTACCTGTTACTGTCTTATTTGTTACTTAGGCTTCTTGAAGTCTTCTTCATCTAATAATTAGAGTTACTATGTCCTATTATAATTCACCAAACATTTTTTGACAATTTCCTGTGGTCTTGACTTGTTAGTACCAGTAATAAGAGCTGAATAAGAGAAGGCCACACTACAGATGATTTGACAGTATGTGGTGAACACAGTATATAGAGTAATAGTGACATATCTAGGGCATTATTTGAGGCTGGAAACAGCTAAAGTGTTTTTCTCACATACAACACAACCCTCTGACAGAATATAGATCGCCTATAATGTATCATCCTCTGGTGACACATCTCTCCACCTAAAGCCTGACAGTGTCTCTCTGCAGGTGACATGAGATCCCATCAGTAAAGGTTCAGCTCCACAAGTAAGACTTCCCCTCTACATCAGATGCCCACCCACCCATCACTAACTCCAGGTTGTAGCCCATGTGTATGACAGACAAGTTAATCTAATTGGTTCATAGGACTCCTTTCTTGAGTTCATGTAATTTGCTCACAGAACTCAGGGAAACACTTTACTCATGTTTACCAACTTGACAAAGGATACAGATGAATAGCTGTATCTAGGGCAGGCATATGGGAAGGGCTTGTGGCTTTCCTGCCCTCTTTGGGCACACCTTTCTCCAGAGACCTCCTCCTGTTCAGCAGTCTAGTAGCTCAGTGAATCCTGTTCTTTGGGTTTTTATAGAGGCATACTGTAGGGACAGTTGATTACATTACATCCTTGGCCTTTGGTGATTAGCTTGACCTTTGGCCTCTCTTGCCTGCCTGATTTAAGATAGAGTTGAAAAGCCAATTTTCTTTCTTTCTTTTTTTTTCAATGTTTTATTGAATTTTTTGTGCATTTCATACAATACATCTTAATCATGTTTAGACCCCCCTCTATTTGCACCTCCATTATCTCCTCCACCATATTTCATGCATTCTGTCATGTACGTTAAGGCCTATTGAGTCAAGTTTGTGTCCCCAGATGTCCCTCAGTGTGAGTTCATCCACTGGAGCTTGTTCAACCTATCTAGTGCCCTCCCTTAAAGAAGACCAGTTCTTCTTTACCCAGCAGTGATCAGCTGCCAGTAGTTCCTCAGCTGACGTTGGGGCTTCTTACCCATATCTCCAATTCTGTGCAGGGTTTTTTTCTGATTAAGTCAGCATGGGTCCTGTGCATGCTGTTACTATTGCTCAAAGTTCATATGAGCAAGTTCTCAGCTGTCTGGAAAACTCGTATTTGTGGTCTTCCATGCTCCCTGCACCCCCGGCTTTTAACAGTATTGTAGAATTCCATAACTGGTCAAACACAGAGAATAAGTCTCTGTCAGATGTCCAGCCCTAAGTGACACATCTCCAGTGCAATCGCTACACCCAAGGCTCAAGGGATATAGTGGAACGGGGGTCAAGAGAATATTAATTCATCCCTCACATCTCACCAGAAAATACTTCCTCATGCCACAGAGGGTGATCAACACAGAAAGCCATAACTGGCCAAACTGAAGAGAATATGAGACTGCAGAGTGTGTCTGTGTCCCTGGATTGGACTCCTATATATTAAACCTCTGTCACCCCACTGCGCTCAGGAACGATTTCAGAAGGGGGTGTGGGAAGACTTGAAAGTCCAATTCTTCAACTCTTTAATCATTCCTTGGCCGTTTTGGTGACATAGGCCCTGTCCTGAGGTTGTACAAAGATGCCTAGAGATGAGTCACTTCATTAGCATACAGACGAGGAGCTCATCACTTGGGGATCCTAGGAGCTTTAAGAGCTGTTTGCCAGAAACCAGGGGCAGAGACTATGCATTTCTTATTATGCCCTATTATCACCGGTATCTTGCAGTGTTTGCATTAATGAGTGTACTTTTTACGTATTCTTTAGTTTTTACTTTGGATGCCACCAAATGCTTCTAGGTCGTGATTACTTCGTGTAATTTTCGGTCCTCTAGTAGCTTTTCCTGCCTCAGCTGTCATTCCAGTTCACAAAATACCTTACTTTCAGAGTATTTTCCACAGAAAGAAGAACGTTCATGCCTTTCTTCTTTCTATTCGAAGAATGAAATGCCATACATAAATCCCAGCATCAACTCTGGAACTCACGTCTTTAACTCAGACTCTGTTCTGTTACAAGAGCTTTCCATCCAGCGGCACTTTTCTTCATTCTGCCCACAAACCCTTCACACTCTTCCTTTTCTGCCTTTGTTGTTTGTCATCTTCTCTTCCTTGACAGTGTTAACTTTTCTTTCTCAAGTCCACTGTGAACCTTTTACTTTGATTCTCCTCCGTTGCCCTCAAATGCATCACTCTCTCTTTTCTCCTTCTTACTTTTTCTTTTCAGTTGCTTTTACTGACTTTGAATCCTAGATTCAGTCCATTTTCTGTCTTGGTTAAGTTGGATGCAGGTAGCTTAGTAACTCCCTGACTTCTGTTCTCTCACCGCATTTGTCTGCAGTTGTCAAGTCTCCACACATCTGTTCCTTCTGCATTTCCTTAGGCTGCCTAATAACCTGAGTAAGGACCATAAAACGGCTTTTTAAAGAAACTCTTCTGCCTGGTTCCGAGTATTTTTTGTAATTTGTGTTCAGGTAATGCTTCTTGGTTCTTGCCAATAATAATGCCAAAGTGAAATAGTTTTGCTTTGATCTCTTTAGAATCATATTTGAACCCTATGCTAATCCTTCTGTATCTATTAAAAGTGACTTCCCAAATATCTCTAATAGACACCTTGTTGCATTTTGTGGGAAATTTGTTAGGGATGTTATTTGCTAAGATTATTGGGGAAAAGTATGGGAATGAATTTCTAGTTAGGAGAATTGTTGGAAATGATTTTAACAGGGTTTCTTAAAAATTAAAAAAATTTTTTTTTTTAAGACAGGGTCTCCCTATAGCCCTAGCTGCCCTGGAACTCTAAGACCAGGCTGGCCTCATTCTCACTGAGATTCACCTGCCTCTGCCTCTCGTGTACTGGGATTAAAGCCCACCACATCTGATCCTTAACAGGGCTTTTAAAACAAGACTATTTTTGTGATTTTTTAAAAACTTTGTTTATATATGTGTGTATCTGCTTGAGTTTATGTTCACCATGTGTGAGGATGTCATATCTCCTGAAACCAGTTACAGGTAGTTGTGAGCTACCTGATGTCAGTTTTGGGAACTGAACTCAGGGTCCTGTAAGAGCAGCCAGTGCTCATAACTACTTAGCCACTTCTGTAGTCCCTATATTGTATTTTCTTAGAGAGCTAGAAAAGGCATTAGACATTTGTAACATGTAGCACTGAGTGTGCAAATGCCAGATAAGGAGTAATTAACCACAGGAAGATCTTGAGATTGCTAGAGCACAAAAAATTGTTTGTGGAGAAGTTAAGCTTATATATTTGAGAAGTACTTTGAAGAGATGCTGTTTAACTATTAGTCAGTACCCATAGAAACTGATATCATTGTTTCTTGTTCCTGTAAGGTCTTGGCAGAATGTGCTGATTCTTGAGAGATAACAACATAATCATTGTAGCTCTTCATTGCCTAATCCTTTGAAAGCACAGATATTTAATATTGAGAATAGTTTCTGAACCTGGGTGTAAGCATAGATAAGCTCTTTAGTTTTGGAAACTTTTCTTCGATTGCTAACAGGAATCTTAGGCAGGGTTTGTCTAATTTGTGACACATGCATAATAAAATGCTTTAAAATTTAAAGGTTCGTTGGTGTGGTGACATAACCTGTAATCTCAGTACTCGGAGACTGAGGTAGGAGGATTGGGAGTTCAAGGCCTCAACTACATAGAGACCCTGTTTCAAAAACAAAGCAAAACAAACAAGAACCTTAAGAGTTCCTTATATTTTGAATGACTTTACACTTATTTCAAAATAATTAAATGTATGTTTTGTGACTCTTTTGCAAAGAAGGTTTTTGTTGTTAGTTTTTGCTGTTGCTTTATGATCTTTATTCATTTTCTGATAAACTTAGGTATTCATGAGGCTGGCAGTAGGTTTTTACCTGGATATCATCTTGGTAAAGTTTGAATACTTTGCAGTATAGGAGTTCAAAGTTGAGAGGGTGGGATGTGTACATCATTTTAGATTATGCCAATACCCAGAGCCTTCCTACTTCCCACCAAAGGAAGTGAGAAAGAAAGGAAAAAGGCTTCTCAAGGTGGACCACAGTTGAGTGTCACTTTGAGTCAAGGGAGCAAGCAATGTGTGCTTTGGAAACCAGCCTTGAAAGTGCTTAGTATGGTCAGAGGTCCTTGGATGGCTTGATGTGGTTAGGGCCATGCTTGTTCAGTAGTAGTCAGAGTATATAACTGAAAAAGAATACTGAAGTCAGATTTTGAAGGTTTTTATAACTGTGTAAGTGTGTGAGGGAGGGAGGAAGGAAGAGAGGGAGGAAGAGATGGAGAGAGAGAATGGGAATGTTATACTGGAGATTGAACCTGGGGTATCATTTATCTTAGGCAAATTGCCTATGTTACATCCCTGGGCCCTTTTGTATCTTTATTTTCAGTCAGGGTCTTGCTAAGTTGCCTCTCTTGACCTTGAACTCCCTCTGTAGCTCAGGCTCTGATTGGTCTTAAACCTGTGATGTCCTGCCTCAGCCTCCCAAGTAGCTGGGATTATAGATGCATGCACCAGCCTGTGTTAGCTACCTTCCTGCATTAGTTGTGTGTGGGTGTATGGATGGTGTGATTTCTCCAAGTTTCAATTTCCTTAAATTTGCAAAATTAAGATCACTAAAATTCTTATTAACATTGTAGAAGCATGAGATCTAAATGAAGTATTACCCATACCTGATACCAAAGTACTTAATAGATACCAGCTGCTGTCAGTAATGTTTTTGGGCATTTGTATCTTGGAAAACCATAGGATAGTTTTAAGTGGAAGAATGACATGATCAGATTTAGAACTTTATATATGAATTCTGAAAAAATAGAATAGAATGGATCTAGGATTGGCACAAAGAGAAACAAGGAAATTAAGGCAGCTGGTACTAGAATATGGTTAGCGGGTAAGCTTTTTGCAAGATCAGGAGAACCCATGGAAAGGTGGAAGGTGAAACCCCATTCTACAGCGTTGTCTTCTAACCTCCACACACCCCCCTTCAATAGATCATGTGTACACACATAGATAATAATAAATACATGTTAAAAAGAGATGGTAAAGCTCTATGTTAAAAGATAAGTGATATTGGAGGGGCAGGGTAGGTTTGAGAATTTTTGCATATTGTCATATACATAGAATTGAATTATGAAATCTGGGAACTGGAAGAAGTGACAGCAAGAATATGGACAGAGGACCCAGCGGATTATGCACTGTATTCTGTTCCTAATTGGAAGGGCTGGAGAGGGTGTTAGATGTGCTTACCATTGCCAAGGACCTGTGGTTGAACTTGGCTGCTTGCCATTCCCCAGATGAGACTGGAGTATTTGAGCACCTCTAAATATTGAATCCACACTAGTGACTAGGCAGCACACAGGGATTCCAGGTGTTAAGAAACCCTCTGGAATGCAGGCAAGACCTGCCAGAGTCCCAAGTAGACCTCCTTATCAGAGATGAAACAATAGGAACTTTTAAGTTCTTAAGTGGTTAGAAGGACAACTAAAACCTGGGAACTGTTCTGTGCAATTCCAATGTCTTGAGTGCTTTCCCTGCTGAGTGGTAAAAGCTCTGCTATGTGGAGACTACTAAGTTTGGCACCTTAGAAGCATCATTTGGTATTTTGAAATTTGGTACTAGGACATTTTAAAGTGCTACTCTCTAAGTATTTGGTAAGGTGCATTTTTACCTTATGGTTTTATTTTTTGGAGGACTTTATGACATCCTGAATGGGCTTGTCTTTGATAAGTTTTTTGTAGCATTTGAAGAGCTATCTTTTACAGTAAAGTGATTAGTGTTTGTAGTTGTTTTGCTAATATATATGTCTCCCAGGCTAGCCTTCTATTGAACTGCTCATTTTACATCAGTATTGGAAGTCACAGGCGTGTACCACCATGCCCAGGTAATGTTCTTTCTCCTTCCATATACAGTTTACTGAAAGTTATTTATTCTTTGATAATAGAGAATGAGGGCCTGTTTAGATGTGATGTGTATTTTCTTATCATTGACATGTTCCTTATTGGTCAGTTGCTAGTATTGGCTAAATATAGTGTTAGATTTTAAGGTGTGGTTTAGATTCAGGCGTCAGCCTCAGATACTGTTTTGCTTTTGAATAATCACTGTAAAATTATAATTATGTTATTGAACCAACAAGGTTTTGGAATTATGCTAAGCCTGGAGACAGTCTCAGTAGTTCCTATGTTGTGTCTCTGCTGTTGAATTATCATCGTACTTTCTATATATTGCTGGGTCCAAGGCCTATAGAAGCAGCTTTCAGTAGAGTTGTGTCATGTTTAGATGTTTCAGTAATCTTTATTTCTTTATGCTTTTTATTGTCATTAATGACTATTCCACATATTACAATAGTCTTTAGAAATAGAAAAAATAGAAAAAAAAAATCCTAAGTGTTTTGTGCTCTTTGTCTTCAAGGAGCTCTCAAGTCTAGTGAAGAAAGTCAAACTCATGAAGATATTTCAAAAATAAAACAGTGTGATGATGAGCATAGCTGAGGATGTCCAGGTCCACTGTGAGAGCCTGTAGTGGACACGATGCCTGCAAGTGCCTGTGACATGCTAGTTCATAGAGAGAGTCTCAGATTGAGATTCATTGCTTGTATTCTGTGATATGGAAAGCACAAATCTGAAAGGAAGCTGTCATTTAGAAGTCTGTTGGCAGCGAGGACACAGGACATAGTTAATTCCAGAGAACAGAGTTACAGAACTGTATTTAATGAGATTCAGCTTGCAAGAAGCATCTTACAGTCCTTACCTCTTACACATCTCTTTATAGAATATGTTATGGTGTGCTTTTTGTCTTCCTGTTGGGAACTCTGGCTAATGGGGGAAATAAGACGGCTGGGTCGTTGAGGATAGATATGTATGAGATCTGTTGAAGGAACTGGAATTATTTAGCATGAATAAGAGAAATTTGAGAGTGATTGCCTTTTAAATTATTTGATAATTTCATACTTAGAGAAATGTTGCAAGACTAAGAATATACAAAGAATGTGTGACTATTCATTACCTGTTAATATTTTGTTTGCTCTCACATGTCATTATTCATATGTTTGTAGATGTAGATATCTGCTTAAACATCGTGACCCTGTATCTCCTTAATATTTTAATATGTATTTTCTAAGAATAGATTTTTAAATGCCATTGTTATGTGCTTCACTGAATTTAGCATTGGTAGGGTGGTTTAATCTGCTATTTGTATTTTAATTTTATTTCAGTTGACCCAGTCTCCTTTACAGCATTTATTCTGCTAGTGGGGAAAGAAAAAGAAAAGGTTTTACTGCTTCTTAAAGAGCAAAAAGTGAATCATGAGGGAGATTCATTGGTCTAATGAATTAATGGTCTAAAGACAACCATAGATAGAGACAGAGGTGGATTCCCTTTCTTTTCTTTGTCTTTTCTCCACCTTTTCATCTCAGAAAAGGACAGTGCTGTTCAATTAATTGTTCAAGCCTTATACCTGAGAGTCATTTTTGTTGTTGGTTTGTTTTTGTTTGAGACAGGGTCTCCTTATAGCCCCAGCTAGCTTAGAACTCTTTACGTAGACCAGTCTGGCCTCCATCTCATAGAAATCCACTTGCCTCTTCCTCCTGAGCTTTGGGATCAAAGGCACATTCTGCTATGCCTGTCGTGAGAGTTGTCTGTGACACCTCTTTCCTGTCTCATGTGTTTATCCCATCACCACCAAGTTGTGCAGCTTCTGTCTCCCTTATACATCTTGAAACCCAACAGTTGCTTTCTGTCCCTCCACTTCAGTCTGCCTAGTCTGTGATAGTCTCTCATTGAGACTTCGTTTCCTGACTGATATCTTTGCTTCCAAGCTTTCTTGTGTCTAGCTCATTCTTCACAGAACAGGCATGGTGCACTCTTAGGAAGATAAATCAGATCCTGCCACTCTCTTGCTTATACACAAATTCAAAAGCTTTCTGTTGTGTCAGAGCATTGTGTAGTGCATCACCTCTTCCTTTTATGCGCAGCTTAGACACTTCCCCTCTGAGAGCTTTCTTTCATGCTCTATTATTTCACTTGTAACATGTTCATGTTTTCCTCACACTTACGATTCATGATTAGTTTTTTCTTCTGGCCCCTACACTAGGAGTAAGTGCAAAAAAGCACTGGGACTCTGTCTGATTCTTCACCTTTGTATACTTAACACATTGCTAGGGCTATAGTGGGTGATCAGTATATTTTTGTATACACAAGCCAAGGAAGCCTAACAGGCTATCTGTCCTTTCTCTCAGTTATTCAGTGTAAGGCTTTGCACAGTTTTGGCATGAAATTATCTTGCTTAGTTTTGAATGCTTTCAGAAGTGGAAACTTAATTTTATGTTGTTTACCTTGTCAGGTAATTCTGATAGTTTAAAGTTCCATTACTTTTGGCTAAACATTGTATTTCTGATATTTTCATCTGTGACAGTAGTTCTGCACCGTTTGGTGCCTATATGTTGCACTTTGAACTATTTGAGAGCGATGTCATGTATGCTCTTGCTTTCGCTAGATGAAAACATTTGCAACTTATCTTTTCACCATGTGCTGTGACTCTTCAGTCTACCTCCTCTGTATGTGTATGTCTTTTTGTCAGGGTAACTCTCAAAGTGGTACATTAAAGAGACTATTGATAAAGTAATGATGTTTAAAAGGAAAACATTTAGTTCTATTTAGGTGTTACAGCTGATGGTATAGAGGACATTCAGAAGCACACAGAAACAGTGAGGATAGTTGTGTCAAGGTGATGGAATTATAGGAATGCAGTTCTGAACAATTTTATGGCTAGTTTAGTAAGGAAGGAGAGAACAGTGCTTAGAACTGTTTACTCTGCTGGGAATGTAGCAGAGTGTAGTGTGTTTACTAGATTTGCTGCTCTGAATTTAGTCCCCCCAAACTGTAAAAAGAATAATGTCCTTTCATCTAGAACTGTGAGTTCAGTTGTCTGCATTTATGCTTCTGACTTAGAGGCTGTTTCTTTTAGTACAGTAAAGATTTCCTGTTTGTAGAGCCTTACTGCACTGTGCGGACCCCGTTTGGCTAGTGGCTACTGTATTGACAGGGCAGATATATGGACTGGGCAGAACAGGTTTAGAGCACTCACATTTTCTCATGATATTCTGTGGATAATGCTGGAAGACTGTGTGCGATGGCATTGAAATTGAAGGCAGGCAAAGTGGTGTTTTGCCTGGGTTTAACGTTTTTAGGCTAAAGGAGCCAAATCCTGAAGGTAGGGTGAGGAAGTGGAGGAATAACACGGCTGAGGACATACCGTACTTTGTGCCATTAGCTGGCGGTGTCACCTCAGCTAAGCTGGGTTTTGGAAAAGTTTGTTGGTCAGGTCTTAATATTTTAAGGAATATTTAGGTTATAAAGGTTTCTTAGACATTACATAAAAACTTTCCCATATTTATTTAGCTCTTATAGCGTTGGGTATGTTTAAAGGGGGGCTTCTGGTGGAATAGAAATTAGTCTTCATCTGTGGGCCATAAGCCAACACTGGAGAATGGTGTCTGAAGTAGAGCAGACCTGCCTGCCATGCCTGTCTGACTTCCCAGATGCCTTCTGAAGTCCTCAGTCTGGTGCTGGTTTCTGCATTTCAGAGGGTAGTGTGCGCTCCTTAGACTGTCTTTAGCCCAGCTACTCTGCATGGAGCGCATTGCATGGTGCATATATATATCTAGACATGGAACTGAAACTTACTGAAGTATTTGCCTTTTCAGCAGTAATACCTTTTGATATTTTCTGTTCTATTATTGTTACAGACACTTCTCTAGATAAGCAAAATTAATTTTAAGAAAACAGTTGAAGGTTAGAAAAGCTGTTGAAGTTGTAACCATCTTAGGGTCTATGCTGACTTTCCTTATGTGAGGCACTTATTAAAAGGACTGCTGTACTGAAATATTTTAGACTGAGTAACTTTATTGTTCACAATCCTAGGGACTGGAAAGGCCAAGACCAATTTACTCATGGATCTCCCATCCAGCGAGCACTCATTTTCAAGAGGAACAGCCCTGATTCAGACCATGACAGTACTATTTAAGGTTTTAAAATAAATATTTCAGGCAAGAGTTTTATTTTTTCCTTTTAGGTCCACTGATTATGACCTGCATAGTTTGTTTAGTCTGATATATAAGATCATTGTGCCACACACAAATGCAGTCTGTATAATACTGTTCATCGTTTTACAGTCTACTTGTTCTCTGCTCTCTGACTTGCTCGTTTACAGAATTTGTAAATACAGTCTCTCCATTCTTCCCTCTCTGGCCCCCGTTTTTTGGGGTAGGGTCCCATGTAGCCTCAGATAGCACTGAAGTGTCTGTGTAGCTGAGGCAGATCCTTAAATGATTGACCTGCCTCCATCTCTTTCGTGTTGGGATTATAAACTGTGTCAAGCTCTAAATTTCTTTTTAATGACCCACACTAACTGGCTTTTAGTTAATTATTTCTCCCTTTAAGTAAAATCTTAAGATTTCCTCCTCAGCCTATTAGTATAGCAATTAGCTGTACTTCCACATATAAGTTGTGCTCTGACACTGTGTTTCTATTTGGAACATTGTTTTTATTCTTTACTATTGATTTCTTAGCTACCCCTCATTTCTTGAGGTGATGAAGTATTTTGTTTTCTTAAAGTTTACTATACTTTAATTCTTTTTCTGTTTGTGATAGTTGACAAAATTGTTTACAATTTGTGTGTGTGTGTGTGTGTGTGTACCCACAGTAGTCAGAGGAGATCGTCCGATTCCCATGGAGCTAGAGGCGGTTGTAAGCTGCCAGACCTTGTGCTGGGAACCAAACTTGGTCTTCTTGGAAGAGCAGGAAGGACTCTTAAACACTGAAGCATCTCTCCAACCCTGATTTGCCTTCTCTGTTTCATGTTTTGTGCTTAGGTGTGTTTGCATGAAGACAGTTATTTTAAGATGCAGTGTCTGTCAGTGTTACAATTCCATATTCAGAAGTGCTTTTTGTTTCCTTCCAGTTGCAGCTTGAACATAGCTGCAAGTTGTATTTTCTAATTTTCGTCTCTTCACATACTTTTTATACTCCATTTTTGCATGCTTATGGTCAGTGACTAAGTATTTTGTCTTACTAAAGTTACATGTAGTTTCTTCTTTAGGCTTAGGCCCCTTTACTGGCTCCTTCTACTTCCCCATACGCTTCTAAAAGCTTCGGGAATTTGATATTCTTTGGGTTTTTCATTGAAACAAGCTTTGCATTTGCTTTGGAGAATTAATTTTTTTCTCTGTTCTGTACAACTTTTATGCTTACCAAAAGGGATTTTTCAACCAGATGTGGGATAGCATGTCTTTAATCCTTGCACTCAGGAGGCAGAGGCAGTTGGAGCTCTTAAGATCGAGATCAGCTTGGTCTATATAGCAAGTTCTGGGCCAGCTGGGGCTTCAGGGAGACCCTGAGTTTGAATGAATGAATGAATGAATAAATAAATAAATAAATAAATAGGTTTTCCCATTTGTGTCTCCTGAATTTGATTGGCTGTGATTGTGAGATGGCCAACCTGACAACGTGAGTTTTGTGCTTGGGATCTACATGATAAGAGGAGAGAACTGACTATAATTTATATTCTGACCTCCACATGCACTCCCACCCCACGTGAAGAAACAAATATCATAAAATGATTAAAATTTTTGGTTGTAAAACTAAACTATTACATGTCCTTGTCTTGCAGTTGGCCACCCCAGTGTCTCTTCCTGTTGAGCGGTAGTGAAGCACTGGGAAAGGACTGCTGTTGTCCGTCTACCCATTTATTTTCATTTTCTGACAAAACCTGCTTGTCCTAAAGCAATGAACTGATGCCACGATCTGCAGTTTAAAAACAGGTATATTGAATGCTGACTTAGGTAAATGAATTGGACAGGGACCATATGGGTTAATGGTTAAGTTTGAATTCTGGTCCCCACTGCTTGTTAGGTATATCCTCTGTTCAAATTACTTAACCCCTCTGTATTTAGTTTCTTCACTTAAAAAGTAGTCATGAGGATTGTGTCAGCTAACACATGTGAAATTCGTAGAATGTGGCTAACACTTGAGCTGTGAGAGTGTAGCCGCTGCTGTCCTCGCTGCAGGCCGTGCCACTCACTCAGAGGGCCTGACTTTGTTCTTTCGCCCCTTCTCTGTGTGACACATAACTTAGCTTCTCTAAACCTCAGATTCATCACCTGTGAAAAGGAATCTTGTGTTTGTTATGAGATTTAAATGTGATAATTCTTACAAATTGTTTATGTAGCATCACTGAATACTGTATTTGATAAAAATTAGTTGTTAATCATTAAGGCCTTTCCTGTCATGTTCTCTTGTCCCAGTAGGCACACTTAGGTCCTTCCACTCTCATGGTTGCAGATGATCATAGTTACTGCACAGCTTTTTTTCTGTAGATCTTCCTGTCAGCTGAGGTGACTGAGCCAGGTTCTGGGCATCATTCATTTGGATGCACTAATGTCTGTTATAGGTTAAGTTCAGTGTTGGAAACCGAAGATTTTTAAGAAATGAGTCTTTTCATCAGTTAAGATATTGAGTATATATTAGTTTTTCACATTGTGCTTATGAAATGGGGAGAAAGAACGTCCCCTGTGGGTTCTTAGTCTCATTCATAAAAAAATTTAAAAATGGACCCAAACAGGATTTAAAGAAAAATCCTTAAGGCAGGCAAACTGGGGATCTTAGTAGCTGCCTGGAGGAAGAGAATGGAGGGAGAAGGAAAGAAGCCAAAAAGCCATTCAGGTTTAGAGCCTGCATGGAGGTCAGACACATGGTGGACTGGCAGCCACATGACTAGGAGAAGGAATCTTTAGAGAAAAAGTAAAGAAATACAAGATTCTGGGGAGCCCAAAGTGTTAGAGAAAACATATTTAGAAAAGGGATATGAAAAAGAAAAAGAAGAGAAGGAGGAAAGATTAGTTTTTCTGAATTCTTCAAGCGGGCAGATTTAGGGAGACCTACATGTTTGTGGCCAGCAGAAGCACTGGCCTTGGAGGTGGGCTTCTAGGCAGGAAAAGTTCACTGTCTCATTAACACACTTGGTATTCTGTCTATATCTTTAGCATAACTTAAGGTGAACTCACCTTCTTAGGGGTGGTCCTATGATCAGGTGATTGACCAGTAAAACTGGAAATGTGGGTCTTTCAATAGATAGATTAGAGAGTTTATAATCTATCCCACTTAATCTTCTGGGGCTGTTTGCTCTCTAATACTCACAATTTTGAAAGTGTTTGTATTGTTCATGTTCTTGTCTTTGCTGGGTAAGTTTGCTACAATATTAGTTAAGACCTAGTCCCTGTCTCCTCCAAGCTAGGCATTGTTCCTATTCTTTCTAGGTCCAGCCAGTCCTGGCTAAGGTATTTGTGAGTAGGGCCTATAATTAGTATGACTGTTATCAGACCCTAGTCCCTTGATTAGAGAGAGCCCTGAGCAGTGTGACTCTGGTTGACACCTTGACTCAGTGTAACTTAGACCCTTTACTTTATTTCCTGTCTGGCATTTTAGGTTTCATAGTAAAACTGAAAGTCTCTCTTATCCATATCTGGTGGGATCTTGTACCAAAGATTGTTCCTATTGTATTCTTTATTTTTAACCTCCTCATTGAGTTCTTTTGCTGAAAAAAGGACAACTTAAAAAATCAAAACGTAAAAGTAATAGCCTTTGAATTCCTTTCCTTCAAGGTAATATCTTTTCTTTCTTTACTTTAAGAGTAGCTGAGGCTTCTTTACTCCATTTCCATCTCTCTTTTTCATTCTTGAACCTTGCTGTAGTCAGGTTTCTGCCTCATCTTGCCTCTTGAAACTGCTCTGGCAAAAGTGATAATGCTCGCAAACTATCAAGTACAGTTCTTTTAGGTTTTTACAGTTTGACATTACTTTCTGTTATCTTCAAATTCTCTTGCAAACTATTCTTTTAGATTATACATTCTTAGCCTTCTCTGTCTGTGCCCTGCCCTCATTCATTAAATGTTGACAATTTATCTTAGGACATTGCCTTAGACTTCTTCTCTTTGTTCTGCATGTTTTTCAAGGGGGCTGTACTTGTTTCTCAGGGAACATGTGATCATCATCTGTACTGACAATTCTCAAATCATCATCTTCCATTCTGGCTTACCTTTGCATTTTGGCCTTCTTTACATGACCAGTAAGCACTCCCACCTGCACACTTTGTAGGCAGAGTCAGCTTCTCAGTTTGACCTTGACCTCTTTCCTCAGACATAATGTTTACCCTTGATGAAAGGTACCGCCCTTTGTCCAAGAATCCTAAGCCCTTTCCACTCATGTCTTGTATCTCATCAGTTCATCACTTACTCATTTATTTAACAAAGTATGCCTGTCACAAAGTGTACTGTGACAAAATTCCTGATGTAATATTGCTATTTCTGTTGTACTTCCATTTTTCTTTTTTTCTTTCTAGGTAGGATAGCTGTTTATTTGGTGGTGGTGGGGCGGTGTTTAAACCACTGGACTGCCTCCTGGGATGAGAGAGACAGCAACCAGCAGCAGAAAGTCAGACAGCCTTTATAGGCAGTTAGGTGGTTGGGTAACTTTCCATGTTGTAGACTGGGGCTATTTAGCTTGTGATTGATTGGTCTCCAGAACAGCAGAGGTGTTTGCCCCAGCTAAGCCTGGACCTGCCATTTTAGAATATTGGAAGCTGTGCTGCCATTTTAGGAGTCTACCAGGAACCTAGCATTCAAACCTTTTGTTGATAAGGGGTGACCCTGGTCTTTCTTTAGCTACTTCCTGCTGGACAGACGTGGACAAAGAGGGTTGTTCCCAAAAGACTGGAACATCAGTCTGAAGTGGAGGGGCAGGCAGGCAGGTGATGGTAGGAGACCTGAGGGAATTCGGGTAAGAGTATCTGGTTCACTGACTGTTGGTTCATTTTATTGTTTATGTCCTGAAAAAATTGAAAAGGCATGGAATAATCATCATTATGAGGAGGATGCATATGAGTGGGCTGAGGAGGGGAAGAAGTAAAGGCAGGATTCTAGGCAGGGAACCAGGAGAAGCCAGAACAGGGTGAATTGTAAATGTTCAAGTTAGAGTTTTCCTGACATGAGGGCTTCTAAAACATCCATCTATGGGGTTTCTCCTGATCTTTTTTTGACTGCCATGGCTAGACTCAGGATTTGCTTTTCAGGCACTTTGATAGTTGGTCCATCTCTCTTTTAGATGGATTTTGTTCTTTGACAATTCATACAAGTATATGATGTATTCTGATAGTTTTCCTGCTACCCTCTCTTATCTCCCTCCTGTCTGTATCAACTCCCCTTTCTCCTTATCAGTTCCTTTCTCAGATTTATGACTTTGGTTCTGTTTTGTAGCTCATTTGGTTTAAGTTGGGCCATCTGTGTAAGTACTGGATTGGAACTATCCATTGGAACCTGGTGGGGGTTGCTGGTGGTTAACCTTTTTTTTTAAAACTTTTAAATTTATTTTTATTTTATGTGTATGAGTCTATTGCCTGAATGTGTGTAAGTGCACTAGTGTCATGCAGTGCCCTCAGAGGTCAGAAGAGCGTGGTCAGATCCCCTGGAGCTGGAGTTACTGATAGTTGTTAGCCCAGGATTCAAACCTGGGTCTTCTGCAAGAACAGCTACTGCTCTTAACTGCTGAGCCATCTCTCTAGCCCTAACCTTTCTTCTTTTAGTGTATATTCCATACTGAAATCATGGAGATTTTTCAAAGTCTAGGTCAGATTAATTTTGTGTTTATGTGGCATATGTGTATATGTATATGTTTGTGGGTGTGCTGGTATCAGTATGCAAGTGTGTGTGTGTGTGTGTGTGTGTGTGTGTGTGTACATGTGCATATGGGGGTCAGTTTCTCCCCCTGCCTACATGCTGGGGTTATGGGTGCTGTACCTGGCTTTTTATGTGGGTGCTGGGGATCCAAACTCAGGTCCTCGAACTGCAAGGCCCAAAGTTTACCCACTGAACCATCGCCCTAACTCCTCAAATTGTTTTTTTCCTAGTTTTATGTGCTGTGGTTTCTTGTTTGCTTTTTGGTTCCACACTTTTGTTGATGCTTTGGACTTTACTGTAGTGCCTTATACTCAGTGTCATTGTCGTCATTTGCTGTTTCTCATAAAAGCTCAGCTCAAGCATGCCTCCTTTGTGAATACATTTCCCTTTTCCAGTGAAGCGCTTTCTCGTGTCCCCGTGTGGTTCTCAATTGCCCTGGTCTTATCTGCATACTTATTCTTTCTCTTTGCTTTGGGATATGTATTTTTTTAATTAATTAATTTTTACTTTATGTGTATGAGTATATTGCCTGCATGTGTGTACATGCACCTGTGTTGTGAAAGCCTCTGGAGGTCAGAAGAGGGTGTCGAATCCTCTGGTACTGGAGTTACAGATGATTGTTAGCTACCATGTGGGTGCTGGGATTTGAATCTGGGTCTTCTGCAAGAGCAGCTGGTGCTCTTGATTGCTAAGCCATCTCTTTAGCCTGGAATATATGATTTGATCTGCAAGTTCTAGTGCAGAGCTTGATTTGAATAGAAATGTAGTGATCTAGTGAATGTATTTTTAAGTCATACTTACAACAAGAAGAGCTTTCTTTTCTTTATTAGATCTTAAGTTTCTTACAGTGGGTGTTGTGTGCTATGCTGTTTACTTTTCAGGGACTTGTCTTATAGTTTTGTTTAACTAAAAAAAAAAAGCATCATATTAATCTGAGGTAGAGGTATGCAGTGGATTAAGTGGGGCCTTCCTTCAATGGAAGAAGTTGAATTGGGTTAGTCTGGAATACAGTGAGATTACTGTTAACATTTAATGGGCATCATATCTTAGGTCATAATTTATAGTTATGACTATTATGCTTCATTTCAATTGCTTTGATATTTGGTAAATAAAGAAGTTTCTCAGTGACTGTGCTTTTGGGATTGATCGTTGTTTACATGCTAGTTTGAAGGTTTTACAGTTTAAAAATACTATAGTCTGGGAGTCCTAGTTGTTCTTAAGGGTTGTGTACTTGTCTAAAACACTTTATAATTGTGGTGCACATGAAATTGGCATTTAAAGAGCACAGTCACACCAAGACTTATATCGTTGCCCTGATCCATTTCTCACAATTTAGTATTTCTAGAAATGTTTTATGCCCAAAACTTTGTTTATTCTTAGAAAAGTAAAAAAAATTAGGTGGGTATGGGTTTGAGTAGAAACTGAGATTATAGAGTATCAAGTAAGAAGGCAGCCGTCATGGAGGAGACCGATTTCTTTATTAGGTTCATAATCAATATGGTGTCTGTGGAGGTGGGAAAAGAATTTCATAAATTTGTACTTGTTGTACTTGGGTAAACAGGAACTTATAAATAGGTGCTTATAAGCCAGTTCTGTAGGACCTCAAAGGTCAATGGAAATGTCCTGCCAATTGTTTGTTGGGTTGGGGTTTGTGTGTGTGTGTGTGTGTCTGTGTTGTGGCTATAGATTGAGTTAAAAACTATAAAAGCTACTAAAATTCTCAGCAAGACAGTGTTAAAACATATTCTTGCTTTCATCCTACATTAATAAAACACCAGTATGTGTCAGGCCATACCCCAGGGCTTGAGTGAAGGAATAGATGAATGAAAGTCCTAGCATGGTAGGAAAGAACTTGGCATCCAGCGGTCTTAGCAGCATTTCTTGGTGAGTTAATATGAAATAAGGAGCCTACAACCTAGCCTGGTGAACTTGGGCTGTGCAGAGGTGTGTTAATAGTGTGAGAAATGTGAGAAAGGTGAAGAATTGTGTGTTGTGAGCACCGACAGAAAGCTTTATAAGCTTATGTTAGTGAGAAATTTTATGTGCAGACACATTGGTGGGCCCCAGCTCTCCTCAACAAATCATACACAAGCCTAAATAGTAATGGAATACTCTTGGGCTTATGACCTTATGATATAGTCACAGAAGCTGTGAAAATACTCTGACCTTTCTCTCTTCCCTCAACTGGGTTTAGTTTTCAGTGTATGTCCTCACACCTTCTTACTGTTCTTATCCTTGTATGTATGCTTCAGTGTCTGGTCTTTGCTGGACCATTAACTCTGTGAGTATGAGATTTGTGTGTAAACCTTGTACAGTAGTGACATATAATGGGTGCCTAGTAAATAGTAAACAAATATATGGGGATAAGAGTACCATTACTGTGTTTTGGAAAGCATATAGTTGGAAAAGAGAATGTTGTTTAATGCATATTTCTAGGTATGGATTCTTTTAATTCTACCTGTGTTTGTTTTAGTACCAGTAGACAGTAGAATTTAACCCTGTAGAATTCACAGAGAATCCACTTGCTTCCTTAGTTTCCTGTTTCTTCTGCTCCCAGTGATTTGGAGGACACGAATAACTACAGGATAGAATATCTTCTTGATTCTTTTATTATTCTTATCTTTTTTTTTCTTTTTTATCTTTTTGAGACAGGGTCTCCCTGTAGCCCCAGCTGGCCTGAAACTTGCTGTGTAGACCAGGCTGGACTTGATTTCATAGAGATCCATTCACTTCTGGATCTGGATCTTCTGAGTGCTGGGATTGAAGACCTGGGCCACCGTGCGTGGTGCTGACATTTTCTTTATAAAAGAAGTTTTATTTATTTATTTTATATGTATGAATGTTTTACTTGCGTGTATGTAAATACACCTGTGTCATGCAGCACCCATGGAGGGCCAGAGGCGAGTGTTTGACTCCCTGGAACTGGAGTCACAGATGGTTGTTAACTGCTGTATAGTACTGTGAACCAAATCTGGGTCCTTTGAAGAGCAGCCAGTGCTCTTAACCACTGAGCCATCTTTCCATATGAAATTTTCAGTTAGCATAAGATTAAAAATCATGTGTTGTCAAAATTGCCCTTGAAAATTCAGAAGGTGACCCAAATTTAACCTGGTCACCTTTTCTTGACGCATTAATTTGAACATTAATTCAGGTAGTTGGCTTATATAAATATAGACTTATGTTCAGACATGATCTCCACATTGATATTTGCTCAATGCTGTGATGGGCATGCACAGAAACTATTGGAGGAAATCTAAATCTTTGCTCATGTTGAGAGTATTGTTGTAAGTTCTGAGGTTAACCACTGTGTTCTTGTAAACAGTATCTCAATCTTTGGATGGTGGGTCTTGTTGAGGAATTTTTGTTTTGGTTGCTTATTTTGTTCACATGTACGAAGCTTACCTTTGAATGAGAGCAGCCTCGTTCAAGGCTTTGGGAACATCTAATTCTTAATATATTTACTTAATTAGGAAAAAAACCCCAAACCGTTTATTTCCAGAGGCTTCGTTCATTAATTCAAGCATTACTGGACTGATGCTTTATACAGTGGTAGAATTGGGAGGGGACCTGATTTATCAGCTTCTAGGGTACCTGACCTCTGAAACATCTAGGTTAAGATGAGTTCTTTTTTCTTAAAATTCTCCAGAAATGGAGGGCTGTGATTCAGCTGTTCCTTTAGCTAGAGATATCAGTGAATTAACTGAGTCATTGCACAGACTCTGTAATGTGATGATTTTGAGATGCCTTCTGAATCATCAGAGAAAGAGTACATTAGGAACCGTAGGGGTCTAGTTCCTGGTATGTATTGAACTAATATAATGATCACAAATATTTCTCAATGTTTGATTATCACCACTATTTGTTCTTTCATCTTGCTATGTTGGTTTACTGTTGTACTTTTGTTGTTCAATAATAGTTGAGATTAATATTAAAATATAAGGCTTATTGGACTGGAGAGATGGCTCAGAACCTAAGAGCACTAGCTGCTCTTGCAGGGGACCTGGGTTTAGTTCCTAGTACCCACATGGTGGCTAACAGCAGTCTGTAACTTCTGTTCCAGGAAATTCCATACCACTTTCTGACCAACGAGTGCACTGCATGACACACGGTGCACTTATATACCTATAGGCAGAATACTCCTACGCGAAATAAAAATAAATGAATAAAAAAATAAGCCTTGTGGTTTAATATGTTGACCTAAGTGCTATTATTTTGAGGCTTAAATATGGAAAGAAAGCTGGTGGTGTTAGTCTTTGTAGCACTCTTGACATTAGACTGAAGATAAGTACATCACATAGTGACTTAGCTGGATATACTGGATTGTGACCTGTCTACTTTGATGCGAACATTTTTCTGTATTTACAAAATAAGTCATTAAATGTCCCACTTTTGTAAGCCACAAAATAATCTGATAGCTATCACTTCTGTATTTGTTTTTGAGCCTCTCTCATTCTTAAATCAGGATGGCTCTTCACTTTGGTAGGGGTCAAGAGTGCCCACTGCTGCTTGTTAGACAATGTTTATGAAAAATACCTCTTGACACATGGTAAAACATCAGGGCCTGTTCTAGTTTACCTTTAATTGCTGGGACAAAACACTCTGACCATTACCAACTTGAGGAGGAAAAGATTTATTTGGCTTATGTCTCCTGATCACAGCTCAGGGAGCTGTGGAGCTGAGGGAGCCCAAGGTAGGAACTCAGGGCAGGAACCTATAGGTAGGGACTGGAGCACAGACCGTGGAGGATGTTATTTACTGGCTCGCTCCCCTGGTCAATATTCAGCCCACTTTCTTATACAATACAGAACAGTCTGCCCAGGGGTGGCACCACCCACAGTGATATTACTCAACAATCAAGAAAGTGCCTCACAGACATGGTCATAGGCCAGTCCAACAGAGGCAGTTCCCCAGTTGAGGCTCTCTCTACCTAGGTGTGTCAAGTTGCAGTTAAAACTATCTAGCACAGAGCCAGATTGGCTTTAAAGATTAGTCAGTTAGTTTGGAAATAGTGTAGCCCCAAATAAAAGCTTTAACTTGTAACTGTTAGGAACTGAGATTTATTGTGGGCTAAAACACTTGCCCCAGGTCATATTACGAGGAAGTGGCAGGGTAGTGTGGGATGTGCTGTGTGTAGTATATATTTTTTAAGTGAAAATTATATATGGACTTAAAAAAAACCATTAATGCCAAGTGTATGTATCACTCAGTTTTGAAGTTATTTAGTTTATTGCTTGTACTCCCATGTTTTGAGGGGAGGGAATTTGATTTTAGTGGAACATTCCAGAGAGATCCCACCTTGTAATTTTGCAGTTAAATATTTTGAGGTATGTAGCTCTGATACAAAAAATGACTTCCATTGCAAAAGCAGCACAGTGGTGCTCTCAACCTTCCTCCCCCAGTTACTTAGTGACTAGGCACTAGATCTAGGTTGAATTTGCTTTTGTTCTCTCAAAAATTATGTCATTGGGAATTTGTTTAAATCGGAATCTATATGAGATCCATGCATTGCATTTGGTTGATGTGTTTTCTTGTTTATAACATTCCCTCTCTATTTGTTGAAGAAAGAAACTGAGTCCTTTTCCTTGTAGAATTTTCCCATATTTTGGGTTTAACTGACTGTGTCCTTGGTGTGTTTTCTGCTCCTTGCTGCTCCTTTAAAGCAGCAGGTGTGGCAGGCCCGAAGGCACAGTAGCTTCAGTTGGTTTGCTGAGGCAAGGGCGCTTCATAGGTGACTCTGAGTATTTCTCACCTCATAGCAGGAAGCCAAGATTGATTTTGATTAGGTGGTGTCTTTAGTAGTTACTGATGGCTGCTACTTAAACCGGTTGTTTCATTAGAGTTTGTGAAGTGATGATTTTCATATTTCGTAAATATGTTTTTTTCTTCCCTTATCAGTTGTGATTATATAAAGAAAGTTTTCTGTCATCAACTTTTTATCTTAAATGCAACAGAAAGATTAGAAACAGTTTTTTAAATTAAAGGATAACCTATATATAATAAGTGTATAAATCTTTGCCTACCTCTTCTTAGACCATCTAAATCAAGTTAAAGACTCTTGCCAACATCTTAGTATCCTTTCAGTTATCCCCTTCCACACACAAACCTTCTGATCCAGGGGCTCAGCTATCAGCAGACACAGCATCACCTAAGCTTACATTTTACCCCCCGCCGCCCTTTTTTTCTTTTGCTATAGAGTGTCATATATCCCAAACTGGCCTCCAACTCACTACTTCCAGGGTACAGGGATTACAAGGCCTGTACCACCACCACACTGATGCTGGAGATTACACCTAGGGCTTTGTATATGCTAGGCAAGCACTCTAACAGCCGAACTACATCCCAGTCTTAAAAACACATTTGCTTGGGGTTGGAGAGGTGACTCAGTGTATAAGAGCACTGACTGCTCTTGCAGAAGATCCAGGCTCGAATCCCAGTAGCCACATGGCTAACAACAATCTGTAACTCCAGTTCCAGGGAATCAGAGCCCTCTTATGTCTCCCATGGGCATTGTACGACATGGATGCACTTACATACATGCAAGTATAGTGCTCACACACATAAAATAAAAATAAATGAAACAAAAAAATTTTGTTAAGGCCAGAACTTAGGCTTTGACTCACAAAGGATCAAACCTAGTACTCTTCTTGTTTTAACGAAGCCCTCCAGCTGATTCTTGGACGGTGTTGGTACACTCCTCCATTCTAATCTCTATTATAATCAACTCTACCCTCACATAAGAGAATCAGCTGAACAGTTTTCATATTCTGTTCTGTTTCCAGCAGATGAAATAGTGTTTTTCCTGTGTCCTGGAGGTATGCTGGTTTGCTTTTTCTTTTAGCAATTTATGACTTTTGCTTCCCAAGGAAGAATGATACAGGAAAGCAAGAAGCTGGTGTTTGTCCTTAGGCAATCTCTGCTCACCTTGTGGATGCTATGGCATCTATGCAGTTCTCTCATGTCTTTTTCCAGGGCAGTTTGTTAAAGATCCTGGAGAGCTTGCTATTCCAAACTTACAGGTTTGACTTGGAAGCACATTGAAAGTCAACTTATTGCTCCCCCTTGTGGTCATCTCTTTCTTGGGCTCTAAAAAAGTCAGTTACCTCATCTTTTCTTGGAGGGCCTTGTCCCTCTTAGCAATTTACTTTATGTGCTTTACTGTGGTAGACTGACAAAACTCTGTTTTTTAGTATTATCTGGCTCTTCTAGGTTTTAGGTAGGAGTTGACATTCATTTACATACCCTAAGCAGTGGCAGATACATGACATGGAGCTTTACTGTATCTGTTCTTAAGTTCTGAGTTCTTTTGTTTAAAGGATCTTGTTATTTTCATATCTGTTATATATAACAGTGTCCTTTTGCCGTGTTGTACTTTGTCAAAGCTACTTGTCCTCATTTGCTTTGCCAACTGTGCTAAAACTGACCAAAAGCAATTTGGGGAAGGAAAAGGTTTACTTGGCTTATGGGTTACAGTCCATCATTGAAGGGAAGACAAACTGGAGCTTGAAGCAGAAGCCATGGATGAACGCTGCTCACTGGTTTGCTTCCCCGCACTTCCTCAGCTGCTTTGCTTATCTAGCCCAGGCCCACCGCCCAGGGAATGCACCACTCACAGTTGGCTGGTCCTTCCAGTGTCAATTAGGAATCCGGGAAAGGGCCCAGAGACAGGCGAAGACACCATCTAATGTAAGAAGTTCCTCAATTGGGGTTCCTCTTTCCAGATGACTTTAGTTTGTGTTAGGTTGACAAAAACTAATTAGCACACCATTAAAATTTTATCTTTTCTGTATGTGTACATTTGTATTTGGGGGGTTCCTTAGAGGAACAGAACTAATAGAATATGTGTGTGTGTGTGTGTGTGTGTGTGTATGTGTGTATGTGTGTGTGTAAAATAAAAAGATTTATTAAGTTGACTTCCATAGGTAATAGTCCAGTAGTAGCTGTTTTTATGCTGGAGAGGCTGAGAAGTCTGTAACTGCTTGGTTCACAAAGCTGGGCGCCTTAGCCTTCCCAGTGCAGAAGGCTTTGGAAGTTTTTTGGAGATTCTCTGCTCTTTCATCTAGGTTGGAAGGCTGAAGAAGCCAGAGTGTGATGTCAGGGAGAGCAGAGCAGCAGTGATTGACACTGGCTTAGGAAGTCATGAAAGACAGGCGGGCAACACTGCCTTCCCCTTAGACCTCTTTATATCTGGCCACCCACTGGGAAGGTGCCACCTACTTTGATTAGCCCCTAAGCGAATCCTCTCTGGAAGCAATCTCATAACTTTGCCAAGAAGTATATCTCCTAGGTAATTCCAAATTCCATCAAATTGACAGTCAAGTTTAACTATCACCTTATCCTTACAAAATGTTTCACATTTAAGAATTATTACCTGTCACTTATAGAACAAACTTGGTTATGTATATTGGTAAGTCAGATCCACTCTGCATGTGCCATTAGTGAATTTACATCCTAGTAATCACTCTTCTGTCTTAGTTACTCATGTTACTATTCTCTTCTGCACTTGACTTTTTATGGCCCTGGCCTTATTGCTCATTTAATTTAATTTAGAGAACTTTGTATAGTATGCTTTTACCAGAGTATTAAACTGTTGAATGTTGTGATTTGAAAAGCCCTTGGTGCTTTAAAAAGTCTGTGTTTAATTGTTCTGCCTGCATACCATTTTACCCAGGTAAGGACTTAGGCAATGACTAGGCTGGTTATCATTCAAGCAGTTCTGCACTAGCTTCTTTGCTTAGCCTTCAGCATAGGCATGGCATTTGCAAGCCCCCTAGTTAGAGAGTGTGTGCTCTTGAACTAAATGGTAACATTTGGAGGGAAGAATTTTTATGATTGATCAGGGGAGCCTTTAGCTCCGCTTTTTGTGCTGGTATTTTTTTTTTTTTTTTTTACTGTCCTTTAAATAAAAAATTCAGGCAATGATGTACTTTGAATATACATAGAATATGATTATTTAATGTTCTCATACCACAAATTCTGTGCAAGCCTAACTTTCACAAGTTGCTTTGGTCCTATTAGACTGAAAAATAAGTTGTAATAGGATAGAAAAGGTCAAGTTGCTTTAATAATGGGGCTTTGTATTGAACTTGGTGTGCCCTTTTTAAAACCAGGAAGAATGTGTAAAAGAATTGTGGCTCTTTTAAATCTACTTCGTCTGGAGGTGTCCTTTTTTACTAAATTGCCATAATCAAGCCTTTGAATCAGCTTATGCCACATGTGACAGCCAGAAACTGGGCAAAGGGTGTGTGTTTGTGTGTGTGTGTGGGGGGGGGGGGTAACTGAATAACACAAATTTAAGAAACAAATAATTTTAAATTATGGTGTAGCTCTCAATGTGAAAGCAAGTTTTAGAAGTAACTACTTAAGCCTATATAGTCATTAGCATTGTTGTTCAGCTAATTGCTCTTAGACTCAGTAGAAAATTTATGCCTATTTAAATCCCAAAATGCAGGCAATTCATAACCTTCTGAAAAGCTATTTGAAAACTAAATAAAGAAGATGAGTGGGCGGCTTCTGTGAGGACAAGGTAATGGATATGAAAGGAGCTTGAAAATGCGAGGGTTCTGCTGTTGCTCTGCAGAATCTGACACTCCTCTGCACAGTCGTCATGCTTCTCTAACTGCAGTGTCCCCTTTACTCTTGTCCCTCACTGTCATATGCCTCCTGGAATCCTTTATTCCATGTGATAAAGGCAGTCCACACTGCTCTGGAGTCAGATGGGAACCCAAATCCTCTGTGACAGTTTGTGGACAATGTTGTAGTTTTTGCATCTTGGTTTAGCCTTGGGAGATGGGATGAAGTTGAGGAGATAAATTCATGGTTCTTGGGTATATACTATTGCTTCCCCCTTCTTATTCAGCTGTAGATTCCTCTTACAGGCAAGAAACTTTGATTTCTTAGTTTTTAAAAAAGGAGCTATAAGTAGTTCTGAAATTTTTTTCAAATGTGATATGTCAATATGTAGATTAAAAAATTTATTATAGAAAGTAACTCAGGAAGTCCCAGACATTTCTAAGCTCCATACTAGTCATTCTTAGTTCACCTCTAAAGCTCATTTTAAAGTTCCTCAAAGATTATGTCATTAGATAATGTAGCCAACATATACCTTTTAAAATACTTAGCGATTGCATTTTAAATGCCTAAATGGTTGCGTATCAGGTAAAGTACATCAGAGTCCTCGAAACTGAATGAGGGAGAAAGTTTCTTGAACATTCAGACAGAATGAAATAGCAAGGTTCACAAATACATGTAGACATAGGAAATTAATAATTGAGATATCAGAATAGTTTCATCCTAAAACCACTGTTGAAGATAATTGACACTATATTTATTGCAGTTATTTGTACATTTTGAAATCTATTGTAGGAAGCAGTACGTGAAGATTCTAGCATTTTTTCCCCTCCCAGCTGGCAGAACCTCAAATACTCTGCACTGACAAGATATCTGGCTTTTGAGCTCATCTTTAGATGTTGCTGGATGATAACATGTATATGCTTGTTTTAGACAGGAAAGTATGATAAAAGAGAAGTGCAAGAATGTGGTGTCCGCCCAGCAGTCATGGAGATGTAGTCTTTTTTGCCTGACATTAAAGGACAGTGTCTTTAATATGTATTCTTTAGTAATTACAAAATGATCCTCATATGTCTTATGATACTGTTACCAGTTTTCTTTACAACTATTGCAAAAGTGATGCAGAAGTATGTTTTGTGGGAAAGGCCACTATAAAAATGGGAAAAGGCAGTTGTCTGGTTTAGATATTTCTACTGTCCCTTTTCATACTTATGATCTTGACACCACTACAGAATCTGCATTGACCTCAGAATCCTCTTGATACATTGCTCAAGGTAGTTACTACCAAGCACAGGTCCTCACACAGTTTGTTTTTTCCATTGTGACTTATTATGTTTATTAAAAAATTTTAAGATTAAATTATTTTAAGCATATATTTTGTGTGCACATGTGTGTATATATGGGCATCCATATTCCACAGCAGACATATGAAGGTGAGAGGACAGCGTGTGGCAGTTGGGTCTCTCCTTCCACCATAAAGGTCCTGGGGATTAAATTCAGGTCCTCAGGCTTGAAGGCAGGGAGGAGCCTTTACCCACTGAGTCAATTTGCCGGTCTAAAATATTTTTATTAGCTCAGTTATCTCCCATTTCTGCTTTCAGGCAGTATATTTAGAATAGGAGTCATCCTGTACAGTATATAACCTCCCCCCCCCCCCCTTTGTGTGCACAAGTTTATGGAGGCCAGAGAACAGTCTGGGTGTCATTCCTTGTCATTCCTCAGGTGCTGTGTCTACCTTTTTTCCCCACTTTGCTCATTGGCTGGAGCTCACCAAATAGGCTAGGCTGAGTGACCAGGGCACCCCCAGAGCCTGCCTGTCTTTCCCTCCCTATGTCTGGGATTACAAGTACATCCCACTGTCTGGCTTTTCTTTTTCTTTTTTCTCCCTCTCCCCCGCTTTCCTCTCTCTACTGTTTACCCCATTCCCATCCCCCCTTTCTTCCCTTCCCTCTATTATATATTCAAATGTTAAGAGTTCTATAGGAATCATGAATAATTAGAATTTTCTGCATATAATTAATAAATATATATTCATATATCCACATAATTGTACTTATTTAGGAATGTTTAATCTGCCTTTTTTTTTCCTCCTCAGATTCTGTCAGATTTTAAGAGCAAATGCCCCTTATAGCTCATGGAAGAAAAAACACAAATCAAGACATTTTTGGGTTCCAAGTTGCCTAAGTATGGAACAAAGTCTGTGAGAAGTACACTGCAGCCAGTGTCAAATGGGACGGCTGTGACTTTATTGGGGACTTCCAAGAGTAGTAATGCCAAAAGCTACATCACAAATAATGGCTCTGATTCTTCGTTGTCCCATCCATTTAACTGGAGAAAAGCAAGTAAATACCAACTTGGTGCACAAAACTCTGCAGACCTTAACAGTATTCGGAACTCACAAGATAAATTAATTGATTCTGAAAAACATGCTCCTGCTCAAGGAACCCTTGATAAAAATGGGATAAAGGGAGGCTTGAAAAGTGCTTCTTTATTCACGTCGAAGTTAGTAAGGCCAGCCACTATGTTTGTGTCATCTACAGAGGAGATAAGTCAGAAAGCCTTTTCTGGACCATCTAATTTGGGTAAATTCACCAAAGGCACGTTATTAGGAAGGACTTCCTATTCTTCCGTCAATGCTCCAAAGTCACGTTTGAATACGTTTTATGGAAACCGATCTACTGGCAGCATGCAAAGGCCCAGAGCAAACTCCTGTGCTACCAGAAGCAGTTCTGGAGAATGCTTAGCACAGTCCCCAGACAATAGTAAATCTATTACTTGTGAAAAAATGGTAAGGTCACAAAGTTTTTCCCATTCCATTCAGAATTCCTTCCTTCCTCCTTCATCTATAACCAGATCACATTCCTTCAACAGAGCTGTAGATCTTACAAAGCCTTATCAGAACCAACAGCTACCCATCAGAGTACCTCTCCGCTCAAGTATGCTAACAAGAAATTCTCGGCCAGCAGAAGTACTCAATGGGAACGAACATTTGGGGTATGGATTTAATAGACCTTATGCTGCTGGTGGGAAGAAGTTGGCTTTATCAAATGGCCCAGGTATAACTTCTACTTTGGGTTATAGGATGGTTCATCCCTCTCTGCTGAAATCTAGCCGATCTTCATTTTCTGGGACCTTGGCAGTTGATAGTAATAAAAATTCACCTGCTAACACTTGTGTAGAGGAAGAGGCTACAGTTTTGGTTAAGGACAACACTATTAGTAAGGACCAAGAACTAATTGAAAATGAAAATTATCGAGCAGAAAAGGATCAGACCATGAAACATGATGCTAAAATTAGATACCTAAGTGATGATGTGGATGATATTTCTTTGTCATCTTTGTCATCTTCTGATAAAAATGATTTAAGTGAAGACTTCAGTGATGATTTTATAGATATAGAAGACTCCAACCGAACTAGAATAACTCCGGAGGAAATTTCTCTCAAAGAAGAAAAGCACGAAAATGGACCATCGAAGGATATATTTGATTCTCCTAAGGAAGATGAAAAACCCTTCAGTAAAACTGATGAATGGATAGATATAAGTGTCTCTGGTAAGTATATGAATACCCTTAATTTATTTGCTTTCCCCCAGTGATTGTAACTGGGCTGACATTTAGGATTGTCTTCTGGTAAATTCCAGAATGCTGTCGGTTTCACTGAGAGGACTGACTGTAGGTGAAAGTGGATTGGGATAAGATCTGCCTGAGGCGGTTGTTCCCTCTCCTATTTTTATCTTGTCTAGGACAAAATCAGTTGAACCTCTTCTGACTTCGCTTTTCTTTGGTTGTCATACACAGGCCTACTCTGTATAGGTAGTGCTTCCCAGACATTTTTCCCCATGTTACCTAGCAGTCGCCTACCACTAACCAGACTCTTCGCTTAGTGTAGCAGGTCATTGCCATCCGTGAAGAGTGAAGCTAAGCTAATGGCAAATCAAATCATAGAGGCTGGGTGCAGTCTAATTGTCTTTTATCCTAGGAAGTATTCTTGTTTAGTGGTCTTCATGGTGATACTTCCAGAGAAGCTTTGTTTGCTGTTTTCATTAAAGAAAGCAAGATGACACCTATTAACGTTTTATTTTAGAATTGGCTACATTGTTACTAAGTACAGGCTGGAATTTGTTTGTTTGTTTGTATACCCTGACATAAGAGCCATCTGAGGGGAGTGCACAAAGGCATGTGGTTTAGTCAGGGACAGGGCTAGGTTGTGTCTAGTGACACGCATAAACCCTCTGTTGTCTGAAGCTCTTAGAAAAAGGATGGCTAGAACAGTAATTTTTTCCCTTATCAGGAGGCATCTATCTGTGAGGTTAAGTGACCCATGCAGAGGAAGGGGGTTTCCTGAACAGGGTGAAAAGTATCTTGGGAAATATTATAGGGATATGAGGGTGTAAGAAATATTGCAAAGTGAGTTTTCTTCATGTTGACAACAAAATATTCCAGTAGACTATTTTTGAGATTTTGCTTCTAGGTTTTTGTTTAGGATTTTGAAAATGCTGTGGTTATGCTTTTTCAAACTGTTTTTTATTTGCCATATAAATATACAGTGAATTACTTAGAGTATATATTTTTGAAATGAGAATTATATGTTGTGAATTCATACTGTTTTTTCTTTCTTTTAAAATCATTTGAAGACAGGAGTGAATGTACAAAACATACTTCTGGAAATAACCTGATTTCACCTGATACGGATTACAGAGCTGGGTCTTCATTTGAGCTCTCTCCATCTGACAGCTCTGATGGAACATACATGTGGGATGAAGAGGGCCTAGAACCCATTGGAAATGTCCATCCTGTTGGCAGCTATGAGTCCTCCGAAATGAACAGCATAGTATGTATGGATTTATATATTTTTTTAAACCTTACTATGTAGAGATTTCTGACATTGATGAATTTTTTTGGCTCATGAATTAACTTTCTTAGTTTGAGAAATAGGAATTCATATGTCTGTAATTGACCTATAAAACATATAACTAAAACATGAATACATGACATTTGACTTAAATATACCCATACACATATACACAAATAACTTATTATACATCCATGCATTGTGCATACTGTATTGATCGGGCTAAGCTAGTCAATCAAACATTGACTGTGTATGGCTTAATATAATAAAAGTTCTTACTCTTCCAGTCTGTTGAAGGTCTGGGCAGCTCTCTGTTGCAGTTAGTGACCTAGGCTGCTTTGGTCTTAGGGCCTGACCTTGTTTTTGAAGCCCCTTGTTACCCTGGTAGAAGAGAGTACTAAGTTTTACTCTTGCAGCACTTAATTTGGCCTGCAAGTGGTACTTGGTGCTTTTAATTATAACCTGTTGATCAAAACTACTTACATGGTCCTAGATAAGTGCTAAGGAGACAGGAAATGTAATTTTTCTGTGTGTCTGAAAAGGGAGGAAACCTGAAGAGCCGCTGTGCATTTATGCATGGGTATTTTAAGAGACATTACAAGTAATATGGATAAAGATGTCATATGAATAAAATGTAACTGGTGTGTTTAAAATAACTCTAATTATTTGGGATAGAAAATAGAAATTCTCATGAAATTAAATTAGTTTGTGGATATATTGCATTCTAAGTGAGTTTCAGGCAGCATAATTTTCTCTACTCATATAATCCTATGATATGGAAAACCCAGACACTATTACTAGAGGCTTTTTAAGTCTCACAAACATAGAGAGGGCATTCATTTAATTGTGTTTAATTTACAGAGTATCTTCAGCTCAGTACATAGTTACAGTTTAGGACATTGTGTTTGTTACAAGACTGTTTTAAAGTGTAATTGAAGTGCTTATCAATATTATGTCCAGCAGATGGCAGCAGTAAGCCATTTAGCACCTGATGTTTTCAGAGGTTCATCTTAGCTGACAAAATGTCCTTTACAGGGTTCAGAATGCATTGACCACCAATACATAAGAGCCTTGTGTTTCCCCCTTGATCAGTATGCTTGTGTCTAATAGGTTGGGGAGCACCAAGTCTTTGCTCTGTGCTTTGGAACCAGATGGTGTCTCTAGGTCTTTCTTTTCTGATCCAAGGGGAGGATGAAGTCTGAGAGAAGATGGAGAATTGATGGAACGTTGATAAGCTCATGTTAAGGTCTCCTGTTGTGACAGGGGACTTACTGTTTTTGCTAGACGTTCAGGTTTTCTGCTCTGAGTAGTTCCAGCTCGTTTTGTTTTGTCCACATGAGGTTTTGTTTTCACGATGCATTGTTCTTGGTGTTTAGACTTCATAGAAGCATTCTATCCCTCTATGTTTGTGTATTTTTTCCTAAAAAATTCTTTTTCTTTAGATATTAGTCCATTTTATTAGTTTTATTGGTATATTTTCTTTCCTTTTATAATAAACCTTGATACTTAGCAAATAATTTAATAAAAAATCTCATGTTTTCTTTTAACCAAGTTCAGTTCACTTACATTCGCATTTATTGATACACTTTGCCCTTACTGCTTTTTGCTTAGTTGTCTTCCCTTTCTGTTTTTCCACTTCCGTTTCCTAATGTAATTCAGATTAATATCTGTGCCTTTGGCATGCTATCACTTCTCTTGGCCTATACAACAATGTCCATTCCAGTCCAAATCAGTCCAGGTAAGAGATGCCAGTAGATCGTATGTAGGTTTGTCACTACTAACGCTAGTCTTGATTCTTGTCAGGCATATTTCCATTTTCTTGGAGTGCTCTTTCTGTTCCATTCATTCATCTCATCCACAGTAGCAGGGAAGAGAGGAAGAGAGTTCTAGGAAGGCTGCCGATTTATAGTTGCCTGCTCTCAAACTCTGTAACTAGAACCATAAGCACATACTAGTTTATGCCTGGCTTCTTTGAATGAGATGTGGCTTTTTTGTTTGCTTTTGTGCCCTCCCCTGATGCTGATGATCAGGGCCTTGTCAGGCCAAGTCAGCGGGCCACTGAACTACCCGCAGGCCTTGTTCATTCTTGTTGAGTCCTATTCCTCTGTGTGGATTCATTACGGCATGTATCCAGGTGTAGATGGGCATTTAAGTTGTTTGCAGGGTTTAGCTATTTGCATTGCTGTAGTTTGTTATATTTTTTAGTGAACGTTTATTCATTTTGTTGGCAGAATAGGAGAGAGATCTTTGTGTTATAGGTATGCTAGTTTTACTAGGTACTGTCAATTTTCCAAAGTGATTGTAACTTTATAACTACCATTGCTAGTAATTACTGATTTCAGAATTTCTGCTTTCTTGTGTGAATTTTGGGTTGTCTGCCTTTTTGTTTGCTCTTCTGGTGGGATTATGGGAGTATTGCATTGAGATTTTGTTTTAAGGTCCACTGTAGTTGCTCATGGGACACTTTCACATATACTTACTGCCTGTTAGGATAGCTTGTTAGTGGTACACCTTTTTATTGGGTTATTTATGTTTTTTTTTTCTTACCTGATTTGTAAAAATGCTTCATGTTTTAGATGTAAATCTTTTATACATATACACACATATGTGTGTTTATGTAGGCACCTAATATATGTAATATGTGTATATTTTCCATTCTTGGGTTGTTACCTTCTAAATTTCTTCTTTTTAAAATATTTTATTTGTTATATTTTTTATCTTATATGTATGAATATGTTGCCTGCATGTATGTAAGTGCACCTGTATCACGCAATGCTGAAGGAGGTCAGAAGAGAGCATCATATCTCCTGGAACTTAATTATGGATGGTTGTTAGCCACCATGTGGGTGCTAGGAACCAAGCCCTGGTCCTCTGCAAGAGCTGAGCCATCTGTCCATTCTCCCAAAATTTCTTAATAGTGTCTTTTGATGATTAAAAATACAAATTTTAATGCTGTCCAATTTGTCATTTTTCCCTTACTGTAACCATTTATGCCTACTCTGAAATCTTGGCGTACCCTAAAGTCAAGAAGGTATGTTTTGATATTTTTGTCTAAAGACTTTATTGATTACTCTTTTGCATTTAGGTCTATAGTCCATGTGGAAATTAATTTTGTATAATGTATAAGATAGAGGTGAAGATTAATTAATCTCCCCAAATTAATTAATCTTGGCCCTCTATTTTACACCATACAAAAAGTTAATTTTTGGAGAGTGAGGGTTGGCAGTCCATTTTTCCTCTTCTACTAAGGGGTATCTTTGTCATAAATCAGTGACTACATATATCAATATTTCTTAACCTGTTGTAGATCCATTTAAGGTTTTGAAGTGTGTCAGTTTCTGTGAAGAACTCATCCAAAGGGAGTTTGAATAGGATTGCATTGAATTTATAGGCCACTTTGGAAGAATCAGCATATTTACATTGACCTTCCAATTCATGTATATGGTATATTCCTCCATTTTTTTAGTTTTACAGAAATTTTCTTGCTAATGTTTTGTGCCTCTTTGTGAAATATGGGATAATCTTAATTTCAGTTTGATATAATCCAAAGTCACCTGGGAAGAGAGTTCCGGTGAAACATTGTCTAGAGTAAATTGGTTTGTGGGCATGCCTGTGAGGAATTTTTAAATGATGTCAATTGAGTGGGAGAATGCACCAAATGACAAGGTAGGAGGGTTGGGTTGGTGGTAGGGAGGAGATGGAAATTCACGGGCTGGGCCCTCTGAATGTGACATGATTGCCACTGTGACTCCTGCAGTAGGACTGTAACCCTTTCTTCTCTAAGTTGCTTTTTATAAAAAATATTTTTTTGATTCTTTGAGAGTTTTATATAATGTACTTTGATCATATTCAGACTGCTTCTCCCTCACCACCCTTTGCTGACTAGCCCCTTCTACTTCATGTCCTCCATCACTATTTTCTATCTTTTAAAGGGCTGTTGAATCTAATTTGTGTTCCTCAACTGTTCTTAGGTGTGGGTCCATCCTTTGGATTCTGGTCAACCCACCAGGTATCATATGGGAAAGAAAACTGATCCTCCCTTTTCTCAGCAACTTACCTAAGTTGCTTTTGTTGAGGGTATTTTATAGCAGCAACAGGAAAAGGAACCAGTACAACAGATTTATTTTTAGGTCTTGATTTTTGCTACTATAAATGATATCATTAAAATTTTTTATCTGAAATTTTTGTTTTTATATATATAATAAATGTATTTAATTTTTGTCTGTTGACCTTTTCTAATAACTAGTAAATTAATTCACTTATTAGTCCTAATAATTTATCTTTGGATGTTTTTGTAATTCTGTATATACTATTTAAGCATACCATTTGAAAAAATTACTTGCCTCCACCCATTGCATTATTCAATGTAATGTTGAACTGAAATGATGGTAACATTTCAGAAGGCAAGCATTTTTGTTGTTTTTGAGATCAAATCTGCTATGTAGTCCAAGCTGGCCTTGGCAATCCTTCTGCCTCAGCCTCAGCCTCTTTTAAAATCAACTTGGCTCAGAGGGAAAGTTTTGGTAGTTTATAATTAAAGATTTTTGAGGGGGAGGAGCATGGGAAGGGAGTATTATGAGGTTATGAAAATTCTCTAGCTTAGTATGGTGGCACGTGTCTGTTACCCTTGCACAGAGGATAACACAGAGAGGTGGACACAATGCAGGTGTGAAGCTTCTCTCCTTCTACTGTCTGAATCCCAAGGTTTGAACCCAGGTCATCAGGCTTCTTTGCCCACAGAGCCAACTTGTCGGCCATAGTTTTTGTTTAACTCGTGTGAGTGTGAGTCTGTGTGTGTGTGTGTGTGTGTGTGTGTGTATGTGTGTGTGTGTGTGAGAGAGAGAGAGAGAGAGAGAGAGAGAGAGAGAGAGAGAGAGAGACACCGACTATTCAGTTTTACATTTTGATGGAATTGTGTAGTAATACTTCCTTTCTTTTCTGCACATACCTGTGTCTGTCAGTAAGACATCTTTTCCTCTTCTAGTGCCATACAGATATTTTGCATATTAATAGGCATTGTAATATAATGACTAGTAGCCAAGACTCTGGAATATGCCAAATTAAAGCCCCATTTATGTCATGTATTAGCTGTATGTCCTAGGATTCTCTACGCTTAGAGTTCATATGATTCTTGTGATATTGTATCATTTTTCACTACCTCATGGGAGTATAATAAACATTAGATAAGGTCATACCATGCTTAATGAGGGGGACAAACCAAGAGTTTAAAACGTTAACTATTACTAGTTCATTGTCTCCTATCTTTTTATATTTTTAGACTTAAAAAAATTTTATCTGACGTTGAAATGAAGCACATTAAATCACTCTCACTATTTCACAATATTTTGGGGTATCATGCAAAAAAGGGAGTAGATGAGATTGCCTCTCCTTAGATTGCCTACTTAAAATACTGACTCTTAGTTGGTAGAGAAAACTACAGTTTTCTGTAGTGAAATGAAACTGTCCCTAAGTGAAAAGTCATAGGTTCACTATTGTAAAAACAGTGCAATTTATGGTAAATAATGCTTTTCTTAGGAGTCTAATTTGGAGGCAGAGGGTCCTTGGGCATTGAGTCTCAAAGGAGCATGTGCCATTACAACTTGCTGCTGGAAGAAGTAAGTAGATATGTGTTTGTTACTTGGAGAGAAGACTGGGAAGCTTGGAGCTGCCTCTCCTCTGTCCTAGTTTGGTTTCTGCTGCTGTGATAAAACACTGACCAAAACCAGCTTGGGGAGGAAAGAGTTTATTTTAGCTTACAGTTCCTAGCTCACAATCCACCATTGAGGGATGTCCAAGGCAGGAACCTGGAAGCACAAACTGAAGCAGGTTCCATAGAGAAATGCTGCTTATTGGTTTGCTCCTCTGGCCTGTATTCAGGCTGCTTTATTAAACAATCCAGGACTACCTACCCAGGGGTGGCACCACCCACAATAGGTTGGGCCCTCCCACATCACTCAGTAGTCAAAAAATGCTTCATAGACATGTCTGTTAGAGGAAATTTCCCAGTTGAGGTTCCTTCTTCCCTGGTGACGCTGATTTGTGTCCAGTTGACAAACACACACACAACCTCCTCTATTCTTCTTCCTGTCAAAAGTTTATTCTTGCTCCAAAGTTGCATTCATACCTTTCTCCTATTCTTGCCACTTAAGGGTTTCTGTTTAGTGATGAAATGCATACCTGTCATTTTAAAATCACATCCTGGTTTTCTTCTTTGCTCCTCATTGCTAGATTGGGAAGACTGAGTTTTTATTTTTTGCCTCAAATATTGACATGTGTGTGTGTACATGAAAAGTGACTCCTTCTGGTTATAATTAGTCACTGCTTCTTGTATTTCTAACAAATAGAAATACAAGTCCTCATTTTAGCACTTTTCCCTACACTGTATTGATTGCCCCTACAGTTCATATAAGGATCAGGTTGTGTTTTATTTCTTTCTATGCCAAAGGGGATCTTGTTTAGACTTTGAAATGACATTAGTAACCTAGAGAAGTGCAAGTCATCTGCTTATAAGATTTAACTTCTTATCAAATCCTTATTTGATTATTTTTCTTTATTCCAGGTTTTACTATAAAGCCTATATGAGTGTAGTGTTGATTTTTAAAATTGCATTACTGTGTATAGAATAAAATCTCCAATTTTGATGTGTGGGATATAAGGCTGTTTCTGGATAAGCTTTCAACCTTAGGCATTTTTATCTTTTATTACATTAATCAATACATCAACCATTCAATTAGTTATCTGTGCACATGTGTATGGAAGTCAAAGTATAGCTTGTAGGAATTATTTCTCTTTCCATCATGGGGGACATGTGGAATGGAACTCTGGTCCTCTTGGTAGCAAGCACCTTTACCTGCTGAGCCTTCTTGACAGCCCCAGTTTTGTCTTTTCTGTCATTGTGAATGAATAGCTTCCTTCTCTTTTGTACTGAGGCTCAGATGGAGAAAGTGTTCTTTCTCGTTCTTTCATACTCATGAAATGATGCAGCAATAAGTGGTATTTATTGATGACTTCTCCACAGTGCTGCAGGAGGGAGTAGTGTACTTACTAGAAAGCATGGCCAGGTGGTGGTGTGTGCCTCTAATCTCTGCACATAGAGGCAGGAATTTGATGAGTTTGAGATCAGCCTGAGCTACATGTAAGAAGACCCCATGTCAAAAAACAAATGACTTTCCCCCTTAAGCCATTTGAAAATAATTTCCTTACTCTAATGTTTCTGCCCCTCTGATACTTTAGTGTGTATTTCTCAGAAATGGGATTGTCTCCTTATGTTCATTCAAACCATGAAATGAACATGGATACATTAATGCCCTGTAGTCTAGATCACATTAACCCCAACGGCATATACGTTCTCTAGTAAACAGAATCACATTGGAGTTTCTCATTGCTTTTGATTGTTGTGGGCCTTAGTTTTGTCTGTTTCCTGGCCAGTGATTCTTCTGACTGGCTTTTTTGTCCTGCTGCCTTGTTGGTTTAGGACTACACTTCCTGATTTCTTGCATGAGATGTTTCACTCTATCTTGGTCTTTCTCTACTCTAGCCCTTGGATTAGCCATTTTTCTAGCAGCTCTGGTTCTTTCTCATGGTTAATGTATTTTAAAGTGAACTTTTAGGGCCTTGGTAAGCCAACTGCTACTACAGAGTTACTGTTGTGGGCAGTAAGTATGTGTGTAGATATACATGTGCATATTTAATTTTTGTTCCTACTGCATCTCTATATTGAAGACCATGAATTCATTCTAACCCTTTAGTTCTAATCAGTTCTAGTTTTCCTGTTTCTTTAATCCCATATCTTTCTTTCCTTTGGTCCTTTTGAGACAGTGTCTCCCTGTAGTCTCAGCTGACCTGGTTCCAGGCTGGTCTTGAACTCACAGACATCTACCTGCTTCTGCCTCCCAAGTACTGGGACTAATCCCATCTTTTTAATACCTATCTTTGATGGTGGTAAACCTGATTTCCTTCAAAATATTTTATTTTTTTTCACGTGTATGAGTATATTGCTTACATGTATGTAAGTGCACTCTTGCAGTGCACTGTCGTGGAGGTCAGAAGGGGGAGTTGAATCCTTTGGAACTAGAGTTATGGATGGTTGTTAGCTACCATGTGGGTGCTGGGACTCAAGCCTGGGTCCTCTGCAAGAGCAGCCAGTGCTCTTAACTGCAGAGCCATCTCTCCAGCCCTGGTAAACCTGGTTTCTGTTGTCCTTAAAATATTTATTTATTTATACCTTACTTTATATAGTCCGTTTCCTTTCTTTGCCTCCCAGCTATCTTCTGTGCTGCTTCTTTCTCATCCCTTTTTTCTGCTCTGAGCCCCTGCAGTGGGCCATCCCTGTGTGTGAATGACTTCTCCACTCTTGTTTAGACTGTGACTTCTCACATTAAGCTCTTTCCCCCTTGACTTCCATACTTAGCACCAGGTTCCATCCCTCCCTCTCCATGGATGTCTTCATTACCTCTTATGTTCTTATGCTTGATGTACTAGGCCATCTAGTGTATGGTTGCTCTTTCATGTTACCTGCATTCTAAGCCCTCTTCCTTGGTTACCTGTCAGTGTGTATGCTTTCCTATGCTCATCCTTACTCTGACTTCCTGATGCTTGCAAATTTGAAGAAGTACTCTGGAGATGTTCTTGGACATCTTAATTTTAATAAAATAGTTACAGCACACACCTTCCAAGATTATGTGTGTGTTATATCACCAAAGTAAATGAGCTAAAAAAAAAAATCATTGAGAACTACTTCTGTGTGTGGTAAATACCTATAGCAGTGATATGGATCATATTATCAGATTAATGTAGAAGTGTGTGTCTGGAAGTATATGAAAAGCTAAAGACTTCATTTCTTGACCACTGGTTTAACCCAAAATTTGATGCAAACTAATGTTTAGGGAACGTAAGATTATCTTAGTATTACTTATATGAAAGTAATTACAGTCAATTAGGAGAATACATAGGCTTTTTTTCTTGCAAGGATCTGCAAGATTATTACTAAAGATTTAGGAGGCATTTTTAATTTTTATTAAAAAATTTTTTTTATGTGTATGTGTGTATTGCCTGCATGTGTATAAATGCACCTGTGTCCTGCAATACCCACAGAAGTCAGAAGAGGTCATTGGAATCCCTGGAACTGGAGTTACGGGTGATTGTTAGCCACTATGTTGGTGTTGGGAATTGAACTCAGGTTCTCTGCAAAAGCAGCCAGTGCTTTTAACCACTCCCTGAGACATCTATCTTAAAGATTTTTAAAGTGGAAAAATATTATTATTTGGGACTGGAGAGATGGCTCAATGGTTAAGAGCACTTGCTGCTCTTGCAGAGGCCCTAGGTTCAGCTCCCAGCATCCATATGGTGGCTTACAATCATACCTAAGTCCAGTTTCACAGGATCTGACCCCCTCCTCTGGTATTTGCAGGCATTGCAGTCATGTGGTACACTTACGTACATGTAGGCAAAACACTCATACACATAAAATAAAAAAATATTTGAAAACTTATATCATATACAATACTATATTCCTTCTGAGTTTGTAGAGACAAAGAACTTAATTGTCCTTTAATCCAAATGAATCTCATTAAGTATAGTAGACATCCAGAATTGTTTTATACTGGTTTTGTAATCAGAGTCTGTCATAAGGAAAAACACATTTATAAACATGTTGGCATAGTAGTTTCTATTTAACAAATGATCATAAATTAGTAGCTTAAAACACACACACCCACACACACACACACACACACACACACACACACACACACCCACACACCCACACACTTTTTTTGTATGATATTGGGGATAGATCTCAGGGCTTTATGCATGCTTGGCAAGTACTCTAACACTGAGCTATAAACCTGGCTTCCAAACAGCACAAATTTGTCTCATTGTTTTTGAATCCAGAAATATAAAATGTATCTCACTGGGCTAAAGTCACGGTAGGCAAGGCTACATTTCCTTTGGATGCTCTAGGGAAAATCCATTTCCTTGCCTATTCTAGTTTTTATTTTTATTATCTTAATTTAAAAAATATTTCATTTATTATTTTTATTTTATGTGTATGAGTGTATTACTTACATGTGTGTAAATGCACCCGTGTTGTGCAATGCCTGTGGTGGTCAGAAGAGGGTGACCTGTCCCTTGGAGCTGGAGTTATGGACTGTTGTTAGACACCGTGTGGGTGCTGGGAACTGAACCTGGGTCCTCTGTATGAGCAGCCAGTGCTCTTAAGTGCTGATCCATCTCTCCAGCTCCCACCCCACCATTCCAGTTTTTAGACTGTCTGCTTTGCTTGGCTCCTTCCTGCCTTCCATCTTGAAAGCCAGCAGTGACTGGTTGATTCTCATGTTACATCACTGTGATCTTCTTTCCACCTTCTTTTTCTGCCTAAGGGTATTGGTAGATACATTGGGCCACTCAAAATACTCCAGGAAAAAGGAAGGCCAGCCAATTAACAACTTTAACTTCTACTCTAGACTTAATTATTCATATGTTCTAGGTATCAAGACATGAACAGCATTGAAGGCATTGATATTTTACGTAACACAACTTGTCCTGCGTCTTTCAACATTTTTAATTAATTAAATTTTTAAGGGGAGATGGGTTTATTGTGGCTCAGTTTCAAGGTACAGTCCATCATGGCAGGGAGACATGTTTATGAGAGGCTGCTTGCTCACATCAAGATGAATCAGGGAGCAGAGAGAAACAAATGCTGGCACTCTGCCTTTCAGAATTGTAAAACAATCTGCTATTAAAACAATCTGAGATCATTCAATTTGACTTTTGTAAGTTTAAGTTAAAAATAAAATTGTCACATTCAGTTTTCAATTTAGGTTAATTTACATTGTGGCATAGCTATTCTTTGGGTAGCCCTCCCTAACTGTAGCTTTTATTATTTGGAGATCTCAAGCTCTTACTTTAAAGTTTTTAAAGGGTCTCTGTAGCCACTGTTGGCCCAGAACTAGAGAAATCTTGAAAAATATTCTTGCATTATATGTAGATAGCTCTGTTTCAGTGGTGTCACTTTTTAAAAGATTAAAAAAAGTTTTTTTAGAGTCACACTATGCAACCCAAGTTGGCCTGGAACTTGGCTATATACACCAGGCTAGCCTCCATCTCACAGAGATCTGCCTGCCTCTGCCTCCCAAGTGCTGAGATTAAAAGCATGTGCCACCATGTCTGACTGGGATCTTTTTTTTTTTTTTTTTAATTATATTAATTCTGTGATGTCTGTGTGTGTGTGTGTGTGTGTGTGTGTGTGTGTGTGTGTGCGCGCGTGCACGAGTGTGCTGAGGTTGGGAACTGAGCCCAGGTTGTCAGGTTTGGTCTCTCTCTCTCTCTCTCTCTCTCTCTCTCTCTCTCTCTCTCTCTCTCTCTTTCTCTCTCACACACACACACATACACACACACACCCCTACCCTTTTTCTTTTGACTCAGATCTTGCTATGTATCTCAGATTGGCCTTGTACTTGATTCTTCTTCCTCAGTTTATCAAGTTTGGGATTACAAACGCGTTCCACTATGAGCTGCTGAGATCTTAAAATATTCTCACTATCAATGCCATAACAACTGGGCATAAGTTGTAGCAGTATATGGGCATGTTTACCTGTTCATATTTTCTGTAAAGTAATATGGGATTAAAGATGACTCTTCTATGAAAGGTAGTTAAAATCAAGAGAATGATACATACATTGCTTAAATCTGATCAGACTTAAAAATGTTTTCCTTTTAAAAATGTGATTTAATTAATGTAGTTATGCAGTATTTTCAAAGAAAAATACTTGATGATACTGACTTTAAGAGTGCTGAAGGCTGGGTATGGTGGCACATACCTTTAATCTGAGCACTCAAAAGGCAGAGGCAGAGACAGGCGGATCTCTGTGAGATGGAGGTCCAGCCTGGTCTACTAGCAAATTCTAGGCCAACTCTTTCTCAAAAAGACAAAAAAAAAGTATTCAGGAAACAAATATAACATTATATTAGCAGTGTAGATTATATGACATAAGGACACTTTCTGTTTCCTGGTAATGTACATGTTAAATACATCTATTTGATACTATTGACCGCCATACATTAGTAGATGCTTAAATAGTTACAGATTTAGGTTCCTTCTGACTAAAGGATGAAGCTTCTTTATCTTGTTTCTTTGGATTGTCTTTACCTTCTTGGTTATTGTAATGGTCCTTCATCTTCATTATGTTTCTGGAGATGTGTAACATAATGCTCTGGGCTGAGAGCATAGCAGACTGCATAAGTAAGACCCTGAGTTTGGTTCTCTGAACTACCACCCTCTCCAGATCCCACTGTTACACACACACACACACACATACACACACACACACACACACCAACTTCTTAGCCTACCCAGTGTGGCTGCATGAGGGATGATTAGATAACTTTCTGTCTCTCAGCTTTTATTATGCTGCACTTTGGTTTTATATACAGCCTGTGAATTAATATATTTATTCTGAATTTTGCTTTACATATTTAGTTATTATGATGGAGTTGACACACTTTCCCTCTCTTCTTTTTTCCACGTAATCACTTAATTCCACTTGGCAAAGCCACAGTGCCTTATAGTATAGAAAGATGAATGTATAGAACCAGAGTCATACATATAATTTAGTCTTAACCAGTCATTTCACGGATAAAGGTAGTCTAGAAAATCAAGTTACTTAGTTATTCTGTCGATACAGAAGAATTAAAACTTGAGCAACTGCCTTCTGGTTCTGCTCAGTATTCCACCATATACCAATGTAGAATTCTGAGTTCTCTATCCAGGGAGGAGAGTCACTGTTGCTGCTCCTTTACTGTTTATGTTTTCTCGTGTGTCCTGTTTCTGTTGGTTACTAAATGTCTGCCTTTGCAAAATGGCTCATTTGCTGTTTTGCTGGAAATTTCCTGTTTGAAAGTCAAAACATTCAGATTACCTGCTTTTTTTCTTTCTGAGATGGTCTCGCTGTGTAGTTCTGGTTGATTTGGAACTTGCTTTGTAGACCAGCCAGGCTGGCCTTGAACTCCCAGAAGATCCCCCTGTCTCTGCCTCCTGAGTGCTCAGATTAAAGGTATGAGTCATCATACCTTTGAACTCTTGTTTCAAGGTCTGTCAATAGGGCCAAGCAATCTAATGCCTGCAGGTAGCCTGTTTTTATAAATAAAAGTTTATTGAAACATACCCTTCAATTTGCATGTATCGTTTGTGACGGCTTTCATGCTACTGTGATAGGTGGAACAGTTGAAGCAGACTCCATTATCCACAAACCTGAAATCCTTACTGCTTGATCTTTTAGAAAATGTTTATTGGGTTGGACATAATGACTTGCACCTATAATCCCAAATTTGGATGTTGAGGCAGGAGAGTCCTTACAAGTTTGAGATCAGTCTAGGCTACATAGTGAATTTCCAAGCCAATCTGAGCCAGGCGAAAAGAAAAGAAAAGCTGAAAATAAGAAAAATGCTTGCTGAACTGTTCATTAGGACAGTTATTGCCAGTAATTTTAAAGTCTCAGAAATGAATGTTTATATGATGATAACTACTGTCAGTTTGATTGAATACAGAATTACCTAAGAGACACTCCTTTGACTGTATCTTTGAGGGTTTTTCCGAAACTGAGGAGGGGAGACAACCGAATGTGGACTACTGAATAAGAATGGAACAGGGAGAAAGTGAGCTGAGCATCACCATTCACCTGTCTCTCTGCTTCCTGGTCGTGGATGCAGGGTTAACCAGCCACCTCGGTCTCTCACTGCCGTGATAGACATGATAGATAGAGGAGTTTCCTCTAAGACCCTGAACCAAAATAAACCCTTACTTTGTACCAGGCATGGTGGCCTGCATCTTTAATACCAGCAACCCAGGAGGCAAAGGCAAGTGAATCTGTTGAGCTCTAAGCCAGCTAGCATAGTGAGTTCTAGGCCAACTGGGGCTCCAGGGAGACTATCTCAGAAAACCAAATCAAGCAAAGAAAACAATAACAACAACAACAACAATAACAAAACCCTAAACCCTTACTACCTTAAATTATTTTTGTAAAGTTTTGTCACAGTAATGCACAAAATAGGCAGTATAGTTTACTAACAAATAAGTCCTTATAAACTTTTTAGGTATTTGGTTTTCTTTTTGTAGTTATTCCCAGCACCATCTGGCCCTCAGTGAAAAGCATTCATTGACCCATCTAGCACACTGCCATATCTCTTATGTGCAAAGCATTGTGGTGTTTTAGTGGCCAAGAAAGCTACAGGTTCTGGTGTAGTGGTGATGATATTGTACTCTATAGGTGTAGAGGCAGGTATCGTGGAAATATTGACTTAATTCATTAAGTATCTTCAGTTGATGACTGTAGGAAGTGCTCCAGAGAAGTAAAAATTATATATTTTTTATACTTGGCAAGCCTGGTCATGTATTGGATAAGACTTTTTGAGGAAATGAAAGTTAGGTTAAATTAGCTCAGGAGTAAGCTAGGTTAGAGAGGGTATCTCAGAAAGAATTTATCCATTTTGAGAAAGGGCAGGAGGGGTCATGGAGTAACTGAGGATGTGTGAGAAGGCTGGAATAGCCCGAGAGTTGATATGGGAGACAGAGGTGGAGAAGAGGCCCTTAAGCACAGAGCTTTTACAGAGTGGGCTTGGGTCTTTGCCCTGTGAACTGAAAAGGAGGTGCAGGAAGACTTTGAATCAGAAAGACTGTGATTTGATTCTTCACAAGATGGCTGAAGCGCTGTTGAGGTGAGAGGATGTGGCGGGTGCCAGTGGCAAGGAAGGCCTGGTGGGGCGGGCAGTTTTGAAAATCGGTGCAGAGGGTGCAGGGGACCAGATTCCGTAGCTCACTACTGCACGGGAGGAAAACATCGCCTCCTCAGTTTTCAAAGCTCTGAGTAATATTTCTGTGTCTGTTCATTCTGAACTGGCCTGTTTGGCTTGTTACACCTCCCTGTCAGCTTCCCACTCCTTGTGTTGTAGAATCTCCCCTTAGCTTTCTTTTCTTCTTTTCTCCATGATCTCCTTCACTTTACTGCAGTCTAGTCTCTGGATCTTTAGTTCCTACTGTCTTGAATATTGTTGCTATTTATTGTTTCTCATTGCCTCTTTAAGGTTTCTGAACTTAAATAAGGTCTTATAAATATTGGTTGAAGTGAGGGACCTGATAAATGCCGTCTTTAATTAAAAAATGCATAAAACTACCTAAACTGAAGCCACTGTTTATTGCTGTGCAGTGTTTTCCATGCACATTGTGACATAACCTCTTTAAGAAGTAAGTTTCTATGGTATCACGTGTCATAATAGCAAGCTGCAAGTAACTAAAAATGAGATGCCAGTGTGAATGAAAGTGGAGGGACAGGTTACAGAAAGTTGAGACGGTCTTAATATAAATATAGGTAAATGGAAATTTCAGACTCATCCATATCCTTGATGCTCTCTGACATAGCACCTCAGAGGTTGAGAGGATAGCAGGGATCTGCTCAGCTCAGTGTTCTAGGTAAGGGCATTTGGTGTGGAGAAGCTTACTTCTCTCAACAGATTTTCCCATATTTAATGATCAGCATAGGTTCTTTTTATATACTTTTATTTTAAAAACTATCAATATACTTATTATGACCCTTTATATGTAATTACATTTTTCATTTAATATAAATGGGCATTATGTTGAATAAATCTCAGTCTAGTTTAATTCTGTAATTTTTTTGAGCTTCCGTGTAGCAGAGATTCTGTTAAGTTCTGGAGATATCAGTGGATAAAACTGCCTTTATCCTTAATGAGTTCGGAGTCTAATTTATCAACAGATGACCACAGGATAGATTTGAAAGTAATATGCTGTGATTGGTGTGTATAAAGTCTTTTGCTAACACAGAAGGGAGGAACTGTGAAGGAGGGAGGAAGGGGAGAGACAGATCAAGGAAAGGAGAAAATGTGTTGTTTCAAAGCAGAAGTGGCATTAGAGTTAAATTTGGAAGAATGAATGCAAAATGGATCTATTGGCCGAGAAACCGGAGAGTGTCCCCTATTGCTTGCCATAGGGACAGCATGCCCAGTAGTGTGAGGACATCATAAACTCTCCATGAGGAGTAGCAGCATCACTGAGTCTGAGGTGGAGTTCAGCAGGGATGAAACAAGGGAATGAGGGGTGAAGGTAGGATGTTCGCCTCAGTGGCTTTGCAGAGTTGCATGGAGGCAGAGATGGGAAGTTGGCTTGTAGAGCCCCATCTTTTACTATGCTGAAGTAGAAAGTATAAGAACATTAGACCACACATGGCAGGAACCCCAACTTTTGGTCCTACCTGTAAAATTTGTGTTTCACATTTTATAACCTGTAGTTTTTTTTTTTTCCTTGTGAAAAATTACAGCACATGATTCAGAGACAGCTCCAAGCTCTCAGATTCTTGTTCTTGTTCTCTAAAGAAATAAAGAGCTGAGTGACAGAATTTTTTGGTTCCTTATTTATTTAGTGTGTGTATGTGTATGAAATCGAGAACAATCTCTCCTCCTTACATGTAGGACATGTGGGACTTAGATATTAAACTCCAGTTGTCGTCAGACTTGGCAGAAGGTCCTTTATCCATTGAGCCATCTCCTCAGTCCTGTTTCTCTTTTTAGTGCTTGAAAAATGTGGACTTTTGTTTTGACTATATATAATTCATTATCCTTGAAATTTTTAATTTTCTGGGTGTACCTATTCATTATTTAATACCTTTCATTAGTAAGTCTGAAGGTGATCAGAACTAATTTTCTGCCCAGAAAGTGCTATTTAAGATATAGCTTCAGTTTTGTTTTGTTCTCTGGATTATAAAAAGATGTGAAGAGAATTTTTTAAAAAAAGTTACTATATACTGTTTGTATATCTCTGAATGTTACCATGGTACATTACCATAGTGCAGTGATCCACACTGGGAAATTAAGTTGAATTGAGTCCTAACTAATGTAAACACCTGTTTTGAATTTTGCCAGTGTTGCCGCTAATATCTGATACCTGCTGTTCCAGGATCCCATGTCATAGTTCCTTGTCCTGTCTCTCTAACTTACATGACCCACGAGTTTCTTTCTTGTTCTTTCATAAATTTGAATTTTTGTGTATTTCATACTTAAATCTTAAATCATCTTCATGCCCCCTCCTCCATCCGCACCCTCTCACACCTACCCCATTAACCCCCCACCCGGATTTCATGCAGATTCTGTCATTTATGTTAAGGGTTAGCCAGTTATTTTAGTGTACCTAGGTGGCTCTCAGTGCAATTTCATCCACTAGGGTCTATCTACTTAGCCTCTCTAGAGTTTCTCCCTTAGAGATCAACTCTCCCTCACCAAGCAGTAATCAGCTGCCAATAGTTGTTTTTTTTAAACTGAGATTGGGGCCTGTTGCTCATTTCCACAGTTCTGTATTGGGTTTTTGACTGCTTGAGTTTGCATGAGTCTTGTGCATGGTGTCACCATTGGTGTAGATTCATATGAGCAAGGTCCCAGAAGCCTGTAAGACTCTGTTTCCATGTGATCATTCACTATTTCCTCTGGCTCTTACAGTCTTTCTGCCCCCTCTTCCACAGTGATACCTGAGCCCTGGGTGAGTGGAGTTTAATATGGGAACCCTGTCCAAGGATCCCTACTCTACAGACTCTTATCCTCTACACTTTGGCCATTTGTGGCCTTTTGTGTACATTGCCCTCTGTTACATGAGGGAGCTTTGATGATGAGTGTTTAGAGATGCATTAAGTTCTCTTCTTTACCCTTTGTTCCACCAAGTTCTGTGAACCTTAGATGTGAAGGTTCCATTGTAGATGTATCACATAGAGTTGGATATTTCACAGACACTTATTCTCTGTGTGTGACCAGTTTTGGAACTTTGTAATAGTTTCTGTTTCAGAAGAAACTTCCTCGATGAGTGGGGACTGGCATACTTGTCTGTAAATATAAGGATCCATGTTTAGCATATAGTAAGAAATTATATTTTTCTAGTGATATGACAACCTTAGGGTTTTCTCTAAGCTCTATGACTTTAACCATATGTATTTGGCTATGTTTACACTTGACTTCCCTCCCATTGAGTAGGCTTTAAGTCCAATTAGGTAGCTGTTGATTACTCCCAAGATAAAAGTGTCACTACTGCCTCAGTGTAGTTTACTGTGCTGGTCATTGTTGTGGTTTTTACAACCTTAAAGCTGGGGCTGGGCTATTGAATTGATGGTCTCCCTTTAGTAGTTTCTATAGTGTCCTCCAAAACTATGAGAGCTAGCTTTCAGCAAGATGGCTTCCAGATCAGTTTCAGATCCATTGCTTAAAGTTCTGTGTCCAAAGTATGTCCTGTCTTCAACAGTAGGGTCTTACTTTCAAGTTCTGGGAGGCAGTCAAGGGTTGTGGCAATAGCCTATGTAATTTTGGGAATCTTTTTGACTACCCTGGCCAACAACTTGCAGGGAGGTTTCCCCTGTCTGGCATTATTTCTTGTTACATAGTCTTCACCTATGCATGTGGACATTTGTAGAGATACTGTACGTGTAATTTTTCAGTAGGGCTTTGAACTAATACATTTCCCTCTGGTTTTTCACACCAGTCAAGCATTCATTCATTCATTCATTTTCTCTCTGTCTCTCTGTCTCTCCTTCTCTCCTTCTCTCTCTTTAACCCTCTTCCTCCCTCCCCAGTTTAAAGTACCCATGTTTTCCCCATTTCATCCTTGATAATACCTGTCTCCTATGGGCTCCCCTCTCTTGGGCTCCTTCTTCCCCTTTATCCCCATAGTTCCTTGTACAACCTCCCCTATTTGCCTTCCATTTAAATACCCCCATTCTCAGGTTCCTTCTCTCGCTTTACCTCCCTGGTTGCTTTCCATTTTCCCTGCAGTTATATCAGGATATATACTTACATATAAAGATTTGGTGCTGAGATCCACAAATGAGGCAGAACATTGTTTGTTTTTCTGAGTCTGTTACTTCACTTAACAGTTTCTAGTTCCATCCATTTACTTTGAAATTTCATAATTTTGTCTTTCCTTACTGCTGAGTAGAACTTCATTGTGTAAATGTACCACGTTTTCATTATCTGTTCATCAGTTGAGGGACACTTAGGTTGCTTCCATTTTTTAGGTATTATGAAAGAGGAGCAACAAACCTGGATATATAAGTATCTCTGCACTAGGATGAGTCCTTTGGGTATATACCAAGCAGTCATACAACTGGATCATATGGTAGCTTCAGTTTTAGTTTTTTAAGAGTTTGCCGCACTGCTTTCCATAGTCATTGCACGAGTTTGCAGTCCTACCAGCAGTGAATGAGCAAGTGAGTGTTCCCTGTTCCCCACATCCTCTCCAGCATTTGGTATCATTTGTTCTCTTGATCTTAGCCAGTTTGACTGGGGTAAAATGAAATCTTAAAGTGGTTTTAATTTGCATTTCTCTAATTACTAAGAATGTTGAATACTTTTTATAGTATTTCTTAGCCATCTTTATTTCTTCTATTGAGAACCCTCTGTTTAGATGCATAGCCCATCTTTCAATTGGGTCATTTATTTTCTTTATTCTTTATTTTTTGAGTTCTTTATATAGTCTGGATGTTAAACCTCTAACAGGTGTGTTGATGATGAAGATTTTTCTCCTACTCTGTGGGTTTTTCCTTCACTTCCTTGGTTGTTTCTTTGCTGTGCACGAGCTTTTTAGTTTAATGAGTCCCACTTGTTGATTGTTGATCTTAATTGCTGAACAACTAATGTCTTATTCAGAAAGTCCTTTCCTACACCTATATCATGCAGGGTATGTTTTCTTCTAACAGTTTCAGAGTTTCAGGTTCCACATTGAGGTCTTTGATCCATTTGAAGATGACTTTTGTACAAGGTGAAAGATAAAGGTCTAGGTTCATTCTTCTACAGGTGGAGATCCAGTTTTGCCAGCACCATTTGTTGAAGATGCTATCTTTCTTCCAGTGTGTGTTTTGGAGCCCTTTGTCAAATATCATGTAGCTGAAATTGCGTGCACTCATGTTTGGGTGTTCAGTTATGTTCCATTGATCTGTATGTCTGTTTTTGTGCCAATACCAGGCTGCTTTTATGACTGTAACTCTGTATTGTGAGATCTGATATGATAATCCCCCTCCCCCCCCAGCATTGCTTTTTGGGCTCAGGATTGCTTTGATTTTTATTATTTCTTCTGTATGCTGAGATTGGGTTTCATTTGTTCTTGCCTTTTCAAAGTCTTGAGTTGCAGTGTTAAGTCCTATATTTGTGCTCTTTCTGATTTTTTTAGTGTAGGCACTTAAAGGTGTGAATTTAAGACTCTTAGAACAGCTGTCAAGTGTCCCAGAGGTTTTGTTGTATTATATTATTTTTTCATTGAGTTCCAGAAATATTTTTATTTCTTTCTTAATTTCTTCTTTGATTCATTCAATATTCATGAGTGTGTTGTTTAATCTCCATGAGTTGGTGTAGTTTATAGAGCTTTTTCGATATATTCTTACATGCTTGTGTGTATCTACTATACATTCAGTAGATACCTGGTAGGTCCATTTGATGAATAATATCATTTAATTCAGATGTGTCTCTGTTTTATTCTTTGTCCTGTTGACTTGGAGATAATGGAGTATTGAATTCCCCCACTATTACTGAGTTGGGGTTAAAGTCTTATAGTATTGTTTTTATGAAATTGAGTATGCCAGAGTTTGGTGCCTATATGTTCATGATTATAATATCTTCTTAGTCAGTTGTTCCTTTGATCAGAATGAAGTACCCTCTTTATCCCTTCTGATTAGTCAGGTATTAGAATTGCAGCCCCTGCTTGTTTTATAGTGCCATTTGCCTGGAATATTTTTTTCCATCTTTTCACTTTATGGTAGTGCCTATTTTGAAGGTGAGATGAGTTTCTTACATACAACAAAAAGTTGGATTTTGCTTTTTAATTCATTCAGGTAGCCTGTGTCTTTTAACTGGAGTGTTCAAGCCATTGATATTTAAAGTTATTATTGAAAGATGTGTATTGGCTATTATCATTTTATTTTCTGTTTTCATTTTTGGTCTAATTTGTGTTTCTACCATTATACCTTCATTTAATTTATTTTTGTTGCCTCTTGGGTATAGTAGTTCCTTTCTGAAGTCCTTCTTACTGTTTTGAGTGTTCTTTGTAGGGCTGGTTTGGTGGATATAAATTCTTTCACCCTGTTCATGTTGTAGAAAAATTTCCATTCCCCTTTGTGTATGGTAGACAGTTTCGCTGGGTAAAGTATTCTGGGTTGACATCTGTGGTCATTTAGAACTGTGAATAATTTGGTCCAGGCTTTTCAGGCTTTCATAGTTTGCAATGAAAAGTCAGCTGTGATTCTGTTAGGTTTTCTTTTGTATGTGACTTGTGTTTTCTCTTGCAACTTTTGGTATTCTCTTTATTCTATACATTTAGTGTTTTTACTATGATATGCTGTAAAGAGTTTCTTTTCCAATTCTGTGTATTTGGTGTTGTATGTGCTTCTGTGTATCAATTTCCTTAATTTTAGGAAATTTTCGTCTCTGATTCTATTGAAGATCTGGTCAGTACTCTTTACCTGAGATGCTTCTTCCTCTTTGCCTATGATGCATAAATTTGTTCTTTTCATGGTGTCTTACATTTCCTGCATATTCAATTCTTAATTTTTAAACAATCATATTCTTTACTTGAGCAGTTCAAATCTTCAACTTCATTGTCCAGTCTTGATGTTCTGTTTTCCATTTCATTCATTTTGTTGGTGAAGCTTTCTCCTGCTGTTTCAATCGACTTATTGTATTTTTCACTTCCTTCATTTCAGTTTCAGTTTTCTTCAATATTTGTATCTCTTGTGAATTCATTCAGAAATTTATCCTTTAAGTTGTTTGATTTGCTCTTTGTGTGTTATTTAAATTCATTGAATTCTTTGATCATTTTTGTGATTATTCTTTTTAAATTCTGTGTCCTGGATTATCTCAAGGGGCTTCTCATTGTAGAACTTTTCTATAGGTCTGGTGCTGTTTGTTGGAAACATATCATTTTGGTTTTTCATGTTAATATTTTTTTGTTTTTTTTGTTCCTTGTGATTCTAGTATGAAGCCTTCTTTTGTTGAGTTGAAGTCTTATTCTCTTTTTATTATTGATGTACCTTGGTTGCTTTCCAAAGCATATGAAAGCTGGTTGGTATAGAATTCAGGTTCTTTCTTTTGATTTTATATTGGAGGGACCAGATAGCTCCAGTCAGGCTACTCAGGCTCTCCATGGCCCTCACTAGTTAGGAGTATTTCATGTGCTTTAGATGGATAGTGCCAATGTCCACTACTAATCAACAGAGAAGCCTAAGCCTTGGAGCAGTGGGAGGAACTGTAGATGGTCCCAGTGCAGGGGAATGGTCCCTCCGCTCCATTCGAGAAGTTCATTAAGTGGAGGTCCAAGTCAGGTGCTCTTGGCAGTCTTGGAAGGTCTGGGCACCTATTAGCCATCAGGGAAGACTAGCCCTGGGTCAGTGGGAGGGAATGTAGTTGGTCCCAAAGTGGTGGTGGGGGTGGAGGAGGTGGCAAGGATGGAGAGGATAGGGGAATGGGCGTGGTGTGATTTTGGCAGCTCACCTAGTGAGGCCTTTAGTGTAAGTTTAATAAACATTTTCTCATGAGGTTGTGATTATGTATTTTTTGCAGGAATGCTGCTGAGATGATGTTGTTTTTCAGTGTATATGTTTTTAAATCATCAAAATGCCAAGACATTCAATTCCTTGGTTGTAGAAACAACTGTTTTATAAGCTTTATGATTTTCAAGTATTTTCACTCAATTTTTCCTCTCTTTAAAGTGTTTTTATAGAGTGGATATTTTAATGGATTCCAGCCTATCAATTTTGTCTTTAATGAATTGTGCTATTGGTGTTGCATTAAGAAACTTACATCAGCCAGCAGTGGTGGTATATGCCTTTAGTCCCTCCCAGCATTCAGGAAGCAGAGGCATCCAGATCTCTATGAGATCAAGGCCAGCCTCATATATACATAGGGAGTTCCAGGCCAGTGGGAGCTACAGGAAGACCCTGCCTTTAAAACACAAACCAAAAAATAAGCACACAAAACAGCAACAAAAACCTATCAAACACAAGTCTGTGCTCTTTTTCACTTATGCTTACTTTAAGAAGTTTCATGATATTATAGTTTATATTTTGGTTTTTGACAAATTTTAATTTTTTCCTGTAATGGTTGTTTGTTAGTTAACTTTCTTGTTTCTGTTTGTCTGAGTTCTAGCTGTTGAAAAGACTATCCTTTCTGCAGTGAATTATTTGTGTTCCTTTGTCAAAATCAATTGAGTTGTTTGTGTTGGTCTGTTTTGGGGATGTCTTCTCTTGAATGGATCTATATGTTGGTTGTTTTATCAATAGTTTGCTGACTTGATTAATGCTTTATTTTGTCTTTTACATCTTGATTTATAAAGAATTCATTTACACCCCACTCCATTTTCTGTATGGAAACCTCTGATTTTTTGGTATTTTCAGAATGATAGTTATGTTCTTGGTGGGCCCTGAGAGTTTATGCTAATTAGGTAGCTTAGAATGGGAGTACTGTGCCAGAAAGACCAAATACTAAGTAAAAGCTTGGCTTTGAGCCATCTATTGGTCTGACTTCTGGGAGAGAAGGCTAAGTGCTAGAGATTGAGTTCAGTATGTGGAGAATAATCAATTTTGCCTTTGTAAGGAAACTCCAGTACAAACTCTGAACACTTGATTGTGGGTGGCATCTCTGTTAACAGTACTGTGTGTTCCTAAGTTTCTTTGCTTTGGCTTGGATTTAAGTTAAATTAATTCTGTTTTATTCCTCTTCTTGAGCAGTTCTGGGTGTTCTGTTTGTTTGAGACAGGGTCTCTCAGTAGCTCCAGCTGGCCTGGAACTGGCTATGTAGGTTGGCCTTGATCTCACCAATATCTATATGTGTCTGCCTCCCAAGTACTGGGATTAAAGGTGTGCACCACTATGCCCAGCACTCTTTGAACATTTTTAATTAGAGTACTCTGATGTTCTTTTCTGACACTTAAGTTATCATCTTTCTTGTGTTGAAATGTGGTCAATTTGTGGAGTTGTAGTGGAGTGTTGACTACCACCTACATCAGAATGTTGAATTTTCTTTGAATAGATTGTCTTTTTTTTTTTTTTTTCTTTTTTAGTAGAAATCAAGTTGGTCCTTTACAAAGAATATTTTCTGGTGTATCTGTCATGTCAGATTGAGGATGCGTGTGTAAGAGTAAATAATAGCCAGCTGATACAGCATGACTTCCTTTAATTTTCTTGTTTTCAGTCTCTCCTTCAGTTCTGCTTTAACTTGAATTGTCTGGAAAGGTTTGCTGTCACCTCAGTATTGCTTACCATCATATTCTGAGAGGTTTCTAACATTCTGGGTTTCCCTTCAGAGTCTTCTACCTCGTGTTCTCAGAATGGATTGTTCCCATAACCCCCTCTCAACTCCTCCATTATTTGCTCTTAAGGATTTTTTTCATTTTGTTACTTCCTTTTTTAAAGAACTTATTATTTTTGTGTGTATAGGAGTGTATTACCTCTATGCACGTAAGCGCACCTGTGTTGTACAGAGCCTGGGGAGATCAGAAGAGAGTGTTAGAGTCCCCTGGAACTTGAGTTATGGATGGTTGTTAGCCTCCATGTGGGCGCAGGGAAACAAACTTGGGTCCTCTGCAAGAGCAGCCAGTACTCTTAACCTCTGAGCCTTCTCTCCAGTCCCCCCACTATTGTTATTTCCTATTATACCTTTGTTTGATGTAAGAAAAAGGCAAGACAATTGCATTTGCTTATGGTCTTTTGGTATTCATAAAGTATTACAGCACTAATCTAAACACTGCTAATTTAAGGCTACTTATTTTAATCTTAATAAAAGCAATAAAAAGATACAATTGAAATCTAATAGGGATAAACTATTAAAATAAAAAGCATTCTAGGGCAGGTGTGGTAAAGACACCAAGCCTCACAACCAGCTTCAATTCCTCAGAAGCCACATCATAGAAGAAAAGAGCCTACTCTTGCAAGTTGTTCTCTGACCTCCACATGGGCACTGTCGTTCACATAAGCACACACACACACACACTACATAAGTAAATAAATGCAAAAAGTTAAACATTCTAAACAAAGATAACAAAAGTATAAAGGAAAAAGACTTCTTGGGAAGACATAGTAAAATTAGTCTTGAACTGCTGTTGCTTAAAGAGAAGGATTTTATTCAGTATGGAATTGTGCTGAGTCTAATAAAAGCAGTAGTTCGTACTACAGAGAAATCAAAAAGAACATTAAGAGCATAAGCACAGGGCCTGGAGAGATGACTCAGAAATTAAGAGTACAGACTGCTCTCGCAGAGGACCTGGGTTTGATTCCCAGTACCCACGTGGTGGTGGTGAACAACTGTAACTCCAGTTCCAGGGATCTGATGCCTTCTTCTGACCTCCATGGGCATTGCAGGGCATAGGTGCATCTACTTGTATGGAGGCAATACACATAAAATAAAAATAATAAATAAAATATTTTTTTAATAGAAGAGCATAAGTGCATCCTACCTTATATAATAGAAATGATGATTTTCATTCCTTATTACTTGATTTTTTAAGTGGATGTTTTTGTATTGATATGTAGACATTTACACATATGTAATCTATTTCTCTCTTCCCCTCATTGTACAGAGCACCTTTCCATCTGGTGAGACAAATTTCTGAAATACTATATGTAATTTTTTGTATGTAATATTGATGAGTGTTAAATATTGATACCTTTCCCTCCCTTGCTAATATACTATGTACCCTTTTCTATTCTTCTGGGTTTTAGTAACCTCTCGTAATTACTCTATGACTTTTACTTTCATTATAGCAAACTCAGACTCTGTCTTTAAGGCTATTAGAAAAAACAAAACAAAAAACCAAAACCACCTTCCATAGTAAAACCAAAGGTACAGAAAAGAAACAAACAAAAATCCCCAAACCAGACAAAACAACTGTAGAGTTTTAAAAGTATTTTTCTGTATTCGTTTGTTTGTGTCTGTCTGCCTGGTCTGTCTGCCTGTCTCTGTCTCTGTCTCTGTCTCTCTTTCTCCCTCTCTCTGTCTCTTTCTCTCTCTGTATGTATGTCTGTTGGCGCATGTGTGCATGTGTGGAGGTCAGAGGACAACTAGTGGGAGTTAATTCTCCTACCATGTGGGTCACAGGGATAGACTCGGGTCTCAGGCTTGGCAAGCACCTTTACCTGCTGAACCATTGCACTTGTGAAGAATGGAGAGCTTTGTTAGTACTGACAGCTCGGGATCTTTTTGGCAGTGTGATCATGCTGCTTTTGTTGTATCTCATCAGGCCTTGCTCTAGACTTAACACTCCAGGTTTTCTTGATTTTGATTGACTGCTTTGGTCTTAGTTGTCAGTTGTGGCCTATACACCTGGTTCCATCTTGTTTGGCACATACTCAGACATTTGCAAACAGCCAGATGTTTTTTATAGAGGACAGGATTCCTTTGTCCTCTATATAGAAATAAAATTAGATTATCTAATTTTATTCATACTATCTGTAATAAAGCATGGGTTCCTTTTCTCTATCAGAGTTTTCATGGTTGTTCTCCCCCAGTTGTTTAAAATGTTGTAGATTGAGATCCTTTTGCTTAGATATACTAAAGAAAGGCTTTACCGAGCTGCATCAGTTCTTGCATTTCAAGGAGCTGCCAATGAGCTGTAGGTCAAACTAAGTTCCTTATCTTTAAAAATACTTTTTTTTGAAACTATGAGTGAGTGAGTGTGTGTGTGTGTGTGTGTGTGTGTGTGTGTGAGAGAGAGAGAGAGAGAGAGAGAGAGAGACAGAGACAGAGACAGAGACAGACAGTGAGTAAGTGAGTTTATTGTGTGTGTTAGGTAGTCACTAGACATCATGGCAGGCACCTTTGCCTGACATTCCCAACTCCTGTGTTCCTCATCTTAAAGTTAGTTTTTTTTTTTTTTTTTTTTAATTTAGTTCTTTAGTTTTTAGGGCCAGGCATGTTGGTGCATGCCGTTAATCCAAGCACTTGGGAGGTAGAGGAAGGTGGAGTTGTGTGAGTTCGAGGTCAGTTGTGTGAGTTTTAGAACAGCCAGGATTACATAATGAGACCCTGTCTCAAAAACCAAACCAAACCAAATAAAACAAAACAATTGAAGAAAAGCAACAACAACAAAAACCTTTGAAAACAGAATTTCTACAGAGAATTGTAAAAAAAAATTAAGTAGAACCTTCTAGGAGCTGCTTATCCCAGTTTGAATAATGTATTTTTAATTTTTAAAAATAAAACTGTTATTGGAGAAAAATAGAACCACTACATACAGAGGGGGAAAAAAGCTAAAAAATTCAACGGAAACAGAACAACTGAAATTCACAAATATTCAGTGTAGTTTGCATTTACTTTTCAATTTCTTAAACAGCTTCCCTTAACAGTCTTACTAGTAAACAGCATCAAGTTTTCAAATAGTTAAGAATCTCAGGAAAGGGACCCACTTTGAAGACAGCAAAGGTGATATCAAGAGCCTCTAGCAGGAACAACTCTACCTAAAATTTCTTAAGAGTAAGTAGTGAGTAGTGTAATAGTCTATGTATCCCAGAGCCTACCAGGGATGAGTTAGAACATTGATGTACATGGTCCAGTAAACAAAATAGCTACATTTCCTTGTCAGAAGAGCTCCTGTAAAGAAACCAGGAAGGAGTTAAAAAAATAAACGTCATGACTGCTGGAAAAGAGCTGGGAAGGAATTTTAAATACTCTACTTAGTTATACATTGTGCAAGTTGATGCAATTAGAAAGAAACAGGCAACCTTAAAAAAATGTTGGTAGCTGGCCACTGTCTTTGAGGACTCAAGAAAACCATCAGTGGTAGACACAAGAGTCCAAGTTTCCGAAGCTGAAGGTTCAGATCTAGACACTCCCCCAGTGTCTTCAAACAGACAGGGAAATACCCTATTGCACAAAGGATTAAAGAAGTTCTAATAAAAAAACAACAAAAAGAACACTAAAACTTTCTGCTTCTCTTCCATAATCAAGTCCCTTCACAAAAAACAAACTAGGATGATGCAGGGAAGCCTTTTACCCGCATTTTTATTTGAAGAACAATACTTTTTACTTTCTATATATGAAAATTTGGTGACATTTCCCTGAAAAGCAGGTGGTGATGAGAACTCTTAAATTCAAACAGTTCAAAAAAGAGTGCTGAATGTAAAATTTCCAAACAGGGAGTGTATAACAAAAATAAGGGAAACTTATCTGCAGAGCTTCTTCAAGGGACTGATGGTGGTAGCCAAAGCTTAGTTCATCAGTGAAGAGAAGCTTGAAAACACAGCAAATTGAAACAGAGACCTTTAGCAGAGAAAACTGGAATGCAGACCCCAGGAAGCCCATAACACTTGACAGTTGGTCCAAGTTAAAGACAAAACTGTCCAAACAACATTTAAAGACTAGAGCCTGTGGAAAACTAGTTGGTGATTTTCTGAGCCTGTAATAATTCACAAAACATGTTGATTTTTGTCTTTTGTCATTTTCATATTATATTCATTTTTAATGTGAAGATTTGGATTTTTCTCTCTTATGTTCCTTTCGTACAAGACGATTAACAGTTTTTCTGTTTTAGCTTTTTGAAAATACCTGTTAATCAGCACAGTAAACTCAGGACTAAGCCACATACACACATCCCATACTCAGAAATGGAAACTTTAGGATGTGAATGTACAAAGTATTATATCTGTAACTGTCGCCCTAAAACTTGTTTCCAATTAAGTTTTTTCAAACAACTCTTTCAGTGTAACTTTATTTTCTAGTAAAATATTAGTAGCTATGACAACTTATATTTCTTTTTAAGGGAAACCACAAAACAAGTAAACAACCAAGTCCAGGGTGGTTTTTTATTTGATACATACACCCAGAACTCTATACAGTAAATAAAGTTTACGTGCAGTTTAAGTATCTTTAAATGACTTTTAAGCAGATAAACCTTTTGCTTCATTAATGGTGTATAAGAACTCCTTCCTTCCCTTTTCAATAGTCATAGGATTCTCTTCCCCAGTTCCAAAAAGGAAGCACGAAGAACGGTACTTTCTTAAAGAGTTTTCTGCACATTATATTAAGTAACATGTAAAGAGTTCCACATCATTTTTCTTAAAGATTAAGTGTTACTTTTTAAAATGGGCATGTTAACCACTGAGAAAAGTCCACTTAACTATTTCCATTACACTGTTTCATTTGGTCATCGGAAGTATAAAAGAAGTCAATAGCAGATTCAACAAGTTAGTTTATCCACTGGCTACTGTGTATGACAACAAATCTTCCAAGCCCAGCATTCTATGCAATATAGTTGTACTACTTTGAATTTTCTTTTTTTCCACGTAGTCTCAGTCAATTAAGGATACTCTTCTTTAGATAACGTAGGTTTTACTGGAAATCTTAACTGACTGTATACTTCTGATACTAGCAGATTACGGTTAAGCATTTTCTTCATCTTCATAATTTGGACAATTGCAGCATCAATTTGATATTATCTGTCTTGAAATACTTTTTCTCTAGTGGTAGCTTGTTCTTCATCTGTGTCTTTCATTTGGATTTGATTGATCTTTATCCTGAACAGTTTCTGTTTGAAATTATCATCACAAATGACTTTGTCGCCATCTTCAATATTTTTTCCCTTTGGAAAAGTGCAGGCTAGTGATTGCAGTGTTCTTTTTAACTTTCCATTCTCTGTTCCGGTGGCTTGCTTGATCACTTCTAAACTGAACTCCTTTCTCTCTCATTAAACATTAGCAGCACTAGGGTTTGAAAAAGAGAGATCTGAAGTTCTTTTTTACCCTCTTTAAATTTGGCTTTGAGCACACACTGTCCTAAGGTCGACTGTCACTGGAGTTTCCTGCCACTGTGCTTGCCTAAATAAAATGTCTTGAAAATTTCCTGAAGTTTACCACCTCTGGTGGCAAACGGACTTCCTTCCATAAGCACATATGTTGGCCAGCAGCCCATTGTGAGAATATTCATGGTTAGCTTAATTTTCCTTAAAAATATTTTATTTATTATTTTTATGTGTATGCGTGTATTGCCTCCATGTGTGTAAGTATACTCCTGTCTTGCAATGCTGGAGGAGATCAGAAGAGGGTGTCTGATTTCTCTAGAATTGGAGTTAGGGATGGTTGTCAGCTGCCATGTGGGTGCTGGAAATTGAACCAGGATCCTCTGCAAGAGCAGCCAATGTTCTTAACCACTGAGCCATCTCTCCAGCCGCTGACTAGTGTATTCTTATCATAGAAAAAGAATAGATTGAGTCAAACCAAGGAGATGATGGAGGACTGATGGTAGGTAGCTATCTTGGTACAAGAAATGAGATGCTACAGTAACCTCCTTGAAGGCTCTGTTGTTTTATATAAGGGATCTGATCTATAGATATCATAAATAATTACATTTTGAGTGATCCTTTATTTTGAGATACTCATATTAAGCTAAAAACTTGGATATGAGAGCCAGACCGCCTATGTTCACATTCTGTTTAGACTTCCTGTGCCTTAGTTTGCTTAGATACAAGATCATATTAATCACTGACTCTTAGGATTACTTTGAAGGTTAATAAAGGAATTAATATTTAGCCCTCTTAGAACACTATATTGTACATTAGTACTATGTAAACTTTCAGTGAAAATAAAAATCTACTGGGGAAGAATCAAGGAAGGAGAAAGAAGGATGTTATAAATCATTTAATTTTTTAAATAAGCCAGTTTCTGTTACTTTTCTATCACTGTAACAAAGTACCTGAGCTAATCAACTTAGAAAGAGAAAAGGTTTAATTTAACTCATGATTGTGGACTTTCCATTACATCAATATTTGGCTTCATGATTTTGGACCTGAAGTGAAGCTCTATATATTTTTAGGAGTGCATAGTGGAACACAACCACTAAAGAGAGACAAAGAGGTCCCACCATCCCCTCCAAGGGCATGACCCTAAGGACCTCCCATCAGACCCTACCTGAAGATCTCACCACCTGTCAGCAGTGCTACTCTGGGAACCAAGTCATTAAGTTGCAGACCTTTGATGGACATTAAAAATCCAAATAGAGTACAAATGAAGTTTTTAAAAACTTTAAATTTATAACTATTTTATTCTTTTTTTTAAAAAAAGCTTTATTTTTATTTTATGTATATGAGTGTTTTTCTTGCATGCACTTGTGTCATGAAGTGTCTGCAGAGGCTGGGAGAGGGTGTTGGATCCCCTAGAACTAGAGTTATGGACAATTGTTAGCCACCAGTAGGAGCTGGGAACTGAACCTAGGTCTTCTACAAAAGCAGTTAGTGCTCTTAGCTATTTTATTCTCAGCAGTGCAACTGTTGTGAAGTTACCATATGTTAATAGTTTCAAAAGTAATGATTATATGTATGTCCCTTGAGCTAGGTGTTACTGTGATAAAACAGCCAAAACCAACGTGGGGAGAAAAGGGTTTATTTCAACCTACAGGTTATAGTCCATCACTGAGAGAAGCAGGGCAGGAGCCTTGAGGCAGGAACTGAAGCAGGGACCATGGAGGAATGCTGCTATGGACTTTCTCAGCTAGCTTTCTTCTAGACCCTTCTACATGAATTATTAATCATTAGCAATTAGAATCTAGTTAGCAATTAGAAAATGCCCCATAGACATGGCCCACAGGCCAGTCTGGTGGAGGAAGTTCCTAACTTGGGGTTCCATTTTTCCAGCTGTCTCTAGTTTCTATCAAGTTAACAATATAACTAACCAGTACAGTTGATTGATTATGTTTTTTACTGCTTTTGTTCACAGGATATTCTGAATAATCTTGAATCATGTGACCTTGAGGATGATGACCTTATGCTGGATGTGGATCTGCCGGAGGATACACCTCTTGAAAATGGTAAGTTGGAGTAATAAGCTCCAGATGTATATACAGGAGCTGCTGGACTATAGCCAATTTGATATTTACTCCTTAAAGACTTCTTGATCTCGTGGAGTCTTTTAGAGTGAGACTCAATCTTAAGTTGTATAAAATAGGGTCACTTGCAGATGTTTAAAACCTGATTATGTGGGTCTTAACATATAATTGCTATGATTCAATTACTTGTATACCTGTATCTGAAACAAGTGGTAGATGGGTTGTGTATGTGTACATACCCAGTCTCTCCTCACTCTGCTTCATTCTGAATTTCAGAAAGAAATTATTTTTGAGAAATAAATATTTGACTTATAAAACAGTATGGTGTATTAATTAGGTAAATATTTGAAGAAGATCAAATTCTGGGCAAGTGGTCACTTTCTGAATGAACCATTCTGACTTTTTGACTCCTAATTTCAGCTTTCCTCTCTGTTTTCAGCAACTGCCAAGGTAGACCTTTAGAGAGTATATGCAAGAGGGCCCTGGGGTTCTTGTGCCCAGTGATACCACATCTACAGGGTTTCTCCATTGAGAACTGGTAGTCAGCCAGTGAGAGTGCATAGGAGCACTCTCAGGACAGTGTTGAACTGGGAATCCTACTGGGAAAAAGAAGACCCTAGAAATCTGAGGATTCTCTGTTGGTAAACCTTGCCTGTTGTCCTAGGCTTTCCTCAGGGCCAGAGGGGATATAGTACAAAAGAAGAGTGGACTCCTTATCCATGGTGCTAGAATATTGCGGGTGCTGTTCAGAGTCATTTTTGCTCTAGGTGTGCTTCCTGCTTACCTACTATATTGGTCATAGTATCATGGCTCAGATTCTTTTTTTTTTTTTGCCAAAGTGTTGTGTTAGTCTAATGAACAGGTATACATTTATTTCCCCCATTCATGGGTCTTCGGATTACCTGGGATGCACTCAGTCTATGAAACTGTATTCCAGTTATTACATGTTTCTTTTTTTGAGAACTGAACTACTTGGGGCAGGTTATTCTTATGACAAACCACAGACACATAACAGGACAAGCAGAAAACATGCATCTTAGAGCCTCAAACCAGTACACCCAATTCTGCAAACCAAAGCAAATCTCATGGCCAAACCTACCCCACTGAGATGTTCACAGAGAGGCTGTACTATGACTGAGAGCTTAGATTTATAACTGCATTAGAGTGAAAAGTTAAGCATAGTATCTCTTGTTACCACAGAAGTAGAGATTGTTAGGCCTTTGTGTGATTCTTTTAGCACTCTGAATACTTCTGCAACCACAATGGAGTTCCAGTTCTGAGAAATAAAAATTATAGCCAACACTCAGCAAGTAAAGCAAAGTTGAGCTCCTAGGCTCAGGGTAGTCCAAGGGGATAATAATGAGGGCACTTAGGAAGATTTACTCCCAGCACACTGCTATTAACAGCTGTAGAACAGAGTTTCCCAGCAGAACAGTAGAACAGCTCTCAGTAGATGGCAGAGCTCATAGCTGCCTCTGAAAGAAATCTGTTAGTGGTCTGGGAGATAAAGCAGAAAACTGTTATAGAACACAAAAAGAAAAGCATTAACCTTTGAAAATTATTGGTTAAACGAATGAAATCAAATGATCCAGGAAATGTAACATGATTTTTTTAAGGCTCGTAATGAGGAGTGAGGAATTTACTTCCATGGTATAAGTGATATCCTAGAGTAATGCATTTCACTCTGACAGAGTCGTAATAGCTTCTCTTTGGAAACTTCATACCCTTTGTGAGATGAAATTGGAAGTACAGGTAGAATCTTAGTGGGCTGCATCTTCAGAGCACAGCCTGGCATTCTCCTTATGTTAGACAGACTCACAGGGAAACCGTGAATCTTAGGGCCCTCACTGGGTACTTAGGAAAGTGATCTCCAGGAACATTCCACATATGCTATAGATTTTTTCCTTAGGAGAAAACAAAGATTGCCTATTTTGAGCTAAAAGAGCACTAAAGAAAGCAGGGCATGGATCTGTGATTAAGTTTTCTCTGTAGTCACAGAAAATAAAATAGTATTTAGATTTAATCCTTCAAGAAAGTGAAAGATCTACTCTTTAGATCTCTGTGAACCTGAGTAATCGTACCGGTCTGCTTGGCTTTTTGCCTGGAAGACAGGAATGTTACAAAGACGGGTAGAAGATTAGAGATCTTTTAAACCCATTTGACTATTGGTTTTAGTCCTTCTTAGCTGCTTCTTTTTTGCTTTTGAGGGTGCTATGCAAGTTTGAGGTTGGATTGGTCAATTTAAATTTTTAGGTGTTTCAGCAACATGAATTCTGCCACGGTCATTGGCATTTGTGCCCAAAGGAAGATGGACAGGTCAGTGATCCCTTCTGTTTGAATTTGGTCTGGTTATAGGTTACTTTGACTTCATTATGAATAGGTAGTCCTTTATAAATGCTTCCAAAAAAAAATTGTGTGTGTGTTTGGGGGGTTGTATGTATGTATCTGTGTGGGTACACCTTCCTGTCTGTGTACAACTGAAGGCTAGAGGCTGACATCAAGAGTCTTTCTCTATTGCTTTCCATCTTTTTTTTTTTTTTTTTTTCTGAGACAGGACTGCTTCACTTAATCTGAAACTTGCCATTTTGGCTAGTGGTCAGTGAACCCCCGGGATCTGCTGATCTCCACTTACCATAAGCTGGGGTTATAGGTGCTCACTTCCAAGCCTAGCCATTTTATGTTGGTGTTACGGATCTCAGCATGCTTATAGAGCAAGCACTTTACCAACAGAGCCATCTTTCCGGCCCTTTCCTTTAGATTTTTAAGGAGGAAGCTGTGAGGAGAATATCTGTATTTGTATATGGGTGTTTTTCTCTGAGTGTAGTGGATGTGCTAGCACAGAGCAGACAAAGAATGTCTGCTAGTCAAATGTTTGTTAAACAGTTATAATCTAGGATTTGGAGATATCCACAGTGTTCTGGTGACCCTTGGATGAGTACGTAACACCAGTAAGGTTTAAGGATGGTATTTTAGTTTTTATATTAATAAAACAGTTGCAACATGACCTTTGATATTTAGAGAAACTTAAGTTTAAAAGTAAAACAGAAAGTACTTGATGTCCACCAAGAACACTTTTATTGATTACTCATTTTATTTTCTCTCCCTTTTCTCTTACATGATTGTGGGTAATTATTTGAAAAATAAAGGGTATTAAGAGGTTCTAGTCTTCATAATTTATGTGGCTGAGGTAGGGACATTTAGTTTTCGGTGAAGGCCATTTTTTATTTTGAGCCGTATTCTATTTTTATTCCTAAAACTCATTCCAGAGCATTTAGCACTTAGAATTTCCGCATTGAAGTTTTTCACAGAAAGTAAGGAAAGATGGAGTCACGTTTATTTTAGAATCTTCTAAATGCTTTCTGATTTCCATATATCCTGATAACTTCACTGGACTTAGCTGTCCTCCCTTCCTTTTTTCCCTACTGGAGTGAACAAATCAGAGCTTAATCTGTGCTCATGGGAAAAACTTAGTTGGCAGCCTCTGAAAATCTTTTTCCAAACCTCTCTGCCTTCTTGTGCCCTCTGCCATCGGTTCATGCTCTTCATACTGCTGTCCAACTGTATGGTTTGCATCTAGAGTTTTCCCTACTCTATGAACTAGTTAGTTGATACAGTTTTGACAGCACTGAATTATTGATTCCCCCAAACTATTCAAAACTCCCCTGGAGATTTCTCCTGATGTTATTTAGATCTTATCAAGTATTTGGGCACACCTCTGAACTCAGAATACTACCAGATTGTAAAATCAGCCTTATACAGTTTTTCCCTACTGCGAAGAAGTTTAGTTTTACTAGTTGTGGTACTTAGGAGGCTTTTGGCTAGCTTAAGAGGAATGGCAGTAGGTCAGAAGGAGAGATGCCTTAGATGAAAATCTGGGAGTGTGGACTTGGAGAAGAGGAATCACAAAACATTTGTGTTTGAGTTGGGATTTGGAATGATCTTATTTAATAAGAGATTGTTTTTGTTTTTCAAGCTGTTCCTTTTTTAAGCCTTGACCCAAATTAGTAGACCAAGGAATTTCATAAGGAAACAATTTTGCAATCTGAATTTCTTTTGGAAGGCTACTAGATGTTTGAAATTTCCTCTCTTTGTTTTAAGGCGTCTCTCAATATTTCTGTTGTCTCCCAAGCCCAGCTGTGTTGCTTTTTTTTCTCTTGTTTAGGAAATTGTTAAAGACCAGCTCATTGCCCACAGACAAATTCTTGACATTTGGCACATCAGAGTATATTCCTTAGGTTCATCAATTCCCCATGAAATAACTTCTGTGTGTACTGTTAATCATTTTATCCATTCTGTTTAGATTTTGTTGAAAAGATGTTTCTCTAACCACTTTCTGGGTCCCACAAGAAATTTCATTGTCAATAAAAATTATACTTATTTCATGTAGAAACCCATAAGGTCACTTTTTTGTTACACTTTTGAGTTTTTTTTTTTTGAGGTATACCTCAAAACTTTTGCTTTGAGGTATATGAATCTAGTCATGTTCTCGAGTACTTCAAGTAATAAGTTTATGAATTTTCTTCTACAAGTTTTTATTTTTTTAAAATTAGATTGCATATGAAATCAACTCCTTTCCCCCTTTTTTGGAGACACGATATCACTGTGGAGCCCTTAGCTATCCTAGAATTCACTGTGTAAACTTAAGCTGGACTCAGAGATCTCCACCCAGCATTAAAGGTGTGCACCACAACAACCAGCTTATTCTTACTTGAAAACTTTCTTGATAAGATTTTAAAGCCTCCTACAAAAATGTACACTCTCCCCAGGCTTTGTGGGCAGAGTTACTTTGTCTCTCAGCCAGTTATTATACAAAAAAATTACCTGTGTCATCTTTTATCTTTCTTATAACTTAAAAGTTGTAAGAAAAATAATCTAGAGTGATTTGGGTATCATTTTGTTCCTTTATCAAATCAGGAAGCAAAGGTATTAGTAGTACTAGACACCAGCCTCCTATCACATGCCTCTGTTTGCTATGCTAGGTCCTTTCCCCCTTCAAAGGGTAATAGCCTTAATAGCCCATTACCTGTGTCTTACAGTGGAAGAACTGGTCTGCCACATTTTACTGCTGGAACTAGAGGCAGCCTTCAGAAGGAAGAAGTATTCTTCAGCCGAGTGCTTTATGCCTTAGTCCAGTCTAGTGTAGCTGGCAGGGTTCTAGATCAGTGTGCTAGCTTCAACACTTTTTGAGCTGGGTTACCTTTAGGCTCGTTGTTACTCTTTCTCTGTTGTTTACCAGAGGCAATATTGATCTTAGGGGATCATCCATTCAGGGAGATTTCATTTCTTCATTTGTCTTACAGTGCTGTTCTTTGTAAGGCCCTAGAAACTAGTTTTTATTTATCTTCCTCTTGTGATTTTGTTTTCCATTTTCTTTTTATGTTGCTTCTTTTATTCTTAATCTTTTCTAAGAAAATACCACTCTTCTCATTTGCTTTACCTTCTTAGCCAGATTTGAAAGTATGTAAATGTGGATGAATGGATACCTTAGGAAGTAGAGGCCAGCACTCCCTCCAGGGTGTCAGAGCAGTCTTTAGAAGTTCTAGTGACAAATGTTTGTTTCTATTGCTGACTTGCCATTGTGATTGCATTCATGTTACAGTAAAGATCCCAATTTTTAGTCATATGTGGTACTGCCATCCTTCCAGCACACACAAAAGTAGCATAGTAATTTCTGCATTGTAACTGCTCCTGATGTTTTTAGCCCGTCTCCTGGCTTGAATGCCTGGTTTGCTTGCTTCTTGTTTGCACTGTGTTGATACCATTGTAGAATATATTAAGAGATTTGGTTATAAAAATTTCATGCTGTGGGAATGGAAATCTTTCTGACTAAATTAAGAAAAAATTAAACTTAATTAATTAAAAGTAGATGTATATTATTATTCACCATTAGTATAGAGTTGGTTAAACTGAAGGAAGATCTTAATGCTAAGTGGAAGTGCTTTGGACCTATAAGTGCAGTGCAAATGTGCGCTTGTAAGTGATGTGACCGAGGAGACTAAACTAAAGTTAAATTTAAGTTTTTCTTTTGCTGTATCATTTTCTGTTGATTGTTTTCAGCATAGTGGTCACCACACCTTTTATTTTGTTAGGTTATTCATAAATTCACTTATACCAGTAAAGTCACAAAAAATTACTGGAATTATTTTCAAATGTTAGACTTCTTTTAAAAAACATCTCTACAATAAGAAAAAAGCTCTTAGTGTATATCCACATTCACTTAGTCTTCATGAATTCAAGCAGAACTTCCCTAACTTTAGAAGTATGATTGTCACATGCTTTTTATTTTATCGCTTACTCCCTTTTTAAATAAGCTTATTTTCATCCTCTATGAAATTAGAAAATTAGCATATTTTAAATAACTTTTTAAAGGATAATAGTCACTTAAAATAAGTGAATTTCTAAAAATCAGGAGTTACAGTGATATCTAAAGTTTTTTTATTAGTAGTATTTTTAATCAGAAGGAATTCTGAATCAAGATTTGAACTTTCTCATGTTTTTCTTGTCCAGGAGAATCCCTTCCTGTTCTGTGGCTCGGGTTAGTGTTTAGCAGTATTTTTAGTAACAGTCCTAACTCAGTAGCTATGTAAGCACTGAGTGAAGATGGAGTCACAGGGCAGACTGGGCTTGCTTCCCACAGGGAGGGCTGGGAGTGGAGCAGGAAGGAAGGCCTGTTCAGCAGAGCCTTGTGTGCAGCTATGTCCGAGTAGGCAGTCGGCAACACAATGTTCCCCTTGTGCAGAGTAGCGTTCTCAGAGAGGTCTCAGCTATGTGAGAGCAGAGCATTTGGGTAAGTGAAGAAGCCTGGGTGCTGCGGATTCTTTTTGTGTTTGTGGTATTTAGATTTTAGGGAGTGAACTATTTGTTGTTGTGAAGTGCTGGTTTTGTTGTCAGTAGCATCTCTATCTTTTTGAGCAAGCTGGATTGAAGGCAGATTAGAGCAGCTTATTTCTTAAAAATTTAAAAAGTCATCTATGATGAAAAGTTAATTTGTATTTTCTGAGGTCTGGTGAAATTAATTGTGGCATTCATTTTGAGGAATGAGCTCTCTCCGAGTTTTAAATTTTACTTTTTCCTAGCCTTTCACTCTGAATCTGAATCAGTTTGTAGTGGTGAATAAGTACCTCTTAAAACATTGCTTGTATTTGAAATGTGTAATGTTGATTTCAAGGAAGTCTTGATCATTTTAAAAAGTGCAAAAGTTAATTGATCACTTAAAGGTGACTGTTATAAAAGTATTATACTTTCGTTTGAATAACAGAAAGTTCTGATTTCACTCTTAAGAACTGGTTTTCTTTTGGAAAATGAATTTGTGCCTATCTAGTATACATGATTAGTGCTTTTAAAAATTTTAGAAAGGTATTTTCAGCATCATTTAATTACCAAGCCATAAGTAGTTAACTCTATAGAGTGCACAGGTTTATAGTCTCTTACTTTTTAATTTGTCTAGTGGAATGTGACAATATGAACCGATTTGACCGAGCAGACAGAAATGCACGGCAGTCTCAGGAAGGATTTTGGAAAAGGCCACCTCAGAGGTGGACTGGACAGGAGCATTACCATCTTAGCCATCCCGATCACTATCATCACCATGGAAAAAGTGACTTAAGCAGGTGAGTACTGGTTAGCCTGGGTTTTGCTTTCTGTCCTCTGCCTAATTTGATTAAAAATTCTATCCTCAAACTGATTTTGTTCGTTTTTGTTTTTGTTTTGAGAGGATAAAAAACCATTTCAAGTTATATATGGTACTAATTAGAATAACACCTAATCTTTCTTTTTTGGCTGAAATCTTTTTTCAGTAGCTTTATCATAGGTATATATAATACATCTTCAATGATGTGGACTTTTAAGTTGTGATAAGGATTTTTTGGGAGGGGTTCTCATTTGGGAATTCATGAATGCTGACTTTGTTACCGTATACTATATATTTTCTGAGGTCTGGTGAAATTAATTGTGGCATTCATTTTTAGGAATGAGCTCTAGGAATGTGTTGTACAAAGTTACTACCAAGTGATTGGTCTTCTGTTGCTTATAAGTTAAAAATTTTAATTCCACAGGTACTGTTAGAAGAATATACCATAGGATACTAGAGATCTTTTCCTTTTTGAAATGTAGACTAGTCTTTAATGTAAGGAGGCTCTGCAGTCATTCAAATCTGAGAGCAGAGTCTCACTTGGCACAAATTGGCTTTGTTCCCCAATTCAGTTTGCCATCTGTAAAGCAGACTTACAAACACCTTTCTGTGAGTGTTCAAGGATCAGGGATAAAGACACCGATGTAGTGCCGGGTTTATGGTAGACACTCAGTGGCAGTTATTATTAATGTTATCTATTTTTTATTATCTCATCTCATTCTACAAGTGACTCGAGGTCCTTCCGAAGCATATTGCAATGCAGATAATAAAACCAAGAAACAATGAAAGGAAAGCATATAGTCTTCTGTACTCCCTAGGAAACAAACTTGTTACTAAGGTTCTTTGTAGCAAAAACAAGAACAGAACTTGACCTATTAGAAGATATACAATGTGCATAAGATGGAGGATTTGTTTCTTCTCGATTTATAAAACAAAATCCTGAGAATTTTCTTGTAGAAGAAGACTACTTTAGAACTAATATTGAACAGGTCCTAAGTGGTATAATTTTAAATTCTGTTTCTAGTAATGTTCTTCAGTTTAAGCTAAGAAATTCTAGTCCAGTTGAGGAAAAGCAGTTCTTCGGTGGATTATGAAAGAATGGACCCAGCTAAAAACTTGGTGGTGTATCCTAAATAGAAGGGTGTAATTGAGGCGATCTGGAAGAATCCACCACCTAGTACTTAACCATTCCAAGGACTACGGTTTTTTTTTGTTGTTGTTTTGTTTTTAAATAGCACTGGGCTACAGAGAGTTGATATTATCAGGCCAGGCATGATGTAAGGACAATCTTCCTTAACTAATAATGATGGTGATGCTTCCCTAATCTTTGACAGTATGTTTATAACAAGGTTAATTTAAGGCAAATGTATGAAACTTAACTAAGTAATAACATTGCAGTATCAGTTACTTTTGCTTCACTGTGATGAAAGCACTTAACAGAAACAACTCAAGAAAGGAAAAGTGTATTTTGACTCAGTTTCAAAGAGTCTCAGTCTGACATGACAGGGAAGACATGGCATAGCTGCTCTTGTGATAGAGACTTCTCACATTACTGTAGACCCAGAAGCAGAGAGTGAGGCCAGAACTAATGGCCAGGATCCTACCTCCTACAGGTGGCCTTCCAGAGTAGTACTACCACCTGGGAGAACAAACATTCAGAATGTCTCCTTTGGGAAACATTTTATATTTAAACCATAACAATTCTATATTCTCAAAATTAATACTCATTGATAGCCAGTATATTGGACAGTGCCAAAGTTCTTAAGTTGACTGGAATTTGGAGATAGTATGAGAGGTTGTGGATTGGTAATAGTCATTACCAGGACTATTGTTGAAGTGTGGATGATAGCAAGAATTCTACAGCAACACAGCTTAATAGTGGGCATCTCTGCACTTTGAAGTTAGGGTAAGATTCATGTGCTTGCCGTTCCATTGATGAGTAGTATATAGCATCTGTAGAGAGACGGGCATGTGGGTACTTATTGTGAAGTGCTAATGCAATGATATTGGTGTCTCAATAAGGTGATCGATAAGGGACATTAAGAGCATGTAGCAGCTGTTTTTGTTCGTTTGTTTGGTCTGGGATAGCACAGAATAACCATGGTTCTTTGGAACCCACTCTAAAGGTCTGACTGGAGCCTGCAGAAGAGTAGTATCTAAAGGAGAAGAGCAGACATTCCAGCTGGCACAGTGACAAGTGCAGAAGCTTGTATGGTGATATCTGATATTTTCAGAGAATTGCTTTTCAGGTTACCACAACTGGATTTCTTGGTCATTTGGGAGAGTGAGTGACATGTTTTCTAAGTATAGATAATAAAACTATTGTACCCACAGCTTAAGATAAAGGGTGGCAAATTTCAGCTTAAAGGAGACACTCATCAGACTGTTTCAAATGGAGTGAGTGACATAGAGGTAATTGTCTCAGTCCTTGGGAATGATCATATTGAGGCTTAGTGTATTCATGTATCAGAAGAGTTAGATAATGTAGCCCTCTGCATTTCAAAAGAGAAGAATACCCTCAACTCTAAACTCAGATATCAGCAGGTGCAAAGAAGAGTTCTTTGGTCAAATTAAGTTAATTATTTGTCGTGATTTAAGGGACTCTATTATGCCTGTATATAAATATGATTTTTGCAAAAGTTGGTGAAAGACAGTATATAGCATTCTCTGCAAACACTATCACAGATTCCTTCTTAGAGTATTTTTAAGTCATTTGTATTTGTGAATTGTCTTGCCACCTCCTTGAAATTCTTAGGGTGGAGAGACAAATGCACAGTGTTCTTAGAGATTGCTAATCTGCCTTACTCAGTGCAGATTTTTTTAGGAAGTGGGCTGAGGTGATTGATAATGCTGGGAGTTATTGGACCAGCTCTTTTAGCCTTTAATCTTTCTCTTGTCAATGCTGGGTTTTCTAGATGTCACAGAGTCAGTTACAAGGGTACTTGGTACAAAAAGAGACTTCTTCCAAGCCATGGCTTAAAACTGTCATGTTCTTTTTGCATCTTAGTATTAGAGAGCTTGGATGTACAAATCTCGGGGCCTTTTAAGTATTACATACACAGAAGTCCTGTAACCCCCGAGTTCTGGTCCCTTCTCTAACCCTCAGATGCCATCAGTACAGTAGTTCTAGATTATGCCTTCTCCTTAACTCAGGTATGTTGGGTTCAGAGCTACTCGTCTGTGTTCTCTGGTATTCTTGTCATAATTCGGTTTCCTCTTTGACCCTAGCCTAATCTTCCCATTCTCTTTTCTTCAAAGAGCTCCTTTACTCCCAAATTTCTGTACTGCATGGATTTCCCTCAGACCCTAACAAACTCACTCTGACCTCTGTGTGTATATTGTCTAAATGTACTTCTTTCCTGAATGCATTTCTCTGCCATTTGCATTTTTATAGGTAGGATTCTTATTTTCAAATGGTATTCTGCTTGGGAGGGTTTGGGGGTGGGTCTTGTCCTTGTTCTTCATTGTCACTTTAAAAAAATTATTTTTAAAATTTTTACTGAATTTTTGTGTATTTCATACAGAGCATCTTAATCGTCTTTATACTCCCTTCCCCATTGGCACTCTTCCAAAGGCTCCCACTGCACTGGAATTTATGCACTCTCATCTGTGTTAAGGCCTGTTGTGTCAAGTTAGTGTCCCCAGACATCCCTCAGTGCAAGTTCATCCACTGGGGCCTAGGCAACCTAGTGTCTGTTTTGGGACTTAAGCCATTTGGCTAAATCAGCTCCTCTTTCTGATCCTTCTGTGTGTACTTTATAAAATTGTGGCTCCTTGGCTCAGTTTCGTCCTTTATTGTAAACTTTGCTGCAGTCCTGACTAGTTCCTTTGTTGTGAAAATGAGTCTCTTAGCTTCTTCCTTAGTTTTTAGGATTCTCTGTATGTGCTTAATGATGTCTTGGAAAGGTTTGTTTTACTTTTTCATTTTCAGTTTTTTTCTTGTACAATTGCTATGACTAGAACTGCTGACATGATATTTAACTGAAGTAGTGAGAGCCAGCAGCTTTGTCTTGTTTCTGATACTAGGGGACAACCCTTCATCTTTTACTGGTATTAGTTGGTGCTTTGTTTTGTTTTTCCAAATAGATTCTCCTTATTAGTCTTCAGACATTCCCTTCTGTTCATGGTTTGTTGAATATTTTTATCATGAATGTTTGTTGGTTTTTTCCCAGGTGCTTTCCCAGTGTCTACTGAGGTACACTTCCTTTCATCCTCTTAATGTGGTATATCACATTGACTTTCAGAATTTGAACCAGCCATTCATTTCTTAGGTAACTCAATTGCTTATGTTGATCTGCCAGTTTGACCTGTTCATTACTGAAAGTCAAGTATTAGAGGTCCTGAGTTCTCCAGCATGACCATGTCTTGTTGGAAAGATTGGCTAGCTATAGCTTGAGTAGTGTTTATTCACTTTGATTTTAAATGTTTTATTTATATTTTTATTTTATGTGTAATAATGTATTGCACCCATGTCATGCATTGCCCACGGTGGTCAGAAGAGGGAGTCAATCCCCTGGAACTGGAGTTAACCATATGGATGCAAGGTATCAAACCCAGGTTCTCTGCAAGAGCTGTCAGTGCTTTTAACAGCTGAGCATCTCTGCAGTCCCATCACTGGTTTTAAGGAATTGTTTTGCTAGATGTGTAATGCTTTGTTGATAGTCTTCTTTGTGGCATTTTGGCTGCGTTGCTTTCTGATAAGAAATCAGCTCTTAATCTTATTGAACCTTTCTTCCACATTCTGTCTTTTAGTTTTTCTTGCTGCATTAAGGATCTTCAGTTTGTCTTTGGCTTTTCACAGGTAAATGATGATGTTTCTACCTTTGTCTCTCTTTTGACTTATTATATCTAGGCTTTGTTGAGCTTCTTGAATATGTAGATTAGTAATTTTCATCAAATTTGGGGTTTTTGGGTCATCACTTCTTCAGTTTTTCTGTCTACGTTTTCTCCTTCCTCTTAGTTGTGTCTACATTAACTAAAAGTAGTAACTTTGCTTATCTCAAAAGATTTTGAGAAAATAAATACATATAATAGGCACAGTACTCAGATCAGATCTCCTGCCCAGGGTTTGTTATTGCTATGACTTGTTGCTGTGTTGGATTCCTAAGTATGTGGGACTCCCATTGGTTCACAGCCTCACCAGCATTTGCTTTTGTCTTTGGACCTTAACTCTTAGGTATGGAGTGATGTCTTGTTTTAATTTGCAATTCGCTAATGCTGTGATGCTGTGTAAGGCTGAACATTTTTTTCAGATGCTTAATTGCCATCTACTCAGGTGTCTGATCAGATCTTTGCGGACTTTTGAATCATGTAGTTTATTCTCATATTGTTGAGTTTTGACAGTTCTTTCTGTATTTGAGATGATAGTCCCATATCAGATACATATTCAGGAAATATTTTCTCCTAGCTCATGGCTTTTGTAGTTCTATAGATAGTGGCTTTTTTTTTAAAAAGCTGATATTTTTAAAATGACATTCATTATCCATTTTTTTCTTTCTTAGGATACATTTTTGGTGTTGTATTTTAAGACATCAGCAAACCCCGAATCTTCTAGGTTTCTTTCTTTTTCATGCTTTTTTTTTTCACCCTGTTTATGCTTTTGCCCCTGGTTTTCAGTCTTTAGGTTTTGTTTTGTTTTATTTGTTTGTTTGTTTGTTTGGGTTTTTTTCTAGCCTTTTTGAGAAAGGGTCCAGCCCCAACTGGCCTGAACTCACTGTGTAGATGAGGCTGGCCTTGAAGGTCACAGAAAACTGCCTGCCTCTGCCTTCCAAATGCTGGGACTAAAGGCATGGGCCACCATGCCTGGTGAATCTTTAGTGTTTTTTTTTTTAAATATTTTATTTTTATTTTATTTGTATGGGTGTATTGCATGTGCGTGTGTAAGTACACCCGTGTTGTGCAGTGCCTAAGGAGGTCAGAAGAAGGGGTTGGATTCTCCTAGAACTGGAGTTGTAGATGGTTGTTACCAGCCATGTGGGTGCTGGGAATTGAGCCCAGATCCTCTATAAGAGCAGCCAGTGCTTTTAACTGCTGAACCATCTCTCCAGCCCTGAGTCTTTAGTTTTGGAAAGTGATTTTTCCTGCCTTTTCTGTTTCTGGGTTTCAACCTGTCATGTGTAAATTATATCCTCTTCTCAGAATCTAAAACACAAGATTTTCATTGTCTTTCTGCTTCTGAATGTGTTTTGGTTTTATGAAAACGTCTTTATTATGTACCTGCTCTCCCTCCCATTATCTTGGCTTCCTACATCTCAATTCATTTTCTCCACCAGTCATCAGATACTTCTCCAGTGAGTTTTTATATTTAATTATATTATATTACATTTTATTATACTGTTGTCCGATGTGTCAGTGTCAGTACTTTCACAGTTGGTGAATGTAGATGAAAGGGATATGGTGGTTCTTGACATCTCTGTTCAAAAGTATTTTTTTGGTGGAAGGAAGTTGGAAATTATTTTGGTAATTTGATAATTTGGTTTTTATTTAATATTTGCTATATATTATGTAGTGTTTTATGTCGCGCCCACCTCGTCCAGCAAGGAAGACGCGACCCCGGACTCTTCCAAAAGCAGTTTATTCAGGAACCTTGAACAACCTTTTGGCTTTTAACTTTATAACTTCTTCTTCCCTCCCCTTACTGCTTCTCCTTCTCCTCCCGGGGAAAGCCCGCCACAAAGTTAAATTCCCTCCTGCCAGCCAACCCCAAACTACCACGTGGTGAAAGCAGATAGGTGCACACAGGCGGAAGCAGGGCCAGACCTCAGCCACAGCCAATTATGGAGCTGTTTGCTCCAGAGAGCGCCCACCTCGGGATGGTGGGGGGCGGGAGCAGGTGCCATTTTTAAGACGCAGCAATCCGCGGCTCTCTACAGTTTTAAATGCTTTAACATATATTACTTGGTGTGATCATTATACCAGCCCAGGGAGGTAAGTACTGTCACTACCTTTGTTAATTTATAGTCAAGGAAAATACAATATTGAGAAACATTGTGACTTGCTCTGCATTTTATAGCTTAAATAAATAGCAGCTGATATTCAGCTCATGATCTATGTAGATAATTTTAAAAGAAATAAAATGTGACTATTTTCAAAGGATTTATAACTTAATTAGCATTTTCAGTGGCTACTTACTATAAGGCAGATGCCAGATCTCAAGTTTTTGATTGATTGTTTTGTTTTTTGAGACAGGGTTTTCCTATAGCCCCAGCTGACCTGGAACTGGTTGTGTAGACCAAGTTAGCCTTGATATCACAGAGATCTGCCCGCCTCTGCCTTCTAAGTGCTGGGACTAAAGGTGTGCACAATGATGCCCTGCCAGATCTTAATTCTTAAATTTACTTGGTGATGAATACTAATTGACTCTTCTTTTGAAACACCAATTCCTTAGTTCCATATATTTGACTCTCGTTTATGTCAACCTAGTTAAAGCCTGTGATCCATACCAGATTCTGCTGTAGAGAGGTAACTAGTCTCCGTTAGTGTCTTTTTTCCCTTTGTAATTTTCTTTTACTCATGTTGCAAAATAAATAAGGTTAGGATGCTTATTAACTAAGATTGTTTAGACTATCTTTTGATGATTTTGTGCATGTATACAATGTTTCTTGATCATATCCACCTCTACTTCCTCCCTTAGGACCCCCCAGACACTTATTCCTTCTGTGTGTGTGTCTGTGTGTGTGTGTGTGTGTGTGTGTGTGTGTGTGTGTGTGTATCCCACTGAGTCCAGTTAGTACTGCTGCATATATATGGGTATGGGGCCATCCACCAGAACATGGGCAGCTTATCAAGAGTCACACACCTGAAGAAAAATGATTCTTCCTTCCCACAGTCATCAATTGCCAATAAATCATATGGGGGTAGTGCATCATAAGCTTCTCCCCCCATCCATGCTGGGAATGTTGGTTGGCTTGATTTTGTGCAGTGAATTCACGAGTGTAGTGGCCATGTCGTGTCCAGAAGATAGCATTTCACAGCATCCCTCCCCTCCATTTTACAGATAAGCCATTCCCATCCTGAACAGTAAAGAGAATTGTTTGATTTGTTTTTATTCTATGTGTATGAAGATTTTCCTGCATGTGTGTAAGTGAAGCACATGGAAACCAGAAGAGGGCATTGGCTCCACTGGAACTGGAGTTGAATGGTTGTTTTCACCATGTGGGTGTTGGGAACCAAACCTGGATCCTGAAAGAGCAGCCAGTGTTCTTAAAGCACTGAGCCACCTCTCCAGCCCCCCCATATATGTGTATATATATTTTTTAATATTGCAGTTTAAGACCAGGAAATACGTAGTATGCTTGTAAAAGCTTTTTTAACCTTTATTAGTAAGATGACTTATTGGCAATATAAAAAAAGAAATAACAGTTCATCAGTCTTAAATATAATGCTTTCATTAATGTTTTGAGAATATCATACAGTGTGTTTCAACATTTCATGCTGCTCTGATTCTAGCTCTTCTCACACCCCGACCTCCCTGCCTTACTCCCAACTTCATGTCCTCTTTTTAAAAAAATCTTTAACTACATTTTTGTGATTTCCCTGCAGAATATTTTGATAGTGTGTGGATCCCTGCCCCTGTTCACACCTCCTCTACTACCCTGCCCATTTGATGTACTCTATTATATAATAAAGCCTATAGAGTCTATTTTGTGTCCCCAAATGCCACACCCATATACTCCTGGGTGTGGGGTATCTACTGGAGTGTAGTGTACTTACCAGGGGCCACACGGTTAAAAGAAAGCTGACTTTCCTTCCTCTAGAAGCCATTTACTGTCTGTTCCTCAGTTAGGGATGGGACCTCGTGAACTCCTTCCTACTCCATGCTGAAATGTTGACAGGCTCGTGAAGGTCTTGTGTAGGCATCCATAACTCCTGTGAGTTTGTGAGTGTAGCTATCTTGTCATGTCCAGAACACTGCTTTGCTCCTTGACCTCTGGCTCTTAGAATCGTTCCCTCCTCTTTTCTACCATGGTCCTTGAGCCTTGGGGAGAAAGTATGATATACATATCTCATTTGTGGCTGAGCTCTACATTGAAACTTTTTCTCTCCACTTTGAGCAGTTGTGAGTTTCTGCATTTATCACTGTCTACTATACAAGGACCCTTCTCTGATGAAACATGAGAGCTGTGTTAATCTGTGGTCTAGAGATGAATTTAGAGAACAATTTGATACTATGTCCATTTAGCAGAAGAACAGTAGCAGGTTCACCTCTGGGGCCTCTGAGCTCCCTAAATATAGGTTGTTGGCCAGATTTACAGTACTAGGTTAGTGTTTCCTCTGTCTAGTCGGCCTTAAATTCAGTCATAAAGTGATTGGTTAATCCCATAAGGTTTTTGTCCCTGTTGCACTGTCGTACCTTGATATGCCAGTTATTATTATAATTCACAGGGTTCATAGCTTGGTAAGACTGTTGATGCCTTTTGTTCCCCTATAGCCTATGACCTTCCAGTACTATGAAGCTAGCCAGCAGGGAGGAAGCTTCCTCGCAGTACCAATTTGACCCTCTCCTCCCCAAAGATCATTCTTCTTGCCCCTTTCCCCCACCGATGGTCCCTTTCTAGTTCCCTGGATTCTGCAAGTACTCCAAATTCAGCACAAAGCTCCACTTATGAGAGAGAATATGTGCTGTTTATCATCCTAGGTCTGGGTTATTTTACAATCATGTTGATTTCATAATTTCATTTTTCTTTACAGCTGAATAAAATTCCAGTGTCTATAGGTACCATATTTTCATTGTCCATTCACCAACTGATGACCATCTAGGGTATTTCCATGTCCTAGCTGCTGGAATAGAGCAGCTGTGAACATGGAAGAGCGCATGTCTCTGCAGAAGATACAGAGTCTTTTGGGTGTATGCCCACCAGGAGTGTTGTAGCTGGGTCATGTGACAGTTCTGTTTGTAGCTTTTTTGGAAACTGCCACCCTGATTTACACAGTGGCTACACCAGTTTCTGCTCAGTAACACTGTGTGAGAGTTCTTCATTTCCCCTATGTGTTGTCTTTGTTTTCCTAATCATAGCCATTCTGACTAGGGTGAAATAAAATCTCAAAGTAGTTTTAATTTATATTTCCCTGATGGTTGAAGATGATCATTTTTCAAATAATTCTTAACCATTTGTTTTTCTTCTTCTGGGAATTGTTTGGTCCCACTTTTTAAGTTATTTGTTTTCTTGACACTTAGTTTTTTGAGTTCCTTGTATATTGTAGACACTAATCCTCTGTCAGATGTGCATGTACCAAAATTTTTCTTCCATGCTATGGGCTGCCTTTTCAACCAATTAAGTTTCCTTTTTAGTGAAGAAGCCTTAAGTCCCTCTTTTTGGCTGATAGTTTTATGTCCTGAGTGGCCAGAGACTATTGAGAAAATCCTTATCTGAGCCTGTATCCTGAAGTACACTTGCTACTTTTTCTCCTAAATGTTTCAGTTTCAGGTATAGTATTGAGGTCTTTCATCCATTTGGAATTGATTTGTGTTCACAGTATTAGAGAAGGATCAAGTTTCATTCATCTACAGGGAGATAGCCAGTTTTCTCAACATCAGTCATTAAAGATGCTATCTTTTCTCTAATATCTGTTTTAGATATCTTTGTAAAAAATCAAGTGGCTGTAGGTAGGTCAACTTTTATCTGGTTCCATAATACTCTTCCATTGACTAGATGCCTGTTTTGGGGCCAGTAATATGCTGTTTTTTACTACAGGCTCTGTAGTGTAACTTGAAATCAGGAATGGTGATACCTTCAGCAGTGTTTTTATTGATCAGGACTGTTTTGGCTATTCAGGATCTTTTGCACTTACATATGAATTTTAAGATTTTTTTCCATTTCTGTGAAGAATTGTGTTGCAGTTTTGATGGGGATTTCATTCAATCTCTGAATTGTTTTTGGTAGGACCACCATTTTTTACAATATTAATCTACCAATCCATGTGCATGGGAGGTCTCTACATCTTCTAGTTCATTCTTCAATTTCTTTAAGTTTTTATTGTATAGGTCTTTCACTTCCTTGGTTAGGTTTATTCCAAGGACTGTTTGTTTGTTTGTGGCTTTTGCAGTTAGGATTGTTTCTCTGATTTCTTTCTTGGCTCTGTTTGGTATATGGGAAGGCTACTGATTTGGGTATGTTACTTTTGTAACCTGCCACTTTACTGAAAGTGCTTATCAGCTCTTGGAGTTTCCTGGTAGTCTTTGGGGTTTCTCATGAAATCAGATCATCTGCAAATAGAGGATACATTGACTTCTTCCTTTCCTATTTGTATCCCTTTGTTTCCTTCTCTTAATGCTGTAGGAGTGGCAGAAGTGAACACCTTGTCTCATTTCTGATCTTGGTGAGACTGCTCTGAGCTTTTTGCCATGGTGGTGGCTGTCTGTCATAGAAGCTTTTATATTGTGGTACAATCCTTCCCTCCCTAGTCTCTCTAGGGTTTGTTTGCTTTTTTTTTTTTTTAACACACATGGGTGTTGGATTTTGTCAAAGACCTTTTCTACATCAATTGAATGATTGTGTGATTTCTAACCTTGAATCCATTTATTTGGTAAATTGCATTTACTGATTTACATATGTTGAACCATTCATCCCTGCATCCCTGGAACAAGGGCAACTTGATCATGGTGAATGGTCTTTTGGATATGCTCTTGAATTAAGACAGTTTGTGAATATTTTTCATCTGTTCATCACAGTGATTGGCCTATAATTTTCATTTTTGTTGTTGGACCTTAGTGGAAATGCTTTGAGGTTTTGGTTTTGGATTTTTGTTTTATTTTGTTTTGGTGTGGGGGTAAAACTGCCTTTGTGAAAAGAATCTGGAAATGTTCTTTCCTCTTCTATTTTATGGACTGACTTGAGTAGTGTTGCTGTAGTTAATATTAGTTGGTTAGAAATATCAGCTCACTAGTTTTAACTACCTGCTAGGCTTTCAGGAGTGTTGGTCTTAAAAGTGTGTCCAAATTGGGAATTAATGTGGTTAGAATTAATTAGTTGTGGCTATAAAGGAAAATGTGTACAAAGTCAAAAGCCAATGAGCAAGCAGTGAGTGCAGAAAAGAATGAACAAGTATAGTTTGTCCAGCTAAAACCTTTTCTGATTTTTTAAAAAAGCTCCGGCTCTTAAAGAAGGTTTATTCAGCTACTGTGTAAAATACACAAAATGGGCGGGGTGGTGGAGTCACAGAAGATCATCATTATCATGATTTTAATGAAAGCTAGAACCAATGCACTTTTCAGTGGAGACATTCAATGACAGGTGAGTACCATCAAAAGCATTGTGATAGGTGATTTGTAAAATCATTAGTTTTGTTACCTTTATTTTTCTTAAATTATGAATCTTTTCCTTCCTTCTTCCTTGCCCTTCCAGAGGCTCTCCTTATAGAGAATCCCCTTTGGGTCATTTTGAAAGCTATGGAGGGACCCCCTTTTTCCAGGCTCAGAAGATGTTTGTAGATGTGCCAGAAAATACAGTGATACTGGATGAGCTGACCCTCAGGCACATGGTCCAGGATTGCACAGCTGTCAAAACTCAGTTACTCAAACTGAAACGTCTGTTACATCAGGTGAGTATTTAATGAATGCTTCCAGCTCCATTATTATTTAAATCCTAAAATCTGTTGTCTTATAAAAGAATAAAGTTACTTGGTTTTCTAGCATTTGTTTAGTTTGCTGTAGAAATACAACCTATAAATAGGACATGCCCTTCTCCATTACAATAAAACAAAACAAAAAAGTACTTAGTGAATACTTGTGCTAGAGAAAATAAAAAAGCTTAATGTGGCCTCAACATGTGTGAAATGTATGATAGTTGATAAGCCTATCTCTTTGTTTCTGATTCCTAATTTTTGTAATACCCATACTGTAAGGTTGTTCAAATAATTTGAAATTATATTTGTTATTTTGAAAATTGCAAATAAAAAGCTTAATTTCAGAATCTAAGTTCCCCTAGAAATTATATTTGTTAATTGAATAGTCTAATGCCAGAAACATAGTAGGCATTCAGTAACCAGTGCTTACTGTAATTTCTGCCTAATGGGAAACAAGATTAATTCATTTTTGTTTGACACTTTCAAGTCTTGTTTTTTGAGCAGTCTATGCCCATACCAGTGATGGCTTTTACAGGGTCATAGAATGTACTGATGGGGGAAATTGGTTTGTGATTTCAAGTTCATGAGTTCTTTCTATAATTATTCGGTATGAGCAGAAAACTAAGAAATGAAGTATTAATTTTAAAATGTAGATAGCTTTATATATTTTTTGTATGTATCATGCTAGCCAAATTTAAAACTGATTGAAAAAGAGCATTCTAACTTCTCTCAATTTGCTATTGCTGTCTGGGTTGCCTTCCTCAGGATTACATGCGTTAGCATCATATGAGCAGAGGCACACAGATCTTTTGAGATCTGAGCTAGACTGGTCTACATAGCAAGTTCCAAGCTAGCTGGGGCTACAGAGAGACCTTGTGGAACAACCACAGAAACCATCATGAAGCGTATACATTGTTTTAAGAAGTTTGCCTATCGTGCAAACACCCTTGACATTCTACAGTTTGAGTGATCTCTTACAATTTGAATATTTTTCTAATTTGTTTTTCCGTTGGTGTTTTAGCAGTTACTTGGCTCTTTGGGGATTCAAATATATGAAAACTTCCTAAGTTATTACTATATTCTTTTTTCTACTGTTTTCTGGAATTTTTAGTAATTAGAAACTATTAACTTCCAAATTGATTCTCTTAATGGTTTATTTCTTTTATATTATCATTTTGGAGGAGATTTTTTTTTTTTTTGGTATATTTTCCCAAATTTGTATCCCAGCTCGCTACTTTTGTTCAACTATTTGTCTTAACAATCATTTTTAATTTCCAGTAACTTTACTGTATACTGTTCCTTAATCATATAGGTCAGTTTCTGTTCTGTTTTAGTAATAGATTCTCTGCAGATTACTGCCTTTTGGAGGGGGTCCTTTTGAGACAGGGTCTTCCTTAGGCCCAGTTGGCCTGGAACTTATTATGCAGACCACGCTGATCACAGAGACCCACCTGCCTGTGCCTCCGAGTGCTAGGATTAAAAGTGTGTGCCACCACACTCAGCCTGAATTATTGCTTTTTTTAAAGGATCATTTTTTTCTTTATTTTCATTTTTGTTTGTTTTTTAAAAATCTTTAGATATGTAGTGGAACTAAAATGTTGACTCAGGACTCTGTACATGTACAACTCACAACTCTGATTTTATGGTGGTTGGATTGGTACCAGTAGGCCCTCTCTTGCTAATTTTTCTGTAGAAGAAACCTTTAATCTTGCCTGATGCGTTAATTACTTTTGTGTCATTGTGATCAAAATATCTAACTAAACAACTTGGGGAAAGATTTGTTGTGGCTCACACATTCAGTATGTGTCAGCCCATCTTGGCTGGGAAGACATGGAACAGTTCAGTTCATGACAGCACGTGTGTAGTCTTCAGAGCCAGTCCCTCCCCCCTCACTTCTTCCAGTTAGGCCCCATCTCCTAAGATTCCACAACCTACCAAAATCATGCCAAGTGGTGGAGAATAAGGTTTCAAAATATGAGCCTCTGGGAGACATTTCAGATTCAGTCTGTTACACCTGGACTTGTTATTTATTCGTTATTCAGACTCATTAAATCCCCATATTAATATTCTTAAAAAAAGTTGTGCAGTTCCTTTTTTCTTTGTTTGTAAAACCAGGAGAAAGAGTAAGAAGGAAAGGAAGCAGACTAATTGAGAAGGTTGGACAGTCTCAGAAGTAATGAACTTTTTATCTTTTTAGTGCTCTAAAATTGGTGGCAGGGAAGCAACAGCACTGCATTAGAAGACATGTAGATTGCACAGGTTCTCATTGCTATGAAAGGTGTCTCATATCAGCTGGGGGACAGGAATAAGGGTTGTATGTAAGATAAGATGGAAATTTGCTAAGAGGGAAAGATGGAGATTGAAGAAAAGTTACCAAGCAGTATGTACATTATGATGATATTTTGGTATCTGTGTACATCTTAAGAGAGATATTCTCTTAGTTGTTAATAGTGATAATCACTTTTTGTTTTTTGTTTTATCTATATTTCTCATTTCCTGAAATATTTGTTGACCATATCTGAAAAATAAAATATTGAAAAGTACATATCTTATTGAAAGTTTGGTTAGTAACTAAATATGGTTAAAATGTAGGTTGCTTTAATAAGAGAAAAGAGTGTTGGGTGGGTTAGAGACAATGATAAAGGAGTCTTTATGGCAGGAAGGCAGGCTGTGTGTTACTCTGTTGGTGGTAGAAAGCCAGATGAGTTGGCCAAATTGAAGTATTCCTCAGAGGGATTCCTGCAGTGAATAGGAAAGGAGTGGATTAACTTATACTGCTCAGGAGGCTGTTTCAGACACCTAAATTTTAGGCTAATGTTAAATTTAATTTCTTTGAAAGCAATAGAATTGAATTGCATTAATCTGTCCTACAGAGTTGTATATGTAAAACTTTTGCACAGCAGTCAGGAATGCCATGCTATGCGCTCATCTAGATTTTCTAATGTGTGCTATTTTCACTCCTTGCAAAATAAGCCATGGTTTCACCTGTAGTTAACGAAGGTAAGACTCTGAAACTTAATTAGTGTGTGTGTGGGAACTCCACCCAGGGAGTATTTACTCCAGTGTCTTTGTCTCTAAGACCTGATGCACATGTTTTAGGAAAGACATTGAGGGACAGTGTGGAGAAAGTATGAAAGCATCTCTTAACACACTGTGTACCACGTGACCTCTCCCTGTCACTCAGCAAGCCATGCAGTAGAGTCTTTTTCATTTTTTTACAGTTCTGAGAATCAAACTCATGGCCTTGCACTATGCTAGGCAAGTGCTCCACCACTGAGCTACACTGCCGGCTCTTGGAATATTTTATTAAATATCCTCTTTAAGTGTTCACTTGAAAAATGTCCTCCTTCCATGTAAAAGTTTAAGATTGTCGACTGTTATTTTTGGCCATTAACCTCCTTTTTATTTGTTGTTATCTATAGCTCAGGGTTACTTTATAGCTTAAATAGGACTTTTGTGTATCTTATTCTCTCCTCGGGGCAACAGTGTATGGAACAAGAAGGACAGCAGTAGTAATCTCATTTCACTGGCCAGAAACTGAGACCTTGAGATTTGATTGTGTCACTCAAAGTTATCTGTGTGCATATTAGTATAGAGTGTAGTTTTAAACCTAGGCCTTTTCATTATTTTAGGTTAATACTTCTGTATATTTATTGCCTAATTTATGGATTTTAATGAAATTTTATAATCCTGAATTGGAGGATATAATGTAAAAATTATGAAGATATCTTACCTTCTTTAATTCCTTATAGCCTGCTTCAGAAACTTGTGGTTAAAGCATAGTTTAAATGTTAAGTTGTGTATCTTACTGAATTTTCACAAACTGGGACTATCTAGCTAGCACCAAGTCAGAAGCAGACCATTAACAGAAAAGAAACTACTCTGGTTTTTAACCTGTTTTTCTTTTGGGACCATTTATTTGGTTTCTGAATAAATAGATTTGTTTGGTTGTATTTGAAATGAAGTAAAACTGTGTAGCATCATATCTTTCTTCTGTTGGTTAGCATGAGGTTTGTGAGTCTTCTTTGTACTCGTCACTGTGGAGTACACTTAGAAGTATTTCATTGTCCCACAGTTGATATTCATTGGGCCGATTTCTAGTTTGGGGTTTTTATGAATAGTGCCACCACAATATTCCAACATACATCTTTTGGTGAACATATTTATACATTTTCATTTTTATATGCCTATGAGTGAATTATTGAGCCAGTCATAAAGCAGGTAGAGATCCAGCATTAGTAGATATTACAGTTTTCCAGACTGGTGTCTATCTACTATGTTCTTCCTTATTTATTTCAATTGCCCTCTTTGCTTTCATCATGTACTGGATTCAGTGTCTGTTCTGACCTTGGAGCAGGAAATGAAGAATTTAAGATAGAGTCATGGTAAAACATTCTAATACTCCATTGTGACGTTTATTTGGGTTGCAAAATATTTGATTCCTATGATTCATGTTCTGTCTCCTTCAGGATGCTTTTCTTGGGGATTAAAAAAAGGAATATGTAATAGTGTTTATGAAATGTCAAGTGTGATGTATAACTGTTTTGTTCCATTATTTCCTGTCATTCCAATATGAGGAACAAAATAATTTTTTTTCCTCTCACTTAATTTCCTTCTCCCTCAGTTTATGTTTCTGTTGCATTTGTATGAATGAACTACTGACATGTGCATATAAGGGTAGCAGAGAGAATGCTGAAAGCAGCAGTGTCTTGGGAAGTACTCTGAGCTGAAAATGTACTGAATGATTGCTGCTTTGTGGCTGAGAATCACAGGTGGGGTCAGGAAAGAAGGAGGATGGGGGGATTATTCGTAGAATGTCAATGGACAGATTGAAGGTAATAAGATAGAACTAAGTATATATCAACCACCAAGAAAATATTTAAAGAAAGCAAAGAAAAATAGAGTAAAATTTCATTAATGTAAGTTCAGTTTTTCTGAACTTGACCTGTTTGGCAAAACTATGTATATGAGTACTATCATAAATAGCAAAACATGTTGCCTTGCTGTTCTTACCATTCTGGGGAAAAAGCATATGTGAGTATCACTGTATATGTAGGAACAGCATAAGGATTCAGACTTTGCCTTCGCCACCCAGGTTAACAAATGAGTCATTAATAAGGTCCCTGTGTTCCTTCCTGATTGCAGTACTGTTCTTCTGCAAGTCTAGTTTTTCCTGCAAGCTTTTTTTGTGTTCTGGGCTTTCCCCCTCTCTCTTCCTCCATTCTATCCCCCCTCCCCCTGTCCTTTTTGAGACAGAGTCTCTTTATATAGCCCAAGATGACCAGGATCTCACAGTTGTCCTGCTATGATCACAGTGAGCTCTGTCTCCCATTTCAGTCTTGATGCTTATTTTATTTTGTTTGTTCTCTTTTTCTCTGACAAATGTTGCTGTTTCAAATGTTTCCCTGATACACATTATGTAGTTCCCCCTCCCTTGTCCAGTGCCTCCCTTCCCTTCCTTTCTTCTTTTTGTTTTTGGAGGGGGATCTTTTTGGTCAAGGTCTCCCTGTATCCCCAGTTGGTCTGGAACTCCCAGTGTAGACCAGGCTGGCCTTGAACTCACAGAGATCCATCTGCCTCTGTCTTTGCCTCTGCCCCTGCCTCCATCTCCTGCCACCATGCCTGGCTCCTTTCTTCCTTTTTATTGAACCTAGAGCCTTATCCATGCTAAACAAGTATGCTTAATACTGAGGCATATTGCCATTCCCTCCTAAATATTCTTAGGTACTTTGTTTGATGTTGGAATCATTTGTTGCGTCTCAGGAAAATGTCTTGGGATTTTGATGGGAATAGTTTTGAATCAACAAGTAAACTTCAGGAAGAACTGACATACTAGAGTAGTTAGACATAGTATCTAAAAACATGATGTATTGGTAAATTGGATTTATTTTGAATTTTTCAGCATTGTTTTATACTTTAAAAAAAGTTTTATTAAATTACTTCTAGCACCTAAAGTTTTGTTGCTGTTTGTAAGTGCTACCTTTTTGGGGGGTGGGGGAGCTGTTGATTGTTGTTATTTGAGTTCCTTTTGAGATGGGGCCTTGAATTCACAAAGGACTAGTTTGGCTTTGAACTCAAGATCCTTATGTCTTACCCTCGTGAGTTCTAGAATTATACGCATGTATCATTCTGCCTGACTTTTTCTAGTGGATTGTTGGTTTATTTGAATGAAGTAAGCCTTTACCTATTGATTCTTACATTTGGCAACCTTAGTGTAATTATTATTAAATTTAGTAATTTGTAGATTTCTTAAATGAAAATTTTGTATATGTAACCATATTATTATCTGTAATAACCACAGCTCCTCCGTTTCACACTGTGTTTGTGTTGTTCCTTGATTTAACATTGACCCTCAGAACTTCATTGGAATGTCTTTAATGTCTAATTGTCAACTGGATTGTCATCTGAATAATTTTTGTTAATTTTATCTCATCTGTTATGAGATAGAAAAATTTGTTTTTATTTAATGTATATTTTTTGAAGCTTTTTTCTTGGTGTTCACAAGGGTCAGTCTCTGCACCAGCCCTCTTATTCCAGTGACCCTTCTGACCAGACAGGCATGCTTGAGATAACTTTGGCTATTCAGATATTTTTGTGGTTCTGTGCAAATTTCAAGATTGCTGTTTCTAATTCTGTGAAGGAAGCCTCTGGTATTTTCATGAGGATTTAGGAATCCCTCAGTTACTATGGGTAGTTCAAAGAATTGAGAATTGTTACTTGCTTTTCTTGCTCACAATGTTATATAGATGCCCCAGAATTAATTCTGATTATTTCAAGGTTTTTTCAGATATTGCTACTCTATCATTTGCTATACTGTGTTAAAGTACTGGTAGAATGCCAGAGATTGTAGGCAGTATTGAGTTAAAAAGAAAGAGAGCCCAATTTTTTGTCCTGTTTCTCAGTGCATTATTCTTAAAACCATAGAATAAAAGTAGCTATTGTGGGGCTGGTGAGATGGCTCAGCTGTTAAGAATTCAATTTCTAGAACCCCACATGGTGGCTATAACTCCAGTTCCAGGAGATTTGACACCTTCTTCTGACCTCCATGGGCATTGTATGACATAGGTGCACTTATACACATGCAGGCAATACACTCATACACAGAAAAATAAAATAAAGTACTTTTTAAGTAGCTAATGAGTCATGAAATGAGTTTTGTTCATTATGATTAGTGTTTGTTATGAGGTAAAACAATGCAAGACTATTAGAGGTCATTACATGTAATAATAAAACTGTTTAATGAGACTTGTTATGTGTACTAATATACAGATATGCATACAAACATATTTTTGTACATATTCAGTAATGCATATATGGTCTCCCTAGTTGTGGTAGGTAAGGTATTTCATTTTGTGAACCATATCCTGCTCCCCACAAAAACAAGTTTGAGTTAGTTAAACAATAGTGTACACAAAACTTCAAATCTAATGATAAAACTGATATTTAAATGATGAATAATAGAAATATTACTGCATCAATAAAATGCTAAATTATCAGTAAATCTAGAGTAACATTTGTAGTATTTTATAAATAAACTTGTGTAAAAATTGTTTATGTTCTATAGGAAGGTTGAATATTTAATCATTTTTTAGTTCACAGATACTGTTTAATCAAAATGGCAGCTTACTACAAGTAAGGCAGACATACTATAAGTGTTAAATAATTAGAAGAGTGGTGTGTTTCGAAGGGTAGCAATTATATGTTGAATAAAAAGTCTATAAGGTACAGTCTGAGGCAGTTCTTTCCTGTAGTATTTATAGATCTAACACGATTTCAGCCTAAACCCAAGCAGCTTTATATTTGGAATGTATCAAAATGACTTCAAAATTGGGAATGTCAGAGGGTCAGCTTTATGAACATTGAAAAAGCAACCCTTTTCTAGCAGGATGCAATGCTAATACAAGTTGAAACACTCAGCCATAGATGAGAAGGGGAAGCAGAAGAACAAAACACCAAAGTTTACTAAGGAAAAAGAATTTTCTAAATAAATGTTGAGTTCAGTCATCAGTAGTATAAGTCAACAGTATAGAACAAATGTAATTTTTATACTATAGTAAACTCAACTTGCTTAAAAAATAAATGTTTTAAAAATATAAAATAGAGGAAAATTAAATTAAATTTCATTCTTTCCCTTCTGTCTTTTTTTAGGGGGATAGTTAGGATCTCAGTATGTACAGCTCAACCCTGAGAGGTGGGATTACAGACATACACTACCATCCCTGGCTAAAAGTAATATTTTCAAGTATGTGTATGTGAATCTATAGGCAAACATACCCAGATTCATAGATGTGTTTATGTAGGTTTAGTAATGAATGACAAATACTTTCTTAAAGTACAATGAAGAGCTTTCCCTGTATGTAGCGACATGCAGGTAGATGTTTTTTCTTTTGTTCTAAGGTGTTTTACCCCAGACTTCTATTAGGATCAACCAATTGAAAATCAGGTTCTACTTTTTGTAACCTCAAATGTTGCCTGACTCATTAGATTTAAACCCCATAGATAAATTATAGACTATAGTACTAAAAACTTCCATACTGTAGAGTATGTGTATATATGCAATGCGATGTGATTGTTCATATCTTTGAATTGAAAAAATACTTTGGAAAACTAAAAGTCTGCAGCCTTTCCTTGTCTTCCGCAGCCTTTCCTTTCTGCCTTTCTGGCTTTCTGGCGATGCTCTGGTTGCTCTGCTGGAGCCTATCTGAACACAAAGCAGCTTTGTTGACATCACTGATGATGCTTGTCAGCATAGACTAGTCAGTGCTGCCAGGGTTTTTTTTTGTTGTTGTTGTTTTTTGGTTAATCATTTCATGCATCAATGTCCATTGCAGCTGCTCTGGAACTCATAGGAAGACCCCAGTATTTACAGACCCATGGGAGAACCTCCTGGGTAAGATGGAGTTAGCAGGTTTCAATAAGTTAATATGCAGAAGAGTTACACTATCAGGCCAAAATTTGTCTTTCATGTTGTCTCAGAACACTGTAAAAAACTTACTGACAGTGACTCTTCCATGTTCATGATGAGAAGGCTTATTCATTTTTCATAAAATGCCAACAAGGGCTGGGAATGTAGCCCAATGTAGTTCTTGCCTCATGTGAACATGATCCTGGGTTCATTTCTCAGTACTTTTAAGAAAAAAAAAAAGTGGATGTCTTCTTTGGTTATTTGTAGATGAATGTTTTAGCATTCTAATTGCATTTAGAGTTCAAAATTCCTACTTAAAGCTCAAAGAACTGCTGATACTTCACTTAGTACACAGCCCAGAATCCTTGGGCAGTTAACCACGAATTACTGTTTTTTTTTTTTGTTTGTTTGTTTGTTTAATTGGTGTGTTTTATATTTAATCTTTCTATGTATTAAGTATGTTTATTGACAACACTCTTTTGAGTGTTATGTCAATAAAAATTCTCTCCCTATTGTATATATTGTGAAGTAAAAAATTCTATTTATGAGCTTATTAGATTTCTTTAGTGTGTATGTATATGTGTGTGGATTCGCATGTCAAGGTCGGAGGACAGCTTTTGGGATTATGTTCTGTCCTTCCCCATGCAGGTACTGGGGATGGAACTCTGGTCCTCAGGCTTAGTGACAAGAGCCTTTATCCTCTGAGCCATCTCCTTTAAAAAGAAGATGTTCTCAGTTCATTTATTATTCTTCTGTCTTGTATTTGTACACGTCTCAAAGTATTCCCTAATTTTGGTCCAAGAAATTTTGTCTTAGTAAAGATTAAATAGAAAATAGTACCACTGATAGTGTCTTATTTGGGGAGGGGTAGTCTTACTAATTAATTTAGTTGGCAATTCATAATCTTTAAAGCTTTTGTGCTTTGGCCAAAATAAAAATCTTTCCTCTTTGGTCTTCAAAATTAAATTGATAGGCTTTCAAAACACCCTGCCTCAAAAAAAAGTTTAATATGTGGTATTTTCATTTTTAAATTTTGTCTTACTACATTGATACTTAAAGGAACATCATCAGTATGATATGAATTCTTTAAAATGTGTTGACATTTTCCTTGTGGCCTAGAGCAGGGGTTTGGTAATTTTACTTATTGGCCACATATGTTAACTTTTTGGGGGGAGGAGGGGAAGAGATAAAGTTGAGGCTGTTATATATGTTCATAAAATATATCTAAGGTAGGGTTGGAGAGATGGCTCAGCAGTTAAGAGTACTGGCTGCTCTCGCAAAAGACCTGAGTTCAATTCCCAGCACCTACATGATAGTTAAGGACTGTCTGTAACTAGTTCTAGAAAATCTGGCACCCTCTTTTGACCTCTGCTAGCCTTCCACAACATGGGTGCACTTACACATATGCAGGCAATACACTCATATACATAAAATAAAAAATAATATATAAAACATTTTAAAAAATATGTCAAAGGAATTCATTAAATAATAAACCTGACTTCTTTTACCTTCTTAGTGAGTACACTCCTTTCCTTGTGTACCTGTTTCCTCTTCTCTCCTGTCCCTCCATACTCTTTCTCCTCCAAACCTTCCTTCAGAGTGCTGCTATATAACCCAGACTGGCCTCAAATTTCTGATCCCTCTGTCTTAGTGTCCATCCTGCTGCTTGGGACCTTTCATTTTTTTGATGGATGATTACACTCTTTTTAGATTATTGAGATAGCTTTATATTTGTAGGAATAACTCCACTTGTTCATGATATATTTTCCTTTTTAAATATTTTGAATTTGATTTTTAGTATTTTGTTAAATACTTTTATATCTTTGTTCATGGGGAATGTTGATCTGTACTTTACTTAGATTAGTTTTCTTGATGCCATGGAAGTGAACTGATAAGATCCCTTAACATTTTTGAGAATTTAACTGTATAGCTTCTGACTGTAGGTATTTCTTTTATGGAAGGCTTTAAAATTGTAATTGATTTCCTTAGTAGTTGTAATCTTGCACAGGATGCTTTTTACATTCTAGGTCAGTTACTGGATTTTGAGGCATTTCTTCATTTCTTAAAGTTGTTGGATTACTGTACATAGAATTGTACCCACAGTTTATTCATGTTTCACTTCCTGTGGACACCTGAGAGCTTTTTGTGATAGTCTGCCTTCTCTCCTGATGCCAGTCTTCATTAGCACTTCTTTCCTCTGGGCAAGTTTTGTCTGATGTTCAGTGATTTCCTAAGAACCTGTTTTTAGTTTCATTGATCCATGGATTTTAATGCAGTTCTGAATATGGCACCTTTTTTATTTATGTTAGCTTTTCCTCTGTGCACTACTTTAGGTGCATTCCACAAAACTCAGTATATAATGTCTCCATTTTTCTTTCAGTTTGAAATATTTTCTTACTCATCTGTGCTTCCTCTTTAGAACTAGACAAAGGTTTCTTTTACCTTCCCCGTATTGAGAGATCATCTCTGTTGCTGAGTTTAATTCCCTTGTATTCACCGGGCTTACTTTGTATGTTTCGGGTCTTTCAAATTGAGCATCTTAAATTGTAAGTTCGTGTGTTTTAACTTTCATTGTATTTCTTCTGCCCACGTGCTTCCTTGTGACGTGAGTGACATGAGTATGCACCTTCTGTTACCCCTGCACATTCCTGAGCAGGCTCTGTTAACTGTTCTTTCCACCACTCTTCATTGATCATATTGGATCACATTTACTGATTTATTTTCAAATTCATTTTGACATCTCAAATACTGATATTGAACTCTCTGAGTAAATTTTAAAGTTTTGGTTGTTGAATCTTTCAAATCTAAAATTTCAATTATTTTTTCTTTATATGTTTTGTTTCTTTGCAGAGTAAAGAAACTTCTGTTTACTTCAGTGATTCATCTTTACTTTTGGAACCCTTGGATAGCTCTTACTAATATTCTTCTAGTTAGTTCTAAATTCTGTGCCATTTTGGCTTTGGTGCCAAACATTCTTCTGTTGTTTTATATGGTAACTTTGGATTATGTCTTAGATATTTTAATATTGGATATGAAGTTCTTCATTTGTTTGAACATGTGAATATTATTATTATTTTCTTTACTAAAATAGATAAGCAATCTGGCTTGACGCTCCAGCTTGCCAACTTTGAACTGTGGTGTAAATGTTAATTGTGTTCTTAAAGTGTTTGTCCTACTCTCTAGATCTAGTCACAGTGTTTAGCAGAGGCTAGTTCAGGGTCTGGATAGTGTTCTTCTTTTATTTCTTGTTTATTTTTCAGCCTTTGATAAGCTGTTTAGGAAACAGGTGTTGCTCAGACGTGAACCTAGGAATTTACATGTAATTTAAGGGAGTCACTCTCCTGATTGGTGTCTCCCTGGTATTTTCAGTTGGCTGAACTCCTCCATTTTATTTTCTTCATCCTCAAAACTTAAGCCTTGTTTTTCTTGCCCTACTGCACATTTCCCACATCTATACCCACACCAATTGCAAACAGTATGTATTTGTGTTTTCTGGTGGCACTGGTGAGGCAGGCACAGGAGGATCCTCCCAGCCTAACTGGTGTGCTCCAAGCCAGTGAGAAACTCTGTCTCAAAAGAAGTGGTTGGCTTTCCTGAGGATGACACCTAGGGCTATTCACTGGCTTCCACATGCATATGTGCCCCCTACCCCCAAGAATGCACACATAAATACACACACACACACACACACACACACTGTGTTGTGAGAACATTGCTGTTCATTAGGATACTGCCTCTCGTCAGGTCTTAGTGTCCATATGATGATACCGCTAGAAATGAAATTTATCCATATTGAGAATTTTGCAAATATTTAGTTTTTATTGCATTCTGCATTCCTTGTTAAACTTTTAAAAATAATGTAATTCTGGGCCTATCTCTAGACGTTCTGATGTAGTAGGTATATAGCACAATTAATAGCATAATGCTCCCTTCTTCATTCAAATGCTCCTGCCTTATTACAGGTAAAATCTGTGGTCAGGGAGATTCAGAACAGGCTGACTGAGAAAGCTGTCCCTTTAGCACTGATTGAGGGTCTGTAGCTTAATGCTGTTGTGCTGTCTTGGTCAGGCTCAGTTCCTCACCATCACTCCAGGCATATTCTGTACTGGTTCATCTTTCTTCAGTGATTTGAATCATTGAGCATGTACTGTTGTGGTTTCTTTAAACCAATGAAATAGTTTTCAGTTCAGAAAAAAATAGAACTAATAGAACAAATAGTCTCATTTTCCTTATTGTGTTTAAGAACAATATGTTTAATTTTTTTTCAGTTTTTCTTATTGAGGAGCATTATATACTCAGTGAAGTGCTTAAGGTGTAACTGTTGTAAGCTTGAACATTTCATATGTATTCTTAAGTAGCCACTATCTAGACAAGACACAGGGCATGTCCAACTTCTTATTACAGATCCTTGTATTAGTTACTTTTTGTTAGTATGATAAAATACCATGACCAGGGCAAGTTATAGAAAGAAGAGTTTATTTGAGCTTATGGTTCCAGTGGAAGAGTCTATAATGATTGGGGAGGAGTCACAGCAGACAGCCAAAGCAAGGAAACTGAGACATCACATTTCTATCCACATGAGAAGGGAGAGAGAAAGAGAGCAAACTAAAAGTGGGTGAGGCAATAAACTCTCAAAGCCCTTGGCTCCCAGTGATGTGCTTCCTCTAACAAGGCTGTACTTCTAAAGGTTCCATAACCACTAGTTTACCACTAGTACCAGCAGCTGGCGACCAAGTGTTCAAATACTTGTACCCATGAGGGACATTTCTCATTCAAACTACCACAGTCTCCTGATATTCCTCCCAGACAGTATCCTGTATCTACTCCTCCTTTGTTAGCAGTCTCTGTGTACTGCTGTTCTGATTTCTAGCACCAAATATTAGTTTGCTTTCTTTCTGATGTTTTATACACACAAACACATGCGCGCGCGCACACACACACACACACACACACACAGAGTCATGTGATACATATTTTCATGATATTTTTATATTTGAAAAAATGAAAATAATATGACTAAGCCCTGTTGAGTTATTTAATGTTATCTCTAATTGTTTATGCTTAAAGCACATCTAAAGCAAAGATGATTCCTTTGAATTTCCCAGTTTTTCCTAGCTGAGAATGTTAAAATTCTTTCGGAAGTTCCTATAGGAATTTTCCAACTCTGACATATTCAGTGGTTCTATCTTAACCACCTGTGTGGTGTCTGCTGTTTCCACAGATTACCTTGCCCCAGCTCCCTCTTTCTTCCACATTTTTGTCTACCAGTGCAGAAGTATAAAGATTTCTGAAATCGCATCGCTTACTTGTTCTTTGCTATACTCCTGTTTGATCTGGAGCAAATGTGGCAGTTACTGGATTAATCTTTCATTTTTGATATTTTCTTTCTGACAGCATGATGGAAGTGGATCATTGCATGATGTTCAGCTGTCATTGCCATCCAGTCCAGAACCAGAAGACAGCGATCAGATGTATAAGGTACAACTAGATAGGCTAAGGATTTAAAAACTCTTACTACAAATAATGCAACAATAACAATTTAAACTTTTAAAGGCAGTAAACACCAGAACTCTAGCAGTTTGTCTTTAACTCCCACTATTTGGAAGACTGGTTTGGGTCTGTCTGGGTAACATAGTGAGTTCAGGGCCAGCTTGAGCAGCTTAGTAAGGCACTGTCACAAAAATAAGAATAAAAACAGGCTGAGATTATAGCTCAGTGGCAAAATGCTTGCTTACCATCCACAAGGCCCAGAGTGAGATCTATCCCTGATACCAAAAAAACAGATAATCCTAGTGCTTTTCTGTATGGGAAAACAATCAGATTTTCTCTTAATCTTTGCTACTTTATTAAATTGATAGTGTAATGCTTTAATTTTAATTTTTTATATTATCATTTTTATTTTATGTTTATTACTGTATTGTTTGTATGTGTGTTTGTAAGTGCACATGTGTCATGCAGTTCTCGCAGAGGTCAGAAGAGGACGTTAGATCCCCTGGAACTGGAGTTACAGATGGTTGTTAGCTACCATGTGGATGATGAGACCCAAACCTAGGTCCACTGCAAGTGCTCTAAACTGCTGAGCCATCTCTCTGGCTTTAATTTATTATCAGCTGGAAAATAATTTGTCCCTTGTTTCAGCTGTTAACGTTGTTTATCATAACCATGAATAACAATTATAAAAGAATAGTTTCCAAAAAAATTAAAATGGTAGTAGGTGCTTCCGATATTCACAGTGTATTAGTTACTTTTCTGTTACTGTGATAAAATAAATTGGCTAAGGCAATGTGTAGAAGGAAGAGTTTCTTTGGGCTAATGATTCCAGAAGGATAGGCCTACATGGCAGGGAGGCATAGCAGCATGCCACAGGCACTGAAAGCTCCTGTCTTCAATGGCAAACGTGCACACACACACACACACACACACACACACACACACACAGAGACCTGCACCAATGATATACTTTCTCCAGCAAGGATACACCTCCCCAGCAAGGCCACCAACTAGAGAATAAGTGCTCCCATGTTTGAGCCTAGAGAGGACATTCTTATGCAAATTATCATACATACACAAATTACTAGCATTGAAAAAATAGAAGGATATTTTTTCATGCGTGAAAACATAATTATGGAATCTGAGCCTACTCTACTGAGTGATTGTTGAATGTGTTACAATTCTCATCTTCAGATTAATTTTTGTTGAAAGTAGCTATATATACACAGCCAGCTGACAACCTGTGACTTAGGTGATCTCTAAGAATTTCTGTTTTTTGGGTGTTTTGTTGTTTTTTGAGACAGGATCTCCCTGTACCCCCAGCTGGCCTTGAACTAGAAGAGATCCACCTGCTTCTGCCTCCCAAGTGCTGGGATTAAAGTCATGTACCACCAGGCTCAACCTGAATTTCTTAAACTTTGTGGCTTTTTTCTGAAGTCAGTCTTTTTCCTCAGGTTTTTATGAAAACTTTTTAATATACAAAGAAATTCTTTACCCATTTAGTTGTTATTTAATTTATGTATTTTATGTTTTTGAGACAAGTTTTCATGTAGTCCTGATTGCTCTCAAACTTGGGATGTAGGTGAGGCTGGCCTTAAACTATAGGTTTGCCTGCTTCATGCCTGTTTCATATCTGCTTTCATTTCTCAGATGCTAGAACTGCAAGTATGTGCCACAGTGCCAGACCAGAAACATATGAAGAAAAAATGAATTTTAACCTTTTACACAGTCGTGCCATCATTGTTTTTCCTCTCTAACTTGTCTGTGTGTTTGGTATTGCATTGCAGATATGTTGCTATTGTAGTTATTTCGGGCTCCCATTCCTTCTCCTTCTAGGCAGATCATTCCTGGCTTAACTTCTGAGAATTCAAGATGAGATACAATATTTTATTGTTCCACATGTTTTCCATTTCTTTTTGATGGCACAGCCATGTATCATGCCAGTCAAGCTAGAAATAAGAACATCATTCTTTACTGTTTGTGCCCTTTCTCCACATCATAAATTGCCCAAATAACTGTCACACCCTCTCTACTCCAAGACTGTTTATCATGGTTTGTGTTCAGTCTCCCATTCTCATGTGCAGTGTTAAAATCTTGGATGTAGATCCATAGACCAGTTTTGTCATTGCTAAAATTTTCCTTCAAATTGTCAAAGCCATCTTAAATGCAAGTCTGTCATTCCCTGGCTAACACCACATTTGCTAGCCATGGCCCTCTATGGTTTGCCCCTTGCGTAGGTTAGTAGCCAGATGAATCCCTACTATTCAGCACAGTGTGTATGTGACAGAATCACTGTATGTGATTCTCCAATTATGCTATGCTTACTTTTGTATCGTATGTCCACTTAGAATACTTTACTGTAAGATCCAAAGCTGCCATGTCTCTAGAACCTTCTGCTCAGTCACCATTTCCAGACATGCTCTGTTTTGCCTGTATAAAGTGTAATATTCTTAGTGCAGTACCTGCTGTACAGTAAGTGCTACTGTTCTTACCACATTGTGTGGTGTTATCATGCCACATTATGATTATGCCTGAAAAAACAGCTTGACTCTTTAGTTTTTAAAATGAGCCTGAACTCAGAGGACACCAGTTCTCCCTCAAGTGTTTTAGAACTGTGCCATTGAGCTGGTTCTTACCAATACTTTGATTCAAAACTGTTTCTCTAGCAGCAATTTTGGGGAACTACAAACTTAGATCCACCCTTTTCAGTCTTCCCCTTTATCCCTCGGCCTAAAACATCTCATAGAACAGTATCAAGTAATTTTTCTCCATTGTTTTCAATGAAGATGCCTGCTGCCTTTCAGTGCTTTGATTTGTTTATTCCCAGGTATACCCATATTTATTCACATCTTTGGGTGGAACAACTATTTGAGGTGCCCAGGTCACAAGAGCACATGGTTCAGTGACTTTGTGGCTTTTTGGTTGCAAGGTTAAAAGTCATTAGTCCAGATTGTGTCCATTTTATAAAAGTCATTCCTACAACACTGTGTCTGAATTTTACTTTTGAGCCCCATTTCCTGTAGCACTTTAGAAATTTCCCATGACTGCATAAGTAATGATTGTATATTGTTCCACTGAGTTATGTCAGTCAAGCTGTTACCTTATAAGAGTTTAAATTTGTAAGCATTCAGCTATTACCTTAACTGCTGTCTGATTTACCATTTTTTTTCTAATGTCATTAATTCTAATGGATTTATTACCTCTGATTTAATATCTATAAGAGAGTACCTTCAATACTTTAAAACTCATTTTCCTTGTTGTTTGAACTACTTACATGATATCTTAAAATCCTTTGTGTGTGAGATAGTGAGATGGCACAGTGGGGAAAAGCACTTGCTGCTCAAGGCTGACCATCTGAGTTTCAGCCTGACAACCAGAGTTTGATCCCCAAACCCATGTAAAGGTGAAGGGAGAGAACTTACTTCCCAAAAGTTGTCTTCAGACTTCTACACAATGCTCTTTGACTTGTACACCAATGAACACAAATCTCACACACACACATACATACACACACTCTCTCTCTCTCTCACACACACACACACACACACACACACACACACACACACACACACACACACACAAGGACGAGGCATATCTTTAATCCCAGCACCCAGGAGTCAAAGGCAGGCATATCTCTGTGAGTCTGAGGCCAGTCAGCCTGTTTTACATGGTAAATTACAAGCCAGCCAGGGCCATATAATGAGACACTGTCTCAAAAAAGCCCCACAAAGTGTTTATTTTGTAATCTCATAACTGAATTAGAACAACATTCATTTATTCTTTGATAATTTCATACATGTATAATTATTTTGATTATATTCACCCTGAATTTTTTGTCTGTTTACATTTTAACAGAAGTTTGCTCAAGTAACAACACATTATCATTATTTGTTCACTTAAACAGTTTTCTTTCTGAAAAATTGCTCTAGCATATTATATTCTAATTGCTTATACTACTACGTTCTCTCTCTCTCTCTCTCTCTCTCTCTCTCTCTCTCTCTCTCTCTGTGTGTGTGTGTGTTTGTGTGTGTGTGTGTGTGTGTGTGTAATTGAATAGTGGTACACAAACTGGGCTGATGATAAGTAAATAATACTGTCTAATTTGGAACTGTAACCAGAGTACTGTTTAACTTGACAGTAGGCTTCCATTTATCAGCTTGGGGCATAGTCAGTAAAGTTGGCTAGTTATTTTTCTCTTTAATCAGGTAGCATTCTTTAGGAAAGTGGCTCACTGAAAAAGAATCTCCCTTGTTACTCTTCCTGTTGATTGATTCTAAGCGAGTCATAACATTTCTCTGCACATTATTCCCTCTGTTCACTCTATTTGTCCTGCCCTCTGTTGTCTCTGACAGACATTTTTTATGTGTTCCTTGAATTGTAGTTGAAGTTGCTGTTTTGCATTTGATTTCCTTTACTGTATGACCTTTGACCCAGTATCTTTTTTGTATTAATAAAAGAGAATTAAAGCACATACCTTAATGTAGTCAGGATGCTTAAATGTCCAAAGGCTTAGTGCCTGCTGACACCCATAAGAGCTCAATGAATATTAACTCTCACTTCCATTGTTTATATGATAGGTGCCATTAGACCATGAAATCCTTTTAAATGAATAAGTAGTTCATTTATTATTTGATGCAATTTCTTTAATGTTTTTCATTAGGATATTTTAGATTACTTTTTTAATATTTCAGAGTGAAGATTTATTAAATGAAATAAAACAACTTAAAGAAGAAATAAAGAAAAAAGATGAAAAGATTCAACTATTAGAAAATCAGCTTGTAAGTAATATAATGTAGAATATATAAAATGGAGGGTCTGTAAGTGGGTTAGTATATGCTTTATTATTTTTATTTTAATTTGATGTGTATGAGTATATTGCCCTCATGCACGTAAGTACATCTGTGTTCTACAATGGCCGCGGAGGTCAGAAAAGGGCGTAGAATCCCCTGGAACTAGAGTTACAGTTAACTGCCATGTGGGTGCTAGAATTTAACCCAGGTCCTCTGCAACAGCAGTTAGTGTTCTTAACTGCTGAACCATCTCTCCAGCCCCAGTACATGCTTTTATAAGACTTTGAGTCAGAATTAGAGTTTGACTTTAGTTTTAGCTTTCAAAGTTGCATGTTGTATCACATTTAGATTATGTGTGTTTCAATCAAAAGTATGTGGTTTAACTTTAAACTAAAATATGAAGTACTCAGTGTGAATAATTCCTTGTTGGTTGCTTTTTATTTGTTTGTTTTGTTCTTTGAGATATTCTCCCTGTAGCCACAGCTGGCCTGGAACTCCCTATGTAGATCATGGTGGCTTTCATCTCATGGAGATCTGTCTGCGTCTGCCTTTTCCAAGTGCCAACATCAAAGGCATGCATTACCATGCCTAGCTTGGTTGATCCATTTTTGATGACTTCTTTTCCTGGAATTTAAAATTCTCCAGTTTACTTTTTATGCAAAGTAAATGGCTTTTTTTCCAGACATGTTTAAAGAAATGAGTACCTGTTGGGTTCTTTCTGAGCAGAGGATACTAGATATTTTTGATTCTAAAGAGTTATTTCATCTCTGTGGATAATGTTAAGTAATCCCCTGAAGTCAAGTTTGATTGAATCATCATCATCATTTTATAATGGTTGTAATTTCAAATATTAATTCCACAAGAAAATTATATGTATGTCACCTTAAATTCAATTATCATATAGTTTGTGGTAATAAAAAATGTCAGGATATAAAGAGCATGATGTATAAAATTACAGAAATGAAAAGGAACTCATTATTGCAAGTCAAAAACATTCAATATAACAGAAATTTAGCTTTATGAGATACTCATTTCCATCAGAATGTAAAGGATATAATATAGTGAACTCTTTGCCTCTAAAGTCAGATCATAGCTATCCATGTCATGAGTAAATACAAATAGTTCAGATATGAATAAAGATAAAAAACTTTGTGAATCTGAATAAAGAATGACCAATATTACAAATAGAGGTCTCACCAAATATATAATTAAAAAGGAAAATAATAAAATTTAATGTGAAACCTTATGTTCTTTAGGTAAAGACAGGAGCCTAGTCCTCTTTCAGAAAGGGAAAAAAAGATAGTATTCGGAAATTAAGTTGGCCTCAATTTTTGCAAAAGTATATTGAAGAACATGAGAAGTTATGGTGTCTAGTACACTTAGTAAAAAAGGTTGAGCACTGCATATTTCATAATAGACTAGGTTTTATTTCTATAAAACATTAAATATTCATACATTTTGTATTATTTTATTTTGGTTTTGACAGGGTCTTCCTAGACCCTACCTGCCTGGAAGTCACTGTGTGGACCAGGCTGGCCTCGATCTCAGAGATCCTTCTGCCTCTGGCTCTGCCTCTCGATGACTATGATTAAAGGCATACGCCACCACACCTTGTATTAATATTCATACTTTTTTTAACATCTTAAAATATGCCATCCAGACATCTTGATAAAGAATATCTAATAATGCATGCCTAAAAATACATTCTACTGAGAGAGAAATTTAAAAAATAAGAATAAGGAGGTAAAAATTAACACAAATGACCGTGAGATAGAGGTCTTGGTCTTTTGAGACCAGCCTGTAGCTTAGGCTGACTTGGTATTAGTGATCTTGCCCCAGCCTCCCAGTGCCCCAGCCTCCCAGATGTTGTGATAGGTCCACACTGCCAAGGCCATTTGGAAGTCATGCTTAGGGAAATTGAGTTTGATCAGTTTTTAATTTTTATTTTATTTTTTTTGTTTTTTTGAGACAGGGTCTCACTGTGTAGTCCAGGCTTGCCTGGAACTCACTTTGTTGACCAGACTTGCCTGGGACTCAGCAGAGATCCTCTTAGAAGAGCTCTTCTAGCCTCTGCCTCTCAAGTGCTGGAATGATGGTGTGCACCATCATACCAAGCTTTGGTGAATTTTATAATCACTAAGTGGAGAAAATTATTGCTCATTTTAATCTCATATAAGTGTCCATCATTTGAATATTAAAATTTGTTTGAATATGGGGCTCGAGAGATGGGTCAGTCTTAAGAACACTGGCTTTTCAGGACCTGGTTTGGTTCCCAGCAGCCACATGATGACTAGCAACCATCTCTAACTCCAGTTCCAGGAGATCTGATACCCTCTTCTGACTTTTGAGGGCATTGCACAACATAAGTGTACTTACATACTACATACATACAGGCATAACATTCATACACATAAAATAAAAATAATAAATAAATATGAGATCATGTTTGAGTTTGTAAATCTGTATTTTTTTCTAGAATTAAAACATTTTAAAATGTAGGGCTGGCGTGATGGCTCAGCAGTTAAGAGTGTTTATTGTTTTCTGAGGACTGGGGTTCCCATTCTCAGCACCCATGTGACAGCTTACAACCATTTGCAACTCCAATTCTAAGGAATCTGAAACTCTCCTCCAGCCTCTGAGGGCATTGCACACACATGGCACACTTAAATACATGCAGATAAAACACTTATACACATAAAAATAACATAAATTTTTAAAAAGTTTAAATGATAAAGAATGTACATCGCTATTTTAGCACAGCACACAGGAGCGGGCAGCCAGACTTGTGCACTCTTGGGGTTTAATATCCATAGTGTCCCTTCAAAATCCATTTACATAAGTATGTCTGTAACAGTTGTTGCGGGTACTTTTTCTCTGAAGAGTCATAAACAAGTATGTGTTCCCCTTATTAGGTACCATAAACTCAAGTACAATTCTACCAAAGCCCAACTTGACATACCTATAGAGAATTGGTGAGGGTCTACTTATAGTAATGGGGTAAACCCAGAGCAGGTGGACCAGCGGAAATCCTCATCCTTGCATAGATATGACAACTTCCCCATAGCTGTATAAATGGAGTCCCACCTTCAGTTAACCTTTCACAGACTATAAAGGCTCACAAGGCCACAAGGCATTTTATACTATTGACTAGGAGGTGCAGGAGGGAGTGGCTAGATATCAGGGGAGGTCCCAACCCCTCTTATGGAGTGTCATTTGGCTGGATCTTGAGGGTTTCTTGAAAGTCACAACTACTTTGATGAAGATGACCACTACTAGGATCAAAGAACAGTACTCTACAACATACTGTAGTATTTTAGAAAGATCATACGAATTTTGCAATTATAGTCTTTATATACTATATATTGTTACTTGCATTCTGCATCTGTGTATTTGATATTGTATATGTTTTTATGCATAAAATTAAATATAGTGTGTTGAATGGACAGTTTAAGAGATCACCAAGAGAAATTTGGGCTTTTTGAAATTCTAGCTTAGGCTTTCTCTCAAACCTAGTCCCTGAAAAGCTGAGAACTGAATAGACCTTGATGTCTGCTGAAGATACTGCTGTCATAGAAGTAGCACTGCTAGGTAGACACTGCTATCATAAAAGTAGCCAGAACTATGTCCCAATGTGTGACTTTGTGTTGATTCCTTTTATACCTCCTAGCATAGCCATTAATTACCTGTGTATGTGCAAAATTAAAACCGGATAAATATTTGTGCTTTTGTTCAGGCAACCAGGTGTAACTGTCACCAAAAATCTAAAGAGGACAAATGCACATATGCTGATAAATACACCCAAACACCCTGGAGACGAATTTCTGTAAGTTACATGCTCTTAACTTCTCTTTGCCATTTTGGTGTGTTGCTTTGCCTTGTATTTTAGTTGCTAATGATTTTGAATCTGGTATGGCTATCTTGTTTCCTTAGGGAAGTTGCTTTCCCCTTGTTTCTTAGTTTTTTATGTTCTTTCTAAAGCTTCTGTGTTCTCTATACAAGCAAGTGTGTTTTTACTCAGTTTTCTGTTCTGCACACTGTAGCTCATTTAATGAGTGTCTACTCTCTTTATCATTGCATGTTTCTGTAAGGGGAATGTTTTCACATGTCATAAAGGAAACAGAGGTGGAGTGCACAGTGGCCCCAGAGTAGCAGCATAGGCCACTTGGAAGCCAGATGATTAAGCATATTCCCCTTTGTGTTGAAACTTTTCCAAATAGGTTTTATTATTGTAATTACAGTGTATTAGAAAATATTAATGCATGAAGACCTAGATGATGTAGGTTGTGAGTTAAGCAGAGTTAGGGCGAGGTTTCTCTGTAATAGTAGTAGTAATAGTAGTAAGAAGTAGCCATCTAGTTCTTGTTTTTTTTTTGGAATTGTTATATATCAAAGTATATTTAGTGTTAAAAGTACTCTGATCACCATTCAATCTGAGTGCCTTGGAACTCCCTTCAGCATTTCATTATATGACCACCTGTCATTATCCTATTGGGTGGGGGTATATAGGTAATAGATGTTTGAGACTCCTTTATGCTATATATAGCAACAAAGTCCCAATAATACAAATGAATAGGAAAATATAAAGGTTAATATAGTTAATCCAAACTATAAAACTTAACTGTAGTTCTTTAATCTTTTTAAAATTGCTATTTTCTTTTCATATAATATGTAGTTGCTTTCTCTATGTAAGATATGATTGTTAGAATTTGATTAGCATATCTCATCCTAGATAATAGGGTCTTGCAGTGAAAATGAGGAATTAGGGACAGATAAATATTGATTCTTCAGTTCCTAAGTAACTGAGGAAGCTGATGGTTCATTAATATAAACTATGTAAGTTCTGTGAAGTTCACAGGATTGGGCGAGTCTACTTAAGAGCTTGATGAAGAAGGTAAAGGTATGATTTGAATCACTAAAAGAAAAGACATCTGTAGACAGAGATGATGTAATACGTAATATCTGTAGACAAAGATGATGACTTCTTTGATGTCAGAGAATATGGAAACAAATGTTTGGAGACAAATCCAAAATTAAAGATCATGGATGTCCTTCTAAATGAACTTTTGGTCTTTCCAGGTGTCTCCAGTTTCCTCAGGTTGTTGCTAGTTTTTAGCCATATTGACTTTTCTGCTAAGCATGAGTGAGAATTTTCATTTTTCGTCTTTATGGAAATTTTCTACTTCATATTCTCTGTAGTTTCCCAGCCTCACTGTTCTGGAAACAGGATATTTGTCTGCCTCTGTACTGGGCAGAATTAACTGATGCAGAACAACAAAACAACCCAGTGTTTTCCTGACTTATTTTTTACCATGATCTTAGCAGAAGTGAAGGTTGGGTTTCTAGGCAAACATTCTTAAACTCAGACATCAACTTTCTTTATGACAGGACTCACCTTACCAAATTCCTTTGCTTTTTAGGTAGATATAAAAATTAAGGGATAGTACATGCTGTTAAGTTTCTATAGTAAATAAATGGCTGGGACAGTACTATAACTCAGGACTCCTGAATGCTAGTTCAAGGTTCCTTGTCCCCAAAGCACAATGAAGAGCCTGAAGGATGGAAGGTTGCAAATTAGAATAGAAGGGATGGCATATCCTCAGTAGACAAAACAGTACTAGTAAGGGTAGAAATGCGGGGAGAGAGCGTTAGAATTGGTAGCTTGCAACTGTGGCTGGAATATAGATGTGGGCTAAATGAAATAGGGAAGTTAGTGTGAAAAGCTCATTTAGATATAGAAATTTTAATCTAGGAATTACTGACAGGTACTTTCATTGAGATTTATTTATTTAGATTTCTAAGTAACTGCATATTTATTTCCTTAGTACTGTTTAAGTATCAAGTTAATGAATATACTCTGTGATCTGCCCCCTCCATTGGACTTTACTTGAACTTCATTATTTTGGAGACAATTACTGTAATTACAGTGATTTTCTTTTCACTCAGAAAATTTCATTTTTGTCTTTTTAGCAGGAGTTCAGTGTTGTTAAACAAGATTTAACGATACAGATATGGATGTACAGTGTGATTCTTTGACAATATTTATTAGGCAGAATTGTAGAAATGAAAATGTTTGTAAAAAAAATCTTATAACTTTGCGGCTGGAGAGGAGGTTCAGGGGTTAATAGCACTTGCTGTTTCTCCGGAGGACCCAGGTTCAATTCCCAGCAGCCATATGGCAACTCTGCTGCCCTCGTCCAGGCTTTGTGGGCACTATTCACATACTAGTGACATACAAGCACTTCACACCTGTAAAAATAAAAACAAATGAATCTTTTAAAAAATCTCCGTAGTGTAAAACAAAAACATCTAGCTAGTCCTTTGAGAAGGGCACAAGTTATAATCTGTGTCTTGTTTTTCACAAAATCCTGGGACATTTAAATGTTCTTGGCACTGCCTCATAACTTGGTTCTAAGCATCTACTTGAGCTTTCTGTGAGAATTCCTCTGAACATTATCTAGACATGAAGAAAGAAATCTGACTGCATTGAAAGACAGAAAAGGAGGAGGAGAGAGGCTTATAACTAGGATTTATTAGAAGTCATTTGGGAGGTAGAAAGAAAAAAAAAATGATTAAAAGATGGACACCTGATCTGGAACCTGCTGGAGGAAACAGAGTGGTTGCCACCAGTGGCAGCAGAGGAGTGGCAAGCCGAATGGTGTGAGACCAGCATAAATTTGCTTTCTCATTAGTCCAAGTGGAGTCGGGTGTCCTCTGATGGCTCCAAGGAAGACCTCTAAAGTAGAGAGTCCACAAGAGCGAGTAGAGAAAGCAGTAAAATGGAGAGCTGAAAAGAACAGTAGGAAGAGGCCTGTGTGCTTACTCTGTGCCGAGCTCTGTTCTGCTCCGGAGCATGGGTGGAAAAAGATGCAGTCCCAGCCCTCCAGATGCTTACAGAAGCTTCTGGTCTGCCTAAATGGTATTAGTCTCACTTTCCGTGCATGCAAGAAAGCTAAGACTAAGGTGCTAAGAAGCACCTTGTTCAAGTACTGGGATGAGTTAATTCTTACACAGTCTCATGTGAGATGCAAGTGAGGTACAAGGTTGCTTCCCTCACAAATGACTTCAGGAATGGGGCGACAAGAAGGGACACAGAGAACAGGGTCATAACTTGGAGAATGGGACAAAGCTTGATATTAAGAGGAGATCACAAGGACTTGTTTCTTGAGAGAAAAGCAGGAGCCTAGGTTTGTACTATGTGGCAGAGCTTTCAGCAGTCCATTCTGAAAGTAAAAACACTGTTTTAAATTTCTGGGAGGAAAGTATTTGGTTGATGAGACATAATTTTAGCAATGGTCAAAGAATAATCCTCTACAAAAGATTACATTCAATCCAGTGTGAATATCCAAGAAGTTTATTGGCAAAGTATATTACATATTATTTTCTCAATAGAAAGAAGGATAAATTTCAGTGCTGCTTAAGAGAAAGAAATTTTATGATAAGGATAGTTTATAAGTGACATAAAGTCAAAGAAAAACATTCTGAGATGTTTTTCTTCCTTGCTCCTTTTTTTCCTTTAAATGTTATTTATTTTTATGTGTGTGAATCTATTGCATGCATGTATGTAAATGCATCCATGTTGTGCAGTGCTTTCGGAGGACAGAAGAGGGTTTTGGATCCCCTGGAACTAGAGTAAAGGACAGTTTTTAGCTGCAATGTGGTTGCTACAAATTGAATTTGGGTCTTCTGAAAGAGCAGCCAATGCTCATGGAGCCATCTCTCCAGGCCCCTTCCTTGTTCCTTTTTGCTCCTTTTTTTATTGAGAAGTAATGACGTATTTAGTCTATAGCAGATAGAAAGCAAAAAGCAAAAGAACTTAAGGAAATTTAAATTACTAAAGTAATAGTAATCACTAAGGACCACAGTTAACATTCTACTTATGGTTGTCTAGGTATTTTTGGAAATTCATGTGTACATGCCTACCTTTTGTCTGTTTAGATTGTATTATGCAGTGCTTGCTGTATCTGGCTGTGGGAATGGTTGCTATTATTCTTCATTTGCTTTTTTGAAAACTCCAAATTGAAGGAATGCATTGCCTTCAATCAACAATCAATTTTTAAAATACATGCTCACTGCTTTTAAAGTGTGTACTGCTACCAGCCAAGTATGATCCTAAAGCAGTTTAGTGACTCTGTTAAATTCCATGACCCAGGTGTTTGATATCATTAGATCATAGGAGCCTGTGATGTTTTTCCCTCTATAAAAGGACAGGGTCTACCTGTTTTACTGATGGGACAGGTGGCACCTTGGCCAGGAGGACTACTTAAAGCCCTTGGTCATCATTTCATATGCTACACAGCTTCCTACTGGCCTAAGAACCACCTTATTATGCCATTTCTCATATATACAATCTCGGCTCTGGTGAATTGGTTATATATTTTGATCCTCAGGTTTATGGGGATGTCTTTTTAATAGAATTTAGTTTTCATTGTTATAAGTATCTTTGGAGTTAGAGCTCTACTGATTTAAAAACAAACCTTTTGGTGTTGTGACTCTAAAATCATCCAGGGAACAGAGGCAGGTGCTACTCATGTAGGGTATAGCTGGTCTAGGGAACTACACGAAGGTGCTGTAGAGAATTAGAGTACTTTTCAGTGTTAAGTATTAGAAAGAAGTGTTTCTAGCTGGAGGATTAGTATGTAGCACATCCTACCTACTTGAGTGAGTGAATGTAAGGCTGCCCCTGCTTGGGAAAAGAATAGTACTGAGGTCAAACTGCACTGAGCCCTGAGTTATGAGAAGGCAGCCTCAGCAGGACTGAGTTCTTGAACTGAGAGTGAAAGGATGTGCCGCTGTGCTGTCGCAGAACTTTCTGTACTGTCCACTGTGGTAGCCATTGGCTGCATGGGACTAGCATAACTGGGGCCAGACTTTGAGTTGTAATTAATTTAAATGTAGATGGCTATAGACTACATATTTGCAGAGGAACTCTAGAGCTAGCTAATCTGCTTACTTGGAGGGATGTTAGGAAAGGCACCTGAACCCGAGGCCATAAGTAAAGGGTTGTCAGAGTTAAGGGGGTTCTCAGGAAAACTGAAGGAAGATTAAAGAGATGAAGTCCAGATTTAAATAAGGGCAAAAATGAGGGGAAAGAAGTAAAGAGTTGCAGAAACACAAGATGGTGTCTTCAGAGGAAAAGGGGATCTTTTTCTCTCATGAGGGAAAAATACCCAGACGGAAGTTGAAATGGATGGCATGGAAGGAATAATAGTGTGGCAGCGGCTAATCAGCCACACAAAGTAGCTGAAGGTCTAAGAGCACTGTGGGAGCAGTGTATAAGAAACCCAGGTTCTTTACAAATAGGAACATTAGAGAGCCGGTGTTGTTGGTGCGTTTCTGTTAACCTCAGCACACACGCAAGGCTAAATAAAAGCTGTTTTTAAAGAGAGTTTTCACTGATCCATGAACAAGCATATTCTTTTGGTTTGTTTTTTGTTTTGGGTTTTGTTTGTTTGTTTGTTTTTGAGACAGAGTCTCCCCGTCGGCCCTGCTGGCATGGAACTTGCTATGTAGACCTGACTGGCTTCAAATTTACAGAGATCTGCCTGTGTCTCCCTCCCAAGCGCTGGGATTAAAGTGTGTGCCACCACACCTGGCATGAAGTATATTCTTGAAAACAATATATAGGACTAAATTCTATTACTCTACATATTTCCACCAATGTTTCAAAAGAATTTAACATTAATGCTTAAAGATAGAAAGTTTTCTTGCCTACTAAATTCTAAGTTATCAGGATATGTGCTTTTTACCAGCCATTTGGACACCTTAAGTTTAATAGGGAACCCACAGTGTTAGCCCCAGGTTCCATTCAGGGAGAGAGAGGATCCAAAGAATCTGTGTGGTGGCCAGAATCCCAGCTACCTGGCCTGGATTATGAGCATTAGTGAGGAATAAACACACTGGTAAGGTCAGTATCAGTATGAAAGGTTCCCACCTGTTAAAACACAGAATGGTGACAATGGGACCTAATTCTAGTTTTCTCTCCTGATTTAATAGTAACTGTTGTATATAACAAAGTCAAGGAAAGTTAATCCACATATATTTAAAAAATGTTTTGTTGGAATTAGTTTCTAATACTAAATAGAAATTAGTTCATATCATTGCATATAATAGATACATATGTAATTTATATTCAGTAAGTGAAATATAATGAATATTGTAGGCAATCATTTCTGCCTAGAATTAGGTTTGCATGCTGTAGACTTACTGAGCCAAGTATTTTTCTGGGAGTTTTATAAAATAGGAAAGATAAAAATCAGGAAAAAGTCATAGATATATGACAATGAAAGTATCAAATGTGTATAATTTCCAAAAGAGAGTTTACATTGTTGTAAGCAATCATAATTTTATTAGCAAGAACCCTGTTTCCTTTTTGTTTTTGTTGCCTGAGAATTAGGATGTCATAGTAATGGAAAGCAACAGTGTAACCCACAGATCTGTAATCTGTCCTATGCCCCTTTTCTTTGAGAACATGTGCTTTCCTGATTTGGAACTGGGCAACATTATTGGTTAATGTTTATGTGGGAAAATACCCTGATTTTAGACTCAGGCTTGCCATTTCTTCCCACTGGAAGAATTGTAGTATGTTACAATTTATATGTATTTATATGTATATTTGGAGATATGTACTCAGAGGGAATTAAAGGATTTATTTCTTTGCTAAGGGCTCTTATTTACTTACTCACTTTTGTATTTATTGATATTCAAAGGATTTTAAAGAATATATATGTGTATTATATATATTTAAGTATATATGTATATATATATTTAAGCAAGTAACATTTATCATGTGATCACACCATTATTTTAAGATTGTATAATGATCAGTTGGTTTTAGGCATTGGCTATTGAATAAAGCCTATCTCAGCCGGTTTTGTAAGTGGCAGCAGTAGTGCCCTGTGTTGCTGAGACACTGTGTTCTTACAGCAGAACTGATGGTACACAATAATTGCCTTTTATACCTTTTATACTGCTCTGTTTAGTTTTAAAGAAATAACAGCATTATACATTTCATGATCATGTGTAAAACTGATAGCTAGATGGAATTGTTTTTCAAGGTTGGTAAATTAACTGTGGACATTATAACCTATTTACCTGTTCTTAAATTTATGTCATCCAATTCAAAACTCTTCCAAAATTATAACAGACCTTCCTGAAGCTTTGAGTATGCATTGAAAGTAGCAGAGTTTACCAGAACTGCATTAGGAAACAAAGGGTACAGCACCCGAGTTTTCTGTTTCTGTAACCATTTCATTTGTGTCATGTGGTTTGATTTACTGACATCTTCTCAAGTGTATCGGCAGCACAGAGAGAAAAGTTTGCCTTAGAACTGATTGTCGGTTAGTGGAGCAATGATCCAAGTAGTTTTTCTAGAAAATAGTATGATCAACCTTATTTTTAGAAACAATTCATGTTTCCAGAAGAGGTAATAACATCACTTTTTTGATGTGTAATGATTTATTAGGCCATTACTTAGGGGTAACATTCTATTATTATTATTTTTTTGGTAGTTATAAAACATTTCTACAGGGCAGAACATTCTACAGATGGCTCAGCAGATAAGAGCACTGACTGCTCTTGCAGAGGACTAAGGTTTGATTCCCACCACCCACATGATGGTTAACAACCATCCAGTTGTTAACTCCAGTTCCAGGGGATTCAACACCCTCTTCTAACCTCCGAGGGCATTGCACAACACAGGTGTACTTACTCTCGTGCAGGCAATGTACTCATACACATAGAATAAAATTAAAATAACAAAAATTTAAAAATTGTGAATTTAAGAAGTAGTCACTGTTGAGAGTACTTGAAATAGTGCTGGTTTTGTTTTGTTCAGTTTTTTCTTTCCTTAAGAGATTATCTATTTGGTGTGTTATGCTCAGAATATTCCTTTAAAAAGTTGTATTAGGGTTAGGAATGTAGCTCAGTGCTAGAGCACTTGCCTGGCATGCCCTGGATTTGTTTCCCAGCACTACTAACTAACAAATAACTCACCAACTTACTGTTTCTGATATAGCAGAAAATAATGCCATTTCTCTTTTTCTAAAGACCTTTAAACCAATATAGTTGTCCTGGCTGTTCAGAGCACTAAAATGCCCAGTGCTTCAGGCAAAGCAGACCATGAGCGCTCTCTAAACCAGCAAGGGCGCTACTTACAGTGTGCTGAGGCTGTCTTTGTTTTTACCCCCCTTTATGATATGTGTTTTTCTTCTTCTACTTTAAAACACCTGTCTTGTTATATAAGAAATAACTTTCTTACAGTCTACATACAACATAATTTTGGTTTATTCTGCCAAATATATTCTTTCTTTTAATATAATTACTGATATTTTACAGTTTAAGTCTACCATTGTACTTGTTTTCTTTTTCATCTTTTTCTTTCTATAGAAAAGAGTTTCCTTGTGCCCTTTGTTTCAGAATTCCATTTGGATTGTAGTGTTTTGTGAGTGCTTTTTGTGTACTTTCTGTTTTTTTTTTAAGTTGTTGTCCTGGTGTTGTATTATATGTGCATGGTCATATATAGTCTACTAAATATAGAAAACTTATTTCTCTTTGAGTCCCTTCCTCACCCCTAGTTAGAAATGTCTTAAATAGTTTCTAAATATACTTAGAGATCTCCATATGACCATGTCTGGCCAGGTGAGGGTGCAGGACTCAACTCCCCGCTAATGAGACAATGACTGGAGTCACAGGTATTTGTGTCGCCTGGGAATGTCTGGTGTTCAGGTTTTCTGTCTTCTAGGGTACTTGTTTCTGACACTTTGACTAGAGGACTCAGACCTTTAGTTTGCCTTCCCTTGCATTTCTGGATGGCCTTTACATCTCCACCTTTTTGAGATTTTTAGGTTTATTTTATATATATATATATCGTGTCTATGGGTTTTTAGCTGTACTGACCATCAGGAAGAGGAAGATTTCTTGTCTACTTCATCTAAGAATTTCTTTCTCTGCAGTGCCAGGGCTATGGTGTTTCTACTTTGTGTCATTCACTCGACCAAAAGGTATCATTGACAACAAGAAAGGAAACCTATTATTCTTAGGGTACTTATATTTGGTAGAATTATTATTATTACTACTATTATTTTATGTGTGAATGTATTGCCTGAATGTGTGTTTAAGTGCACACCCCTGTTGTGAAGTGCCCTCAAAAGTCAGAGAGTGGCATTGGATTCTCTTGGAACTAGAGTTAGGACGGTTGTTAGCTACCATGTGTGTGCTGGGAATCAAACTCTGGGTACTCTGCAAGAACACCAGTGTTCTTAACTGCTGAACCGTCTTTCCAGCCCCAAAATTACTATTTTAAAACATCCAAATAAAGATAATAAGAGAAGAAAAGTAACTTGAGTTCTGAGCACCAAGTTATTTATAAAATAAGAGTGTTATATACCTAAATCATAATTAAGGTAAGATTAAGAAAAGTTAGTAGGGAATATATTAATTGATGCAGGCAGGAAAGACTAGATAGGATTTTGAGAAGTAAGAAAGTAGAGGAAGACATTTTAAGATGCAGAAATAAAATGAATAACTTTCTTTGTCTTTCTGGCATATGTTCAGCTGGCAAACAGCTGTCCAGTGAGCTGATGGGTGGGTGCTGGTTGTAGGAACAGGCAGAGCAGCACACTGATTCACTCCATAGGGATATCTCTTCCTTCTCTTATGCCCTGGTCTGTCCAAGGGATTTGTTGATCTTGGGGAAGTAAAGGTTTGTGTCATTGTGGTTTTTGTTTGTTTTCTTACATAATGTGGCCAGGGAAGACAGATTATAGCTCCATCTCTAGATTAAATTGCTATAAACATTGTAAATTAATTAATTAAAATCAGTACTTACATTCTGCCCTGTGCTGAAGAGCATTAGGGAGTTAGGATGGGACATTTAGTAACTTCTACAACTTATTCCAGATTGTAGGTGCTGTGACAGATGCTGAAACTATTTCATGAACTAATGATTTAGCAGGAGAGATGATTTAATACAAAATGGATTGTTTTAAAAGCCGTATAAATAGGGTTATAAAATTAAAGATAGCAACAAATTAATCCCAAGTAGGGATTTGAACAAACATGTCAGCAACTGACCTATAAGAGTTAAAAGTGAGGTGTCTTAGAGATGAGGATTTTCAACCCTTGTTCTGACAGAAGAGGAGCTATGTCCAGAATGGGGCCTTTCTCAAGGTTACAGGACTTATAGATGACCCAAGGCAAAACACTGGTCCCCAAATCTAGAACATCCAGAGGGACCTTATGTCTTTGGTGAAGGAATCTAAGCCTTTGAGAGTTTCTTAAGTCTCATCTGAAAGTTTTTTTTTTTTAATTTTAATATTTTTATTTTATGTGCTGGAGTTCATTGCCTGCCTATATGTAAGTGCACCTACATCATGTAAGGCCCGAGGCAGTCAGAAGAGGTTATTGGATCCCCTTGTAATGGAGTTAAGGACGGTTGTCAGCTGCCATGTAGGTGCTGGGACCTGAACTCATCTCCGGTCCTCTCTAAGGGCTGCCAGTACTCTTATGAGCCATCTCTCCAGCCCCCTGAAAGTTTTTTGTTTTTTTTTTTCCATCCTGTTCAATGCGACTGTAGAACTGGTAAAACTTTGGGAGGATCTGATCTGATAGAGGTCTCCCTTTGTCTTAGGCCTTTGAACCTGTACCTTTCTCAACAGCAAAAAAGAGCTGTAGGTAATAGAGGACATAGGGCCATCCCCTATTAAATATTTTCTAAAGTAGTTTTGCTAACTTGCTGAAGGAAAGTATAATTTCAAGAGCCACAATCTGTATTTACTAAACTATTCTAAAAATTATTCGTTATTTTTAACTTCTTACCGACATTTTTTTGTCTTTTATCAGTACAGAAAATGGATATTTTGCTTTTATTTTATATTGAGTAATATAGGCTTGCTTTTAAATATAAAGAAATAAATGACTATACCTGAGCCAGGTGGGAAGTTTTTGCTTTTTAATTTGAAAAGTGTTCATGAAATCTGAAAATACCAATAATTTATATTTATATTAGTAATTTTATAATACATTATTTTGGTGTCAGATTAGTGAATATGAAAAAATATGTATTCTGTTTTGCCAGCTTTATTTTACTTTAATTACTGTTATTTGATTTTTTTTTTTTTTTGAGTCAGTTTTGTATAGCCCAGACTGGCCTCAAACTCGCTAGGTAGCAGATGATGACCCTGAACTTTGATCCTCATCCGTGAACCTCCCAAGGCTGAGATTGCAGATGTGTGCTATGACACTGGACTTCCGTTGCAAATTTTAACTCCCTGTGATAATAACTTTCAGGTTGATTTCCTGTTATGATACTCTGGGAGTATTTTAATAATCTCAATTTGGATCTCTTTTGATCTGACTAAAGTGGAGAGTTGAGGAACAGTCTGGTTCTAGTTCTCTGACATTTAATGACTGGAATTTCACATGTCTTGTGATTCTGATAGTCTGTGATTAAAATAAAATTGAGGAACTTTTAGGTACTCAGGAAAGCATGCATCACCTGTGGCTTGCCTGTCAACAGTCTCTATAAAGGACTTATTGTCACAATATCCTAAATATTTCTTAATTTTATGTTGGTTCTGTTAACATCAACTAATTTTCTTCATTTTTATGTTCTGATTGCCTGAACTTGAAAAGAAATAAAAATTTTTGTGTGGTAATTTTTTGATCGCCTAATTCATAAATTAATGTATTTTCTGTATGCTCAATACTTAAAATTTATCTTCCTTTCTGTATTCCTTTTCTGCAAAAGACTAGGTAATCTGCTATGTTAAAGAATATGATGATGAATTTAATGTATAGCAGAAAGGCTTAGTTGTGTAGTAACTAAAAATAGAAGAGAATTTTTTGTAAAAATATTTAAATTGGGTTTTGAAGTATGATGTATTTTTAATAACTTATACTGCCTGTATGTTAAAGATGAAATGTGTCTCCTCATTCACACTGTTCTGTGTTATTTTAAAAAAGCAAAAACAAATATGACTGGTTTATCTTTGCAGTTCCCTTTTTTATTCTGCCTCCCTCCCCGTCTCTCTCTGCACAGGGTGGGTATTCTGCTCCCTCCTTCTCTCCTTGGCAGGGCTCCTTCCAGGGGATCCCACGGAGTGTTCCACCGCACCGCAGACAGAGTGAGTCTGTGTCTCTCACTCCCATCCTGCTCTGGCTTCCTGTTCATGGTATTTCCCTTCTGCATGCCCTTTTTCCTCCCCACCCTTCCTTTCCCTCCTGAGTAATCTGCAGGTATCTGCTAAGTGAGCACTCCCTGTGGTCTACTCTCTTAACTGCCCTTGACTGCATGTAAACCAGCCTTTACTTACCAGCCTCCCAAAAGCAAGCTGTCAAAGGTTAATTTCCTCCCAATGCTAAACCTTTGGCTGATGACACCCTAGACCTACTGACATGCATCTGTCTTTAAAAACATTTTCTTTTATCAGTATTTTGGGGTGCAAAAATATAAGTTGATTTTCACCTAGCTATTTTAAAAATGTATACATTGTTTACAGTGCTTTGATGCATACTAGACAGATGCATACTGTTTATGGATCAGGCATACTAGACCATTGCACATTTCTTTAAATATTTTCTAATCCAGGCTTTTATTGTATTTAACTACCATCTAAAAGATCTTTTCAGTTGTTTCTTCAAGGCTCTTTTTTTAACAACTAATATGTGTTTATAATTTGTTAGCTGCTTTACAGCACAGAAGAAATGGCTTTGGATGTGCACAGTTTACTAACATTTTTAATGATTCACTTATTACTTGATTGTAAGATTTTAATTTGCATCTGATCTACATTCTGTACAGTGTTTACTGTTTTGCATTATTTACTTAACCATACCTGGTAAGTAGGCTATATTTTATCTTTTTTGAAAAGTCACCCAAAAAAGCTAATATTAATGAAAAAATAATCAATCAGAGTCTCTTGGTCACCTGCTCAGGAATTTATCCTTACCACGATGCATACCAATTTTTCATTAATTATTTTTGTGTGAAAAATCAAAAGCCCAAAAGGGTAATTTTAATCAATTAGGAATACAATTTTCTTAAACAAAAATGTATGTTTTGATAATTACTGAGTATCACAATGAATTCCAGAGAAGGCATAGTTTGTTTTTTGGCCCATCTTTCCTGTCTGTGCCTTTTGTTTTAATAAAAAAAAATGGAGAGTACCTAGAACCTTTTATAGTAGGTTATTTTGCAGCAAATTCTCTTTGTTGGTGTCAGCGATAGGGAGAGGAATAATCTTCCACTACTTTTATAAGTACTGCTTCACTTAGCGAGATACATTGCATCTTGTTTTCCTCTTTAGGGAGTCCCAGCACATGGGGACTCATAGTCCTGCTAGTGAGGTAATAGACCATTAACAACTGATTATGTATTCTTAGCTCCTAGTCAGTAGCCAGCATGGTTTGACAGATCGACCTTAGATTAACACACCTGCCTTTGCACTTATTGAAACCCCTTATAACTTCCCTACTCATGACCCCATCATTTTCCTTCTCAGCTAGCTGGAATGTGGACTTGAAAGTTTAAGTATCCTGTATTGCAAACACAGTTTGAGGTTTTTTTATTTTTTTAGGTGTCTTTAGAAACATTCATCTCACTAGTTCAGTTTCTTAACAGCTTTCAAATTTTCTTTTCCTTTCCCTGGGCCATTGACCTTCCATTGGTACCTGTTTCTTTTCCCCTTGGGTTCAGGGCTATGTTTTCATTTCTGATTACATGCTATAGTAGTGTGATTCAGACTAATCTCTGGGTTTTCTAGACCAAACCTTTTTCTATATCTCCAGGTTAGCAGAAAGTATGGTGTGGTTCTACAGAGTGGCTGCATTAGCCACCCAGGGTTGGATATGTCTTTCTCTAGAGATTCTCTTTTCATGTCAGAGCTAGAGGATCTTTTTACACCTTTATTGGTAGTTCTTACAGAGCTTGAGAGATTCTTCTGGAAATGAAAGATGTTTTAAACTACTGCAGTAGCTTAGATCACTGTGAGGATAGCTGAAGCAGTATGCTGACAGCTACCCTCCCCTCACACCCCTGTGATAAGGGAGTAGACTCAGAAATGAATCCTGTGATTTTTTTCTTTTCCCCAGAGGGTTTTGGAATAGATCTCACTTTTAAATCCTACAGTAAACCAACATTCAGTGAGGTACTGTCTGTTTCTACATTTCACTAAGATGTGGATTTTAGTGCTCAATTTTTATAGAGAATGATTGTATAAATAATAGAAGGTAGTTAAGGAATTTCTCCTTCATTATAACCTGTTTCATTAAAAGCTCCATCTGATACCCTCTTGAACAATGACTAGTGCGTACCATGTTCATCCTCTAATGTAGAAGCCAGGAGGCATGACTGTGAATCTTCTACTGGCGGTCTGAGTGTTGTTTTTTTAAAGTTATAAGTGGTAGATAATCCAGTATCCAAAAGATAGCCTGTTCGAAACATGCAGGGTGAAATGACTATTTATAAGGAATATATAGCCCTAGGTTCTTCAGAAAACTGCGCTAACCAGGAATGTTCTTGCTGAATTTAAGAATGGCTCTAGAAAATGGAGATAAATATTGAAGTTCCTGTTTTTTATGTGGCTTTTCCTCCACTTTCTCTGAAAATTGTACTTGTATAGTTTTACTTATATTTGAGAATAAATGCTGATATTTATTTTGGGAAGTTTATCTTCTGGTTTCAAATTAAATTTTTGATAAGTTAGCAGAAAACAGTTTGCATTAAGTAAATTAGTGACGTCAGTATTAAGTAGCATTGGTTCATTCTGTCTACTCTTAATTTTCAACTGCACTGAATTACGAATAATAAGTACCCTACTCATAATAGGAAAACTTGATAAAATAATTGCTAATGGCAATTCCAGATAGTTTCTCTTGCCAGAGCATATAATTAAAGGAATCCTTGATGCTTCAAAAATCATATTTTAAAATAATACCTGTTTGATGTCATATGTAACATTTCAAATTTTGCTTTGTTATGTTGCTTCAAAGAATTTAGAATTTCTCTGTATCTTTATTTCCTTTCTGTGCTCAATAATGTAGATGAGAAAAACAGGAAATGGTTTTAGAACAACAAAAAAGCAATAAATATATATCTACATCTGTCTTAATAGTCCAGCAGTTTCTTGATTTGTTGCCTGATTTCTAAATTTATATTCTAATAATGATTATATTCACTAGGGTTACATTGAAATCATGGATTTGTACTGTTTTGTATCTTCCTCTTATATAACCTTCAGGGGATACTTCAAAAATCCTTTGACAAGTGATGATAAATTCATTTTGTATCACAGCCCAGTATGTATTTATTAGGTACAAAATACATATTTATAACTTAATACATATATATTTAAAATTCAAATAAAAGGGTCTTTTTTAATTTTTAAAAATTTTAAATATTTTATGTATATTGCCCGCATGTAAGTGCACTTGTGTTGTGCAATGCCCACAGAGATCAGAAGAGGGCAATGAATTCTCCTGGTTGTTAGCCACCATGTGGATGCTGCGAACTGAACCCTGGTCCTCTGCAAAAGCAGCCAATTCTCTTAACTGCTGAGCCATCTCTGCAGCCCCAAACATAAGATTCTTAAACAGTACTTTCTCTTGGGACATAATATCCTCATATTTTTTTCTCTTTTTCTACTCAATTTTTTATTTTAAAATGTTAGCAATTTGCAGTAAGAAAACACTAATATCTTTTATTCCATATAAGTCTGAGTATTTAACATACCAATGTTAATTGTGAAGGGTAAGAAGCTTAGATAGGGGCTTGGGAAGTGGCTCAGTAGTTCAAGTGCTTGAGCACAAAGCCTCAAGTTTTGAATCCCAGAAACCCATGTAAATGCCTGGTGAACATGGTGACCCACCTGTAATTCCAGCATTGGAGAGTAGATATGGGATCCCCAATATGAGCTGGCTCACAAGAATAGCTATGTCAGGAGCTCTGGTAGTAACTGAGGGTGATTTCTGACATCATCCTCCGGCCTCCACATGTACACATTTGTACATATGTACCCACATCCATGTGTGTCCACACACATGCAAAATCATGCATATGCAAGCACATATGATAGCTTGACATGTATAAGTTTTATACCATCATAGCAAAGCTTTTTTTTTTTTTCCCAGAAATATCTTTATCATTTTCAAGTGTTTCCTCCTAATGATTAAGCCAGGATACCAGGAAAACCTTTTGCTGTCAGGAACTGGAGATGGGCCCTGAACAGAGAGTACGCCCTGTTCCTCTGCTCAGCCAGACAGCTTCTTCCTGATTTCATATGCTGTTAGCCTGCTCTCCTCAGCCACTCCTCACAGGACTAGTTGTAGCTTCAGCTTTGGTTTTTGGCTCACGAATTGCCCTGGTCAGGGAGCTGCAGAGATGTAGGCACTGGCTGCTCAGCAGCAAACCTGGGTACATAACTCCAGTTCCAGGGGTCCAATACCTCTTCTGGCTTCTGTGGGTGTTGTACACACATGGTACACATACATGTATGCAGGCAGAACATTCATAAGATAAAAATAAATGCATTTTTTAATTAAAAAAAGAATTGCTCTGGTCAGGGTTCATACCTTTAATAATTACTTAAATACTGGATATGTGGAAATTATTCATGTATAGAATCTATACATAGTTTGTAAAATGTAGCCATGTATTTAAAGAAAAAGGTAAAGACTAACATTGGCTGTGTAGGCATTTTATTTGAATTATCACTTGATCTTCACAATAACTCACAGAGCTATCATCATCACCCTGTTTTATAGTAATGCAATAAATAAATCACAATGATGCAGTAATTTGGTTAGGCTCAGTGGGCAAACTAGAATTACATGCCATTCTAAATCTAGAGCCTAACCTAGAAAGGAATGTAAAAGGTCCTACAGATTATTATTGTAGATGACCCTTTCTTTAAAATTTAAATTTTCCTCTTATGTAATACAGTATAGTGCCTCCCTATAAGGGGAATTAAAAGAACTGAAACATTTTTATTTCCTTCTAGTCTTTTATAAAGTGAGGGTTTTTTATAGTTCCAAATTTTCTTGAGTCATAAACATTTTTCACGTAGTTACTGTAACTTGAAATCACTGTTTTTCTGTGGATTGCATGTATTATCACATAAATATAATGTGATTTAAAACTTTTATTCTGTTTGACATTGATACTGTTTCTTGTCCACAAAAATTACTGCAGTGCCATATATCTTTATATATAATCAATGCCAGCATCTTAGGTAGACCACTAAAAGGTCATTATTGAATTAAAGGTTGCGCGCTTACTAGGGGAGTTGTTAGGTATTGTTTAATTGCCAGGCATGCTTATAGATTTTTTGCATGACCCAATCTGATTGACTCCAAGATGTGACTTTAATCAGTTTTAAATGCCAGGGTAGCTTCAGTAGTACTTCAGTGAGAAATAGCTGTGGGAGTGACTTTTCATAAAAATAAAATATTTTTAATGAAATGGGAATGAAGCTAATTTGTAAGTAACTGAACTAAGTCAGTTTCATATTAAGCCAATTTTTAATGTGGTATGCTGTGTGCATTTTTTTCAGCTAATTTCAAATGTTATCTAACATGTCATTAGTTGGTTGATTAGAAATGTGCATATAACTCATGGTCTAGTAGGACTTTCCATAAGCCTGGATGTGTGTTAATTTCTCTAAATACCTGCACTTATGGCAGGTACAGCAAGCAGTGTTTTCTATCCAGAACGTTTTATGACAATCTGCTCTACAGAATGTGGAATTGTTTCTTTAAGCCAGTGTTTTCTGCTGTGGTATAGCACTTGCAGCATCCTGCTGTGTTGATTACACCAAAGGAACTGTCTTATTATGATGTAATGCAGAGTTTTTTCTCCTGAACTGCTCTTTATCTTATTGAGATGTTGATGAATTCTGTTTCTTTAAGATGTGGTCTCACAGAAGTAGTCCTGTCTCAGTGTTTGTGCCTCAGTAGTAATACTGTAGTCACTCTTAATCACTTTGATAATTTTTAACTGGTTATGAATCCAGAAAACCATTGAATTCCATGCTTCTGTAGTTTTTCAGTAATATATTTGTTAACAGTATATTCTCTGAGATTTCTGAAACCTGGAGGCACCATTCTGAAATCTAAAGGACAAAAGAGTATTTTTTGTTTCCAAAAATTGGAAACATGTGATTGGTTTTGCATGAACTCTAGACAAAAAGTCTTTTAATCTAGTTATAAATCTTTTATCTTCATAGTGATATGTAGAATTTTGTGTATCATTTAAGACATCATTTATAAATTAAGATCAGATTATACCTTAAACTAATCTTTAATGCTGTAGCAGCAATAAAAATAAACTAGCAAATGCTGAAATAATAAGCTCTATAATGACAGGAAGCCTTTCAAAATTAGTGAAAAAATTAATTTCTACTTTCTCCTCCATAAGGGATTACATGGGGCCTAAATTTCTACTTTCTCCTTCATAATGGATTACGTGGGGCCTAACCTCCTTAAGCCTTTGGAATGTGTCTCAATTGTATCAAGATTTTTTCAATATTTTGTTTGGTAAAATTCAAGTGATTCCTTTGTGTGAGAAATTTTACATATGCTTTCCTATGGGCGTGAATATTTGTACTAACTTGCAAATCACTTTAATAAGAAGCATTAGTCTTCAAATGCTTTACCATATGCAAATATATTAAGTAAAATAATTAATGTGTAGAAAAACACAGCGATAGCAAAACAGGTCCTCTTGGCTGCTGCCCCTTCGTGGCACTCCTTGGTGTTGTCTGGTCTCTGATGCCATTGTCCTGTCTTCTTCTTGTCTCTGCTCTCCCATTGTGCCATTGGCAAGGAGTTGAGAAGTTAGTGCATTACTTCTCTGACAAAGCGTGGTACAGTACAATTTCAGATTTTTTCCAACCACTTTCTATGATCACTTTTTGCTTTTCTTTTTTTTCTCCCAGTTTGCATGGTGCATGTCAGAGCATGCATGAAATTATAGGCATGTTACAGATGATTCCATTTCCTTCTTCCCTGTAACCTTTAAAGTGTATTTACTATAACAGTAAAGCTGTATGTGCCCCAGAAAGTAACTTTAGTTATTTCCTGTGTTAGAAAGTAGCATTTTCATGCTTTTAGAGTATCAGCCATTTTCTGCTTTGCACACCTGCACATTTTTATTCAGCCAGGACTTGGCATTTTAGCTGCTATCTTTTCCTAGTGACCCTAGAAGAAGGCTGTAACCTGTCACAAGTGCTTTTCCTTAAGCTATTGCTAGAGATCTTTGGGGTGGTGTGAGACAGTACAGCTGAAGAGCTTTCTTCGGTGACGAGTGTTCATTTGGTTATCTCAGTATTTCCTCCAGTGGAATACTATGGAGTCACCTCTGTCCAGACAGACTGCTCCATCCAGTGCCTTGGGTTTGGTGTCTAATGGTTATTTTTTGTAGGTAAGAATCAACTAAGAAGGAAATGGAATTTTTCAGGAAAGCTAGTACCTTTATGATGGTATTGAATATATAGGGTTTTTACTTACACTGAAACTTTAAAATAATTGTCTGATTACATCGTATAATCTGAAAGCTCATGAACTTAGAACTAGTGCCCAAATAATACTTAATAAAAGTTTTAGTGCTGCATTTTAAATTCTCTGATGGTTCAGAATGTGCCTTTTCCATTTGCTAAAGTATGTGAAATTTAGACACACCTCATTAAACATCAGTGTTCTGATTTAGAAAAAGTAGAGGATGCTGACTGGTGGTGTAGGCTAGGAGGCAGAGGCAGGTGGATCTCTGTCAACTTGAGGCTAACCTGGTCTACTTAGTGAGTTTCCAGGTCATGTCTCAAAAAGAAAAAGAAGAGGACAGCATCTTCTACTTAGAATTTTAGGAAAAGTAGACATCATACATGCAAACTTAGAAACATGGGAGGGAAGAAGGAAAGCCTTGTGTCTCAGTTTAGAACATCACATTTCTTGTTTGTAATGCTCTGAGGCATTATTTTAAGTACTTTGTATGCATGTTATTATTTAGAGAATTCAGTTATGAAATTTCATTTCAGGGGCCTGTGATCATTTGCCCAGCATCTCATCAACTAGTAAGGAATAGATACAGGGCTCAAGCTCCCCACACCAGTCTCCTTCTAGAAGCTAAGCAATTCCATACTCTGTTTGACTAGCTCCTTCACAGATCCATCTGAAAATTCCTCCTATGCTTTAATGTACCTCTCACATTCTAGCTCCAGATCTTATGTTCAGGAAGGAAATAAAGGAATCTTAACTTTGGTTGTAATCTGATATGCCTGCTGTTGAGTTAGAATATGTAGATACTCACACTATTGAATTATGCATTTAAATCTAGAAACCTTATGTTCTATAGCAGCTGATTTATTTTCATGCTGATAAAAATTTTACCAGGCTCAGTTACAAAAGAGCCATACCTGAGTTTATCATGTTATACCCTCATAGGTAACATGTATTGAGCACATGGGTGCCTATATGCTAGGAATCCCTATGCTAAGTGCTTTATAAAGTTGTTATCATATTGTTAGAATTTGGAGAGGAAAATAGCTTAATGTTTGTTGAGATAGCTTTCCTGGATTCCTGAGTCCAGAAATGTCTAATCTTAAGTAAAATACATTTGATGACTAAACAAGTAGGTCAGTGTGAAAGGTTCTTGTGTTCAAATTAACACTTGAGTAATTGTCCTAAACATGAAGTTAGCGTCAAACTTAAAAGAAAATAAAGTTTATTTACTACGATCAGATTTACTTGTCCATCAGTTTTTAAAAATTGGTTTTTATTAAATCATTAATGATCTGTAATAATGGGAAAGTCTCTCTTTGGCAGTTTATAGCTAATTAAACCATCCTTAAATAGACAGCTAATAGTCACTTACTTATTTTTCTTACAGGCATATATTTAATCCCCACCACATGCCAGATACTAGGAAAACTAGCTACTATGAAAGACAGGTACAGTGTGTCAGTGCTTGCACAAGGACTTCATAGTCTCTGATTACCTTCGCAAGCAGTCCAAATAGGTGTTTGGGATTATCATTAAAGATGACGGTCAAGCCTTTACAGGTCCCGTCCTCCCCCACCCCCACCCCAAGTAGCGCCTATTCTGACACTATTGATTTTGACAATGTGTAACTATTTAATCTGAGAGTTTTCAGAATGATATGCTGAAGTTTATTTTTCTGAAACTGTTACGTAAAACTTGAAGTTGCTGAGACAAGTTAGAAACTTTGGACGCGAGGCTACTTCTCAGAGACTCACTGACACTGTAAGTTCCAAGGACAAAGTACTTAAACTCTACTCTTGTGTCTGTAGGATGCTCCGGAATGCCCCAGTGCTGGTGGGGTTTCTCTTGCTTCCTGGGTTTTGTGGGCTGCTAAGGCTATGAAATGCAGGACTGGTACATACTTTCCCAGCATCAGGAAATACCTCAAATTTCCCTCCCCTCAAATCTCTTTCAGTCTTCTCTCTTCACTCCTGATTTTACCCTTAATTATTTTTGCTTGAGTTGTTGACCACAGTTTACTTGGGCTGTTAATGACAGCCACCACCTGACTGTTCTACTTATAGTCTTGTTCCTTCAGATGCTTCTCACTGATTCCACCAAAGTGGTCATCCTAAACCACCTGCGCTTAACATGCTCCAGTAGCTCCATTCAGCCATCACAAAGTCAGAGCTGATGAGTTCCTTTAGGGCTGGCCTTGCCTATTATCCCAGCAGCATGTTCTCTCCATATTCTGCTGACCTTTGAAATGACAGCTGCATGTTCTTTGTTTGCCACAGCACATGTGCCAGCCCTCCTTTAGGAATGCCCCTTCCTTCTGTGTGGCAAATTCCTGCTTATCCTGTAAAACCTCAGTCCAGATCATTTGCCTGTCTTGAGTGCCTTTCGTGACCTCTCCAGCCAGGTTTCTGTTTTCTTTTTGATCCTCTGTTGTTAGAAGTAATATTGCCATTTGTTTCCCTGGCCTCCTCCAGGAAGTCCATCAAGCATGGGAAGAGCTGTGCTCACCTCCAGGTTTCCTTACTCCTGATACTGTATGTTTAATAGGCTTTCAACGAGCAGGTAGCCTTTGGTCTCTCTTCCTGTTTTATTACCCATGAGGGCATAGGATCTTTATATTCATCCAAAAGTATACAAAGACGTCTTTGGTGGGCATAGAACAGTAGTATATAGGCAAGATGAATTACGGCCTTTTGCCTTTATGTAAGTGTAATATTTAGTGAAGATTTACTGTAATCAGCAAGCAAACAGCATATACCTGTAGTGTTTAGTAGGGTTAGGGGTAGCTTGCGGTTTGTGGCTGGCAGTCCAGTTTACATGGGAAGCCACTTTCACAGTTGTCTCCTTGCACCTGACATCATAGCAATCTCTTACTCTCTTTGAAAGAGACCTTTGTTTACTTCACAAAAATGGAGTTTCCCAAATTATATTTTACAAACATGGGGCATTTATTTTGGATAGGGAAATTATATCACTAAATTAATTTTTGATAAAATGTTATCAAAAAAAAGAGACAGACAGATCTCTGTGAGTTTAAGGCCAGTCTGGTTTTCTATGTAATTCCAGGCCAGCTGGAACTACAGGGAGACTCTCAAAAAAACTTAAAAAAAATACTGATTGATTTAATGTAATTAGATAACAACAACTTTAACTATATAACTTAACTATATAACTATAGTCTTAATTTCACAGGTAAAAGACTACCATAGTATTATTCTTAGAAACCTTGTCATTTTCTAATTCCTCAGTGTTGGAAATGGAGCTTCATTACATTGAATACATGCAGCATGTCTCTCTGACTGCTGTGTTCCCATGTATTTCTCTGATAAACTGTGGCCAGTTGAAGAGTATGAGTAATCAGAGCAGGACAAATGGATAACTTATCTCTAGATCACAGTGGGCCTTTACTGGAGACTTGACTGTCTTATTCCTTTGCCTTAATTAGAAAAGCACACCTCTGTATGCCTTGGGGCTGATAGCACCTTTTTTTCCCTCTGGCAATAGACTTATTACAACAAAGTCACTTTTTAAATTGTCACTGATATTTTCAATTCTGAAATTGCTTTGAGATTTTAAGAACTGAGCTGTGAATGCCTTCCTGCACTTGAAGATGGAAAGAGGAAGAGAGGAGAGGCATCTCCATGGACGTGGCCCTGGTGCCACCCTTCCAGTGTCCCCACCCTCTGTGGATTTGACATACTCAGTGGGGCCCTTTGTTTTTCTACTAATCTTTTTGAGATTATCAGTCTGTTTTACATGGTCACAGGAAGCTTTAAGGGGAAATTATTGAATTAATCGGTGGTGATTTTATTTTAATACATTCTGTGTTAAAGGACAGTTCTTTTGTCTTTGTGATAATTGATTATGAAAGTGCCCACTATCTTTAAAGTTGGAATATTTAGCTTTAGGCAGCAACTGAGCAGAACTTTTATTTTAAACATTCTACAGTAAGATTTAATATTGACATCTCTCTGTATGGAGTAATTTTGATTATTGTTTTTTGTTTTTAATAAATATTTTATTAATTCTTTGAGAATTTTATACATGCTTTGTGTGTGTGTATGTGTGTGAGAAACTCATGCAGACCAGGTTGGCCTCAGTCTCAGAAGATCTACCTGTCTCTGCTTCCAGAGTGCGAGGGCTAAAGACTGTACCACCATGACACCAAACACAGTGTTTTCCGATCGTATCCACCCACTTACTCCTTCTAATATTTCCTAAATCCAACCTTCGCCTCTCTAACCCCTCCCAACTTTGTGTCTTCTCTTTTAATTACCCATCAACTTCGGTTTGTGCTGCCCACATATCTCTTAGAGCTTGGTTGACCTACCAAGGCCACAGCCTTAAAGAAAACTGACTCTCCCTTTCCCAGATGCCATCAACTATGAATAGCCCCTCAGCTGGGGATGGAGGCGCATGGGCCTCTCTCAGCTCTGTGCTGGAATGTTAATTGGCTTGATCTTGTGCAGGTCTTGGACATTGCCTTTTTTTTTTTAAGTGCTGGGGGTCCTCAGCCATCCTTCTGCATCCTGAGCCTATTCTCAGTCACTGCCAGCCATGCTGCTCCAGTCCCTTGCTGCTGACCCAGGACAGCCACTTCACAGTGCTGGCCAAAGAATAAAAGAACAGAAGAGATGGAGTAAAATAGGCCCATGTCTGCAGCAGAGATATGAAAGATGCTGTGTAGGTTTCTCTGTGGATTAGCACAGTAGAAGTTATTTTAGTAGTGAAGAGTAGTGAAGAATCCTTAAAATTCATGGTTCAAAACCCTTTTCTTTTTTAAAAAAAGCCTTTGACATTTTAGCTCAAGTGATTAAATAGAAAGAATGTGTGGGAAAAGAATGATTACTGATTGGTAGAAACCCATCTCTGTGTCCAGGCAGGCCCACTAGGCCTGGACCCTTGTATCTTAATAATTTGAGAAGGCACATGTTTTCTCTCTTGTGGAAGGTGGCTTCATAGTGAGTGGGTTGAAGAGTACATTCAAGGCTGGTTGACCTAGAGAATTTGGCTGCCGTGTGTTTCTGGTTCCAGGCATTGCATGTTGGTGCTACTTGTGGCTGTTACCAACAAGACTGATGAGGCACAGGGGTGCTGGGCATTGACTCAGTGCCTAGTACATACTGGCTAAGTGTATTTGACTTGCTGAAATCGCTAGATTTTCACAGAAACTGACAGTGCAGTCTTTATTCTAAACTTTATCTATTGATAATTCTTGACAGGGGTACAGCACTTGGCAACATACATGAAAAACAAACTTTAAAATGGGCCATATCCTGAAGGTTACTGTTAAATGTGAGTGCTGCTTAAGGAGAGTAAAGCAAAGTGCTGTAGAAATTCCTCCCTAGGTTCCCGTGTAGATAAGTCCTCACTAAGTCAGTATTCAAGGTTTTCTTTTCTCCCCATTTAATTTTGGGTTTTGTTCAGTGTTTACTGCTCGTATCATCTTTTTCGTTTGCGTTCTCACTTTTAAATGTGTGTCATGAATTTGCTTGCATATATAATTCATTTTTTTACCTTTAAAAAAACCACCCATTTTCCATTTTAATGAAGTCTGACAATACTGCCAAATTGCAACTTACATTAGTTCTGGGTGGATTTCTAATATAAATTATTGGTGATACTGTTTTTAATTTTAACAGCCTCAAGTACTACAGCCTTCCAGCAGCCTTCCCAGACCCACAGACCACACCCAGGGAAAACTAATAAAGCCACAACATACCGAGGCCCACAGTGAACATGTGATCCAGGATGGGTGTCAGGATGGTGCACATGCAGATTTTACACACAGCTTGCCACAAGAAAACAGCTCTGGTTTGGAAGATCATTCATCAAGCCTACAGTTCACAATGGATGTGGCAAAGGATATACCTGAAATGAACCTGAACATGACCACGAATGCTCAAGAGCCTTATCATTTCACAAAGAACCAAATTAGTGACGTGCAGTTTGTATCTACTCCTCCTCAGACACCTCCCCAGTCAAGTACAGTGGACCAGACTAAGAAAGCTGGAAAGAACCGGTCTCAGCCCAAGTCCTTGCAGCTTTTAAAGCCATCCGTATTGAGTTCTTTGGTACCTCCTCCAGATTCTGAATCACCTCCAAGTAGGACTTCCACTTGTAAGAAGTCACCATTAATCACACCATGTAATTCAACAAAACTTCAGCCAACATCTAGTCAAACAAACCTTGCAAATAATTTAAATCTTAAAGTATCTAAACTCCGCCCCCCTTCTGGCTCTTTGAAACAAAAACAAATCAGCAGTCCCCATCTAGAGCCTCAAAACTTCCAGGCCAAGACAAGCATCCCACGGCCCCTTGTAAGGCAAAGAGAAATCCTGCAGAGTCCACAAAGCATTTTGCATTCTGGGGATTGTCTGGCCTCTAATCGATACTCTCGTCTTCCTAAACCAAAGATACATTAAGTGCATAGCCATCACCTGCCAATTTGTCTTTTGAAAAAGATCTGATCTGTAATAGCTTTATGTGCAGTTTGCTACTATGTTGGAGGTTCCATTACAGCAAATCTTAAAATTAAAATGTGGAAGCTTCTACTGGTTTGGCTCTTCCGTTTTATATCTTGGGTAAAGTCCATTTGACCATACTTGTCTCAGGTAAACACAGGTTTACTTACCCATCTCGGAGGCCCTCCATAGGCTCTGCGCCTCCTACCCACCCTCTGCACATCAGAAAAGTAATATTCTTAGCAGGGAAGATGTGTACTTTGCTGATTTAGTCCTGTTGTGGTCCGTATTAACTGTGGCTATCAGAACCTTACCACTTTGTTTATCCCTTCTGTGGCGATGACTACTATTTTAACTAAAGATACATAGTACAATGGAAAGTGGTAGTCTATAAACAGTTCTGGCCAGTGTTTTGTATATCTAAGAGGTCTATGCAAAAGCTTTGTGATGAATAAAGATCAGGCTTTTAATGGAAGTCCATGTAAGTTTTCTTTCTCCTTTCTAGGATCAGCAAATCCAGTCCTGTTTATCTTTTTATTAGACTATTTATTAGACTATTTTATTATAGCGTTCATTTTTATATATTACACCTTGTTTCTCATACCATTTGCTTGTATGCTACTGGGTAAATTTGGAGAGCTTGAAATGCCTAAAGGCATACCATTTGTAACCTCTGTTGGTGCTAGAATTTTGCTGGCAATTCAGTTTTGAATTTGGGTCCATCATGGCTATTTTAAGGTTCCACAAAATACATTTTAAATTAAATCTTTATTGTAATATTTCTATTTATTGTCTCTGCTAATAGTCAAAGACTAGAAAAATGGACTTGAAATATTTGCACAAAGTATTGATGGGGTAGAAGTATCCCATTCAGGAAGATTTAAAGCTTGTTTTCTATAGAAAAGTAAGTTATAACGTTTTGAGAAAAAAAAATATATAAATATAAGATCATAATAATAGCTTTGCTTTTCTGAGTTTCCTAGATTTCCCTTCTCTGTAAATTTGACCAACAGTTTCTTAAAAGGTCGATTTGTGAAGAAAAATTGAATTGCAGATAGGAAACTTAAAATATTGCTTATTCATTTTAATGTGCTTACAAAAGGTAGCTGTGGGATCTTCTAGTGACTGTGGACAGGACCTCAGTCATGCTGGAGGCCACTCATCAAACAATTTAGTAAATTTGCCTTCTCTTCTCCCAAAGCATGCCATCTTAGGCTGTCATCCATAGCTGCTTTAATTCAAATGAGTATTTTTCAGACAGGTAACCTTACAAGGTAAATTTTGATTAACTGACCAAAAAAAGAAAAAATATCAAAAGGAATTATGGCCCCAACATTGTCACATTTCTAGGGATCCTTTAACAATGTACATGGGTTAAAGTATCTGCCCTTTTAGGAGAAACAGCATCATGTACATAAGTAGAAATATCTAGAGTGGTTTGTGCTGCCCTTTTGATGCAGTCTTACTTTAGTTAGAACCCCTCAAGTGAATTTCTTGGGTTTGGTCACAGATGAGCACACCAATCTAGTGTCAGACATTCACAACACAGCACTTCCATCAGGATGGTCAGAACATCCTGCAAATAGTGCAGATACGGTTCCCAGAGTCATCACAGCTCTCCACACAGCATTTCTTGTGCCTAGAAGTGAACCAGGGTGGCTGGAATTGAGTGAGGGCACGTGTGGTTTCTCCATTTCAAGGAGAAAAAAAACTAACCTCATGAATTGCACATAGGATACAATCATACTTTAGGCCCTACAATAAAACATGCTAATAAATTAGTATGGTTTTTATTTACTTAAAAGATTGGTATAAACTTTCATGAAAGATTTTTATAAGTTGGCCTTATCCTTAGGGAAAACCTTAGTTTTTTATTTATTTTTAGTCCTCTAGTCTGAGGAAAATATGTTTGTTTTATGTAAAAATGTTGACTCCAATAATTTGTTTATTCTAACATTTTTCCCACTGTTTTTCTTCTCCCTGATCAGTTTGCAGACATGTCAATCCACTAGTTTACCTTCTCTGTATCTTTATCTTAATAGAAGATAGACTCATGAATATAAGTGGTGTTTTAGTTGTTGCTTGAGACACAGTCTCATGTAGCCCAGGCTGGCCTCTAACTCTTTGTTTAGCTGAAGATAATCTAGAATGTTTTATCTGTCTGCCTTCAACTCCAGAGTGCTGGAATTTCAGGAGTGAGCTACCACACCTAGTTTATGTACTCCTGGAGATTGAATCCAGGGCTCATGCATACTTGGAAAGCACTCTGCCAAGTTAGCTACATTCCCAGCCCTCATCAGTATAATTTGGAAGCATAAATAGTTGAGAAAATATTTATGATGATAGAGTCTTTGCCTGCAGTTTTCCTTCAAAGTTGCAAGAATACCATCTTATCTGCTTCTTAGTAAATATTAAATCAGAATGGAAATGAGGATATAACTCAACTGAATAATCAGGGTGCCTTCTCAGGTCTGGCTTGATCACTGTTTGTTTATTGCTCTGTTTCTCAGCTTGGTGCTAAGTGTTCCTCCACAGGAACTTAGCTGCCTTGTTCTCCTAGTTCTTTCAGTGAAGATGGTTGTAGTGGATGTCTTCTGAGTCCTGAGGAGAGGGGTTGGGTAAGTTTACATTTGTGAAAGAGAAAAGGGTATACAGAATTATGTATATGGCTTTTAATAGGATGTATTTTTTAAAAAATGATTTTTGAGCGAGGTGTTGCTATGTAGTCCAGGCAGGCTTTTCATTCATTTACCATCCTCCTGCCTCAGTCTCCCAAGGTCAGAATTTAGAAGTGTGCATCAACACGTTGAGATGGATAGCAATATTTTTAAAAGAAGGCTTTATCTAAGAGGTTTATTGGCATAGGTACAAGTGCCTTTAAGGCATTAAGGGACTATAGAGTTGTGTCACTTAGAAGATTTCTAATAACTGAGACAACATATCTGTTATTCTTGGAGTCTCATTTTTTATGTGTGCAATATTTCCAGGCATATAGACTACTGTTCATTGTATTTATATAGATATTAGGAAACTTACTAACCATTTTAACAAATAATAATCTGAAAATGAAAGAAAGTATCAGATATGCACTTTAAATGAGCTTAATTGCTTAGAGTTGTGCCTGAAATATCAAGATGCCTCCTCTGGGTGTGGCTTTGTTATTTTGTTATTGAAGTGAATTTATCTGTCACTGTTGCTGTTCAAAGGTGTCAGTACAGCCTTTCACAGAACTACATCCCCAGCATGTTACTTTGCCCATTGTGCTAAGTTTTCTTTGAATGCCCACTGTCCATTTAAGAACTTTACTCAATGTATCAAAGAGAATGGGATCCCTATAGCTGTCACTTCCAAAAGGTCCTGTGGATGGATGGTGTTCCAGATGCAGGCGCACCGCTGCTTTCCAAGGAGAGCTGCCCTGCTGGTGTCCTGGGCCTCCAGGCACTGGAGTTGCGCGGAAGGCCAGTAAGACTGCGGCACCGATTCCACTCTCTCTCCTCCCACACAGTAGCGGTGTTGTTGCTGCGTTAACTTGGGTGGCTGTATTTGCATGCTTATGCACACATTTGAAAATTAGTTAGAGCCATAATACAAACGCCTGTTTTCCCTGGGGATGATGGCCTTGCTGTTTGGAATTCCGTTTTCTATCAGTCTTTCCACATGTCCTTTAAGTTTTCTGCTGTAGCAATTTGAGAGGATACATGTGGAGAGGTGATTATGAGGGTCCTGTAATTATGATATTGATGAAAGATTGTATCTTAACCTTATCTGGGGTTGGGGAGACTGCCTCCTTTCTCCTTGGTAGAGCAGTGCCATCATGAAATAATGCTGGCTCTGGGGCTATAAAGTCTCGTTAAGTCATGCATGACTCCTGAGCATCTAAGTCGTTGCTGACTAAAACCAGACCTAAAATCTACAGTGTTGCTTTCCCATGGGTTTTCAAAACCAGTTCAGAGTACATAGTGTATATTAGAATTTGCCTGTACAATGAATTATGAAAATCAGATGTAAAATCTCTTTCTTGAAAATATTGGCATAGTAAATAAAGTTCATAATTGCAAAAAGTTGTTTGTCCTTCCTTCCATTGTTCTCTGATGTCTATTCCTCACTAACGTACTTGATACAGTTCATTTGCTTGATTTTATTTTCAAATTTTGATGTATTTACAAGCTGTCCTTCACATACATCATATACAAACTTGATACTTGAGTAGGACTTGAGTGATGGCTTCATGTCTTTTTACCAATCACAGCTGTCCACTGCTTTCATTTGCATTTGAATATAGTGTCTTCTTTATCTTAGGAAAATATTGGAACAACCGATAACAAATATCTGAAGAAACTGCCTGGATTAGAATGCTGTACAAGAGGCAAAACGTCATTTTTAATTATTTTTAATCATGTTTAAACAGTCCACATACAAATAACCCTGAAGCAAGAAAGCTGTTATAACAACATTTTAAATACAAATAGAAAATATATAATTTTATTTCTTAGTGTAACCAGATAGAATGCCACAATTTGATATACTAATTCTGTTGTATTTCAAAGTGGTTATGTACATACCAGAAAGAATGTGAGTGAAGTTTCACTAGTAAGTTTGACAATGGCATTTTCTACCTCTTAAGATATCTGTGTCGGGGCTGTAAAAATGGCTCAGCAGTTAAGAAGAGGACCTGGGTTTGGTTTCTGGTTCCCAGCACGTGCATGGCATCTAACAGCCATCTATAACTCCAGTTCCAGGGGATCCAACACCCTCTTTTGACATCTATGGGCACTGTACAGCATGGGTGCACTTACATACACACAGGCAGGACACTCATCACATAAAATAGAAAAATCATAAAAATATAAAAAAAATAGCTATGTCATTTTTGAGTACACCTGATGTATTAGCAAGTACTACTTATAGTGACTCGAATTTTCCCTTTCAGTCAAGTACGATCATGTCAGTGTCTTCACTATGGGTGCCATAGTTTCCATTCCAAAATCCCCCCTCCCCCGCAAAGGACTGAAGCAGGAGTTAATAATCCTGGCTTCTGCTTCTGTCAGCTGGGTGAGGTGTCTTGCTTGCTCTGCTGGCTGCTGTGTACACAGAGGGGATGATGGGTTCCTGCCTGGAGCTGATGGTTCACAGATGGTTTTAACATCACACCGTTTACTTCAGAACAGCCAGCCCTTGCTTGTGTTCCCTGTTCCTTGTTTTCCTTTGGACATCACTGAAAGACTCCTTTAGGCTGACCTTCCTCATTGAGTTTTATTTCCTTCTGTACTTTATTTCCCATGCACTGCTCTCTGATTTATGTTTATTTGGCTGTATGCCTTCTTCCCCTGAAAAACAGACTATATCATCTGATTTCATTCATGAACTCTTCAGCCATGTAGGAAATTATCCTGCTTTCTCTTCTTAGGATTTGATGTTGAGATGTCCCAGCCCTCCTAGGTTGCTGCCCCTTTTACTACTGCAGTGCACGTGCTCTTCTGAGGGCTGCAGTGTTCACATTGTTCCCTCCCACCCCATTATTTTGCCAGGGAGTCTCTGGGGGGAAACGCAGGTCACTCAAAGAGCCTTTTTCTCCTTCACAAGTTATCCCCCATCACAACTTTTGACTTAGTGTCTATCTTGTACAAAAGAAAAAGTGCTTCCTCACAGGTACCTCCCAGCCATGAACAGGGAACGGCCATTTTCCAGATTCTAAAGCACTGACCTGTTTCTTAATCCTCATGATCACACAGTCATTTTTATTCTGAAAATTGCTGCTTTGGTAATATTTTAAGTGACTATGTCTCAATCACTAAGGTGGAAGGTAACTTTCATATTTACAGGGAACATCATTAGTAAGCTTGCTGTGTGCCCAGCCCAACTGAATCTTATGGGAGGAGATGAATGTGAAGTCCCTTCAATGGAGGAGAGCAAAGTTCAGCGGCACAGATGCCACATCCCTGACAGAATCCGAAGCAGTCAGGTGACAGCATGGGGTCTTAGGGGCCACAGAGACACTCTCAAAGCCATTTCTTTCATAAACATGCCATTTGTATTGGGATTTAAAAAAATAGCTAAACAAAAGTAAGATCATGATCACATACCAACACACTCAACAATCTGAACCTTTTTAATTTGCAGGAAACTTTGTTTCCATGACAAATTGTAGCTGAGGTTTTTATATTTATATAACAGACTAAAGGTAGGTCAACTGCAAATGTGAACTGCACTGAGAAGAGTGATAGAATCTGTGATGAATTATTAATGTAATGAATTATTAATGTTTGTTAAAGTTTGTTACTTATGAGAGGCAAGTCTGGGTCCTTCAAACTCCTGGTTGCTGGGGACTGCCTCGGTCAGATCTAGGCCTGGACAGAACCCAGGGGAGGTACTCTGGAAAGGGTTTGGCCATGGGAGAGGCTGGACCTTGGTCTGAATGCTCGCACTCTATAGAGAGCTTGGGAGGGGCAGTGGAGAACACACTGACACCCCACCTTTCAGAGCTCCCAGGAATTCTAGGGGGAAGAAGGAATCATGACTTCTAACACTTTAGAACATTGCAAAAAACACTACATAAGTCACAGAGCAGACCATCCTCAGAACACGGCAAGGTATTGATTGACCTTCAGTATGCCTTCATGTGCAAAGAAGGAGAGGAGTGGAAAGATAGAAATAACCCAGTGTCCCTTAGTAGAATGACTGAATGATTCCTTTACAAAATTATTCCATAGCCATATTCCATACTCTCAAACATCTACCCACAATATTCATATTATAATCCAACATTTCTTCAGAATAGTCATTTGTAACCAGAGCGAAAGCAAAATATAGAGGCAGTGCAGTCTTGTCATGTGATTGTAAACACCTGGATAAAACAATAGCAAAAATGGCTGTGTAATTGCAGGCAGTTTTACTTTGGTATCTCCAGAGTAGACATTTTCTATTTTTTTTTCATCTCTGAGAAAAGCTTATGTTATTTTTCATAAAGTCATTCCTGTTGTCTAGCAACATTTGTGAAAGACTTGGGCACACTGACCTTCAGTAATTCATCTCTCCAGCCTTCAAGTTGATCATTGGTCTGTTCATTACTTCCTATCATTGGATCATGCTCTAAGTCATTTCTGCAAAGACACAGCTAAAGGCATATCTACCAGACCTCATCCAGTCGTTGGTTATTCCTTACTGCATTCAAGCTATTGGGGTTGAGAATATGTTATCTTTGCATCCGAGATAGGTCAGCTATTAGTGACAGAATCTACTTCTCTCAAATGGATAGTTTGTGCCCTTGGTGATTTCAAGCTGGGCCTGGTAAGATCCATCCTAGTTGACATCAGCCCTTCTCCAAGTTCTCCATGTAATATCCTCTTACTCACGGTTGCCTCCATCCGTGCCCTCCCAAACAGAAGCATCACTGATGGAAATCTACATACTTTACGGTGCTTTCCTGGCTCCCTTTGCGAGAGGGTTGTTTGGGATGCCGACTTGCTGCTGTGTTAATTGCACCTTCAGCAGGACGGAATGCATCATGCACTTGAACCTGTTTTTAAAGAGTGATTGAATGGTACTGGACACTGGAACAGGCCAACCCCGGGGGCTTGGCTCACATTCCCTTTGGCTGCAGACTTGAAGCATTCTTGCCTTTGTCCACTGCTGCCTGCTGTGTCCCAGGCCTGGATGAACTGAGGGGCAGGCCACCCAATTCCACTGCCTGGTTTTGAGCCAAGGAAGGAGACCCTGATATTTAGGCTATTTATTTATGCCAACCAGGCATAAATGTCAGACTGTCCAGCTCTTGGCAGCACAAGGGGTTGGTTGGAGCTTCCCCTTAAGTAATAGACTCACTGACTGTAAATTATAAAAAGAAACCAGAGGGAGGGGTCAGGTAATCCTAAAGTAAACTACCATGCTAAAACCTGCAGCTATTGTCTTTATTTTGCACAGTGAAATAAAATTCTTACTATGGCAACACCTCTTGTTACCAATATTTAAATTTAATTTCCTAGATTCACTGGCTAATGGCCGGATCTCACCACTACTTTTCTAATAGCATCTAAGTGTAAATGAAGATATGTGGTTGTTTTTCTCTGCCTGGGAAAATGGGAGCTTTTCCTTTCTTTCTGAATGAGCTCCCCATTCTCAAATATTTTGTTCTGTTGCCACTCAACTGTTAAAAATGGAATGTAATAAGTGCAAATTGTCAAGGGTAAGTTTCTTGCCCATGTGCATTCAGGGTCTGGTTGTCTGCTCAGCTTGACTAGGAGGAAGAGTTCTCTGGCAGGGCTAGGTATGTTGAAAGCTGTTCAGCGGGGCTGGGGTTGGGGCTGAGGCTGGGACAAGTGATGAGGAGGGCAGGGAAAAAAGACTCTCACTCTTAGTGCCTTTTAAGCCTCGTGGTTTGGGCTTTTCTCAGCCATTGAGTATTGCCATCAGGCAAGAGGATATGGCCGATTCCCTCTGTACTTTATATTTCACATTGTATAGTATTTGAAAATCAGGCATTGTTCAAACAAGGTATCATTCCCTGGGCCCATGCTTTCCAGACTTACTTGCTGGTAAGGAGGTATTCATCTTTAAGTAGATTAGTTTTCCAAAGCTTTCTGCTCTCACTTTATTCTTTTTTATCCTCCCCTGAACTGATACAGTCAACCCGCATATATGTGGATTTCCTATCCATTGTTCATAAAAACTCAGGGGAAAAAAGTTGTGTCCATTCTGAACATATACGGATTTTTCCCTAAACAGTACCATGTAACAACTGTTTACATAGGAATTTGCATCATATTGGCATTATAAGTTATCATGGGATCATTTGTAGTGCAGGGGAGGATGTGTGTAGGTTATATGCAATTATTATTCGAATCTTACTTAAGGATTTTTAGCACCCATGGGTTTGGGTATCTGCAGGAGCTCTAGAACCATCCCCCCTCAGATATCAACTGGTGACTGTATTTTGTCAAGATAATTTTCACATAATTTGTCCAGGCTAAGAATGTAGTTCAAAGATTTTTTTTAAAGCAGATTCGTAAATCAGTCTTAGAACATTTCTATCACCCAATAAGGACCCAGGTCATTGCTGTCAGTCTCTACTCACTCCTAGCTATGTCAGATACTGCAAATGTTCTTTTTGTGTCTATATAGTTTTTTTTTTTTTGTATTTTCATATAAATGTCATCATACAAACTGTGGAATCTTGTAACAGATTTCTTCTATTTTAACAAGTCACAGCGTAGATCTGATCATTCTTTTCCTTAGTCGTATTCGATAGTATGGTTATACCACTGTTTATTTTTTTTCTGAACTGATTGCTTATCTCCATATCTTGGGAACCACAAATTTTTAAAATTTCCACATCAAATTCAGTGACTTTTAGACTTACACTGCTCTTCTGGTGTCATATCTAATTCATTGCCAAGCCCAAGATCTTAAAGATTTTCTTCTGTGTCATTTTGTAGTAGTTACATTATTTCAGTTCCTACACTGAAGCCTGTGATCCATTGTCAGTTATTTTTGGTCTCCAGTCTCAAATGAGGGTAAAGTTCCTCTTGCATCTGACTGTCTGATTGTCCTGCTTCCATTTCTTCAAAGGTTATTGTGGTTATCATTTGTGGTTCTAAAGGTTATTACCTTTACTAAGAATGCATTGACTGTAAACAGAAGAAATTGTTGCTAGACAGTAAGTTTTGTTCTAGGGTGCTATGTGTGCTCTTGTGCTTGTAATGCATTGTTTCCTTAATTGTTGGTATAGAGTGAGTTTCAATGTCAGGAAGGTAAAGTCCTCTGCTTTTATTAGACAAAACTATTCTGGACATTCATAGTCTTTTAGGATCATTTTGTCAAGTTCCTCAAATGCATAGAGAACTCCACTAAATACTGCACAAGATCTACTGACTGGGTGGAGCCATTGTCACCTTGACAAGACTGAATCTTCCAATCTACAAACATGGAATGTCTCTTAGTAACTGAGATCTTCTTTAGTTTCTCTTAACAGTGTTTTGTAACTGTGAGGATACAAGTCTTATGTTGTTGCATTTATTCCTGAGTATCTTACTCTTTGTGATGATGTTGTGTGGGGAATTACATTCTTTTCTGTTTTAGATTGTTCAGCATTTGTAAGCAGAAATGTAGTTGAGTTTGGCATTTGATCCAATTCTGAGATTACTGATTTATCAGTTTTTAAAATGCTGTTTGGGTCTCATGGGACTGTCTGCATATAGGATCGTGACTCTGCAGACACAGTAGTACTTTTTCTTTCAGGTTCAGATGCCTCTCTGTCCCCTAGTTCAGGTGCCTGATTGCACAAACCCCATTTTTATCCTAGGGCTGAAGGTGCTGATTCTGGACACCCTTGGGAGACCAAATGAATTAGGTATGACACCAGAAAGGCAGTATAAGTCTAAAAGTCACTTAATTTGACGTGGAAATGTTAAAAATTTGTACTTCCTGAGATATGGAGATAAGCAACCAGTTCAGAAAAAAATAAACAGTGGTATAACCATACTATGGAATATGACTGAGTAAGGAAAAGAATAATCGGATCTACGCTGTGACTTGCTAAAATAGAAGAAATCTGTTATAAGATTCCACAGTTTGTATGATGATATTTATATGAAAATACAAAAAAAAAAAACCTGTATAGACACAAAAAGAACATTTGCAGTATCTGACATAGCTAGGAGTGGCCTCCTGTGCGCTTAATGACCCAGGAGAATTGCAGCCCTGGCCCGAAGCAGCCGTCCACCTTGGGGATTAGGTAGACAAAGCTCCAACTTGCTCTAGAAGCCTGTCACAGGCCTGGGAGCCAGGAGCACAGTGTAACGTCTCTGGATCACCTAGGTTTGGAACTCCTAGTTCTGAGAACCTTATTAAAGGTGTCCTGTCTTATTCCTACCTTCTTTTTCCAAGCACACATCTTTCACAGCAGGAGCTGACACTGGGCCCCAAATAGTGGCCCTGAAATGTTTTAACAAAATTCATCTTCTAACTCTTGCCCATGAGGGAAATAGTGGAACTCTTAGTTATGTAGCAAGAAGCATTTAGGAGGCTGGGCTGCCAGACCATACGGCTTACGACTTTAGACAAATAATTCCACAAAAGAATATAGAATCTGATGTCTGGCCTTTAAAAACAAAACAACAAAACAAAACCAAGAAAAGGTTAGATGGAGAATAGGGAGATTATTTGTTTTTGGAGTCAGCCCTGCAGGAGAGGGTTAAGCTACCTTTATAAGAATTAGCCCAAGGGAGGTGGAATTTAAAGAAAGAATAGTCTACATAGTTTTAATCTTGTTCTCTAACTCTGAACGTCTTTTGCTGCAACTTAAAAAGTTAAATTCAACAACACAAACTGTATTATTGAAAACTTCAGAACATACAGGGAGTCTCAAAGGCAACCTGGACTTTGGGGGTCTGGCAGGACTGCAGGTAGAGACTGTAAGGTGAACACCCCCATCCTGGTGGATGGTGGAGTGGGCTGAGTGGGGAGCGCCGTCACCCAGCGGTCGGTGTTGGTGGCAAACTGTTTGCTCAGAGCAGAGTTGAGGCCTTGTCAAATGTGAGCATCCTAAGTGAAGGCTGGATGCCCCAGTGTAGTGTGCACTGGAGAAAATAATAGTCTGCTACCCAAAGTAGGTTGGTGGTAGTACAGGTGTGGCACTTGCTTTGTCAAAAACTGACAGGATCCACACACACAGTTGGCGTGGTGACACTCAGCTCATGAAGACAGCTGTTCACCTCCCTGCTTACTTCGTGGTCTTTTATAATTCTGCACAAATTTTAGGATTATTTTGCCAAGTTCTACATGAAGGCATATTAGCGCTTTGATGAGGATCACACAGTATTGCTGCTGTTTGGGGGTGGGATGGGGGAGCAGCCTGCTCTAAGGCATCGTTCCTGTTCATTTACCTGACTTTTCCTTCCCACCCAGCCCGTTACTCCAGGGACCACCAGGACCAGAGCCAACCATGTCACCTTGGCACATAGAAAAGCCCGAGGGCCACCCAGAAGTCCTAATCAAACATCTCACAGGCTCACAGGCACTCTGGTATAGTACCAGTGTCTAAATGAGCCTCGGGCCATGTGCTGAGATGGTGCCTTGTGCGTTAGGCGATAACAACTGATGACCCTAGTGTGCCAGGCACTATCCTAAGCTTCATATACTGACATCTAATTCTTACAACAGTCTTACCAGGCAGGCACCAGCATCTCCATTTTTCAGGGTGTACAGTCTTCCTCAGAGAAGTTAACTAACCTGCCTGAGCTCACAGCTATTAAACCAACTTGACAGAATTGGAAATGGGCCATCTACTGCAGAGTCCATGCCCTTAATTGCAAAACTGTTGTCACTTCTCAGGGTGTATTTAGTTTGAGTTCATTTTTGCAACAGTACGTCCTTTCTGACCTAAAATTGAGTCTCGGAGGGTTAAAGGTCACCTGCCCAATGTCACGCCATATTAAATAGCCAAATAGGCCTCCTGGAGTTGAAGCTGGCCTCTTTTATTATATAATGCTGCCACCTAGTGTTCAGATTGTTGAACAGCTTCCCTATACATAGGTATTCTGCCTGTTCCCAAAAACGATTTGCGGTTTCTTGAAATTTTAGAAGACAGATCAATCCCCTGACAACTAAAATAAGAGTGAAAGGACTGAGGCAATATTTCCAATGAGATCATATATACTTCCAAATTTCCTTCCATACAAAGCAAAGACAGAAGGGTATGTCCTCTTGTCCTCATTGCCCAGTAGAAAGTAGAGCAGTTCATCACGACAGGATTTTCATCATGGAATTAACAGTCCAATAAACAGCACTAAAGACACTGGAGGGGACCTTGGTGTGTACATTATTTACCAAAACAGCCAGCCTAGGTTCCTCATTTAATAGATGTGTTTCCAGAAGGCCTTGTGCTCAGCCTGGTCCCTCTTCGGGGTAATTTCTTGAGGTGGGAACACCCTGTGGTTTGGGCTTGGTTGGATTTCAAAGGCAGCACTGAGGATCTGAACCTTTATGGTTTGGACTTTGGGGCCGACCGTGGTGGTCTGTGTGATGGACTCCAAAGATGAAGACTAGACTTGTGCTCTCAAACACGGTGCCACCAGCCACATATAACTATGGAGAACTGTTTTCCCCTTGTAAGAAAGTATATGACTTATTACCAGATAATTTTAATACCTCAACAGTTGGTCAGGCACAGTGTGTCTTAAAGATTGGCATCAAAGCTAGGCATTACAGTGCATACCTTTAATCCCAGCACTCAGGTAGCAGAGGCAGATGCATCTCTGAGATCAAGGCCAGCCTGGTCAACATAGTGAGTTCTAAGACAGCTGGGGCTATAGGGAGACCCTGTCTCAAAAAGACCACAAAGAAAAAATTAGCATCATTGTTATGCCAAACTGAATTTAGGATATGTTCAGACTAGATTATGCTTTATTAATGCACATATATTCCACATATATGATTCTGATATAGTATACAAACTGTTAATGTAGCCTCTGGAGTTGTTTATTTTTATTGAATATTTGCAAATTTTGTACCATATCTTGATCATATTTAGATCCTCTCCTGTATCTATAACCTACTTGCTAAACCCCCACCAAATTTTCACATGTATGGCAAATTCTGTTTCTTTTTGGTCATTCACCTCCCTTGGCTCTTACAGTCTTCCCATCCCCTTTTCTGAAATGATCCCTGAGCTTTAGGAGGCAGAAGTTTGATATAGGTGTCCTACTCAGGCATCCTAAGCAGTCTGCAGTCTTTTATTCTCTGCCCATTGGCCAGTTGTGGTTCTCTGTCTTAATCACCATCTACTACATAAGGAAGCTTCTCTGGTGAGTGCTGAGAGATATATTAATCTATGGATATAGCAATAAGTCATTAGTAATCAGGTTAATACTATATCTCTTTAGCAGAATAATTGCAATAGATTCTCTCCCATGGCCTGTGGGATGTCTAGCCTCAGGTTGCTAGGCCTGATATCTATGTCAGGTCTGGGCTCCATCCTATGATGTAAATCTTAAACCGAATTAGAAAGCAGGTGGTACTCCTGTAATATTCATTTTAGTGTTGCCTCTGGGCATGTCTTGCTAGGCCAGTTGTAGTTTTCAGGATTCACAACTGGGCAAGGTTCATGCTAAGTTTTCTCTTCAGGTGCTTATATAGTACTTTCCGGTTCTGTGAAAACTAGACAGTAGAGATGAGGTTTTGAAGTCAGTACCAGCTTGAATTTTAACTATGGAGAACTTGGATATGCTCTGGAATTGTAAAATCCACACGATGTTTCATGTAACAATAAAGTTAAAAAGGTCTCATTTATAATCTTTGTTATTGCATTTAAAAATAAATTATATCATATTGCGTTATTAGATTGAATCCCACTGACTTCTTCTTATGGTTTAAAATGTGACTCCTAAAGAACTTAATGCTGCCTAAGTGTCTGGATATGGCAGTATGCGCCTCTCATTCCAGTGCTTAGGAGGCTGAAGTTGGAGAATCATGAGTTTGAGGCCACCTTGGACTGCAAAACAAGATTTTTGGAGCAAAATTCCGGGAAAGTCCTTGGAGTCTAATAGCACAGGTTTGGGAGTCTTTGGCTAAATCAAAGGGGGGATCAAGCTCAGGAAAGTTGGCCCAACCCAATGTAGCGGGATTCTTTGCTTTCTAGTTTGTTTTTGTAGTGCTGGGACTAGAACTCAGGGCCTTGTGTGTACAAGGTAAGTGCTCTATCAGTGAGCTACACTCCTAGTCCCCATTTATTTTTAATGTATCTCAGCGCACATTCTAATTCCTACATAAGATTTGGATCTCTTCGACTGTCCCCACTTTCTCAAGGCAGTTCTAGAGCAGCCTTGCTCCTGGTTCAGACTACAGCTTTCAAGGGAGAGCAATACTTCCGGTCTATCGGAACTTCTCTGAGCTCCGCAAGAGGAACTTTAGGGTACAGGAAGGCCACTTGCAGCTCTCTGTGCCGGGAGCGACAACGTAAGAAATTCATTTCTGCAAAAAGCGTCCCAACTTGCAGAACTTAAGGAAAGCGTGTCCAGGGGCTTCCAGGTCGTCCCTCCTCCTCACCACTCCTCCCCGTCTCTCTTCTCTTTCTTCCCTTCTCTAGAGATTTCCTTCCTGAGTTTCATCTGCAGCTATCTTTGAGCCCTGTAGCCGGGTTTGCTACACACACCTGCGTTTCCAGGCACGGTCACACGGGGGCGCACAGCTGCCTCTTGTTGCTGTCAGGCTTCGAGACAGCCTGGCCGGCAGGTGGCGCCTTCCTCATTTGGGCTCTCCTTTAGCCTGAACAGGGTTTATTGCTGTTGCTTGAGGTGCCCCCAGTGACTTGGTTTCCAGGATGCCCCACTGTGGACAGTTCAGTTACTGAGCCGGGCTGCGGAGTCCTCAGGATTTCCTCTGGAATGAGGGATGAGGACCCACACTGCGCTCCCATCGGGGCGGGGGCGTGGCTCCAAGGCCAGAAGAACGTACAGGTCACATTCTCCTAGGGCTCCTGCCCTGACATGCTTTTCCCTTCATAAATCTTTGGGAGGGAAATGTTGCAGTGGGAAGAGGGTTTCCTGGGCCTTCGTTCTGCCCTGAGCGTTAAGGAACCTGTCTTCAGCGGGCTCCAAGGCGTTTCACTGCTGTGCATTCCCAGGCCTAGCCACACGGGGGCGCGCAAGCCTGGGCCCGTCCGTCTATGCGTCCTCTGGCCACACACAGAGGTTTTTTTTTTTTTTTTTTTTTTTTCTGTTCTTTTATAGGTGGAAATTTGGGGACCACTTATTTGCCAAATATATAGAGTGCTTTCTGTATGCTTCTGTGTTGAACACAGTACTGTTGCTAGGTACTGTGGGGTGAGAGGAATAGATGACCACCTTGATCCCTGCCTTCATGAAGCTTGCATTCTGGTGTGTGCTATGTTTGGTTTGTCTGTTGGTGAGATGTGTGTGTATGTGTGTATGGGAGAGATTCTTTCTCTGCTCTGGGACTCAGGACAGGCATCATGGAATAGGTGCCATCACTGGACCCCTGACAGAGAGGAGCCAGGTGGCCCCACGCTCTGACCTGTGACAGTCAGGGTTGAAGATGCACACTTGCAGGTGAGGGTGCACATGGCTAACATTTTTAGAGGCCTTCAGAGTTCCCAGAGCTAGTATCTGCAAAAAAGTGCAAAATTGTGGTCTAGAAACACCCAGAGACTGAAAGTCCTGTAAAGCAGGGTCATCCCTGCAGGAAGACAAGCAACTGCAACAAGGTGAACGTGGTGAGGACAACCAGCTTCAGGCAAGAGTTGAAACATTTGAGGAGCTGACACCCGGAATGTAGAACTCTGAAGAGCGGGCAGGAATGCCTGGATGTGAACTTCATGTGGGGTTTTATTTGTCAGGACCAGTTCTGCCAGTTGATGTGTGCAGGGAGGAGCAGCAAGACCACCAGGTCCCGCCCCCTCCACCTATTGTTCTTGCAGCAAGGCCCAGTTAGGTGTCCTCTGTGGGCCTGTAGGGGTTACTTGAGAGCACACCTGAAAGTCAGGGCTCCTGTTCAGAGCATCTCCGTCTCTGAAGGCCTGTGTGCACAGGTATCTTTCTTTTCATGATGGGGACAAGAGCCTTGGTTCCCTACTCAGTGATCTCTTGGAGGTTGACCATCTTGTTCCAGTCTGATCCAGAATGTCCTGGCTCTGGCACAGAAAGTCCTACCTCCTGGGAGCCTCTTGGGCTCCTTTCTCTGACTTTAGCAAAAGAAGGGTCTACTGGCTGCCCATAGATGGAAATGGAGCTGCCCTCTGGTGTATGGGCTCTGGGACTTGGTACTTGGTTGTTCCGGTCTCTGGCCTTTCCTTTCTCAGCTTTGCTCTGCCCCTGCAGGTGGACTCTATCCATGTGGGGTAAGCCTGTCTGGGAGTTGTGCTGGATTCCCTGCCCACCAGGTGAGATGTCCACATGGAACAGAGTTTCTACAGCTTGGGTGTGGTATACCAAGGGAGGACTACGATTGGGCCATTCTGCAGTCTCTGAGAGTGACCAGCCAGGAGGCCATTCACTTGGCCAGAGTCATGTCTAGGGGCTGGTGTTCCTATCCCCGTTTTACAGAGGAGGCTTGGAGAAGACGAAGTGTCTGATCATAGAGCTGTAATGCTGTGGGGAGCTGAGGCGTTGAAACCAAGTCCAAAAGACTTCAAAGTGTTTCCCCTTGTCCTCGGATGGCGGCCTGGGGCACTAGCTCCTGGGCAGACGCTGAGCATGGCAACCAGGCTGTTATCCCCAGTAGACCTCTGGATGTCACCCTTGTCTAATCTCTCGTCCTCCTGCTCTCATTGGCAGACTGTGGGCTCTAGCCGTTTGTGTCTCCCCAGACGGAGGCTCCAACCACCCCAGAGTTGCCCCTCAGCCTGAGTGCATTCAGTCACTGTGCTGGATCCACCGCCGGCCCCTGTGCATTTTATAGTCATGTACTTGGCTGCACAACAATAAGGCACTCATTTCCCAGTGGCCAAGTTCTGCTTGGCTCAGAAGCTTCAGTCTCCACTGGAGGACTTCACAGCCAAGTGTGCACACACATCGCGTTTTATGGAGTCACTCTGGTGACTGAAGACTGGTGATCTTGTCCCTCTTTCTTGGGGTTAGGTAGAGGTTGGTGGCTGAGCTTGTTGAGTAGCCGGGGCTGGTGGTGCCTTTGTTCCTGCTGTTCTTTCTGGAGCCACCACCGTCTTCACTTTACCTCTTCGTTCATTCAGCCCCTTCCATGGCTGTGGCTGTAGAGTGGGAACCGCGCAGGAGGGCTGTGCCACACGGTGTGGTGCTGGTGCCCAACACCAGAAGCCTGCCTCACTCCTGTGCTGCCACACCTTTTATCCTAAACCTCTGCTCACCCTCGCATACTGACAGAAGACCCCAGCCAAGGACAAAATATGTGTTCCCAGCCGTGCACCATCTCATCGGCTTTTACCACCCAGGGCTGTGAAAGAAGACCTTGTAGGAGCTTAGTCACCTGGACACAGTCCTGAACAGAGCCAAACAGACCAAACCGATGTGGAACTCAGTCATAATGGCAAAACTCTGTAACCAACTATGTAATTAAGTTGTAACCAATTAAGTTGTCCGTGCCTCACTTTGGTTTCCTATAAATACTGTCAGGCTGGCATCTTCCAAACCTGTTTTGGTTCTGGGGGCTGCCTGACTTGAGATGTTTTTTCCCTTTGCTCAAATAAACACAGCTCATTTAATCCCCTTTAGCAGTACTTTGAGGGTTGCTGCCCAGTGGGACGAATAGCAGGCTTTATTTAAACCCAGACCTACGTGACTTTATGCCAGGGTTCCACACAGGATCAAGGGATAAACTGTCGCAGGGTGTGCAGTGGACCTGGTCATGATGGAGTGCCGTCCTGAGGTGACCTGCAGTAATCCCCCTGGGGCCCTGTGTATCTCTCAGCCATCATTCTAGTCTAGATGCCAGGAAATGGGAGAGGATGGTAGACAAGACAGCCTCTGGGCACCACGTTCCACCCTTCTGGGGACTATCAGTGAACTCATCTGTTCGGGGAGGAGTTAATACAGGGTACCAGAACTGGGCTGCTTTCTTGCTGTGGTCAAGGAGGTTGCCTGACTGTTCTAGTTTGCTTTCATACTGCTGTGATGAAGACACTGACCCCAGCTTGGGGAGGTAAAGGTTTATGTGGCTCAAAAGCACAGTTCATCATCAAGGGAAGCCAAGGCAGGAACTCAGGGCAGGAACCTAGAGCACAGACCATGGAGAAATGCTACTTACTGGCTTGCTCCCCTGGCCTGTGTTCCACCTGCTTTCTTTTACAATACAGGACCACCTGTCCAGGGGTGACACAGCCCACGGTGGGCTGGGTCCTCCCATATTACTCAGAAATTAAGAAAAATGGCCCACAGATGTGGCCAGAGGCCAGTCCAATGGAGGCAATTCCCCAGTTGAGGGTCCTTCTACCCAGGTGTGTCAAGGTGACAACTAAAGTTATCCAGCACACTGGCCTTGCCCTCAACCATGGTGTAGGACCATGGCCTTGGACTGACATGAAGTATGAACACAGCATGCTGCCTGAGCAGTGGTGAGAGGTATAACTAGTTCACTCTCACCTTCTGACCTTGACCCTGTTAACCAGTTAGACTGACCTTTTGTGCCTCTTAAGTGCGGAATCCACTCTCCTCAGGCCCAGAATTCTTGGTGGTCTCAACTCTTTCCTTTCATATCCCGCTCCTCTTCATTCACACACGTGTACCACCAGCCAGGACAGCCAGGCCTGTGGAACCTGTGCTAGAGGGGTTGTTCCTCCATGGCGTGGTGTGGGGACCCAACAGAAGGCTCCCTTTCTCCTTTATTGTTCCATATTTCAACCAATAAGCCCCTAAGTTGCTGGCTATCCTCTCCTACACAACAAGGACAAAGAGGGTCAGTCCCCTGCTTTCTTCTTTAGGCTAAGAAAGGGGTGTGTGTGTGTGTGTGTGTGTGTGTGTGTGTGTGTGTGTGTGAAATGAGGCTTTCTGTTTCCTGTCTTCTTATGAAAAGAATGAAGTCAAGGGACACAGTTTAAGCAGAAGTTTATTTAGCTAAGCAAAGCAAGCACTCAGAGAATTGGAGTGGGTTACCCAAAGTGGAGAGCAACCCAGTAGTTTTCATGTTATGGGTTTTAAATAAGTTTTCATGAATATTTATGAAGTCAATGGCATATTCATGGACTAGGGTGACCCTTTTTCTTCCAAATCATTGTGAGCTGGATTTCCTTTTTAGAGTATTTCTTCCCATGATCATCTAGAAGAGTCTACAAGAGTGAGTTAATCTACAGTACAAATGGTTTTATAATGACATCAGGTCCTTAGAGGAAGCAGACACTTCATCCATGCACATGTATTGGGGAATGCTCTGATGTCTTAGTTTCTGAAAAAGCGGGAACAACTTGACTGCATCTTCAGGGATGATTAACTCCGAGGACATTGGACCATCAGGAGACATGGCTACAAAGATTCAGTTGCAGTTTGCCTCTGTTGCCTCATCTCTGAGTCTTTGCTTACCCAATGTGATGTGTAGGGTCTCAGGGCTGACAGTGGGCTCTGTTGACTTCTACATTCAGATTTTGACCTGCACTCTTTGTTGCTTGAGTCCAGCCCACTCCATCCCATTCCATAACCTCTTGTGGTAAAGTTTCCTAGCTTTGCATTCCTGAGCCCATAGACACCCCAATGAAAGGATTGATTTTCCATTTTGTCCACCATTTTAAGCTCTTATGTCCTTGTGACCATATCTAGTTGCTAACTGAACAACAAAGAAATCTGAGGTTCTCACCCATAGACCCCTGGTTGGCACCCTAGGGTCTGTCAGTTAACTGGCTCTCATTCTTGACTAACCCACAATGGGCTATCATATCTGCTCTTGCCATAGTCTCATGCTGTGTTGCTCCCTGGCCTGGACTTTGGCCTAGTCCTTGTGACTTTGATCAGTGGGATATTAGCACACAGAAGGTCAGCAGACCTTTGTGGTGTGCTTAAGAAGCTGAATCTGCTCCCCTGAACTCATGATGGAATCCAGTGAAGATGCCTCTTATTGGTAGCTGCTGCCCTTTCATGTTGGGCATCAGAATGAACATGGGAAATGAATCCAAGATCAGTCCACAGTGGGGACCCAACCCTGCAGCATGAAGCAGCTGAGCTGGTGATGTGAAACCACCATCCTGAGTTGCAGTTACAAGCATTAGTGTAAGTGCCTACAGTTGCAGCTGTAAGCACTAGTGTAAGTGCCTATGGTATGACACCACCCACTGTGTATTGACTGTCCAAAGACGAACAACCAAGTTTGTTCTCTTGGCCAGGTCTGAGTTACAATTCCATGATGTAAATCTTATCACAGACAGAAGACTATTTTGAAGATTGTATAACCATATAGCTGACTGGCGCCTAGAAGTTTGTGTGATATATACATACATACATATATATATGTATGTATATATCATATATATGAGATATATATATCATATATCATATATATAATGTCATGTATGTGTGGTGTGTTGGTAGTATGGTATGTATGATAGTTTTTTAGGGGTAAGCATGTTAAATATATGTGATGTTTATGACATTTGTATATTGCATGTATATGATGTATAGTATTTGTATATGTATGTATATATGGTATGCATATATGTGGTGTTTATTGTGTGTGGTGGAGTATGTAGAATATTGCTGTGTGTGGTGTTTATGTATGTGTGATGTGCATTTATGTAGTATGTATAGTGTGTAGTAAGGAATATGGTATATTGCTGTACGTGATGTGTGTATGAGTGATGTGTAGCATGTGTATGGTGTGACATGTGGGTCTGTGCCGGGATCGCGGGCAGGTAGGGCGGTGGCGAAGCTGGTCCAGCCGGCCTCCTCCAGGGGCTGAGCGGGACGGTGAGTGTCGCGACCCGGACCCTCTCCATTCCGGAGGAAAAAAAAAACCACACCGAGTCGGGAGTCTGTCCAAGCAGGATTTCGTTTATTGAAGGATACAAAATAACTTATATAGGGTAGGGGCGGGGCTAAAAGGGAGTGAAGGACCAATCGATTTTTGTAACATAAACTGTAGCCAGGCAAAGTCCATGTTGATAGGCCGTCAGACTCGGGTGAGGCTCTGATAGCTGCATTCCAAACGGTTGGTGACAGTTGGTTATGACAGTTGGGAACAGTTGGTTAAAAGTGGGTTGTGACAGTTGGTGACAGTTGGTGACAGTTGGTTAGGTAACGCCCCAGCCACCAGCTATTGTGTGAAGTGCTCTGAGCCACTGTGTGAGACCTGTGTGGAGGTCCAACAGGTCTGTGCCATAGTGTGTGCAGGCCATGGGGGAGCATCGTCTTCTGTCAGTGTTTAGGCAAATGACCTGGAGCATGGGACAGTGAGGGACATGCTGTGATGTCTAATCTTGGTTGTCAACTTGATACATCTGGGAAAAAGTCTTAATTGAAGAATTGCCTCTGTGAGATTGGCCTGGGGGCATGTTTATGGGGGCGAGTCTACTGTGTGTGGTACCATCCCTAGGCAAGTTGACCTGTTCCATAGAAGAAAAGTAGCTGAAGCTACTTGGGAGACAGAGGCAGGTGGATCTCTGTGAGTTTGAGGCTGGCTTGATCTACATAGTGAGTTCCAGACCAGCTGGGGCCACAGGGAGACCCTGTCTCAAAAATACCAAAACAACAACATCAAAACCATAAAAAAGAAGAAAGATAGCCGAATGTGAGCCTGAGAGCAAGCCGGTAAACAGTGTTCCTCCAAGGTTTCTGCCTCAAGCTCCTGCCTCGGCTTCTCTTGATAATGGCGTGTAATCTGTAAGATAAAATAAATGCTTTCCTCCCAGAGTTGCTTTTGGTTAGTGTTTATCACAGCCACAGAACCCTAACTAGAGCACATCCCTTGAGAAGGAACAGCACAGACTAGGTGAGCTCAGTGGGATGCTGTGAGTCCTTGCTAGTCTTCCCCACTTGTACATCTAGCCCTTAGGAGTGATGGGTGGATCCTAGTTTGTTTTTTCTCTGCTGGATGGGGCTGGGCTGTTGAGTCTTTACTCTGAGGCAAGAAGGACACGGTGCCAGCCATACCAGTGCTTCCCACACCCACACTCCTGTGGTGAGATTTAAGAACCATAGCTTGTCCATGATCATGACTAGCCTTAGGCTTATACATTAGATAAGTGGTTTCCTTTCTGAGAGTCACCGAACCCGGTGGCTGGGGGGATGGGGTCAGATACTGGAACTGGGAAACAATTAGTCACCTTCCAGAAAAAGCTGTTATGTGAGTCCCAGGGCCCACATAGATTAGAATTATAGTGGATGGATGTTCCTCCCTGGGGGGATTACTTCACGGGGGATTACTGTTGGGCTTCAGCACTTACTCAGGGTCCCCTTTCTTGCTACAATCTGGACACAATGTGTAGACTAGGGGACTTTTGGCCAGGTCCGGGCCCTCCTTTGTCTCCACACTTTCCTGACCTCACTGCCTTGCATCTTTCTGAGGCTTTGCTTTTTATAGGCAGCTGTTAGAAACTGTGGTCTCTGTCCATATGGGCTCCGAGGTTTCTCTGCAACTGAAGTGTGAGGGTGTCCCCTCTGAGTGTCATCCCCTCTGAGTGTCACTCCCTGTGCTTGTCCCTTCTAAGGCCTGTGAAAAGCAGATTTTCCTCATCCCTCCAACTCCTTGGGTGAGATGAAACACGGAGGCAGAACTGCCCTGTGACATGTGATACTCTGTTTTCAGTTTCTCCAAATAACAAGATCGTTTCCTTTGTAATGAGATAACCAGGGAGCCATGCTCAGTAGGGCTTGGTGTCATTACAGAACTATTTCTATGTTAATGGTGATGAGAAAAGAATGTTGACATGGCTGTCACAGATTGAAAAGGGTGACATTAAACAAGCCAGTTACAAAACAGCTAGACAGGCTCCATTCAATGAAGAGGGTGAGCCAGTGGTGTTGGACGTGTGTTGCGTCCAGAAAAAGGAGGGTGTTGGTGTCCCTTCAGGGACCACCCCAGTCAATCAAACACTGTCATCTTCTCCCCTCAGACTTCAGCCTGTAGGCTGAGAGGCAAGGGGATCCAGGGATGACCCTTGAAGAGTTATGATGGTAGATAGAAACTTCAGGTTGTGAGCCTTAGCATAGCAGGGCAGAGAGACAGATCGTGATTTCAGAACCTAACAGATAAAGTTGACGGGGCTACCTGGGCAGATGTAGAAGAGCTGCATACTGGCTGAGACAGGGGACCCTGTGTGGCTGGCCTGGGGCTTATAGGAAATTCCAAGGACCCTTCCTAATTTTTCTCTTTTTTGCAACCTTTCCCTCCTGGTCTGGGCCTAATCCCAGCTCCCTTCATGGCCTGGTCCTGTCAGTGCAGTGATGTCTGTCCAGGCTCCAGGGATAATGGGAGAGTCCTTTTCTAGGAAACGCAGTGAACATGCTGTGCTGTTGCTTACCTATGACGAGCTGTGTCATATCCATCTCTGAACCAATCCCTGTGCCAGTCAAAATGCAATGCTCTGTTCAGCCAGGCCTAGGTCATGAACTTCACCCTAATCACAGGGTCCCAGATGCTGGTTCTCCCTGAGGTTCCTCTGGAAATGCAGTGAATTTTGGACCCAGTTTTTTTCCCCCTTTTCTTTCTGAGTCTTTGTTGTCTGAGGAATGAGGAACGCAGAGAAGACGCATAATATAAGATTCTTCTTTGAATTTCTTGGTGACATCCCTTGCCCCCGGAAGAGCTTGCTGTGGCTACTGAGCTTTTCTTGCTTAGGTCTTTGCCCCCTCCAGCAGCCTCAGACCCGTCCAGGTTCCCCAACATCATGCTTTCTCCACCCATAAGCTTTGCACATTTGCCTTTCTGAGGTGCCAGGATTTTTTAAGCCATCTAGCTAGAAAAGCTCCTACATGTCCCTCCGGACCCAAATTGTGTCACCACTTCTGGAAGGTCCTCCATGCCTAGCTCCTGTCCTCATCACACTCTTTTTCTTCAAGAGCCTAGTGGATGAAAGTGTGCAGCAAAGACCACTGACCAAGATCATTCCATGGGGGGCAGCATTTAACTGGGGAACTAACTGCTGGACTGCCTCCCGGGATCAGAGAGAGCAGCCACCAGCAGGGGAAGTCAGACATCTTTGGTAGACAGTTAGGTGCTTGGGTATCTTTCCATGACTTAGGCTTGGGTTATTTAACCTGGTTGTTTGGTCTCCCAATAAGCAGAGGGACTTGCCCAGGCTAAGCTCAGACCCACCATTTTAGAATGTGGGAGCTGCACTGCCATTTGAAGAGTCTGCCAGCTACCTAGCATTCCAGCCTTTTGTTGATGATAAGGGGTGATGGTGATGGTGGTCTGCATACTTCCTGCTGGACAGGGACGTTGGCAAAGAGGGGTGGTTTCAATAGGCTGGAGCATTGGTCTGAAGTGTGGCTCTTTAGACCTTTCTTTTACCTGTTCCATCTATATGAGGATAAATTAAAGTCTGCTTGACTGTGGTTCACTTGGAAGCATTGAGGAAACTTTTTCGTGTGCAATCCTTCCTCTTTGTAGGCTGGACACTGATTAAGCCCATCTGGTGGGGTCTCCATGACCTCCCTAAACAAGATGACAGGTGACTCATCAGAGTTACATGACATTTTGAGAGATACCCCATAGTCCTCTGGAACTTAGTTGACCTTGGAGGATAAGAGACAAAAAAAATTGTACCTTTAAGTCTCTCTGACCAGATTAGTATAGACCTCAAAGTATGGCCATTAAAAATCCAATAATGTCAGTTATACCAGTCTGGTACCTTAATTCCTATGTAATATATAAATAAAGCTTGAATAAAAACCCAAACATTCTTGAATAAACCCTAACAGGAAGAGATTTAACATCACAGATTAAGTAGGCATAGCCCAGGAAAGATATTTAAAACACTTAAATGTCCCATTATCCCTTCTATTCTGGAAATATCTAGTCATCTTAAATTTTATATATAAATCTTTATTAAAATATCTTTATTTTATATTTTATCTTTCTTAATACCATGATACATAATAATGTCCACACAAATTTATCATTTGTTGTGAAAATTTACTAAGCAATTAATATTTATATATATGTGTATACAGATGAACAGTTACCTCAGATATACTATTATAAAGTTTGAGATGTCTTTGTAAGCCCTGAAGTGGGTTTCAAGTGACTAAGTTTTAAATGTTTAGAGTTGTTTTTACATAGGTTTGGCAAAGATATAAACCTTATAAACCTGTTTGTTGGTTCTAAAAAGGCAGTAGTGGTAAAATGCTTATTTTATAGAAAACATATTTAAAAGCAGAGATAAACTGCACCCCGGAGCAGAAGTATTCACTGCTTAAAATTAATTTATTTCCTTAAGCAATAGAAACCATGTTATAATTTAACAATTTTAGCCTACATGAGAACTTACTTATAAGTCACTTTGATATCAAGTAAATTATTATTTTTTCAATAGTTGAACCCTTAGTATTACACGTAAGTCTACACATTCACAACAGTCCCACATAACAAATACAGTGGTTAGACACAATGTTATTTAGTATTACACAATGTTATTTAGTATTACACGTAAGTCTACACATTCACAACAGTCCCACATAACAAATATAGTGGTTAGACACAATGTTATTTAGTATTACACAATGTTATTTAGTATTACACGTAAGTCTACACATTCACAACAGTCCCACATAACAAATACAGTGGTTAGACACAATGTTATTTAGTATTACACAATGTTATTTAGTATTACACGTAAGTCTACACATTCACAACAGTCCCACATAACAAATACAGTGGTTAGACACAATGTTATTTAGTATTACACAATGTTATTTAGTATTACACGTAAGTCTACACATTCACAACAGTCCCACATAACAAATACAGTGGTTAGACACAATGTTATTTAGTATTACACAATGTTATTTAGTATTACACGTAAGTCTACACATTCACAACAGTCCCACATAACAAATACAGTGGTTAGACACAATGTTATTTAGTATTACACAATGTTATTTAGTATTACACGTAAGTCTACACATTCACAACAGTCCCACATAACAAATACAGTGGTTAGACACAATGTTATTTAGTATTACACAATGTTATTTAGTATTACACGTAAGTCTACACATTCACAACAGTCCCATATAACAAATACAGTGGTTAGACACAATGTTATTTAGTATTACACAATGTTATTTAGTATTACACGTAAGTCTACACATTCACAACAGTCCCATATAACAAATACAGTGGTTAGACACAATGTTATTTAGTATTACACAATGTTATTTAGTATTACACGTAAGTCTACACATTCACAACAGTCCCACATAACAAATACAGTGGTTAGACACAATGTTATTTAGTATTACACAATGTTATTTAGTATTACACGTAAGTCTACACATTCACAACAGTCCCACATAACAAATACAGTGGTTAGACACAATGTTATTTCAAACTAGTTTCAAAAAAGCAAAATCTTGACACCTTGATGAAAATTCTGGTCAGAATAAAATGTGACTCTAAAATTTAGAACAGTCAAAATAATAACATTAAAAACCTTTCACAAAAGAACACAGAAAACAGTGGTACCCAAAAGAACCTGGAAAGAGATTATGTCAGAATGTTCTTTCCCTTTAGTCTGTCCATGACACTGTAACTAGAATGGGAAAAGCAGAGGTTCCCAGGGCATGATGGGGTAGGAACAAAAGCAAGCATAAAAACTCTATTTCAGATTAAAACAGGCTTGGAATCACAATGCACAAAGGACAGAAATTAAGACCAGTGAAGGCCGCATGTTAAGCGGTAGGTTATTACTTTTTTAACTGACAAATATTTTATGCAAAACAATGTAGGAATTCAAAATAGGTACTTATAGAGATCAGCAAGTATACCATACAAAAGATGTCAAAATTCACAATATTTCCCTTAAAAATAGGTAAATATGTCATGCAAACAATGTCAAATCCAAAAGTAGTATCCTGTAAGAACCAGTAAATATGTAGGACAATGTAAAAATGCAAATAGTCATTTTAAAAAACAGTAAATAATTCATACAAGAAGTTAAAACTCAAAACAATCCCATTTAGGTCAAAACAATGTTAAAGTTTAAATTCCCATTGTGGAGACCTGGCCTTCCTTAGTCTGACATAAACATTCATTGAACTTGTTACAAGGCAACAGAGACAGTGTTGGAATTTCTTACTTTTCTATAATCCCATCAAGAATCCAAGATGAAAACCAAAACAAAAAATAAATTGTAAGAGGATTAGGACACATGATTAAATATCTGCAATCCAGAGAATTCTCAGGTTATCATGATCCCCTAGTCTTCTAGAATTCAGAAGTACTGGTAAATTCCTGGGTGTCTCTATTTTGAATTATGCCATGTTGTTGGATTAAGATGGTGGCAAGGTCACACAGTGAACATGTTACTGTCTAAAATGGCAACCAAGACATGTGGCTGTCCCCATATTGATGATGTCATCAACCAAGATAGAGACCAGATCACATGGCTGCTTCCCTGTTGGTGAGGTCACTAGCCATGATGGTGACCGACTCAAAGGGCTACCTTAGTGAGCTCAGCTCCATGATAAAATAAGTCCATCTCCCATCAAGATACAAGTCCCAGAGGATTTACATGTTTCATGGATTAAATGTGGACAGCAACCCTTTTTTCAGACAGCACCCAGTTAAGTCATATGAGAGAGATTTCAGGAGGCAGGAAGGAGAGAAAGAGAGACTAAGAGGGAAGGGGCACCAGAGGAAGATCGAAAGGCAAGTGTTTGGAGAACAATGATCCAGTGGGGGGTGGTCAGAGCCCCCGAGTCACTTTCATCCTTAGACCAGCAAGAGAGTTAGAGTGAGGTAGTCTTTCAAACCCAGGATGAAGAAGGGAGTGAGGAGGTCGTAGGACTGTCAGTGGGGGACAGTCAGAGCCCCCTAGTTACTTTGACCCTCTACACTGATGAGAGTCTGTGAGAGAGTTCCTTCCAAACCCGGGATGAGGAAGGAGAGGGTGAGGGCTTCCCAGAGGAGTGGCGGCCATGTGAGGCATCCCTGCCATGCCGCCATTCCTATATGGGACAGTTGCCCAAGTTGCTCGCCTTGAGGACAGATGAGGCATGCCTGAATCCAGGAAGATATTCGGTGTGCATGTGTGGGTACGACTTGAAACTGAGTTGAACACCTCTGGAGAGAAGGGAGGACCTCCAGACAGGAAGGTAGAGGATGGAGGGAGAGTGAGAGATGTAGAGGAGATGAACAGGAGAGAGAGAGAGAGAGAGAGAGAGAGAGAGAGAGAGAGAGAGAGAGATCCTTCATGAGTGATGCACTTACCTGAACACTGTTTCTGAAGACAGGTGAGACAAAGGAATGTAGTCAAGAATCTTGGGCCTGATGTAGTGAGTTCTGGAGCCAGCAGGGGCAAGATGTCAGCTTCAGTAGTGTCTGGTCAGCAATCTGGTTTGGAAGTAGGGATTGAGTTGTTGGAAACCCAGAAGTCCCTCCCGGGTTCTCAGTGCCAAATGTATGAAAGCATGCAGTGAGGACCACCAACCAAGATCATTCCATGGGGGACAGCAGTTTATTGGGGAGCTAACCACTGAACTGCCTCCCAGGATTAGAGAGAGCAGTCAGGGGAGGTCAGACATCTTTTATAGGCAGTTAGGGACTTGGGTAACTTTCCATGACATAGGCTGGGGTGGTTTAGGCCAGGACTGGTTGATCTCCTCATAAGCAGAGGGACTTGCCCAGGCTAAGCCTGGACCTGCCATTTTAGAACATTGGGAGAGTTGTGCTGTCATGTTAGGAGTCTGCTGATAACCTAACACCTAGAAGCTCTTGACAACTGTACTATACAATCTTCTTTAAGAGTTTTCATTATGAAGCTTTTCAGATATTAACAGATAGGTGTCTACCTCCTAGATTTAACAGATAAGGACAACTGGCTGATGGCTGATTTTACTTTTGTCTGTTTCATTAAAATATTTATATTTATACTTTTATTTTATGTGTATGAGTGTCCTGCCTGCATGTTTGTAAGTGCACCTATGTTGTGCAATGCCCAAGGAGGTCAGAAGAGGGTGTCGATTCTCCTGGAACTGGAGTTACAGATGGTTGTTAGCTGTCATGTGCTGGGAACCGAATCTGAATCTTCTGCAAAGTAGTCAGTGCTCTTAACTGCTGAGCCATCTCTCCAAGTCCCTTGTTTGTTTCTTTGAAGGAAAGAAATATTTTAAATAAAAACAACCCTGAAGGCCCAATTTCTCCTTCCCTTTCCCTCCATGCCATGGCTCCTATAGTGGGAACAAGTGTCTACTCAATGAAAACTTTTAAGACTTAGTATGCTGATCATCAGAGAGAGTTTAGTTTGCTTATACCACATTTGAGTTATATCAGTGTCAGTTTTCTGTTACTGAAACAAAATACCTGACATGATCAGCTTATAATGAAAAAAAGATTAATTTTGACTCACAGTTTTGGGCTTGTAGTCCATGGCTCTTTGGCTCTGTTGCATTGTGTCAGTGTTACAGTGGGGAGTGCCAGGCAGAGACAAACCACCTACTTTACCACCAGGAATAAGCGGAAGAGACATGGGTCCCACTCTCCTCATCAATGGATACACTCTTAATGACTCAACCTCCCACCATGCCCTGTCCTTTAAAAGATCCACTGCTTCAAATAGCACCAAGCTGGGAACCAAACCTTTAGCACATGGACCTTTGGGTGACACTTACGATACACGCTACAGGGACTGGAGTGGTTAAAAGCACTGGCTGCTCTTGCAGGAGACCTGGGTTTGATGGCCAGCACCCACATGGTGGCTCACAACTGTCTGTAACTCCAATTCCAAGGTATCAGATGCTCTCTTCTGACCTCTGGCCTTGCGGGCATTGCATGACACAGGTGCACTTACATACATGCAGGCAATATACTCATTTACATAAAATAAAATAAATAATAAATAAAATATTTTGAAAAAAGATACTACAATAGGAATATTTTGGCTGTGAAAATAAGCCATATTTTGCTTGCTCTTTTCTCCCCGTGAATGGATGGGTTTCTAGTTTTCAGTATCATAAACCTACTGCCTGCATGGCAGCTCTTCTGTTCCCACAGGCAGAAGACTCCAGACAGGGGCCTGGAAAAAGCACAGCAGTGTGCGCTCGGCTGATCCAGGGTGGGTATGATCGTACTTACCAGGCCTTGCCTAGGCGTCTCAGGAGGGTGTGTGCCTGTCTCTGTGCCCAAGGGGATGGGGGGTATTTCAGTTCTTAGCTGCCACAAACCTCACCAACACTTAATGTTTGGAAACTTTTAAATTTTTGTTGATTTGATAGGAAGAATGGTCTTTTGTGTTTTTACCATCAACTTAGTCCCTGTATCTCCCCTATTCCAGACAAAGGCAGCTTGATTGTTCCCTGCTGGCAATCTGTATTCATGCACAGCCTTCCTGGAGTGGATCTGCCTGGAGCCCAGGCCCTGGAAGCCAGAGAGAATAGACGACTGAGAGCCAGGCAGGGCAGGAAGGTGAGCTATGCTATTTAATGCATGACTCAAGACAATGCTTTGTTTGGTGTGGCCATGAGAACCCAAAAGGTTGGACACTCTACTTTCAGAGAAGCTTCTGGGTGTGAAATACATGAGAAATATACCCAAATATACAACAATCTAGTTCTTAATGAAACTGGTATTTTGATGCATTGGAAAAACGAATATGTAGGCAATGGTGTTGTAACCTCTGATAAGATATTTGGAAGATAAGAACAGTTAGATTTCAGTCTCCTCTCACAGTTCCTGAGGGATGGCTTTTGTAGAAGGCAGTTCCTGGTTCTGTGACTGCACAGAGGCGTCTTTCCCCAAACCCTTCTCTCCTAGAGCTCTAGAGGGGCTGAGACCCTGACATTGGTGGGTGTTATTCCTGAGGCACAGGAGGGCGCTGTCCTGTGGGGTTTGAGAGATTTGAAAGTGCATCAAGGAGCACGGTGTGGCCTCTGAGAGGCAACAATGACAAGTTTTATTAAACTGCACTAGGATGTGTGGATGCGAAGCTCCTTTCAGACAGTGTGTGTGCAAACCCTGGCCCCAGGAGGGACCCTGCTGTCTATGGGAACAAACTTTCCATGAAGTCCAGATCCCTGCACAGCACTGGAAGTCACTGTCTGGAGTAGATTCCAGAGGTTGGAATGTTCCTACTGACAGAGCCTGTAATGTATTAGTCTGAGCTGGAAATCGCTGCCCCAGGTCAATGGTTCTCATCCTTGGCTGCTTGGCTGCATTAAGTGTTTGCAGTGGAGGAAATACTAGCGGTGATGATTGCATTACAAAACATCTTAAAATCCAGATTTCGGCCAGTGACATGACTCAGTGGGTAAAAGGTTTGCCATGCAACCCTGATGACCTGCTTTCAGTTCCCAGAACCCATGGTGAAGGGGGAGAACCAACTCCTCAAAGTTGGCCCCCACATGAGTGTCATGAAACTTGTATGTACCCCTAATAGTGATAGTAATAAATAATAACAATAACAATAATATAGTATCTAGAACCCATATCTGCCCCAGGATATACTTAGTTTTGAGCCAGGTAGGTCACAGATTCTTTTCTTCCCTAGGTGAGGGTCAAGTACAGTCAAGGCTGAGAACCAGTGCACAAGGCTCTGTGTGTGGGAGGAGCCACAACAGGCCCATGCTGTCCATCATAGAAGGATGAGAACCAGCAGCTCGTGGCTGCCCATACATGCCAGGCATTTGTCTCTTAGCACCAGTTCCCTCAGCCTTAGCTCAGCCTCCTGTGCTTTCCTGCTCCTGTCTTTGTGTGGCTCCAACTTTTCCAAGAGTTCCCACGGATTGCTAGGCACAGTGCTAGAGCTGTGGTCTTGTCTGCATGGCTCCTGCTCCCCTGACAGTTCCAGCCAAGAGTAGAAAGGGCTCAGTGTACAAAGCAGGGAATCAGGGAGATGGGGAGGAGTTCCTGCCCAGACTTTGTTCCTGGAGGGTGGGGAAGGGAAGCTAACCTCAGTCTCAAGCCCGGAGGATGGTGAGGAGCTGGAAGCCTCGCCATGACTGTGCTTTAAGATACCCAGGCACCCTCCCATGCTGCCTCTGCCGCTCACTCACTGGCTCCTGGGCCAGGTGTGCTAAGAAGGCACTTCTGTACCCAGCCATGGCTCTCCTGGCTGTAGCCCATAGGATTTGCCTCTGTGATCATAGGAAGAAGCTGTTCTGCTTTCTGTGCTTAAGTTTCATAGTCTGCTTCTTCCAATCAGTCTCTGAATATGATGATAACAACGATGACTGACAGATTTATTGAGCATTTCCATGCCACGCACGCTGCCAAATGCTTTTATGTAGTAGTAAATATACAAAGCAAATGGAGGTAGAACATTGTATCCACTCCGTTTCACAGATGGAGAAACTGAGTCACAGAAAGGCTAAGCAGCTTGCCCAAGGCCACACAGAGAAAAAGAAACAGAGCTGGGTTCTCATTTCAAGTTACCCCTCCCGGCCCTGAAAGTACAGGAGGCTTCATCACTTTCAGTTCCCTTCCTCCCTCAGCCCTCAGTCCTCATTTGCTCCCCTCCTTGTGATACAAGAGTGCTTCACGTAGCTCTTGGTAAGGCCTCTATTAGGTCTGGTTCATCCTTCCTCATCAGTCAGGATCCTATTGGGAGACAGATCTCATCAGTCATTTGAGCAGAGAAAATTTAATATAAAGAATCACAAGATACAGAGTTGAGCTCTATAGTCGAAAGGGCACACAGAGGACTCCAAAATATCTCTGGGCTAGTGACTCCAGGAAGCCATCCCTGGAGGGGTAAGGAGAGAGAACTGGATTATTATTTCCCAAAGAGCAGCTAAGAGCTCCACAGAGCTGGATCTCAGAATGTCGAGTGAGGTGGTGGCTGGTGCTTAACTGCCTCTAACGGACACGTGGGGGTTGCGGGATGAAACCCCTGCAGACTTGATTCCACAGCTTGGTGTAAAGAAACATCTGGGTGATGGTCGCCAGAGTGAGAGCCAATAGGAGGAAGCAAACCAGCCTCATCCTTCAACCTTGTTGTGGTGGACTGAATGAGAACGTCCCCCATCAGGCTTGAAGTATTTGGACATTTTGTCTGTAGTTGGTGGTGCTGTTTCAGGAGGTCTTAGACGGCGTGGCCATGCTGGAGGAAGCATGTCACTCGGGGCGGCCTTAGAGAGTTCTTAAGCCTTGCTGGATCTCCAGTCGCTCTCTGCTTCCTGTGCCTGCTTGAAGATGTGAGTGTGTAGCTTCTGCATCTACTCCAGCCACCTCTGCCACCATGTCACCCCATCATGATGGACTCTTGTCTCTTATGCTAAATAAACTCTTCCTTTTATAGTTCCCTTGGTCATGATGTTTTATCACAGCAACAGAAAAGTGACTAATACACTTGCCATCTCTTCAATGCCTCCTGCTGGCAGAGTCTGACAGTGCCTCTGGCAAGGCAGGAACGAGGTTTGCAGTGTTTCAACCTCAGCTTCAGTGACCAAGACAGAACCAGGAGACAACAGAGGGTGGCTCGGTGGCTAAGAGCACTGGCTGCTCTTGCGGAGGATTCAGGTTCAGTTTCCAGCACCCACAGGGCTGCTAACAACTGTCCCTAACTCCAGATCCAGGGGACCCAATGCCCTCTTCTGGCCTCCACAGGTATTGCACAACATAGGTGTACAGGCAAAACACACATACACATAAACAAAATTGTAAAATATTCTTAAAAAAAGAACTGAGACAATTAAGTAAATGTGCCACCTTCCCAAGGTCAGGGTGGGGGCTTGCTCTCATGCTCTCAGCTAAGCCCTTTACCTACTGCTTTCTGCTCAGTTCTGCCCAGTTCTGCCAGTTTTGTTAGCTCTTCACAGCCCTGCGTAGCCATTGTTCCTCCTCCCTGGGGCACAGACAGCAGACAGTCAGGCACTCTAGCCAAACAGAATGAAAATGATATGCATTAGATGGGGAGCAAGCAGCTCCTGAGGCCTCAGGCCTTACTTCAGAGCTCTTTGCAGTCCATGGCTGCTGGAACAGGGAGAACCATTCTTTGAGGGTGTGGCCTCGGGTCGATTACCCATGCTGCATTGAGGGATGCTACACCCATGCACATATGGGCAGCACTAATTGGACTTAGTGCGTTATTAATGATGAAAAATAACCAAAAAGAAGAGTACATCAGGAGGGAGGGAGATGTGCTAATGGGAATGTCAGGGAGTTGGGTGAGGAAGATACGGGGTGGACATGTCATATTTTATTGCATTTATATATGAAATCCTCCAACAACAAATAAATAAAATAGACGCATGCTCCATCTTTTGTATGCAGGGCCAAAGTCTCAGCTGAACACCCATCCCACCCTTGGATTCTCTGGAATGCGAATTCTGCTCCCTGTATGTCCTGGGCATCTAGCAAGCTCCTTTGTAGAGCCTCTCAGTTGAGGTAGAGAGGGAGGGAGGAATGCAGACCCCCGCCACCCCATCCAGCTCCTGTCATGTATGTAACCAAAGCCTGGCACCACCACCTGGTGGAGTTTGACCTTTTCAGAAATGAATAGTTTGATTTCTCGGGAAGGGACTGAACCCAAGGTAGGCCTTAGCAACACCAAAGCAACACCTCAATTAAATATCTGCCCTAGAGTTCTCTCTGGCTTTTCATATTCCAAAAACTCATAATAAAATTAACTCCAAAGTTACTGAACTGAGAAATGTACATTTGCTGTCTTGTTGGTGCAATAAAACAGAAAGGACTGTTTAGGCATTTAATTCACACTCAACAACACTGGATGGTATATTAATTAGACATCAATTAGAGCACAGTACTAATTGACATTTGATAAGCATTCTAACTGATAACCAGTGTTTGTTTTCCTAAATTAAATGCCTCAGTGGGCTGGGTTTGACAGCTGGGAGGGGGATGCCAGGGGAAGGCTGCCAGGGCCAGGCTGCCTAGAGAGGGCAGGGACTAGCTCCAGAACAGCTTTTTCTTGCTTGGAGGAAAGAGGTCATCTTTCGGATGGAGCCGGTTCTTGCAGAACATGTTCCCATCCCCTTTCTTTGTCTTCTTGTCCACTTGTCCCCGACCTCCATATATGAGCCCAGTTTCTATGGGCTTTGGAATCAGCCTATCTGAACCCTAAGCCCGGCTCTCCCACTCTTTAGCCATGCTACCTGACTCCAGGTTTCAATTTCCTTCTCTGTAAATAGGGTGTCTTGCCTGAGACTCAAGACTCATCAAGGAAAATACTGGTACCAAGTCTTAGCACAGGCCAGGAACTCAGGTCCTTCAGTACGTGCACTTGCCAGAGCTCTGCTTCCCTTCTGGTCTCCTATGTCTCACTCCTGGCTTTGTCCCATTCTTGAATTGTAGCTCTGACACTATCTCTGTGACCCTCTAGCTGAACTGAGACCAAGTTTTGACCACTACCATGAAGTCCTTGGGCTCGGGATTTAAATGCCCATTCCACTACACTCATTAGCTCATCAATACTGGGTCAGTCACTTTCTTCTCTGTTCTTTGGTTTTTTTCTTTTGTGCTGTCATCATAATAGCACCATCAGCCCACTCTGCCTGTGGGGTCTGCACTCACAGATCCAGCCAACCACAGGGTGAAAATATTCTGAAAACAGTTCCTTCTGTGTTCTCATAGACTTTCCCCCTTATTATTATTCCATAAACCAAACAATATGATAACTCACGTAGCCTTTGTGTTGTATTAGATATTGTGCTGGATAGATTCAGTTGTCAGCACACCTGGGCACCTCAACTGGGGAATCTCCTCTATTGGACTGGCCTATGGGCCTGTCTGTGAGGCATTTTCTTGATTGTTGAGTGATTGTAGCAGGCTCTAGCCCGCCATGGGCAGCACTGCCCCTGGGTAGGTGGTCCTAGGTTGTATAAGAAAGCAGGCTGAGCTCAGGCCGGAGTAGTAATCCGGGAAGCAGCGTTCCTCCAGGATCTCCACGTCAGCTCCTGCTTCCACGTTCCTGCCGTGGCTTGAACGATGATTGGGAAATGTAAGCCAAATAAACCATTTCCTTCTCAAGTTGCTTTTTGGTCAGTGTTTTTATCACAGCCAAGTATCCAGAAGGATGTGAGTGGTTATGCAGATGCTATGCTGCTTTGTAAGGAACCTGGTGTTCTCTGTGAGGGTCTTAGAATCAATCTTTATGGATATGGTGTGGTGACTGTGCATATCTTTTGGAAATGATACAAGAATTTAGGATGGTGCCCGTGGCTGGCAAGCATGTGTTGGCTGTCGTAATTATCAGACCCAGTTCTCTAGGGTGAATCCAGTGAACTTGATTCTCAACTAAGTAATATTTTTTTCAGGTACTAACTGTTGAGTATATTCAGGCTTCTGTAATCCCTTGTTTCCTGGTGGCAAACTGCCAAGTGGCCTCATTCCATCCTTACCTCCTTTCTCTTGAGGACTGCTGGGTCATTATGAACAGATTTTGGCTACTGTAATGTGGCAGCTGCATACTTTGTTGAGAGAGAGAGGGAGGGAGGAGAAGAGAAAGAGGGAGAGATCTGCATATGGGTACACACACTGATTAATAGCTAGTGAGTCCTACTTTTCTTAGAGTAGAAGAGAAACACGATTCTTTCTTTGCTCTGAGTTGGTATTCTATTTGAAATATTACTTGGGAATTTAGATTGTACATGGATCTAGGTCAAGTCAATGAAAACTAATTTGTCGAATGGCTAATTTGCTAAAAGTCAACGAACGCACCAGGAGTTATTTGCTGGAAGTCAATTTGCTGAGTCATCAGCTCACTGGATGGCTGATTCACTGGGAACTATCAGACTCTCAGCTGTGCTTAGGAGGGGTAGCTGCCACTGAGGGTCTGTAGAAGTCAACTCAGGAGCTAAGAAACCTGAAAGATTCGTGGGAAACAGGTGGCAGCCTGGCCCTAGCTTGGGAACTGTTGGAGACTGATTACTGCTGAGTGAAGGAGAGTAGACGGTCCTTAGTATCTCTAGATAGGCTGACTAGACTCCAGTGGATGAACTTGCACCAAAGAACATCTAGGCACAAATGCTTGACTGGATGCAACTTAACATGTATGGTGGAATGCGTGAGATCCGGTGGCGTATATGTGTGTGTGGGGGACGTGGACAGGGGAAGGGGTCTAAATTAGATTAAGGTCTGTTTGTATGAAATGTACAAAAGCTCAATAAAAAATATAAGAAAATAAGGAAGACATCCAGGCGTGATGACCTACGTTATCCCAGCACACAGGAGGCAGAGTCGGGTGGATCTTATGAATTCAAGGCCAACCTAGTCTATATAGTGAATTCCAGGCCAGCTGGGACCAGGGAGATCCTGTCTCAAACACCAAAAACTGAACTAACTAAAATAAATAAAGGAAGATAGGAAGTAACATTTAAGAGAAAGTGTAACTGTTCACAGTTAAGTGATGTCAGTTTTCTAGAAGCACTCTGCCTTCGACTAGGTAAGGACCTCGTATCCAGTTGAATTGGATGGGCTGATCCTGTGGTTAAATAGTGGTAAGAAAACAATATTACAAAACTAAAACAAAACTTAATTCTCAATAACTTGTAGCTTCTATCATTTTCAATCAGCTCTGGCAAACTCAGTGAATCTCAGAGAATCTATTTTCTTCTCCAGTAAAGCCTTAGCCCCAGGCATGCTAACCACTAGAAAAAGTCCATCCATTTGTCTATGGGTTGAAGGATGGTCGTTGGTCTGGCAGCTCCTTCTTAGGTAGTGCTGGGGTGAAGATACTGTATGACACTTTCCTCCTAGGAGCAGGGGGCAGGTGTTATGAGATTCAGGAAATAAACTTCACAAGCCTGGGGAAGCTGAAACTTGTGAGATTCATAAGGATCCCTCCCCAGGGTTATAGAAGCTGAGGGAGGAGACTCTTGGGACTATCTAGCTACAAGCCATGCAGAAAGCTCCTTGGAAGAGCTTTCTTATCTCATTGCCTATGTTGAGAGGGGCTTTTGATGCTGCAGCTGCTTTTGAGTTGTCCCTATTCTTGTAACTAACTCCTGACCCACACTCCTGATAGTAACCCCAACCAGAACTCACTGGTTCACTAGGTTAGACTTTGGTGCAGTTGTTACTCTGATCTGCCATGGGTTTCCTTTCTGTGGTAAGGAAATGAGGGTGTGTGTGTGTGTGTGTGTGTGTGTGTGTGTGTGTGTGTGTGTGTTGCATTTTCCCAGGGAACATCTCTCACACAACTGGAGATGAAGAGGGACCTACTTCATCACTGCGTAGTGAGTGGGTAGGACTGGTGATTAAATCAGTGGAGTTCTGTTCCTGAGGGCATGCTCAAAGGATCCCAGAAGCCAGTGCCAAGAAAGGGGCTTGCAGAAGCTCAGAGGAATTGACCTGGGCTGAAGGCAATAGGCAGACTTAGAGCAGGATCCCTTTTAGCCCCAAGGCTCCTTTTAGGAGAAAAAGACAAAGACTGGGGACAAACTCCAGCTTTCAGGTTGAGCCAGGAACTCTTTAGGCTCATTTTGTCATTAAAGGTTGTTATGCCCATACTAATAAAGAAGGAATAATACATATATATATCAAGTATTTGCTGTGCCCAAGAACCACACTAAATACACATTCTGTATATTCTCATTTGATTGGGAGAGCGACTCTATGAAGGCGTTGCCATTGTGTTTTTATTTTGTGTCTATGTTTTGTGTGCATGTGAGTGCACCTGTGCATGCAGTATCTGTGGAGAACAGTAGAGGGCATCGGATTCCCTGGAACTGGAGTTACAGATTGTTGTTAGTGCTGAGATTCACACCTGTGTGCCAGCATTTGTGAATTATTCCATAAGGCTTTGGATGGTGTTTTAGGAAAGAACATGAATACATCCTTTTCTGGGTAGATGGTCTCATTACTTTAATTCAGAACAATATTGTTCTTTTGATTAACCGCAGAAGGGCAGGTGTTGATGGTTCAAAGAGTGGAGGTATGATAGACATTCTTCTCTTTGGTCATATAGAATATTATTGCTTCGTGAATTTCCTACCCTGTTTATATAGGATAAGAGGCAACAACTGTATCCTTTGAAAGCTTCCCAGCTCCCCTCTGTAACTGAAATTTAGACAATTGGTTCTGACTTTGCCAATTACTATGCTTTTCTAGGCTTTCAGTAAGATTCTACTGACAATAAGATTGACCAAATCATTCTGATATGGCTTGAGGCAACTGCACAAAGCTTATGTGGGTAAATTTTATAGTTGTAACATACAGTTTCTAATATCCATGGGGTTGATGGTGTGCCCTGGGATGCCTGTACTCAGAGAAACTGGCCATTATTGGTTTCCTATGTCAGCCCTGCGGAGTAAGTTGGGGATCTTTCTTCTTGAAATGCTGAATTCTGGGTCCCCACAGTTCCCATATCTTTGATGTATTTATTTTCTCTTTAAACTAGACTGAATTAGTTGTTTACATCTACAAATTCCAACTGAGAGTATGCTCACATGTGTGTAGGGTTTATGGTTTATATAAGGAACGGTGAAGACAAATGCACATATGGTCAGTTCAAACTCTAAAATGTGAAAGCATCCCTTTATGATAAGTATTAGTCCTGAAAAATAGCTACTATGTGTGTATTTTTAACAGTATTTGCATAACAATAATATATTGTTATATTATTGTTGATCTTTAGGTTGATCTTTGTGTAATTATTTTATATCCAATGACCAGATCATATTAATTTATTATTATTAAAATACTTTTAAAATGAATTTCTTTAGTTATCAATAAATAGCATTATGTCATATGGAAATTAAGATAATTTAATTTCTCTTTCCTAAGGGATGTAGTGGATGAAGGTTCAGAGGTAGAATTAACTTACTGTCATCTTCCTTGGGTCTGTTTAACTGGCTGAAAATGCTGAACTTCTATGTGTCTTTGCTCATGCCTCTGCAGTAAGCAGAGTAGATATATTAGTTATTTACTGAACAAAATTAGTATCAAAACTCCACTGTAGATTTATGTAGACTTTGATGGTGGACAAGGGCCCTAGGACATCGATTTAGGTCCTAAATGGTAGAAAATACTTACTTACCGAAGGCAACTACAACAGAAGCAAAGTATTTAGAAATAACAACAAACAGAAAAGGCTTATTTCCTCCAACAGAAACAGACTTTGTTGAAATTGTAAGAATTAAATAACTCTTGAGCGCTCAGCCTAAATGGAATATCTATATCACCCTCTCCAAGACTCATGGAAGATCATAGAAGGGGCAGGCAGAGTTTGTGAGAACTGGAGGCTGGGAAAGGAACACTGTGAAACAGTATCCTCCAGACACGCCTTCACTGTTGCCTTCATGAAGTATCCATGGCTACCTACTTAAGATCTGTTCAAGAATGGGCTGCTCAACATTTCATCAAAGCCCGTCCCAGAGGAGCTATAGGCTGTTAATGGTTGCTGGGGAAGGGGCTCATAGTCCTCAGTGGTGTAGCCACTGATAAGTTACCCTTGATCAACTGAATAACGTCCACCCATGCTAATGCAGGTAACCTTAATTACATGCAGTGGGAAATGTACCTGTGTGCATGAAAGTAGTAAGTTGGGAAGAAGGGCTTAGGTGGGAAGGAGAGATAAGTCAGGTAATGGGGGACATGATCGAAAGCACAGGTGTACAGTGTTTACTGAACCCTCACTCCCTCTGTAGGACTAAACTCTTGCTCTGACTCTCCATCTTCTAGGTAGTTCAGTGGCCTAGTTACAGTAAGACTACTTCCAGAATGGGATTAAATGATTTATTTCACTAAACTAAGCTTGTCTTCAGAGGCAGATTGGGCTATTGTCTTATCATTGCTAGAATTAGAACATTAGATCAATACTTCTGAACTCATCATTTTTTATGTCTTCCACAATTTAAAATGTAAACAGTAACCTTTCAAAATGTTTAAACATTTAGACCTCATAGCAAGGAATGTGTGTGTGTGTGTGTGTGTGTGTGTGTGTGTGTGTGTGTGTAGTATAGGTAAATAGCTACAAGGAAATCTAAAACATGGTAAATTCAGACACTACAAAATGTAAAAGCATCCCCTTATCCTCATGTTATTCTTTAAAAGTAGTTACTATTAACATTTTTGTTCATATTTTCCAAAAGATTTATATAATCACAAATGTACTGTATGACTGCGTATAAATATTTGTACATTTCTATCCTTTTCTGTTAAAAATTACATATAAGAAATCTACGATTCATCCTTTTACTCTTTCAATTAAAAGATGAATGGGATTTTTTCCTATGTAAGCATATGTAAATATTCATTCTTTAAAAAATGCCAAGTGTTATTTCACTGTGTGAATCTATTGAACTAAATTTTATTTAAACATATATGAGAGTTCCAACTGTTATATTTAACAAAGCTTGGTACTGCCAGCCTTTTGAAGTTAAGACATTCTGGTGGGTGTAAGATGATACATCATTGTGGTTTGAATGTACAATTTCTTAATGACTAGTAGAATATATTACACACTTCCATGCTCAGAGGCCACTTGTCTGTATTTTTGTGAAGTATTTATTCAGATATCTTTCTAATTTTCCCATTCTACTGTCTATGTTAATACCATTTACTTGCAATGCATCTTTATAGATTCTGGATTTCAGTCTCTTTCAAAGTATGTATTTGTACTGAAAATATTTTCCATTTGTAACTTCATTTTGACTTTCTGTTAAAAAGTATCAGAGTTTCCAATTTTCTTTGTGTTTCTTTTTTTTCCTTTAAATTAAATTTTTGCAAATTTCATATTTAGACCCGTTTCCTTATCTTAACAACCCCCTTCTGATTTCATGTACTCTAAGATATATATACCTGTCAAATTCAATTTGTGTTCTCAAATACCATATGATAAAAGTTTATTGGGGCTTGGTTAACCTACCTAACATCATGACCTTAAAGACAATTGACTCTCCCTCTTCCAGAAACTATCAGCCAGGGCGGGAGCTTCTTACCCCTTTCACTTTTTGCTGGATTTTTGTCTGGCTTGAGCTTATGAGTCTTGTGCAGGCCATCACCATTGCTGTGAGTCCGTAGGAGGAACTTCCCAGCTGTCAGAAAATGACACCATCACCATCTCTGGCTCTTACAATCTTTCTTCCCCCTCTTCTGCAAGGATCCCTGAGCCTTGGAAGGCAGAATTTTGATATAGGTGTCCTATTCAGGGATAAGCACTTTGTAGTCTCTTATTCTCTGCACACTGACCATCTGCTCTCTGGTCACAGCTGAAAGATGCATTAATATATGCATATAGCAGTATGTAATTAGAAGTTAATTTAGGATAGGAAAATACTATGTCCATTTAGTTGTAGGTTTTCTCTGTGGCCTGTGACCTGTCTTGGCTACAGGTTCCTTAGCCTGATATCAGTGTCAGGTATGGACTCCATCTTGTGAACCAGACCTTAAATCTAACCAGAAATTGACTGGTTACTTCCACATTATTTGTGCCACTATTACACCAATGGGAACATCTTGTTAGGCCAGCTGTAGTTGTAGCTCTGAGGACTCAGCTTGGCAAAGTTGGTGATTACTTTTCTCTTCTCAGACGTTGTTTAACCTGGTAGGTTAAGAAGGCTCCAACAGATGGAGTCAGCCAAAGGGTATTTGTGTAAGAACACAAATAAGATTAGAATTTGACAGGCATATATATATATATATATATTAGTGTACATGAAACTGGAAGGGGTATTAAGAGGGTGAAGATAGGGGAAGGGGTCTATGTATGATATGCAAGTGCAAAAATTCAATTTAAATTCAAATAGAATTTTATTCTCTACTCAGGGATGATAGCTTACGAAAGCTGGAACCTGGAACTCCTATACGGCTTGCAGGCAGCTCAGCAGGCCGGGGAATGTCTTTCCAGGTCAGAGCCAGCCCATCTCCATCGCTTCCAGGGCACTCAGCTAATTTCTTCCTCTCCTCCACAGCTCAGTTTGTCTGAGTTTCTGAGCAGTTCTTACCATTTACATAAACTTCAGGAGGGAGGGGCCTATGAATATGATCAATTTCAAGGACTTCCTGATGCCTTTGAGCTATTTATTTCCTGTGTGGAAGAGTTGCCCTGTGGGAAGGAACTTTTCACCTGGCTTTAGAGTATCTTATGTATTAATGAGCTTCCTTACAAGATGAGGAAATTGCTACCCAGCACACACACACTCACACACACACACACACACACACACACACACACACACACACACACTATTTCAGATTCTCCTCCTTGAGCTTATCAGGTAGCACAGCATTGTTTCCCGTAGATAATCAGAATCAGATAACCCAGGTTGTATAGATACTTTTCTTTTTTTTTTTAATCTTAATTTGTTATTTTGCTCAAATTTTAGTGACTTTTTGTGCATTTCATATAATACATCTTGATAAAATTTAGACCCCCTTCCCCCTCCATCCTGTATAGCCTCTCCCACCAGATTTCGGAATTCTGTGATATATGTTAAGTACATTAGTTACCTTATTGCTTGCTGGTTCATTTGCATGTGGAGATCCAAATTGCCAAGGGAAAATTTCAATTTCTAGTGTATTTGGTATAAAAATTTCCCCTGTAGTAACTATGAGCTTTAACCCTGCAGAACTCCATATGGTAAGAAATGAAATCTCATATTTTGTGTTAGTAGCTGAGTAAATATCTATAGAATTGGTTTATGGATACAGGCCAATGGCAAAATGGACTAAGACAGAAATTCTATGTATCGCTTGTTTTCCATAAGCCTCAGCTCCGACTGTTCACTTTCAGTGCCATTTGGGAACATTAAGGACTAACTATACTGACAATTTAGTGTCAACATTCAGCAATCTCTGGCAAGCCTGGGGACCATCATTTTATTTGCAGGTCCCATTAGGAGATATGAAGGAGAAATTGAAATAGATTCCCGTGACACGGGACTGCTGTTGATCCAGTCAAGCTGTTCCACATTTTTGAAGTAGTTATGCACAAGGAATTACAGGAGAGGCCAGGAATGTCCACTGTACTGCCACTGTACCTAATCTTTAATCCTCTGTTGTTGTTCTCATTGTTTACTGAACAGATACATTAAGACTTCAATAGTCTGTTAAGGTGTTTTAGATCTAGGGACATCCAGACTTGACACAAATGTTGCTGTGGATTAAAGCATTTTAAAAGAACTTTTTATTATTTTGTTTATTTTATGTGTACAAGCATGTGCCTGTGTGTACATAGGTGCACCCATGTCATGCAGTGCCCACAGAGGTCAGAAGAGGGGTCAGATTCCCTTGGAACTGGAGTGAAGTACAGTTGTTAGTTCCCATATGGGTACTGGGAACCAAACCTGGATCTTCTGCAAGAGCAGCCAGAGCTCATAGCCACCGAGTCACCTCTCCAGCCCTGGATCAAAATATTTTGATGAAATCATTTAAACCTGCTGCCCATTATAGTAGCCACATCTCCTCAATGTCTGTGGTTGAGTCCTCTGCTTTCTTTATTCCTTTTGACTGTATTTAGCCACCACTATGAATATCAACTAGGAAGTTGCTAGAAATGAAAATTCTCAGGGCCCGCCCAGATCTACTGAGTCAGAAAGTCTGGGAATGGGACTTAGCACTGTGTAGTTAAGCAAACCCTCCAGGTAATTCTGACCTATACAGAAATCTGAGAAACATCAACATACCCTGGCATTTCAACGACATTAAAAAACTCACTGTTGGGGCTGGAGAGATGTCTCAGTGGTTAAGAGTACTAGCTACTCTTGTAGAGACCCTGAGTTTGAAGCTCAGCACTCAGACATAGCAGCTAATAACTGTAACTCCAATTGTAGGGGATCTGACCCCTTCTTCTGACCTCTGTTGGTATTGCACAACATGGATGCACTTACATGCATGCAGGCAGTACACTCATACACATACAATAAAAATAATAGGTCTGGAGAGATGGAACAGTGTAAGAGCAGTGACAATTTTTGCAGATGACCCATGCTTGATTTCCAGCACCCACATGGTGCTAACGACCATCTGTAACTCCAGTTCCAGGGGATCTGACAGCCTCTTCTGACCTTCATGGGCATTGCATGACATGAGAGCACTTGACACAGGAGCACTTACACACATGCAGGTAACACACTCATACCCACAAAATAAAATTAAAAGTAATAAATAAAATATTTTTAAAAGTTACTGTGACAGTAGTATTCACTAATATCTTTCCTAGCCAGTGATGATAGATATTATAGAGCTTCACGAAAGATGCTGGTGCTCATAATCTACATATATATATATATATATATATATATATACATAATTTTTTGGTCTTTTTGAGATAGGGTATCCCTGTAGCCCCAGCTGGACTGGAACTCACTATGTAGACCAGGCTGGCCTTGAGCTCACAGAGATCCACCTGCCTCTGCCTCTCCAGTGCTAGTATTAAAGGCATGTGCCACCGTGTCCGGCAATCTGTATATTTCTTAATGTCTCAGTAAGTGAAGTTGCTGCATGTCTCTTGGAAGATATGTTTAGAGTACATATTAGTACGTTACACATGATAAATCTACCTCAACATTCCAATCACCGTAATCTTTCCATTGTTTTCTCTGGAAATTACACTCAGGAATTCTAGCAGTCAGGTTGATTTAAGGTAGATCAGCAGTGAGTGTAGGTTTCAGGTAACCCACCTTACAGTCTACTAGAACCAATCTCGATGCTTTATCTAATGCGTTGAATTAGAATACCTGGCAGGAGTATCTGTGTACACAAATTAATCTGGGATCACAGTTCTTTTTCTGAATTTGCTGATACAATGAACAAAATTTTGTAATTCTGTGTGTTTTCACATGCATGAATGTGTGTGAGAGATATTTACATTCCTATCTCTACTTCTGGGGGGATCTGACCTCTGTTATGGGTCTTAAGCAAGAATGAGTGGAAAGGTATGAGTTATAAAGAATGGAATTCTTTTAGCAATTAGAATCCCCTCTTTTGTGTTTCATTAGTGTATATTTAATGTACATAGTGATTCCTTTTATAAAGATACTTTCATTTGCATATTCATTTGCTTTGACCTTATATACTTACCATGCTAGATTCTCTCCTTTCTCCTTGTTCCTACTAGGTTACATTCCCCCGCCAAAGAACGCCCCTTCTACTTCATATCATGCGTGTGTGTGTGTGTGTGTGTGTGTATGTATGGTCTTCTGAGTTTGACCCATTTCACTTAATGTGATGATCTCCAATTCCATCCATTTTCTTACATAATTTTATTTATGGTTCAATAAAATGTTGTTCTATATGAAACTTACACATTGGACACATTTTCTTTATCCATCCATCTATTGATGAATACCTAGGCTGGTTCAATACATGAGCTATTGTGAATTGTGCCACAATAAGCATGGACGTGTAGGTATTGCTGTGGTATGCTGACTTAGATACCTTTGGGTATAATATGGATAATATGATAAGTGTTTTTTGTTCTTGGAAGAACTTCCATACTGATTTTTATAGTTATTGAACTAATTTACCTTCCAACTGGTAATGTATAAGGGTTTTGTTTTTCTTGCATTTTCAGGGTTCCCCTTGCCAGCATTTTTTGTTGTTTGTTTTCTTAATGATAGTCATTCTGATTGGGGTAAGATGGAATATCAGGGTAGTTTTGATTTGCATCTCCCTGATGGTTAAGGATGTTGACTATTATTATTCATTCTTTTACAACTATTCATTTATCGATTTTATTTTGTTTAATTTTTTTAGTGTTCATACATTCTACATATGATTTCCCAGCCAAATGTAGCTACCAAAGACTTCCTCCTGTTCTGTAGGCTTTATGTTCATTCTGTTATTTCCTTGGCTGTGCAAAAGCTTTTTAATTTTATTCAATCCCATCTGTCAATTCTTAGAGTTAGTTCTTGTGTCATTTTTCAGAGTGTCCTTGCTTGTGCCTGTGCATAACTCAGAGTGATCTGCTACGCTTTCCTCTAGAAGTTTCAGAGTTTCAGACTTTATTCAGATCTTTGATCATTTGAATTTGATTTTTGTACAGGGTGAGAAGTAGGAATGCAGTTTCATTCTTCTACATGTGAATATTACATTTTCCCAGTGTCATTTGTTGAGGAGGCCATCTTCTCTCTAATGCATGTTCTTGGTTCCATTAGTCTATATGCCAGTTTTTGCACCAGTATTGAGTTTTTGTTACTGTGACTCTGGAGTTCAATTCTGATCAGGTGTTGTGATGGCTCCAGAATTCCTCTTTTTTCTGAGGCTTGATTTGACTCTCCAGGCTTTTTTGTGTTTCCATAAAATTTTAGTACCCTTTCTCTCTTTGTGAAGAATGCCATTGGAATTTTGATGGTGATGGCATTTAATCATTCAGTCTATTTGGGTGACATAGCTATTTTCATTATATTAATTATGTCAGTCCACAGGCATGGGAGGTCTTTCCATCTTCTTGTATCCTCTTAAGTTTCTTTCTTCAGTGTTTTAAAGTTTGACAGAAGTGTACTTTCACCACCTAATTAGGTTTATTTCTGGGTATTTTTTAAAGTGACTTTGGATAAGACTTTTTTTTAACATGTTTGTTTTTGGTATACAGAAAAGCTAGTGGCTTTTTTTGTGTTGGTTTTACATCGTGCTATTTTGCTAAAATGATTCCTTGGTTCTAAAAGTTTTCTGGTAGTGTTCTTAGGGTCTCTTAAGTATAGGTTCATATTTTTTTTTGCAAATAGAGATAATTTGCCTTCTTTCTTTCCTATTTGTATTCCTTTTGTTTCTTCCTCTTGTCTTATTCTTTTGGCTATGAGTGCAAGCACTATTGAATAAGTGAAGAGAACAGACACCCTTGTATACTTACTGATTTCGTAGGAAATGCTTTCAGTTTTTCTCTGTGTAGTGTGATATTGCTGAAGAACTGTTTTCAAAGTATTGTGGAATTCTGTTTGCAAGTATTTTATTGAGACTTTTTGTATTAATTTCATTAAAGAGATTATCCATTATTTTTTGTTATTATTGTGATTCTCTCTGTTTTTGGCATCTGGGAAATAGCACCTTCATAAAATGAATTTGATAATGTTCCTTCCCTTTATATGCTATGTGATAATTTCAGAAGCATTGATAGTAATTCTTCCTTAAAGGTTTGGTAGGATTCAGCAATGAATCTGTCTGGACCTGGGCATTTATTATTTGATAGTCTTTTAATTACTGCTTCAGTCTTATCGCTTATTATATCTATGTAAGTTATTTATATCTCCATTTAAATTCGGTAGATAATATGTCTATAAATATCTTTTTTTCTAAATTTTCGAATTTATTGGGTTATAGGTTTTCTTTCCCCTTCCTCCTCCATCTCCTCCTTCTCCTTCTTCTCTTCTTCTTCTTCCTCCTCCTTTTCCCTTTTCAGTTTTTTTTTGTTAGGGTCTCACGATGTAGCCCTGGCTGGCCTGGAACTTGGTATGTGGATCAGGCTGGCCTTGAATTTACAGAGATTTGCCTATAATCTTTCTTTCTTCCAAGTACTGGAATTGAAGGTATGTGCCACCATACCTGGGCCAGGATACAGGTTTTCAATTATGCCCTAATGATTCTCTGAATTTTATGGATAGCTGTTATAATGTCTCTTTTTTCCAGCTTTAATTTTGTTGTGTCTTGAGTGTGGGGGAGGGTTAGCAGGAGGGTCAGGTGGAAGGGGAGGAGGAAAAAGAGGAAGGGGAGGAATAGGAGGAAGGGAGGAAGGAGAGAGGTTTCCCACTCCTCAGGGAGTTCACTCAGCAAGTGCTGGCCTCATCTCCATGCTCTCCCACTCTTCCTTCTCTGGCTCTCTGGTTGGTGTCTTGCAGGAGAGAGGTCCAGTGTTTGTTTGGCTTTCTGTGCTGATATTTGTGTTTGCTGTTTGTCCTAGAGCCAGAGAGTGTGTGTGTGTTTGAGAGGGGGGGGGGAGAGAGAGAGAGAGAGAGAGAGAGAGAGAGAGAGAGAGAGAGAGAAAGGAAGGAAGGAAGGAAGGAGTTGTTATTACTCTTGGGGATTTTGCTGTCTCTAGGACTGTGTGGAGCTGAACATAAACCTTGCCTTGCAGGCATTAGACTACAGGGAACTTTAAATTTCTGACAGAGTACCACTGCGTGGAGCTCTCCAAGGTGCTGAGTCAGTTTTTCTTTTCTAACTAGAGGTATTCTGCAGGCAGCTCTCAGGTTTTAATAAAGACCCTGAGTTCTGAAAGTGGGCACTTCAGGGAGGGACCTTAACTTCTAGAGTAGCTCAGCCCCTGACTCACCAAGGACCTTTTCAAAATGGCTTCCCAACACTACTTTGCATTAATGCGCAGAGAAGAGAGGCTTCCACACAGACCCAAGTGTTACATGGATCCCAGGATCCCTGATCAGTGCTGAGTCAAGTGTTAATTACATATTCCAAGTCTCTCTTCCTTCTTTTCTTGGTCTCCAACTCCATCTATGGTGTGGATTTTCTTCTCTGTTTGTCTCACTTGCTGTTTGACCTCCAGATCTGAAAGTAAGTTTGAGATACTCAGGCTACCAATTTTCCGAGAATTTGTTCTGACAATATTAGAAAAGCAACAAAGAAAGGAAAAACCAACAGAAAAAAAATGGGAAAATGGGGATCAAATAATTCACAGGTTTATCCATCACATTTAAAGAGACTTAAATTTACCAATGAAGCAGGAAGCTCAATGAGAACAATGAGATACCGTGGTTCATTCTTTAAATCAGCAGTTATTAAAGCAATTGGTTGCAGTTCTCTGTGATGGTTCTCTCTGAGAAATAAGCACTCAAATTTTGATGATGAGACAAGAGCTTTTATAACTTATAAGAAAGTAAGGGATGACATTTAATATTATAAACAATGTTGAAATCCTTCGACTTAATAAAGTCAGTTTTGACCATCATTCTTACAGAAATAATAGGATAATTTTTCCTGTAGATTTCTCAGAAGATTTATTGTGGTGTCAAAAACTAGAACTAATCCAAAGATCCATCTTAAGGAATGGATAAATAAGTGATGAGGTAACCCTAAAGTGGAAGGAGCATTAAGTATACGGCGAAATTAACCAGACCAAATGACAGTTGTAATAGTCCATCAAGATTAAAAATAGTCCAACAAAAAGTAAAGCAACATTCTTATACATATGTTTATATATTCATGTTTGTGTAGAGCAAGATACATAAATATACTAAGCAATTCAATTTATCTCTAGCATTTGTTATAGAGAGAGATGAAAAAGAGGAAGAGAATTAAATTATCTTCATACAACTTTGTTGACCAATTTTTACAAAGAAAACTTCCGAGTTTAGACGTATCTAATGCAATTTGAAATTTCTTAACATATTTATTATTTTAAGTGTTTGAGTGTTTTGTCTGTATGTATGCAGGTGCACCTGTATTGTGCAATGCCCACAGAGGCCAGAAGAGGGTGTCAGATTCCCAGAAACTGGAGTTATGGATGGTTGCTAACTGCCATGTGGGGTGCTGGGAACTGAGCCTGGGTCCTCTGTAAGAGCAACCAGTGTTCCTAACTGCAGAGCCATCTCTCTAGTCTCATCTAAATGCAATGTTTAGAAATGAAAGAAAACTTGCAATATTGAGCATACACATGTGCCCAGGACATGACCTCTAGCCAGTGCTGGGTGCTTTCCACTGACCAGCAGCTCAGTGTGGGCGGCAGCATGCCATCTCTATTTACGTGGCAGAACACCTTCATGCACTTCCTTGAAGATGCAATGACACCCACTCTTCTTTTATGAAGCTGAGGGGAAGACGGAGGGAAAATGAAAATGAAGATAAGAAGTGTAAGTCTCATAAATTTAAAGCAATAGAGTCAAAGATGTCAAGAGGAGTGTGTCTTATCTGAATCCAAAGCTCAGGCTTGAGCCAGTTGATTGGTTGGAAGCAAAGAACAAAATTAAGTAACGGAGACAAAGCCACTTCATCTTTTGAGAGAAGTGGGATAATAAGAGATGAAATTGTCTTTCAACATACTTAAAACATGTAGGTGTCTTGCAGATCTTCCTCATATTTGACATTGTTGTCAGGTACACATTTGGTGCCTGTAAGAATAATCCCAAATGTTACATGCAGTGCTATTCTCACCTTTCTTTTTGTATGATCCCAATCCTGATCTCTAGTTAGTCAAGTCAATCAAATGGTCTTCAGGAGAAGCTAGATAAACTGGAAGGAAAACAGCAAGAAATACTCAAATTATATTTAATGCCCCAAAATAGCCCTTTAAGATCCCAAAGGGTGGGGATGTCCTCAGTTGATAGAGTGCTTGCCTGGCATGCACAGAGCCCCTGGGTTCCTTCCCTAGCACTACATGAAACTGGGCGTGGTGGCTGGACGTCATAGCATACACCTGTATGCCTAGCACTTAGGAGGTGGAGACAGGAGGATCAGAAGATCAAGGTCATCTCTGGTCATGTATCAAGCCTAATTTGTGTTGCCCAAATATTTCTGGGTGTGGGGTCATCTCCTGGAGTGTGATTGACCTACAAGTGGTCACACCTTTAAGGAAAACTAGCTCTCCCTCTCCCAGCAGCTCTCAAGCTTCATCACTACTAGCTAGCTCCTGTAGTGCTGGAAGATTCTAGGTATGCTACTGGAGGAGAAAACCAATCCTGGGTCTTACCCAGCTGTGAACCATGCAAACTACAATAACATCTGGCCTGGCAAGATATGTCCACTTGTGCAGTAGTGGCACAAATATTATGGGAACAAACACTTCTGATTGGATTTAAGGTCTGTTCCACAAGATGGAACCCATACTGGCCATAGACCCTGGGTGAGAACCTGCTACCATTATTCTACTAAATAGAGTTAGTATTAAACTGATTCCTAGTGACTTATCCTTATACCCACAGATTAGTGCATCTCTCAACTGTCATCAGAGAAGCTTCTTTTGTAGTAATTGATGATTAGCAGAGACCCAGACCCAGAACTGATCAACATGCAGAGAATATGAGACTGATAGTCCTCATCCTTAAATGGGACATCTATATCGCTCCTCTCTCCACAAGGCTTGAAGATCATCTCAGAAGAGTATGGAAAAGATTGTAAGAGCCAGAGGGAGTAGGTGACTATAACAAAACAGTGTTTCAGTGTTTTCTAGACACAGCAGTTGCACATATTATGAATGCACAGTGGTTATGACAGTATGCACAAGACTTTCGTGCATGCTCAAGCCAGCCACCCAGAATCCCAGCATTCAGTGGAACATGGGCACAAATCTAGCTGAGTCCTAGCTGAGGAGTTATTTTTAACTTTCTTTTTAAAGATAGGGTCTCAGTATGTAGCCTATGATAGCCTCAAAGTAGAGATTCTTTAACTTAGCCTTTTAAGTGCTCAAATTATAGGTCTATGCCACCATACTTGGTTATTAAATGTCTTATTTTGAAATAATTTTAGACTTATTGAAGGACTGGAAAGACAGTGTGTAGTATACCTATGAACTCTTCACTCAGTCCCCCTAATCTTAGCAGCATACATAATGGCTTCAATAGATTAGCCAGGTGTAATACAGTAAAGATTAGTTCCTATGGACTGGAATAGCCACTCCTCCAAATTTTCCCAAAACAATCTTGCTATTAGAAACAAAAGCCTTTCATCATCAGAAAGCCTTCAGTTCTAGATAAACTGACGGTGTTCTGATTTTAAAACTGAAAGTGCCATGATCCAAGATCCTCTACAGTTCCCAGTAAACTAGGAAAGTTAGTCAGCTATTACTTAAGGTAGAGACTTAGTTTAGATTTCTGATTTTCAACAGTAATCTGAAGCCTTGGGAACAAGAGTCTGAAACAGATCCAAGGTTTTTGATGGCTCTTTCCATTTTATGTAGTAATGCTTACTTGATGAGATTCCAGCCACACTATTTGCTTGGTATCAAGAGCATCATGAGATATGAGATCCTCTACCAGCTAGTGGACTTTATTCCCAAGCCTGGACAGCAGTGCCTGGTGGTCTGTCAGTCAGATTACACAGGAAATGCCAGGGTTGTGGTTCCAGAATGAAAGAAGCATTTATTTTCCAGACCTGACTTATAATCAGACATTTATAAATCTTACCACCCCACTCCCCAGCTATAGGTCTTCCTCTCTCTCCTTCCCACTCCCTCTTCTTTAATTTTCTTCCCTTCTCTCTTCTTCCCCAATTCCCATACCTGCGCCCTTCCTCCTTTCTTTCTATTATCTGATCAATGTTTTCACAGATAACTCCAGCTGATGAACACAGTATACATAACCAATTTTAAAATATAGCCATTAGGTTGTATCATACAAATGCTCATACTGAGAGTTTATAAGTAGTCAGTAACTTTCTGTAGTTGTAAGTGTGTACGAGCACTTATTTATTGGTCTTTTAGAATTAATTTATAAGTTACATTTTGTGACTTAAACATGAAAACTATTTTTACTTTAGTACAAGTTACACTAAAGATGGCTTCACTGGTAAATTTTATCAAATATTTAACAAGAATTAGCATCAGGCCAGTTATAGTGGTACATAATGGTAGGATATACCAAAGAATTAACATCAGACTGGATGCAGTGGCACATACTTTTAATTCCAGCACCCAGCACCCAGCAGGCAGGCAGAGGCAAGCAGATCTTTGTGAGTTTGATTCCAGCCAGGGCTACAAAGTGAGTCAGTCTTAGTCTCTCTCTCTCTCTCTCTCTCTCTCTCTCTCTCTCTCTCTCTCTCTCTCTCTTTCTCTCTTTCACACACACAATAATTAGTATCAATCTTTCATAAACTCTTCCAAAAAATGAAGAGAATGACAGTTTCCCAACTCATTCTATGAAACCCAAGTAACTCAAATACCCCAACCAGAATGAGTTACTTGGGCTTCATAGAATGAGTATATTGCCTGCATGTTTGTAAAAACACCCATATCGTGTAATGCCTGCCAAGTCAGAGGAAGGTGCTGGATTCCTGTAGAACTAGACGTTTGTTAGCTGCCATGTGGGTGTTGGTACTCAAACCCAGTTCCTCGGCAAGAGCAGCCACTGCCCGTAACCACTGAGCCATCTCTCCAGACCCCATGCCTGGTTTACAGGTCTTTATGTTTACATGGCCAAACCCTTTACTGACTGAGCTATCTCCCCAATCCAGACTGATATTTTTATATTTGAAAAATTGAAAAGGTCATCCTGAAATTCATCTGAAAATGCGAAGAATCAAGAATTTATTGATTTTAAAAATAAAGAACAAATTTGGAAGCCCTATATTTCTCTATTTTAAAACTTAGTACAAAGTTCCAATAATCAAAGACAGCATGCTGCTGTCATAGGGGATAGAGACTTACACATCAACAGTTTAGAATGTGAAAGCAGAAATACACCATTACATATATGATCAATTTAATTTTTTTAATCAAGAGTGCCAAGAAAAGATCCTAGAGGAATGCTATTCACTGGCTTTCTCCCTCTGGCTCCTGCTCAGTCAGCTTCCTTATGCAGTCAAGCCCCCCTTCCTAGAGATATACTGCCCACAGTGGACTGGGTCCTCTTACACTAATTAGCAGTCAGTAAAATGCCCCACAGTTATGCCCACAGGCCAGTCTGACAGATGAAATTCCTCTGGAGCTTCCCTTGTCCCATTGTGTCAAGTTGAAAATGAAAACTAAGAACAGTAGCCTGGAGTCATCTGGGAAGAAAGCTCTGATTGTCAGTGAGGGAAAATAATCTGTTCATCACATGTTAGAACAACCAGATATGTACTTACAAAAAGTGAAGTGGAGCATCTTAAGTTATATCATGTTATATCATGTATAATAATTAACTTCAAGTGAACAGTAGATCTAGATGTTAGAGAAACCATAAGCTCACTGGTAAAAACATTGGAATCTATATTCATGACCTGGGGTTAGGCAGTGGTTTATCAGATCAAACATTGAAAGTACATACAGTGGAATAAAAATAGATAACTTAGATCTTAACAAAATGAAAAACTTATGAATCAAAGCACTACTCAAAAAGTGAAAAGGTATTTTAACAGATTGGGAGAAAGCATTTGCAAATCATATATATCTGACAGAGATTTGTATCCAGAAAATATAAGGGACATTTATAATTTAATAAAAACACAACTCAAAAGATAAAAAAATATTTGAATAGTTTTCTCCAAACACAGATACAGATGGACAATAAACACAACAAACAGCATTATTTATCAAGGAAATATATATTAAGAGCAAAATCAGAAGCCATTTCATACTATTAGAATGGTCATAAACCAAAGGATCAATAATTGGTAGAGGTGTGGAGAAACAAGAATCCTCACTTATTGACAGTAGAAGCCTAAAATGCAGCAACCACTTTGGGGATAAATTTGGAAGTTTCTCAAAGAGTTAAACTGTTGGGGGTCCCTGAACTTGGTACTAGCCCGAGAGGACCGAAGGGTTTCCACCGCGGGGTGAGGGGGCGAGTAGACGCAGAGTCAAGACACCGACTGGGGGAGTTGAGCTGAAAGCCTGAAGTGGTGGTCTGCTGCAAACTCATTCATTCAAGAAAGAGCAGAGGGTCTTATAGGTCTGTTTAGTCAATAGCCTTATGGCGTGGGGTCCTGACTGCAGCCAATCACAGTTTGCTCCCAGGTGGATCAGGTTCTTTCCAGGTGCTGGGCAGAAACTGGCTTCACAACTAACTGGTGTGGAGCACCATACCCACGAGAGCCATTCCTCCATTCTTCCTGGCAAGTGGCCTGGCTAGACCCACCCTGCATTATGCCCAACATTAAACATAGTTATTTTACAGTTCATTCATAAGTATATATATGCAAGAGAAATTAAAATATATGTTCAAATAAAATATTGTATATGAATATTTATAACAGCATTATTCACAGTTGCTCCCAATCAGGAATAATTCAAATATCCTCAAATTAACTAGACAAACAGAATGTAGTGGTATGCCCTTGCAGTGGAGCATTATTTGACAGTATAAAGACATGAAGTACTCATTGATGTGTCTTTGTCAGCTTGACACAGTTGTTCTAGTGTGCTTTGCCCTTGCTATCATAAGGATTATGACTCAAAGCAAGTCCAGCTTCTACTTCCAGGTAACAGTTCATCACTAAGGAAAGTCAGGGCAGAAACTCAAGGCTGGAACCCGGATGGTAGGAACTGAAGCAGAAATCCTAGAGGAATGCTATTCACTGGCTTTCTCCCTCTGCTCATGATCAGTCAGTTTCCTTAAATAGCCCAGTATATCCTGGGGATATACTGCCCACAGTGGACTGGGTCCTCTCACATTGATTAGAAATCAGTAAAATGCCCCACAGCTATGCCCACAAGCCAGTTTGATAGAGGAAATGCCTCACCTGAGCCTCCCTCTTTCCATGTGACTTGAGTTTGTCAAGTTGAAAACGAAATTTGGGGAGAAAGCTTTGATTGAAAAAATTGCCAAGATCAGTTTGGAACTGTGTCATGTCTCTGTGTACTGTCTTGACTTGATGTAAGAGGGCCCAGCACAATGGGTGATACTGTTCCTAAGCCAGTAGATTGGGGATGTATAAGGAAGTTAGCTAAGTATGAGTTTGAGGGACTGAGCTGGCAAGCAGTGTTCCTCCGTGGTTTCTGCTTCAAGTTCCTGACCTGACTTCCCTCAGTCAATTATGGAATGTGACCTGGAAGCTTAAGCCAATAAACCTTTTTCTTTCCTAAGTTGCTTTTCGCTATGGTATTTGTCATAGAAATGGAATAAAACTAGAACTCATGTTTTATGAGATGTGATTGACCTTGAAAACTTTCCAAGCCACATAAGATAGGCACAAAATCATACACTGTATGACTACATTTATATAAATATTCACAATAGTCAGATCCACTAATGTAAAAAGTAGCTTAGTGTTACTAGGCTTGGGGGTAGACGAGGAACAATTTATTTTAGGTATGAGTTTCTTTAGTAAAATAATGAAATATTCTCCTCTTAGATGTGATGGCTAATCTTGGTAGTCAGCTTGACTGGATCTGGAATGAACTAAACACAATCCTGTGAGAGATTTTCTTGATCAGGTTATTTGAAGACAGAAGACCCAAACATCCCAGATCAAAGGACATGGAAGAAGGACACCTTTGCCTTTGTCAACTTGCTTTCATTCTTGGTGGCCATTTTCCCTGCCTGTTGATTTGGCATTCATTCATTAATATTAGAACTGACTTCTTTGGGCTTCCAATGTAGACTAAAGACCAGCACCTCTCTAGGAATTGTTCAGGTTTTCACTGTCATATTGGGATTGCTGAGACATGCAGCCTTGTAGAATGAGCAGTTATCAGATTCCAGGCCTCTTCAGTTTAAGACAGTCATTGTTGTTCTTACCTGACCATATCATGCAAAACAATTTAATAAATCATATATATATATCAGTTCTGTTCCTTTAGAGAACCCTAATACAGATGATATTGCATAATTTTGAGAATATACTAAATACTACTGAATTGTATATTTTAGTAGGATTCATTTTTTGGTACATGATTTATTTCTCAATAAAATTGTTATACATAACACATACACATATGTATATAAATCAGGAGATGTAAGGGTAGAGATAGCCTGTATTCAAGCATGTTAATTGATAACTTAAACTTAGTGATTAATAAATTTTGCACAATTTTGAAAATTGAGCACATAAGTATTTATGTCAGTGCTGATTCTGAGAGTTTGTTTTAAGGAAGTGTTATAAATTTTGAAAATATATTTCCCTAATCAAAGCCTTCAATATTTTTAGAGGTAAAATTTACTTTTACTACATGTAAGAACTCAGAAAACTAGGAAAGGAATAGAAAGGAAGTATTAGAGATGAGATTTCATGAATACAGACAACTGAATAGAATGCTAGAGTCAGGGAGATTGGCAAGGCACATTAAATAAAGATAATTCTGGAGAAGGAGAGTGAGGAGTCCCTAATGACTAGTAAAACCAAAGTATGGAGTCTGAAATAGTCAGCAAACTGGAATGAAAAGTCAGGCACAATCAGAGAAATATGTATTCAACTTTGGAGACTGTAATGCAAGGTCTTAGAAATACTAACAAATATATCCATATCTTATTAATTGCTGAGATCTGTTGGAACTGTGGGTTATTCTCGGCACATGTGGTCAATGAATGAAGAAGGCATTCAGTAGGTTTCAATTAAACCCCTTCCTGCCTATCTGCACACCTTTTCTGCTTGATAACTTACAGTCAATGTTTTGTGCCCTTGAAGTTTCCCATATAACAGGAGACACTCTGAACTTTTTCAGTGGGCTTGTTCTATGCTGAGATTGACCAGAAAGCTGCTCTGGCTTCAGCTGAGGAAAGGTTAATGGAGACCTAAGGTCAGTATTGCAGTGTGAAGAGAAATGACTAATGGTCTCCAGTGAGTTGGTGAACTGAACCTGTGTGCACTTCCTTGGACTTTTGGATAATATGTACTATGGGAAGAAATAAACCTTGACAAGCCTGGGATCACAAGCAGTCCAGGGCTCAGTGACTCTGTACAGGGTCAGTGTAGAGTGACAACCTTGGTTTTGGCCAATCAACATTACATCTAGTGTTTCCGAACCAGTCCCCAGATAGTTTGTGTTAAGAGACACTAAAGACACCTGACATTATGAGCCAAATGAAAATGCTACAGGAAGGCACTCCTTGTATTGGTGCACAGTGGATGAGGAAGAGGAAGCTTGTGTGATGAGGATATCCTATCTTCAGTACAGTGACTAGAAGTGAAGAATATTAGAATGGCAGGTCTATAATCCATTGCATCTAAACAGGAGCCACAGCTTTAGCAAAGGAGAGTAGCCCACTTTTCATTACTACACTGAAATACTTGAATCAGTCTCACCTTATAAAGAAAAGTGGTTTACTTCGGCTCATGGTCCTGGAGGTACAAGGTCTATGACCTTCATCTGGTGGTGGCCCCCTGGCTCACAGAGTCTAGCATCATACTTCTTCTTTGATTACAAAATCACAAAGAGTCAATCATGGGAGCAATACCCTAATGATTTTTGTTTGTTTGTTTTATAAACCACTATGTTTAATTAGGGTTGCTTAAATGTGCATGGGTGTAGGCTTATTTACTAGATCATGGGCAATTTACTAGTAGCTGTACTCTTGAAGAAAAAGAATTCCCCCTCTCAGCAGTCATTAACTTCTAATAGTTCCTTAACTATGGGTGGGGCCACATTTGTCCCTCCCCCATTCAGGATGAGATCCATCTTGTTCAAGTCTTGTGCAAATAACCACAGCAACTGTTAGTTACTGGGTGCAATGGCTGTGCTGTGTCCAGGGACAGTGTTTCACAGCACTTCTTCCTATCTTCCAGCTCTTAGCTTCTTTCTGCCCCTTCTTCCACGATGCTCCCTGAACCTTGGGGTTAGGGGAGATGCAAGTGTCTCCTTTAGGACTAAACATTCAATTGCCACTTGTTCTCAGCACTATGATCAGTTATGAGTCTCTCTATCAACTACTTCCCACTGCAAAAAGAAGCTTCTCTGACCACTAATCTAAGGGTATAAATCTAACTATGTAGAAGGCATTTTGACAACATGTTCATTTTGCAAAATATAAACAGTAGTTTTCTGCTTAGGGTCTATGACCTCCCTAGCCATGGACTTTTGACTTGGTTTACAAAGTGAGGCATGAATTATCTCCTGTGGAGCAGGCCTCAGATCTAATCAGAAAGTAACTGGTTGACCCTAAAACATTATTGTATCTCTGGGCCTATCTTGCCTCCAAGTCAGTATTGGAGCAAGCAGAGTGTACTGCTGGATGAGTCTGTTGATGACTTTTCTCCCCTGGTGGTTCACATAGTACCTTTCAGCACTATGAAAACTAGCCAGCAGCAAGGATGTCCCGATCAATTCCAGCTGGATTTCTGTATGTCTTTCATCAAAAAAACGTGTAATGGATTCAGCAGTATGGCCTGCCTCATCCTGATTGCTCCTCAGAGTAGTGGTGCACTAGACACTCTCTTAGATCGCTCCTATCTGTCCATCAGTTCCTAGTTCACACAGCACCTCTCCAGGCTGTTCATGACCTGTGGAGCTTGAGTTTGGCTTCTTGCTGCTGTCTTCAGAAAGCTCTGTGCAACCCCTGTTGTCTTGACAGACTTGCTGGCATCTTCCACACTTGAGCTTTTGAGCTCCGCAGCTCTCCTCATCGTAGTGAGGAAGCCTGGTAGAAAATCTCAGACCAATGAATAAGTGAATAGGACACAGCTGAACTTCTTCAGATGGGGCCAGAAGCAAGACATTTTAATTCTGTCAAAGTTATTCTGGCATCACTTCCTTCTAGGATGACCAGGCAAGTCTATGTCCTAAAGTACAAAATCATTCATAAAACGATAAAGACAACACACACACACACGCACGCATAAGCACACACAGGGCAGTAATTCATGGGTACATTTCTTTTCCTCTTCAGAAGGAGGTCCTGAGAGGCCATTGCCTGAAGCTGGGAAAGAGTTAAAGAATTTGGTGTTTCCATCTTGGGATCTGGTTTTGCTTTGGCCTTCCTTTACTATCCTCCTACTGTCCCTTTATTGGAGTGGAATGGGAATACTTACTGTCTGCCACTGTATACTGGAGGCATGTGTGGGAATGACTTTTCTGGACAAATGGAATCTTACCTAACCTTGTAACCAAAGTTAGTTAATCTTTTCTTTCTTTCTTTTCTTTCTTTCTTTCTTTCTTTCTTTCTTTCTTTCTTTCTTCTTTCTTTCTTTTTGATTTATTTGTTTTATGTGCATGAGTATTATGCCTAGAAGTGCACTCATGTCATGCAGTACCCACAGGGGACAGAAGAGGGCTTCAAATCCTCTGGAACTGGAGTTATGGGTGGTTATTAGCTGCCATGTTGGTTCTAGGATCTGAATCTTGATCTTCTGCAAGAACAGCCAGTGGTCTTAACTGCTGAGCCATCTCTCTAGCCCACTGAGGTTAGTCTTATGTTTGAGGTCATTTAACAGGGTCTCAGTTTATTTATAATGTAAATAAGCTTACTAGACCTTAGGTTCCTTTTGTAAACTAAATATAACTTTAATCCTTCATGACCCTTCCTTGCCCTTGACACAGAATAATACATGTATGCATGTGCTGAAAACATCAAGTACGGAAAGCAGTGATATTTGTTGGAAGCAACAAGTTATTCTATTTTTGCTGTAAACAAGTAACATTAGATTGATATGTCTATTTGTGATTGTGTGTGCTGTTCTTGGTCAGTAGGGGTCAGATGGGAAAAATCCTTTGATAAAATAGGTTTGAGGGGACTGGAAAGATGGCTCAGAGGCTAAGAGCACTGGCTGTTCTTGCGGAGAACTTGTATTCAGTTTTGAGCACCTACTTGTTGGCTAACTGTGAAACTCCAGTTCCAGTGGATCCAACACCCTCTCTTGGCCTCAGCAAGTATTGCATGCACAAGTGCACTTACATATATACAGGCAAAACACTCATACACATAAAATAAAAGTACAGTTTTAGAAAGATAGGATTTTTTTATTCCTTTGCTATATCATGTTGGATGAACTGGTTCAATAAAGATAGAGCAAGGACTTTATTCTAGAAGTTCTGAGTGAACTCATGAGGAACAATTTCTCAGAACAGATCAGGTTCAGTCTTAGCATTAATGGATGCTAAAAGTCAGGTTATCTTTATTCAAGCATCACCATTGTGGCATTGCTCTGCCACAGGTATGTAATTAAAAAAAATGTATGGGGCTCATTGTTAACAGACTGCCTTAAGTCTTGGAAGAAATTTTGCACTTTGGATTTTTGAACAGTTTTGGGTCTGGTAAGACCTACAGGGACTGTTAGAGGTGGAGGAAATGTATTTTTCATTTAGATGAAATGAAACTTTAGGGGCAAAGGATGGAGTATTATGGATTAAAGTGCTGTTTAGGGGTGTCAGACTGATAGGAGGAGGGTTGAACTCTCATGGTTTATCTTTGTTGTCAACTTCACAATGGAAATGCAGCCCTGGCTCTCCATGAGGATGTTTGCAGAAAGAATTAGGTGAAGAAGGAAGACAGTCTAGAATGTGGGTAGCATCATCCATGGGCTGGGGCCTCAGACTGAATAAAAAGGACAAAGCAAACTCAGCACCTGTCTCTGTCTGCTTCCTGATTGTGGGTGCCATGTGACTGTCACCATGCCTTTCCTGTCATGATGGGCTGTGAGTCAACATAAAACCCTTCCTTCCTTCCTTCCCTCCCTCCCTTCTTCCCTCCCTCCCTCCCTCCCTCCCTCCCTTCCTTCCTGTAGCCTCCTCCCTCCCTCCCTTCTTCCCTCCCTCCCTCCCTCCCTCCCTCCCTCCCTGTAGCCCCAGCTGGTCTGGAGCTGACTGTATAGGCCAGGCTGGCCTGGATCCCACAGAGATCCGCCTTCCAGTGCCAGGCTTGGATAAAAGGCCTGCACCACCAGGTCTAGTTTCAATCTGTTTCTTTTGTCAAGCATTTTGTCACAGTAATTAGAAAAGTAGCTAATACAATGGCCATCTGGCCTTTTGGGACACTAATGAGTGTGGAATTGAAAGGTTTTCAGCATGATTTCTAACAACTAGGAGAAGCTTTGGTCAATACATCATTGCCGATAAGAAAGCCAGGCCCTGCCGGGGAGACAGGCCCATGCAAAGTGATGAGTAAGAGAAATGAAGAGGAGAAAGAGGGTGATGGTTCATTTTTAGGGAAGAAGTATAATCCTATACTCTGAAGAGTATAACCCTGTGGCATAGAGCAGTGTGTGTGTGTCAGACACACTTGTTTGTAAGTTTTATATTTGCGCTGTTGTCGTCAACTCTCAGACCCTCAGTTTTATCACCTGTCGAATTCGGGTTGCTGGATAAGGAAGATAATACTTAATCCAGTGTGAGTTCCTTTCCTTTCTTACCTTTTATAACTCCCTGTTCTTCCTGGGAGATAAGAGAGTAGCTGGGATTTGTCTGGTTTCTGTTTCCTTAGGAAACAATGTTATGGAGCTGCCCATGTATAGCCTGAACCCAGAGAGGTTTAATACAAGCCACTTTTTACACGGCCATTCTTTTATCCTTACCATGTCAAATCTCTTCCCCATCTACATAGGATTTAATAACTTTCAGGTCTCTCCTGGATATTAAAACTTAATTCAGATTTATACCTTCAATCCTAACCTTGACTTAAATCTCATTTCTTTGGAATATAAGAGTTATTTTCAGCAGATGCTTTAATTTTTAATTCGCACATGACAGTAATCCTGCCCAGTTGTATGTTTTGCCTCTTTCTAATGGAAGGACAATGGTAGGATTGTAGTAGTCTTTTATTGTTGCTATATCAAAACACCCAAGGCTTGGTAATTTGTAAAGAAAAGAGGTTTATTTAGCTCACAGTTCTGGAAATTCAAAAGCATTGTGTTGTCACCTGATGACATCATAGTGGGAGGAGTTTGTGTGGCAGGATGATTTCAAGGGAGGTGACAAGCTCCCTTATAACAACCTATTTTCACTGGAACTAATCAGGCCCTACGAGGCCTACACTTATCCATTTTGGTATGACCTGATTCCCTATCTCTCAGCCCCATCACACTGAGACCGAGGTGCGTACTTGCATCTTTGGCGGACAATGCAAACCATATCCAAACCACAGCAGTCTACCCGTGCACTGTTCTCTTGCTCCCTTGCTTCTGTGACTGGGAAGTGGGGAACAGAGTGGGTTGGGATGGCTGTGAGTGGGAAGGCAACACTGTTTCTTGCTTTCTTCTTGTCAGACATGAGCTCTCTGGGGTTTGAGAACATTATTAAGAACTATTGAAATCATCTTTCCTTTGACTCCCAACTACATGGTCCGTTCATTTTCTTTCCTGTGCCATGCATACGACTATCAGGATGTATGCCTTCTCTTTTCTTGTCTGCAGATGACTGGAAAGTCTGGTGAGGGTTTCTGGGAAGCCATTTGTTCTCTTTTCTCCACTTCTAAATACCTGTGCTCCTTCGTGAATCAGAGTCACACATGCTGGCTAATCTGGGACTCTGCATTGTCCAGCATGGTCTTATTTGAGCCTCTGTTCCTTCCAATCCATCTGCTTGTCTATTTCTAGGCAGGTTGTGTCATGGGCTCCAGAGTGGGTACAGGAACCTAGAGGCACAGAGTGGGCTAATAAACACAGAGGTAAATGCTTCACCATCCAAGGACAGGGAGAAGGCTGCGATTCTCTAAGGACATCAGGGATGCCCCCAGGGGAGTTGGAAAGAGTCAAGAAAATGAAAGATATTGTCTGGTCCTTGCTCCAAACGGTGTCTGAAACAGGTTTAGATTCTATGTAGCCAAAATGAGAAACATTTGGTAGAGCCAGATAGGGACTGACTAGCTTCCACCTATCCACTTCAGCCTCTTTCAGCTCCTTCAGAGCCTGGAAAGAATTCACAATTTCTGTACCACTTGGGGGAAGATGAAGTCAATGCTTAGGCCTTCAGAGCTTGTGTCTGCTAGAAGTCACTGCATGGTGAGGCATGCACTGCTGGCTTGGAGTGGGCTGGGTTGGACTGAGTTACAGAGGGAAAGTGTAAGAATGATGATCTCATTTGCATCCTGCACCCGACTTAGGCAGCATCAGCCGTGAGCTGCTCCAACTGTGGGTACCATCCGTAGCATCCTTAAGGGCAGAAATCAAAGGCACAAAGTATTCAAGCAGACTTTATCACTGATACCTGCCCACCATGGCCTCTTCTGTCTATTCCAATCTTTGGTATACCATCCAGAATCCAATACCTAGAATTGGTATCTTTGTTCCCGGAGGGGAAGGCGTGCTCAGAAAGTGACAACCCAAGGTGAGGCCTTAGAAACAGGCTTCTCTATGACTATTTCCTGCCTTCTTGTATCTCACTTATGCTCCTCAGAGACAGGAGAGACAGAAACTAAAATTCCTTTTCCCCAGAGCAGGCAGTAGAACCCAGAGCCCCTTTGCTCCAAAGCCAGCTGTAAATCCTGAAAAATATTACGCTTTTTTCTCTGTGTTTTGGGGTGAGAGTTGGTTATGAGGAAATTCTCTGGTCTACTTTTTCTGATTCTGGTCCACTCATTCTGGAACCAGTTCTGCCTCACAGCTGGGAGGAACCAAGAAGAAAGGAGAAGACAGGCCTCGATGGTTTCCCTGCTCTGTTTCCGTTCGTCCCGAGCTGTTCGTTCAATCACAGTTCTACAGCGGTCTCCATGCTTCATTAAATTTAAGCATAGAGGTCTACTCAAGGTGAGCCTGGGTCTTCCAATCTCCTGTCTGAAGGCTTGAAGGCGATGTAAAAGTATAATTGAATAAACCTGCTATGAATTTCTCCTGTTAATCTGTTGCCAGTTTATTTCAGCAGACTCAAATCTGCAGACTTCCAGAGAGAAAGCCTGAACTTCTGAGACTCTGATCACCATGTTGCTTAGGAATACTCAGCTTCCCTTCCTGGGGCCTCTATGTTGCTGGAGGCCACCATCATCTCCTTCCAGAATTTCTTGCTGGAAGAACATTCTCCTTCCCATTGCTTTCTGGTTCTTCTCCACCTAGCTCCCTCAGTCCCTTGAAAGGAATCGGGGTGGTGTCCATCCACATTGTACCAGATTTGAGTGCTGCTGGTGACCATGGCCAGGAGAATGAATCTTTTTAATCCTGTCCTGCATTCCTCTTTCCACTGTCTCCTCCACCCTAGGACTTGAACTCCGCACTGCATCCTCAGAGCTCAGGTTCCCAGTCATCCAAGTCAAATAAGTCCTGTGAAACTCAAAGGAGACCCAGTTCCCCTTTAAGTACACAGTGCTTGGAATCAAGCTCAAAGGTAGGAATTTAACTTTGTTCTGTTCTGATATTTCTGCCTCCTCCCTGCAGGTGGTGTTGAGGGCAGCCCAGACTGCCTCAGGGGTAGAGAAAGGGGCCCTGGGACAGGGAAGCCTGGGAACTGCAGTCTTTTAATATCTAAAGACATTACACCAATACATTTTACTTTTAAAGTAATGTTATATTTTTATTAATTTTCTCTGGAGGGCTTATAAAAATTTGAAGATTATGGTATGAAATTATTAAGGATGACTTTATAGATGGTAACACATTTTAGACTCCAGATATTAAACTCAATCAAAGGAAACGCGGTCCCACATGCGATGCATTTGCAGAAAATCAGCTCATGACGCTACGCAGCTAACATGAAGAAACTCACCTTCCTTCTCCCGCGACTGTACTTTTCTTGCAGGCCCCAACCTGAGGCTCCTTGGCTGCTTCTCTCCTGCTGACCAAGGGTCTCTCACCACCCCTTTCCTAGAGTAACTAGAGCCCCAGTGAGGGAAGACCTGTGTTGGAGAAGGGAGGGATTTGGAGGAGGAAGGCTGGTAGATGCCAAGAGACCTAAGAACTTGCAGAGTTTTCTGTGTCTGCCTTCTGGGTCTCCAGCCACATAGTGCTGGCCCTGGAGTGATTTTCACAGCTGTGTGGGTGAATAAACATGGGAGATGATAGACGGGGGAACTCTGACTCCAGAGGCAAGACAGATGGACTTGGCTGGGTCCAAGTGTGGCTTGGATGGATCCTGCTGTCCTCCCTGCAGAAGATGGCTAGACTGTGCTTGTAGCCAATGCGGTGATGGTGGGGCAGGCAGGAGACCATGGCATGTGACTTGTGAAGAACAAACTCAGCCTGGGTGGCAAGAACTAAGCAAGCTGAGCTGGGTGTCAGCTCCACCCATCAAGGCTGAGCTGGGTGTCAGCTCCACCCATCAAGGCTCTGAGGACCCACTGCTTTTAGAAAGATCTAAGCCTCATGTCACAATGCTCAACAGACACCAGCACCCAGTTCCTGTGTTTCAAGGACCTGAGAGAGTCTTGGCTTGACTAAAGTCTGGCTCTCTGTTTCTACCGGCCAGCTGCTAGATCCATGTGAGAAAGACAAGCCCTGTGCTCTGGGTGGTGAAAAGAGCAGAGACACTACATCAAAGGCCGGGGCTTCAACAGTGACCCCCAAACTTCCTAATGTGTTGCCCGAGTGGCAGCAAGTCTCATTGACCCTCAGTGTTCCAATCTGTGCAAAAGGTTCAATGATCCTCTTCCCATGCTAGTATTCTGCCGGTCAAATGAGGCGCAGGTAACATTAACTAATGACGCAACATTAGTCTGTCACTAGCTGGTGTTTTAAGCATCTCTGTGTGTCCTTCTTCTTGCTCCCAGTGTGGTGAGAGAAGCTCCAGCACTGTGTGGAGAAAATGCAGGAAGTCCAACTGTTTGGAATAAGAAATGTAAATGCATTTCTTATATGCTCACATGGAGGGTGGAGAATGTGTTTTCTCTAGAATGTTCTTCAGTTCTGATTGCTTATGGATAATAGGTTTGTTTTTGGCTTTTGAGGTTTGTGATTGCAAATGAGTCTTGATCCTGGCCTAGTTTCTGAACTGTGTTAGCATGACCAGAACCTTGAATCAGTTGGTGCCAGCCCCTTGGCCTTGGGATGGGCAGAGGCTTTTCTGATGCTGAGACCTAGGTCTTAGAATGAGGAGGCAGAAGCACTCAGGTCTTGCAGTAATACAACCATTTGTAAGGGAGACCTACGAATCAGAAAAGGGAGGCCGCTTTGTCTCCCTCAGAGCTGTTACACACTGAAAAAGACTTTCAGTTTTGCATTAGCAGCCGTCTGAAACGTCAGACCCCAGAAAGCAGGTTTACTGCATCAGAGAGTGATTTATTCTCCGAAGCTAATGATCTGGAACAATAGATTGGCCTTGGTCAAAAATCAATTTTTATTATTTGGAGAAGGGGCTGGATAAAGTCTCCCTTTCAATTCCAGACCCATAGAGGACAAGCCTAAATTACGATTGTTCAAGGACAAAGCTGCATTTGGATTGGAGTTTGGGCACATTCGCAATCTTTTTCCTTTCATTAGTTCCTCAAGCTTAAATCCATACTTGGTGATGACTTGTGTAAGTCTCACTTAAAATAAATCAGCTAGATTTGGTTTCTACCTATGGAGAGTGCTCCTGGATGTGATTCAGAGAGAACGGTTATTAAGCAGTTGTTTGCTCTGTGCTGCCCAGAACATAGCAGGTGGCTCTAAGTGCTCACAGCACTGTGCTGCCCAGGTGCTTGTAATGTGGCTGGAACTAGTCCCAGGACTCTCACAAACCGTACCTCACTGGTGTAAAGAGGAAGAGGAACCTGTGACTCTGGGGATCAAGAGGAAAACGATAGAACAGGTCCAGGCTTCAGAGGCTGGATCACACAAACCTTCCTGTGTCTGATGCTTTGCTCCCTTCTAGCACTTCTCCCTGACTATGGAACCTTATCCTTTCTTCCCACCACCAGCCAGGAGATCCGTCGTCATTCCTGACACTTGTGGCTTTATCATGCTCAGAGATCTTTGATGTCCATCTCCCTTTTGTCTGTTCTTCTCACCCAACCTGTCTGTCCTCACACCCAGCCTCCCCGCCCTCTTTGCTCTAAGCGTCCATCACTGTGCAAAGGTCAGCATCAGTGGTCTCCTCCTGTGCCTCATAGTGCTAGGTAGACTTATATCTGAGAGTTTGCCCCATGGTCATGAATGCCTCTCCCTTCAAGGTTGAGCTTTTGGGCAGCTTTGACATTTCTGTCTCCAAGGCTCACAGCAATGCCAGGCACACTCCTGGGAGGTGCTCTATAAATATTCAGAGGAAGAACAAATGTGTCTTTCTTGAGATGCCTCCCTGCTGTTCTCAGAACGCACTGACCTTGACCTTTTCTGAATTTCAGGTTTCCTGCTGCCTATGCCATTCATTCAGCCTTAGCTTACGGGCAGCTGTGTGAAGTTATATAGAGCTGGTATTCCAGGTCAGATATGAACTCTGTACTTTCTGCCAGGGCACTGTTCTAAGGACTATAACTCGGTGCCCAAGATGGCACCTCTTTTCTCTGAATCTCCCCAGTGAGAAGTGCTCATCCCATATTTATTTGTGATCTGAATGGCTTCCAGGAACATCATTATGCACTTATGGTGAGATAACTTCACTGTTAGTAATATGCAGATTGTTGACTGATTACTGCCCCAATGAAAGTGGGACTTGGCCTCTCACTTGTGCTTAGACTTGGTAGGAATGTCAGGTGTGCACCCAACCAGCCCACTCAACCTTTGTCTAGACTCCTTGAGTTCTATCTGGCTGTTGCTTGAAGGAGTCATCTCCACTTTCTTTTTCCTTTTACAGCCCCAATTTTCACTCCACCTGCTGCTTCCCAGAGCTCTGCCAATGGCGAGGCTTCCCTGGGAGCTGAGTCTATGGCATACACTTCAGCCCTCCTGAGTCAAGTGGGTCTTGTGCCAGGAAGAAATGGAGCCCACACTGTGCTACCTTTTCACCTGTGCTCCAGGCAGCCAGGCCTTTGTGTGGCCACTCCCACAGTGCTCACAAAGGCAATTCTCTGCTTCTGTTAGCAGTGACTTCGTCCGTGATGGCAAAGTTAGATGATGACGTCAATCATACTAACCTTCATGTCTTCATTTTTATTTTTTTCCTCTTGCCTAGAAACCATGTGCAATCCATGCAGCTAAGGTCTAGAGCAGGGGAGGAGTTTCTGCTAACGGACGAAGGAAATGGAAAGAATCCTACATCTTAATTTAGTCATGACCGTGAGCTTTGGATCTTTAGAAGCTGATTCTTTTAATTTGTCCATTTAAACATTTTTTTTTCATGCCCAAGACTTATGCATAAGGGTATTAGATACAAATAGGTTGTTCAGGGAAAAATGCCATTTGGTTTTTGCAAGCCATGCAGGGAGGAAGGCCAAGGTTGAGTTGCCAAGGCTGAGCAGTTGGGAACAGAACTACATGCAGGGTCAATGCCAGGGGCAAGATTTGAAGTGAGAGCGGATGTGTAGAGAGAGGCCACTAATTACTAAATAGGCTTGTGTTCCTGGATGGCCTAATTGCTTTGGTGGCTTCCTATTGGCTTCCTGGGAAGTGGTGCCTGTCATGGGTTCCCTAAGGTTTCCTGCAGTTTCTGCCCTGTCAGGCTGGCCATGATACCTGCGTCCTTGGTAGCACATACAGGTTCTTTTTCAGTATGGTCTCTCTTTATCACCATGGAGCTCCATTCCCATTTCTTCTGACAACTTCCATTTATAGTGGGAAAGAATCTACCTTTGGGGCATTTCTCGCTATTGGTATCTCCTTTCAAGATGTACATGCATGATCTAGCTTTTTGTGGAAGCGGATGATGTAGATGACCCAGACTGAAGAAGCACAGCTGGCTAGAGGTGGAATACGGATGTAGGTTTGCCTAATCACTAGTTCAGGTTCTGTGCCTCTGTCCACTCCTGTTGCTGATCAGTATTTGTCTGTGACTTTTATATAGTGAGGTAGTGATGAGATACACTTCCAGCTTCTAGACTAGGGGATATCGGTCAGAAAAGCTGGGGGAGTATGTGGAACAGTCATTTCCCTTCCAGTTCAGACACTTGGAAAACATCTGTACCAGATGTTGTGAGTAGTAGTGCTAGAAGAGGCTAATCAAAAAAGAAATTTAAATGTGAAGGAGATTTTTAGATGAGCTATGTATCGGTAATGAATCTTATCAAGTATTTGCATTTAGAAATGGTTGTTTAATACATTTTCTGGGGGAATATTTAAGATATAATAATTTATCTACCTCTGACAAATATATCTAGTTGAACAATATATTAAGGGAGGTAAATGTGAAAAAGTATGAGACTATCTTTCACATTTTTATTAATAATTTTATTCTTTGAAAATTTTCGTGTATTATTTCAATCATATCCACACACGATCATCTCCCTCCAACTCCTCCCAATGCACTCTACACCCTCCTCAACTTCATGTCCCCCTTTAAAAACATTGTATAGAATTAAAAAAAATAAGGAAAATTAAAATATACAAAAAAGCAAGCAAAGAGATGCCTACTTTCTGTAGATCCATTATTCAAATTCCACAGTTTTCGACCACAGCCACCTTTAAAAAGATCCAAAGCAAAATGTAAGGATTTTAAGAAATCATCAAAATGTAATTACTGCACTCAAGAAGTAAGCAATAATTCTTTCAGCATCAATAGTGCATCTCCCTCAGTTTCTAAGAAATGCTATTTACTTTTGCAGTTTGAGTTAGAGTAGAAATATATTGTGAGATTGGCAAATGCCTTGTAAGCCTCTTTTTCTCTTCATTGCATTTTGCTGTTGAAACTTGGTTGTCTCCCCTGCAGAGTTTCCCACAGTCTGTTTTGCTGTGGGCATCTTCGTGGGGTTGGGTGCATGCGAGTGTCCTTTGTATTTCCTCTGAATAGATCTAGAGGTTCTGACAGTCTTTGGAGAGAGTTGTAGGCAAGGCTGCTTCATAGGGACATGTGGCTTTCCTCAAGAGACGTGTAGTATATGGTTGTTTCTCTTTCAGGATTAGCAGCCACTGATGACCATGGCATAGACACATTGATTCATGGGCATCACAACTTGATGCTATTCTAAGTTTACCTTTGTTTTCATTTGTAGGTTAAAAAATGGCTGGAGAGATGGTTCAGTGACTAAGAGCAGAGGGCCTAGGTTCAGTTCCCAGCACCTACCTTGGCCTCCATAGGCATTGTATGTCACGAGTGCACTTAGGTACACGTAGGCAAAACACTCACACACATAAAATAAAAATCAGTAAAATATTAAAAATAATGTTTTCAGGGGTTTGAGAGATGGCTCAGTGGTTAAGAGCACTAGTTTCTCTTCCAGAGGACTCGGGTTTGGTTCCTTGCACCCACATGGTGACTAACAGCCGTCCATAACTCCAGTTCTAGGAATCTGACACTCTTTTCTGGCCTCTGCAGTACCAAGCAAGCATGTGGTGAACTTACGTGCATGCCAGCAAAATACTCAGACACATAAAATAAAAATAAAAATAAATGCTTTCAATGAAAAAAATTACTTTAGTTGACTATTGCCTTAGTTTATCTATATGGAAGTTTAGAGTCTTGATTTTTGTAGATTGTGTGCTTGATTCTCCCACTTACAAAGTTTTAAAGCATCATGCTAGTTCTGTAATGTCTTCCAAAGGTGACCAGGGCTGTTCCTCTTAAGGAACCTTTAGACTGAATCATATTTGGTATGTTTCAAACCATCGTCATCTCTGAGATGTTTCGATCCATTGTAAGCACTGTCTCTCTGGTGTTCAGACTGGCCCCATCTTTGCCCTTGGATACCTTTTCAAACAGGCTTCTGAATCTTGCTGATGTCACTCTCCTGGTCACCGACACCATCCTTACCTCTGGCTTGGCAAGCTGCAGTAGACTCATGTTTCTACAGTTTAGGCTAGCACCTGCCACTTCTCCCTGGATTCTGTCTCTTTTCATGGGAAATGGTATTTGAAGGCCACCCTCTGAGTACTATGGTTGTTCATTCATGTTGAGATGGCTGTTGTTTCTAGGTCTCTGCTTTGACGATGGTTAGGAGATGTGCCCTTGTTTATAACTAAAACATATCATGAACTCATCACCACCTCCAACTGAATTCTGATCTCCGAGTTCTCATCTAACTTTGACAGCCTGATTATTTGTATCTTCTTTCTCTCATGTTGAAAGGCTAAGGTCTTATCCACACCAATATACTTACTCTTGCATTTTCCTATAATATCCACAACAGAAGCTGAGGTTTAATTATTTGTAATTAATTTACACAAAGAGAGAAAGGAACATGGTCTGTAGTTTGAGAGGAACCTGTGCAGGCTACAGTGACTGCATCTGTATGTTTGTTTTGAGGATATAAGAGAATGAATAGATTGAACTCAAAATATTAAAATTCTTGGCCATTTCCTACCTGTAGTTTATTCTGCTGACTGGATCACGGGATACTATTTCTGTGCCCATCTTTGTAGTTAGTTGTTCTCACTCTATGAGCTAGCTGTTCTCTGAGAGTTGGAAAGCTCATGCTTCTAGTGACTCTAGTGTATTAATTACAATGTGGCAAATCAGCGTCTTCAATTCATCCTGCTGCCTTGTGATGCTACCAAAGGGAGCTGAACTTATCCATCCCTCAAGAGTAGGATAAATTGCATAGGTCTTTGTCTACTTCAATAGAGCTCTACTCTATGATTCACGCAGACTGCATATTCCCAACCACACTCCCCCTGTTGCTTCTTTGGAGTTCATTCTCATCTATACATGTCTTTGGATTCCATTTTTATTCTATTACGAAGACTGACTGTTCTGGTGGAGTAGAAGAAACTCTCATTCCTTCCCACTGGCAAAGCTTTCTCTTTAATCATAGTCTTTGAGATGTTTTTGAGGGAGGAAGAGAGACATTGATTTTGCCTAATTTAGTACAGAACAGTGTTGCCATTCACTAGTTGGTGATACTCTTTGATACTTTCCAATTATGGTCTATAGAGTTTCTGTGTATCACCTGAGGGGCCTGATCTTGGCATCAGTAAACAGACAATGCTATTGTAATAATCATAGGTTACAGTCCGATCCTTTATATTGCTTATCAACAGGTCCAGAGGTTCCACTACATTTAGGGGAAATGTGTTGGTAAGACCACTTTCTACGTGGTGTGTCCCTTCCACTAGGGTTTGCATGTCCCTGGTTAACTTTTGTTGTCAACTTTATATAATCTAAAGTCACCTGGGAAGAGGGAATCATGCTTCTTTTTCAGTTTTAATTTTATTTTTTGAGAATTTTATACATGAGTATGGCATTTACATAATTTCACCCCCAATTCTTTCCCCTCCTTCCTCCTCTTTAATTATTAATTTATATATACATATATAAACATACACACATATATAAGACCTACTGTCCATTTCATGTGGCTTGTATGTACATGTTTAGGGCTGATCCCCTTCACTTGGGATTGACTATCAAAAGGAGTTTATTCCTGGAGAAAACAGAGTTCCCCTTTCTTAGCACTAGCCACTGATTGCCTGTAGTGCTTAATCTAGAAGTAGGACCTTGGGAAATTTCCTCCATCTGCAATGGTATTTAAACTGGTGTTGTTATCGTGCATATTTTGTTTAGGCAACTGTATTGTTGAGATTGCATGGATCCAGCTTCCCTGTCATGTCTAGAAGACAGTAGTGGCAAGCATCTTGGTCCTCTGGCTCTTACAATCTTTCAGCAATCTTCCATGATGTTCCTTCAGCCTTAGGTGTAGGGATTGCATTGTAGATAAACTATTTGTGCTTGGGAATCCCATGGTCACTTACTTGGAGAGGGAATCTCAGTGGAAGAATTGCCTTGATCAGGCTGGCCTATGGGCATGACTATGGGGCATTGTCATGGTTGCTAGCTGATGCAGGATTGGCTGAGTTTGCTGTGGGCAGTACCATTTGTAGGAAGGTGATCTTGGGCTGCACACAAAAGCTAGCTGAACATAAGCCAATAAACAGCCTCCTTAAATGGTTTCTGCTCCACCATCCAGCCTTGAATTCCTGCCCTGACTTCCCTCAGTAGTTATTGTTTGTAAAAGTTCAAACTAAAATGAACTTTCTTCCTTTAAGTTGCTTTTGTTCATGGTGTTTATCACGGTAACAGAAAGCATAAGACCTGTGCAAGCCTAAGCCAGATGAAACCCCAGCATGGATGGGGGAGTTGGGCAAGAAGCCTCAGGCCTTGCTGAGGCTTTATTGGCAATAGCTGCTGGAAGAGGGAGAGTCAGTTTTCTTTAAGGTTGTGGCACTTGGTAAGCTGACCAAACTTAAGGGATGAACTCACATCCAAGAGTATTTTGGGAAAACAAATTAGACTGATAGTAAGCATTTAAAAAAAAGGAAAATAATAATGTAAGACATGAGGTTGGGGGATGTTGGAGATGGAGGGGTCTGAATGTGACCAAAATACATTGTATAAAGCTCTCCATGAGCTGATAAAAGTATTTAAAAAGGGATACACACACACACACACACAGAGAGAGACAGAGAGAGACAGAGAGAGAGAGAGAGAGAAAGAAAAATAGAACAACACATTGTATCTATTTCATGATTAGTAGCCATTGATGTTCATAACCTAGGAACATTAATCCCTGAGTGATTGCAGAATGGTGACATTCTAACTTTACTATTTTCTTCATAAAATGCTAGGAAATATCTACTCAGGAAAACATCACTTCATTGCCTATTGGATTTGCTTTGTGACATAGATTTGCTTTGTAACATATAAAGTAATTGAAGAACTAGTTTGAGATCAACCTTAAATGTTGGAGTCAGATTTATTAGAATTGGTTTTGTGGGTTCCCGACACTCTCCTTGCTAATAATAAAGTGTTATTTTAGTTCTTGTTATCCATGGCAGTGTCTGGATCTCCAGGATCCATGGAACTGGGTAAGACTTCAACACAAGATGTGATTATTTTTATTTAGATCAAGAAAGATATTGTTTTGTGTCCACATTTAAATTAAAATATAAGTGGAAATGCCTAACATGTTCCACAAGGCCCTTTATGCTCTGTTCTGTTTACCTCATCATGCTTTTCTCACCCTAAAGAACTCCCTCCCGTGATTTTAAAACTTTACTCTTGACAATTTAATACATGTGTATAACATATTTTGATCATATATCCCTTGTTACCTTCTCTTATCCTTCTCTCCTATTCCCACTGAAATACTTCTCAACAAGTTCCTCTGCTGTGTGTGTGTGTGTGTGTGTGTGTGTGTGTGTGATCCCCTGAGCTTAATTAATTCGGGTTGCTTGCATGAGCATAAGGTTATTTACTGGAACACCAGCAACTAGTCACTGAAGAAGATGACTCCCTCTCCATAGGTAGCCATTAACGGCCAATGGGTTTCTTGGAAGGTGGAGTGGGATGGTGGGGCCTCCAAAGCTCCTCCCCAATTAATTATGGAATACAGATGGGCCCTATCTTGTACATATCTTGTGCAGGTGACCACAGCTGCAGTGATATCGTGAGTGCAGTGGTCATGCCCTATCCAGAAGACAAGGTTTCACAGCACTCCTCTTAAGAGTCCTTACGTCCGTTTTTACAAGATATTCCTTGAGCTCTGGAGGGGGTGATGTAGACATCTCATATAGGGCTGAGCAGTCACTCATTCTCAGCACTTTGACCTGTTGTGAGTCTGTATTAACTGTTGCCCCCTTTATAAAGCTTTTCAGACCACCTGGGCATAAACATAAATTTTTATAAGGCCGTTTGACAACACATCTGTTTAGTCAAATAACAGTAGTATGTTACCTCTAGGGTCTATGACTTCCAGCCATGAGCCTTTGATCAGGTCCACAGTACTAGGCGTAAAGCCCCTCCCTTGGAACTAACCCTAGATCTCCATAACGTTCGTACCACTCTTGAACACTATTGAACACATCTTGCCTGGCATGCCAGTGTTGTGGCATACAGGGCCCACCACTGGGTAAGACCACTGATGAGTTTTTCCCTCAGTGGCTTGCATAGCACTGTCTGGCACAATGAAAGCTAGCTAGCAGGAGAAAAGTTTGCAGATCAGTTCCACCTTGATTTCTCTGTGTCCTGCAACCCCGTATGTGGTGTTTTCAAGACAGTGTCTTAGCAGCCAGTCTGCTGTGCAAACAGGAGCAATGGCAATAGCTTCGATTGATTTGGGGTCTCTCTGGCCTCCTTGATCAACAACTCATAGGGAGCTAGCCCCTACCAGGCACAAGCATTTTTCATTTAGTACCCATGGCTACTGAGAGCAGCATTGTTTTTAATACAAAAATAATCATAAGGTTTGAATCTTAAATGAATTATTTAACACACTGTGAGTCTGCTTTATGTGTTAGCCTATAATAAACGGTGGAGGTGGCACTGGTTTGTCAGTGTAGTGGCTTGACGTGGAATGGAAATGGGTTCTAACATTTCCACTTACTTAGCTGGGGGACCTTGGATAAATCAGCTGAATTTATCAAGTCTAGGCTTCTTATCTATAAGCAGTCATTCTAATATCTACTTCATGAAGTCCTTGGAGTTCAAGGAGCCCATGGCACAGCTAGGGTATACACAGCAGTGTGAATTTCCTTTACAACCTGGATGCTTGGATAAGAATCACTCCTACCTGGGAGCTCCCCCAAACATACCTACATTGCTCTAGTACACTCTCTGAGGGCATGAGCAGTTACCGCCTTACCCCTAAAAGTTCCTGGAAGGTCCGAGAGGGGAATCTTTCCATTTCTTGTTTTGAAGTCATTTTCCCCTCATTCTTGTGTGCCCTCCTCTTCTATGTCTTCCATTCCTCTGAGTTCCTGTCTTTGATTCTGGTATTTCTCTTTTACCGTCTCTTCATTTTTCCCCCCTCTGCTCCCTCCACTGAAGTTGAGCTTGATCACACAACTCACAATGATATGGCTTTTGATATGTTTTTCATTAAAGCAATAATGCTACATGCCCTGGGGATGCTCAGCTCAGGGAGCGTTGTAGAGTTTCCAAGATGAAATCTGATCAATTTCTGTTTCCTGTATTTATTAGAGACTTGATAAATTTGGCATCATCGTGGTGCAGGGTATCCAGAAAGACTGCATTCCATGACAGATCTGCATAGTGACTTATGCTTTGTGTTTATGGATCATGGTTGGAATCTTAGCAAAGTTACTGCCCAGGTCCACAAGCCCTTTTATGTCCCTCTTATAAGAAGATAGTTTCTTTATCACTTAGCCTTCCTGGGCAAAAGTTAAATGGATATTTGTTATTTTTTAACCCATCTATTATGCTTTTATTGTAAGAATTCACAGCTAACATGTAATTAAAATATAATTAGATGATTAAGATTGAGAAATAGATATATTCATTTTATCTTCTTTGCATTACAGTCTTTAAGAATCGAAGATATTTAGTGTCTTCTTGGGTATGGATTTGATCTTACTCAGCCAATTTTAACCACTAATCCACACTTCTTTATACATATATAAACTATGTATCTGTAAATTAAACAGAGATCAAAGAAGAAACACATCCTGAGGGTTACAATGGTGTCAACACTTGTGTTTCTCCTGTGAGCACTGTATCTTAGTTTTCACTGGGAGTTCATCTAGTTTATGTACAGTGTCTTGAGACTCAATAACATATCTCAAAGAAATTAATTACTTGTATTAATCTGTGATCTGTAATTTCTATACACCAACTGGGTAAAAAGTTATATTTTCCAAAATTGAAAGAGAAGAAACGTTTTGAGGCCTCCTTTCCTCATATGGTTAGTGTATTTCAAATTCTGGATTTCATATTTGCATGGGGAAATTTCAACCAGTAAGTTATGGCTATGTGAAGCTCCATTTTATTTTAATCTACAGGACAATCAGACACATCTGTCCAGCAAGCCAGCCACCAGCCATTAATCCATACCTCTGCTTATTCACCCATTGAACCATTGATTAATACTTTAGAAAAATGTTTGTTACCTCTTTGTCCTGTGTTCTTTTAACATATTTATTCATTCATTTTTGAGATGGGGTCTTAAGTATAGCCCTGGCTGGTCTGGAAACATTATGTAGGCCAGGCTGGACTCCAATTTGCAGAGATCTGACTGCCCCTATCTCTCCAGTGCTTGGTTTAAAAATGTGTAACACTACTTCCGCTTGTGTCCTTTTTAATAACTGTTTTGTGTGGTGTATTGTGTGTGTGGTCTATGTACTTAGTGTGGGTGTGTGTACATGAATGCGGTGGATAGAGGTCAACATCTGGTGACTTTCCTTGATTGCTCTCCACCTATTTTGTTTTTGAGATAGGGTGTCTCACTGAATCCAAGGTTTACCAATTTGCTTGGTCAGTAAGCCCCAGAGATCTGCCTGTCTCTTCCCCTACCCTTCCCCTAGCTCTGGGGTTACAGATGCATGTCACTACACATGGCTTTTTATGTGGGATCTGGGGATCCAAACTCAGGTCTTTGTGCTTTCACACCAAGTACTTTAGTGACTAAATCATCTCCCCTGCCCCCAGCCCTATGTTCTGCTAAAGATTTATACTAGGCACTTGAAGGTAGTATTGGAGAAGTTTCATTCTGATTATTCCCTCAAGGACTTAACAGTCTGGTTGAGAAGTGGGCACAAGTATGCTGATCCAAACCAATCAGCAGTCCTTGTTCATGATGTCCTGACAGGTAGGATAGGGAAGATGGACTCGGCAGCATTCATAGTTCATCTTGGAAAGAACTGAGCCAGCAATGGAAGTGAAAAACCCTCACCCTTCAAAGAAGTTGTAGAGGATCATGCTTCATTCATCTCAGAGTTCCAGCTGGGAGATCTATGTCCAAGGTGCTAGCATGTTGAGTTCCATTGGGGATTTGGTTGCTATGGATTTTATGCCATAGCAATTGAGATTCTTGATACAATGCTGAGTCTACTAGCAAACTGGGACAGTTACAGAAATTTCAGGGACAGGGTGTTACCAGGCCCCTCTTCTACTTATTGAGCTGAAGGTCTTGTGGGGATCTTAAGTGGTGGCCCAGTAGGCTCCGGCTCAGCCTTCCTTGACTTCTTTTTAGGCACAGAGTTGTGTCCGGTATATCATCTTACTTAATCTGACCAAGAAATCATCCAATGAAGTGTTTTAAGAGGAAAGTATAGTGAACACCTATATATCTGTCACCTAGATCCGATAATTGTTAACATTTTGCCAAACTTGCTGCTTGCTCAGTTTTTTTCTGAACTGTTTCAAAGGAAATTGCAGGCATCATAAAACTTCACCTCTAAATGCTTCAGCATGCACCTTTTAAAAATAAAGAACTTCTCTCACGTAATCATATTACTATTTTCATACCTGAGAAAATTAAAAATTCACAATATAATTTCAAACTCAGTCCAACTTATTCCTAAAATGCATTTTCTGTCTTGTTCTTTTTCCTTTTTAAAATCAGGATCCAATTAAACTTCATACCTTGAAATGCCCATTTTTAAAGGATTAAACCATTTCCATATCCTGTGATGGAAATGAAGAAAGGTGAAAGTCAGGTAGCAGTAGTGTGAACCTGGAGCTCTGAGCCATGGCTATGGGAGTCCAAGGCCCCAGGTTCTGTTGTGTCAGAAGTCCCTATTTCATCACACATACAGATGGTATGCATGCTATAAATACACATAGAAAACACATGCATCACATACACTACACCAAGTCATCGCATATATCATACTCATGTGTGCATACTGCGCACACACAAAGACACACATAGACACAGGCACACACAGACACAGATACACATACATACATACATATACCATACCACATACGCCTGAAGTTTTCCTGTCTGTTTCCCCTGTCTTCCAGAGCTGACTTGTGTCTGCTGTGAATTCTGTGATATACATAGCCCCACACAGACACACAGACACATACACACACAAACACCCCAAATGGAGCAACTTTGGGCCACATTTCTCAGGCTGAGTTGAGGAGCGAGGAGTTTCTGGAAGCTGACAGTCACTGACTCATGAAGCTGTGAGACCCTATGAATGCACAGTTACCAGCGAGAGAGGGCTATTTTTTTCTCTAATTTTTAAATTTAGGAAGGTGTCTGTTTTAGAAAATTGACACTCCCCCAAACAAATGAATGCCTAAAGAGAGAACAAGAGCTACAGACCACTAAGGAACAGTTGATAGAGATAAATGCTGTAGAAAAGCAGCCTTTAAAATATGCATTCAACCAGAGTTTGTGGGTGGATCTCTCTGAGTTATCTTCATCCTCAGTGATGTAACTAATGTGTTGGAAAGTAGAGCACCATGAATCTTGAGCCAATCTGAGTATGCTGAAGTGCCCTGCAAGGCTCTATACACGAAGGTGAGGCTCTGTGCAAGAAGGTAATCCCTTATTTGAAGCAGAAACAAGCATGCAGTCTGTCTTCACACAGGATCACTTATCCTTTCTTCTACTGTGTTATGCAAATTTTTAAAAATACTGACTTTCAGGGGCTCTGTGAACTTAGCTCACCTAGAGGTTGTGTGCCATGTTGTGAAGCTGATGTATATTACTTGCTTGATGTTTCTATATGTAGCCTGGCTCTAGTGGCCCACTATTGTTCTGAAACCCTTGTGCTCCCTGAGGCAGGCAACACTCTTGTGTCTAGAGTCTCTCTGTTCCAGTCTTCAGTGGGAAGCCTGGTGTTCACTGGGGAAAGAAAAGGGACAATGGCAGTCCTTCAGGAGGTGCCTCATGCCCTTAATGCCTTGGCCTTCATCTTCAAGGAAGGTGTCACACTTAGAGTACTTTGGGACTTGGAGGAAGTCTCCTTGGGTCTCTGGAACTCCTAGAAAGAGGTTACCTGTGAGGACAGGTCTGGGACTAGACAGAAGTTGGGTTCTCAGCAGGGAACTCTGAATTAGTCTCTTCAACCCTTTACTAGGTTGTGGCTGGTCCTGATGTGACATTTCTCTCTGGAGATGTTGGAAGGGTGAACAAGACTTTGAGTTCTGAAAATCTTTACAGTAGAAGAAGAAATGATGTCATAAAAGCTGGAATGCTGATGGTGCCTGGAACATACTAAGTGCTTAATAAACCTTCAGTGAGGGTAGAAAGGGAACAGTCTGCTCAGAGGAGATGAAACAGGGCTGTCTGCCTGTAGCTTAGCAACACTGGAGCCTGTCAGGTGCCCCGAGGGCTAGAAGATGACAGTTTTATAGGACAAAGAGGCACTTTCGTGACATCAGCTGCAACTTCATCCTTCTGCTGTCTTGTGTGGCCCCCTTCAAGCACTCTCACTTGGAACTTTGAGACTGCTTTGTAAAAGGCTTCAGGATATCAATTACAAAAGGGCTTAGGGGCAAAGACGTTTTGTACAAACCAGAACTGACCTCATAACTTAACCCCCTGGAACCAGAAAGGAGAGAAGGCATGAGATCAATAGGAACCAAGCCAGCCAAAGTACAGGGACATTTGAATTTCACCTGAATCTTTGTGTCATGTCAAATAGTGATCTCTGCTGAGATCACATTGTCTGATGGTGTGAGTGGAAGCAGGCACAGAGACTGCTACGGCTGAGAGAGAAAGAGGATGTAGGCACTTGGAGCTGTGGCAAGGCTTTGCAGGGAGATTTCATTTCTGATTGCCTGTCGAGGTGCTGTACACCATTGCTCTGCTCCTGCAACAAACCTAACATTCAGGTTTGTGTCAGGAGGGGCAGACCTTTATCTCCCTGGGAAAGGCTACTCCTTTTCTTGGTTGAATTCCTTTCTAGAAGGTGCCCCTATAAAGTTTTGCTACACTGAAGCCTGACTGAGCTCTCCTCCTGTTCTGTGATATGGGACCAGTCAACACGCAGCGTCACCAAAACCTGAAAATCTGGAACAGATTTAAATTCTGAACAAGACTTTTTTCTTAGATGAAAATGTTCCTAAGCTGAAAATGAAAGTGCCTTTGGACCTGGCAGAAGAAAAATGTGAATAAAGAGGTTATCAGTTGAAGGAAGAGAGGGCTTTGGAGTGCCATTGGCAAACATGGAAAGAGAAAGATGTCTCTGGGACAGCCTGGCCTTGCCATTCTGGAGCTGCTGTCATTTGTCTCTGTTACTAGCAGTGTGATGGTGTTTGTGTTGGTATCAGCTTGCTACCTCATAGAGGCAATGACATCATCTTATCTGCAGGCCTCGGAGACCCCATCTGGGGTGATTCAATAGTACTGGTTATCTACCTAACTCCCGAATTATGGCAGGTGCCAAGATGGGTATTAAATGACTGGAGTCCTCTGTCTCCTCCTGGGGAATAGATTCCGATAATTTTTTCCTTTCTTGAGCTGGATTGGCACTGCCTGTGGGTGGGTGGTTGTATAAAGTCAATTCAATCCCATTTTGAAGCTCATAGGTGCCTTGGATCATTTGTGAGGGGAATTGTCTGAATAACTGATTTGGCTCATTGACAAAGCAGCCATCTTCTGTCTATTGACATCACTAAAACAGTTCTGAAGGGGCTGAAGAGACTACTCTGTGGTTAAGAACACTTGTTGCTCTTGTGGGGGAACTGGCTTCAGTTCCCAGCACCCATATGGCATCTTACAACTGCCTATAACTCCAGTTCCAGGGGATTAAATGCCACCTTCTGCATGGGCACTTCCATCTAATACTCAGATCCACACATACACAAAATAAATCTTCAAATAGTTCTGGGAAAACCCACTTTCTTTAGTTTCACTGAGTAGATTTAGTTCAGGTTAGAACTCTTCCAAATGCTTTATGTAACAGGCCTTTCTGGTTGCAAGGAATAGAAACTAAACCTTAACAAGCAAATCAAAACCCAGAAAGTATCTGATTCTGTCCTTCTAACAAAGCAAGGACTAAAGCTGGGCTTTAGAAAAGGAACCAGACCCCAGCCCAGAGAGTCCTCACTCAGGGCCCTCTGCTCTGCTTCCTTCTGATCACCTCCTCTGCCTTCCCATCCCCTCCTCCACTTCCTCTCCCACTCTCTTTCCAACCTTCTCCAGGTTTTGCATCTGTTCCTTTGCTTATGCTGTTGGCTTTGCACAAAATGCTGCCTTTTTGTCTCTCTAATCTCCTCTTATTAGGGGAACCCCATCTTGCACACAGCTGCCCAGAATACAGCTTCCTGAGGGACAGAAGCTGCTTCACTACCGCCCCATCTGACAAAGTGAAGATTCCTCAACTAATTCAACTTGTTACTGGGTTTCCCTTTCCCAAGTGGAGTGTGCCTCTAGATAGGGTCTGCTTGAATATCTGTGGGAAGAAGAGGTGAGTAGACAGGTGCTGATGCTATCTAATCACCAGTGGTTCTGAGTGACAGCAGTGGCAAAGGGGACGGGAAGAAAGGGACAGTCCTGCCCCATACAGGAGTACTTTGGGAACAGCCTCTGAGAGGGTTGACTCACATCAGGATGGGATAGGAGAGTTTTCAGATGAAGTCTGTCACCTGGAAGCTTGTTTTAGGGTTGGGTGTTCCTCTGGAGACTGCAGAGCCAAATGCCGAAGACTGGCTACGGAAGTCGGGATGAGATTCAGGCTGTGTCCTGTGGCTTCTTCAGGGAGACCTGAGTGAGGAAAGAAAGGAAAACAAGAGAGATGCCAAGCTGCTCTTCCCACCCTGGCAGGTTCTACCTGGACGCCCTTTGAAGTGCACAGGAAAGGGGGCACCATACCCTAGTTTTCAACCACAATTAGGTTTTAAATATTCTTGCCCTTCATTGTAAAGTAACCCTTGCCTCTTTAAATTATGAAACCAAAAATGTCCCCCAAAGAAAAAGCAGGCACCCAGAAGTTTACCCTACAGAAACAAGTACGGTTAGCCTGTGTTGACTTATCTTTCTGTTTTTTTTTTTCTACAAATGTTCACATTGTTGATTTCAAGCTATGAATACAAAATTGTGTCCTTTATTATCATCATTAGCTTTTTATTTCTGTGGTTATAAGATATGATTTTAAAGGCGTCCATAATATTGTATTTCCTAAGAGCCATAATTTGTCAGGCTGGGATTTTAAGTATGTCCACAGCACTGCCTCCATTCTCAGGCTGATTCAGGAACACGAAGAGCAGAGGCCTGGACAATGAGGATTATGGTCACACTGGATGAGGCACAGTGCAAAGGAACAATTCTGGTTTTAGGAAGATGCAGTTTGCTTCTGATTGCCATGTTCACTGACTATGGGCTTTCAGCAAGTTATGGAGGCTACCAAGCCTCAGTTTTCTCATCTGAGAAATGGAGTGATAAATAAAAGATGCACAGAATTTTCTGAAAGAATGAAATATATAATAGACAACAGGAATATTCACCATATAGTATTTAAATGCATAAAATGAAATATGTTTATCTTAAGTGATATAGAACATATAAAATACACCTAGTGTATGGAAAAAGGCATAATTTAAGCTAGAGAGCATATGGGGGTCTCAGCTCACGCCCAGCACAGGAAACTGTCTTGATACTTGTTAGAGCAAGCAGTGCTTTTTGACTTAGTTGGAGGGATTCAGGGTCAAGACCAGATGGAGTACGTTCAATGGCGGAATCTAGAAGAGGAGGAGGAGTACCCAAGTCAGCAAGCTTGACCGTGCCTGAGCCATCTCCATGCTTTTGTGCCAAGCTAACGAGATTTTTAGTGGTTCTTACCACATAGGGAGAGGCTAGTAGTCTTCCTTAGTCACCTCTACCCCTCGGCTTCCTGTTTTAATTTCTTAACAGGCCTTTCTAATACCCCTTTGGTTTTGTTTTACTGTTAGCTTTCAGAAGTTTGAGAAAAGTTCTTAGACAAAGCATTAGCTCCTGCTTAGTGACAGAAATATGGGGTTGTCTGAGCACACACTGGGACCTATCTGGAGAGTGAACACCATCTTCTAAAATTCTGTGGGCAGAATGTGGAACACCTGAGATGAGATAGACTTTCAAACCATGGTACTCCACTCTTATGTCCCTGTGGGTGCTGTCTTCTCTGAATTATATCTTACCACCTACTACATCATGTCCTTGGACAGCTCACTTCCCTTGTCTGCATACATGTATGTGCACATATGTATACACATGTGTGCATGCAGACTGTAGTCTACCTGAATTGATCTATCCAGTTCCCTGAATGTGCTGTGTATTTTCAGTTGCATTCCTTTGTGAGCCTTCTCCCCTTCCTTAGCTATCTTTGGTTTGTCACCCGTCAGCTCTTCCTCATTTTGTATGATCCATGTCAAATGTCACGTCTTCTGTGAGCATTTTCTGACTTCCCTAGACAGAGCTGTTAGCTCTATTTTCATTTCCCTAGGAAACTGTGAGCAGGGGTTGAGGGATATGTCTTATTCATCTTTGGATCTCCAGCATCTGACATGGAGTCAGGAGCACCTGAAATGATGGCTGAATGCTGGGAAAGCAGGTGCAGACTTTATTCTAACAGGTGCCTCATTTTAAAGAGATTTGGAGGGCATTTTCTGGGAATTGCTGCTTCAGGAGCCCCTGGAAGGTGCTTGCAAGAGACCAATTCAAGGCCATCACAGGTGGAAGGAAACAGGAAGAAAGAATGTTAGCACAGCCTGTCAGCTCAGCACTGCCTGGGACCAAGGACACAGCCTGGGTAGGGAGGGAGAGGCACAGGAGATGGAGGAGAGGGAGTCTGCTAAATAGGAGATGTATTAGGTCCTGTGAAAATAGAGGTGTGAGAGTGGAGCTCTGCTTTTCTAAGGCGGGAAACCTGGTTAGATGATCGTGAGGAAGGACAGGGATAGGGTGATAACATTAGCAGGTTGAATAGTTTCTCAAATCTCAGAACTTTATTACACTCTTTTAAAATTACTTACTTGATTAATTCATTGAGACAGGGTTTCACTATGGAGCTGTGGCTGGCCGGGAACTTGCTATATAGACCAGGCTAGCATCAAGCTCACAGAGAGAGTTGCCTGCTTTTGCTTCCCAAATGCTGGGATTAAAGGTGTACACTACCATGCCCATCCCCATTATATTCTTAATAATCGTTGCCAACCTTGGGAGTTTGTGTTTATGTGGCTGATATAAATATCCACCAATTATTTCCAGTGTAGTCATTTCAAGGTATACGTGAAATCATTAAAGCAACAGAATAAGTTACTATATACCAATCATTAATCACAATGTAGTAATTTTAAGGTATATATAAAATCATTAAAGAAATAGAATAAATTCATTGCTTATAAATATAATCATTTTGAAAAAGTTATATATATATTATAATTTAAAAATTGGTACAGTGTACCTTAAGTGCCTGGTGTAGTTTTTATGTCCGCCTTTGCATTCAGCTGAATAGATTCAATAGAATGGAATCTGTACTCACCTTTTCATCTTCCAGCCATCACTTCAGGGGCCTCATGTGATCTTTGTGATATCCTGTGTCAGGTTGCCTCTGGAAAATCCCATGTCATGTAAGAAAGACAACAGTAATCCAAAGTGTGCCTTACTGTTATTATGAAAACAGTGTGACATCACAGACTCCTGAAAGGGTCCTGGGGATCCCTGAGAACTGTTAGGTGAAGTACTGGTACTCACTGTTTCCTATATGTGTGAGGTGCTGTATCTTAGCATCCACTCTGACCATCTGTACTCCCTGCCTCCTTGCTCCCTGCAAGCCCATGAAGCTGTGTGTTCTTGCCTTGCTGTGGAGGGCTTCTGGCCACACAACTTATTGGGAGTAGTAAAGTGAGGGGAAGAGGAAAGATCCCTGAGCAAGAGCCCAGAGACGAACTGAATTCTGAAGTCAAGGAGAACTATGTTTCTTTGGTTGAGTCATTTTCCTTCAAACTTGTGGGACCTGCCCCTGTCTGGAGTAGGGACTGAGCAGGTTTGTGGGCTTCCTTGTGGTTTGTCAGGTGCTGAGTCCTCGACTCACCCCTTGTATCCTATCTGGTTGTCAAAAGGGGCTTCTTCGTGGAGGAGACGGACAGTGTAAGTGGGTTGCTTCCAATCCCAATGTTCACATGCTTTTACAATGCTAACATATCACCACGGTAATAAAATTTCATTAAAATTGTTTAAGAATGGAAAAATAAAAAGAAAACAAGGCGAAAACTACTATAGTCCTCAGCCCTAGAGGCAGACCCTGGGGCATTAGAGTGATGATCTTTCTATTTTCTCTCCTCTACAGATAGTTCATTCTTTATGTTTGCCGGATTACTTAAAAAAAATTTATTATTTTTATTTTATATGTATGAGTAGAATGCCTGCATGTGTGTAAGTGCACCCAGAGTCAGAAGAGGTTGTCAGATTCCTCCGGAACTGGAGTTATGGACAGTTGTTAGCTACCATGTGGGGGCTGGAAATTGAACCCAGGTCCTCTGCAAGAGCAGTAGGTGCTCTTAACCACTGAGCCATCTCTCCAGTCCCAGGTTATCTCTTCTTAAACATCGCCCTATTATATGCTTTCCAGAAACTGCATAACGTTTAATTTCTTCATTCTGCCATTTAAGCCTCTATCTCTTTCTAGACTGTCTTCTCTCACTTTACCTCTCCCCAAATAAGCCATGTACATATGTCCTTTCCACACTGTTAAAACTGCTCTGTGCCATGACTGATCACTCTTGTCATAAGCAAGAATTTATTCTGTGAGGCATAGAGATTTGGACATGCTCATTCCCCTTTTGATACCTCTATAGTACCAATGTTCCTGACCTAATGTTACTTTGGAAGACTCACCCTAGCTAGGCTGTTTATCCCCTCTTTTCTGTGCCTCCATAACCAAGATTTTATGTGGCACTTTTCTCACTGTATTGTAATTGATTGCATACTTATTATTAATGCCAGGTTCTGCAGCTGCCCACGTATCACATGCCGAGTAATTGCTGACTTAGGCGAACCCATATATGGCAGAGCAGATGCTGTGTGCTCTGTGCATCACCCTGTGTGTGCGTGAATTTTGGTTACCTGGTTCTCCTGCTGTACTATGAGCCTTCTAGAGATGTGGTCCACAGAGTACTGATCACCCCATCACCTCCACCTGTATGGTATAATTCAGGAAGCCTGTCCCCAGCAGGGCTTGAATTTGCTCTGGCCTGTGACTGATGGGACAAGCAGGATTCCAGACCACAAGATGTCAGTGTTGTTTCAGCTACTGAGGAAGCAGTCAGGGAACTGCTCTCATCTTGCTTTGTCTGGTGCTGGCAGTGCTGGAAGCTTCCAGGAACTGACAGACAAATGGACCTCTGCTGCAGGTTGGTCTGGAGGAAAGTGATGTGTAGAGTGACAGCAAGACTCCCTCAGGAGGAAGTAACAGGCAGGGGTGAGCCAGCATGTGCTGTCAGGCTGCCTTCCATATAGGAGATAGGATAGCGAAGTTGCAGCAGTTGCAGGAAACCCACTTATTATCTTGCCACATGTCCAGATGAAAGCGCTACAGGGTCAGCCAGAGCTATTCAGTGGGCTGGCCTGAGCCAGATTTAAACAAAATGTGTGTATCTCTGTATAATCTTTTGCTTTAGTTTTGACTTCAGTAGCTAACAGAGTATGGTCGCACAGACTTCATTGCTAGTCATTAGTTTTCCACAGAAGACAAAGAAGTAACTTGTTTTCTTGGAGGAGCCTGGTAGATTCTTCTCTTCAGCCTTTCTTTTGCAGAATCAGTAAGTCAGTCCCAGGCCATACTGGGAGCAGCGTACTGGTTGTGGATGGCAGAGGCTCTGAGTTTTTGCTTTTAGCATGGAGTATCTGAAGGGTGTTGGGTAGGAAATCAGAAGAGATCCATCTAGTCCTGGCTTAGTCCTGTGAGCCACAAGCGCCTCTAAACCTTAGATTTCCCCATTTCTTTGATTTGTTCTGCCTAGATCAGCAAAGAGACACCCGCTTCTCCAGGGTGCAGCTTCTCCCTACTTCCTGAGCTTGTGATTGGAAAGCTTTGCATTGTCTTTGCTCACGTGACCTAGCTATAAATAAATATTTTTGTGTCAAAACACAGCATATGAGCTTTCTTTGATGTCTGTTATTTGTGAAATACTAGGTAAAAGTGAGATTACTCAAAAACTTCAAAACCTTTGTTGTTTTTGGTCTTTTTGAGACAGGGTCTCAAGCTGGCCTGGAACTCGCTATGTAGACCAAGCTGTCCTTGAACTCACAGAGATCTGTTTGCCTCTGCCTCCTGAGTGCTGGGACTAAAGGCATGTGCCACCATGCCTGGTTTAAAACCTTTTTAAGTCTGATTTTGAATGCAACAAATTTCCCATAAATGTGTTTATTTCCTCTGAGTTGAGTCTAGCTTTTTTTTTTTTCTGGTCTGGGTACTTGCTCCTTCCCCTTCTGACTCTTTTTACAGTCTTAGAAAGCCTAGCACCCCAAGGCCCCACAAATCCTGTTATTTGGTGAAAAGTACTCTGGAAATATCATCTTCATAAATTCAAGTTGACTGTGTTACTTAATATTGTCTGAAGGCATCATAGGTGGCTTATTGATTTTTTTTATATTAAAAATAAGAACAAAAGGAATCCACACATTCGTTTGCAATCTGCCAGATTTTAGGATTTGTGACATGCTTATTTGAACATGTCGAGAAAATATTTCAGTGCAAAAATCAATGAAATAGGAATGTAATGAAAAGATGAATAATGATCTGAAATAGCCCCGTACCTCTGAGTCAATGTTACACAGGAGCATTGAAGGCATCCAGAACTTCACTTGATTGTGACGCGAAGGTTGAGGCTGGGACAGGCATGGCTGAGTACTTACTGTGACAGGGATTGTGCTTGGACACCCAGGATTCTCAGTTGTTTACATGTTTAGTAGGTGAAGGCATGGGTTCCTTTGCTGCCGCCGCCACCACCGTTTGTTCAGTCAGTCAGATTCCCAGTGCTCTGGGCAGCTCCAGCTGACTCGGGGAACAGCGGAGCCTGAGGTTTGCATGAGATTGGAATATAAATCCTAATACTTGGTAGTCCTCATGTGCCATTCCTTCTTTTCCTGCCAATTATTCTTCTAAGAGCTGCAGTTACTTTAATCCATTTGTTTCGTATATCAACCAATTAGGACAGTCTTATTTAGTACCTCATTTTAGAAAGGTGACATGGTGACTCAGGGGGTTATGTTTTTGACGGTCACAAAACTAGGAGGAATGGTAACAAATAGACTTTAAATTGGAACCCAGGTGGTAAGGCTCAGGAAGCTGTGCATGTGACCTCTCTGCCATGTTGGATAGCACTCCTTGGTTGCCTCTGGAAAAGGACTCAACAGGCCCGCCCTTTGAAGTATATGTATTTGGATTCTGAGGGGCGGGTATTTTTCAAGGGAGAAAAAGATTTCTGTTTTTGTTTTATCTGTAATAGCTGGGAGGTGTTGGCCCTTTCCTGTCATAGGGGTGAAGGCCCTGTCATAGCCTGATAGATTTGTCCTCTTCCATTCTCTTTAATATCACAAATGTATAGAGAGGAAGGTATCCATTGCAAGGTTGTGTGTACGCCTGTGTGTGTGCATGTGGGCGCTTGTGTGGGAGTCTGTCAGGAAAGACTTCCGAATGAGTTGACATTTCGTTCAGCCTACAGTGATGAGGAAGAAACATCTTGGGAGACAGCAGGTCTGAGGGCAGGTGGGGTCAGAGGGTGGATTGGACCACTAAATGGAGCAAATATTGCAGAACTGTGAGAAGTGAAGCAGTTGTATATTAGCGATTCATTGTCTAAGCATAATACTCAGAAATATGTCGTGAACATGTGTCAAGGATTGATTTACCATGCTGAAGAAGGAGCAAGCCAAACGGCAAACCTGGTTCTGAGGAAAATATGGAAAGCCTAGAAGCATATTGTCAATGAAAAAATGTGGAAATAGCATTGTGTCAGATACCAAGCTGCTATCCAACATGAAACCGTAACATCTGCTTATCTTTTATGCTCTACAAAATGCATCCCACCAAATAAAGATCACTTATAACATCAGCATTCTAAAGTTGACATTTACCTTGACAGTATCCTACTATCCATCAATAAAAACATTTCCCTTAGAGCATCAGGAGCTCAGTCAGTGGACTTCTAGACAAGGTGTGACTGTGGCACTGGAAGGAATAAATCTTTTTGGCTTGTTTCTAAGGTGGACCCATATTTTTCTAAATACTCAAAAGAGATCAGAACTGTTGAGGAGTATGACTGGACCAAGGAACAAAGGGAGTAGGGAAGAATTGGTGAGTATGAGAAGGTGTGAATGAGACAATGCAGTTGTAACTCTGTTCTTGTACAGTTTATATTTAGTGAAAGGATATATACAGTCAATCCAGTCATTCTGCTGTGGCCAACTAGACGTGACAGTGGAGAGAAAGGAAGCCAGCTCAACAGCATCTGAGGAAGTGGATTCAGTAGTAAGAAGGGTAACGTTGGAATGAACTGGGTGGATCCTACAGATGACAGATGGCACAAATGTCTGGATAGAGGGACAGCACACTGGCTGAACAGGATGAGCTTCCATAGAGCAGGAGGAAGAAAGAGACCCATGATGCACATTCATCTGAAGATGTGGTGGTGTTTCACCGGGAAAAGACATGACCTATTTTCTGCTTTGAAATGGGTCATTTTGGCTATTATGTAGATTTTGGGGCACAAGAAAAAAAATGAGGAGAGCTGGATTGGCTGGGCCCCCAGAGGAATGTTATATCCATTCTTCCAAGAAAAGATGGGGCTGTATCATACTCCGAGGTAACTGGGGTCCTGATTTTGAAATATCATTCGGCAGCTGAGGTGGAAGCATTTTGAGGAGTATGACTGGACCCAAGGAACCAAGGGAGCAGGAAAGAATTGGTGAGTATGCAGTAAAGGGACTATATTGGAAGGACATTTTGGATTTCAAGTAATCCAGACCTTACTCCTAAGGAAGACCTTTGCTGTCAGAGAGAGGCTTCACTGCTGTATGCAGTTTGGCCGGTGGTGGGGCCGAGCGTCACCTAGACTAGACATTGATGTCTCTGGAAGTCACCCTTAAGCAATCACAGGAGAGCTGGATCAGTTTGTCTGTTCCAGATCTCTTCTGCTCTTGGGACTACCCTTGTCATGGTCTTACAGTGCCCTAGGAAGATGGTGGGTAGATGTGTTGGCTAACCCCTGGATCATTTCAAAAGGGAAAAGGGAGTCAGCCATTTTCAAATCCATAGGTGTGTGTGTGCCCACGGCTGAGACCCTGCAAGCTGAGAGTCCTGAGGCAGGGCAAGCATTTTCATTCAAGTCTTGGTTTCCCAAGCCCATGCTCCTCCACCACTCCGATGCCAGGCTGGGACCATGCCTTAAAGGGAGCTTTCCTTTCAGTGGGTCTGGCAAAAGTGCCAGTGCTAGACGCCTAGGTTGGAAGGCAAATGTAAGCTCATTTGAGCAGCTTTCTGGAAAGCTCTGAACTTTCGCATCTTCTTTCCTTCTGGTTGGAATTTTCAAGCACTGGTCTTATATGGAGAAATGGTATTTTTCCATCCAGGAACAAGAATGGTGTTTGTGACCATGTGCTAAGTGGCTTTGTATTTATGCAGGGATGGAAATGCCAGAACTTGGGGAACACAGAGAGCCAGGTGCCTTCTCATTTACTCTAATATGTAACAAGGAAAATGTGATTGTATTTCCAAATTCTATTCTCTCTGGGTAATTACATACGGTGTTATATTCTCCAAGATCAAAGGGTGACTCCTCAGATCTGCGTTGCAAATGAGTTACTGCACTTTGCAAGCTAACTCATGTTGCCTAGGCTGTTGTGAGATGGGGTAGGCTTGCTGAGAGAAATGAGCCTCAGAAAAGAGATTCAGCAAACCCAAAGAGGCAGACAGCATGAATTTAAAGCAAATTAGAGGGGAGAGGACATTTTAAGAATGGGACAGAAACACTGAGTTTGAAATCCCGAAGAAGAGAGATTTTCAGGAAATTTCAACTTGGAAGCTGTTCCTTTATTGAAAGGTAGGACGATTGGCTTCTGTAATCTTCCTTCCTGATGTAACAGTCAAGAGGAGAAGCTGTTCTGTTGAAGATATTTGCAGAGTTGTTTGGATGGAAGTGGTCCTGAAATTCCAGTAATTGTATGCATCTGTCACTAACAAATGGAACATGGAAACAGCTCAAGACTTCCACAGGCCGAGCTCAGTGTTTGCAAGGCTAAACCTGAGGCAATTTTAGACAGAGTATAGTCTCTGTGTTTGACCATGACAGACAGACTAATTCAGCATAGATTACCAAGAAGTATGCACAGATGTGTATGTATGGGAAGGTGTACTCTTGTGGACCAAATCTGTGGGCTATGTCACAGATGTAGATATTGTCATGTTAATTTGAACAGCAAGGAATCTGATGTGGAGAGAAGTTAGCTAACTTCTTTTGATCACAGCGGATTCATCTATATCTACAGGCTTCATGGATGAGCTGAAATATCCCCGAGATGGACCAGCAGGGGAGGCAGGCCAAATAACTGAAGAAGACATTAATTAACATGACTACTGTAGGCACATCCTTAGCATATATATCCTTATGAAACTCAGGTGATATCAGTCTTTCTTGCACTGCATTCTAAATTATTATTATTAATATAATTATTATTATATTAAATTATTACTAAATTTCTAGTGCTCCATGAAATATTAGGAACTATCCTGCATGGGACTGGAGAGATGGCTCAGTGGTTAACAGCACTTAATACTCTACCAAAAGACCTGGATTTGGTTCCTAGCACACACGGTAGCTAACAACCAGCTCTAACTTCTGTTCCATGGGATCTGATGACCTCTTCTGGCCTCAATGGGCATTGTACACATGGGCACACTTACAGCAAAACATTCATACACATATAATAAAAAATAAAAAAAGAGAAATATGTTGCAAAATGGCTTTGTGTTCAGAGCAATTTGGGTTAAACTGGTCCTTTAATTGAAGGACTTTTGAAACCCTTTAATTGGCTTGTATGCCTGATGAAGAGGAGAGAGAGTTGATTTTCTAATTGTATTTGATCTTGTATCCTTCCCTCCCCTCCCCCACTTTTTGTGGATAGTCTTTTTGTCTATAGATACATCTACATATCATGCAGTGACTTGTGTAAACCACTCACTCTGCAGTGTGGGTTTAGTTTTTTTTTTTTTTCCTTCTTTTTCTTGAACATATTCTGCATTGCAAGGGCTTTTATATTTCAAAACTTTGTTGGTGTCTTTAGAGCAATAGAGGAAAAAGCAGGGAGAAGGGCTTGACTCTGGGGGGTTAGCCGGTTTTAACTAGGTGGGAAGAGGCTATATGGCTTGGAGAAAGACAAGCTATTTAAAAAACAGATTTGGGGAGTATCATTCCAGTTAAGAAGGGTGTCGAAAGGCAAGTCAGGAGACACCAGACTCTTGCTGTGAAACAATAGTCAGGACAGAAAAAGATGAGAGGCCAGTCTGGTATACCACTGCCCTTCACAAGGACCATGTGTGAACTGCTTCACCCTATTAGTTCGCACACAGGCTAGTATTCAGCAAGGGTGGAGGTACACCACTTGGGTTAAGTCTAGCAGATGTGTGTTCTGATTCTCCTCATTTGTGTTCAATTCCTGGTTTGTGACTTTGGGTGAATTTCTAGGACTCTCTTCTTCACTGCTTAGAATGTTTGCAAGAGTTCAGTGAGAGATAAGGCCAAAGCCAGCGTCTTTCTTCTCCATCTGAGGTCCAGGGAACATCCTCAGCTCCCTGCACTCTCTTTTGCTTGGCCCCCAGAGTCCTTTCTCTTGCGGCCTTTGTCTCATTTGCTTGTTTGCCTTCGGCTGTTCCACCCTTGTCTCTTCCAAGTCTTTTCCTTTCTTTATCTTGGGCTCAGGGCTGTCCAAATCTTATGGATTCTGGATAGATTCTTTCCTTTCATTGGGGCTCTGCTGCTCAGTTAACCATCCCTTCCTGCAGCTGAAATCTAAGACAGGAAGTTGAATATAAGAGCAGCTTCCCATGCAGCAGAGTGCATGTCCTAGCAGCTTTCTCTCGGGCAGAAGGAGGGCAGCCTGGAGTCCCTCTAGAGATAGGTGCCTACCATCCTGCAACACCTGTTTTACTTCCCAGCATTACATTCTGCCTGACAGATTGAGGGAGATATTTGAAATCCAATATGATAGACCTATTTGTAGTGACATTGGGTAATTTTTTTAATGGCATTTTTTTCTTGCCTCTTGAATCTATTTACTACCCACTCTTGTCTGGAATGTGAATTAAGACTCTTATCATACACTTCTTTTCGGTCATCCTCTTACTTAATGTTCTCTATTATATTCTGGAGGAGAGCAAGCTGAAGGCCTAAAGTGGCTGTCAGCTTTGGAGTTTCGGACAGATGACTTTAATCTATCTGAATGAATGATGACTATTTAGGACCATTGCTAAGAGGCTAACCTTGGAGAACATTGTGCTTTAAAAGTATTGAATGAGTAAATTTTGAAGATTTATGATTTTCCTTCTGATTTATAAGTGTAATATATACTCAGTGTAAAAACTGGAAATACAGAAAAAAGAACTAGCACCAAATTAACTTCGGGTATATTTTCTAAGTTAATCTCTGTCTCTCTCTCTCTCTACTCTCTATGTAAACCAAGTCGTTTAGACTGAATACGTGGGTTGATTTTGTCTTTCAAATTTTGTTGTTTTGAGACATAGTTTCCCTGTAGCTCTAGCTGGTTTGGAACTTGCTATGTAGACCAGGATATGACCTTGTTCGCACAGAGATCCGCTTGCCTCTGCCCCCTGAGTGCTGGGATTAAAGGTGTGTGCCACCACACTGACTTTAAACATTTTAATTACAGTTATTCGTATTCTCTCTCTCTCTCTCTCTCTCTCTCTCTCTCTCTCTCTCTCTCTCTCTCTGCACACAGAGATCAGAGGACAATTTGTTCCAGTTGGTTCTCTCCTTTTACCATGTAGGTCCCAGGGATCCAATTCAGGTCATTAGAGTTGGTGGCAACACCTTTGCCTGGTGAGCCTTCTCACTGGCCCTGGCTTTGTCTTTTCAGTGTTGTATTTTGTAGGGGTTCTTACCTCATTAAGTAATCTTCCACCCACGATTTCAGTAGCCAGGTGCACAACAGATGATTTTACATACCCACTATGGCTGCATTCCCTGCTGTCAGGTGTTTAGGTTGAAGGTATATCTTTGGTTAGAGTATAACACTGTGGTCAATGCTACTCTACAAATATTTCTGTGTACACTTATAATTATTTTCTAGGATTTTTTTTCCTAAAGACATGGCTCAGTTACACACATTGGATACAGCTCTTGTTCCAAACGCCTCTCCAGAAAAGCAGCATGAGTTTGCAATGCCACTGGAAACCGACAACTATTCCTCTCTGCTTCAGTAACCCGGGTGCAAAGCTGCACAAATCCGAGCAAAACCCAGCAGATCAACCTGGCCAGTTGGGCAAGTGCGAGTCGTGTCATTTCATCGTTGAGTTGTGTCCCATTTCTTTGACTTCAAAGGAGTTTGGCTATTTTAGCATTGTTTACTTTTCATGATTTCCTTATTCAACATGTTGGCTTATTCCTGACCTTTTCCTTCTGCAACTGCAGTGTTTACAGACTTAGCAGTCCTCTCTCTCTCTTTCTGTTTCTCCCCCCGTCCATCTCATGAAATACAGAAAACTTCCATTTGATGTATGATTTGTTCACATTTCTCCAGTTCTGTTAGCATTCTTAATTTTGTTCATCGTGTTCTTTGACGTTTGGAAGTGTAAAGATCCTACATGGTAAAACCACCTAGACTTCATTATCAACCCTTTATTTGCTATTTTGATAACAAAGACCTTTCCTACTTGGGCATCAGGTAACTTTCATTTCTCATTTTTCTGATGGATTGGTGCCCATGATTTAGCTTATTAATTCTTCAGAATTTATTCCTGTATGTGGTGTAAGCTAGGAATGTTTGTTATTTTTAAATAATAATTATTTCTGTATTACTTACTAAGTAAAGTTTGTCCTGGGCCCTGGTTTCCAGTGCCCTTGCTCTCAGGTAGGTATTATTTCTTAATAAATGGAGTAGTTCATGAACTTATTAATCCTTCCCATCTTGATTTTTTGGCGGAGGGGAGGTGGTGCAGGGCACTGTGTCCTAGCTGAGGGGACCTCGACCTTCTGATCCTTCTGCCTCCTCTTTCTGAGTGCCGGGATTACAGATGCGCTCTCCTCCACCTGGTTTTATTCAAACCCTGAACTTCTTGCATGCCAGGTAAGCACTCTGTCATCTGAGCTACACCTCCAATTCCCGTCTGAGCTTTATGTGTTTTAATCCTTCATTAGTGTCACATTTCTTTTTTTTTTTTGGCTAAAAAAATTCATCTATGGTACTTTTTTTAAAAAAAGATACTTCCTGTGCTTGCTTCCACAGCACAAAACTAAAAAAATGGCATCTTAATTCTTATAGAATGAAATATATTTATTTTGATAAGCTCTTCAAAAACTTCACTGCAATTTTTATTTTATTATAATTCTATTAAAATACAGAATAATTTTGCACTTAATTTCTGTGACATTTATGATACAACTTTCTGATCTTCAAGCTTTCCTTTATTTTTACAGAAAAATCTAGTAATTTTCTTCACAACTTTTCCCACAGCTCTTGATTAATTGAATACTGGCTATTTAACTTATTACAGTCTTTGATGGTTTTCCCCCACATTGAATTATCATTTTCTTGATATATTAAAAATACAGTGGAATAAGTGTATTTACCCTACAGTTGTCCAACTTCTGAAATTCCTGTATTGGTTGTTTAGTGGGTCTTATTTGGTTGATATTTGAAAATAATGAATCATATATATATATATATATATGTTTCTGTATAGTACATAGCCTATATATGCTTATCTATGATACTTTCTTTTCTCATTTTTCAATTTTCTTTGTTATTATGCCAATCAGTAATCCCCAAACAGTGGCAAAATAATGGTAATCTTGGCAGGCATTTTTTCTTGCTCTTGAATTTAATGGAAATGCCTCTACAATGAATCATGAAGAATGATGTTTGGTGTTTGTTAGCTTTTGGTATATGATTTTTGTCAGAGCAAAGACAAGAGCTTTAAATTTTAGTTTTACTAAGAGGGTTTTTCTCCTTACCATGACTAGGATGTAGATTTAATCAAATATTGTTCTCTGCTTCAGTCTAGGTAATGATATAGTTTTTCTTTCTCTAGGTTATTGAAGTATGACAGCATTTTAATGGATTTACAAATATTAAATATCCACTGCATTCATGGATTGTTCTTTACATAGTCAGGCAGCTTATGTTTTGACTATATTATGCGTTCAGTTTCACAAATAATTGCACTCCCATTTGCAATTGATTTATGTTTTTTCTTTGTTTTACATTTCTTTCTCAGCTATCTAGAAAGTAATTTGCTTTTAAATGTTTTTTCATTTACTTATGTATTATTTGTTTATATATTTATGTATTTGTGCATGTAGATCAGAGGACAACTTGAAAGAGTGCATTTTCTCCTCCTACCTTGTGGTTCTTCGGGATTGCACTCAGGTTGTCGGGCTTGGTAGCAAGTGCCTTAATCTACTGTCCCCTCTTGAGAGATTTGAAGGAACTCCTTTAGAAGATTATCTCTGCCCAGGATCTTTTATGGACTTACTTCTCATTCTTTTAAGATTTCTAAATTCACATAAATGTGCTTTCAAGATATATACTCCTCTATTAAATGTTTTGTGTCTCCTTCTTTTTCCTTTTTCTCTTTGTTTCCAATATTGTACATATGTGCTTTCTGTCCTTTTTATTGCTTACTTCCCATTTTTCCTATTCCATAAAAGTTCCCAGATAGAAGGTAAGGTGTGAATGAACCACCCCCAAAAGCTTGTATCTTCAAATGAACTTCTGAAAGACTGATCAACTGATTAGAATTTTAGTGATTGTGGAGAGTTTGGAATGTTGCAGGTCCAGAGTTTGATTATAATCTTGGGCTATCTTGAGCCCTCTAAATAGCTTGCCCACCTATGTGTCTGACTTAACATTCTGTGACTAACAGATAAAAACTTTTTGGAGTGTATTAACTTGGTAGTCCACCAGATTCTACCAACCAAACATCTGAATGTCTTCAGAGAGCATCTGAGATATATATCTGAGATGTCTCTTTTGTTGTAACCACCTACTTAATATTTCTAACAATGTATTTGCAAAGTGTCTTGATGTATGACTTTTTCTTTCTGTTACTATAAATCTTCATGAAACTGCTACTACATTGGAACATGAAACTTGGAGTGACTTAAAACTTTGTTTCTGGGTCATGGTCACTCTTAGTTAGCTTTGGTTAAAAATGATCTCTGGTCCCTTTGAGGTGAGAGTTGTACTTTTGTGTTGACAGAATTCTCATCCTGCTTTAATGAGCATTTAGCATATTATAGCATATAGTTTACCTGTTTCCAGATAGGTAGATTTAAAGATAATTTTCTTGTTTGAAAAAAATAATTCCTGACAAATGGAAAAGTAGATAGAATCTTTCTCAAAATAAGCTTAGATTGATGGCGATCCTGGTAACTCAAGCACAAGTAAGTAACAGCAAAAACTGACATAAATCAGCAACTAGATGCATAATATTTCTCTTAATTCTACATCTTCATCAGAGTCAATGCAGCATCATCGTGGATCACACTAAGAATGACGATAAAAACAGACCTCACCAGAAATATGCCTACAAACGGGCTGGAAATTCTATCTCCAGGGAGACAGAAACCCCTTAATAGTAACATCGAAGAGTTCTAGGTAGTTTGATTCCTGAACCTAAAGAAAGTGCTGGTTTCTTTCAACTGTTTAATGTCTTTGTTTAATCCAAGTATATTAAATATATGGATTTTTATTAATATATATTTTAATAAAAAATTTTTATTTATATATATTGTTTCACAGTAAGAGAGAAAAACTCACACATTGTAGGGGATATGCTTGTCCTTGCTTTAAAAAATTATACTCCCCCTAAACATGTCATGATAAAATGTCAACCAAAGAATATGAATACAGGCAAAATACATCTTTGTACATGGGAAGAAACAAGTTTTGGAAGAAAAATTTTCTTATTATTTATTTACTTATTCTTGAAATTTGGGGCTTAACTCAGGCTTGTTTGGACCTTGTTAGCTACAATGTAGCCCAGGCTTACCTTGAGCTTGAGATCCTCTTGCCTCAGCTTCTTGAGTGTGAGGATTACAGGCATGCACTTCCATGCCAAACTGGAATTAAGGCTGTACATGTAACTACTGTCTGTGCAGATTCCTGTAAGGTGAAACACTACAAATATAAAGTGTGACCTTTCAGTAAGACACACTCAAAGCACATTGTCTGTATGTATGTGCTGAGCTACTATAATATACTTTCTAGGGATGGAAGAAATAGTTTCTCAAAAGTGCATTGCTTCTTTAATAACAATTTTGAAAACCCCAGTGTTTCCTGGGGGGTTTGAGTGGAAGACTGCATCTTCTATGAGAAAGATGGAGCAACTATGTCTGCTGTAATGAAATGGATCCCAGGGCAATTGACAATTGTGCCATCTGTGTGAAATTTATCGTTGTCTTCATCTACAAAAAGAAATGGATCAACTAAGTTGAGACCAGAAAGGTCATTGATATAGTTAAAAAGAGAAAGTTAGAATGTCATAACATATTACAGAGGGGAATAATGGCCAATGGGTTTGTTTTTTTTTTGTGGTGAGCTTATTACTCTCACAGCAAAATGTTTCAAAGATTCATCAAAGATAAGCAAAACACATTTAATTTTCTCAAACAAAATGATAAGGAATTCAAGTTTCATGACTTCTTTTTCTTCTAAGCACACATTTTTTAAGAAACAAATACACATTTACTATGTCCCTTCAAGGTAAAGGTGATGTTTTAGCAAGTGAAAATCTATTTTTCAATGAAAACTTGTACTATAGACAGAGCATTTTGAAAACAGATGTCTGATTCCTACATGATTCTATTGCTATAAACAATATATGCCACAGAATTTCTCATGCGTGTATTACCCAAACCATAGAATAAAATGTCTAACTATTAAAAACTGTTCAAAGAATTGTGTTGTTTTTGAGCTTATTTAGTTAAAAAAAATCACAGCACATTACCTTTCAATTATTTGGCATGAATAACTGATTGACAGCTGGGATGATGGAAATTTACTAACAGAATTTCAGCAAAATTCTCTTTGCATAATGAATTCAGAAAGTGCAGCCAACAGTGTGATTCTTGTATGTGGCTGTTGGCTTTTGTGAGTAGTTTTCCCACTGTCGATTCCATTCTATCTAAATATTGATATACACTGAATATAGAACACAAATCTTGGAATAGTGTCATGGAGATTTTAAAAAATGATGAAATATATTTTACTTCAGTGACTTCTCAAGGTTACTGAAACGCAAGGTCATGAAGAACACTGATGTATTTTCAGAATGCGTGGACCAACCTCTGCTTCCTTAGCATCTTTTCTCAACCTTTTCATAGCTGCTCTTGAGAAGCAGTTCGAGAACCCATACTGTACAGCCTTACCTATCCTAGGTGTTGTCTTATAGTGGATCAGCGGTTACTTGAGCATTATGTAATGGCTTGTTTTAAGTCGACAGATTTTGCTTGATTTTACTTATTTGTGAGGTTACATGTCTTTTTCATTGACTACTAGAATGTCATTGTAAAGCACACCTTTAGCAAAGGTAAAGTAATCCCAAGTGCACAGCTTAACAGTTTTTATTGCCTTTGAATTTATCTCAGAATGGAAACAAAAGCATTATATTGCAGTGAACACCACACTCTACTTTGACCGTCTGTTGTCTTTGTCTGTTAGTGCATTTCGCCGTCTCATGTTATATCCATGGTAGACTTTCAGAAACAGCTTGTAGCTGCAGCTCCACCCTGATGCTCATGGGAGTCTTTTTGTTTTGGGATGGCAATTTAACTGATTTATACTTATTGTCAGCGGTATTTTCAATAGCATTTTTTTTTCATCTAATTTTTACCTTTCCTCAAACCTAGCCACTTTCCAATCTTTCATTTTACATACTGCATTTCATTTTCTTTCTTTCTCCTGTAGCAATTAACAAGTTCTACAACAAATTCTTTTGGACTCTGAAAATAAATAAAATATTTAATTAAAAACATCTCATTATAGTTTCTTGTAATTATGTCCATCAAAAATTAAATAAAAGAGGGGTTGGAAATTTAGCTCAGAGGCAGAATGCTTGTCTAGCAAGCACAAGGCCCTGAATTTGCTTCTCAGATCAAGAAAATTAAATGAATGTAAGGAAAAACTCATGCTTATGTTTCTGTAAAAATTTCATTTCATTTATTACTGTCACTGTGCGTGTGTATACAGGTATGCAGTGGTGTGACTGTGCAGGTTGGGGACAGCTTTCAGGAGTAGATTTTCTTCTTCCACTGTGGTTTGCAGAGATTGAATTCAGATTGTCAAATCGCTTGGCAAGCACTTTTATCCACTGAACTGTCTTACTCGCCCAATTTTTATCTGAAAAATTTTAATGATTATTATTACTTGTTTTGTCAATTATCCTCAGTTTTAGAATACATTTTGGCATTTTTTTCAATTCTCCTTTTGGCAAATATTCTGCCAATCTTTCCTTGCGGAATTTCATTTGCTTTCTACCAATCTATTCTATTTCAGTTTCTGAATTTCCCTTATATTGACTCCAATACATTTGAAACCAGCCTTCTGCTGAGGATCTCCGAGTTATCTGCTTGCATTTGAGAGGAAAAGTCTGAGTGTCCAGCTCACATTTTACTTTTCCTACACCATCAGTCTTTCCCTCCCATCCTACACAATTCCTTCCTTATCCTTGTCATTTTGAAAGTCACCACAGTGTGGCCAAGTGCCATTTCTTTTCATTAATTACATTTGCTTTGTGGAGAACAGCTTTACTTGGAGGTGTCGAGAGGGTTTGCTTCTGTGTAGAAACATTTCTGCTTGCTCTGTCTCTGACAAGTGCTTACGTTTGGTGCATCTTAGTGCCTTTCAGATGCATTGCTTATGCCTTTGTGGTCTGTATTCTATAGCACCAGTAATTTATATCTTTTAATGTTTTTGCTCTTTTATTACTAAGGGGAAAGGCTTCTGAGGCTTGGATCCTCTTGACTGGCTTTCTTTTCCACAATATGCAAAGCAACAGTAAATTACAATACAATTTGTTCATACCTTTATATTCTTCTTAGCCAGGACCCCATTCCCTTTATCTCTTGCTTTAAAGGCTCTATATTTTCTTTAAATGACAAAGCAAAACTTGTGGTTATAAAAAAAAACTTTGAGTGCTGTATATTCTCTCCTCTCTCTCTCTCTCTCTCTCACACACACACACACACATGCACACTCACACATATACACACTCACACATTCACACATTAGGTTTATTACTTGCCTTCTTTTTCTGAAACCTGATGATCCAGGCCTCCGTGCTTCCCTTCCTTTGGAAGCCAGGCATGGTCTTTAGATACTCCTTCTTGGGATGTGAATACAAACACAGGTCCCTTTCAGAAGCAGTAGTAGCACCATGGTGCAGGGATGATGTCGCTGTGCAATAGGAGAAGCAAGGGTGTCCTGCTTAGAACACTCTCCTTAGGCTGCTTGGTTGTAATGATCATTTTCACTTTTTTTTTTTTTTTTGGATGCCAAGTAGATGCTCTTGTTGGAGGAACTAAGGCAGTTTATCACAATGGAAGTTAAAAAGTCAATGTGAAATCTCAGACTCACCCTACAGAAAGCCAAGATTTGGCCAATGAGATGGACTTGCCTAGGCTTTTGATAGTAAAACTAGTGATTCCAAGACTGGGGCCAGCAGAGAACTCAGGCTGTGTGCAATGCTGTCATCATGGATGACTTTCAAGGCACCAGCAATGGGAGCATCTTTTGGATTGTCACTTGGGGTCGTGTTGATGCTTTTGCCCTCTTAGGCAGGTGTGCTGTCCCCAGACTCATTCGATGGAGGGGTTCATGTGTTTCTCATGGCCGCTCTTCTTGATCTTGAGCATTTTTCCAATTTCCATCAATTCTATCAATTCTGGGACTTCCACATAGTCTGTTAGTAAACTTATTTTCACCTAAATCAGCCAGAAGCAATTTGTTAGCATTTAAAGAAGAGCCTGTCTCATACATTCCACAACCTGCTCTCAGGAATCTCTAAATTTGCTGGTTTCTGCTTCTTGAGCCCTTATCTGCTGGCCACATGTTAAGTCTAAGTTCCCAGATTTGCTTATGGTAATCACGATGCATTGGATTTAATGGAACCAAGATCCGTGACCAAGACTACGTGTTTTTATATAAACTCTGATGTTTTCCTGGTTTACTTACATAGTTGGTCTGGTGTTTTCACCTGAACTGGTGGATAAATTGGCTTGGATCATTTCACATTTCTTTTGCTGTTAAAATCATAGTCTTGGATTTTAAGCTAGGGGATGATGATTGACATATACAGGTCCAAATCACTTTTGCTGAAGTTTACAAATGAGATGTTTTGTGCAAATCTATTGACTTAAAAATAGTCCTCTTGGTTCTATTTCTTTGTTATTTGCTGCAGAGAGGCAGTCTTTCCTTCCTGGGCAGTGCAAGTGTGGGTACGATGGTAGCTTTGTGTTTGAAAATCAGAAGAGAGAACTCATTCTTGCGTTTCTTTAATTTTACCCTATGTTCCCCCAACTCCATGCCCATCTGAGCTCGGTCCCGTGAGCTCCTCAATGCCCAGCCTCTGACCTTGCTGACGTCTTCACTCTGAGTGGAAAACTCAGGACTAACTGCTAATCCTTCCGGTTCATGTGGCTGAGAATCAGTGTTCTTAACTTCACTGCATAGAGCTCCATGTGGTGGGGGAAGGGTGGGAAACCAATTATAGAAGCTGCGGTATGATGAGAAGACCTGTTGATCTACCTTTTGCAGACTCAGAGAGCACTTTCTTCTCTGTCTGGTAGTGGATTCCCCCTTGGCAAGCAAAACAAAATAACTGAGGAATGAGTTGCAGTGGGTTGGGGTAGCAGAAGTCCCTCTCATCTTCTGGGCAGTGGACAATGTTTTGTGCATCTGGCAGATGTTTACTTAAATCACCGTTTTGATTCCTGTGGAAATTTTACAAATCCATTGTGTATTTTTTAGTTAATAAAAAGGTGGAAAGGTGTATTAGAGGTCTCAAGCATTCTACTGGCATAATCTGCTCTATACTGCTGAGAGAAATTTTAAGCATTTTGAGAGCCTGATGCTGCTAACTCTGAAAAAGAGCTTATAACAGTGCCTTATAGTAGAGTGTGAAGGCTTTTATTATCATGGCACTGACTTAGGTGGAAAAATAAAATTGCATATCTACTTCACTCTTTATGCCAAAATAAACATCCTAAATGCAGTGAATGCTAATCTTAAAGCACAGGGAAAAAGAAAACTAGAAATCATGAAAGGAAACTCTCACAACATTACAGTTAGTAATGACATTTGAAAGGACCTTCCCCAAAGTTAGAAATCTTAAGACAAGAGATGAATAAATATGGCCCTGTAAAAATGGGACAGTTCTTCATGGTAAAAGATCATGAAAACATGGGGCCGCAGAGATGGTTTAGTGATTAAGAGCACTGGTTGATCTTGCAGAAGACTCAGGTTCAGTTCACATCTCCCACATGGTGGCTAACAACTGTCTATAACACCAGTTCCAGGGGATCTGGTGCCTTCTTCCGACCTCTGAGGGCACTGCATGACATGAGTGCACTTCTGTACATGGAGGCAATGCACTCTAACATAACATAAAACTAATAAAATATATTTTTAAAAAAGATATGAAACCAGGAGACATACACAGGTCCAAATCACTTTTGCTGAGGTTTACAAATTAGATGTTTTATGCAAATCTGTTGACTTAAAAATGGTCCTTTTGGATTGGAGAGATGACTCGCTGGTTAGGAGCACTTGCTGCCTTTGTAGAGGACCCGGGTTCTGCCTCTAGCATCCATGTTGGGTGACTCACAACAGCTCCAGGGTGTCTGACCTCTCTTTTGGTCTCCACAGGCACATGCGCATGGCGTACTCACACACACACACACTCACACACACACACACACGTAAAAATGAAAAATGCTGGGAGAGGGAGAGTCAGTTTTCTTACTGTTGTGACACCTTGTAGGTAAGCTGACCAGACTCCATGCAATAAACTCTCACCCAAAAGCATTTAGCAAACATAAATTAGACTCAATAGGGTCTTTTGAAAGATAAATAATATAGGGGCATGAAGTGGGGGGGGGTCGGTAATAAGGTGGAGTGGAGAGAGGAAGGGGGTCTGACTGTGATCAAAATGTATGAAATTCTTGAATTAAGAAAAAGATTTTAAAAGATTTTGAAAATAGGATCAGAAGGTGAATGGAAAACTAGAAAAATATCTGCAATGCATATGATGGAGGGCATCATAAATATGCATTATTATTTGTAAGTAAATAAGTAAATATCATGTCCTTGGTAATCAGAGGACCTGATGGATATTTCATAAAAATGGTTAAAAAAAGACCTTCATGTTTATAGGGGAAAGTGCTCAACTTCACTTATTAAAAAATAAATATGAGAGCTGGAGCCATGGCTCAGTGGTTAAGAGCACTGACTGTTCTTGCAGAAGACTTGGGTTCTAGAGGGTCCAATGCCTTCTTCTGTTCTCCACAGGGCTGCATGACATGGGTGCACTTACATACATTCAGGGAATACACTCATATACAGAAAATAAATATGAATTAAAAACAAATAGATATTAATTTAAATCAATAAGTGTGGACCCATATACTCTTTTACAATATATAATAAACTTGAAACTAGTACAGAAGCTGCTTGGTTGGGTTTTGGAAGGATGTTGGGAGCAGCGATACTTCCTAGTAGCTGCATAGGCTCAGGAGACCAGGCAGTTTCCTCAGCCTGTAACTTGTGTCACCTGATCGTCACAGGGCATGCACAGATGCTGTGGCCATGCAGCACACTCTGTGTGGATCACTCTGACACTCTTTTATTTCCTTATCTGTTGTGTCCGGATGGGTGCATTTCAGTTCTTAGTTCTGCCAGGTCAGGAATGGTCCCACACTGTCATGGTGACAGTGTCCCATTGTTCACTTAAATTTGTACTTTCAGACAAATCAAGGCTCTGAGGTCCCGGGTTAACCCAGTTGGAGGTTAATCCTTTTCTTCAGAGTATAACTTTATTGGCAAGGAGCTAAAGATTCTGTAACACTGTGCTAGGTGAGGCTGTAGGGGAGTGTCACTATCAAACATTGTAGGCCCACAGGAAGGTGATTTGAGTACACTTACTAAAATGTCCAATGCACATTCCCTTCAACTTAGTAGTTTCAGTTATATCCTACAGGTATACCCAAAGAAAAGTCTTGATTGTATGGATGGAAACAACCTAAAGTTTTTTCATAGAGGATCTGATGAAATAAAATACAGCAAGTCACTTTACAGAATAACCTCCCTGTCATTTCAAACTGAGAGAAAGAGTTCCATATAGAGATGGAATACTTTCAGAGTTTTGTGGAAAAGTAAGACTGGAGCAGCACATGGATATCAACTTTTGTAAGAAAAAAGAACATACATGCTGTGTTATTGTGTGTTAACATAGTCTGCCTCTGAAAACTAGCGAGGAGCTGTTGTTAATGGGAACATGAGAAAGAGAAGGAGAATGACCTTTCACTTTCTGTGTCTTAGGAAGGAGTGTTTTTAAAAAATGATAGGCACATAGTAACTATTCAGAAACCAGAAATATAATAATATATACATTGAAGAAAGTTGCAGGTTTAGAATTATGGATGGTAAGAAAATAACACATTTTTCATTGAATGGAAATTTTGAGCTTATCCAAAGAATAGCAGTAGGAATCATAAAGCAATTGTCAGAAATAGAATAACTTTACCTCCATCAAGTTGAATTTCCATGATAATATTGGACACGAAAGTTATATGATAAAAACATTGCTGGTTGACATCTTGGGTGAACTTAAATGCGTTTCCTGTAGAGCCCTTTACTGCTGCTTAGGACTCTCTGAATTGTGAAACGACATCACCACTTTTCACTGTTATCTGGCTTTATCTCTTGGTTCCACTCTTAATGGTCATATTGTAATTTTTTCCTTAAAATTCATTCATTGGGACTGTTGGGAATCCTTTTATGACACCCTTTATGCACCCTGCTTTATCCAAAGTGGGACTGCAATGGGAAGATGCCTGGAGTCTTGTGGAATGACTGAGCCTCAGATGGGTCATAGCTGCAGAGGCCTCAGGAGCTCTCAGGAGAGATCATAGTCCCACCACTTCTCATTCCTGCCCTTCCCAGCGGTTGATACTTGCTCCTTTCCTCTGTAGGTTTCTTTTTACATGTAGGAAAATGGACATCAATAGCTCTTGAGATTTTCATCTTAGAATTCGAATCACAAGAGATGAATGGATTCTCTTCACTAAGAAACCCAAATGCCAGAGCAGTGAGTCAAAGGCTCAGGTTGGTTTTGTGGATGAGAAACAAGCAAGACCATGTCATCTTCCCCTCTTTGCTTGCCCCCATTTTGCCTGGATAGCACTGACAGAGTTCCAGGGGAAGAGGCCCTAGGCTCCAGATGTCAGAGCTCCTCGCTTTCCTGTGCATGTGCATTTCAGCACATCACGCCTTCTGCCTTGTCTTCTTTCTGCCTCAGTTAAAGTCTCCTGAATACCTCTCTCTTATTCCCAGCACACAAGCACAGAGGTGAAGACCAATTTCCCTTGTAAATGTTATTATCTTTTACTCCTATTTTGTAAGACACTGGTTTGTAAGTGTTTCTGAGCTGTGGAGCCTTTTAGCATCTCTATCTCCTGTGCTTTGCATTGATATTTAATAAGTGGGCTGTTACTAACTAAACCAAGGAAGGAGGAGGAAAAGGCCAGAGGAGTCCCAGAGAATCACCCCTAGGCCTCTGTCCTCCTTCTCTTTCCCTTGCCAGTTGAATGAAGCTGCTTGGTGCACTGGCAGCTGGAGGAAACTTCTTGTCTCACTGAGCACTGCTAGTTTAGGGGCCATGGCCTCTGTAATCTTAGGCTGAGAGCAGTGTACACTCCCAGCTAAGGGGACCTGGATGGTGGGGGAAGTTTGCTGAATAGAAATGAGATCCTCCTGGGAGGCACTGAGCACGTTTGAAGGCGTCAGCACTGTTCCAGCTCTTCCTCCATCGGGACTTGGATTCTATTAAAGTAACACCCGGTTCCCATGAATTAGGCCTTTGAGAAATGAGTTTTTCTCTCTTCCTTCTTGGAAAGATGTAGTGTTGAAAGTGTAGCCAGTTTAGCAGCTGCCTTTGTGAAGGTGTCCTTCAATTTGGCTATCCTGGTTTCTCCTGGAGATGGAGCCTCTTCTCTAGAGAGCATCTTTGATGCTTTGTTTCACCCATCAGTCCTGCCAGGTTGCATTTAGGTATGGGCAAGCCTTTGCTCAGCCACTATATCATTAGAATTATCACACTTTGAAAGCTAAAGATAATGACAGAAACAGGACTCTGTACACATCCAATTCTTGCCCAAAGCAGAAGAGTCTGGCCAGGTAAAACTGAGGAAAAACATGATGTTTGCCTCCAAAAGTATCTATCTACAAGGGTCTATCTACAAGGAAGTTCAGCAATCATGTTATCAATTCCGAAGGACATGGATCAGTTGGGAATGCCAGGTACAGGAAAGCCTGGAGTCAAGCCCAGGTGAGTATTCAAGGTCACTCTGGCCTCTCAGCAACTCCTTGTTCTCCTGTCATCCAGCCTCTGTATGTACATCTTCTTTTGACAGAATGCCTGTGGTAGAGCTCTAAAAGCCTGCTGGGTCTCAGCCTTTGCCTTCTTGGCCAGAGTTGGTGTTCCAGTGACTGTGCTCTGGGAACTTTCATTCCACAGTCTAAAGATCTAGGCATTCAATTAGTTGATAATTTTTTTCAGTTTACCCAAAACATGTCTCTGGAATCTATCCCTTTGCAACTCCATCTCCAGTTCTCATTTATAGGGCTATAATAACCATACTGGTAGCCAGTGTTATTTATCCCTGACAATTCATTCCTTAAATCCCATATGATTAACCCCTAAATTGATACCAAAATTTAGGCAAAAGCTTCAGTTTCAGGGAATCTCAATAGACCAGTCTTGGCAACAGGACCCAGAAATCAGTCCACGAGCGGAGCTATAGTAGGGGACGGAAGGAGTTTTAGTAATAGCTGGAACGTATCAAGAACAGAGGTCTTATAACCTAAAATCTGTCTTCTTATTCCTTACAGAAGTCTTGACAAGCAGGAAAGACAACAGAAGGCAAAGACTGGGGCATCCATAATGCTGGTCCAGGTTATCTCAGTATGGTCATGGTCTGGTTGGTCATTACCTGGGGCCATTGTCTCAGGAACTACCATACAGGTTTGTGTTGCAGCCAAGGTGTTCTCCCCTGCTTTGAGGTATCTTTGGTCTTTTATCTTAAGATTTTCATTAGTCAGGCTCTTGGTTCTGGGACCCAAGGGAACAATAGGCAAGAAAGACTCAGAAAGAGGAAATGAAGCAGGATGAAGTCAGAAAAGAAATGGAGTTAGTTAAGTCAGCGATTGGGTCCTCTTTCAAACTTCTTCCCAGGTCATTCTGCTCCTTGGTGCTGCCCCTGGCCCAACTGAATGTCAGGGTTGAGGTGGCTGCACATATCATATATTTTAAAAATTAGTCTCTGGCCACATGTTTCTCTGAGCAGTTTGCCTGACAGTGGTATGCAAAAGTGTCTGAGAATAGCATCCATGTAGATTCAAATGGATGGATGCTGGTTGGTTTTGTTTCTGTGCCTCATGTCTCTATAAATGTGTGCCTTAGTTTTGTGTATATGGAGGTATATTCACCTGGATGTTTCCATGCATGTTTCTGTGTGTACATGCATGTGTTGATGGCCATATGCCATCTTGCATATTTCTCTGTCTTTGTTGCTTCTCTAAGCCTGTTTCCCTGGGAGGGTGAGTGATTGTTGATGATGGGGAATGCTCCAATAAGGAACAGTGTGAAAGAAATCATTCACACTCCCCGTAGAGCAGACCATGTGCCCTGTTCTTAGCAAGGGAGTGGTTACTGAATCACTGAAGTCGGCTCCTTTTCTCTCCTGCAATGATGCATCGACTGATGGCCGACTGTTTTTAACACAAGCAAGCCTTCCCTTGCTTTCTGAGACTCCTATAAGGATAGGAGCGTGGATCTGGGAAGACTCTCATCTTTCTGAGAGATTTACTGTGTCTTAGAGAGCTTGTGTAGTGCACATGAGGAGGACCAAGTGTGCTTGGGAGGAGAGATGAGGGGCTAGGTAGGATTTGGGGGCAGGGAGCAACTCTGTTTATTGCTATGGCTCTTCCGACTTTAGAGACATTTGTAACTGAGTAGAAAGCCATACAGGAAAAATAACTGTCTGAGAGGAACTGAAGAATGAGCAAGTTCACGCCAGGTAAGTCTGCATGGTCAGGAGCCCAAGAATTAAAAGCAGGGCAAGCACCTGTAGCCTGAATCTCAGGCCAGTGTCTTCCTTCAGGGTTTCTTCCTGGATTCATCCCTATATGAGAAATAAAGTCTATTCTCTAGGCCTCTTTCCTGATTAAACTTCTTTCATGAACACTTTGGACACCCAGGCTTCTCACTGTCAGTCTTATGAAGATGCTAGGTAAATCCCCAAAGAGAAAATGTGCAGCACATCAGACAACACTGCCCCATCGGTCTCAGCTTTCCAACGTGGGCATTGTGGAGGGAACCTTAGCAAGACAGTGTGATACTTTATCAGGCAGAATATCAACGGCTCAGCAGGAACTGCTGCTCTAGTCTCCAGACTCCCCATCGGGTGTCCTTTCCATCACACAAAGGTCACTTGGGATGACTTTTGGGTGTCAGGTGACTTTTATTTAAAATTAGAAAATAACTCCCACTTATGGGACCATATGAGTGAAGTGGAAACTTGTGTTATGAGAGTTAGGAAAAGAGCCTGTGACAGTGGAATAGAGGACTTTCATCTGGAAGGAATGTTCTTGCCTTTGAAGAGGCAGTTGTAGGAAGGTTTGATGTAGGCCTGATGTGGAGAGTTCTGAGAATGAGCGGCTTAGTGGCCAACTTGGCAGTCAGTTCAGTGCAGTTCAGCCATCGTATGCTCAAGACCCTTCATAGCCAGGGTCTGGGAGGGTACTAAGCATACAGAGAAGGTGAAAACTTAGCCAAGCCTTCAAGGAGCTCAAAGGCTGATGGGGAGCAAAGAAAGCAAAAAATTGCTATCAATGAATCGCACAATATAAGCCCTGGGCTGGGGATATAGCTTAATAGTAGAATGTTTCCCTAGCATGTTGAAGGCCCTGGGTTCAACCCAGACAGAGCCAAATCAAGAAAGAAAGAAGTTTAAAACCCACTCAGATGTCAGTGAGGATATGAGGTTGCTAAGGGACTAGAAAAGGAAGATGTACTCTGCCAGCTAAAGCTCTGAAGGTGCGCAGATGTAAATATAATGTGTGGTGTGTGGAGAATCACAGAACTTCGGTTTAGGAGACCCTAATATGCAAAATGAGGAGAAGGGGGAGGATAATGTGACTGTTTCATGGAAGTTAGGTGAAGTGAATCCTTTGAAGCTGTGATAAAGAGATTGAAATATGGGACTCCTCCCAAAAGCTTTAAGCAGAGTGGTTATAGATCAGATGTGTTTGATATCTCCCTCAGGGACCATGTTTCGGGCGGGGAGGGTTTGGAAGTACAAGATTAAAAGTAGGAATCTGTGAGGAGATGGTGGCAAGTCTCAGGAAAGATAAGTAGAGGTAGACCTAGAACAGTAGAGAAGGGCAGAAAGAGACGGATAGGGCCCTGCTAACGGGGCAGAGGCCAGAGAAAGCGGTATTGCAGTGGCTGGAGGCGAGGGAGACACAGCTCAGCCTCGTACCTTAGGAGCAATGCAGAAAGTGGTGTTACCAGTGGAATAAGGAATCATGGAGCATCAGCATCGGTAAGGAGCGATGGAGAGACGGAATGCATGTGTGAAGGCCTGTGGTACATGCAGATGAGTGTTCAAACAACCAGTAAGATCAGAAGTTTGGGAGGGAAACCGAGATTAAAGTTAGAGATTTTCAGCACATACAGCTATACATGCAGGTATAGTCATCAGGAAGGGCATGCAGTGTGGGAGGAGAGTAGGTCAGAAAGAAAACGCCAGGTGCCAGCCTTTAAAGGGACGTTAGAGGAGAATGGCTTGGTGAACACAGGAGAAGAGGGGCAGTCAGAGGGGTGACCAAGGGAGCCAGGGGGCCACGCTGCTATAGCTAATAAAGCGAGAGCCAGACTGGAAGAGCTGGAGGAGCTGCAGTTAAAGGAATAGTCCTTTATGCCAGGTGTCAAGGGAGCGAGAAGGGACTGACCTCAACAGAATGGAAGGAATGGAAGTAGACTGTGGGTGATCCAGGGGTGAATCTGGGTTACAGTGTGTTGGGAGATGGCTTACACCAGCCTTAGTTCTGATAGAGAAGAGGAAAGACCTGCTTCTAGAGGAGAAATAGTCAAAATGAGAGTGTTTTTATGGGATGGAAGTAAAACAAGACCATACCTAATATAAAACAAACTTACAGTCAGACAACCATTCTGTTATCCAATCAAGAGAGAGAGAGAGAAAGAGAGAGAGAGAGAGAGAGAGAGAGAGAGAGAGAGAGAGAGAGAGATTGATTGATTCTCAGGGTGTAGCAGAAGTGACTGGGAGGGAAGACTGAAAATGCAGAGAGTAGATGGATAGGAAGATGCTGGAGAGAAGGCGCCAGTTCTGTTGGTGGTTCTCAGCCAGTTTGCATGTTCACAGGACTTGGAAGATGAGGAAAATTGAGCTTATGATCTCTACTTCCTTAATGAAACAGGAGGCAAAGTTCTATGCTAGGTGTACTCAGGGCATGGGTAAGACTGAGAAATAGTTAGAAAGACCATAATTGGAAATTGGGGGAAATGAATGTAGGAGCTAGCCATGGACAAGGCATGGCCAGCAGAGCCAAGATCCAGTGAGAATATTCATGGTTAACTGACAGCACAGAATCTTCTCAGTGTGGCAAGGTTTTCTTTAGTAGTGTTTAATTCCTCAGGTAAAGATCCTAGTACTTGGAATGTTATAGCTCCAGATCAGGATTGGGATGTTGAGGGACAAAGATGGGACGTAGTAGTCACAGTAATGGCGGACACTGAACACAGGCTGAAGAGCCATACATATCTTGTACTGGTTGAAATTCTTAATGGTTCTAGGAGGTTGGAATTAACATCAGATTCATTTAAAGGATGAGGAAACTATGTCCAAGGTAAGCAAAACGTCTAGTAAAATTTGTTCAGAGTTAACATATGCTGAATATGCTAGGGACAGGATTCAAAACCTCATGAATTCTCAGAGAGTTAATGATGGAATTTTGGCTGCATTTTGGAGACAGTGGGGCTAGCAGCATGCTAGTAGATTAGGAAATAACTAAGGCTGTCAGGGAAATGTATCTGTCTGAGGACAAACAGTTCATGGGTGTGGAGCTAAAGCTGGAAGAGTAATTGGTTGTGGAGGTCAGGCACTTGTAGCTGGAGGTGCAGAGGTCGTGGAATATCACAATAGTGTGTGGATGTTGAGCTGTCTTATGACATTGGAGCTAAAAGGCAGTAAATTAATAACTGGCACATGGGGATGAGGTTAACTATGCTGGATATTAACTGTGCTTTGAATTATAGATTGGAGTTTGTTTTTCAAACATCGTCACCCTGTCTGTTATCCCTGGGTTGGCAACCTGGGTTGCCATCTCCTTAAGTAAAAGGTGGCATTACAGTGAAGGTCAGGATCTCTTCTCCCAGGCTAAGGGACCAGAGAAGCCTCAGATCCATGAAAAACGTGGTAACATTCAAGTCATCTCTACTTCCCCATAGCTGTTCTATACTAGTCACTTAGGTGGTCTGTGTCCAGGAAGGAGCATGTATACACATATATATGTGTGTGATTTATGTGTTCAAGTCTACACAAATGATCTAGTCCTTAAATTGAGAAGCCCTGTGTTGATTGAAGCAGGAAACAGTATGTGAGGACTGGAAATCTGCATCCCACAATATTAGGCTAGGAAAAGACTCCAAGACTCGGAGAGCCACTTGGAAGGGTTAGGCTACAAGGCAAGAGGAAAAGCTGAGGCTTTGAGAGTGGCTGTAGGAGGGCCACCAAGTCCAGAGCTGGCCTGACAAACAAACAAACAAACAAACAAACAAATGGAAAAAACAAAAAACAAAGCACCTACGGAAGTAGTGGAGGCCTCTGCCCTGCGTCTCTGAGAGAGACTTTTAGATGATTTTTATACCTTTTATAGGGCCACCACTCCTGTGATTTATTCCCAAAGCAGCACTGTGGTTAAAACAGCATGGTGTATACAACCAAAAGTAATTTCAAAACAATTTACGTCCTTCCCTTGTACCTCTCTAGGCCTGTGAAGTAAAAGCCTGGTCTTTCGCAACGCCATTTAAATCATCCTTCTCTCCCCCCTCACATCGCCTCCACAGTGCAGCTGCTCCCAGAGGCTTCGTCCCCCTGGAGGAGGCCGTGGCCTCTCACCAGCAGGATGCATCCCTGGTCTTTGTCCCCTCCCTCTCCTTTCTCTGACACAAAGGTCCCTGTAGCTAGCTGCCAAGACAGTGATTTTAGAGGTGGTGAGAGTTAGACATGGCATCAGGGTAGGCTTGGAAACTGCCTACTGATCATGAGCTGGTGCTCGGGCCAGTCTATGGCACAGTAGAGTGACATCTTAACACAGTCATATTCTATCTAAACAATCTTATGAGATCCAGAGATGTTCCATCCCTCTGTAAGTCCCTGGAAGATTCCTGCTGCTCACCTTCCTGTGCTAACCCTCCCCATGGCTGTCTTTGACCGCATGTGCATTAGCATGGCGGGTGTCCCCAGGGGTATGGCTGGGGACAGAACAGTTTTCAGGCTCATGGAACCTTATGGTTCTGAGATAGGCCTTTAATTCGTTTCCTGTTCAGGGTCAATGAGAGTCTTTAATGAGAGCAGGAACAGAGACCCTGAGAACAAGTAACCCAATAGCAGTCTACCCATTGCTTGTGATTGCCACAAGAACAGATAATGTGTGGCTCCCTGTCTCCTCAATCCGTTCTTGCTCACTCTGTGATATGCCAGGTGGCAAGTACTCAGTGTCTTCAGGACTTTAGTTGGGAGCCCATCATCTTCACTGGAAGGACAGTGCAGTTCGAGATTCCAACCAACGTTGGCTGAGGACCAACTCTACTCCATCTGCTAGAATCGTGCCTGTCTGGGCTCCATTCCTGGGGTATAAAGCTGAAGTTTTCTTTTTTAAAAAGATTATTTTAAATTGATGGATAATTTAGCACATTTTGTGGTACAATGTGATATTTTGGTATGTACGTGACAAACAACTCAAGATATTTAGGTTATCTGTGATCATAAACATTTCTTTTTTGTTGAGAACATTCAAAATCTTGTCTTCTAGTTATTTTAATTTTTGCAGTGCAGTATTGTGTAACAATACTCCACTAATAGCAACTGTAACATATTCCTTCCATCTCCCTGTGTAGATCTACCTGTTAAGCAATCTCTCCCAATCACTGCCTCTTCCCTGCCCTCTCTGGCCTCTAGTAAACCATAGTTCCACTTTTATGAGCTCAGATATTTTAGGTAGCTCATAGGGGAGAAATCCTAACAATATTGACTTTTGATTCTGGCTTATTTCACTTAATATTATGGTCTCCAGGGCCCTTCATATTGTTGCAGATTCCATCCTGTTTATTGCTGAATAATACTCCATTGTGAATATGTACCATATTCTTTTTACCCATTAACTTTTGATGGCTTCTCCATACTGCATGACTGAGCTCTTTTGTTCTGAGTACCTGCATTCATCTCTCTCTGCTTCCTGACTTCCAGTGCAATGTGACCAGCTGCCTCACAGCTCCTGCTGCCACAGCTAGAGCGACTAGGGTACCAGGCCTCCTCACCAGGACAGATCGTATCCTCAAATTGTGAGCCAAAATAAATCTTCCTTCCTAAAGTTGCTTTTGTCAGGCATTTTGTCATAGCAGTGAGAAAGGTGACCATATCAAAGGCAGGCGTGGTTCACAGGCAGATGCTGCAGGCATGTTGACGTGCCATCTATTCTTCGTCTCTCAGCTCTTCTGCCCCTCTTCTGCCCCTGCTCTGAGGTGTTGAGCCTGCGATGTTTTACCCATTCTTGCTGTCCCTGTTATGCTGTACACTAAGCTTTGCTGTGAGGAGCAGCTGAAAGGAGAGCCGGGGGAGTGCTGCGAAGACGCTCCTTCTCCAGGAGCACTTCATCTGGACGGGTGCTGCTCCCTGTAGCAGCACCTGCTGTGTCACCACTCTGTGGCCACGGAAGCCTGGCACTGGCAGCGCCTCTTCTCTGATCCCAGGCTTGATCTCCAGGGCCTCCTCAATCTGTCTGTTACATATTCTTCCCTGTGCACCTCCTGCCCTGGTGACCCCGGCTCTCCTGAAACTACTACCCTGCACCGTCTTGGCATTCTGTTCTTCCCTTTGAAGTTACCCAGTCAATGTCTGTAGATCTAGTTACCAGTTCTTTACATTAAATCATCTCGTCCATGCAACTGGTTTGGGCTTTGTCTTCCAATGGATGTCTGTACAGATATTGGTTTCCTTATAAGCCCCAGGCTCTGTCTTCACACAGAACTTGCAATCTCAATGGCTTCATGTCCATGAATATCTTTTAGTGCCAACCACATCACCCCTCCTGGGCTGTTGCAGACTGTTATTTTAGTGTTACTCCATCCATACAGCATTTCTGCAGCACATTCTAAATATGACTGTAAATCTCCTACAAATCCCATTTCCCACTGTTTTCTTAAATTTGTGTTAAAGCTTTGCTGTGAATTTCATCGGTATAACCAAGCCTCCAGGGAAGGGAACCCACACATGAATGTACCCACAAGCCACACAGATTTGTGAGGGATGAATTTTTCCTGTATTGACCGATAACCTGTATCACACAAAAACTAGGTTTCAAAAAGAAGAAAAGAACTTGGGTTTCCAGTAGTTGCTAATTCAAATATCAAGTGTTTTAGAGTTCTTCTGCTTAGTTCATATTAGGTCATGTCTATTTGTCAGAACACAAGTATTGGAATCTGAGAAGAAATAGATTAAAGAGAGAAGGGATTTTCTCTCTTTTCTGTGGAATTAGACATTAGAGATGAGGGTGCAGGGGTGGCCTGCATGAGGGTGTCTACACCTTGAGACCCCTTCTCGATTTGTTGTTCTCGGCTTATGACTTGATGACTTCCATCCTCGTTTTCTACTTCTGGGAGGTGAGAGCAGGCTGCCTTCATTTCTAGCCTTCTGTCATGTCCAGGCCTGGATGCACTATAGGATGAAATGGTGCTGGGAACAAGAAGTGATACTTTTCCAGACAGACTCAGCAGACTTTCTCATCTGTCTCACTGGCCAGAGCTGTGGCGCGCATGCGCACTCCTAGCTGCAAGGGAGCTGGAAATGTGCAGTCACCCAGCTGGTGCATTTTGACGCCTCACCTCTGTGTAGTGATTCTGTTAATGAGCAAGAAGGCTAATGGATGGTGGATGGACAAATTGCAATATTTGTCACAACCTGTGAATCTGTGCCCAGAACTGAAAGCATTATCTGCAACATTTCAGTCACGCCAAATTCTACTTCCCTCTTCAGTGAGGCCTCTCCCTCCGGTCCTTCTCACTCTGGAGGGTATTCTGAGAGTCCTCATAGTCAATGCCAGACACCTTTGCCTCAGATCCTTGCACTTTCAGTGTAGCTTTTGTATACTCATGAAGAATATGAATGTTTTGGTCATTTATAGCTTGATTCTTCATCTAGTTCAGCTATGTACATAGCTTGACTTCTTAGCAATGGGCCCTCTTTCTCCACTGCCTTCCCAGTGACCCCCTTGTTCCTCGTGACAATCTTTTATCTACTTGGACTAACTTACATGTATCTATTGGCTTCCTGCATTTCTTCTTAATATTATTTCACATTAGGCCAAGGACTACTCTGGAAGGTAGGGCATTAATTGAAGGGTAGTGGGCAGGAAGACAGAGAAACTGAATCTCTAGCATGTCCTGGAAGGGGCCAAGGCAGAAATACTGATGGGGTGATGGCTTCATTGTTTGATCATGACTACTTTTCCCAAGGAAATGTAGGGAAATGGCAAGAAAAAGGAATGCAGGTCTACCAGGAAAGGAACAGAAATAAAGAGGCCAGGGAAGTCTCTTTTATGGTGTCAATTGTGGCAGAGAAGGCAGCGAGAATATATTGGGAACTGACCACATCAAGACCTCTGTGATTTGTGTTGTAATAGGACTCAGACTAGCCAGCTTACCATGGCTGTGGCCTCTGTGACATGGTGGCAGGAATAAGCCGTAAAGCTTGTCTGTGGCTGTTGTCCATCTCATCTGCTATGGTTCCATCCTCCCTGCCGTTTGGTGATACTGCCCAGTCCTTGACCTGCCTTCTCCCAGGAGCATACTGCTTCATGCTTTGGGCCTTTGCCAACAGAGGCCTAGTGGACCCTTAGGTGCCTGTGAGACCTTAATAAGATCTGTAAACATGCACCTGCAGCAATGCTTCTCTTGGAAACTTCTAGCTTAAGTGAAATCAAAAGAGCCTTTAATTATGTATCACCTCTCAAGGACTATTTAGGAACCAAACCAGTATTTACAAATGTATTTGCAATTTTATCAGGACATGGAATTAATTCTGTTACTTCTCAGTGCCTAGAAAAAGCAAACAAAGGAGAAGGAAGGCTGATTATTTGTTCACTGATACGGGAAGTGAAGCCTCTGGCCCAAATCAGGCAGCCTTAGGATTTTATCTGGTTGGAAACAAACTGCACAGTGTATTTTATCAGAGGGAGCAGGGTTGCTTTAGAGGGTCGTTCCTTCTGAGTGGAATTTACCTGGGTCAAAGGAGTGATGAGGTACACAGGAAGCATCAGACCTCCCTCCACAACTGACCACTCATCATGGCAGACTCCAGGAAGCATAGCCAGTCAGTTCCTGAGCCAGAAAAGGACTAGTCCATCTGGAGAGCAGACAGGTCTTCATGAGGCTGAAGTCTAGACCTGCCTGTGGAAGTCACAGTGCTCTTGGATCCCAGCAGTGTGAACTGAACGCATATCATTAGCTAATGCTTTATTAAAACTAAACCATGTCCTGAATTTTTAACCACTTTGTTTGGGTCTTGGGTGTCATCCCCACCCTTGCCAACAAGATTCTACACAGCCTTCTCCCGGTGTTTTGAATGGAAGTCAAATATGAGCCACATCAGTGATTTGAAATTTTCTGTTGGACACACAGAAAAGCAAAAGGAAACAGGTGAAATTAATTTTAATAATGTATTTCAGTTCATCCAATATGTTAAATACTGTTATGTAATTAATACAAGTTTTCTAATGACTATTTTTACCAAGGCATTGTAGGGGAAAGATGAGATGGAGAGAGAGAGAGAGGAAGGAAAGGAAAGAAGGAGAGAGAGAGAGAAAGAGAGAGAGAGAAGAGAGAGAGAGATAATTTAGGTCAAACTGGCTCAGTTGGTTATGGAGTTTAAAAAGACCCATTATGGACCCAAAGGAAGTTCCTTGAAAGTGAAATTGAAGAGTTAGAGAAGTCGGTAGCACGACTTAGCTCAGCCAGCAGTGTAACTTAGAATCCAAAGGCCTCAAGACTTAAACCTTAAACCTTAAGACTTCCCTAGGGAAGGGATAACATGATTCAGTTTAGTTGTAAAGCCCATGGAACCAGAAAAGCTGGTGGTGCTAAGTCTCAAATTGAAGCCCAAAGAGGGAGAGCCTGAGGACAGGGCTGGGGGTTGCTGGTGTGAGTTCTGAGTTCATATGTGGAACTGGGAGCTCTAATATCCAAAGGCAGGAGAAAAAGAGCATTCCGACTATGGCACATGAAGAGGAAGATTTCATTTCCTCCGCCTTTCTGTTCCTTCTGGGCCTTTTTGACTGATTTGATAGTGCCCACCCACAGTGAAGGCAGATCTGCATGTAGCCTACTGACCCCCAAGTCCAGTTCCTCAGAAAGACTGTACAGATTTACCCGGGGCCATGAAACTACTGGGTTTCCTTCAGCAGTAGAGGAACCAGTTCAGGGAGGGCCTACTGAGACTTTAAGAACCCTCAGTAATGGTGCTGGAGATATGGCCCAGTGGTTAAGAACACCGGTTGCTCTTACAGGAGACCTGGGTTCAATTCCCAGCACCCACATGGTGGCTAACAACTGTTCATAACTCCAGTTCCAAGGGGATCCAATGTCATCCTCTGACCTGAGTGAGCACTGCATGACATGGGTGCCCTCATCTACATGCAGGCAATATACTCATACACATAAAATCAAAACAGTAAATAAAATATTTTTAAAAGAAAAATAAATAATGCTTTGCCAGTTACCTAAATATTCTTTAATTCTGTTGCATTAGTACTTAAAATTGACTATCACAATGAAATAGTTTATCTTTGAAATTTTTTTATATTTTATTTTTATTTTGTGTATGAGTGTATTGCTTGCATGTGTGTAGATGTATTCGTGTTGTGCAATGCCAGTAGAGTACAGAAGAGGGTGTCGGATCCCCTGGAACTGGAGTTAGCAGTTTTAGCTGCTGTGTGGATGCTGGGAATCAGCCAGGGTCCTCTGAAGAACAGCCAGTGCTCTTAACCACTGAACCATCTCTCCAGCCGTTGTGTTTGAAATATTTTAAATTTCATTGTAAGTCTTTGAAATATTGTGTTTTGCTATTTACAACACTTTTCAATTTGGAATAGCTGCATTTCAAGCATGTTGCCACCCTGTTGCACAGCCCAGTGGGAGAGGGTGGCATCTCTGAGATTTCCAAATCCTGAGCTGGGGAGTTGGTTATTTCCTATGATAGTGAATTTCTTGTAGCAACTTGATTGACCCCAGAACCCAATCATTCTGTTCAATCATTTCTTAATGTGTCTGTGAAGGTATTTCTGGGTGAGATGATCATTTTTGAATTGAGTAAAGCAGACTACCTTTCTTAATGTAGAAGAACATCATCTAACCTTTGGAATAAAAGGAATGAATAAGGTTGGGTTCAAAAGTTCACTATCTTCCTGACTGTGTGTGAGCTGGGATATGGGTCTTTTTCTGCTTCTGGCTTGGACTCAGACCAGAACTAATACCATCATCTCCCTTGATTCTCAGGCCTTCAGACTCAGACTAGAGCTATACAATGGGCTTTTCTGGATCCCCATATTTTAGGCTATAGATCTTGCTGATTTTCAATATTTGTAAATATTTGGGTCATTTTACAAATATTTTGTAAATATTTGTGTGTGTGTGTATGTGTGTGTGTGTGTGTGTGTGTGTGTGTGTGTGCAGAAATTTTGTTTTTATTGATTTTGGTTCTGTTTCTCTGGAGAACCTGAGTTAACATCATTCTTCCTAGACTAAACACATGCACCTGTAATATTGATGGCCAATCTGCTCCAAAGACACCAGTGGGTAGTTTCTATCTCTAAAAAGATGCAGTGGGGTCAACATTCTGAACTTCTCTGGGTGATCATTTAGCGAGAAGTTAACAGGTAATTTTGGAGTGTGATCCAACTAATGAATTAACATCAAGGATCCATGTGCAGAAGATGGAATCTAAGAATGAAGCCAGAAATCCAGAAAACTGGGATAGGAGGATTCATGTCAGAAATGAACCTGAACAATAAGAGGAAGGTTCTGTCTACTGGATGCTGACTTTCTTTAGCTGTGGCTTAGCTTGGTATGGGGTTAACCTGGAAGTGTTAGGAAGTCTTCTTCTCATGGTGCTGTTGTCAGCAAGATCATTCTTCAACATTCAGCTCCAGATAACCTTGCCTGCCTTCGGCCTCCAGCCTTGCTCTCCAGTGGTCTTTAATAGGAAGCAAGTCTGACCTTTGTGATTAGCTCCTGGCTTAGAGCATATTTTGCCTGTGCCGTGCTGTCCGAATTCCCAGCAGTGCATTCCACATGCATATTCTGCCCTCTTCTTGTCTTTTCAGATGCCACCCGTGTGTATCTCCCTGATCACCTCACACCTGTGACACTTTATGTCCCTTTACCGGTATGCTTTTGATTTCACAACTGTGTCTTGGTGTATGGTTTTCTCCTTGCTTGGAAATCCCTGCCCTTGTAATTCCTTAACTCAATTCTTTATTTCCCTTCCAATAGATATGACTTCTAAGACTCTTTCCTCCTATTCCCTTTTATTTTCATTCTAAGGTTGTTACAGGTTGCTGTCTTGTAGTCTCGAAAGCATTCTAAGCATCTATATAATAATAGCATCTATATAATAATAGCATCTATATAATAATAGCATCCATCTTACTACGTTTGAATAACCTCTTTACATGTTTGCCATCCTGTCAGCTTAGAAGATTCTAGAAGGAATTTATATAGCTCAAGGACACAGAACTGCACTGGGCCCGGAATAGGCTTCAGAAGGGTTTATTCCATGGCAAGTGTATGGGTCTACCAGCTTCTATGAAGAACATCAATGGAAGTGGGACCTGAGCCAAATCTGCCTACTCTGAACTTTCTATCTCTATCTGTGTTCAAATTGTGACCTCCCATGGCTAGGTCAACTTAGACTAGGAGCCACCCATTTGGAAAATCAATGTGTCAGTATACATGCAGAAAAAGGCGGTGTGCCCACTGATGTTCACTGCAGCATGACTTCTGATATAAAAATGGAAGAAATAATTAGATGACAATGAATAGGTAAATTATAGCCTGTCAGTGAGTTAGACTTTAATCTTAAAAACCATGATTATGAAGCCAGCAAAACAGCCCGAAAGAAGAGTCAGCACTTTTATCCACCCCACAGAGAAAATCCAGCTCATTAAGCATCCTTTCTTTGTTCATTCATTCATTCATTCATGATTTAAAATGTATTTATTTAATGTAATGTTCAAGGCTTTGGTCAAAAGAAGCAATCTAGCAGGGCTGTGTCACTCATCATGCCATCTGAGGTAGAGATCTTACTCCTTACTTCTCCTGGAAAGAAGTTACTCTTATGTGCTTTTTCAGTTTGCCTAGGGTAGCTTGTCTTTGCTAGTCAGCTTTCTGTTACTGTAACAGGATATCAGATACAATGAACCTAAAAGGAAGAAAGGTCATTTCAGAAGCTTCAGCTTCTGGTTGCTTGGTCTTGTTGACTTGGATCTGTGACAGCATGGAGCATCATGGCACAATATGTGACAGGGAGGTTTACTTACTGCACAGTCGCTGAGAAGCAAAGAAAGAAAGAGAGCAGACTGAGGTAGGCCTAACATCTCCCTCAGGGGCATGTCCGATTGTTCTAGCTTTCTACCAGCTCTATGAAGGTTCCACAACCTTCCAGGAGCACCACAGGCTGGAATAAGCTTTTAGTACCTGGGCCTTCAGAGACATTCAAGATCCAATCTATATATAGCACCCTTCCCTATCTGTGTCCTAGGTCGTTCTTATTTTAGTGATTTCCAGTCATTACCTAGGTTTCTCCAGTCTTTCTCGTCATCTCTTCACACTCATTTCCTCCTCAAGAAAGAAATAGACTTAAAAATAATTTTTTAAATTTGATGTAAAGGCAATGCTCATATATGAACCTGTCAAATAATAAAGAATTAGAAGCAATGGAGGGTCTGGCTTAGCTTATGTAAGATGATTATTTACAGTTCCATCAATTTGCCTGTGAATTTTATGATTTCATTTTTAAAGAGCTAAATAGTGTTCCACTGTGCATATGCCCCAGACCTTCATTATCTAGTCATCAGTTGCTGGACATCCAGGCTGTTTCCAATTTCTGGCTATTATGAAAAGAGCAGCAATGGACATGGATGACTAGGTATTTCTGTAATGCAATATAAAGTCTTTTGTGGCATGAATATTATAGGAATAACCAACCACTTTCTAATTGGATTTAAGGTTCACTTCATAGGATGGAGTCTCTACCTGACAGTGATATCAAGCTTAGAAACCTGAATCTAGATAGGTCATAGGGCAGAGAGGAGAGCTTAATACTAGTTTTCTACTAAATAGTTATCATATTAAACTGACTCTTAATGAATTATTATTATATCCATAGATTAATGCATCTCTCACCTCTCACCAGAGAAAATTTTCCTTATGCAGCAGATAGTGATTAACATAGAAGCCCATAACTGGCCAATATGCAGAGAATAAGAGGCTTCAGAGAAATTATCCATGAATAGGACACCTATAACAAACTTCTGCCTCCCAGCCTACAGTCATTTCAGAAGAGGGGTGGATGACCACAAACAATCCAGAGCTTTCCTGATAGTGGTTCAGTTACTCATATGAACTCACAGCAATGGTGACAGCATGCACAAGTCCCATGCAAGCTCAAACCAGACAAAATTTCAGCATGGATGTACAGAAGCGGTCAGAAACTCCTATCCTACCTAAGGAGCATTTGGAAGCTGATGGATACTGGGAATGGAAGAGTCAGTCTGTTTTAAGGATGCGACTTTTGGTAGGTTAACTAGGCTCCAGTGGATGGACCCACACTGAAGGACATTTGGGACACAGAAATCTCTACAGGCCATATATATATATATATATATATATATATATATATATATATTAATGATATACTCTCTATATATTATATACTCTAATATATATATATATATATATATATATATATATATATATATATATATAATAGAGTACATTAAATTGGGTGAGGGGCAGTAAGGAGACATGTGGCTTGGGGAGGATCTAAATACCATCAAATTATGTATTAAAATGGCAAAAATTCAATAAAAAATTTAAAAAGAGTCATTGAGGGATTTCTGCCATGATGCTTGTTCTCCCCTGTCACAGATCTGCAGTGGGGTCAAGATCCCTAACTCTAGATGCTAATCACCTTGAACTTGGTCACCATGAAGCGCAATACAATGCTGTCAACATAGCAATCTTTAGGAGCCTGTGCAGCTGTTCCCTGGGACAGGAGAAGCTCATTTCTCATGAATTTTCAGGATGGTCTGATGCTGGATCAGTAATGCTGATTAAGGGTCTTATGGGAACATTTCATAACTTTTGTTATGGCTATTTTCCCCTGTCAGGGCTGGGAAGAAACTGCCTGAAGAGAAGAGAGTCAGCTGGCCTAGTTCTAGGTACAGCCCAATGGTATTTAAATAATTCATATATTTAAAATAACAAAATAAATATTTTATGGGTCTTTAAATTTTAGCAACAAGCTGTACCCTTGAAACACACAGATTAAGAATTAGATTTTAGTCACAAATACAAATATAATTGCCTCGTAAAATGGTGCTATTAGCAGAAACACATAATTCAGAGCCCACAGGATTTCACACTCAGGGGCCTCAAAGAGCAAGCTGGGTGGCCTGGCCTGGCGAGGGGTAGGGGGATGGGGAGTGGGATCCTTTTTTCATAGTGCTTCATGTCCTATGAACAGCTTCTTCACTGAGACAGGGTGGGGCCTTCTGCACACCGTTATCTCTGAGGGAAAATCATGGCTCCCTCTCGACCATCTCAGGGATATCTGAGAAGCTCTGTGACAAAGCTTGCTGGGAGAATAGGTAGTTATAGAGCAGAACAACAAGGTTAGCAGGAGTTGCATCATTTTTCTGTTTGTCTCTACTTCCTGAGAGAATTTGAAAGATGATGTAAAGTACTCGCAGCAATGTGACCAGAATAATTTCTCTAAAGTGCTGCTTATTCTCATTCTGTCTGTTTTAAAATATAATGCTTATTGATCTTTTTTGTAGAATTATAGAAGTAATGCATGGCTGTTATACAAAATTTGGAAAATATGGAGAAGTGTAAAAAAGGAAAGAAAAAGCTCCCATAATTGATCACATGATAACCGTGGTCATCTCTCTCTCTCTCTCTCTCTCTCTCTCTCTCTCTCTCTCTCGTATATGTATGTGTGAAAAGCCTAATTTCTACCCTTGCATTTTTTCTCTTCTCTTTTGTCTGCATGTGTGTGTGTTAATATGGGTGTGTGTGATCCCCAATCAACCTCAGCTGTCACTGCTCAGGAGCCATCCACCTTTCTTTTTGAGATGTGTCCCTCACTGTCCTAGAGCTTATCAACTAGGCTATGATGACTGGCCAGTGAGCCCTCAGGGACCAGCCTGTCACTCCTTCCCAGTGCTAGGACTAAAACTAAGGTGTATACTACTACCCTTAGTGTCGGTGTGTGTGATTATGGGTGAGCACATACCACTGGGCACATGTGGAGGTCAGAAGACCTCACCTTTCCCTTTGCTTGATGCAGGTCTTTTCTTCATTGTTTGCTACTCCATTCACTAGAGTAGATGGGCCACGAGTTTCTGAGGATTCTCTGGTTCTGCCTTCCATCTCACTGGTAGAGGCAGAGAACTTACAGATATACACTACTGCAGCTAGCTTTTGTATTAGTTCTGGGGATTTGAATGCAGGTCCTCATGAATGCACCTTTTAGTTACTGAGCCATTGAGCCAACTTCCTTTTTCTAACCTGGATTCTGGGGATCAAACTCAGGTTCTCATGCTTGTGCAAAAACACTCTACTAACTGAGTTATTTCCCCAGCCCTTTTCTTTGCTCTGTTTTCTGATTAACATCCCTTTGAATGCTTTATCTAGGTTAAAAACATCCTGAAAGGGGGGGTACCCTCTTCTGCATCTTTCATATATATCTTTGTTACAGGTCTTGGTTAAGGAATATTTTTAGAAATAATCACAATGATTTCTCTTTCCTTATCATGTCTTTAACTTGAATTTTCCTGTATTTGTCCTGGGGGTTTGAGGAATTCTACTGAGATCGTATTTCTTAATCTTTGGCACAAAGGACATTTCAGGTGAGATAACTCTGCTGCGTGGGACTTCTCTGTGTACTTAACAGAAGCCCACCTTTAATTTACTAAGGGTAGCCAGGAATTCCCCCAGATACTACCAAATGTTCTTAAAGTAATTGACAACTACTGTGTTGAAAATCTAGACAGGAATGCCAGAGTTTCTAGACTCCTAAATGGTTCTGTCTTAGATCATAGCCTTACAAGAAACTAAGCATTTAAGTGGAGTTTCTGAAATCCACTCCTCTGTTTGCATGAGCCTGGACATCTTTATCATTTGGGAACTAGTCAGTAGAAAAACACTGTTTTTTTTTTTTTTAATGTTATTTATGTATATGTGTGTCTGTGCACTTGAGTGCAGGTAGAGGCCAGAAGAGGGAACTGGAGTTACAAGTGGTTGTGAGCTGTCCAAGATGGGCTCTGGGAACTGAACTGTAGTCATTTGGAAGAGCCACATGAACTCTTAGCTGCTGAGTCATCTCTTCAGCCCCCAATCTAGGTAATTTAATAATAAAAGGAGTGAATACAGAGTCAGGGCGAATGCTGCTGGCCCCTAGAAATCTGGAAAGTAAGGTGCTTCCAGGAGCTCTCTAGATGGTCAGAAACTGTGGCGGCTGCTGCTCTCAAGAGCTCATACCCGCAAAGTAAGTCACTGATACACAAAAGCTGAAGATTCAGGGCTTCACATACCTGCCATCTGATGACACCTGTGAGCTTGTCTGTAGCTACAAAATAAAGGCTCCATCTTCTGCCTCCAGATCGCCAATGGATGCCGCTTCTTGGAAGCATTGTGTCCGTTCTTGCTGCCTGGCAGAGCTACACAAGTTGAGAAGATACCTTCTCATGACCAGTGGTCATTTACTACACTGATATTTTCAGCATTAGATTTGAAAAGGAGTATACTTTACTCCAGGGACACTGTACCCTATACTAATTCTTGGGAATCACTGTATTGAAAAATCTAAAAATTAGAAATTCCAGAGTTTCTAGATTGTTAATGAGTCGTATTTAGATCTAGGAATGTAGCTCCATTGGCAGAGTGCTTGCCTGGCACACACAAAGTCCTGGGATCCTACAGATCCTTATACTGTAGGAAACCGGGCATGATGGTGCCCGGGTGCAAAAACACAAACCAAACCAGAAATAAGAACATACCAGTAATATGTGCTCCTGCTTCTTTATTGTGGTATTGTAGAGTCTTTCCTCTAGAGCCTGCCATATAGATACAATATTAGATACAATACATATTAGATACAATATTAAACTGACTCATAATGACTTATGGATACACCAATAGATTAGTGCATCTCTGATCTCTCATCAGAGAGGGTTCCTCTTGTGGCAAATAGTGACTAACCAGAGATCTACAAATGGCCACCATGCAGAGAATAAAAGACTGTGGAATGCTCAGCCTAACTGGATACCTGTATTGCATACTCTCCTGTAGAAGGGAGGGGCATTTTAAGACCAGAGGCAGTATGTGAATACAAAGAAGCTGTTGTCTGGATACCACAGGGCAGTTGCACATATGAACCCACAGCACTTATGACAACATGTACAAGACCTGTACAAACTCAAGCCAGACATGGACCTGGTGTGGATGGGGGAGGTGGGAAGCAAGCCCTGACTCTAGCTGAGGATCTATTGGTAACTGATGATCTGAGAGAGGGACAGTCAGTCATCGTGGATTGACTAGACCCACACCCAAGAGCACTTGGTGCGCATATTCAATTTACTAGACCTTAAAAGAAAGATAGTAATAGAGGACATGAAGTTGGGGGATGGGTAGAAGGTGGAGATGTCGAGGAGGAGGGGAGTCTGAATGTGATCAAAATGCATTGCATGAAACTTTCAAATAAAAACAATAGTATAGAAGCAGTAAAATAAAAAGCATCTTAAAGAGTTCATCTGTCTACTATGCCTTCTACATTGTGAAGGAATGGTAATACTTCAGTGTGGCATAGTTGGAGTCTCCTAGTGCATAGAAGACAAGCCTGTCCTGCATAAGAACATAAAGTGGAGTAATAACCTCTTATATATGATTTCACATGTTGTTTATTTGGCATCATCTCACGAGGTTTCCCACATACATTATTTATGATGCTCAAGTACTGTTAGAGGAGGAGGAGTCATTGTCTTAATGGTGTAACCACAGATACCTTGTCCTTGATCCACTAAATACCTCCCACCCAGGCTGGGGCAAGTAACTTGTGAAAATCAATGGGCCACACACAGAAAGAGGATGTGGTGGTAGAAGAGGAAATGGTGGTAGAAGAGGGACTTGGTGAGAAGGTTCCAGAGGGAAAAGAAGCAGATGAGGGAGGCGAATGGAGTCGGGGGTAAAAATGACTGCAGTCCATCACATACATGTATGAAACGGTCAGACAACAGAAACACCGGAAAAGTAAGTTAGCTTCAGTGTATTACTGTTTTTGAAAAAATTCAAAAGCAGAGGCTGGAGAGATGGCTAAGTGGTTAAATGCACTGGCTGCTCTTGCAGAGGACCTGGGTTCAGCTCCCAGCACCCATATGGCAGCTAACAACCAGCCATAACTCCAGTTCCAGGGGATTTGATGCTCTCTTCTGACCTTTATAGGCACTGCGTGACACAGGTGCACCTACCTACATATAGGTGATATACTCGTACACATAAAATAAAAATAATAAATAAAAGTTTTCTGAATCCCAAAGCAAGTTGTCCATTTTGTTTTTTTAATATTTCAGAACAAAAGCTTTACATTATTTAGCATTTGTGCAGGCATCTCTGTTCTCCCTATAGCTTCATAGGACAGGTCTGTAGAAGTGGGTTGTTCATCCAAAGCTGTGTATTAATTGCCCCACCAAATGTTCACAGTGATTAACTCCCACCAATAGCATGAAACACTCCACTCTATGCCACTTTGTGAATGCCAAGGTCAAGCTGTTTATCTTAAAACCAAACACAGTCAGACAAAACAAATATCTTGGCCATTTTGATCTGGGGTTTGTGTAGTTTTGCATTGCTTTGATTTTACTAATGAGATTGAACCATGTGATTGTACTTAGGTCCTGCATGTCTTTAAAAGTACTTATCATTGCAAAGATAATGAGAGCCAAAGCTAAGAAACTCAAAGTAAACAAAATGACATATGGTGAAACCCAGAATGCTTCCTATCCTTCTGCTCCAGACAGTGAGTTACTTCTAGCAACTAACAACTGTTGCCGGTTTTTAAGGACTACTCCAGAGATGTTGCACATATATGTAATCTAAGAATTAGATACAGATAACATATACATGCATGAATTTATACTTTTTTGCCAAAGGATACAATATTATGCATGCCATTTTGAAAAAAATTTAAATGAATGTAAATTAAAGATATTTCCATATATTAGCACATAAAATATATAAGCAAAAGTATTCTGCTCATGCAAGTGCTATGATTTATTTTACCAGTTCACTGTTAGTCATTGTAGGTTGTTTTTGATTATTACTGTTTATCTACTAATTTTACAAGCATCCAAGCACATCTCCAGGTTCCTAGAAACTGAGGTGCTTAAGCATAGATGCTACAGTGTGAATCTGGAGTTACCTGCCCTTCAAGCCCATGTTAAAAGCTTGGTCCCCAGTTTGAAACTATCAGGAGGTGACAGAGCCTTTAAGAGGGAGTGGGAGATCTGCAATAGATCTGCAGGTCATTTGGAGAAATGTCCCTGAAGGGGATTATGGGACACCACTTCCCACTTCTCAGTCATGAGGTGAACAGTTTTTTTCCACCATGATGTGCAATCCACAGTACTCCAAGGATGAAACCTCCCAAGCTATGAACCTACTGAGTATTGTTGCATATAGATATTTAAGGCCCCAGGAGGTGAAGGCAAGAGGATCACAAATTCAAGACCAGTCTAAGGCACTTAGCAAGTTTGAGATAAACTTTGGATACATGGGGAGACCCTGTTTCAAATCAAAACAAAGCAAAACACAGAAGAATTCTATGAGCCCAGATAAAACTTTTCTCTTCATAAGTTGATTGATCTCAGGTATTTATTATAGTGATGGAAAGTTGACTAACACAATAGGTATGTGTTTAAATTTTTAATAAATGCCTGTACAGGTATTTAGATTAATTATAATGCCATTGATGCTGTTACTGGAAGAAAACAAGTACCCATTCTTCCTTGAATCATACAGAGATGCTATCCTGAGAATTTACTCTTGTAACGATAGCTGTGATGGCTAATTTTATGTATCACTTTGATTGGGCCATATGATGCCCTGATTAAACATGATTTCTGGGTGTCTGTTAGAACATTTATATGTAAGATAAACATTTGTACCACTGTCTCAGTAATCCAGGTTGTCCTCCCAGTGTGATTATCACCCAAATTGCTGAGAGATTAACTGGAACAAAATCAGAGAAAGGAGGACTCCATCCTTTTTTTTTCCTGCCTCGCTGTTGAGCTGGGACATCTCATCTCATTTCCTGCCCTTCAGACCAGGATTTATACCATCAGCTACTCTTGTTCTCAGGCCTTTGGACTCAGATCAGATTATACCACTAGCTTCCCTGGGTCTCCACATTGCAAACTGCAGCTAACTGGATTTCTTAGCCTCCATATGAGCCCATTCCCTGGAATAAATCCTTTCATGTGTGTCTCTTGTTGTTGGTTCTGTTTCTCTGGAGACCACTGACCAGTACTAATGACTATGAATACTGTGAATTACTTGCAGGTCACTCTTATGAGAACATTACAAATAGAAAACTGTTTAGTTGTTATCACAGCCATATGCATTATGTATGATTACCAACATTGGAAGAAAGTGAAGCATAAAATTTAAAATAACATGCCTAAAGCTATGAAGGACAGTGAGTGGGGAGCTGGGCTCTGAATGCCTCTGCTTAGCTCCAGAGCCCAAGCAGTATGGTGCTTTGCTACACCCCAGGTAGCCTAAGCTAATTATTATAAAAGCTGTGTTTTCAATTTCTGCCTAGTTTATCTGGTTTTGAAGGCAATGGTTCTTAGCTACCTATGACGCAGTGGCAGATAGCGTGCTGATTTTTGGTGGACTCAAAGGGTGCATTTTGGGGGGTGTAAATTATAATCTTTGTCCTTCTCCCATAATATTTTAATTAGTTTTTTAGATAGACAACCATGTAGTCATATAGTCTATGAATATTGTTAATTTGACCCCCTTTGCTGTATCACTGCTCTTTTTGTTATTTTAGTTTATTGGCATAGACTTCAAAACCCCATTGTTTAACTTCCATTGTTTTCCCCCAGTCAGATATCAGTGGGAATGATGCCTACTGTGATCTGCAGTTTGAATACCATTGGTTGATATTTCTGGACAGAAGCTCATGACCCTATTAAAAGGCTCCTCTCTTTACTCCCTGAGATCTCTTAAAAAGGAATGAATATTTGATTTTGTTAAATGCCTTTTGGGGGTAGCACATGCATATTATTTCACATTATTATGCTAATTGATTATATTTTATGACTTCCTATGTTCCAGTTCCAGTTACCTATTTCTGTGGAATGAAATTCTCCGAAGCAGTTATCTAAGAAATAGTCACCATTTCTTTTGCTCTTGAATCTACAAGTTGACCAAGCTTATTAGGCAACTCTAGCTGGAAAGTAGCCTGGGAGGTGTGGTTGGGGGAGTATGGGAGATGGAGGGCGATTTCTATATAGCTCTAAGGCAGTCAGGGTCAGACCAAACTGGCCACATGGAGTGAGGCCTCCAGATGGCATTGACAGTGGGGAAAAATCCTTGAGTGGTCTTGGGAATAGAACAGCTTGGCTCCCTTAGATGCAGCCAGACCCCAAGGGAAATAACACCCACCACCCACAGGGGGCAAAGAAAGCCTCCAAACACTTGTTCAGCGAAAGAGGGGCTGCTGTGGAAGAAGTTTAGGGAGGAATGGAGAGGGACCGCACAAAGGCCCAAGTTGCCTGTGACATCTTGTTGCTCGATCAGGCAGACTCAGACTTAAAAAGGATCACAGTTGAAAATTCACTCTGAAGTTAGCACAACATGCAGTCTAGAAGGTCAGTGTCAGGCAGCAAGATATTATTTTTAAGAGTATTTTGGATGCAAAGAATAAATACATAAATGAATATATGAATAAATAAAAATTGTAGAATTGGGATCTTGCCAGAGGGAGCACATAAGAGTCCTGGCCCCGTTTCCCCTCCATCCTGCAAGGCAAGTTCTCCAGAAGCCAGTGTTCCGCTCAAATGGCAGACCCTTGGGGTTCAGTGCCCCAAATTTTTAGCTGTGACCCTGAGCATGTTGTTTGATATGTCTGTTTGATAAACTGGTGAACTACTCATTTATAAGATGGGGCAAAACTGCTAGTTACTGCTAGGAGTATCGGCAAGGCTTAAACAAGTAGCTAGGAAACTCCCTTCATCCCTCCACAGCCCATCGTCTTCCAGTACTGTCAGGCACAATGTAAGTTCTTTCAATTCGTCTTAGTTATCTTTCACTCCAGTTCTGTGAGTTGTCATCAAGTCTCTCCAAGTCTCTCCTGTAAATGTGTATTATCTATCTTTGTCTTATTGATCCTATTCTACCCTACTGGAACACTACAACCGTGTGCTCCCCTGGCTCAGACTTCAGCCTCCTCTGCCCTTTCTCACAGATTTCTCTATCAGCTATTGGAAAACCCAGATCTTCTCCAGTGGGTTCTTTTAGCTTAAGATATTTCAAGTCAATTCTACATGGCATTTAAGGTCCGAGTTCATCTTTTACCATGGATACACACACACACACACACACACACACACACACACACACACACAGACACGTGAGTGCGCATACACAGAGAAAGACAGAGATAGAAAGAGACAGTTTTGTTTGTATTTTATATAAATGTTAATTAGCCACATCTCTTATGGAACATCCTCCAACCCCCAACTTTCCATATTTTATCTGTTGAGCCAGTTCTGTTTTTTTAAAACCATTTCTTCCTGATACAGTTTTCTGATTTTGTTCAGCTATTTGCCCAGTTCTGCAAGAAGTCTGTGTTAGGTAAAGTGGTTTAGCTACCTGCCCCTGAGGGGGGAGGGGTGCCATATTAGTAGTTTTGTTTCCATTCCTGTAGAGGCATCCTAAATAGTTATTAGCATAGAATGAAACAGCCAAACACAGAAGAACATGAAAGGTTGCCAGAGAAAGATTACATTCACAGATGGTCTGTGTCTTAGTTTGCTTTCTAGTGCTGTGATAAAATACTCAGACCAAAGACAACTTGGGAAGGAAAGGATTTCTTTGGCTTACACATCCTTATCATAACTCATCACTGAGGGAAGCTAGGGCAGGAACTCAGGCAGAGAGCTGGAGGAAAGCTGAAGCAGGATCAGGAGGAACGATGCTTACTGGCTTTCTGGACTGGGCCCTCCCACTTGACTTAATCAAGGAAAGGCCTCACAGACATGCCTACAGGACAGACGAATAGAAGACAGTTTCGCAAATGAGGCTCCCTCTTCCCAGACGTGTCAAGTTGATGACATAAGCCAGCCTGGACAGTGTGCTATCAATCTGTAGTGACTGACACGGGCAGTAGTCATAACACTAGCTGGTGAGATGCAAAGGACTTCAAGGAATGATTTCTTTGTTCTTAGAAAGTGGAGCGAGGATAGACAGCTTCCCTTTTCTGTTTCAGGACTTTGTTGTATCTGGACCATGGTGCTTAGAGCTGATGAAGCTGCCTTGTGACTTTGAGGAGGCTTTGGCTTCGTGAGGATATGGCCAAGACATGGAGGAGGCAAAGTCAGTGAGCCTCTGTAGGACAGAAGAGAGGCTGCTCAATATGGAATTCCTCAGTCTCAGAATTTTCGTGGGGTTTTCTTAACTTGTGGCTGAACCTCTCCTGCCCAAAGCAGCTCCCATATTGCAACTTTGGTTTGTTCTCAGGAAGTGCTCTCCAGCCCAGGCTGTTTACTGGTAGAGTTTCTGTGTTACTGCTTCAAATGCAGAAGATTCTTCTCAGGCTCTGGTGGTTGTCACTGGAATCTTCTGCTGCATGTTTCATGTCTGCATGTTTCTTACTGTCATAGGACTAAGGTTAGATGGAACAAAGCTATATCATGGATAACCTAATAGAATTTTAAGTCCAATTTCGCATCATATCCTCCATTAAACAGAACTCTACGTGTTTGTCATTCCCCAGGCCTGGCCCCATGGTCTTTGAGAAGCTTTCTGTTGAGATGCTCAGATGAAAGATAACTTCTCTTTGTCTATACCATGTTTTTTCCTTAAGAATACTTTGCTTTTTGGATATATAGCATCACTTATTGGGCAAAACACTATAATCAGCTCCCTTCTTTTACATACACATCTCATTTAATCTCTATGACAACCAGTTCAGCTGGTGTTATTATTGACATTTTGCAGTTGGGGAAATTGAAGCATGGAAAGGTTAAGTGGATTGCCCAAAATTACACAGCTAGTGCATGTCAGAAATGGTATTTGAGAAAAAAATTGGTTTTACTCTAAAGCTTTGCGGTTAACATGAGGTTTATGGCATCCAACAATCAGGCATGTTCAGACATATATGTGTTGACCAGGAGGTTCTGGACAGTAAGGGTTAAGACCTACCCGTTCTCTGACACCCAGTCTCTTCACAGTCCTTAGTACTCAGGAGACATGTGGAATGAGAATGTTGAATTAAAAGGCAATTAAGGAATGCTTTGGGATTATTATGGGAAATAAAGGAAGGACTTCTAAAGTATATTTTCTTAGATTCTGTGTTTTGTTTGTTTGACATCTCTTCACTGCAGGACCAGTTATATTAGCTACATTTTTTATTTTCTGTGTTTTTGATGTTCTGACATTTGGGGTCCTTGCAGCCCTCGGATTAGACTACTCAACCCAGAGATAACCAATTCCTAAAGATAATAGCATCTTATCTATGAATACTGCTATTATATGTAAGCTAATCAATCCCAAGTATATAGACCCAACCAGATCCAACCATTTCTTTTCAATTCATAATAATCCAATATTTACCTCGTTCTAAATTTTCCTAGGGCCAGGCAGCAAAAACCTTTCCCTACAGCCCAAAGCCCACTGGAATCATTCCAAAGAGCTAACCCTTATTACTTACCCAGCCCTGTTTGCCTCTCCATGGAAACCCAGTGGGCTCCTACTTCTACCTTTGACCAAAGCCCAGAGCTTCCCTCATGACCCTTCATGGAGAGTAGGGACACTCTCTTTGGCATGTCTGCATTTAGTAATTTCTTCCTTCTCAGCTTTGTTCTCATTCCTGCTGTGTTTTTATAAACTTTGCCACCTCATATCCATTGGTGGATATTGTTATAACAAAGGGAAGCAACATAAGAGGAGGATAGATTAGGGTAGATGAAGGGAGGGAAGCAAGTGGGGTTGGCCAGAAGGAGGGGGGATTTGAGATATAGTGTCAGTAGAAACATCAGTTGACTCAACTGGAAGCTTTGTGGGGCAAATCTTTAGAGCTGAGTTCTCTGATAGGGAGCTAAGCTTTCATGCCACTATGTAGATGTGGCGTGTCATGACTAGGAACTATGACCTGGTGGGGGTCTTTATTCACTTGGGTAACACCCTGAAGAAGTTGAAAGCTAAAGGCATTGGTCCAGCTTTCTTAGCACTTGGGGGGTGGGGCCTGCAGCTGGGGGAAGCATAGGTTCTTCATTCCCGAAGGAATCTGGAGGTGTTTCATAGCCGGAACCCGACCTGTTCAGCCAGCTCTTTCTGGAGTACCATCCCCTTAGCATGGTTTATCTCTGGCACAGCTGTACTGTTGCTCATATCTCTCAGACGGAGATCTGCACCACATAGAATCTGGGAGCTGCTCTTTCCCAGCACTGAGGAGGATGGAAGTCAAGCATGGACTCTTCCAGGAACTTGTTTGTTCTGCTTTCTTTTCCTGCTGTGAGGGTGTCTTGGCTTCCCGCTCTCAGCTTTCTATGAGATTGCCTCCTTTTGCTCTGATGGCTCCTGTAAGGCTTCACTTCAATGTTTGCATCCTCTGAATCTGAGAGTTTAGAGGAGTACCTCCGTCTCTGACTATAGAAAGCTTGCACACCACTGCCTTTCCTCAGCTCCTCTGACCAAGAAGGGCCCTACATCACTCCGAGGCTTGCTGTTGGTGACCATGTGGCACAAAGCCTGAACACATCCAAAGCTTGGTCCTTCATTATGCAAGTAGTGAATAGGCTGCCTGGGGAACTGGGGCTCACCCTAGAGGAGTCGGGTCTGTCCCCCTGGCAAAGGACTGCATCAGGAGATGAGAGTAGGGGCCAGATGTTCAGGGTGAATCCATTCTTTGATGCACAGTCTGCCATTTGCTACATGTTTGTGTCACTCTGTAGACAGCACATCCAGAACAACTGTAGAATGAAGACAGGAATGACATGTGAAGGGAATCTCATGCCCCTTCTTTATTGAACTGTGGGGTCAGGTGGCTAAGAAGAACACATAGAGAAATCCAAATCACTGACCATAAAGGCACCCAGGAGTCAAGAGCTAGCTAGCTCAGTGTCCAGCTGTGGGAAGCTGTGACACTGGAACCCAAGGGGAGTTGGTCAGAGAGGACATCTATAAGAAGCAGGCCTGCAGGCCATCTGTTATGTCTGAGGGGACATACAGAACATTTTCAGTATTATAGACACTTTTAGCCATATACAGTTGTAAACAACAGATGACCTCCGTGACCACATTGCCCCTTTTAGGTTTAAAAAAATTTTAAATTATTTATTGATTTTAATTAAATATGTTTAATTAAGTATGGGGGGTGGTCACAGGAAACTTGCAGGAGTTGGTTCTCTTCTTATACCAACTGGGGTTCTGGGGACCACAAACACAGGTCATCAGGCTTGACAGCAAGTGCCTTTACCCACCGAGTTATCTTGTAAGCCCCGTTTTTAGCAATTACAAACACAATGCTAAAATCCTTCCCACTGTCCCTTTAAGCATAGCCTACCTCATACCATTTTATCTCTGGACAGCATATCTCTAAGAGAGAAGAACATTACAAAAATAATTGTAGTACTACTACTAAACAACTCCTTAGCTTCATCAAATAGCTAGTGAGTGCTCAAATTTTTCTTGATTGTCCTATAAATGTCTTTAGACAATTTGGTTGCTGAATCGGGATCTAAACAAGATGAAATAGTTCATTTGCAACAGACCATGCATTGCAGCAGTGTGGACGCAGGAATGAACATGATAATAAATAGATTTATCTAAGTATTGTACAATTCATGAGTTCCACTTCATGCCTGAAGAAAATACAATCAATATGTAGGAAAACTTGTGTTTTGGGCAAATGATGAGAAGACTTAGGAGTAGGGTTATCAGGGAATGAAGCTGAAGAGGTGAGTTGAGGCCAGATCACACATCGAGAGTTTTATGGGGCTGGGGAGTGTAACCCAGTTTGTAGAGTTCTTGCCTAGCATGGATGAAGCTCTGGGCATACACCTTTAAACCAAGAACTAGAGAGGTTGAGAAGGAGGATCAGAAGGTCAAGGTCATCCTCTGTACTCACTACATAGGGGGTTCAAGGCCAGTCTGGGATATAAGAGACCTTGTCCCCCTCAACTCTCCGTACTCCCCCCATAGATTTTTTGAATAGAAGTCATGTGTGACAGTGTAGCCTTATAATCCCCATTCTCAGGAGGCTGAGGCAAAAGTATTGTTCTAAATTTGAGATCAGTTTGGGCTGTCTGGTGAAGTCAAGGCTGGCTAGGACACATAGTGAGAGTCCATCTTAATAAAACAGAGACAAACAATCAAACAAATGAATCTTGCGAATCGAACCAAGGACTTATGAATAGACTGAGGGCTTATTCTTGTAGGCCTGTGGTAGACAGAGGCTTGTGGACGATTGATGGCACTGGATTCTAAAAGCAGCAGTGTGAAGGGGCAGCCCTGGAGAAAAGACCCGGGGCATAAGTCACAACAATATTCCTATGAGAATTGATGCCATCCTGAGCCATCCCTTTAAGTATGGGGATACAATGAACCAGTCTGGACAGGATTTATTGAAAGATTCAATATTGCCAGATGAGCAGAGCAAAAGATCTCAATAACTGCTCCAGAATTTCTGGCTTGGCATCTAGGTAGAAGAGGTTGTTGTTGCTAATTGAGATTTCACACGCAGGGATCTGAACAGGTTTCAGTGATGACAATAATGGATTCTGCTTGTGATGTGTGCACTCAGAACTGCTGCAGGACAAACAGGGAAAACTCTGTTCTTGTTTCTATATCTTTAAATGCTTGAGGAATCAGAAGGGAAAACTGAGAAGGACTAAAGGTTGTATCTGGCATGCCTCCCCTGCCTGCTCCAGTCCCTGCTAGAAAATCTGATATCTTCTTATACTGAGAAGATTTCAGGAGTGACTGATGGCCTTTACAAAGGCCAAATCACCAGTGCTGATAGCAAAAGAATAAAATCGAGGTTCATTTATTTACAAAATATTTGCTCTCTGGGAATGTGCTTTTAAAGACAGAGACGAATGACCATTTCTACCAAGCTACAGCTTGTGGTGTGAGTGTGTGTGTGTGTGTGTGTATACATGTTTGTGTGGATGTGTACATATGTGCATGAAGGTGCTTGTGCATATGTGTGTGCATACGTTATTGGGTGTCTTTTTGAATAGTGCCCCCTCTTAGTTTTTGAGACAAAGTCTCTTATAAAACTTGGCACTCACTGATTTGACTAGGTTTTGTGGCCAATGAGCTTGGGAATGACCTCCTCAGTGCTGGACTTTAGATACACAGCACTAAGCCTGAGTTTTAAATGGGTGCTGGGGATCATGAGGTTCTGATACTTGTATGGTAGACACTTTCATTTTTTTATTTTATTGGTCATTTTTATTTTATGTGTATGAGTGTAATGTCTGCATACAAGTCCACCCATGTTGTGTAGTGGCCTCAGAGGTCAGAGGAGGGCATCAGATCCCCTCGAACTGGGGTTACGGAAGGTTGTTAGCCACCATGGGGGTGCTAGGAATTGAACGTGGGTCCTCTGAAAGAGCAGCCAGTGCTCTTAAGTGCTGAGCCATCACTCCAGTCCTGTAGGCACTTTCTTAACAGAATCATCTCCCTAGCCCCAAGCTATAAGTCTTGAACATCCCATCCTCTGAGACTGATGCCACTGATGGAGCAGCTCAGCATTTGATCTCGCCTTCTCACATTTTTCCACTTCCTAGTCTCACCAAAGCGACATGATTTGAGGAAAAATGTATTTTGCTTGGGATAAGGATCATTTTTTTTTAAAGCAAATGTTCAGATGCAAAATGGTTATTTTAGGAAGAGAGAAAGTTCCCTGTCTTTGAAGGCTGCTTGGTCATTTATGAAGAGGTATATGTAAGAGGTTTGTGCTTTGAATTGTTGGTGGGAGGATGGAGTAGATGATTTTGGCATATGAACTTTGCTTTGAACCTAATAGCTGGTTTCACTTTTGATTTGATATAAGATCCTTATTTTATTTAGCTGCTAGCCCACTTTTCAGAGTTCTTCCATTCTCTTTTGTCAAAGATTAATTTAGGAGTAGACTTGAAAATGTCTTCAGACTTCTTGGCATGGCTCCCATCAGTTGACTGGGCTTGTGAACTTTTCCACTGAAGCTGGGGGATCGGGACGGCTTCATCTGGTGGACTGTGAAAGCAGTGACTAAGTGACTTCTGAGTTTAGGATATACAGACCATCTGATTCTATGGTAACATTTTCCCTGCAGGATCCTTCCTCAGTATCCTCCCTTGATGCATGAGATTGCCTGGGTCACATGGAGAAGATACGCATTAGTGTTCAATCAGGATGTCCAGCTGTGCCTAAGCTCTGGGTTCCTAGCCCAGGTATTTACCACCATTGTCCAGGTTGTCTCTTCACTCTGTTGACTGTTTACACTGCAGAGGATTTCCAGATTGAGTAATCCCATATGTCTATTTTAACCTTTGTGGACTGTGCATTTTGGTTTCCAATATGGGTAATCAGTGCTCAGACCAAATGATGATTTTTCTCTAGTATTTTCTTCTAGTAGATTTTATAGTTTCAGTTCTTATATCTCAGTATTTAATCCACTTTAAAATTATTTTCATGTCTGGAATGTGATAAAGGTCTATTGCATTCTTCTGCAGGTAGATATCAGTTCTCCCTATGCCATTTAATGAAGATTCTCCCAAGTCCAGTTCCTCAATGAGTTCTTCGTAGGCTTGTTGAAAATCAACAGAGCATGAATACATTTATTTATTTCTGTGCTCTCTACTCTGTCTGGTTGCTCTTTGTCTATTTTTATGCCTCTCCTAGCTATTTTGATTACTATAGGTTTGCAGTAATTTTAAAATATTTATTATTTTATTTTATGTGTATGAGTGTTTAGCCTGCATGTATGTAAGTATACCACGTGCATGCAATGCCAGCAGAGGTGAGAAAAAGGTGACAGATCCCCTGGAACTGGAGTTACAAACAATTGTTAGGTGCCATGTGGGTGCTGGGAATTGAACCCGGGTCCCCTGGAAGAATAGCAATTGTTCTTAACCACTGAGCTATTTCTCCAGTTCCCTGCAATAAATTTTAAAGTAAGTAGTATGATGCCTATGACTTTTCTTTTTGATCAAACTGTGTTGGCTACTTGTAGTATTTTGTGAGTTCATATGAACTATTATGATGATTTTTACTTCTGTGAATAATGCTGTTAAAATTTTGATAGACATGGCTTTGAGTCTATAGACAGCTATCAGAGTGTAGACATGTAAAACGTGTCAATTTTTCTAGTGCTTGGACACAGGATCTCTTTTTATTTATTTGTGTGTTCTGTGATTTGCTTCATCATTTCATAATTTTTAGCACATGAGCTTTTGCCTAAAATGGTTAACTTGACTTTTACAGTCATTGTAAGTGGGATTGTTTTTTGGGTAGTTCACTGTTAGTGTAGAAGTAGATTACCAATGTTTGCTCATTGATTTTATGTCCTGAAACTTTCCTGGAGTCTACCCTTTAGATAGGGCATTTTTTGACATGCCAATTAAGTTAACAAGGAGAAGTACGGGTGGTCCACGGTGAAGGAGCAGAGTTAATGAGGATCCTGGCCTGTGAAATATGGCCCCTACTTTGAAGGTAAGAACATAGTTGTGTGGCATTCAAATCTTGCAGTAGTGACATTTTCCTGAAAACCTTGGAGTTTTTTCTTTGTTCTTTCCTTTGTCCTCTCTCCCTTTTTTCTCTTAAGATTTTCTTCTCTTTAAAAGTTTGACTTTGAAATTCATATCTGGCACATGCCTATAATCTCAACACTCAAGAGACTGAGGTGGATGGACCGACCATCTTATGTTCTAGGCTAGCCTGGGTTACATGGTGAGCATGAGGCCAGCCTGGGCTACATAGTGAGACCCTGTTGTGTAGTAATTTCCTTTGAGGTAGAACCTTCCATCTTAGAGGGAAGCTTGCTAAGACATAGAGTGTTCCAAAGGTACATGAAACAGAACATCAGGAAAACTTGTTAAGCTAAAGAAGTTAACAGCTCAGTAACTCCAGGAAGTCCCTGAAACTCACTAGATTCACTAGACCCCTCCATCTCCACACATGTATAAGCAGTAAGGATGCTGAGAGACTCACAGTAGACAACACCCTTGGAAGAAGTAGAGACCAGCTCAGCTGCCAAGAGGAGGCTCAACTAAACTGCCTGGAAAACACGCTCTCCAGCCTGCTGAGCTGCCTGTAGGCTGTGAGTGCACTCTAGCTTGGCTGTTCTCCTGAGCTGTCACCCATGCTGGGGTGGGCTTCTGGTGACACAGGTATCTTTGAATCATTTCTGCTCCTGTAAGTCACCCCTCACCCATAGTCCTGTAAATCATCCCAATGAAATGGGATGTTCACCAAGCCAAACGGTGAACTCCTGTTGTTTCCCATCTGGGGGTGAGTAGACACATAGTCACGTGTCCCAAGGAACAGTGTCACTCACACAACACCTGTCTCAGGTTTTTTTTTTTAACTTTGAAATATTTTTTAAAATTTGCTCTGAAGCATTTCGACATTTCGAGGCAATATAAAATGACAGAATGGGTAGATTCATGGTGTCCCCCTGGACCAAGGAGCCAAATACCAAGTTAATTGAAGATACCTGAGTTTCCCTCTCTCTGTTGAAGATTGTTTTCCAGAATATTCAGATTTCCTTTTCTTTGGATTGTGTCATTATCCAGTGCTGTGATTTGGGTGTGGTTTGTCTCCCAATGTTTTCTCTGTTTTAAGCCTGATTGCCAGTATAATAGTATTGAAAGATGGTGGGTTTTTTAAGAGGTGGGGCATACTGGAATATGATTAGGTCATGATTTACCTCTTGTAGGGATTAATGCTGGTTTTATAGCCACAGGTTATCTCTTGGGTTGTCATAAAAGTGATCTTGGTAATATCCATGAGGTTATTACCAGAAGCCAATATTCTTTCTATGCTTTTTTTCCTCTCCCAAATCATAAGCCCAAATAAGCCTCTTTTCTCCTTAAAATACCCAGCTCAAGTCTGTTGTTATAGTCCACACAAAGTGGACAAAGACTCCCTCCTTCAAAATTTAGCTGAATGAACGTCCCTTAATATATTTGTTGGGTTCTGAGAAATATTCTCCTACTAAAGCATTATTTCAAATTTTCATTCAAATTTCTAGCAAACAAATGCAGGGCCCCTATGCCACCTTTTTATACCCAGCCAGCCAATTCTCATTGTCTTCTTTCTGTTTCAGTGGTGACCATGTGTGAAAAGGCAGAGAGGTAACTTACCAGCACAACTCAGAAGCTCCATGGCTTAATCAGGATTTTAAATCACTCAGGAAATACCTTAGGTTCCCCTCTTGATAGACATGCAAACGGAAGGACTGGAAAGTGCGGAAGGACAAGTCTTTGCTAATTCTACATCACCTTTAGGGGTTAGCCATACCATGTTGTTTTTGACTGAATGGTCTAATAGGGTGATTCACATTCATGGAGAGCAGCCATGGTCAGACATGACCAGAGTCTTATATTAACATGGGCATAATGGCTGAGAAGGACATATAAGTGATCAAAGTGAAAACGTGGGTTGAGGCTCTTAAAATCAATAGCATGCAACCCTGGTACGTGACCTGTCCAAGTCTCTGCCGAAATCCTTGCTGAAAACCCATTCAGAAAATCTAAGGGGTCTGTTCTTCCAGTGTTTGTGCTCAGAGAATACAGGGCATGGTGGTAATGTGTGCTCGCCAGCTCATGCACCTGGGGTGGGGGTGTGATTTTTCCTTTGCTGACAGGCTCTTCAGTAACTACCAGTGGCTTCACAGCTTTGTGCTTTACGGGTATGGCTTCTCACTTCGCTTTTGGGTGTCTTGTTGCTGTTTTCTGTTGTGTCTTGTGCTTCTGTGACCTGTGACCAACACCTCAGCAGTTGCTTATAAGCTTATGTCTTACCAACTTTGGCTTGTTTTCCCGGAGCCGACGTAAGGTCTTCCCCACAAGCTCCCCTGTTCTGCGCTCAGGTATGACTCTGACTCTTTGTTAAGCAGGAGAAACTGGGTCTCTAGATACTGCTATGAGAGTCTGGGACTGGAACAATGCCATAGGGTGGAAGGGAGCTGGAACTGCTCCCCTTCTCCTATCGCTAGGACTCTACCGTGAAAATGTGAAACCTGTGAGTGCATGTCCCAGTAGGATAGACCCTCCTATTTCCTACAGGCCCTGGGGGTGTCCTGTCCCTGTAACCTACTCTGCCTGTGTGTCCTTTCTCTCCTTTTTCAGTCCATTAAAAACAACAACAACAGCAGACTCTCACACTGGGCATCTTGGCACATGCCTTTGATCATAGCACTATGGAGAAGGGTAGGCAGATCTCTGTGAGACTGAGGTCAGCTCTCCCTCGTGAGTTCCAGGCTAGCTGGGGATACGGGAGACCTTGCCTTAAAACCCAAAACCCAAAACCAAAAATGAGACTCTCTGAGTCGGCACGGTGCTTCTTCCTGAAGTTTTAGAGCAGTGGATTTTCTTTAAACTAAGCCTGTTTTTCTGAGGCACCACCAATTGTGTAGTGCTGAAGTCCTAAAAGCTTTTTAAGTACCAGTTCTGGGCATTTAGCTTTACTTTCAGTCCTTTGTAAGCAGCAATGGAAGCAGAGTGTACTTTAAGGACAAAGCAGCAAGAAATCTTTGAGACCCGAGGTCCTTTCAAGAGCTGAGGATGGGTGCTGGGCAGAGCCATCCATGTTAAGAGTCTTTTTGTGCCCCTGTGGCTCTTATAGCTGAGGGCTTGTGCTGCTCAGGTTCCTGCCTCTCTGACTGTTGCTCATGACCCTAAATGGGTCCTTATCATGCCTGGTTGATATTTTGCTGGACCTTTAACAGACACTCTTCACTGGTAACCTTCCTGTCTCCGGGTCCATCATGGGCAGCCCATCTTCTGTATTTTCCCACAGTGTAGGCTTGTGAGTGTGGTCTCCTAGTGACCTTGTTTACTGTTATAGACCCAGTTTTCAGAATGGTGACTGGAGACCATTGCTGGTCAATACTAATAGTGGTCTGTCTTTTGTAGAAACTCTCTTGCAATCTGATTCTTAACTCTTCTAAAAAATTATTTATTATTTTTATTTTATTTTTTATGTGTATGAATATATTGCCTGCATGTGTATACCTGTGTGGTGCAGTGTTCGCTGAGGTCAGAAGAGGACATCAGATACCCTGGAACTGGAGTTACAGATAGTCGTTGGCGGCCATGTGGGTGCTGGGAACTGAACCTGGGCCTCTGAATGAACAACCAGTCCTCTGTCTCTCTAGCCCCTGATTCTCAACTCTTATAGAGTGGAAATTTTGTACTGGTAGAACAGTCTGTATCTAGTTAGACATTAGCAGACTTGGAGGTCTTTCTTGATAAATTCCTCCTTTACAGTCAGCAGGCCTCTAAAACCAGGAACTGAAACATCAAGACTTCTGATTACTGGCCAGAAGAATGGGATTTGAGTTTTATCTTTGGTCCTAAGTAGAGAAATGACATTACGAACTGTCCAGAAGCTCATAAGATTATAATCTAGTCAAAGACTTTCTGCTAAAGAACAAAGACAAACCATTGCCTTCTCCTATAAGAGTTCATGTGAAGGGCCTGTCAATGACTTGGGCAGAAAAAAAGTCCTTCAAGGGACACAGCTAATTCTAGAGACTTTTGAGATAATACAAAGCCTGCATAAAATACAGATTGGAATGATGGTGCCTTTAATTATTGTTCACTTTCATCCCTTGAAAAATGTTTCATTTTACTGTGTAACAAATAAATGCAGCCTATGTTTGTACACTGTGCTGTCTCTTATCTGAATTCTTTCAATGGAGATTGAAAGGACTAGGGGGTCACAGGGAGGTCAGAGCAAGATCCTAGAAGTAGATTGGTCTACTTCTACTACCATGACCACCACCACCACTGCCACCACCATCATCACCATTACCATCACCACCACCACCACCATCATCACCATTACCACCACCACCACCATCATCACCATTACCATCACCACCACCACCACCACCATCATCACCATTACCACCATTACCACCACCATCACCACCACCACCACCATCATCACCATTACCATCACCACCACCACCACCACCATCATCACCATCACCACCACCATCATCACCATTACCACCACCACCACCACCACCACCATCACCACCACCACCACCATCACCACCATCACCACCACCACCACCATCACCACCACCACCATCACCATTACCATGACCACCACCACCACCATCATCACCACCACCACCATCACCACTACCACCATCATCACCACCACCACCACCATCATCACCATTACCATCACCACCACCACCACCACCACCATCACCACTACCACCATCATCACCACCACCACCACCATCATCACCATTACCATCACCACCACCACCATCATCATCACCACCACCACCATCATCACCATTACCATCACCACCACCACCACCATCATCACCATTACCATCACCACCACCACCACCACCACCACCACCATCATCACCACCACCACCACCATCATCATCATTACCATCACCACCACCACCACCATCATCACCACCACCACCATCACCACCACCACCACCACCACCATCACCATTACCATCACCACCACCACCACCATCATCATCACCACCACTACCACCACCACCACCATCATCACCATTACCATCATCACCACCACCACCACCACCACCATCACCACCACCACCACCATCACCACCACCACCACCACCACCACCATCACCACCACCACCATTACCATCACCACCACCACCACCATCACCACCACCACCACTACCACCACCACCATCATCACCATTACCACCACCACCACCATCATCACCATTACCACCACCACCACCACCACCATTACCACCATCACCATCACCATCACCACCACCATCACCATCACCATCACCACCACCATCATCACCACCACCACCATCATCACCACCACCACCACCACCACCACCACCACCATCACCACCATCACCACCACCACCACCACCATCACCACCACCACCATCACCATCACCACCACCACCATCACCATCACCACCACCATCACCATCACCACCACCACCATCACCATCACCACCACCACCACCACCATCATCACCACCACCACCATCATCACCATCATCACCACCACCACCACCATCACCACCACCACCACCATCACCACCATTACCATCACCACCACCACCACCATCACCACCACCACCACCATCACCACCATTACCATCACCACCACCACCACCATCATCACCATTACCATCACCACCACCACCACCATCATCACCACCACCACCATCATCACCACCACTACCACCACCACTGTCACCATGACTGCTCCTATTATTGGTTGAGATCATTGAGAATTTCCAACTTTGGGATTTTGCTCAATGGTACATCTAGATGACTATGCAACCATCAGAAACAACAACTATGTCTGTTTGTAGCTGAGAACAATGATTCTATGTGTGTTCAGTCTCCTTGAACTGGAATTTGAGGTCCACTCTAGGACCCAGTACCAAAACTGTTACTATCTGTGTTGGCAAGAAACCAACTAGAAGGTAGGTTTGGTTTGGGCATGCTGGAACCAGACTTTAATTGTTGACCCCAAGGAAAGCAGTGCCCTTCTGGGGGGTTGCAGGTGGCCTCAGCTTTCTTTTAGCTATGGTTTTGACCAAGACAGGTAAAGACCACAGACATAGGGTGCTGGGGCCTATAACCTGGCCTTTAAAGACAGGCTCTTCTCAAATGTTTTCATTTTTTTGTTGTTGTTTGTTTTTGAGATAGGGTCTTCCTGTAGCCCTAGTTGTCCCGGAGTTCTCTTTGTAGACCAGGCTGACCTCAGTCTCACAGAGTCCACCTGCCTTTGCCTCTGTCTCCTGAGTGCTGGGATTAAGGTATACTCTACCAGGCCTGGCTATCAAAGTACATTTTATACAATTAATATATTGGAAAACAATGACTGGTAGGGAGGGAAGAGTCAGTCTAATCTAAGGGTGTGATGACTTTTGTTAAGTTAACCAGGCCTAGGAGGATGGATCCACAATGAAGGACATTTGGGGACACAGATTTAACTCTAGGTCTTGCATGTGTATGTGTGTGTGTGTGTGTGTGTGTGTGTGTGTGTGTGTGTGTGTTATGTATGTATTAAACAACATAAACAGGTGGGAGTATAAAGTCGTAGCACAGAAAGGGGAAGGGATATAAATACGATGAAAAAATATATTGCAGAAATTAAACAAAAAGAGTGGAAACTGTAAAAGAATGAGAATGACAAGGCAATTAAAGTCAAAACCAGTTAGTTGGGAGGCATAAAACCAAGATAGCGTAGATGGGGTGGTAGAAAATTTTCTTTGTCATTTTAGCTGGGTTTTATATCACCATGCAAATCTACCCTCTCGATGTGTCTATTAGGGTGTTTTCAGAAAAGTCTGAGGAGGGAAGACACAGTCTGAGTGCGGAGGGCAGTGTCTTGAGCTGAGGTTCTGGACTGAATGGAAAGGAGAAAGTGAGCTGAGCACAAGCGCTCCTCTGGGCCTGCTTCCTGTGGCTGCAGTGTGACCAGCAGCCTCAGGCTCCTGTGGCTGTGATTTTCCCACCAAAACTGTGTGCCAAAAAAAACCCTTTCCTTAAGTTAAAATTAAACAAAACAGAACAGACTCCCTCGACGAGATGGCTCAGTGAGTACACGCACTGGAAGACCTGAGTTTGATCTCCAAAGCACACATGGTAGAAAGAGAGAACTGACTCTACTGTCCTTTTGTCTCCACGAGGAGGCTGTGGCACTCACACACCCACACATCTGCCCATCTACATCATAAATAAATGAATAAATAAATAAGTAAATAAAAATGAATGGGAAAATGGCAGCTGTTCACAGTGGGACTGAGAATTAGTGTGTAGTAGAGGGAAAGATCGGAGTTTTGAGCATATTAACCTATAACTGGATTTAGAAGTTGTGTACTCAAGTCTGCCACCAGAGAGGAGGCAGTCTGGGAGAGGAGCCCTTGGGCTTTATGGGTAGGTCACTGCTCCAGGGTCAAGGACAGGGTGTGATCAAAGTTGAGGAAAATGAGAGGTTCAGGAAGGTGCTTGTAAGCAAGGCGCAGCATGCTTATTTTTGTCAGTTCTATTTCTAGAAGCAGACAGCACACTCTAGCCTAGTACAACTGAGAACAGTGGAAGAGTGACATGAAGGTGCTGTCTGTCGACCGAGTCACGTACGTGACTAGGCTCATGGAGAGATAATAGTAGAGGCCCAAATAGAAACAAGGAGAAGCAAGAAGGGGTGACTGCATACTGTCTAAGGAGCTGGGTATTTCTGGCAGGCTCAAACCACAGTTTCTGCCTTTATACAACTTGAATTTTGGGGGGAATTCAGAATATCTGTGCCGGGCTCTAACAGTCTTTCGGAGGCTGAGGGTGCACACCTAATAACTGTGCTCACTATGACATCTGGTCCCATGGCACTCTCCATTCACACAGCTGCAGAGAGTTCACTTTATCACAGGGCAGTTCATTTATTACAGCTGAGGTGGCTGAGCATGCCAGCAGCGTTCTGGGTCTCACAGCACAGGTCTACATGGGGAAGAGGAGGCTGGAGGATAACTCTCAACCACTGAAGGGAAATAGAGAAATTCAAATGCTGATGAGGGGTTGTTAGTTTGCAAATCTTTATTTATTTTGGATGACGGATGCTTATTGAGCACATGGTTCCCAATCCTTGGTCCTTGGGCAGGAAAACAATGTGGTCTTTGGATTGGTAATGGGAGCTCAGAGTTATGGCTCATGGGCCTGTGAAAGGTTAGCAAGACAGTGGAAAATGGTGTAGATGCCAGCACCTTAATGGGACAACATTGGGACTGTGGGTTGGAAGTTTAGCAAAAACTGAAGTAGCCAAGAGGTGACTAGCAGGACCCACACAAGAGAGAATAGAAGAGAGAAAGGGAGGCCTTTCAGAGACAGAAATAACACTGGGAATGACTCAGTCACACAGCGTGACAGAGCATTTCTGAGACAGCATGACTGAACTTTGCAGAAGGGATGCAAAATAAGAGGACGGGCAGGAGAGCTGTGGTTGGACGGAGAGTGTGCATGACAGTGGAGTGTGCATTTCATGCTTAGTTGCTTGGTCAGCTTTTTCCCCCCAGCTCGGGTGAGAGGTGATGCCCAGTTCTGGAGGAATGAGGGCTTTGTATTTCAGATTCACATCCCCATCAACCATTCCCATATTCCCAAGCTAGTAACCTTCAGACTCCAAGTTTGTCTGTGGAGGCAGTGAGGTGCTGTGGGCTGATGTGTAGGTTTGGCTTGTCTGATCTGGAATTCTGCCCCTTTCTGACTTTGCAGCATGACTGGAAGCAAGTGGTTTCACTGCCTTAACTACACTGTTCTAAGCTTTGAACCTGTGGAATGGTTGTGGTCTGCGTGTGGGTCTATGCCTGACCAGCTGAGCACTCCCATAGCCTGTGCATCCTCTGGATCCACTGGTGCAGGCTGATGGAAAATCAGCAACTTACTGACCTTGAACTCTTGCATTCAGGCCTTTTTCATTTTTTCCATACTGTGTTGCCCAGGATTGTGCTCATAAGCAGCTCAAACAGGGAAATCATCTAGAAACACTGAATCCACAGAGGGAAAATAATACAAATAACTAAGTGCCATATATGCAATATAAATTCATAAGGTATATTGCACATTTTAGAAATATATCACCACACTATATATTTAAAATGTCACATAATGGGCCCAGTTTTCTGATATCTTGAATATATCTTCCAGGCTGTCAGGTATATTTAAAAAATGAGTATCTTTTTAATGGCCCGTTGTGAGTAACCTCAGCAGAATAGGGGAGAATTCATTATTTCTCCTGGTGCTAAGTGACTTGTACATCTAGAGGTGGTCAGGGAAAGTGAAAAAAGAGATCGTTCTTTTAGTCTGTGGCGTAGGAGGGTTTAGGAAGGAACGATGTCCTCACAGGGCACTGGATAAATGGCTTGGATGGGAGATGAAAACTATGCTAAATAGTGGAAGGAAGGAGGGGTGGATGGGGAGTCTCTCTTGAGCCAGATGAATAGCTTGGGCAGTGAAATACTGGCCAGCATGAGCCAGAGATGCTGCTTAACATTCCAGCTCCATGGCACCTTCTGGGAGGAAAAAGGAAAGGATTTGTTGTCACTGGTGTAAGGACAGGGAGGAGAACAGAGGACGGGAGGGAGTAGGCTGTATAGGGCACAAACCACAGGATAGATACTTTTTCTAGGTTATCTCATTTAATCCTCCTTGGAACCTTGGGGGGTGGCGTTTTTATCTCTATTTTGCTGACAAAGAGACGGGTTCAGCTAAGGAGTGGGCTAACAGTCAAGAATTTCAGTCCTAGAACCCAGCTCTGTGTGATTTCAAAGCAGCCCTACTCTTCTGGTATGCAGGACTAGGCCCCTTGCCTTTGTCAAGGGGCTGCCTGACTGAAGAGACTGCCCTGAGTTTTCTTCAGGCTACAGTGGCCAAGTGATCTTCAGGAGCTCCATGCCTGCCGGTTGTTTACTATTAGCATTTGCAGTAGCAGGAGCTCAGACACGCCGGCTTTCCCTCAATACATCTAGTGCAAAATAGAAAGGTCTGTCCTGTTTCTTTTCTCTTACAGACTCCATTTCTTAGCATATAAAGTTGTCAATCAGAAGACCAAGTCCAAGAGTACAGTGCATGTGTACACTGACTGATAGGGGATTCTGCCTTAATAGGAGGCTCCTGCACAATGTTATCTCAATGAAGAGTGAGATATCTATCCTGGCAAGGAGGTGAAGCCAGCTAAGGCTTTGGGGGGGTATCTCTATCCTCCTGATCTTAATGGAGAGATAGACAGGGATAGGGACAGGGTAGAGGCCTTGTCCCCATGACAAAATGATAAGTTGCAGAAGGGTCATTGTTTAAGTGAGATTAACAGAGTCTAAAAGAAAGTGCAGAGGGAGGAAGAAGAAAGAGTGAGGGCGGGCAAAGAAGTGAATGAAATTCCTTTGGAAGCTGTCTTGTTGAACTTCACCCTCATGCAGGTTTTTACTGTGGAATCCAGGCTTTCTAACAAGGAAGAAGGGCAGGACCTTGGCCCTGCTTTGGTTCTGCCAGGCCACTCTGGTCCTTACCTGTGTAGGGCCTGCAATTCAGATTTCTCAGGGAGGAAGAACCATATCTCACAGTCCTGTTTTCCTGAAGCTTTCCTGTTCATAGGCCCACAGGCCTCTACCACCAAACCCTGACTTCTGGGACCATCTGGGCTGAAGTCAGGCAATACTAAGGATCCACAGCCTGTTGGAGGCCTGTTCCAGGATCCCTTTATAGTTATAACCTTGCTCTCAGTGCCAGGTCCATCTAAGACTTGGGAAAAGTGAGCTGATTCCCAGTCATTTCCTTGGAAAGAGTCTCTGCCAGGACATCTGTCTCTCAGCCATAAGGTAGTGGCCCCAATTCTTGTTCCCTCATGGGGTTGGCAATGAGTTTGAGAAGCCTTGTGAAGTTCCTGGTCCGTTATTTCCAGCAACCTATGCTCCCTGGCTCCTCCAAACCTCAGCTCAGGCTAAGACTGAAGTATCTTGCTTAGAGGATGGTAAGTATGCTGGCTGTTAGATTTGTTCAGAGCTGGGAGTGCCCATGCATAGGCAGAAACTGTTTCCAATATCATGTCCATGTAACTGTTTCTCTGTACCAGTTCTTTGTAATTGATTGTACTGTGCTCAGCTGTATCCTGGGATAAGACACTATTCACCTGTCCTTGAAGGACATAATGGAATTCTTCTGATAATGATCATATTTTTAGATGAATTCTGAGTGTTGTTTTTAGAGCACTTTAGAACAATCAGTATTACTTATTTAAACCTGAAGACTTTGATGATGATAACCCATTTTACAGGTGAGACAACTGTCCAAAATATTGAACTGAGATTTGATAGATATAAGATTCAAACATGAATCAAAATCCAGAATGTTGTGTGCTCCATTACCCTGGACATCTGACCTGTACTAATGCAGGCTATGCCATAGGATAAAGCATCAAGCATTCCTGGAACTTAGATGGAACCTCTGACCCAGAGTCGCTTTTAAAGGTGAATATGTCTCTAGAATGAGACAGACAGAAACACTTGGGAGTCATTAGTTTTGTAACTCTGGGCAGGTAGCTGTACTTTGAACATCAGTTCACCCATCCATAAAATGGGCTTAGCAATTGCTTCTCTCTGGCAGTGTTGTGTGAAATAGAAATCACTGAGCATCATCTTCAGAACACACATCCTGAAAGCTCAACACTAAAGAATGTTATTATCAGGATACAGAGGAAGAGCCTTTGCAGACACAAGCTTTGTGGCAAGTCATTGGCCTAGGCTGCTGTGCTTCTGCTTGAGGCAGCCATGGGCAAATATTATAGAAATGATTCTTCTTAGTTTTAATAATTATCCAAATGATGGAGCAGATGACTTGGAAAGTCCTCTGAAAATCCTCTCCTCTGCCGCCTCTTGCACAAAACTCCGGGTTCCTCACAGAAGCTTCTAAATATTGCCATCCAGTTGAGCAGCAGGCCAAACTGAGGAATAAAGAGGGAGCAGAGGCCTCTTCTAAAAGTGCTCCCTGGGCAGAGGGAGACACAGCAGCCTGTGGAATGGTGTTTCATGAATGATCTCCAGTGATCTCAAACCCATGCCTTTCAGAGACCCCCTTAACAGTGCCTCATTCCAGGCCTGTAAGTTGGCCTGGATCTATGAGACACTATCAAATTGATGTGAGCATAACTTCTATTGATATGGGTGTATCACACTGTGCATTCCCAGGGTCCAACTGGGGAGACCACGTGGAGAACTGAGGTACTCAAGCACACGAGTTACGATGGCACACATGTGAGGGACGCCACCAGATACAAGCCAGCCCTTGCTGACATTCCATGACCATCAACAGAGAGTACTTGCCTCTGGAAAGCTGGAGAAGTACTGGGGTTTCTCTCCTTTGTCCCCAGGGACATTGCTGCCAGGCCTGCTTCCTCACCTTCTCATCTCTCAAAGGTGGAAGTTCAATAATTCAATCTGCAGTGGCTTTGTAAGGGTGTCTGTCTTCACATAGTAGAGGCTAGTTTGCACAGTGACTGTATCTGTGCCATAGTCTTCTAGGTTGGTCTTACATCTTTTTAAACGTGTCAGCAGGATAATCCCATGCAACTTCTGCTGCTCCTGGGCTTTAGGCTCTAGCTCATGTAGGAAAAGCCACAACAGTCCAGGTATTTCTGATTTCTTATGCAGAGTAAGTTGTATGCATTTGCATGTTATTTTTTTTTTTTTTTACATTTACAAACACTAGGTTCTGCCCAGCTTTGAGACAAACTCAGTGTGTGTGTGTGTGTTAAAAACAGTACTTATACTGGAAATGAGGTTCCCCATTCATTCCCAGGACTCTAGAGGCAGACCTATTTAGACTGTGTAGCCAGCTTGACACTCCTCTTGTGAAGGGTATTAAATACTCACATACCATAGCTCCGCCAAGGAGCAGGGATAAATATGGCAGGTATGAAATGGGTCTAAATTGCTCTTGATGGCTCGATTCAATAATGTTGGTCTTTTCCTTGCAGTGCTATATAACAATAGTCATTTTCAAAATGGGGTGCTGCAGTTGTTTTTAAGAAAGAATTGACAATTTTGACCTACAGAGTAGTAATTTGCAAAATGTTCTTTCTTTAAGCCATTCACTGGGAAATGCAGGAAGCCTACAAGTGCTGAACTTGAGGCAAAAACGGCTGTAACTAATGATAGTGCTAAGTGCAGTGAGAAAGAGCAGCCTTGGTGATGTTCCCGAGTCAGATCTGAGGCCAGGGAGAGGCAGAAATGAGAGCTTCATTACAGACAATTGGGCTCAGAAGTCCCTGAATAAACCTTATTTTACTTCACTTTGCAGGCACATTTCACATTGTTGGTTTTGCACTTTATGGCCTCGAAATGGGATTCGATCCAGAGAAGTAACTGCAAGAGACAAAGGGACAGTGGTTGCTAGAACCACTCATCAGCCATATCTGTTAAGTGCTCCGACTCCATCAGAACAGCTGCTAGGCACTTGGATTCTTTATGTAAATGTGCAAGGAAGAGTCTGAGGAGCTTCAGCTTGGAGTTGATTGTACTTGAAAATCACAGGAGCAGGCCATCTGTGCTTTTACTCTTCCACGCTGGCTTCTGTGGGTCCCCACATTGTGGAGATATGGGCACATGAAATACAGACACTCATTTGAGGCACTTCTCTCTTTTACTCTGCTCCTGGATGGGATGATCATTTCAGAGTTTCTTAAGTATTTTTCTGCCTGTGCTGTGGTAGGTAATCTTGAAATTAAAAAAAAAAAAAGCTATATGTATATTTGTGTGTTTGTACATAAGAATGTGCAGATGCTCAAGGATTAGAAAAGAGTGTTGGATCCACGTAGCTAGAGTTAGAGGCAGTTGTGAGCTGTGGGATGTGGATGTTGGGAACTGAATTTGGGTCCTATACAAGAACAGTGTCCATTCTTAATGACTGAATCATCTCTTCAGTCCTGAAGGTTGATCCTGATTATCAATGTGATTGGACTGAGAAACAACTAGGAGATTAGTAAAGTATACCAGCAGGTTTGTCTGTGAGGGAAGAGGCCTACTCTGAGTGTAAGTAGAGCTGTCCTATAGGCTAGAGGCCTATGAGAAATCAATGAGGAAAAAGGAATCCGGGTGGCACATGCAAGCACCATTCCTCTTGAGAGAGTGGTCTATTGCTGCTGCCATCGCTCATAGACATCAGACCCCAGCCTCAGCTTTTCAATGCGGACCCACAATAACTCACCAGAGAGCTTCTAGACCTTAGCCTCAAACTGGGCCTGCATTATTAGTTACCCTTGCACTAAGCCTTCCACCTTCCTGGACTGAGCAACTGTTGTGTTCTTTGGCTCTGCATCACACAGACAGTCATTGTTGGATGATCCCAGCTCCAATTGTGTAAACCAACCTAACACCTTTGAAAATATCACCTTTAATAATAACACTCTCCTATCTATCTATCTATCTATCTATCTATCTATCTATCTATCATCTATCTATCATCTATCTATCTATATATTTGGTTCTGTTTCTCCACAGAACCCTGAGTAATTCACTTGCACACTAATCCAGGAAAGTAACTAGACAATTATATTCTCTGAGAAGTTAGACATAAAGAGTGGGGGGAGATAAAATATGGCAGGGTCCAAAGCAGAAGTGACTTTTAAAAAAGCATTGTCTTTTCTGTCTTTGAATTACCTAAGCCTGAAGCACTGAAGAAATCAAAAGCCTTAAGGAAGAGGAAATTGTTTTTTTTTTTTTAATAGTGCAAGAAATAAGATCACAGAACTGAAATCAGAACAGGAGTGCTGGACTTAGTAGATGCCCACACTACCTAACAGCAGCTCTTAGGGATAAAGACATCAGGGAAATAGTTGAATTTTATGCCCAGCGAGAATGGTGTACTTTCCATGTGCTCTGGAATTCTTAGCCTTCACAAAAACTGACCTCTGTCATGTGCCATATGAGGGAAGATTGCTAGATCCTAAAGAGCCATCCTTGGCCTTGGGTATCAATAGCAACCACAATTGGAGCTATAGACCTGCCTTCTGGCTTATAGATTCTGTAGGTCCATTGGTATGAACTTGAGAGAGAGAAAGAGATCCCAGTAACAAGTAAGAATAAATTTTATTATTTTGTCAATAAGAAGAACAATTAGTAGACTATGGAGCAGGAGCCAGGTAAGGAAGGGCATTGTGACTCTTACCAGATGAAGGCCTCCAGGGGGGGATTCACCATTGGTTTCTGCATTCTTGTGATTTATAAAATGTCTTGTGTGGAAGTCAGTGGGTGAAGTGATGATGTGGAAGCTGAGTTTGGGAGTCAGGAACTGAGGGTCTCTTGGAGCCAGGAGATTAAAGAAGATTCAAGAAGCCACTGGCAAATTAAGTATGCTATAATTTCTCTGGGCTAGGTGCACAGGCTGCTGGGCAGGTGGACACTGGGCAAGACTGTATGTGACCTTCATCGCAAGGACCTCACACAATAGTGGCTTCTTGCTAAAACTAATTATATGACAGATTACATCACTGTTTACTTTTGGGGTCCCCAGATATTTGGTATTAACCATTTTGTACTGACTCATAACTTTTTGGATGTCTATCATTAACCATAAATTGGCCCCTACTAGAAATCAGTGTTAATGCCATATTGTCTAAACATAAACAGCCTTGATTCCCTATGGTTGGAGAGACTCAGGAGACTGTAAGGCAAAGCAACAGAGTTGTAGTGTGGGTGTGTGGGTAAGGTGCAGACATCAGCAGGAGTATTATCAAGGGGACTGGCCAAATTCCTGCTTTTTAGCTCACCATGTCCAATGTCTGGATTTCAGGGTTAGAATAAAGCATAAAATGTTAGTGGGAGGTGATATTGAGATTCTAATGAAAGACCTCCATTGCCTCATATCCAGGAGTTGGAGTTAGATGCAGCCAAACCTCGTTAATTAAAAGGAGTTAGAACTGATAGCATCAGAAGGCATGTTGGAGTGGACACACCTTCCTGTTGAATTACCCCGCACTGCACGGGTGTATGGCTGTCATCTGTAGATCAATCAGGACAAGTGGTTACTATAGTAACAATAATGCTGAATCTCAGTGGCTTAAAACAATAATATATATTCTCTCTCACATTATATCCTTTCTGAGGGTTTGTGGGGGGCTTGGTGGTTGTGTTAACCTCACTCAGGCAGGGGAAGGATCCTTCCCCATGCTTCTCCAGGGACCAGGGCTCCATCCTGGTCAAATATTTCAGAATGCAACGTGCTTTGTAATGCTTTCCTTAACACTGTCTGGGGCGGAGACCAGCCAGTGCTGGTGGGAAATTCTGACTCTGACTTTTGTTGGTCAGTGTGGGCTGGAAAGGCATACTGTGAAATTCTTTGAGTTTCCATTCAGACTCTGGGACTAGCTGACCCAGAATCAGTGGAGGGATCTTGGTGTTGTATGTGGTACATGCTACACATGTAGATTCAGTCCTTATTTTTCATTTTGGAGCTATTAGCCAATCTTCTATTAAATATAAAGGGTCAACTAAGTATTCCAAGGTTTCAGCTTTCTACCTTCGAGGACATCCTGTACCCACAGCCAGACTCACGTTCCAGGGCAGTGATCAGAACAAGTGGACACCATGGTACTTGTTTTGTGGGATTGGGCCTCTGGAATGGAACTGCAGGAACATATTGAGTTGGGGCAATTTTCCCTTATGTTAAATGCAGGAAGAATTTGGGCTTCTGAATTTCTTACAGCTCATGGTTTCCTTTTGCATCTGACCTTTTGAGGATCTGGTTATTATCTTTACTTTTCTAACTATGTCTGGTGTATAGCATCCAGCGACAGCTGGGTGGTGGCAGGGGGACTTTATACTATGTATCTCTTCTGCTTCCCGGATGGTCACTCTGTTTACTCCCCAGGGTTTATGGCAAGTGTCTAGTAGTCCATAGGATGGGCTGTACCTGTGTTTCTCGAGTACTTTCAATACTATTGCTTTTTCAGGCAATAAGACTTCCAATAGATGTCTTTCTTGCTGTTGATCCACATGATGACATTGTGCTTCCTAGGTAGTCTTAAGTCATTCAGGCCAAGGCAAGAAACCCATTTTACAGGCGAGGTGGTACTTTTCTCTATACACATGAGCTTCTTTTGTGCTTATCTACAAGATGCTCTGTGGAAGGGAAGTGTGCCTTGAATACCGATGGAGATCTCATTCTAGGAACGCAGTGATTTGTGCCCGAGGAGCTGAAAAGAAGTTATGGCTGGAAGATGTGTTATTTTACTTTTACACTATAAAATACCACATGCTGAATTTAGCACTGCTAGAAAATGAGCTATCGTTCACGTTTCCTGTGTTCTCTGGTTAAGAATTGCATTGTGAACCGGGCATAGCTTCTCATGCTTGTAATCACAGAATGCGGGAGGCAATAGTAAGAGCACTGTAAGTTCAAGGTGAGCATGGACTGCTCAGTGAGTTCAAGGACAATCTGGATCACACAGTAGACCCTGTCTCAAAACCCAAATAGCTGCATTTTGTGATTGCTATTATACACTGATCACTGAAATAAAATAATGGCTTATAAGAAAATTATTGGAGGTGCTAGAGAGATGGCTCAGCGGTTAAGAGCACTGACTGCTCTTGTAGACGATCCAGGTTTGATTCCCAGAAGGCATGAGATGGCTAACAACTGTCCATAATGCCAGTTCCAGGGCATCTGATACCCTTTTCTGGCCTCTTATGGGCATTGTACACATGTGGTACACATATACATGAAGGCAAGACACATATACATAAAATACAAATAAACAAAGGTAGAAAAAGTCAGGGTTCATGGGTGGCAAGATGTATATTGTAATCAGGATTAGATAAATTTAATTAATGATATTTGTAAACTTGAGAAGCAAAATATTAATGTTATTCAATAAAATCCAATTCCAGAGATGAGTGGTCACAGATGTGTTAATACTGTTGTTGGCCTGTTCTTGTGGGAGGAGATATGAAACCAGCTAGGAATGGTCCATTTTATGATAAAGGACATTAAGAAATGCTTCCTGGACATGAAAGAAAGGGTGCTCAGTAAACTGCATATAAAACAAAAGTATTTATATACCAAAATATATCCTGAAAGTATCACCACCATTATGGCAACAAATATGAGTCTGCAGACACTCGTCTATTGTGCCCCATGGGTAAACCACATTCTGAAGCTCCCCAACAACTGGAGATCTCCCCACTAGACATTGTTATGTTTTCTGCCATTCTAGGTTAGTTTCAGTTTTCTAGATTTTTATGGAAATGGAATCATGCATTAAATTCAAGTATTTACGTGGACATAGATGTTTACATTCATTCACTTATGTATATGTATATATGTGTGTGGACACACACATGTCAAAGTGTGTGTGTTTACGTGTGTGTGTGTGTATATGTGTGTGTAGGTCAGAGGACAACTTGTGGTGGGAAATTGATTTACCCTTTTAACCACGTGGGTTCTAGGGATTTAGCTCAGGTTGTTAAGCTTGGTGACAAGTTTCTTAACCCACTGAGCCATCTCACTAGGTCAGGACATAGATTTTTTAAATCTCTCTGATTTTTTGAAAGATTTAAAAATTTTTATTTTTATTTCTATGTCTCTATGAGTGATGCCATGTGTGTGAAGATGCCTGAGGAGGCCAGAAGAGGTAGTTAGATACCCTAGCACTGAAGTTACAGGCACTTGTGATCCACCCAAAATGGGTGCTGGGAACAGAACTTGGGTCTTCTGGAAGAGCATTATGTCCTCTTAAATGCTGAGCCATCTTTCCAGTCCAGATTTGCATAAATTCCCAGGAGTAGAATCTCTTGTTGATATATTATAGTTGGTAGCTTGAGTTGCATTCCTCAGCTTTTGGTATATGTGTTTAAGTTCATTCAATTCATCATCCTAATTTCCCTGACTATCACCAAATATTCGGTGATTTCCAAGCTAGTTTTCTGTCATTGATGGCTAACTTAATACTCTTAAAATCAGAGAAAATAATCAAACAAGAATTAAATCCTTTAGAATATTTACAATTTGTTTGATTGTCTATAATCTATCTTAGCAGATACTATATATTTATTTGAAGAGAATGTTTGATTTGCTCTTGTTGAAAGGTTTATTTTTTAATTAATGAATTTATTTTTATGTGTATGAGTATTATATCTGCATTATGTAAGTGACCCATATTATGAAATGCCTGTGGAGGACAGAAAAGGGCGTCGGATCCCCTGGAACTGGAGTTATGGATGGTTGTTAGCTGCCATGTGGGTGCTGGAATTCAAACCCAGGTCTTCTGCAAGAGCAGTTGGTGCTTTTAACAGCTGAGCCATCTCTCCTGCCCCTGAATGCACTATTTTATAAACATCAATTAGGTCAAATTGGTTGGTAGTCTTGCTCAGTTGGTTACATCCTTACTGATTTTTGGCCTGGTTCTTCTATCAGTTGTTGAAGGAGATAACCAAACCCAAATTGTACATTTTTCCTCTTCTTTTCCTACAGATTTATTGTTGCAGTATTTATTTAAAATTCTGTTATTATATGAGCAAACTTTTAAGGAAATGGTGTCACCTTGATGAACTGACATTTTATCATAATGAAATCCCTCTGTTTCTCTGCTTTGAGATCCTTCGGAATTGTGTCAGCATGGTTTGAATTCTCGTCTTTTCCCCTATAGTCTACTAATGTTCTTAAACTCTGAGTGCATTTTTCTGAAGGTGACATATTTGGTATTACCTTACAAACACAATTTGTTAGATTTGTTAGCCTTTGCATTCTTCTGGAGTTGTTAGAACGTCCACACTTAATAGGACTAACAGTGTGGTTGAGTTCAAACTTATCAATTTGCTAGTTTGTTTTCAATTGTCTCAGAACTTTCATTCCCTTTCATCTGTGTTTTTGGATTGTGCTTTTTGTTAATTCCTTAATCTACTTTCCTATCTTAGTTATGCCTATGTATTGATTATTTTCTCATTACTTTAAAATTCACAGTATCTATTTGTCACCCGTTACAACTTTATCACGCTGTAATTCCAGGATTTTTCTTTGTCTGGTGCTTTTGTTTCCAAATGCTTTGATTCTATGTGTGTTTAAGGCATCTAATACATAACTTCTACTTTAAACAATCAGATTTTTGAGAGAGATTTGAGTTACACATTTTAAAAATATTTTCTTATCTCTTTTCCATTTTCATTGCTTTTTAGCTGTTTGTGTAGATCCAAATTTCTATATGGAATCATATTTTTTCCACCTAAAATATTCATCAACATTTACTATGGTGTGTGTCTGTTGATAATGGATTCATTCTGCTTTTATCTATCTCACGTGTTTTACCCTTGTTTAAGGGCTATAGAATTCTAAGTTGACTTCTGTTTTTGTTTTTTGTCTAGTGTTGTAAAGACATTCTCCATCTTTTCGAGGTTGCCTGGTTCTGACTATTAAATCTACTGTCTTCCTGTCTTTGTTTCTCTTTATCTCGCTGGGTGCCTTTAAGATTTTCATCTTTATTGATTTTCAGTAGCAATGTTCTTCAGTGTTTGTCTCTTCATGTTTCTTGTGCTTGAAGTCCTGTAAGCTATTTGGATGTATAGTTTTATAATGCTATCAGTTTGAAAATTTTTGTTTTTTTTTTTTTTAAATATGTTTTATTTTCTCAAACCTGTGTCTCTTTTCTTCAAGGATTCTAATTACGTGAACATTAGTCTTTGTGAAATCAATACACAACTTAACATACTTTTTCTCTTTAGATATAATTCAGGGCATTTTCCTTTTGATAAATCTCTGACCTTCTTTTCCCTTCCTTTCCGCAGAGGCTATGCTACTAAACCCATTTAAATGGATTTTTCACTCATTTTAATCTATCCCAATTTTATTTGTTGAATGCTGGATATTTTTCTGTATTTATACATTTTCTTTGTTTGGGGATTCAGTGAAATTCCTTGGAAGTGGCTTGATACTTTTGGTTCTTGCCTTTACTCTTTGTCAGGCAGAACAGTATTTAAAGTCTAGGGAAGATTTTCTTCACTGTTCAGATAGAAATCTTTGGCATGTTCTGTGAATTATAAGGTTAGTTTACCTTTAGACTTTGGTGATGGAGTACGATGAAGCACTATGAAGGCAAGTTAAGTGAGGACCTCCATGTTGTAAATTATTTTTAATGCTGTGTCTATATTGGATTGAATGTTTTCCTGAGTATAAACTCCAATGTGAATTGGAAAATATATTTCCTTTAGGCTGCGAACCCATTGTTCTATTGCTTCCAGTGTCTAGTACAGTTGTTAAAAGCTACAAGTCCATCTGCTTCCTGATATATTGTACATGACTATGATTTCTTTCTGAAAACATCTAGAATTTTCTTTTTATTCTCACTTAAAAAATTGATTATACTGAATTTCAGAATGTATCTGATTCATTCCTTTGTACAAGGAATCTTTGTGGAGATCTTTTAAGTCTGGAACTCAGGTTTTTACTTTTTGGAAATTTGCTTGAATTATTTTACTGATAGTTATCTCTCATTACCCTTTTGGAAATAATATTATTTGTATGGTAAACCACCTGATATAGCAATTTTATCTTTTTAAAGTAAAAGAAATGATATTCATTTCCTTGTTTGCTTGGCTTTCTGTAATAGTTTCATACTTATTTCCCAAACTTGTTGCCTCTTGATTTTCCCTTTAAAGTTTTCCATTTCTAGGAATTCTCTTTTATTTTCTGCCTCTCCTTTTCCTTTAAAATCACGTGCCAGTCTTTCTTTATTCCTTTGGTACTTTCTCCTTTTCTGCCGCTTGTTCCTGTCTGTCGTGCTTGGTGTTTTGTCCTCCATATTCTTTGTCAGAATGTCCTCCAATGTCCCATGGTCATGGGTCAAATGACTTAGGAGATAATCACAGGCTCTGAATATCTGGGTGTAGCTCCTGGACAGTGAGGTCCATTACAGGAGGAGCAGCCTTCAAGGTTCACTTAGGCCCTTGAGCATCATTGTAACTTTCATCTTAGGCTATCCGATTCTCCCAGAGACTCCTTTCACCTCCTCCTGGGGAAGGTGGGCTGCCAAGGATTCAGAGATAGTTGGTGTGTAGCCTATGAGTTTTCTGAAGCCCTATTTTCCATGGGATTTTATATCCTCCAATGTGGTTAGTGCTTCCTATTCATAGTCTCCTTGGTTCTCAGAGAAAAATTCTTCAGACCTCCTGTGGCCAGGAAGAGCCAATTTTCCAGTACAGTGTAATCTAGAGTGGAAAAATCTATTTATTTACTTCTTTGTAAGAATTTACCATGTGCCAGACTTGGTTATCCATACTTCCCACATCTTGGCTTATAAAGAAGAAAGAAGTGTTAATACTCTGTTTCTGAGATGTAGGAGCAAAAGCACAGAGTAGTGCAGTAACTTGCCCAAGATGTCTCAGCAGTAAACAACCAGCTGGCACTTGCAGCCAGACAACCAGGCTTCTTAATGTGTCATCTGACGATGTGGCACAGCCAGTCCTGAATCTGACAGTAACACAGCCTCCAAGGGATCCTCCTTTTCCTTGCCATCCCCCCGAGTTCCACCCCACTTCCAGAGGTGACACCCAGTACTGCCAACTTTGAAGCCTTTTAAGGACTCTGTGTTCTTATTGGATTGCTTCTTGGCCTTCACTACTGTTGACTGGGAACTGCCAAGACAGTTACCACTCACCCATCTGCTTCCCAGCCTCCAAGATTAGTAGTTTTCTCTCTTCTTTTTTTAAAAAAATGTTTTTAATTTTTAAGTTTTTTTATGTGTATGTATATATTGCCTGCATGTATGTAAGTGCACCTGTGTTGTGCAGTGCCTGCGGAGGACAGAAGAGGGTGCCAGATCCCCTGGAACTGCAGTTATGGATGGATGTTAGCCCCTATGTGGGTGCTGGGATTCAAATCCAGGTCTTCTGTAAGAACAGCCAGGGCTTTTAACAGCTGAGCCACCTCTCTAGCCCCCTATGTCTTCTCTTGTTTTATCCCTTTGACTTTCCTTCTTTCTCCTTTCCTTTCTTTTCCTCCCCCGCCCACTCTTTCAGGGTCATGAAGCCATGGGTATGTAACGCAGGATGACCTTCAACTTCTGACCCTCTATTCTCTACCTCCTGGCTGCTGGAATTCTAAGCATGACCACCATGAGTTTTTTCTTTTGAATCAAATCTCTTGCTTAGTTCACTGGGTTTGTGGGAGACAGAGAATTAGATGTATGCGAATGAACTGCCATTTCTATTTTGAGGTCTTGAGGAAATTTTTTTCATCCTGATGAGTGTGCAGGTTTAATTTGATTTCTAGGCTATAGGAAAACAAATGTTTCTTGTACCCTATCCACATGCACAGCACTCTTTCTGGTTCCTGAACTCCAATGTGTACTCATTCTTCTGCCTTTGAGAAATTCCCCTGGGGAGGGTCTCTGAAATACGGAAGTTTGGGGAATACACAAGGGTTCTTAGGTACAAAGTAGCCGTGTCTCCCCCACACCTGCGCCTTCTAATGCATGTTGTAGCATCTGAACCTGTAAAGATTTTGCCGTCTATGGCTTCAGCCTTGTTGGTGGTAATATCCTAATGGAGACTTTCAGAATATTGCTGCCATTCTACTACTGGCATGTCTGGCATTAGACAGCTAGTGGGGATATAATGACCCCCATTTTTGAAAATCGTTTTTCATGTGTAGCTTTCTTCTGTGTACTCCTTTGTTTTATAGTCAGTTATAGGTCCTTGCTGGGTCCCAGGTTCCTTCTCAAACCAAAGATTCAAAAGGTCGAAACCTTGACAAGTCATGTGTCTTGTGCTCAGTCAGTCTCACAGTACTGATTTCTTCCCATTCAGCAGGCTATCTGCTTGCATGTGGTGCACACAGACATGAAACAGTCAGGTTCTTGCTGCCCCAGGGCTGGTGATCAGGCAGGGATAACAAATAGAGCTCACAGGCTGGGCATGTAGCTCAATGGTAGAGCACGTGCTTAGCATGCGTGAAGTTCTAGGTTTGATTCTCAAACTGTGAAAGTAACAACAGCAAAGAAAAATAAGCCCACAAAGCTCAACAGCATAGTAAGCCCTAGGTGTTTTGATAGCTGTGAAAATGTAAAGTGCTAGAGGGGAAGAGGGAAGATTTCTGCTTGGTGAAACAAAGGAAAGCTCTGTATACACTGTGACACACACATCAGTTCCCAAGGGAAAGTACCAATGTTTCAGGCCACAAAAACAGGGTGGGCAAAGGGGCCATGGTGAGGGACAAAGGAACAAGAGGGAGGAAAGGCCATCGGCATGCGGACCTCTGTTGCTGTTACCCCATGTATCCTGAGCAGAGGGGTTGCATGCCTTCTGTCATCCAGGTGAAGCCACGTGGGGACATTAGTTGCTTTGTTTCCTACTTAGTGTTTTCAGAGACTGACTCTATGGAGATCTCAGTGCTCAAAGAAAACGACAGATAGAGGTTTGAGAGTCCCAGGTAAAGACAAGGAATGGAATGAGGTTGGAATGAAAGGGGGGTTGTAATTGTGGGGATCTGGGGCATAATTAGCTTTAGGGACACCTTCATTTCAAAATAGGAGGATTCCTTAGCTCAGGCTTGGTGATTTAAATGCCAGGAGTTAATTTTTCACAGTTCTGGAAACTAGAGGCGTCTATGATGAAGGTTCATAAGGTCTGTTTGTGGGACGATCATTCTTGCTGGATTTAGATGGTCATCTTTTCACTGTGTTGTCACATGGTCTTTCCTTGATATGTGGGCAAGGAACAGAGATAAGGAAGAGAAGGAGTGGGAGAGTGAGTTAGAGAGACAAAAAGGAGAAGAGAGGGAGAGAGAAAAAGAAAAGAGGAGAGAGGTGCAATAGAAAGGAAAAAGAGAAAGAAGAGAGAGAGGAGAGCGAAGGGAGGGGAGAAGGGGAGAGAACAGGGGAACAAGAGCTCTGATATATTCTCTCTCTCTCTCTCTCGTGCACGCACACGTGTGTGTGTGTGTGTGTGTGTGTGTGTGTGTGTGTGTGTGTACATCTGGAAGCCAAGAAACAATTTCTGGTTTTGTTCCTCAGGAAACATCCCCCTTGTTTTGGGAACAGATTCTCCCTTTGATCTCGGGCTTACCAATTAGGCTGGACTGGCTGATCAATAAATCCTAGGGAACCACCTGTTTCTGTTTCCTGAGTAATGTTATTATAAGCATGCACCAACCTACCTGCCTTTTTAAATGTATATTTTTACTGAATTTTTGTGCATTTCATACAAAGCATCTCAGTCATCTTTATACCCCTCCCCCATCTGCACTCTCCTAGAACCACCCACCTCCCACTGGATTTAATGCACTGAATCAAGTTAGTGTACTCACACATCCCTCAGTGCAAGTTCATCCACTGGGGTTTAGTCTGTTTATCTAGAGACTGTTCCTTAAAGAAGACCAACTCTTCTTCACAGTGATCAGCTGCCAACAGTTCTTCGGCTATGGTTGGGGTCTGTTGCCCATTTCCCCAGTTCTATGCTGGGTCTTTGGTGGACTGAGTTTTCATGGGCCTTGCGTATGCTGTCACCATTGCTGTAAGTTCTTATGAGCAAGTTCCCAGGAGGCTACAAGACCCTCTTTCCTTTTGATCATGTACCTTTTCCCCAGGCTCTTACAAATCCCCTTTCCACTGTGGTCCTTGAGTCCTGGGTGGGTGAAGTTTAATATAGGAGTCCTGTCCAGGTACCTACATTCTGCAGACTCTTATTCTTAATGCTTTAGTCATTTCTGATCTTTTGTGTTCATTGCCTTCTGCTGCATGGCAAAACTTCACTGATGAGAGCTGAGAGATACATTACTGTTCTCTCTACCCCTTGTTTCACTATGTCCCATGAGCTTTAGGAGTAGAGGTTCCATTTCTCTTAGGGTAGGGCATCTCACAGAGACTTATTCTTTGTGTATGACTAGTTGTGGGACTCTGTAATAGTCTCTGTTTGTTGCAAAAGAAGCTTCTTTAATGAGTGGTAACTGGGATATTTGTTTGTAAATCTAAGAATCCATTTAGCACATAGTAAGAAATTATGTTTATCTATGGATGTGAAAAATCTAAGGTTTTCTCTAAGATTTTTGACCTCTCCAGTCATGTGTATTTGACTGTTTACAGTGCCACACCTGAGTTTCCTCCCATTGAATGGACTTTATTAAGTCCAATTAGGTAGCTATTGATTACCTCCAAGATAAAAGGGCCACTGCTACACCAATATAGCTTGCTGTGCCAGTCATTATTGTGGTTATTTGGCTTTAAATCTCGTGTTAGATCATTGATTTTCTCCCTTAACGGTATGCATAGTGTCCTCCAAAACTAAGAGAACTAGTCTTTAAGGATAAGCCTTTCGGGTTAGCTCTATCTCCATTGTTCCAAAACCCATATCCAAAGTATGTCCTGTCTTCAGAAACAGGGTTTTACCTTCAAGTTCTAGGAGGCAATCAAGGGCTGTAGCAATAGCCTGTGTACTTTTGGGGATCTCTTAGATTACTTTGACCAACAACTCGAAGAGAGTTTTCTCCTGTCTGGCACTGTTTTTTGTTATATAACCTTCAGTGATCTAAAGGCACTCATGTGCAGATATCATATGTGTAATTTTTCAGTAGGTTTTTGAACTAACCCGTTTTTCTCTGTTTTTTCATATCAGTTAAGCATTATTTATTTCTCCTCTCTTTCTCCTTGTCTAACCTTCCTTCTTCCCTTCCCAGTTAGTGACCCCATTTCCCCATTTCACCCTGATAACATCTATCTCCTATGAGTCTCCCCTCTCTTGAGTTCCTTCTTCCCTCTTACTCCCATGGTTCTGTCGCAGTTAAGTACCTCGTTCCCCCCTTGGTAGCACCTGTCTCTGCCTTTTCCACGGGTTCTGGGGATTGAACTCAGGTCCTCATGCTTTTATGTAGGAGGCATGTTGTCAACTGAGCCATTTTTCCCCCAGTTTCTGGTGCCGTGTCTTAAAGGATGCGAAGCCTACCTAAAAGGGCCCCACATTTATGATCTCGATTGACTTTAATTATCTCTCTAAAAGTCTCACCTCTAAATATAGACACAGTGAAGATTGACAATTGAATATATGAATTTTTCTGAGAGAGCAGAATTCAATCAGTGGCAGAAAGTCACTTAGATCAAAGGATAAAAGAAGTGAAGGAGGAGTTGGGGCTAACAGGGAAAGTGAGGTAAGAGAGGGTTCATTAAAACACAGAGCAGTGATGCCGCAGTGAGAATAAACACAGTTTCAGTGTACTGTGCCACTGTCCTGGGCATGCCCTTGACACGGGTGACTTCATAATGTCACCCTGCCCTGTCATCTCATTCTGAGGTTCAAGAGACAGAAATTTGAAGTTGAGTGACCTGGTCCATTTTTCCCAGCTTGTGTGCGGTGACCCTGTGCTTAGATCTGGGTAGCTGGTTCTGAGGTTTCTGCTGCTTCTGCTGTGCTCGGCTGCCTCTTGGTGGGGAGTGGACACAGAAAGAGATCCATGGCTAAGAGGGGGCTCAGGTATATAGACATATGAAGGTTGATGTGTTACTTACTTTTCTCATTGCTGCTACAAAATATCTGACAGAAGCAACTGAAGGAATGGTTTATTTTGGTTCCCAGTTGGAGGTACAGTTCATTCTGGTGCAGCAGTCAGGGAAGCAGGAGCGAGGCAGCTTGCCCTATTGTGTGTGTAGCCAGGAAGCTGAACCTGATGAGTGCTGGTGCTCAACGCTCTTCCTTTTTAGTTGGTCAGGAATGGTGCTACCCACATTTAGGGTCCCACCTCAGTTAATTCAAGCCAGAAACTCCCTCAGAGTCATGCTCTGCGATTTTTCTTCTAGATGATTCGAGATTTTTTTCAAGTTGGTGATCAATAGTAACCATCCTGGGCAGGCTCAAGGTTGGAGGTTGCACAGGGAGATGAGAAAGTATGATCTGGCAGATCTAGATGGCTGTGGAGAATGTTGGTGTTCTCTGAAATGCCAGTTGGACGCTCACGAAACAATAGCCTGATGGCTCTCGGAAACCCAGCACGCTCTTGTCCCTGCTTTCAGAAATCAAGGCTGTGACTCCAGCTTTTCTCTGCTTAACCTCCCTCTTGAGCTGCACCTCTGGCCAACACCTCTGCGTGGGCTCTGCCTGCAGGCTGGTGCACCTGACACTGTGCCTGACACTGCCTGCAGTCACCGTGGGCCCTTTCCTGAGTCTGTGCAGACTGATGGGTCAATTTTCCTCTTTTCTGCTGTTCCGCAGGCAATACTGAGGGAGTGCTCACCGGAGCCAGCACCAGCCATGTGTAGCGGCAGCCAGCTGGGCGTCGCACACACACTTCCCCTCTTGCGTCCCTGGTTCCCCTTTCCTTGTCACTCTGGCCAGCTCCACGTACCTCTAATAGCTAATAGCTCATAAAGCTCCTGCTTTAGGCTCATTTTCTTTGGAAAATGACACTAAGCCATCCAGACCACAACACTTATTACTCTGGAGATGCATAGTACTTTTAAGTCTAATATGGTTTTGGGGGATTCTTCTATAAACTTCTCTGTATAATCCAGAATTACCTTACTAAACTTTGAAACTTAAAGAACTTTATTTAGATTTATTTATTGGAGGGAGGCATGTGCATACCAGGGTGCAAGTGTAGAGGTCAGACGACAATGTGTGGGAGTCGATTCTCTCTTTTCACCATGTGGGTCCTATGGACTAAGCTCAGGTTGTTAAGCTCAGCAGTAAGATCCTTTACTCCCTGAGCCGTCTGATTGGCTGTAAACTTTCAGACTTTTTACTATGCAAAAAATGCCATTCCACTAATTCAGTTCCAGGATTATAGTGTTTTACGGGCCACAGATTGGATTTAGCTTGTATAATTTATTTCAAAAGGCAAGAATCCACAAAGGTTTTATTGTAGAGGACAAGATATCAAATATTTTAGATTTTGTAGGCAATAAGGTCCCTGTCACTGCTACTCAACTCTGGCATTGTGGCACAAACAGAGACCTATACAATGCAGACAAAAATGGTTATATCTGTGCCCCTATAAAACATTATTTACACTAACAGTGGGTAGGCTGAACTCCATCTAAGGACCATAGCTTGAATATTCACATAACTGTGAGTGGAAAGAGAAAAGAATGTTGGTGGAAATCAAGGAGAGACAGCAGAACTGGAGTGAGTGCAGTGAGGGCGCCTCCTCTGCTGAATGGATCTCAGCTTCCTGTAGTTCAAAAATCCCTGACTCTTGTCAATGAAACAAGCATAGCACACAGCCTCTTACTTTCTGGTTTTCGTGGTCAAAGTAGGACAGGCATTTGGGATCACCTCTTGGCTCCTTTGTCCTTGTACTTAGACCTGTAGTATTTCCAGAATCATCCTCAGTCTTGTGACATGAGGAGTTAATAAAACCCTCCCATCCCTGCCCACTGATGGCATCAATCTCATGACTCTGCCACCCTGAGCATGCTGTTGTCAGTGTAATGTATCCTGTGGAGCTCCATGGTACCAGACCAGATGGGACAGGAGTGTAAGTCCCTCCCCCATCCCCAGCTGGGCTTACAAATGTCTGTGAACAGCTTATCTAATACGGACCACCAACTGTACCCAGCATGACCTAACTTAATGTTTTACTTTCCAGAGACAAGAAAATAGGCACACATTATTGGACTGATTCCAACTAGATATTTGAGTATCGAGAAGAGGAAGGCAGTGGAAGAGAGAATTCACAGGCAGCTCACTCCTGCTGATGTCTGCCCTCTTGACAGGACCCTCACACGTTGTCTTGTGCAATCCCGATCTTTAAGGAAATGTCTCCCTGGAGAATATGTGTTCTGATCAAAGCCATAGAGTAACACAAGAAGCAGGCAGAAATAAGATTCTAAAGAGACAACATGAAAGCCTGCGCAGATCTTGCTGCCCACCTTGAGACTGGACTTCTGCTTGAAGTCTGCAAATGGAATCTGGTGGCATCACACTCAGTCTCTTCCATGTGTGAAAGAGTACATGCTCTACACACAAGGTGAAATAAAGTGCAGCTCCAGCTTTCCTTCCGTTGGTTATCTTAGAACACAAGAGAGCTCTGCCTCCTATTCAGTGCTTATTGTGGGAAGCAGATACTTGAGGTACTTGGGCTGGGACACTCTTGTACACACGTAATCACTTAAATAACTAAAAAGTTAACATAATCCAGCAACTCTTGGCCTAAGTTACCAATTGGACCCTGCCATTTAGGTAGCAACTTGCACCATGCATTAATGATAGAACTAAAACAGGACATGTTGAACTTAGTTCATAATCCTCTGTTCTGGTAGCTGAACAAATGTTTTTGCTTTTTGTAGCCCAGCCTTAGATCTTTAGGCAAATAAAAGCCTCAGAGACAGTTGTGTAGAGGGGCAGTAAGTAGGGCCATGAAACCTAATGAGTCAATTTCTACAAAAATGACTTCAAGTCGACAAATTTGAATGCTTTATTTATTTATTTATTTACTTATGAAGGTTTATTATTTTACATGTACAAGTGTTTTGCCTGTGTGTGTGTGTGTGTGTGTGTGTGTGTGTGTGTGTATCAGGGAGACCAAAAACATGCACCAGAGATGCCATCTGAGTCCTGGGAACAGAACTCAGGTCTTCTGAGAGAGCAGTCACTGCTTTTAACTGCTGAGCCATCTCCCTAGCCCCACCCTCTTATTTATTTTTAATTGTGTGTGTATGTGTATATAAATGAGTGTTCATGTGTGCAAATGAGGATATGTGTGTATATATGTATGTGCCTGTGTATAAAGGTAAGACGGCAATCGTTGCTGTCATTGATGATTAGGCTGTACTGACTGACCAGTGACCCTCAGAGATCCATCTGCCTCTGCCTCCTCACTCTTAGAATTACAAGAACCATGCCATGGAGCCTGCCCCCCCGCCCACTAAATACGGGTTTTAGGGTTCAAACCATGCTTGTCTAGCGAGCACTTTACTGGCTGAGCTCCCCCCCGCCCCGCCCACCGCCACACTGCATGGTTTGTATTAATTGTATTCTGCTGTAACAGCTTGTCAAGCTAGGGATGGTAGTATAAAGGGACACAAAGGAAACCGTGTGAGGGAGGAATAGAAGGCAGTCCCCACTGCCTCTGAGCTGATGGCTGAACTGTGCTTCTGATGGATCTGGTGGTGCAGTAGGCAGCAAATCTGATCGATGTTACAATCCTAGGGGCAATAATTGCTAGGTATCCACAAGACAGAACTTTTTTGAACTCTTGTTTTTATCTTTAAGGGTGTGAGATTCCTTCTTGGCTTCCAAGGAGGGCAGACAGATTGCAGTGAAGGGTGAACTCGGTAGGGACAGGAAAGCTGTGGCGGAGCAGGAGGCTACCTCTGTTCTTTGTGGCAAAGTTCTGTCCTAGATATTATCACAGTGTGTTTACTTGCTACTTTCCCAGGACACATGACAGCATGGGACAGAACAGAGGTGCACACTCAGCCTTTGATCAAAGACGTTAGAGTCAGTGCTGAGGCCTCTGGGTGAGGTCCCTAACCACCTGGCATTAGTGGTCCACGTTAAAGACTAGATGCTGTCTCTCTTTGACTTGGGCTCACAGTCCTTGTGGGAAACGTCCATAACAAGTGTCTCTGTAAGACAGGGATAAGAAACTGTGACACATGTCTGTGCATAACCATATTTACTAGTCAGAGATTTCTAGAGAAGCAGCCAATATAAAAGATACAGATCTATAAAAGGAGATTTGCCGTCAGACTTGCTTCTCTTGATTATGGAAGCTTAGGAGGCCTAAGATCTACTGTCTGCCAGCTGAAGACTTAGTAAAGCCAGTGATGCATTTCAGTGTGAGTCTAAAGGTTGAGGAACTAGGAGTCCTGATAGCTGGAAAGCATAGATGTTTCCACTCAGCTACTGAGAGAGGGCAACACCTTTCTTCTTCTGTTTACTGTACACAGTCTCACAAAGGGTTCTATGATGCCTACCCACATAGGTGAAAGCCAATCTTCTTTGTACAATATTCTAATTCAAATGCTGAGTTCTTCTGGAAAATATTCTCTCCCTACACACCCAGAAATAATGCTTTGCTGACTAACTGGGGATCCCTTATGGCTAGTCAAGCAGATGCATAAAATTACCCACTACACTTTGGGGAGCAGTGATTGTCTTAACAGGTATAACCTGTGCGACACTGGGAGGCAGGCGTGACCTACCATAGAAGGGGACCTGAAAGAAGTAATTAAATAAGCAGAGAAAATTTAGACAGGTCTGCTCACCTCCAAATCCATGAATTCATCTCAGTTTAGTGTACATGAATGTTCAATAGTGACTCTCTTTATGATGACCGTGAATTGGGAGAGTAGGAAAATGACTCAGCAGCTAAGAACACTTGTTGCTCTTTGCAGAGGACCTAGGTTCGATTCCCAGCTCCCACATGGCAACTTACAATTGCCTATAACTACAGTTCCAGGGAATCTGACACCTTCTTTTGGCCTCTGTGGACACCAAGCACACAGGTAGTATACTTGTATACATGTAGGCAAAACAACCTCTATACATAAAATAAACAAAAATGTCATAAGTTAAAAATAGTCCAAATATTCACTAATAGATATATGTATAAGCAAATTATGACACATCCATACAATGTACTATTCAGTAATAACGATGAATAGACAGCTGTTCCATAAGAAAACATGGATAAAACTGACTAATTATGTTGAGTGGCAGATGACAGACAACAAGCCTGTGTAGTTATCTCAGGTACATGAAATGATATAAAAATGTAAGTTAAGCTATTATGAGGGAGGCCAATGCCTGACTGCCAGAAGGTTGTAGAGGCAGTCGAAGGGTAGATGAAGGAATGCTACAGGGTGTTGAATTTGTTCATAATACTGAGTATGATGGTTTCATGGGAAGAGGCACATTAAAACTTATCAAATTGGTGAGGCATGGTGATTCATGTCTTTAATTCCAGCACTGGGGAGGTGGAGGCAGGAGCTTCTCTGTGAGTTTGAGACTAGCCTGGTCTACACAGTGAGTTTGAGGCCAACCAGGGCTACATAGCAAGGCCCTGTCTCAAAACATAAAACAAAACCAAATAAACAAAACAAAATCCACCCTGACATTGAGGGTTTTTTATTTTTCATTAGCCTATGATATCTAGAAAGGGCAGTGTCCCCGTTGTAGGGTACCACCTTCTAGCCTCTCTTTTAATGATATATAGATATAGATGTATAATTATGATATATCTTTAGGAAGTTTCTATAGTATTAGGTCTCTATATGGCTTTCTCTAAAGGACTTTAGTGTTACTTATCGCTCCCCGTGCTCCCCCCTCTGGCCTGTCCTCCCATTCCTTACCCCATTTAACACTTCCTACATTGATATTCCCCTTTCCCCTTTCATTTCATTACATTCTTCCACTCTTCCCAGGAAACCTTCCCCCAGCATGGTCGTTTATTAGTTACTTGACTTCTCTGAATTTTTAGATTGAAAGAAACACACATATCTAAGATTTCAAAGCTAGCATTCAGCTGTATGAGAGAACACACGATGTTTGTCTTTCTGAGTCTGGGTTACCTCACTCAGGATGATTGCTTCAAGTTCCATCAGTTCACCTGAGGTTTTCATAATTTCATTTTTTAAAAGAAAACTGAATAATATTCTATCGTGTACATGTACCACACCTTCATTATCTATTTATCAATTGATGGACATCTAGGTTGTTTCCAATTTCTGACTTTTATGAAAAGGGCAGCAACGAACATGAATGTTCATGAGGTATTTCTATAGTAGGCCATTGAGTCTTTGGGGTATATGTCCAAGAGTGGTGTGGTTAAATCATATAGTAGATCAATGTCAAGCTTTTTGAGGAATCTCACACTGATTTCCAAAGTGGCTGCAGCAGTCTGCACTCCCAGCAGCACTGAATGAACATTCTTCTTCCTCCACATGCTTGTCAACCTTTGTCTTTGTTTTTTGGAGTAAGGTAAGTTTGAAATATCAACGTGAACAGTCACCCTGGAAGTCAGGGAGGCACTTAGTGGGTTTTCAGAAGGGACTGAACAATTGCCAATGACGGGTTCTTCATAGGCACCACACTGACGTTCCCTCCCAGGTCCAGCATCCCCTGCCCCTCTCTGGGGTATCCAGGGTCAACCATCTGATGCTGAGTTCTCCCCTCTGGGTCAGTAACTTCCGTTCAGAGAGAGCCCCCTTTTTCTTCCTGGTGAAGCCCCAGCAGCCTTACAGTACTGATCTCATTCTCTTTTGTTTATGCATATTCTTTCCCTGTATCTGAGGTCAACAGAATGAAAAGTACTCTATACCTACAAAACGAATTTTAAAGAGGTACAAGCTAGCAAAGTATTTCTGAATATTCTAAGAAAGTAGTTTGAGTCTCAGATAATTACTGGCTCACTGCTTAATAGACAAGGAGAACCAGGGTAAAGGAAAGCTATTACTGAAATGATCAGAGAACTGCTCATTTTAAACAGTAGGTTGGTTAACTCTTTTATCCCAGTGACAGAGGAGAACAGAGTTGCATGGGGGCTTCTGTTGAGAAAAGGCTCAAAAACGATACAAGAGGTTATAACTTAATTAAGAAATAACAAGAACAGTTAGTCTAACATCTTTCTTCTTGATTTATCTTTGGATTGTTTGCTGTTAGTGAGTACAAATGCTATTGATTTTTTGTTGTTGGTTTTGAATCCAGTGATTTGACTGAATTCGTTGATTAGTTCTTAACGGTTTTTTAATGGAGTCTTTAGAAATTTCAATATATAATGTCATGTAAGACTAATCAATCCACTTTTCTAAATTGCATTCAGTAATATATAGCAGTCATAGAGAAAGTGCAAACAACACATTTGAAGAATAAATAAATGAATTAATAATGTATTGTATAAAGTAACAAAACAGAATTTTTTTTAAATTTTAATAAAGTCAGCAATGCATTAATTAGCATTAAAATGAAAGAAAATAACAAAATCCACTAAAACCCTTGTTCCTCTTATGCCATATTTAGTCACTGTGCCCGTAGTCCAAGGAGCGGCAACATGTACAGAACTGCCCATCGCTTTACTCACATGTGGAATCCACACTGTGTGTATGTCTGACTTTGAGACAGTTATCTACATGCTCCTGGACTGTTCATTCTCACTGCCTTTTGAGTACTCTACTGTTGATGGGCATGCAAGTAGTTCTGCAATCAGCATTCTAGTGTGAATCCTATAGTGGATGTATATGCACTAGAATGATGAAAGTAACACCATATTCATGCCCACTCATCTATGCAAACATTTCCACAATAGACATATCTGCCTGTGATTTGAGTAGCTGTGTCACTGGACATGCACATGATAAGTTTTGATGGCTCTAAAGTCTTTAGTTACCTCCCCACCTGCAGGGTAGGCGAGTCCATTGTTTCACATTCTGGGAATACTTGCTATTGTGTTTCTCATTTGGACCTTATGGTGGTGTTGCAGCCTTGCACAATTTTAGGCTTGTGAGTTTTCTTCCTTTGAAAATACTGAATAGCAATCTCATCTCAAACCTCTGCCACCCAGGGCTCAGGGATGATTGTGGAAGAAAGGGTGGAAAGACTGTAAGAGCCAAGGGTTGTGGATTAGAAACAGCCTTCTTGGAACATGCTCTTAGGAACTTACAACAATGGTGCTAGCATGCGTAAGCCCCATGCAAGCTCAAACCACACAAAAACTCAGCATAGAACTAGGGAAATGGGTAAGAAACCTGAACTTAGGGCTAGAGGGATGGCTCAGTGGTTAATAGTACTGGCTACTCTTGCAGAGGACCTGGGTTCAGTTCCCACCACCCACATGTTGGCTAACAACCGTCTGTAACTCAAGTTCCAGGGGACATTGCATGACACAGGTGCACTTACATGCATACAGGCAACACACTCATTCAGATAAAATAAAAATTATAAATAAAATATTAAAAAAGAAGCCCAATCCTTAGCTGGGGAACTATTGGCAACTAATCTCTGCCAGGTGAGGGAGAGTTGGTCTTGTTTTAAGGGAGTGACACAAGATAGACTGACCAGAGTCCAGTGGATGAACTCACACTGAGGGACATCTGGGGAGACAAACTTGACTTGATAGGCCTTAATATGTACGTCAGAATGCATGAAATCTGGCAGGGAGAGATACGGGGAACACAGACAGAGAAGGGGGCCTAAGTATGATTAAGAGTTATTGTTTGAAATGCACAAAAATTCAATAAAAATAGAAAAAGTACTGTGGTATAACTGACTGCAGTGAAATGCAAACCTCAGAAATGAACAGTGTGACGAGCTTTCAGAACACATGTAGTGCACAGACGTGAAGACAATATTTTGCTACTCTAGAAAATTCCCTCTTCTCCATTTCCAGATAATATGTTTTGTACCCTGGGAGCAACTCCCGACCTCGCCCCTCACTCCAGCTTTGCTGTTCTGAAGCTCCTGTTAATGGAATAGTGCAGTGTGCATGCTGGCCTTCATTCTTCTGCTCGGCAGTGTTTTGCAGAGCCATCCATTGTGCTCAACACAGCACTACTAAGTTCATTTTCATCACCGAGTAATGCTTCAGGGTATGAGTAAATCGATGCTGTGTTTGTTCTTATTTTGTTTTTTATAAACATTTTATTTATTATATTTATTTTATGTGTGTGAGTGTATTGCCTACATGTATGTAAGTGCACCCACGTCATGCAATGTCCATGGAGGTCAGAAGACAGCCTCGGGTTCCCCTGCAACTGGAGTTATGGATAATTGTTAGCCACCATGTGGGTACTAGGTGTTGAATCTGGGTCCTCTGCAAGAGCAGCCAGTGCTCTTAACTATGGAGTCATCTCTCTAGCCCCAGGTCTGTTCTTGTTTTGATAGCATAGCCATTTTGATTGTTTTCAGTGCTGGAAACATTTTTTTGGTTAAAGTTTCTCCTGCTCTTAAATGTGCTTTTGTACACATGTGCACACATTTTCATGGTTATGGCAGTAATGGATCATAGAAGAGCTCTCTGTTTAAATTTAAAAGGAAATGAAAGCCTGTCTCACAGAGAAGTTATGCACCTTATACTCCTTTACAACTAGGATGAGAATTCTGGGTGCTTTACATCCTTGTCAGTGTTCAGTGTCACTAGGACTTTTGTTTCTTAAGTTTCAGTCATTTCATTGGATGCATAATATTGTCTTACTGGTTTTATTTTGCATTTTTCCTAATGACTAACAATACTGAGAACTTTTTCTTATGACTGTTGGTGATTTGCATGTATTCCATCATCAAGTGTCCACTACTTTTGCCCATTTCTATTTTTTCTTGTTATTGATCCATCCATCTGTCCATCTGTCTGTCCACCAATCCATCCATTCATCTGTCCATCTGTCTGTCCATCTATCCGGTCACAGTCACTCATAAGATATACAAGTTGCAGTGTTTTCTCTCAGCCTGTCAGTTTCTTGACAAGCTGAAGCTTTAGATTTTAATGTAGTCTAAATTTATCAATTTTCCTTTTATATTTTATTGCTTTCCGGGTCCTGTCTAAGAAATCTTTGCCTTCTCTTCTGCGGCAGAGACATAGTCTTAAGCTTTCTACATGAAGTTTTATGGCATTGAGGTTTAAATTTAGGTCTTTGATTCATTTCAAAATAATTTTGTATAAGGTGTAAATAGAGATTAAGATGTATTTTTTTCCTAAATGGATCTTCACTGTATAGCACCATGTGTTGTGAAGATTTCCCCTTCTCTTCTCCAATACATTAGTGCCTTTATTTCATGACTTAATTGAGAGCATAAACGTGGTTCTATTTCTAGGCTCAATTTTGTCTCATTAATGTATTTTCCTATAATCATTTCTGTATCATACTGTCTTATGTTATAGCTTTATTATAGGCTTTGATGTTCAGTGCTCAAGTTCGTTGGATTTATTCTTAGTCTTTATTTAAAATTTAAAATATTCTTGACTGTACAAGACACAGCACAGCATGTTCAGATATTCCTTTAGAAAGGACTGGCCGGTGAGTCGTAAGGAATGTGATTAGTGGATATTCTTTAGCTGGAGCTCCAGATTTTTTTTAAATTAATTTTTTCAAGTTAGTCTACAAAGTAGCAGGTTTCATTACAACCCAGGCATATATTGTTCTTCTTTGTCTCCTCCCTGCTGTCGTCTTCCTTCCCCTCTCGTCCGCTTCCTTCCTCCCTTCAACAACCACCTTCTGTTTTCATGTCCTGTGTTTTAGATTACCCTCTCTCTCCCCCTCACCTTCCTTTGGAGTACTTCTTCTCCATTCATGGTCCCCTTTCTAGTTTAATCACACACACACACACACACACACACGTACATGCACACACACATGTACATGCACACAGATCTACATGCATATATATACAAATTTAAATATAAGTTCAGCATATGAAAGAAAACATGAAACATTTTGATTAAGATAATGATTTCCAGTGCCATTAACTTTCTTGCAAATATGATTTCACTTTGTTTTGAGACAGTGTCTCACTCCAGACCACGTTGACCTGGAACTCACTGCATAGTGAAGGTTAGCCTCGAAGTCTTGTTGATCCTCCTATCCCAGTTTCCCAAGTGCTTGGTGTAAAGGAGTGAGCTCCTGTGCACAGTGGAATTTCAATTTTCTTTATGGATGAATAAAATTCCATTATGTATAGTAGCTACATTTTATACATTCATCTCCTGATGGACATCTAGTCTGGTTCCATATATTACTATTATGAATAGTGCAGTCATAAACACGGGGGTGCAAATATCTGGGGTAAGACTTAGAGTCCTTGGAGTCTATACCCAGGAGTGTGACTGGGTTGTATGGTTTAATTTTTTGAGAAACTTCCATACTGGTTTCCATCGTGGGTTCACCACTTTATGTTCCCACCAACACTATATAAAACTCCCTCTTTCCACCAGTTCTTTGCCAGCATTTGTTGTCATTGGTTTTCTTGATACTAGCAACTCTGACTGGAGGGAGAGGGAGTCTCAAGGCAGTTTTAATTTGCATTTCCTTCCTGGCTAAGGATGTTGACCAGTGTTTCAAAGATTTTATTGGTCATTTGCATTTCTTCTCTTGAGAACTCAGATTAAACCCCACAAAAACAAACACAAACAAACCAAACAAATCTTCTGGTTCAGCTTTTGAACTGAGGGCGTGCTCGTCTCAAGACAGTCCCAAGTCAATAGGACAGTAGAGTCTGCAGCATGCACCTTCTTCTTGGTGCAATCTTTAGCAAATGATGAAGCCAAATAGGCTTATAAAAACTCAGAAATTTCTGCCCAGTTTAAACTCCTCATCGGCATTTTTCCTCTGGAATTCCTCCTCAACTGGGCAGAGATGATCTTACGTGGGCACTTCCGTCTGACACAGTCTTATTTCCTCTCCTCTAGTCCCTCTTGGGGGTTATTACACATACATCCTTTGTACTTGTATATCTATCTCAATGTCTATTTTCTAATTGACCTTTTTAGTTCCTAAAGAGCAAGCAGAACAAGAAAGCTTTGTGACTGAATCACTGCCCAGTAGCCAATGAGACCTCTTCCAAGGTGGCGGGTGGAACATGTTCAGACTCTGGTACAACGTCATGGGCTAATTGTTTAAGCTTCAATGAGGTAACTTGGAAGAATGCTCCACGGTAGGGGCACAGACCAGTGTGTGGATTCAGGTTTTCAGAATATATGAATATATGAGAAGGGAATAAATATTAGGATAATGAAACTGAGTGACTGTTAATAAACTTCATGGACTCTTTAAATAGGTAATAAGTTGAGAGAAATTAACAAATGATTGAATATTAAATGCTAGTCTTGTAATCTCTTTGGTGGATTATTCCCCTATAATGCAATAAAGAACACATTACCCACAAGCAAGCCAATAGACAAACAAACCTGAAGACCAAACTCAAGGTCTGAGAGAGTGGCTGTACTTTACAGGTGATAGAGTGCTCAAGGAAAGTAGGCTTCTCACACCTAATTTAGGGTCCTAATTAGAAATATCCAGGACTCTTGAACATAGTAATATGTATGCATATCATGGAAGAACCATTTTCCCCAGATATCTATAAATGTGCACTTACAGGAGTATCCTCAGGCTCCCATTAAAAGCTCATCCACTTGTGGCTCAGGGACCATTGTGGAAGAGGGGACAAAAAGATTTGCGGAATTTCTCTATGAGAAGGAATTACATGACTCTATCACCATTTAATGAGAACCAACATCTTACTACCTTCAAATAGAATACCCAAATATTAGCACATTATTTATCCTATTATTTTCCCCTTGATATAACTGTTACATTTGATCACTATAGGCATTTGAAAACCCTTTGAGACAGTGTTCTAATTTTAACTTCCAACAGTGTAATAAGTTTTAAGAATCCCGAGAGGAAATACTCAATTATATTTGTCCAGAAACCATTTCTGTGTTTTCCTTCTTTCCAAATACTCTCCTTTCCTCTCTGGCAATACTTTACTTTGGTTTGAAGAATTTTCATTAACAGTTATTCAAAAGTGAGTGTACTGGAAAAGAATTTCATTAGGCTTTCTTTAAAAATTATTTTTTGTGTATAAGTATTTTGCCTACATGTATGTAACTGCACATGTCATGCAATGCCCACTGAGACCAGAAAAGGGCACTGGGTCCCCCAAACTGGAGTTGTGGAAGGTTGTTAGCTGCCCTGTGGGTACTGGGAATCGAACCTGGGTCCTCTGAAGTCAGTGCTTTTCACCACTGAACCCACTCTCTAGCCCCTCTTAGGTTTCTTTTGTTGTTTTTGTAGCATGCTTATTTTTGAAGACTGTTTTCACTCTAGATAGAATTCTGTGTTGACAATTGTTGCCTTTATGGTTTCTGATGAGAAACTTGTAGATATTTGAGTCTTTGATCCCTCCAGGTAATTAATGCACTGTATTGTGTTTGGATTGAGGCTTCTATTGTAGTTTGATTGTTTGTATCAATTACTTTTCTGATTACTGTAACGAGATACCTGACAAAGCACCTTAAAGAAGGAAGCATTTATGTTTCCTCACGGCTTAGCACACAGTTCATTCATGGCAGGGAAGTCATGGCAGCAGGAGCTTAATGCGTTGGTCATACCACATCTGCAGTCAGTGAGTAGAAGAGATGAATGCTTAGGCCCAGGCTTCTTTCTCTTTTTCACTTACTCTGGGATCCAGTTTATAGAATGGTACTGCTCACATTTAGGGTAGACCATCCTACCTCAGGCTAATGTAGATAATCGGTCACAGACATTCTCCAAAATTATTTTTATGGTGATTCTAAACCCCATGATGTAGACAATCAAGTTTAACCATCTCAAAAGTAGAATCTGAATATGGCTATATTTAGATTTATCCATTTTGAGAGTTTGAACATTTGACTTTTATTTTATGTTTTATTAATCAGAAAGCTTCAGACATGACTTCATCTTTTTTCTAGTCTTATTGAATAGGACTCTCTTCCAACAGACAGATCATGGACAGATGTCATCGTCCTAAGATGGTTGCACCTGCTTACTTAGGATCATCATAGTTAAGCTCATTGACTGTTATGTTCTGCAAGAAATGAGGGGCAGGGGCAGCCAGCTACACCTTCTAACCAGTCTGCTCTAGATGCATGAGGCGGGGGAGATAAGGGTATATAAATTGAGGAAGTGGAGGGGAGGCCCACCTGTCATGCTGTAGGACTGTGAGGAAACCATTCATGCAAGGATGAAGACTTTCCAGAGCAGCCATAGGAGGGAAGTACCTACACTCTTGTAGGTAAATTCTCACTCACTGCCCTGAAAATAAACCCAATAAACTCACTGGTTATTCAGAATATAGTTTGGCGAAATTGCACCATGATTTCTTGCAGGGACCAAGGCAGGCGAGGGAGGATGTTGTTTATACCACAGAAAGAATTTTAGCTCTAAGTCTATGCTCTTCTTTTCTTATGGTACTTCTTAGACATTGTTAGAACTTTTACTAATGCCCCACATGTCTGTAAGACTTGGCTTATCTTTTCACGTTTATTTTGTCCTGGTTAGTACCAGAGAGTTTTTAAAATCGAATCATTGTGCATTTCATACAGAATATCTCAATCAATCTTAATCATCTTTATGCGCTCGTTCCCACCAGCACACCACACACATAGGCCCCCAGCTGGAATACATACAGTCTTTCATCTGTTTCAAGGTCTACTGTGTCAAGTTACTGTCCCCAAATGTTCCTCAGTGCAAGTTCATCCACTGAGATCTAGTCAGCCTATCCAGAGTCCCTCACTTTAAGAAGATTAGCTCATCCTCACTCAAAAGTAATTAGTTATCAATATTTCTTCAGTAAAGATTGGAATCTGCTTCCCATTTCCCCAGTTGCATGCTGGGTTTTTGTCTGCGTGGATCTTGAGCATGCCGACACCACTGATGTATGTTCACATTAGGAAGGTCCCAGGAGCTTGTAGTATTATTTCCATTTGATCACACTCCTCTTTGACTCATACAATCTCTCTATCCCCTCTTCCCTAATGGTTCTTGAATCTTGGGTGAATGAAACTTAGTAAAGACCTGTTCAGAGACCCACACTGTAGAGACTCCTAATCTCCGTGCTTTGGCCATTTGTGACCTTTTGTATTACTGGCCCTCTGTTGCATGAGGGAACTTTATTAATGAGAGTTGAGGGATTAATTAGTATCCTCTTTACCTCTTTTTCTATAATGGGTGAATCTTAGGTGTCTAGGTTGCACTGTAGATGTGCCACTTAGACATGGGTAATTCACAATGACTGTGTGTGACCAATTGCGGTACTCTGTAATAGTCTCCATCTGGTACAAAAGAAGTTTCTTTGTTGAGTGGTGACTGGGATCCATGACTGTAAATATAAGGATACATATTTTGCACTTAGTAAGAAGCTACATTAGTCTACGGATGTGGCAACCTTGGAGATTTCTCTAAGATCTATGACCTCTTCAGTTATGTGTATTTGGCTATATTTACAGTATCACACATGTTTCCTCCCATTGACTGGGCATTAGTTCCAATTAAATAGCTGTTTATTGTCCCCTAGATAAAAGTACCACTATTGAACTAATATCGTATGCTGTGCCGGTCTTTAATGTACTTATTTGGTCATGAAGCTTGTCTTGGGCCACTGATTGATATTCTCTCTTAGCTGCTTGTGCAGTGTTCTCCAGAGCTTTGAGAGCTAGCCTTCAGGGGAAGCGGCTTCTAGGTCAGTTTCAACTCTATTGCTCCAAATACTGTGTCTGAAGTAGGTCCTGTCTTCTGCAATAGGGACTTCAAGTTCTCAGAAGCAGTCAAGAACTGTGGCAATAGCCTGTGTAATCTGGGGAGTGCACTGGACTAATCTGTTCAACAACTCAAAGGGAGGGTTCCCCTCTCTGGCACTGTTTCTTGTTATATAGCCTTTATCTACGCACCTGGACTCATGTAGAGATGTTGTATGTGTTGCCATTAGGTTGTTAGACTAATATGATTCCCTCTGGTGTTTTACACTACATTGGCATTATTACCTCTTCTCTCCCTCTGTCTCTCTGTCTAGCCCTCCCTTTATACCTTCTCCATTTAAAGTATCCCCATTTCTCCCTAGATAATACTAGTCTCCTGTGGCTCCACATCTCTAGAATTTCTTCTTCCCCTTCTTTCCCATAGTTCCTTTTATAATCCTGCCCCTCAATATAAATACATCCATTTTATCTATTTCTCCCTAAGTAAAACTTGTCTTCTAGTATTCTCTCTCTCTCAGATTCCTTCTTTCCCTTTTCCTCTCTGGTTCCTTTCCTTTAGCCTGGTGATTGATGTTACATCAGGATACACACTCACATATAAGGATTTGGTGTTAAGATACACAATGGAGGGAGAGCATATGTCATTAATTTTTCTGAATCTATTACTTCACTTAGCCTAACAGCTTCTGGTTCCATCCATACACCTGCAAATCTCATGATTTTGTCTTTCTTTACTGTTGAGTGGAGCTCCGTTGTGTAAATGTACTGCATTTACACTCATCAGTTGAGGGATACTTATGTTGCTATCATCTCTTAGCTACTGTGAAAATACCAGCAACAAACATGTATGTACAAATACCTCTGAAATAGGATGAGTCCTAGGAGTACATGCTCAGGAGTGGTATAACCAGGTCAAATGGTAGATTCATTTTTAGATTTTTAATAGTTCTCCACACTGCTTTCCATAGGGGTTGTATGAGTTAACAATTCGTCCAGCAGTGAATGAGTGTTCCTCTTTCTCCACATTCTCCAGCATTTGGTATTATTTGTTCTCTTGATCTTAGCCAGTCTGACTGGGGTAAGAAGGAATCTTAAAGTGGTTTTAATTTGCATTCCCCTAATGTTGAGCACTTTATTTCATCTTTATTTTTTCTTTGAAGGACTCTTTGCTGAGATCCGTATTCCGTCTCTTAATTGGGTCACCTGCTTTCTTGATTCATTATTTTATTATTTTTGGTTCTTTATATATTCTGGATGTTAACCCTCTGTCATATGTGTCGCCTGTGAAGGTTTCCTCCCAATCTGTGCATTTTCTGTTTATGTCCTTGGTTTTTTTTTTCTGTACAGAAGCTTTTGAGCTTGATAAAGTCCCACTTCTTTATTACTGACTTTAATTCCTGAGCAACTGATGTCTGCTTTAGGATGTCATTTTCTGAACCTATATCTTGTAGGGTACTGCCAATATTTTCTTCTAACAGTTTCAGAGTTTCAGGTTTCACACTGGAGGTCTTTGATCCATTTGGGCTTGACTTTTGTGCAACGCAAAAGGTAAGAGTCTAGTTTTATTCTTCTGCAAGAGGGAGACAAGTGTTGCCAACACCATTTGCTGAAGATGCTATCTTTCTTCCATGGAGGGTTTTTGGTCCCTTTGTCAAATATCAGGTGACTGAAATTGCATGTACTTATTTTTGTGTCTTCAATTATATAACATTGATCTATGGATCTATTTTGTGTTATTTTTGTGCCATGCTATTTTTATGACTATAGCTTTGTAATATAGCTTAAAATGTGGTATAGTAACTCCCCACTTCCTTGCATTTCTCTTTGTGTTCATGGTTGCTTTGGTTATATGGTGTCTTTTGTGCATCCGAATATTTTAAGAAGGTTTATATATATAATTCTGTGAAGAATGTCATGGGAATTTTGTTCGGGATTGCATTGAATGAATATATTGCTTTTGGTAGGATGTTAATTTTCACAATATTAATTCTTCCAGTTGAAGATCATGGGAGGTCCTTCCATATTATGGTATCTTCATTTCTTTCTTTAAATATCTAACATATTCATTGCAGAAATCTTTAATGTCTTTGATCAGGTTTATTCCAAGATTTTTTTTGACACTATGGTGAGTGGGAGGGTTTCCTTGTACTCTTTCTCCAATTGCTTGTTATTGGTGTATAGAAAGGTTTCTGATTTTTGAAGATCACTTTTGTAACCTGCCCCTTTACTGAAAGTGTTAATCATTTCTAGGAGTTTTCTGGTGGAACTTTTGACATCTCTAAGGCATAATATCATGTCATCTAGAAAAAGGGATAATTGTACTCTTCTTTCCCTAACTTTCTTCTCTTGTTTTATTGTTTTAGAAAGACTAAAAAAGAACTGGAGATGTTGGATAGCCTTGTATGGTTCCTGATTTTAAGGTGAATGCTTCCAGTTTTTCACCATTTAGGAGGATGTTGGCTGTCAGTTTGTTTATCTAGCTTTGATTACGTTGAGTTATGGTCCCTTCAGTCCAGTTCCCTCTAGGACCTTTAACGTAAATGCATGTTGAATTCTCTCAATGGCTTTTTTTGCATCTATTGAGATGACCATGAGATTCTTTTCTTTGATACCATTTATATGCTTTAGGGCATTTTTTGACTTATGTATATTGAACCATCCCTTCATCTCTGAAATAAAGCTAAGTTAGTCATTGTGGATGACCTTTTTGATGTGTGCCTGCATGTGATTTTCAAGTATTCTGTTGAGAATTAGTGCATCTACGTTCAATAAAAATATGGGTCTATAGTTATTGTTTTGGTTGTATGTTTACCTGGTTTTGGCATTAGAGTGATGCTGGCTCCTTAGAAGAAGTTTGGGAGTTCTCCCTCTCTTTCTATCTCTTTGAATAATTTTAGCAGTGTTGGATATAGATCTTCTTTGAATGCCTGGTAGAATTCTGCTGTTAATCCGGGCCTGGGCTGTTTTTTAGTCAGGATATTTTGCATTACTGTTTCAATTTCCTTATATGTTATAGGTCTGTTTAATCTGTTCATCGCTTCTGGGTTTAGCTTCTGGGTGATTCCCATGATTTTAGATATACACACATTTCTTTAAAGTTTTCAAATGTCATAGCATATAGGTTTTAAAACTATTCACGCATAATGTTCTGGATCTTTTTGTTGTCTGTTGTGATGTTTCCCCTTTCATCTGATTTTGTCAATTTGGAGTTTTTCCTTCTTTTGGTTAAATGGACTAATGGTCTATATTTATCCTTTCAAAGAACCTGCTCTTAGATTCATTGTTTCTTTTTACTGGTTCCTGTGTTTTTATTTCATTAATTTCTGCTCTGAATTTTGTTATTTATTCCTGCCTTCTGGGTTTGGTTTCATTTGTTGTTGCTTTTCAAGATTCTTGAGTTGCAATATTATTTATTTGTGCTCTTTCTGATTTTTTAATATAGCCACTTAGAGCTATAAACTTTCCCCTTGGACTGCTTTCAAATTACCCCAGCAGTTTCTTTTGCTGGATTGTCCTTTTTGTTGAATTCTAGGAATACTTTGTCCTTTGACCCACTCATCACTCAGGATTGTGTTGTTCAAACTCATGAGTTTGTGAAGTTACTAGGGCATCTTCTGGTGCTGATTTTAAGCTTAATTGCATTGTGATCTGTTAGAATGCATGGAATTATTTCAACTATTTGTATTTGTAGAGATATGTTTTATGCCCCAAATGTGGTTGATTTTAGAGAAAGCTGCATTGGGGTAATGAATAGAATGTGGATTCTTAGGTGCTTGGGTGGAATAGTTAGCACATGTCTGTTAGGTCTTTTTTATGTATGGTATTGTTTAATTCAGAAGTCTCTCTGTTTATTCTCTGTTCGGTTGACTTGCCTAATGGAGACAGTGGAATATTGAAGTCCCCTACTATTAGTGGGCTGGGATTAATCTGTGTCTTAAAGTCTTGTAGGACTGTTCTTATGTAGTTGGGTGAACCAGAGTTGTGGCATATATTTTCTTGATTGTTGTATCTTTGTGGTAATTGTTCCTGTGATCAGAATGAAGTGACCCTCTTTATCTCTTCTGATTAGTTTTATTTTGAAATCTATTTTGTTAGATATCAGAATGGCAACTCCTGCTTGTTTCTTAGTGCCATTTCCTTGGAATATTTTTTTTTCATCCTTTCACTTTAAGGTAATGCCTGTCATTGAAGGTGAGATGAGTTTTTTTCCAGACAGCAAAAAGATGGATTTTGTTTATTGATCCATTGAATGAGCCTGTGTCTTTTGACTGGGAAATTCAATCCATTGATATTTAAAGTTATTATTGAAAGATGTGTGTTTGTTCCTGTCATTGTAATTTCTGTTGGCATTCTTGGTCTAAGTTTGTGGTTCCTCAGTTGTATCTTCCTTTAGTTTCTTTCTCTTGCCCCTTGGGTACAGTTATTCCTTTTACAGGTCTTTATTTTGCTTCAAGTATTTTCTGGAGGACTGGTTTTCTGGATATGAGTTCTTTCTTCCTATTCATATCATTGGAGATTTTCTTTCCCCTTCAAGTATAGTAGACATTGTTACTTGATAAAGTATTCTGGGTTAGCATCTATGGTCATTTAGAACTGGGAATAATTTGGTCCATGCTCTTCTCGGTTTGCATTGAAAAGTCAGCTGTAATTCTGATGGGTTTTCCTTTATATGCAATTTCTTGTTTTTCCTTGGTAACTTTCAATATTTTCTCTTTGTTCTGTATGATTAATGTTTTTACTATGATATGCCACAGGGAGATTCTTTTCTGGTCCTGACTATTTGGTGTTCTGTGTGTTTCTTGTATTTTTGGGCATGTCTTTCCTTACTTTTAGAAATATTTTTGTCCAATTTTGTTGAAAATCTGGTCAGTATCATTATCTGGAGGTTCTTCTCCTTCCTCAATGCTTATGATGCATAAATTTGGTCTTTTCATATTGTCCCATATATCCTGAACATTCCATTCCTTTGTTAAAATTTTTTTTCATATTCTTTGAGTGCTACAATTCTTCAGCTTTATCATCAGCCTTGATAGTCTGTTTTCTATTTCATTCATTCTATTGGTTCATTCATTTCAAATTGGCTTATTCTGTTTTTCACTTCTTTCTTCATTTCAGCCTGAGTTTTCTTCAATATTTTAATCTTTTTTGTGAATTCATTCAGAACTTTATCCCTACCTTCTTTTGGTCCTTTGTTTTGTTTGTGTGTTCTTTAAATTAACTGAATTCTTTGATTATGTTTGTGATTGTTCTTTTAAACTCTGTTCTGGGCTATTTCTATGGGGTTCTCTTTGGAGAACTTTTCTATAGGATTGGTAATGTTTGGTGGGGACATATTATTTGGGTGTTTCATATTATTATTATGTGTTCGTTGTGATCCTGGCATTTGGATTCCTTTTGTTTGTGAATCTGATTTGAGACACAAGCTTCCTTTGTTGAGGTGAAGTCTAATTCTGTTTGTACACTTGATGTGACTTGGTTGTTTTCTTATGGTTGTTTAGGGCTTCAGATTCTCTCTTGATTTTATACTGGAAGAACCTGGTAGATATATGTCTAGAGAGTTTTGATTGTTATATCATTTCATTCATTCTTTTTTCTTTTATCACTTAAGTCTAGTATTGAGGTAAGTTAATGTATTTTTTTTATAATAGTAAATTTATCATTTAGTTCCATTATTCCCATTCAGTTCTTTCTGTCTTCTATTTCTTGTGACTTTCTGTTTTAATTATTTGTTTAATGAATGTTAGTAATTTGGTTGAACATTTTTTGGTATTTGTTTTAAATTCTGTAGGATAATTTTAACCTTTTATATTTGCATTAACTTTTTTTTATATTTTCCTACTCATTTGATTTTCTTTTGAGACAGGGTCTCCCTGTAGTCCCATCTGGCCTAGAACTTGGTATATAGACTAGGATGACCTCAACTCTCACAGAGATCTGCCTGCTTCTGCCTCCCAAGTGCTGATATTAAAGATTTTTCACAGTTCTTTACAGGCTGAGAAATTTTGTATTTTTCTCTGAGTATTTTAAAAATTATGTCATGAAATTTTGAGCCTTAAAATCTTAAGGGATATGCTGCACTTGTTTAAACAGGGAACTAAAGTATGTAGGGTCAGGTTGCACGTTCTACTGTGACTTCTATGGTTTGGAGAGTTTTCAAAGCTTTTGAGATTCTATTTGGAACTTTCCTGAGTGTGTACCAGTCATGGTTAGTCTACACCCAAAACTATACTCTTTATATTAACCCCATCATCATTTTTTGCTATGTTTTTAAATATTCAAATGTTTAATAATTAAAAGTGTCAGCATTGAAATTTTTCTCATAAATTATTTTTTAAAATAATATTTTTATTAAATTTTTTGAGAATTTCAAGAGTCACAGAGTCTTTCCTCTCACTGAGCTTCCTGCCAGTCCGTTTCCAGTTCCTGAGAACACCTGCTTTTAATTCTTAGGTCATGAAGCTGAGGCTTTACGTTGACTTCTGTGCTATGCTTTTTCCTTGTTCTGCATCCAGAGATGAGCAGCAGGAGTGTTGAGGGAGTCAGCTGGTCACTGTCAGACTCATGCACTCGGACCGGGCAGGCCCCTCCCTGTAGAAACTGGCTCCATTTCCACTGTGCTGCTGTAAGCGGTTCAGCTGGGGTCTGGGATCCACAGATGTAGTCATGGAAGAATTAACACAAGATTCCAATGAACTTTCTTAGGAAATTTCTTTTCTGCTTATGAACCAGAACCAACAGTCTTTCCTTGGAAGTCTGTCCATACCTCAATGCTTATTTCTGGACTTCAGAAATTTTCTCAGGCTAATGGAATGTCAGATGGGCTAAATTTCTCATCCATTTTGTGGAACTTTGAATTATGATTGTCTCCCCTAAACTGCTTACTATTATTTATCTTTTAAATTCCTAAAATAACTGAGCCATGCACTTTGTCCAGATTTTATTCAGTGAGAGAGACAGGGCAGGCTGTACATGGTGTAGCCTATCTAAAACCATAACTTTTCTGTCAAATATCCTATAACAGAGATGCCGTGTTTTGATTATTTTTACTTGAAAAAGAAAATAATTTTATTTTATCTTTCTTGAAAAAGATGCCATTTCATCTCAGACCTTTACTTTCTTATTTATAGTAACTTATAATATTTGTAAAATACCTTTTAACCAACAAAAAGCTTGCTTATATGTCAAGATATGATGGAAAGGATCCAGAGAATGGCTAAGTGGGTAAAGATGATTGCAACTGAATCTTATGATTTGAGTTCGATCCCCAGAACCCACAAAAAGGAAGGAGAGATACAGCTCCCTCAAGATGGCCTCTGGCCTCCACATATATGCATGCCATGTCATGGTGTGCCTCAAAAACACACCTACACGCACAAAAATAATAAATACCATGGCATGGTGTGCTCCAAACACAGGCACAAACACACACACAGACACACATAGACACACACACAGAGGAGTGCACACTAAATAAATGTAAAAAACTAAAAGATATGAGAGATATTTTTTATTTTAAGAGTAAAAATTTTCTTTATAATATGACTAGATTCTTCTGTTGTCTTTTTTATTTTTAGTGTAGAATTTCCTGTGTTTTCCTGAAACCAAATACCCAATAATTGTACCATCTTCTAATGGAACCAGTGTACTGATTAAATGCAAAACTTTAGTGGTGCCTTGTTTCTGTTTGTGCAGAGCTTTGTTTCACTCAGATATTGTGATATATAGTTTTATAATTTTCACTTTTTCCTCCCCAAATACACTATCTCTTAGGTTGTATCTTGTTGCTAAGTTTTAAGATTAATATTTATTAAAGATTTTTGGATATATTAGTATATTTTATAAGAATAAAACCTACATAATTTCTTTTGATTTAGGTTTTAAAATGTTGTGAGAATACTTTGCATCCTTCTTTATGTATGTGACTATAAGAGAAATTATATTTTTTGTGATTGAAGAGTACTGAGTTGGTATCAGTTAATGATATCTAGATTCTTACATTTTTTTCTCCACTTTCTTTCCTGAGTTGTCACCACCCTAGGGATATGTGCATTTTTTTCATGTTTTTATTCCAGCAGCCAGAAGAATCAGGTTATAAGAAATTTGTCTATATTGTCTCCCATGGTGCTAATTTGTTTGAAATTCTGCATGTTTCTTAAGCCTATTTTCTATTTTACTAATTGATTTTTCTGCAACATCGATTTTACCATTAACTATTTCTCAAGTTAATTCTGTTCAGGTTTATTCTGTTGCTCCTTTAATGATGCCAAAGAAATATCTCCTGGTGGTTTTGTGTTTTTCACACTTGCTTAAAATTTCTCAATAATCAGGTTTCCTGAGAAACTGTTTGAACTTGTTTTCATTCCTCATTCACATGAAGAGGCTGAATTGTTCACATTCTAGATTTGGTGTTGGGTCATTCTTAAAAGGACATTCTTTTCTTTCTTTTAATCTTTTTGTTTTTTTAAGAATAGTTTTATTTATAATGACTCCACACTAGAAATTACCCAACTGTCTCTCAGTCAGAGAATGAACAAATAAGGGAACATTTCTGTGACGATGTACTTCTAACCAGTCAAAAGGGACAGTTTATTGATAGCCAAATTCTCATAGAAGAATCTTAAATGTATTTCTATAATAAAAAAAACAGACAGACAGATAAAACCAGGTTCAAAGGACTATAGACTTTATGATATTCCTACAGAACATCCTTTCAAAGACAAAACCATGGGGCCAGAAGAACATCTTGAAGAGACATTTATAGTCTTATGTCCACCTAGAACTGATACTGACTTCTTGGGGCTGCTGAAACTTACAGTGTTTACCTCATAGGCAGAGAGATATAACCTTTAAGTCTAGCATGGGGAGCCAGAGGCAGGCTGATCTCTGTGAGGTCAAGGCCAGCCTGGTATACATAGTGAGCTGAAGGCCAGCTGGAGCTAAAGAGAGACCCTGTCTCAAAAAGACAAACAAATATTGTTCAAAGTCTATGCCAAACAAGAAACTTATTATTTCTATCTTCTGGAGTATTTTTTAAATATTTTTGAGAATTTTGTACATGCATATGTGTTTTAATGAAAATCTGCCCCTACTCTTTCTCCTCTGACTCTTCTCGGATCCCCACCACAACTTTTCCTTTACAGCTTTGTGTACTTTTTTTAAAAGTCCATTGATTCCATTTAGTGCTGCCAGTGTGTGCACAGGTGTGAGGTCATCTTCTGGATCATGGGCAGCCTATCAGGGGTTGAATCCTTGAAGAACTCTGAAACCACCCCAGTAACTAGCAATCAGAGGAGAGGATTTGTGAGCCCTTTCCTTCTCCACAGTGGGATTTGGGGTGGCTTGATCTAGTGAAGGTCATATGCATTTAATCACAGTAGCTGTGAGTTCATGTGTATAATAGTCTTCTAATATTGGCAAAACACTTTTGTAGTGTTCATGCACTTCCTCTGGTTCTTACAAAGTTTCCACGCCACACTTCCTCAATGATCCTTGAGCCTTGAGGAGAGAGGTATGATACATATGTCCCATGTAGGGCTGAGCATTCCACCATCCCTTATTTTCAACATGTTCATTTGGTAGTGAGTTTCTATATTTACTGTCATCTACTACAAAAAGGAGCTTCTCTGTTAAATTTTGAGTGCTACACTAATCTATGGGTGTAAATGTAAGTATTTAGGGGCCAGTTTAATACTATGTTTAATACAATTCAGCAGAGTAATAGTTGTAGGATTTTCTTTAGGGCCAATGACTTATCTAGTCACAGGATCTTGGCCCAGTTAACAGTACCAGGCATGAGTTACATCTTGTGGAACTGGGCTTCAACCCAACCAGAAAGTGGCTGCTTACTCCCATAATGTTCATGCCACTGTTGCACAAATGGTCACATCTTGTCAGACCAATCATTATTACAACATGCAGGGATAATAGCTGGCTAAGACTGATGATGACTTTTCTCCAACAGTAGCTTGTACAGTATCTTCCAGCCCCGTGAAACCTAGCAAGTAATGATGAAGATTTTAGGTCATGTATTATGACCCAAGTGTGTGGTGCTTACAGGAATAGAGTCTTACCATCAAGTTTGGGAGGGTATCAGTTCTAGTATGGATTATCCTGCTTGATAAAGACCATGATCAAAAGCAACTTGGGGAGGAAAGGGTTTATTTCAGCTTACAAGTTATAGTCCATTGAGTGAAGCCAAGTTCGGAACTCAAGGCAGGATCTGGAAGCAGAAACCATGGATGAATGCATATTATTGGCTTGCTCCCTCTGGCATGCTCAACTACCTTTATATTATATTTTATTATGTGTATGAATTTTTTGCTGCAAGTATAAGAGTGCATCAGGAATGTGCCATGCCCAGAGAAACCAGAAGAATATGTTGGGTCTCCTTAATTGGAGTTATAGATGGATGTTAGCCACCATGTGGGTGCTGGAAACTGAACCCAGGTCCTTTAAAAGAGCAACCTGTGCTCTTAACCACTAAGACATCTCTCTATCACCCTCAACTACATTTATTATACAACCTATACTCTCCTACCTAGGGTTACAATATCCATAGCGGCCTGACCCCTTCTACGTCAGTTATCAGTTAAGAAAATGTCTCACAGACATGGCCACATACCAATCTGATCTAAGAAATACCTTAGCTGAGATTCTCTTTTTCCAGAGGACTCTCTAAGTTACGTCAAATTGACAGATAAAGCTAACTATGATAATGACTAAGAACAATGGATTTGGGGAATCTATGGTCCTCCACTGACCTGTACTTAACACTTATTTTTGTTTACTTGCTGGCTTATGGCATCTGGGAAAGACATTATTCTCTCATATAGGTAAACTCCACTTAAATCCTGGATATTCATGGTATTTTTAAGGAAGCTTCTAAAATAGTAGATTTCTATACAGCTTTTTCAGAGGTCTTTAGTGTTTGTTAGTTATCCCTGTACCCACTCCTCTGCCCATATTCACCCTGCTTAACCCTTCCTTCTTCATTATTCTCCTGCCCCCATCATACAACCCACATTATACCATTCTCCCACCATTAGACTATGATCCTTCCCTTGTCTCCTTTCTAGTTTCCTGACTTATACAAATACTCCAATTTAAGTATGCACATTTCCAGAGTCAAAGCTAGTGTCCACACATGAAAGAAAACACATAGGGTTTGTTTTTCTGGGTCTGGGTTAACCCACTTAGAATGAGAATGATCATATCCAGCTCTGTCCATTTACCTACATGTTTCACAATTTCATTTTTCTTTGTAAGTGAATAAAATTCCGTGGTCTCCATATACCACATTTTCTTTGTCCATTCATCAATTGACAGACATCTAGGCTGTTTCCATGTCCTGGCAATTTTGAACAGAGCAGCCATGAACGTGGGTGAAGTAACTCTGTAGTATGATAGTGAGTCCTTTGAATTTATGTCATATGGTAGATCTATTTATAGATTTTGAGGAATCTCCACACTGATTTCCATAGTATCTATAAAACAGACACCTTGAACAATGGAATACAGTTGAGGACTCAGATATCAACCCACATTCCAACAGTCAGCTGAATTTTAATAGAGGCCAAAAACACACATTGGAGAAAAGATAGCATCTTCAAAAAAGAGTGCTGGTCAAACTGGTTAGCTAAGTGTAGAAGAATTAAACTAGATCTTTATCTTTCACCCTGCACAAAACTCAACTCTCCAAATGGATCAAGGACCTCAACGTAAGACCTAATGCCTTGAATCTATTAGAAAAGAAATTGGGGAATATGCTTTAATTTATAGGCACAGGTAAGAGATTTCTGAAAAGAACTTTGGAAGTGGAAGAGCTAAGATCAGCAATTGACAAACTGGACCTCATGAAACTAAGAAGCTATAAAGTTAAACACAGCCTACTGAATAGAGAAACTCTTTTCCAGCTATATGTCTGATGGAGGAAGAGTGGCTAGAATGTACAAGGAACTTAAAATACTAAAAACCAGGAAAATAAACAACCCAATTAAAAAATGGGGTATGGAACTGAACAGTAGAGATGCAAATGACCAAGAAATATTTTAAAGTAAGGTCAATATATCCTTAACCATAGGAAAAACAGTTATTAAAACTACCTTGAGATTTCATCTCATCCAAGTCAGAATGACAAAGATCAAGAAAACAAATGACAAGAAATGATGGTGTGGATGTGGGGAAAATGAAACATTTATTCACTGTTGGTGGGAGTGAAAGCTAGCTTCCAAGTATTTCTAAATGTGGTACCTAAAAGTGAAAGGGCTGCTTGCCAATAGGGATGAGGGTTTAAAAGACCTATCTCTTTGTACTCAGAGTGCTCCCTCTGCATTAGCTCTGGTGTTGGGACTCAGGTCACTTGGTACATTTTTGCCTCTCAGGTACTCAGATAAGAAGAAATAGGCTACTGGCAGCTCATGGTGTGAGTGTGAGCTTACTATTTGGAGAATTCTTGAGCCTGGTTCAGCTGCGCATCCCTGTAGTGTATGAACACTGTGCTACCACTGACAGTCTTATCTCTGACCCTATGTGCCTTCTGATGTAGCATTCTGGGCTTGAGTTGGCAGCTGGTTCTAACTTAATTCTTTCTAATTTTATAAGACAAAATGTACATTTTCGAAGAACATGAAATATGCTCAAAATTCTTGTCAAACATTTTGGGTGTTAATGTAATTTTTTTTACCCTTTGACAGAAAATGTCATGGATATTTTAAGAGAGAAAAGGGAGAAAGGACCTTATCTGAATTCCTCATAGTGCCATCTTCCCAGAATTATGAAACATTTCATCTTCATTTCTTAACCTGTTATTTTTATCTTAAAATCTCTGTGCCATGCCTGGTGGATTCTTACTTTCTAATTGCATAACGTTTTGATGAAGTTTTTATCTCCAGGCATGTGTATTTTGCTTTATTTATAGTGCCATCCATGAGTCCCCTCCCATTTAGGGGGCTTTAAGTCCAACTAAATAGCTGTTGATTACCCTTTAGCTAAAAGTACCACTATAGCACCAATGGAGACTGTTTACTGTGCCAGTCATTGTGGCTAATTAGGCTTTAGAGCTAGGTTGGACCATTGATAGATTTTCCCTTTAGCAACTTGCATAGTATCCTCAACTATCAGAGGTGATCTTCAGGAAGAAAGGTTCCAGGTCACTTCCAGCTCCATGTCCTATGTCCAAAGTATGTTCTGCTTCAGCAATAGGGTCTTATGTTCAAGTTCTGGGAGATAATCAAGGGTTGTGGCAATAGCCTGTATTATTTTGGGTGTCTCTTAAACTACTCTGACCAACAACTTGAAGGCAGGTTTCTCCTGTCTGGCATTGTGCTTCTTGTTATACAGCCATTTGGTATGCACATGCACTCATGTTCAGATATTCTATGTGTATTTTTCAGATGGTTTTTCAGTTAATACATTTACCTTTGACTTTTTATGCCACCTGTTTTATTTATCTCTCAGAGTCCTCTGTCTCCCTGTCTATCTCCTCTCTTCCCTCCCCACTTTAAGTACATATTCTCCTCTTAATAGTACCTATTTCATATTATCCCCCTGCTTGAGTTCCTTCTTCTCTTTTACCACCATGGTTTCTTGTATGTCCCGCCCGAGTTGAATACACCCGTTTTCCTCACTGGAAACATCTATTTCCTATTATTCCCATCTCAAGTCTTTTTCTTTCCCTTTACCTATGTGCTTCCTTTCCATGTTCCTGGATCCTGCCATTAGGTCAGGATATATATTCATATATAAAGGATTGGTGCTAAGATCCACAGATGAAGGAGAAAACACATTGCTTGCTTTTCTGAGTCTGTGTTACTTAACTTAGTATAACAGTTTTGAATTCTGTATATTTACCTGAAATTTTCATCTTTTCTTACCACTCAGTAGAACTCCGTTGTGCAAATGTACTACATTTACATTATCTATTCATCAGTTGAGGGATATTTGGGCTGTTTCCATTTCTTAGCTATTATGCTATTGTAAAAACAGCACCAACAAGCATGGATGTACAGGTATCCCTACAGTAGGATGAGTCATTTGGATATATGCCAAGAAGTAGTATAATCAATCATATGGGAGATTTATTTTACTTTTTTGAATTCACCACACTAACACTGCTTTCCAAAGTGGTTTCATGAGTTTGCATTCCCACTACCAGAGAATTAGCATTCCCCTTTCTCCACATCCTCATCAGAATTTGATGTCTTTTGTTGTCTTGATCTTAATTAGTCTGACTGCAGTAAAATGATAACTTAAAGTGGTTTTGATCTGCTTTTCTCTAATTGCTAAGGATGTTGAACATGTTTTAAGGTGTTTCTTTGCCATTTTTATTTCTTCATTTGAGAACTCTCTGTTCAGATCCTTAGTCCATTGTTATATTGAGTCTTTTATTGTTTTTTTTTTGTGTGTTCTTTGTATATTCTGGATAATAATCTTCTGTCAGATATGTAGTGGTTGAAGATTTTCTTCCACTAAGTGAGGTTACCCTTCACTTCCTTGGTTATTTCTTTTGCTGTACAGAAGATTTTCTGTTATTGAGGTCCCAGTTGTTGATTGTTGACCTTAATGCCTGAGCAAATGATGTCTGATTTAGAATGTTCTTTCCTACACCTATATCTTAAAAGGAACTTCCTATGTTTTCTTCTAACAGTTTCAGATTTTCAGGTTTCACATTGAGTTATTTGATCCATTTGGAGTTGACTTTTGTGCAGAGTGAAAGGTAAGGTTTCAATTTCATTCTTCTGATGATAGAGATCTAATTTTGTCAGTATCATTTGTTGAAGATGCTGTCTTTCCTCCAATGTGTGTTCTTGGCACCTTTGTTAAAAATTAGGTGGCTGAAATTGCATTGACTCATGTTTAGGTCTTCCACTGTGTTCCATTGATCTGTGTGTATGTTTTGGGCCAGTACCAAGCTGTTTTATAACTATAGCTCTGTAATATCATTTGGGATCTGATATTGTGATGTCCCAGCATTCCTCTTTTTTCCCAAGGTTGCTTTGGCTATCTTGGGTCTTTTGTAATTCCATATGAATTTTTGGATTTTTTTCCTAGTTCTCTGAATAATGTCATGGGGACATTGATTGGCATTTCATTGAATCTATAGATGTTTTTGGTAGTATGGTCATTTTCACAATGTTAATGCCACCAATCTATGAACATTGTAGCTCCTTCCATATCCTGGTGTATTCCTCTACCTTTTTCTTTAAAGATTTCAAATTTTCATTATAGCTTTCTTCCATGTCTTTGGTTAGGTTTTATTATTATATATTTTCTGAGGCTATTGCAAATGGAAATATTTCCTTGAGTGCTTTATCTTATTGCTTTTTTTGGTATATAGAAAGCCTACTGGTTTTTGTAAGTTAATTATAACCTACTACTTTGCTGAAAGCATTGATAATTTCTAGTGGTTTTCTGCTGGAATTTTTTGGGATCCCTTATGCATATCAATCATCTGCAAATTTGAAATGAATATCAAATCATCTGCAAATAGCAATAACTTGACTTCTTGTTTTCCAATTAATACTCCTTTAATTTTCTTCTCATGTCTTTTTGCTCTAACAAAAGTTTCAAACACTATTTTAAAAAGGAGTGGATATAGGGAACAGCCTTGTCTTGTTTCTGATTTTAATGGGAATGCTTTCAGTTTTTCTCTATTTAGGATACTGTTGACTGTGGTTTTGTTGTATATAGCTTTAATTATGTTGAAGTATTTTCTCTTCAGTGCAATTCCCTGTAGAACTTTTAACATGAATGCATACTGGATTTTGTCAAAGGCCTTTTCTGCATCTAATGAGATGATCATGTGATTTTTGTCTTTAAGTCCATTTATGTGATTTATTACATTTATTGAATTACGTATATTGAAGCATCCCTGCATCTCTGGAATGTAGTCAATCTGATCATGGTGGATTTTTTTTGACATGTGTCTGTAAGCACTTTGTATTTTGTTCAGAACCTTTGCATCTATGTTTATTGAGAATATGGGCCTATAGCTTTCTTTTTCATTATGTATTGTCCTGGTTTTGATATTAGAGTAATATGGGCTTCATAGAAGGAGTTTGGGAGTTCTCCCTCTGTTTTTATATTTTTGAATAATTCAAGAAATATTGGTTGTAGATAGACTTTGAATGATAGAATTGTCGTGTGAATTAGTCTGGGTCTGGGCTTTTTTTTAATTGGGAAGTTTTGTAATTCTGTTTCAATTTCCTTATTTATTATGGATCTATTTAAGCTATTGATCTCTTCTTTGCTTAATTTTGTTTGTTTTCATGAATTTAGAAATTTATCAATTTCTTTTAGATTTTTGAATGTAATTGAGTATATCTTTTTAAAGTATTCCCTTATAATGTTTTGGATTTTCTTTTTGGTGTCTGTTGTGATGTTTCACCTTTCATCTCTGATTTTATTAATTTATCTTTTCTCTTTCTTTATTTTGGTTAACTGGGTTAAGGGACTGTCTCTCTTATTTAAAATTTTAAAGAACCTGCTCTTAGAGTCATTGATTCTTTGTATTGTTTTCTTTATTTCTATTTCATTAATTTATACTCTGGTTCTTGTTATTTGGGTTTGTTTTGCTTTTGACTTTCCAGAGTCTTGAGTCTACTGTTAAGTAATTTATATGTATTCTTTCTGATTTTTTTAATATAGGTACTTCGAGCTATAAAATTCCCTCTTTGAACTGTTTTAAAGTGTCCCAGAGGGTTTTTTTTCTTTCTTTCTTATCATTGTCATTTAGTTCCAGGAATACTTTTATTTCTTTCTTAATTTATTCTTTGACCCAGTCATCATTCAGGAGTGTGTTTTTTAATCTCCCTGAGTTTGTGTAGAACATCTTTTGCTTTTGATTGTAAGCTTTATTGCATTGTGGTCTGATTGAATGCATGGAATTATTTCATTATTTTGTATTTCTTCAGGTTTTATTGTGTCCCAGTATGTGGTCAATTTTAGAGAAACGTACATAGGCTGCTGAGTAGAAAGTGCATTCTTTGGTGCTTTGGGTGGTAAGATGTCTGTTAAGTCCATTTGATGTCACATGGCATTTAATTCAGATGTCACTCTCTTCTTTGTCTAGCTGTCCTATCTGTTAGAGATAGCGGGGTGGTAAAGTCACCTTCTGTTACTAAATTGGAGTTAATCTGTGCTTTATTGTCCTATAGTACTGTTTTAATGAAATTTTGTGCTCCAGAAATTGGTGTACATATGTTCATGATTGTTGGAATAGATTTTCCATCCTTTCACCCTCAAATACTGTCTGTCCTTCAAGAAGAGATAAGTTTCTTGAAGACAACAAAAAGATGATTTTTTTTTCTTGATCCATTCCACTAGCTCATTTATTTTGACTGAAGAATTGATTCTATTGATATTTAGAGTTATTATTGAAAGATATGCATTGGTTACTGTTATTTTAATTTCTTTGTGTTCTTGACCCTATTTTGTATTTCCATTCTTATACTTTTCTTTGTTTTCTTTCTGTATCCTCTTGTGTATATTCATTCCTAATTTTGGTCCTTTGTATTGCTTGGAGTATTCCCTTTAGGTCTGGTTTGGTGGATATAATTTTTTTCATCCTATTTGTGATTTGGAAAATTTTCCATTCCCCTTTTTCCCGTCCTGGGTAAAGTATTCTGGGTTGGCATCCATAGTCATTTAGAACTGAGAACTCTTTGATCAAGGCTCTTTCATAGTTTGCACTGAAATGCCAGTTGTAATTCTGATGGATTTTCCTTTATATGTAACCTGTTGTTTTTCTCTAGCAGCTTTTAGTACTTGTTCTTTGTTCTGTACATTTAATGTTTTAACTATGATATGTCATGGGGAATTTCTATTCTAGTCCTATATAAGTGGTGTTCTATGTGTTTCTTATATCAGTACAGCTATATCTTTCCTTAATTTAGGGACGTTTTATTCTCTAATCCTGTTGAAGATCTGGTCAATGCCATTGACCTGAGATTCTTCTCTTTCCCCTATGATTATGATGCATAGATTTGGTCTTTTCCTGGTGTCCCGTATTTTTTGTGTATTCTAGTCTTATGGTTTTTTAAAAATTATAATCTTTGCTTGAGGAGTCTAGTCTTCAACTTTGTCACTTAGTCTTGATATGTTGTTTTCTATTTCATTCAGCTTGCTTGTGAAGCTTTCTCCTGTCATTTCAAATCTACTCATTCAGTGTTTCAATTCCATCTCCATTTTGGCTTGTTTTCTTCAATATTTCTATCTTTTTTGTGAATTCACTTTTCAAGTCCTGGATTGTTTTTGTTCATTCAGCCACATATTTGTATTTTTTTGAGCTTCCATTGCAAGTTTATGCCTGTCTTCTTTCAATTCATTGAATTGTCTCTGCGTTCTTTACGTTCTTTGATCATGTTTATGTTTTTTCTTTTAAATTTTGTGTCATGAGGTGCCTTAGGGTGATTCTCTTTGTATTACATTGCTGTAGGATTGGTGGGTTTTGTTAGGGATCTATTCTCTTGATTTTTCATATTATTTATGATTTTGTAATGCTGCTTTGGCATATGGATGTCTTTTGTTAGTTGTGTATATGATAAAAATTCTTTTATCTCTTTGGTTAGTTGGAGTTTGATTCTGTATATATTGTTGCTATAACTTGGTTGCTTTTTGCTCAGGTGTGAAAACTTTGTTGGTATGTGCTTCAGGTTCTTGCAAGGTGGTATGCTGTTCTGGGTAATAGGCAGGTCTGTAGTAGGTAGACCAGGAGCAGTGGGCAAGGACAAGAAGAGGGTTGGGACAGCCTGTGAAGGGTTGAACAAATGAAGCTGGAGAATTGAGCTAGTCTGGTTGCACAAGATTATGATGTAGTGGATGAGTCTGGACTAAGAGGATAGTTCAGCAATCTGGGGCAGGAGTAACATGTGCCTAGGTTCATGTCTAGAAGGGAGACCCAATGCTGATAGATAACAGAACTGCTCAGGCTTCAGGGGAATCAAGATGATATGGGTGGAATCTGACTTATCAGGGTAGTAGGCTAGTCTGTGTCAGGCAGAACAGGAGGCCAGAGACAAGGTGTGGTTGGGGACAGACTGTGGAGGGTCTGACAAACTAAGCTGGAGGATTAAGCTAGTCTGGGTTAGGAAATTAGTTCAGAGGTCTGAGACTGAAGAGCAGGAGTAGGCCTGGGCCCAATGCTAGAAAGGGGACCCAGTGCAGAAGGAGAGAGAAGCTGCTTAGACTGCAGGGTAATCAAGATGCAATAGGTGGGTGGTAGGCAATTCTGGGGTAGGAAGCTAGTCCAGAGATCTGAGGTGGAAGAGCAGGAGCAGGCCTTGACCCAATGCTAGGAGGAGGACAGAGTGTGGGAGAGAGTGAAAGTTATTATTATTTTTTTTTTAAATAATGTGCTTGGGTGTCCAGTTGACAAGTGGGGGGTGGTGATAGTCATTCTCAATTTTCAAGTTGATGGAATTTAGAATCACCTGGAGATTGGCCTCTGGGCATATCTGTGAGGGATTATTTTCAGTATGTTACCATTCCCTGGCCTGGGATCCAGAACTGTATTAAAAGAAAAAAAGTGAGATGAGCACAAATATTCATTTCCCTCTTCCTGACTGCAGATTCCATGAGACCCGAAGCTTCAAGCTACTCCTGCCTTGACTTTCTTGGTAAGATGAATTGTACCCTCAAATTGTAAGTCAAAAAAGACACCTTTCTCCTTTGTGTTGCTGTGTTCAGGGTATTTTATCACAGACGCAGGAAAAGTAACTAAGACAAAGGGAGATAGGTGCAAGAACAAGATCCCCTTAAGTATCTACCTCCGGTGACTTACTACCACTTCACCTTCGGATATTTCCAGAACCTCCAGAGTTGGTGGCACTCATTAGGAACATAGGTTTTAATACACGATCCTATGGGTGGCACTTCATATTCAAACCATAACAAATGGAAGTGACCAAATTGAAATGCCATTGTATTTCCTCACAGAACTTCACGGGTTACCAAGTTATCTTAGATATGAAGAGTGTAATTTTCTTTCTGTTCTCTTCAACTTGACTTCTTCTGGAGTCTCAGGTGTTTCTACTTCTTCAGAGTGCCTGGTACTCATTCTCCAAAGTCAGAATCTGAAATACGTGGTTTTAACTCCAAAATCTAGAGAGTCTTCATTCTTTAATCCAACTCTGTATGCCAGTTTCCCCATCTATAAAAAGTGGGCATAATGATATCTCTAGTCATTGGGAATAAGATCATGTATATAAAAGCACCTAAAATAGTACCTGACATATGGGCTGCATGCAAACAGCTTTGAACCATATTCTTATTCTGTCACATTCTTGTACGGGACATTGATTTATCCTTTTAAGAGCATTTTCCATCTTTCTGTTTTTTTTCCTACTTTATGGCTTTTTATGATAGCACTTTCTGTGGTCTGAAGAATTCTTCTCTGTGGAAATTGGAATAACACTTGTCCATTTGCAGTGTATCAGAAACTTTCCATTTTTATATTAGTTTATATTAGTTTTTCAAGGAGCACCAACAGAAGATTGTTGATTCCATTTGAAAATTTTCTTTGTACCTCGTGTCCTTATATCTCAGCTGAGAGACTTGAGAGCACTAGGGGAGCATGGATGCCTTTAGATTTTCTTAATGACTTTAAGATTCTCGTTTCTTTCTGGTGGTTCAGTTCTTTTCTTCTCAGTCCAAATATCAGCCTCTTGAAGAAGAACTAAGTGGATCTAAGAGAATTCACTTTTCTTTATCCATTTATATTCTGCAACTTAGATTTCCCCTAGCTTTCAGAGTAACTGAGAAAGCCTTTATTCAGTCTTTTGTATACTTTAGTTCATTCTGGTCCCTACTCATTATATCTGCGTTCATCCTGTACTTCCTATCTTTTGAGTGCTTAATTTTATAATATGAAATAATTATTCCTCAGTGGGCTGATTGAATGTTTTTTTTTAAGATAATTCCTTGATTATTTGACTTGATTACTGCACACTTGATTTCTGGGAAGGTTTGAGGCAGACATAGCTTTGCTACACTAATCAATACCCATTGCATTGAAGTTATTTAAAATGGCAGACAACTGCTTAAGGGCAGAGACCAAGCCTCATCTTTTATACTGTGTAACCAGAGCAGAGCTTGGTACTGTAGAGAACAATAGTCACAATCTACTGAGCCTTTAACTTGGTACCTGGCACTTTAAGTTTATTATCTTGTTCAATAATCACTGTAATCACATGGAATAAATGTTGTATCTCCATTTTTATGGCTAAAAAACCATAATAAAGAGAAATTGGTTATCAGGTACAAGATCTCTCTATAAAGTAGATGCTTAGGGTTCAAATGCAATCAAATAAACCACACGGAGCCAGGGTCTTGGACACTACACTTCCTGTCTCTCCCATTGTGAGCCTCAGAATGACTGCTAAATTGAGCAGACATTTTCTTTATGTTTAGGGTTATTTCCAAATACAAAATGGAATAATATGTTTGAGAATTAATCATCTTTCTTCCCAAGATACCCCAATTCTCTTAACTTTTGACAATCTGTATTCTGAAATTTAACATTTGCATTCACTTTCACTCAATTGTTCCTTTTTATGGTTTTAAGGTCACTATGAAAATGTTTTCTCAAGCTCATATAATTTCCTCTTTATGAATTCTGTGCTCAGAATACAGAATAAGGTGATACTTCTAAGTATTTCTTTCACTTTCTCTTCCCCTTTTCTCCAATTCATGTTCCACCTGGAGTACTCTCCTGCTGAGCCTGGGGCTGTAATACAAGCATGTTTCTCATATACTCATTAAATTCTCTTCATATGCATATATTTTGATTAACAGATGTTAAAAGAGTATCAGATGTTTAAAGCATGTTTATTATGTCAATAACTGATTTCTCTGTGTGAACATGGCCATTGTTAAAATTTACGACTAGCTAATTACGATGTTCTATAAGCTTCCTGTGTTTACTGAGGTGTTTTTCTGTTGGTTCTAGACCATTAAGTATTTAAAAGACATATGTCCTCTCAATACCATTGGAATTTTAGGCTGAGTATTCTTCTCAGTGGATTTATTGAAAACAATAATCCCAACTATCTGTTACTTAAGTAACTCAAAGTTTGGCAGAGGAGTAGCAGACGCAAACTTGGAGCTGCAGTGATCCCTGTTTCCTTGTCCAGTGTGAAGATGGACATTTGCAGTCCAGATGGTTATCAAAGTAAACCTTGCCCGGCTGTGGATCCCGCAAGCTATAACAAGAGTTGGCCTATTGTGATATGCCCATGATGCAAAAGTGGCGAGAATGTTGTGAGAGTAACTAACCACTTTCTGATCCGATTTAAGCTCTGCTTCACAAGATGGAGCCCATATTTGACACTGATATGAGGTCTAGGAACTGTTTCTAGAGAGGTCACAAGCCATAGGGGGGCACCTACTACTATGTTCCTGCCAAATGGACATAGCATTCAACTGAATCCCAATGATTTATTGTTATACCTATAGATTAATGCATCTCTCAACTCTCACCAGAGAAGCTTCCTCATGCGGAAGATGGAGATTAACACAGAAACCCACAACTGGCCAACACGTAGAAAGTAAGAGACTAAAGAATGCTTATCCCTGAATAGGACACCCTACATCAAAACTTTTCCTCCAAAGGCTGAGGAATCATTGAAGAAGACAGGGAAGAAACATTGTGAGAGTTTTACAGATGGCTGGGCAGTTCCTTGTATGAATTCACAATAATGGTGACAGCATACACAAGACCCATTCAAGTTCAAGTCAGACAAAATTCTAGCACAGTAGTGGGGACCTTAGCTGAGGAACTATTGGCAACTGATAGCTGCAGGGGAAGGGAGAGTCAGTTACTTTCATGGTGTGACTCTGTGTAGGTTAATCAGACTTTACTGGATGTACCCACATGTGGGGTCTGGGTCTATTGTAAAATTATTGAGCAAGCCAAGCAACCCTGTGTAGGGCACAACGCAGAATGGGCCTATCCAGGTCACCTGCTACGAGAAATAGAGGAATGGCTCCCATGTTCGTGGCACTCCACAGTTGTTAGTTGTGAAGCCACCTTCTGCCCAGCACCTGGAAAGAACCTGATCCATCTGGGAAGAAATTACGATTGGTTGCACCAATTATTGGAATCCCACCCAATAAGTTGATTGGCTAACCAAACATATAAGACTCTGTGTACTTCCTGAATAAATTGAATTTGCAGTGGATTACCACTGCTGGCTTCTTGCTCAACTCCCGGAGTTGGTGTTTTGATTCTGCACCTAATCACCCGCCTCCACGGCGAAGACACCTTCAGTCCTTCTTGGGCCGAGTGAGGGGACCCTCCCACATCTGGCACCCGAACAGGGACTCCCCCACCCTGCCCCCATGTTGGCAAGATGACCCTGGTAATCGGTGAGTAGGCCCCCGGTGTTCTGTGGTGCTGATGGTCCTTGAGAGCGAGCAAGCGATCCCCTCCCTCCGTGCTGGCCCCTTCTTTTTTGGTTAGTCCGGGCAGAATCAAATGAGGGCCTAATCCCCTCTATATTTCGGGAACCAAGGGGAAGCTATCAGCTAAGCCTTTCTGGAGAACACACCGTGTGGGCAATCGGCCTGGGGAAGGCTAGTTCTCTGGTCTTTGATTTAAAAGCGCCCCAGCTCCCTCCTGTGGGCGGAGCTACAGCCCCGGACTAGCATGATTCAAGCAGGCTGAGACCGCCCTCCAGGCTCAGCCAGTGCAGTTAGTATAGTCAGTGAGCATTAGCTGTGAAACTTTGAAAGGGCTCTAGCAGGCTCGGACCTTTCAAATGTTAATTGCCCCTCTCAGCGAGGGACTTTTGAAAGTGTGCAAGCAGGCTCAGACCTCTCTAAGTTTTAATTGCCCCGCCCTGCTCCCTACAGATGACTAGGGCTGAGTAGTCCAATGAAAATACTTCCTGTGGGACAGACAGGCTTGGACAAGGGCTCTAGACTCTGACATTTGCTGGAGCGCAGAACTGTAGAACTGTGGAGCTTTTGGAGGCTGGTGCACACCTGCGAGGCTTTTTGGGTGTCACCTAACCCTAACACCCCACTGCACCCCCAATTCTAGAAGCCACTGTCCGCCCTTCTGTTGCTCCCACGAGCCTTGAGTAGGATACTTCAGACCCCATATGGGTTGAACAGTGGTCTATTTTAGAACTTAAACTGACTATCCTCAAATCTCTTGTGCAAGAACAGCTTGACCTTTGCCATACTGAGACCTCCATCAGTCCCCATAATTCCCCCATCTTTATCATCTCAAAGAAAAATAAGTACAGATTACTTCAGGACCTTCACCAGGTCAACAAACTTATGATAAAGATGGATTCCTTTCAAACTGGCCTCCCCCATCCCGGAGCCATTCCTATTAAACATCATATAGTCATATTAGACATTAAGGACTGCTTTTTCTCTATCTCCCTGGCAGACAAGGACAGGCCCTTCTTTGCCTTTACTGTCTGGGAACCTAATCATGACGTCCCAACTAAGAGACATCAGTGGAAAGTCCTCCCTCAGGGCATGAAAAAAAGCCCATCCATCTGTAATTTTTTTGTCAACCATCACTGAGAGAATCAGATCAAAATGCCTCATAATACATTACATAGATGACCTTTTAATCGCTCACCCCTCACAAGTTGTTTTCATGGATCTCCTCAAATACTTCTTGAGGATCTTAAAAAAACTAAGTTTAACTATAGCCAAGGAAAAAATTCAAACCATAGCTCCTTTTGGGTTTTTAGGATTTAAAATTTCCACTGATATCAGACCCCCTCACTCCAAACCTTCTAGTGAAGGATATGTGTTCTCTTAATGAGCTCTAAAAACTCTGTGGTCAAATTAATTGGCTTAAGCCCTTTTGCCCATTCCTCCAGCTAAATTCCTTCCCCTCTTTGACTTTCCTAAAATCTTAGATAGTTTTTCCCAAAAAATCCCTTTGACCACACAAGCAAGAGAATTTTTACAGCATATATCTCACCAACTCTTTTCAATTACCCTAGCATGATATGACCTGACTCTTCTGATCCTGAATTTAATCTTCCGGATGGAGAGGTTCCCCCCAGGAGTAAAGGGGTCAGCAGTTGCTTCATCTTTTGTCCCCCACAAAGATCACCCCAGATGTGAACCAGGTTTTTGGGTTTCATTTCCTCGTTCCTAATTTGCACGTCAGCCCTGCAATCTTCCTGCCTTTACCTAAAGACTGCATCTTTAACTTTCTGCATTCTGTAACATCCAGAACCTAGGGATCTAGACTCAGCAAAGGCCTGGTTTATATTACTTGACTATGTCTATTTTGGTTTTGTCTTCATTTTGGGCCAGGGTGAGTCTGAGAATGTCAGAATGTTCCTACTTTTAAATGTATGTTGAGTAACTTTTCTAAATGCCTTTATCTAGCTTGTTATCTGAAAATGTAAATACCTTGTCTCTCTGCAGAAAAAAAAGGTTTTAAAAGCCATTTCTCTTCATGAATGGGGGAAAAGAATAGTTAGAGGGCCTGAACTTTGGACCTCAGTCATTATAGTCCCAAGACAGCTTCCTTTCTAACTAGATCTAAGCATTTTAAGTTTTAGTGGAGAGGAGAGTCACACACCATGTTGTATATAACATATACCATATAACATATAACTGGGTGCCTTTTAAAAGTAAAAAAGTATATATCTATATCTATATCTATATATATATAAATATATCTATAAAAAGTATATATATAAAAAATATATCTATTATATACCATGTGCTTGTTCACCATCATGGCTAGTGACCTTACTAGGAAAGAGGCAACCATTTGGTCTGCTCTCCATATATTATGTGTATAATTTCATCAATATGGGGACAGTTACATGACTTGGCTGCCCCCTTGGACAAAAATGTTCAAAATGACATTGACCTGCTTGACCTTGCTGCCATCTTAATCCAACCACATGGCATAATTCAAAATGGACACACCCAAGAATTTACTGGTTCTACAGAACTCTAGGAGATCATGATAATCTGGGAATTCCCTGGACCACTTCAGATTCAAGCCTGTTATCTGAGGATGTTCTTTAAGATTTTTGTCCAGTATCAGGCTTGCCCCCTGACTCTGTGACAAGAATAAGAAGAACTAAACAGCCTCATAGTTAAAAAAAAATGTGCTATTGAGAATAACTAAGATATAAACTAATTTCAACAAAGATTATTATTCATCTTATGATATAAAATGTCTATAACAAAAGGAACTCATGAAATCCTCTATTATCTCACAACAATAGAAAAGTCATTGACACAGACTAATGCAAATGTATAGTAAGGTGGACAATTCACAGTCCTTGAAAAAGATAGACAGCATCCTCTGTCTAAAATTCCTCAGAAAATGATTATGCTGGAGACTCTAAACTTCAATTTGATAATGTATTACTATGTACCAGTTGCTTCTTTCTATCTAGTATCTACACTCTCAAGACCTAAAGCAAGGTTTTAGAAGACCAACTCTCTAAAATAGATAAAGTAAAAGGATTGTAGTGATTTTTATGTTTTCTATAAGGTTTTACTAGGAACTTATAAAGTACAATGTATGTTATCATGTATGTAATTTACGTTCCATGTTCTTTATTAAGATGATGCTGCACAGCACTCTTCTGAGTTGAGTAACTTCCATCCTTATAACTTCAGCTGTGCCTACTTACAAAAGTTCATCACAGTTGGTTTTGTTAATGCTTGTATTCTTCCACTGAAGGAGGAGTAAGAAGGGTCATTGGACCCTCACCTGAGTATCCAGCCACTCCTCCCAGCCAGTTGTATGTAATTTTTTCCTAATAACAAATAGCCTTCCTAATCTGGGAAGGAAATATGGGGAAGGCTAAAAGAAAAGACTTGACCCATAAGGTTATAAAATAGGTCAATGGTCATACTAGATACAGACTTTATCTTGCATCTACTCTCAGGTTACATATATACCTGTTAGTAATACCTCACACATCTGTATGAGTAAAGTCACTCATTCCCCAGGGTGAACTTTAATATTATCAAACATATGTTTGATACTAGAGCCTTTGCAAGGGAATAAATATTACTTAGTACACCAAGGAAGATAATTTTCTTAATGTTATAATGTCTCATGATCTTAAGAAAAGAAAATGAAAAGGTGAATATATATATATAGACTTATTTATTTATTAATAAGGATTTATGTATAAGATCATAATGCCAGAATAAAAATATGAGGTGAAAAGAAAATGGTATATGAAAGATGAGACAAATTATGTATATGTGATCATAAAATTTCTAAATTAATAGTTCAGTCAAATACTTTAAGGAACAATATATGTCTAGTTAAGGTTTATTAAAGGCTGTTTGGCTTTTGTCCAAGCTTTAGCTGCATAACATATAGTAAGTAAAGGTACCAGATTGGTGGATCGAGCCATCTTGGGTGTTAAACAACCATATTTAAAGGCCTATACTAATCTCGTCACTCTTGCCCTCCACAGTAAAATTAAATTGATTTATTTGGGCCAAATCATATGATCTTAAACACCCAAAATGAAAGTATAACCAAAAAATTACAGTGATTGTATGCTTCTTTAAGATTATAAGGAATTGTTCCTCCCAGACATTAGATTTAAGTTCATATAAGGTGTTATTTAAACAATTTCTCACTAATGATTTTGTGCTTAACAAGAAAATGCCACTCAGATGTAAGACTTCAAATCTTGGCCTACCTGAACACTGCAGTGCATACCTGTGGCCAAGAAAGGCAAGCCCACCCTTGTTCTAACCCCAAAATTAAATAATCAATTGCTTTTCTCTCCCTGTCTAGAAGCCATTTGGGAGGGAACTCACCCTGATTCTAGCCACTCCAGGAAGCTATCAAGGTGCCTGAAACAACACAAATCCTGACTTCAAGACTCTCATGTTCAGCCTTGAAAGTCAAAAAGAAAAACAAAGAGGAACTCAAAAGATAGAAGCCTTTGAAAGTCCTTAAGCAAGAAATTCTAATGGACTTTGAATTGAAAATTTGAATTCCTCTCTGTTCTATTTTGTTTCATCTTCCAGGCATCAGTCAAGAACTCTCTTTTCTCTCTACAACTAACAGTTATACAATTCAGGGGTCTTTTACGTAGACTCACTGAGGGGATACCCCAATTGCCACAACCTATGTCCCTGTTCAGCTTGAAGATGCCAGAGTGGTCAGCGCCCCAATTCCCTATTGGTATTAGGGTGACCTCTTCATTGGTGATGTGATAAGAATAGGAGGTAGAATTTGGCTAGGCAGTTTAGGGTAAAAAGACCCCAAAGATCAAAAACTGTCCTTGTGCCCTTCAGCAGCTTACTCTATATTAAAGGCCAAATATGTCCAATGTATTTGGGAGTTCCTATCTAATTCCTAAAAGATTTTAGGGTTATCTCTTCATAGGGGGAATGTTAGAGAACAAATAGCTAACTGAGAGACTATAAATTCTCTTACTTATCTGTTGAAAGACCTTTCATAAACTCAAGAATGAACTTAAAACCCGTTATCCCCCCTGGTTTGCCAATCTACTCATGGTCTGGCTCTTCCATTTACTGTGGCCCTTATATACCTCCCCATTATATATTAAAAAAGGGGGAGATGTGGGGTCTGGGTCTATTGTAAAAGGTATTAAGCAAGTCAAGCAACCTTGGATACCCTGAAGGGATGGTAGGAGTCTTGCCTGCTCTGCCTGCTGCGATAACCTAGGTCCCAGGAAGCCACTGCAGGCCTTAGCAGTTGCTTCATCTTTTCCCCCCACAAAAATCACCCCAGACCAGAACCAAGTTTTTTGGTTTCATTTCCTCATTCCTAATTTCCACATCAGCCCTACAATCTTCCCGCCTTTACCTAAAGACTGCACCTTTAAGTTTCCTGCCTTCTGTAATGGCCGGAAAGGCCTCCCTATATAAACGCCTGCCTTGGTTTCAATAACTGAACTGCCCACCGTTGCAGCCTCCCGGGAATCTCCTGCCGCACTCTGAGTCACCTGAGGGACCTGTTCAATTATCCTGCATTCTCTGGGACGACTGGAGTACAACAGCCGTGCTGGAGATGGAGACCCACTCACATCCACACTGAAGGACATTTGGGGACACAACTTTATATATATATATATATATATATATATATATATATATATATATATATATATATGTGTGTGTGTGTGTGAAATTGTTTGGGGAGTATTAAGAGTATACACATAGAGGAGGGGTATAAATATGATAAAAATATGTTGCATGAAATTTGTAAAAATTGAAAAAAGGTTTATTCTTTGTTTCCAGTATTTTCTAGACACTGACATAGAGAAATGTGGAAAATGATGGCAACATGGAAGTTCCTGAAGTTTCATTCTAGAGTTTTAGGCTTATGGACTTTAGAAAGTTTTCTTAAGCACAAAGTGAAATCTGTGATCTGAGTACCCCAAAAAGGTGGTGAGGGTTGCACAAATGTTTATGCGAGAGATGTGGTCTGCTGTTACGTGTGTGCATGTGTCTGAGCTACGTGTGTGTGCCTGTGCGTGTGTGTATGTCCTTCTGCAGAGATAAGATTCTCTGCTCCCTGCAAACATCTCTCTTCTTTCCCAGGTTAGACTCCTCTTGGTGGGACCAGCTGGTCTTTGGACACAGACTTCAAGTATCACTCTGGCTGAGTGTTTGAAATTTTGTCATTTTTAGTTTTGCTACAGAAATCTAATCCAATTCATTAACTGAGTGCAGATTAAAACCTTCACTAAGATGAGAAATGAAATTGCCTCTGGGCTTTTAGACCTGCCTTCCGCTGCAGGCATACTGACCTCTGGGTCTCTGTTTTGCAGAGGTTCTGACTGTGCTCTTGTTTGACCTTCCTAACCATGATGGTTTCTAGTGTTTTTGAGCAAATTCTGCTCTAGGTCTCAAACAACTGCTCATGTTCTCACTGTTCTTTTGAAGGCAATGTTGAAACTCTAGTTATCTTGCTAGTCACCAGAGGAGCTGGAAGACTTTATGCTAAAGGTAAGGTGTTTGTTTTTTCAACCTTGTTCTGCTTTTCTATCAGAGGGTGTTGTGGTTTGAATCTGAGAGGTCTCCGTAGCCTCATGTATTTAATGTTTTGTCCCCAGATGGCAGCACTATGGGGAGATTGTAGAAACTCTGGAAAGTAGATCCTAACAGAAAGTAGATTACTGAAGGACTACCTTTGACAGTTATACTGAGTGATCAGTCTGAACCCCCTTCTCTCTGTTTCTTGACTGCTATATTGTGAACTCTCTTGATCTTCTGCTCCCTCACTGTCAAGAAAGACTGACACCTCACAAATCCGGAGCCTTAAGTTATTTCTGTCACGTGTTTGATCACAGCAGTGATGAATACAGCTAGCACAGAGAGTCTCATCTCTCTTTTCCAGAGTTCCAACTGTTACGATCTCTCCCTGTGTGAAGGGCTTCCCTGAAGGGCTCCATTTGCACTGTCCTGTAGACCTCACATCTCTGTGATGTAGGAACTAAAGAGATTCTTGCTAAGGTGCAGACTTGGGTCCTGCAAACAGACACCGATAAAGAAATATTATAATTTATGGTGTTTTCTTTAAGACATAGTTACACTTTGTCAGAAAGCAGAATCTGCTATGGGATGGCCTGCTGTCCTGCAGTATCAACTACAGGACTCAGAAAACAGAAATCAAAATTTCCCCAGAATGTTCTCTGGCTTACCCACAATGCATGAGTCTGAAGATACAACATTTATGGAAAGGAACTGCCTTAAAAGGGGATGCCCATGTGAAAATAGGGAGGAAATAGGCTATTTTCAGTTTTGCTATACTTTAAAGCTTGGAAAATCAGGAGCTACACAGAGGATTAACCTAATGTTCCCTGCTGTGCTGAGTCTGAAGACAGAGACTGAAGGCCTCACTGGCTGACTTTCATTAAGGGAGCCACCCACATCAAGTTGAATCTGGCCCTGGCTTGGATGGGACTAAGTTGCAAGATGTTTTCTGAGCAGCTTGGTGGCAAACTTGTTGCTTTAGACATGGCCAAGAAGGAGAATAAGGTTTTGTTTGGTGATAAAATGAAATTGCTTCTTCTAGGGCAAATAGAAAAGGAGAGAATTTCTGATGAATGTTTTTAGCATGGTGTCAGGACCCCTAAAGCTACAGCCTAGAAGTGACTAATTTGGTCAAACCAGAAGTGAGGATATGCCTGGGTTAAATTTTAAGTAAAATTTGGGGACCAGTGGTATCCTGCAGCAGCTTGGATAGGCTCACTATGCTTTGCCTAAAGGAAAAAGAAGGAATTCAAAATTTATGAATCACTCTCTAGAGGTGCTTGTTTAGTTATGTTACTGTGTTTTCTCTTAAGGAAATAAAAAACTTTCAGAATGAGAACTCTTAATATTGTCATCTTTGTTTTGTGTATTAAGATACTTTGTGTATTAAGGTACAAAGGCTTAGATTCAGGAACTGGATCAAAGTTACATAGCTTGAGAATGGCAGAACCTAGGTTGGACATTATGGCATTATAGCCCGTGACTTGGTCATCAGTATGAGCATCAATCTCTCCCTCTGCTCTCCTCTGTGTCTCTCTGTCTCTGTGCCTCTCTCTCGTCAGTTTGTCCCTCTTTCAACAGTACTGAGGATTGATCCCAGAACTTCAGATATGCTAGGCAAGTGCTTTACTACTGAGCTACATCCTCAGTGCTACTCTAACTTGTATTTTAAAACCAGATCTCACTGTTTTAAGGCTGACCTTGACTCACTCTGTAGCCCAGACAGGCCTTGAACTTGTGATTCTTTTGCCTCAGTACCTTGGATTTCAAGTAGCTTGGATTACAGACCTGCACCACCGGGTTCCATTTTTTGTGGTGGTAGTCGTGGTTGGGAGGAGATGGCAGTGGGAGACAGATCCTTACTATGTAGCCCTGGTTGACTTTGCACTTATAATCCTTCTGCCTCATCCTTCTTAATAATGGAATTGCATGCCAGGCCAGCTGTCTTTTTCTTTTTTTATTGCATAGCACTTCTTTATTATACTCTTCTGGAAAAACAATTTAATATAGTTATGTTCCAGATCATCAGTTCATGCACTCAGAGGACTAATAGTGTACCCATTGCTGGGCTCATGTGTCAGTGCTAAGTACATGAGTCAGAAATCAGACAGTAAAGGCACACTTGGAAGTGACTGATCAAGAGGCATTTCACTAACACAAAACAAAACAAAAGTATTCTAAGATACATAGCAGAGGAGCAAGAGGCACTCCTGCCCCATGGATCCAATGGACCTATTCTCTCCTTATTCTCTCATGACTGCCTGTAGAACTTAGCTCTAATTGGTTTTGTGTACAGCTAAATCAGGTGGTAAGCTGTATGCTGTAATGCAGGATGGGCCTTAGCCAGGTTCGCCTGCCGTGAGGAATAAGGCAATGGCTTCCTGCCATGAGGAATAAGGAAATGACTTCTGTGGACGTGGTGTTCCGCTCTGCTCAGGCCAGGCATGACACTGGCTCCCATTCCACGTCTTTGGAGAACCTGCACTGAGATAATCTACCTGGAGACAGAACACCATTGGCTGCAGTCGGGAACCACCCCATAGGGCTATTGGCCAACTTAACCCATAAAACCCTCTGCACTTTCTTGAATAAACGCATTTGCAGCCGCTCGCCCTCTACATGCTTCCACCCAGCTCCCGGGGTCTGTGTTCTGACTCCGTGCCTCTCACGCCCTCTTGGCAGAGACCCTGCATCCCCTTCGGATTGGCCATGAGCAGAGGAACAGCAACAGTGAGCTTTTATATAGGGTCATCTTACACACACACAGACATATGCAGAAGAAGAAGATAGTCTTGAGCATCTGTGGAGAAGGTGTGATTACTAAGACATGGATGGGATAACTTACAATAAGCCTTTTCTGATTAGTCTCATTCCTTCTGTTGAAAGGTTTGCTGGGTATATAGCACATTGTGAAGGATGACCTTAATATTAATAACTACTCTCAGGGATAGCGATTGAACCTGCATGTTACTTCTCATGGATGGATTACAATTTTAATATTCTTCTAGTCTCCCCCACCCCCCTTCCTTGCAGGCATGTCCCATTTCCTCTCTTGTAACCTGGCTCAGGTTCTCATTGGGCTGTGCTTTATCTCCTTCATCTGAGGCACTGCCTATCACTGACTGCTGTTAGTTTACCTCTGAATTTATAGCTGTCATAGAGCCCTTCGAAGTTTGGAGATCTTTCTCTCCCTCCTAGTGTCTGCTGAGGATAACATCAATTTTAAGTTCTTTCGTAACCCTGACAGTCACCTTAAATGTGTGAATAGGCAAGGATGGCCTTGTGGGAAGGGAGAGGATGTGGCTGAGGATCTGAAGCAATGCTGGCCAGGGGTGGAAATGAATCATCAGTTCATGTTCAAATAACATATACGCTGAATGTGTAGTGAGAAGGTCCCAACGGCCCCTGTTGACTGAAACAGGTGTGGAAGAAGGCACCCCACATCTGCATGATAAGCATTACAAGTAGTAGTGACAGCAGCAGCTTTGGTTTTCTGTCACTGTGTAACAAATCAGCCCCATATGTTGGCACTCAAAAACAATACATGTTGAGCATCCTTAATCCCCAAATCTGTAATTTGAAATGATTTGACTCTGAAAGTTTTTGAGTGGTGACATGACAACCACAAGTGGAAAACTGTGACTTTGTGATGAGTCACAGTCAAAATGCACTGCACTACAAACATTGTATAAATCCACCTTAGAGGCTCTGTGTATAAGGTGTCCATAAAACATCGTGAGTTTTGTTTTTAGTCTTGCTTCTTAGTGTATATGTGCAGTCTGGAAAAATTCAGAACCCTTCTGTTTTGAATGTTCCAAGCATTTCTAGTAAGAGTTACTCACCCTATAAGTAACTAATTAGGTCAAGAATTTTCAGTTTGGGGCAGTAGGGAGGCTTGCTGTTTGCATTCAGTTGAAGGGGCTGGACCTGAGGTGGATTTTCCATTTCTAAGGTGGCTTACTTCTATGGCTGGCAGTGTGTTACTGACTGTTGCCTGGTGGCTCAGCTCACTTAGAGTGAGGGGCCTTGGTTCTTTTCTGCAGGTGTGTTTATGTGAGACCCTTCTCAGTCTGTTCCCTCACAGCATAACAGCTGGGCTCCAAGAGCAAGCATCCAAAGAACCAAGCAGCGCTGTATTGCCTTGTGACATTTCCTTAAGCAGCATCTTTTCATTTCTGTCATAGTTTATTTGTGGAGTTGAACACAGAATCATTCTTCCTTATAGGGACAGAGAATGTAGACTGCAGTTCTTGATGGGGACTTGTGTCAAAATTATACTGTAAGAGGAGCAGATTGAACAGAGGACATGTTGCAACCATTCTCAGAAAACATAATCTGCAAAAGTAGTGTGGTAGTAGTGTACACCGATAATTCTAGCACTCAGGGGTTGATGTTAAGACCATGTGGGACTATGTAGTGAGACCCCAAGACTCTCTTTCAAAAGTAAAATTATGGGGGATTTAGTTCAGTTGTAGGTGCAACCAGGACCTTGATTTCGGTCCTCAGCTTTGAAAAACATAAATAAAAGAAGAAAGACAACAATCTGCCACCAAGTATCAGGAAGACTGAATGCAAAGGAGAAAAGAAGTTCCAAAATGTATACCGGGCTTTGGCTTCAGGTTCTTTAACCATGAGCTGATTACCTGATATTAGAAAAGAGCACAAGAAGGTAGAATATTTGTTCTAACAGTATTGAAATTTAAAAATATTTTATATATTTATTTATTTTAATTATGTGTATGTGTTTGTGTCTGGGTATGTGCACATGAGTTCAGGTACCCTCAGAAGCCAGAGGTACTGGATCTCCTGAAACTGGAGTTAAAGGTGGTTGTAAGATCCCAAATGTTGGTGCTGGGAAGTGAAATCAGGTCCTCTGTGAGGACAAAACAAACACTTTAACTGCTGAGCTATTTCTCCAGTCCAGTACTGAAATTTTGGTTAGTCGATGATGGAGGCAGTTCAACTATTATTCATTTCACCCAAGTCTTAGCTTAGGTGTGATGAATATGTCTTCAGTTTGGTCTAGTCTGAGGAAGTAGAGGTCTCTTCTAATTAGAGAAGCAGCAGAGGAATTTTGTGGGATCTCACATGTGTACTTGTGCATATGTGTTTACTCCTAGGCCTTATGGGAAGCAAGTGTCTGTCTCCACAGACCACTTGGGATAGCATAAAAGAAAAGGAACTGAAGACCTAGCCTTTCAGACTAAGTCATCATGTCGAGAACTCAGACTTGCCCAGGTTAGGATGGAGAAGCTTAGGATGTTGAGCCTTTATGTAAAAAATGATGTGTTAGATGGAAGTATTTGGGGTTTACTCCTGCTTGTGAGTCCAAGGAGGTTTATTCTGGGGAGGAAGAAACCTTAGGCAACAGCTGATTCACCCCATCTCATGGGAAACTATACTCCAGTGACAGTGACAGGTGGACCAGATGGCTAAGACCTGTAAAATTGCTAACTATTATTCTTAGACACATAACTTTTGCTTTTACTTTTATGTAGGAGAAAAAAGCAATGTGGAAACTAACATTCGGCTAGGGAAATGCCCTGCCTTGGGAAAGATGTTTAGCAAAATCAGTTATATAGTATATTTATTTAAGGAACGGGTACCTCTTAAACAGTCACTGTGACTGACTCATTGGGGAACATCAACTTTCAGAGAAGTAAAATGCACCTGAACTCTGAACGTGGAGCACTTACACCTGGTTGAGATGAATATGTTTGTGTGCAGGGCAAACTTCATTGTAAATATGTGATTTTCTTCTTGGGTCTTAACTACTTGAGAGAGCATTACATTTTTTTCCCATTTTAAAGACTGCAATGCATCTGTCAATAGGCCAAGAAAACTAGAGAATGCATACATCATTTAAATATAAAGTATTCTTATAAATTATAAATTCTTAGGATTAGGTGCTAATTTAATAATTTTAGCTTTTACTTAATTGTATTTAAATTGTCAGTCAGAAAACAACCATTTATCAAGAGATTCCTCTGTTTCAGGTGCTGCTTCAGATGCAGGGCAGATGGTGGAAGAATAACTAGCTCTCCACTCGGAAGAAGGTGAAGACTGGCTCAGTAAGAAACTAAACACGGAAATAAGTACAAACGCATACATGCATCGAGTCAGATGAACTAAGGAACTGACAGCACCCTCAGAAAATACAGGTTAGTAGTGTGATAGAAACTGACTCTGATCATCAGGGGCTTCTTTCTGAAGGGTAGCATTTGAAGGAAAAATTGTCTGTTTGATGACTGAGCTGAGGACATTTTCACAGAGAAGGTCTTAAATGGATGAACTTGGAAGTATGGTCTAAACCAGACCACTGGCTGTAGACAATGTACAAAGGACAAGGGAGGGAGAGGGTCATGGAGAGGTAGATAGGGACGGGATAGCACAGGAATCCTTAGTTTTAAAGGAGTTTTGTTTCATTCTAGTAGCAGCGAGAAACCACTGCAGGGGTTTGGCTCAAGGGTGGTGCTGTCTGATACCATATTTATAAATATTACTTTGGCTGGGTGTTCACAATAGGCTAAGGAAAGAACAAGGTTGAAAACAGGAGGCTGATACTTGAGTCTGGGTAAAGATGCTGGTGGCTTAGTGTAGGGTGTAGCAATAGAGACAGGGATGGAAATATGATTTTCAGAAGGTTGTAGGAGTTTCACTGATAGAATGAATCTTAATGTAGTTTGGATGTGAGTTGTGAAAGAAAGAATGGAAATATGCATAACCATCAGCTTTTTGGCCCAGGGGAACCAAGTTTTAAAAAAAAAGTGGGGTTGGAGAGATGACTCAATGCTTAAGAGCACTGGATGCTCTTGCAGAAGACCTGGGTTGAGTTTCCAGTACCCACATGGCAGCTAACAATCGTCCATCTTCTGACCTCTGTGGGCATTTGCACAACACAGGTGCACTTACTTACATGCAGTCAAGACATTCGTATATATCAATTAAAAAATAAATAAAATTTAAAAATAATAAGAAGAGAGCGGGATGGAGAAGCTATAGGGATTGAAAGTGAAAGTTAATGGATGATTAAGTTTAATTTGGAATTCTTACTTAACATCTAAGTGAAGACCTTGGCTAGAGGTAGAAATTGAAGCTAGAGTTACAGATTTGTTACTTAAATGCCTGGAGATGGCACTTAAAACACAGAACTGGTATTGCCTAGGAAGACTGGGGATCTGGAGAGAAGAGGATGAGGAGGTGAGAGGCAAAGTTCCCAGGTGACTTGAGTTTAGAAAAATAGCAGTGGATGAGGAGGCGGCGAGGCTGAGATGGAAGAGGCAAGCCTGAGTCCCAGGGGCCCGAAGAAGAAAGCATTTCAGGAAGCACTTCACAAAGAAGCCTTGCAAAATGAGAACTGAGCATAAAATCCTTGGGTTTAGCTACACAGATATGGCCTTGATTAAAGACATCTCATCAGAGATGGAGGAAAGAGAGAAGAAAGTGACAGTCAAGATGGAAGTGTTCTGTGAGGGTGAACAGATGTGTGAAGAGCTAGGGGAGGGTTCTTTTTAAAGGATGGGCAATATTAAAGCAATCAGGGAGAGGGAGAAAGCTGTGATGGGGATGCACACGTCAGGCAGATGGATTAGATGCTGCAGAGATGAAATTATTTATACTTGATTGTATATGTTTTCTTTCTTTGTTTTGAGGTGAGGTTGTTGTTGAGGATGGGAATATAGCCATGATGGGAAAAGTTGGGTGTTGACTTGAGTTTTGAGGATATAAACCAAAAGTAAGACTACTTAGCATGGTTGTGAATTATTTCAAGGAATGACTCAGTGCAGTGGTTCACAATTTGACTCTGCACATTGACAAAGTACTTTCAGCTCTGCAGACCATAAGCTCTCTCCCACTAGTCAATGTAGCCGGGGCTGCATGAATATAGCCATAGGAAATATGGAAATAAATGAAGGCCATTATTGTTTAATAAAAGTTCATTTTTAAAAACTGGCAGAGGTCTGAATTTGACTCAAGACTGTGGTTTGCTGACACCTGGTTTAACTGCTTAGGTGGGCATTTGGCAGCAGAAAGCATACGGATGTCTCTAACGTGTTCTCCCAACTAATATAATGGGACAAGAGATCACAAAATATTTAGATGAGTGTGTGTTACTGCAGGCTCTCAGGAGGACACAGAGGGGAAGTGTTGAATGCAGCAATGATCAAGAGAAAGGGGCTGGGCTGAGGATCCCCTGTCTTAACAGCATCAGTTGCCACTTTTGAGAGGGCTGTAGGGGGTCAGCATGTCCCTTGGGAAGACAAGATGTTTCATCATATTAAGTAAAGTTCAGCCAAAGGCCAGAGCCAGGCGAGAATTTTGTGATGGTGATATATGAGCTCCCTCTGCCACAGACCCTGATCTTTCTAAGCTACAGTGGCTGTGGCCATTAACGTACATGATGGCTGGACCCCTCAGAGTAGGGGCCTCTTTCCTCCATATGCAGGCAAAGGGATGGCGTGTGCCAGCCAGAAGTCACCATCCTCACTATGGTATGTAGATAGCATTTTAAAAATTTCTTTATTTTCAGTGCAGTTTTAAGAATCCTCTTCTCTTTCCCTCCCCTTCTTTCTTCTTTTGTCTCTTTTCCTTCCCTCTGATCACCCCTCTTTCATTCCTTGAAGGGGGTTGGATTTGCAACATGCAGTTTTGGTTTGGGTTTAGTGCAGAGATGAAACCTGGCGACATGAGAAGTGAGATGGCCTTGTCCGTGTCCCATATCCCTTCAGCTACCTTCAAGAGGATTATGTATCTACATTATTAGAACACAAGAGAGAAACATCTTTACACCAAGGGAGGGACTTGTGGTGGAATCTGGCCACCTGAGGTCATTTATTCTTCCACTAGCAGAACAAATTTGGTAAATCCAGCAGAGTCAGATAACACAAGAGGAGGCTGTTTGCGACACGTGAGAGCTGAAGGCATAATGACAGGTGAGACTGGCATTGGTTCTCTTACCAATGGAATATTTCCTTTGCTAAGAAAAAGGAGAAGAAGGATAATAATAATGTAAGGTGATAAAATGGTATGGGACAACTGGGGAATGGAAATTTGGACATATTAATAAAGTTTTAATTGTATAATTACATTCTTAGTTGGGGCAATTGCCTCACTTCCTTCTTGTTTGGGTGGGGAAATTTTTTATGAGCAATTACTGTGAAATTTTATGTACTCTTTTGTGTGCTGTGGGCGAAGGCAAAATGGAACTTAAAAGTGGATGCAAAGCCGCAGGCTCTCCTCAAACACCTGCCACTAGACTCTGATAGAATTTCCTGGGAACTACTAAGTCATTTTTATTCTGTAATTTTCTCTCTGTGTTTATATGTGTGTGTTTGCTACATTTGGAAAAGATTCCAGAGTTGTGCCAAACATGCCTGGAAACAAATTTAAATAATCAGGGGGGCTGCCCGAAGGCCATGGGGTGTGGGTAAACTTCTAGAACTGCAGAGGTTAGCAGGCTGTTCTGACACCCTTTGGAGCTCCATGTAAACAACACCATCTTCCTGGAAGGAAAACAATTTTCATTTAAAATTTAACTGACATCTGTGACCAGTTCCCTGCAAAGAAAAGGGGCCAATAAATGGATTGTGAGAAACTGCCAGCTTTTGAAATTCAAAAGATGACTCGAATCTTCAGAAAAATTGTTGCGATTTTCATGGAACATCGTAAAAAATAAGCTAGGCATATTTAAGGAAATAACAGACACATGAATTCAATTAGGACTTTTAATTTCTTACTTTTTCCCATGTGCTAGGCATTTATTCTAGGCATTCGGGGGAAAAAACAGTAATTGTGACAGAACTCCATACCCTCACAAGGAAAAGAAAAGCTATATTTAAAAATGAAGAAGAGAGGGCTAGGGCTAGGGTCTGGGTGTAGAACCTAGCTTGTGCTAGGTTTGTTCCCTAGTACAACAAAGAGAAAACAGAGAAACAAAAATCTAGGAATAACACAATGCTGGGAAAATGGGCAAGGAATGCTGAGATGGGGAGTTGGTTTCCAGAATGATGAGCAAGTCAGGCTACTTATTTGCTTATTTTTACAAAGAACATTTCAGCAGCCATCTCAGGATAGGAGGGAGTAAGTGGTATATAAGATAGAACTCTTACACTAAACCTTATTCACCGACAGCTCAGGGACCATTTTGGAAGAGGGGATGGAAGGATTGTAAGAGCCAGGGTTGGTGCATGAACATAAGGATACAGAGTCAGGCTTCTTGGGACTTTATCATGAACTTGCAACAATGGTGGCAGCATGACAAGATCCATGCTGACTCAGATAAAAAAGTGGCATAGATTGGAAGAAATGGGCATCAGGCTTCAACTCTAGACAAAAGAACTAGCAAATTATTACTGGAGAGAGAGGGTTGGGAAGGTGAGAGAGAGAGGATCTTTAAGGGATTGACTCTAGATAGGCTGACTAGACTCCAGCAGATGAACTTGCACCAAGGGGCATCTAGATACAAATGCTTGACAGGATAGGTCCTAACATATATGACAGAATACCTGAAATCTTGAGGCGAAATAGGAGGTGGGGAGGGAGGAGAGTGTCTAAATTTGATTAAGGTGTATTATATGAAATGCACAAAAGCTCAGTTGAAAAACTGAAAAAGAAAAAAAAATGGAATTACTCTTCTGAACATAGGCAACAGTGTTTGCAGAAGCTCCCACCCTGAAGGTTGTCTTGGGTGTCTGCAGAGCAGTGGAAACACATTGTGGCTAGCAAGAGTCAGGTGAAAAGAGTAAGGGATGAGGACAGAGGGCGGTGTGCTGAGCATGCACCACCATTCTGAAAATATTCACTGTCTAACTCAAAAGGAGCAAGAACAATGTAAACTGACTTCTGTATGAATAGCTCATTGTGGATACAATGCTGAAATAAGACTAGACTTTAGGGGAGCAAGAGTGCAAGCCAGAGGCCTAGCCGGGAGCCATTAAAGCATTGCAGGTGAGAAATGATCATGGAGTAGAGTGTGATTGATGAAGGTGCCACCGGGGGTCAGATTCTGGATGCATTTTCAAGATGAGCTAACAGATTTGTCAACATATTGAGAGTGGGAAGTGGGGAGAACAGAAAAATCAAAGATGGGCTAAGCTTTGATTCCTGAACTACAAGAAGGTGGAATTGCTGTCAGTTTTACTGGTGAAGACTCTGGGGAGTTCGGGAGGATCAGGATTTCAATTCTGTTCTGACTGTATTTGGTCCACCCTTTTAGACATCCAAGTAGTCATGTGGCAGTCAAAAGAACCATAGTTCGTACAGTAACTAGATATGTGTCTAGAAGTCCAGGGGGAGAGTAGGCTTCAGCAGTAACCATGAGAGCCAGCATCATGTGATTGTCTCCAATTCCAGCACATTGGAGACCTCTAAAGGAACGTGTACAGATTAACAGAGAAAGGCAAGTCAATGAAGATGGAGAAGTGGCCATGGGCTTTGTCAACCAGGATGTTACTAAAGAAGAATGAAGAAAAAGAATTTGAGTTCACAGTGAGATGAAAGAAACTGGAGATGTATTTTACAATATTAACAAAAGCAATGGTTTATTTTTCCTATAAAAGGAAAACAGAGAATTAGGGCAGCAATGTTTAAGGAGAGGCAAGAGAGCTACATTTTTTGTTAAGAATTACTGTTTATTTTTATCTTATGTGTTTGAGTGTTACATCTGCATGTGCGTAAGCCTTCCCGTGTCTCAATGTCCTTGGAGGACAGAGGAGGGTGTCGAATTCCTTGGAACTGAACTGTTATTAGCTGCTATGTGGGTGCTGGGATTCAAACTCAGGTCAGCAGCAGGAATAGCTATGGCTCTTAATCGCTGAGCCTTCTCTCCAGTCCTGAGAGCTACATTTTTTTATGAGAGAGGTGGTATCATGTTAGTGAATGATCCACTGGAGGGAGAGAGTGACATATGGAAAAGAAGCAGAACTGCCAGATCTACTTGTGAGATGGAGGGAAGGTCAGGCTTTAAGTCCTGCTTCTGGATGGGCATAGAAGAACTGGAATTTATCCAAGGTAGCCTTTGATGTTTTTTTTTTTTCCAGAAAAGTAATGTTAAATAAATTCTCTACCAATGAGCCTGATTCAGATAGATCTGATCAGAGATGCTTGATTGACTCTGAAGGCAGTAGATGGGCGGGAATAATGTCCTCCTGTGGAATCTCCTTCCGCACCTAGTGCCTTTGCTCACCACCACACAGGATTCAGCCACAGATGTGGTTCTATATTCTAAGTGCTAATCTCTCCATTGTGCCTGATTTATATATGCCAGCGTTCTGAAACAGCAGAGAGAGATAGATCCTAGGTGGAGGGGAACGGAGTGCCTGTAAGGATATTTGTCTTATGAAGGTTTTAAAAAATTCAGGGCTGTATGTTTGTCATAGAGTAGTTTCTATTCATCCATGGGAAGTTATATTCTAAGACCCTCCGTGAATACCTCCAACCTAATCACTAAACCCTGTTATTACATGATAATCCATGTGATAACTGAGGTGGCTATTGCAGGACTATTGGTGGGTTATGAATGCTTAGGCGACAAAGGGAAGATTCATGTTCCAGAAGGAACTGAATGGGATTACATAAGAGGTCCTCAGACTGTTCATAGGGGCATATGATTTAAATTGTGTGAATCCTTCTGAAGTTCTCCAATGAGCTGGAGAGCTGGCATATCTGTTAAAGGCTTGAGTTCACAATCAATGAATATTTTTGTACCCCAGTCGACCTTGGGTAACTGAAATCATGAAGATCAAATCTAGATAGGAAAAGACTACTATACACTTATAACTAACCTAAGTTCACTTTGAAATAAGTAGACACTGTTTCATGATAGTGTGGCTACCTAGTAACTGAGATATGTAAGTTCTTCCCTTCTCTCTAAGACGGCTATCATTTATTCCTCCTGTCTGGATTTAAAAAATCACTTAATGTATCAGTGCTATTATTTGGAACAAGTTATTATTGATTGGATCAAATAAGAATCAGAAAATAAAAAGAGATGATTTCATTCTATCTAGATTTCCAGTGCTCTGTCCTTTTTATATTATATCTGAGTTTCTGATGTGAATGGTTTTCTTTTTGTCTGAAGAACTTTTAACACGTCTTTCAAGACAAATCTACTGAGATATTTCACCAGTTTCTGTTTATTTCTCCCTCACCATGGAAGGATAGTTTCATATTGATGGTAGAGAATTCTGTGGTTCACCATCTTGCTGTTGTTTTCATGACTCTGAGAAGTCCAGTATAATTCTTGTTAACCTTATTGTGCTATAAGTGAGATGCTTTCTCTCTATTCCTTTCAAACATGTCTCTTTAACTGGTTTTCCTTTTACTTTCCTTTTTTTGTTGTTGTGGTGCTGGGGCTTAAAACTTGAGTTTGATTTCCTACAGTCTGAATACGATGTATACTTAATATTCTGCATTAAATGTGCCTAGTATTCACTACGCTTCCTTTACCCTTGACTTGGTGTCAACTGGTAATTTTCAAAGTCCTCAGTTACTATACCTTCAAATATATTTTTATAATTTTATTGAATTTTTGAACATTTCATACAATATATTTTGATCGTGTTTAGAACCCCTATCTATGCTCCTCTTATGGTCCCCCTTTCCCGTGCTGAATTTCATGTGCTCGGTCATATATTTCAAGGCCTCTCAAGACAAGTTTGTGTTCCCAAATATCCTTCGGTATATATCTACTGACGCATCTTTAGAGAAAATCAGCTCTCCCTCTCTCAGTAGTTATTGGTTGTCACTAGTTCCTCAGTTAATGTTGGGGCTTCTTACCCAGTTCCCAACTTCTATGTCTGGCCTGAGCTTGCGTGGGTTTTGTGCATGATTTTACCATTGTTGTGAGTTCATATGTGTAGCTTCCCAGCTGTCTGGAGAACTCTGTTTCTTTGTGGTCATCAACCACCTCTGGCTTTTAGAATCTTTCTGCTACCTTATTTGCAATGGTCCCTGAGCCTTTGGAGGAAAATGTTTGATATAGGTGTCCCATTCAGAGATAAGTACTCTAGAGTGTCTTATTTTCTACTTGTTGGCCAGTTGTGGCTTTCTGTATTAATCGCCATTTGTTGCATGAGGAAGCTTCAGTAGTGAGAATTGGGAAATGAATTAATACTCTTTCTTTTCCCCATTCTATGTTCCCTGAGCCTTAGGTGTAGAGCTTCCATTGGAGATGTGTCAATTATGGCTGGGCACCACAGAGACACTGTCAGGCCAGTTCTGGAACTCTGTGATAGTCTCCATCTCTTGCAGAAAGAAACTTCTTATCTATAAGTATAAGGATAACATATTAGAATATAATAAAACATATGTTGGTTCAGATGGAACAAAAATAGGTTTTCTTCTAGGAGATATAACCTCTCCAGCCATGTGAATTTGGTGATGTTTATAGTACCACACATGAGTTTTCTCCCACTGAGTGGGCCTTAAGTCCAATTAGACAGCTGTTGATTACCCCTAAGATGAAAGTGCCACTATTATACCATTAGAAGCTACTTTCTGGGCTGGTCATTCTTGTGGTTTGTATAATTTACAGTTGGATGGGATCATTAATTGGTTTTCTCCTGCGGCAGCTTGCATAGTATCCTCCGATGTTGTGGGTGCTAGTCTTCAGGGAAGAGAGTTCCAGGTTAGTTCTAGCTTGATTTGTCCACATCCTGTGTCCAAACTATATCCTCTTCAGCAATAGGATTTCACCTTCAAGTTCTGGGAGGAAATCAAGGGCTGTGGCAATCTCCTATGTTGCTTTGGGAGTCTCTTGGACTACCCTAATCTATAACTTGAAGGGGGGTTTCCCTTTCCTGTTGCTCTGTTTTTTGTTATATAGCCTTTAGCTACACACACACACACACACACACACACACACACACACACTCATATACGTATTGTATATGTCTTTGTAGTGGGCTTACGTATTGTATATGTCTTTGTAGTAGGCTTTTGAACTAATACACTTCCCTCCACCTTTTTATACCATCTAAGCTTTGTATCTCTCTCCTCTCTCTCTCCCTGCATGACCCCGTATTACCTCCCCAGTTAAAGATCTCCCATTTCCCCATTTCCCCCTTGACAGTATGTCCCCTACTATCCTCCTCTCTCAAGTTCCTCTGCTTTTTAAAGTATATGTATGTATATGTCTGCACATATACATATAACCTGCTGAGTTTATGTGGTGTTGTTGAAATGCACATGTGTTTAGTGCTGACCATTTTGAGTTGGATAACCTGCAGTCATTGATTGAGGGATTGCTGGGACCTTGTGAAATTTCTCCCATCCACGTGGCATCACTTGGTTCTGTCATCCTGCAGATTTTGTTTAGGTGATGTGTTACATGTTAATGATGTCATGGCTTTTGGAAGTTCCTGTTGATATGTCTGCAAGGTCACCGATTCTTCCTATGGTCATGCCCAACCCAATGATGAACCTATCCAAATAGCTTTTACTTTTATTATGTCGATTTAGAAAGATTTATTTTTATTTCTTTTGTGTGAGTATGTTTATGTCTCTATGAATGGGTGCCATGTGTATCCATTTCTGCAGAAGACAGAGGACTGAATTGGATAACCCTAGAGCTGAAGTTACAAGAAACTGTGAGCCGCCCTATGTGGATAATGGGAATCAGGAAGAGCACCAAGCACTCTTAATTGCTGAGCCTTCTCCTGGCCCCTGTTCTGGCTTTTTTTCTTCCAAGCTCCTGTCTTGGCTCTTTCCTCTGAGTCTCTGTTTCTCTGCTCAGGTTTTACTTCTATCTCTCTTGATCACTTTCTCTCACTAGAATCCTCGGCATTTTAGTCATAGGCATTTTAATTTTCAAGCTGATAATTCTAACATCTCTGCTACACCTGACTCTTGTTTTATTGTTTGTTTCATCTATTTAGAATAGTTTTAAAATTTCATCATCATCATCATCATAGTCGTCGTCATTGTCATCAATCATTTTACCCCTTAGAAGGAGCTGCAGCTTTTATGAAAGCTCAACATGAGATATATGGGATAAAAACAGCTGACACAAACAGGCCACTGGAATGAGATTTCATGTTTATCTGTCTAGAAGTTAGGCTGTTTGTTTTCTGTTGGATTCACCACTGGTGTCCGTGGTACTAGTGCCGTTTTTGTGTGTCTTCTGTGGTCTCTGGGTCTACTTGCGGGTTGCTCATTCAGTAGAGTCTGAACCAGGCACCTTGTCTCAGTTGTAATTTCCTGCTTTTTAGGATTCTGTTGATGTCATGGAAACTTTCTTATCAGTTTCCATGTGAGTGTGTTCATAGGCTACAACCCTCATGGTTCATCTCCTCTCCTTCCCTTAAGTGACACAGGAAGCTGAAGGAACCTGAAGTTGGGTGACATTTCCTCCCAGGTTTATGAGACTCAGGTGAAACTCTTGGTAGCTCAGTTTTGTTAAAATAATTTCTGTTTGAGTATAGGCCTTTGTTAATAAGAAGAGACATCTCACATCTCTGGAGTTATTTAGAAATATCTATTGCTCCCCCTCCTTTGTCTGAAACATGGGCGTATTTTTCTCTGATCCTGATAACACCAAGATTCTTGGAGTTAAATTTTATGAAAATGTCTTTTCTTCAACTCCCCCAAAAGTGGGATTCAGAGTTTTTGTGTTTCATGTTAGGTCCTACTAAGCCTCTAGAACTTAGTAAAGTACCCTTCAACTGGATGTCCCTGCCCTGATCCACTTGGGGCTTCTACACCTGCTGAACTCCAACTCTCAGAATTCACCTGTCTCTTCAGAGTTTTCAATTTGCTCAGCCTTTCCTTGCTGTGAAACCAGGAGCGACAGTTTGCAAGCTCTTTATGTATCAGATTAAAAAGCAAGAGTCCAAGTGTTTGTCCAAGGGGAATGATTCTGGCTCTAATATACTTACCCCAAAATTAACCAAAGGAGAGAAATCAACCCCAAAGGACCTGTTATGGAAAGAGGAAGAAGGTGCTCAATGGGATGAGTACAGGGAGATACGAAGGGAAAACTCTTCCATGTTGATAATGGCTTGCAGTCATATTTCTCTGTTCTTTGCCACTCTTGACCTTTCCTGCTCTGCTTCTCTTCCTCCGTATCTTCTCCCCTTGTGCCTTTCTTTCTCCTATGGGTCAGGCATATCAACCCTTGCTCTTTCCTTCCTTTTCTCTTTCCATTTTCAAAACTATGGATTGAATCTAGGGTGCCTCACTTGCTAGGCAAGCACTCCACCTCAGAGTTATATCCCCATACCTTTTCTAACTTTTTTTTTGAGACAGGATCTCAATAGTCTAGGCTGGCCTTCAACTTGCAGTCCTCTTGCCCCAGTCTTTTAAATATCTAGGATTACAGTTCTGTGCTACCAGGTCTAGTAGCCCTTGATATGTGCAGAGGAGCTTGTTATCTTTTTTACCTCAGCTCTATTGGTGAGTCAGATAGAGGCAATGTGTTCAGTCACCTGATGGCACACATTGGAGCCTGTCACAGACCTTTTTGCAGGATGGATCATGTAGGCTCTATTGTTTGAATATTTTAAAGCCCTTTATTGAGGCAGGATTGCTATAGAAAACTCTACCTACTTATTTTCTACAACTAGATGAGTTTGGAACATAGGTGAGACCATGCTCACAATCTGTGCTGTGAGTGTTCATCATCTCCCAAATAAAGACATTTGCTTGATCATTGCTATTCATCTTATTTTGTATAGGGTAGATGGAGGATGGCTTAGGTCTCATGGACTGTCTCTTGCAGCCAATGCTTAAATCCTCAAGGAAGGCTGATTTGTTCTCTTGCTAAGTGCTGAGGATGGCTGTTCTAGGAAATGACTTGGAAGCTACCAAGTGCCTCTGTTCCTTACTATGTTTAGAGTTTATGCTTTTTATTGTTTTTAATATGCTTTGCTTATACTCTTGTGAACCATTTCAGACTTCTTTAATTTTCACAGGGCTCTAGATATAGAGCAAATATGTAAGCTCTTCTTTTTGGCTTTAGTAGAAAGCTATTCAGGAGCAGCAGTTGCAGCCTGCAGAGTCAGCCTTTCAGGTTTTTGAAATGGCAGTCTCAGGAGTTCTGCAGGTCTGTGTGGAGGTCAACTTACTGATGGATGATGGACAGAATTATAAGTAGTGTGGACAGTGACAAGATATGAGCCTCATCAAATGGATAACGCTGTTAATAATACTCAGTATAGACATGCAAATGTCCTTACAGCATAGTTACCAGGAGAGACCGTCTTCCTGGGACCTGAAACCTAAAAATTTCAGGGAATCGTTACACAACCATTGGTTATCAAGGGGCCTGAGGAACTGAGTTAAAAGGCTGAGGTAGCAATTTCACTCAATTCCATTCTTTCATTTTTTGTGTAGTTTCAAGAAGTCTTCAGACCTACTATCGAGTGTGAAGAGCGTCAAATAAAGAAATAGTGAAAAGAGAGTACACTGGGTGGTAGGGAATGGGTTACACATAGCAAAGCAGATAAAGAGAAGGATGGAGTCTTAGAACCGTGGCAAAGACTGTGCAAAGGCTTGGACAGGGAGAGAGGGGAACAACATTAAAAAGACCCATACAGGAGCAATATAGCAATGAGACCAGTTCCCTTTGTTTAGGGGAACATAAACTGGGAGGAAAATGAAGGGATAGTTAGGCTTTTGACTCTGTTCCTCAGGCCTAATTAACTTTAAAGAAAAAGTTTCAGAATCCAGAGTTCTGGAGAATGAAATCCAATTCTTCCATTCATTATCTGTTTCACGACGGGCAAGTTACTTAGCCACTCAGTTACTTGTGACACTGTGAGAATTCAATATTTTAGCAACTAGAAAGCTCTTAGAATATTTCCCAGCTTGCTGTAGCAACTGTATGAATTGTACATTATATAATGGTGTCTGGCTCTCAAATCGCAAGGGTTGGGGTATAGATGTAGAGTTCGGTTTTCCCTGAGGAACTTTTTAGAAACAATACCCAGAAAAAATTACTAAAGTTGATGGAGCTTGTAAACCAGAATTATAAGGGAGCCATGTTGACTGCCAACCCCATTTGGTTTATAGTAATCAATTAGAGACAACTTGGTGGAGGGTTTCCAGGCCTTTCCATGAGGTCTTCCTGCAACTGTCCTATAATAGCTGCTTCTCAGTGACTTGCTAAAGATAGTCATGGTATGTTCACTGCAGCTATAGGTGGTTCAGTAATTTCTATCCAAAAGAATATTGGTCTAGTTTTCTTTCCCTTGCTGTTATAAAATATCCTGGCAAAAAATGACATAGGAGAGAAAGGGGTTATGTTAGCTCAAAACTCCAGGTTAGAGTCGATCATAGCAGGGAAGTCAAGGCAGGAGGAACTTGAAACAGCTAGTCACATCACATCCACAATCAAGAGCAGAGAACAATGGATATAGCCACACCCACTTGCTTGCTTGTGTCAGCACAATTTTTCCATTCTTACCAAGGTCAGGATCTCTTGTCCAGGGAGTAATGCCACCCATGGTTGGCTGAGACTTGCCACATCAATGAACTTAAATGAGACAGTCTCTCGAAGACACGCCCACATGCCAAAATGATGTGGACGATTTTCTGAGACTCTCTTCTAGGGTTTCTAAGCTAACCATCACAGATACTGTTCAGCGCAAGTCTTTCCTGCTCATCTTACCATCCTCAAACACTGCCTCTTTCCCTACAAAGCTGGCATGCCCCTGTGCACTCTGTGTTTGTCCCACCTCCACACCCTTCCTCTTATTATCTCTTCTTTCTTGAGGTTAGGGATATGTTTACCTTGATGGGCAGTAGAATAAGGCTCTTGAGTACCTTCAGGAGCCTCATGCTGGGAAACCAAGCCCAGAGAACAGTCTGCTTCTCCCGGAGGCTTAAGACAGACCCAGGCTTCGCCTTGCATAGCGCCTGTGAACACAGGGCTCAGTTTACATACACAGCTTTATTACACACAGATCCAGATGCTCCTGATTTCATGAAAGCAAGGGATCTTATCATTACATCACACTATTGCTTGAGCTCTGTGTTGTCCACATCATGTTGCTCTACAGTCTCCTGTGTTAGAAGTGAGGAAGGACACCTCAGTTAAGTGTTTATTGAATGGACTGAAGTGGGCATAGAACAAACATAGAACAACGTTATTATTCTCACATGGTCTTCAATTCCAGTCTGTTTTTTTCGCATGGCCAATACAGGGCTTAACTGGGCAGATTCTATAGCTCTTCTTATACACTACAAATACTCAAGCAGTCTATTTTCAGGAATTAAGAAATTGAGAACAACTCAATTCAAGACTTCCTTTCAAGCTTTTCTTACTCCTGCTCAGGCCTATTCTGCTCTTTTCAGCACTGGGGTAGCCTCACTTGTTCCAACACACATCGTGTTTTTGCCATCTTCCAGGCACTGTTCTGGGTTTTGGGTACAAAGCAGGGTGATAATGTCCCTACCTTCATGGAACTTAGACTGAAACAAGGTGAGGCAAATTATATTAATATAAATATATATGAAAGTGACGGGAGGGAAGAAATGCAGAAAAGGGGAATGTGGATTTCTGAGAAGGTGGTTTGCTATTTTATATAGAATGATCAATGAGAATGTTTTTATGGAATGACAGCTGATAAGAGACCCGAGGGAAGTGAGTGTGCTATGGAGAAATAGGAAGAAAATCTAATCAGAGGAGATGAAACAGACGGCAGCCCAAGGAGCTCCTTACTTGCCGGCAAAGGTCTTATGGAGGTTAGTGAGGAAGCAGTGAGGCCAGCAGCCAGGTCAGGTGAATAGATAGCAAATTCCAAGGGCGGAAGAGGGAGAACATGAAAAGAGAGAGGATGTTATCTCCATGTCAGAAAACTCCACAGAAAATGCTATTTATTCTTGTTGTATATTGATGTTTTGTTTGAAAATAGCAAAGATCAAGGCTTTAGGCACAAATGTATATGACCTTGGATATGCCTTTATGTCTTTTCCCCAGACATTTCCTGGGAGTCTCAAACAAAACTCTTAGCGTTGTTTAGTGTAAAGATCCCCTACATTCCTACATTTCTGTGATCTAGGTTTTTACTGTATCAATTGTAATCCTGTCAGGTGTCCCTCAGGAACAATCCTGTGATCTCTTTTCGGTTTCTTAGCAACCTATTGAAGATAATAGCTTCAAAACCACTCAAATCCTATATATGACTATTGTAAAGACAATGAAATTTGACCCCCAGAGAGGCCCACACCTATGTTCACAGGTGTGTTTTAACTTTATGTCTGAGTAACTCTCTTTCTCGCTCAACCTTCATGCTTAAGCCTAAATTTAAATATCTTTATTAACCCCTAACTCTTTAAAAAACAAAGAGGAAAGTGAGGAATAGGGAGGCCAGTTCAAGTTTATAAGAGTACTTTAGGTGGCAGATGGTGATATCTTAAAGCAAGAAGGCAGATGGACAATAGCTGTAGTCTGGATTTCTTCTTGAAGTAAAGCCAATGTGGTTTATTGATGCGTTTTATTGGAGAAGAGAAACAAAGAGGACTCTAGACAGCTCCACAAGCAACTTTACTGATGGATCTGCCATTTACTGAAACAAGAAATACTCCAGAAACACCTATTTGGAGCTGGTGAGAAACAAAGAATTTGATTTTGGAATCCTTAAGTCTGAGAAATAGAGCCCGAGGAGGATGTAGCCTGGAGATTTGGATTGGGAAGTTGTCACCCTAGAGGTGATTTAACGATTCCTGAACAAATAAAAGAATTGGGGACAGTGCAGCTAGAATGTGGGGTTGCTCATTACAAATGCTGCATATGCTTCCAGGAATGAACAAAGTGCTGGGGTCTGAGGAACAAGGAGAAACTGAAGGAGGAACCAGAGATGAGAAAGGATGAGGTAAATGTGATCGCAGGATTCCAACAGCCCTCTAGTTCCCAGAGGCTGGTGGTTGTGAATTTATCTTAAAACTAGTCAGCATAGTTTTATTTCAGTCACATTGTACAGCCTGAATACAGACTGTTTTTTTCAAAACAAATTTCACCATGTTGGTAAATGATCAGGTTGTCAAACTGCCATCTAAATATTTATGTTTGCATCCACAGATTTCTGATGCTTTCAGTCTTGGTCAGAGAAGCTTCTTATTCCTGTGAGTAGTGGATTATATAGAGACTCATTACTCTTCAAAGTGGGACATCCACACAATCCCTCCTACAGTGCCCAAGGCTCAGGGAACATCTCAGAAAAGGGCAGAGTCAGAGGATGGGAGAACATGTTGTGAAATGCTGTCCTTCAGACATGATGCGGCTACTGCATGCATGAATTCGCAACAGCTATGGTTACCCACACAAGACCTACACAAGATCAAGCCAATTAAAGATTCTAGCATGGAGCAGGGCAGTGACCACTAGGCTTTACTTTAGCTGAGGAGCCAATGGTAATTCATCACTGCTGGGGAGAGTCACTTTTCATTTTTTATTCATATTTTAAAAATAAAACATTTTATAGGTTATTTGAAAATAATGCAATGCATTTTGATCATATTCAGACATACTACCCCATCTGCTCTCATATCCACCCAAACATCCCTAACCTCTCTCACTAGAGGTCCATTACTGTATCAGTTACTTCTCTGTTGCTGTGATAGAAACATTGACCAAGGGAACTTATAAAAAGAAGTTTATTTAGCTTATTGTTCCAAAGGAGCAAGAGTCCATCATGGTGGGACAGCACGGCTGCAAAGGCTGATGTACATGTAGAAGCTAAGCACTCACATCTTCAAGCAGGCATGGAAGCAGAGAGCAACTGGAGATCTGGCAAGCCCACCCCCAGTGATGTGTTTCCTCCAGCATGGTCACACCTTCTAAGACCCCCCCCCCAAAGAGTGCCACCAATTGGGGACAAAATATCCAAATACTTAGTCTATGGGGGACATTCTCATTCAAGCCATCATAACTACCTTTTTAAAAAGAACTATTGGGTCTAATTTGTGTTCTTTACCACCTGTCATCTCCATGATGGGTTTTTGTGCAGCTCTTCTGCGTGCTGTCACAAGCACTGTGAGTCCATGAGTGTACTTGTCCTCTTGTGCCTGGAAAACACAGTTCCCTCATGTTTATCTGCCGTCTTCGGCTCTTATAGTCTTTCTGCCCTCTCTTCACAAAGATCTCTGAGTCTTGGAGGGGGTGGGGGATATAGATATAGTATTGATGTCCCATTTATGGCTGAGCTCTCTGCAGTTTCTTTCTGCATGTTGACCAGTTGTGGGACTCTGTGTTAATCATCATCCGCTACAAGAAGTTTCTGTGGTGAGAACTGGGAGATGTTTTATATCTGGGTATAACAATGAATCATTAGGAATCAGTTTAGTAGTATGCACATTTAGGGGCTAGAGAGATGGCTCAGCAGTTAAGAGCACTGGACTGGCTGCTCTTGCAGAGGACCTGGGTTTGGTTTCCAGCAGTTAACAACCATCCATAACTCCAGTTCCAGTGGAAGCCAACACCTTCTTCTGACCAATGAGGGCATTGCGGGACACAGGTGCACTTGCATACATGCAGGCAACACACACACACACACACACACACACACACACACACACACACTTTCTCTCATATGCACACAAACACACAAATAAAACATTTAAATAAAAACTAAATATACAATGTATATTTAGTGGGATATTACTAGTTAGATCTTGTAACCTATGCACTACCTAGTCACAAGTTTTTGGTCCTAATAACAGTGCCAGATATGGGGTCCATCTTGCAAAGTGGGCTATGTATCTGATCAGAAGTTGGTTGTAACTCCCATAACACTCACGTCATGATTACATCAGTGGATGGATATATCTTGCCAGGCCAGTTGTGATTTTTACCTCTCGGGGTTCACAGCTGGGTAAGGTATAGAATACATTTTTCTTCTGGTAGCAGGTACAGCATCTTTCAGTACTATGAAAATGAGGTAGTAGATAAAAAGCTCCAAGGTCAGTACCAGCTTGATTTCTCCATGTTTGGTCTGTGACATACATATGTAGTATCTTCAGTAATAGGGTCTCAAACTCAAGTTCCATTTAATGACTGCATTACTTGGATTGACTTTCTTATTTCATTCATCTCTTTGACTTTTGTCTTTGAGTTGTATAGGATAATCATTCTTTTGGATTCTTTGTCTGGCAGTTCTTCTAGGCCATTTTCATTAGAGACCATTGCTATGGAACTTGTAATTTTTTTTTTTGTGGGAAAGCAAGCAAGACAATACCATTAGCCTGCATTTTGGGGGTTCTGTGGTCTACCTCTGATCAACTACTTGAGAGGAGATATCTCACACCTGGTAGTAACCTTATTGTCAACATGTTAGTGCAATGTTTTAAAGTTTATGCTGTAGTAGATATTAGTGTCTTATACATAAATAACATACCACGGTAGGTTTGTACAACACTTATTACTAATATATCAGTTGATGGACAACTGTTTCCACCTTTTGGCTATTATGAATGATGATGCTCTGAGTATTAATGGAGTTCTAAGCTTTCTATTACTTTAATTATTGGGAAACTGTATTGGTAATTGAACCTATGACCTCATATATGCAAGGCAAATACTCTACCACCAAGCTACAACTCCATCCACAGTGCTTTACATCCTACAAACAATGGATGAGGATTCCAATTTTCCTGCATCCTCACTAGCACTTACTGATATCTTTTTATTTTGATTAACTCCATCCTACTGGAGAGAAGTAGCATCTCACTGTGGTTTTCATTGAATTTTCCTAATGATTATGATGTTCAACTTATTTTCCTTTGTGTCTTGGCCACTTGTGAATATTCTTGAAAAAAATGCTTCTAATGATTTTTGATCATTTTAAAATTCAGTTACTTATCTTTTTATTGTTAAATTGTGTTATATATTCTAGATGCTAGGGCTTTATCAAACAGGTTTGCAAACTCTACCATTCTGTGTTTTCTCTTTTCACTTTCTTTTGTATTTAACTATTTAATTTTTAATTATGTGTATTTGCCTGTATGTTGGTGTGTGCATATGTGTGCAGGTGCCTGGGAATACCAGAGGAGTTGCATATCCTCGAGTTGGAGTTATTGGCTAACATGAGCTACCCAGCATGAGCACTGGGAATTAAACTTGGGTCTTCTGCAAGAGCAGCAGGTGCTCTTAACCACTGAGCCATCTCTCTCTAGCCCCTCACTTTCTTAGTGTTCTTTGATGCACAAAAATTACTGATTTTGATGATATCTACTTTATTTTTCTTTGGCTAATTTTGCTTTTGCTGTCATAGCTGAGAGGCCATAGTTTTAATCAAAGGCTGTAGAAGTGTACCTCTATGTTTTCTTCTGAGTTTTGTAGTTTTAACTCTTACATTGAGTCAATTAATGTATGGCAAAGACACTATTGTGCATGTGTCATCCCATAATTATTTATTCATTTGTTGCAAAGACTATTGAATTATTTCCCTAATTAACTGTTTTGGCATTATTGATAAAAGTCAGTTGGCTATAAATGTGTGGATTTGTTATTGTTTTGGTTATTTCCCAGTGATGTAAGATTTATTATTTTGCTAACATCAAATAATATTTAGTGCTGCATCTCTACAATAAGTTTTGACATTTGGGAATGTGAATCTTTCAGATTTATTTTTCAGGTTTACTTTTATCATTTATAATTATGTATATGTGTATGCATCTCTGTGTGAGTATGTGCATGTAAGTGAAGGTGCCGGAAGAGGCCAGAGATATCAGATTCCCCTGAAGCTGGAGTTACAGGTGCCTGTGAGTCACCTGATGTGGATGCTGAAAACCAAACTCAAGGCTTTTGCAAGAGCAAAACATGCTCTTAACTGGTGAGCCATTTCTCCAGCTCCCAACTTAATGCTTTAATCTTAACATTGTTGCAGTTCAGTCATTTAAACATCTATGTGCATTTCGGGATTAGTATATCAGCTTCTGATAAAAGGAAGCTAAAATTTTAATATGAGTTTTATTATAAATTTTACACTTCCTTTGATAAATTTATGCCTAAGTATTTTATTCATTTTGACACTCAATTTACACATGGAATTATTTTCTTAATTTCATTTTTGGCTTCTTCATATTAAGGTGTAGAAATGCAGTTAACTTTTGTTATCTTTTATCCTGCCACCTTTCTGAACACATTTATTAACTCTAACAGTTTTTTTTTTCAGATTGCCAGGATTTTGTATGTGTAACATTATGCCATGTGAGAACAGAGATAGTTTTATTTCTTTTTCCATGGGGTGGTTGCTCTTTATTTTCTTTTATTCTCTTTTTGCACTCGATTGCCCTGCCTAGAACCTTCAACACATTCTTTTTAAAGTATGAGCGTTGTATGTGTATAAGTGTTATGCTTGCATGTGTGTAAGTGTGCCCATGTCTTGTTGTGCCCACGGAGAGCAGAAGAGGGTATTGGATTCCTGGAACTGGAGTTACTAATGGTTGTTAGCTGCTCTGTGGGTGCTCAGATTTGAACTCAGGACATCTGAAAGAACAGTCAGTGCTCCTAAGTGCTGAGCCATATCTTCAGCCCTTAAAAAGTATTTTGATTGATTCTTTGAGAATTTCATACAGTGTATTTTGATCATATTCATAACCCCTTCCATTCACCTCTCCACCCTACCCCATCACTGTGTGTTCTTTGCATTTTAAGACCTATTGAGTCTAATTTATTTTCCCCAATGCTCTTTGGGGTGGGACCATCCCCTGGAGTCTCGCCAACCTACCTGCCATCACACTCTTAAAGAAAATTAATTCTCCAGCCCCCAGCAGAGATCAGTTGCCAATAGTTCCTCAGCTAGAGCTCGCTGGACTTTTTTACCTACAGCCCCTCTCCATGCCTGGTTTTTCTCTGGCTTGGGCTTGTGTAGGTCTTGTGCAGAGTTTCACAAGTGCTGTGAGTTCCTATGTGTAACTTACCTGGGTTGTCAGGGTAATATGAATTCCTTTTATTCTCCCATCACCTCTGGATCTTACAACTTTTCTGCATCTCCCTTCTGCAATAAACCATGTGCTTTGTTGAGAGAGGATGTGATATAGGTGTCACATCAAAGGAAAAGAAGCTTTTCTGTTGTGAGTTGAGAGATGCCCTAGTTTTGGAGTAACATTATGTCCAGTAGCAGGATAATAGTAGTAACTTAGGTTTTATGACATGTGACCTGTTTAGTCACATGTTCTTGGCCCTGATAACAGTTCCAGATATGGGCTGCTTCTTGTGAAGCAGGACTTAAATCCAATCATAAGTTAGTTGTTTACTCTCATAACATGTGTGTCACTGTTGTGCCAGTGGGCATATCTTGTCAGGCCAGTTGTTCCTATAGGTTGCAGTCTTCATAGCTGGGCAAGGTTAATGATTACTTTTCTCTTCTGGTAACATGCACAGCACCTTCTGAAATAGAGCCATTAAGAACTAGAATTCAAGAATGTTTTCTTGTTCGTAATCTTAGGAATAAAGCTTCTAAAACCTCCAGTCTTTTTCATTCATGAACAAAATTAACTGTGGACTTTTCATAGACATCCTTTATCTGATTCAAGGTTTTGTTCTGTTCCATTTTCTTTTTTACCATTAAAGGCATTTAGTTTTATCAAATGCCTTTTCTATGTCTGTGGGAATGATCTGTAAGATTTTTGCTATTATGTTAATATTAATTATCACATTGATTATTTTTGTATGTTAACCAAACTTCCAGGTCAGAGATAACTCCTACATGGCCATAGTGTTACAATCCTTTAATATATTTCCTTGTTTCATTTAATATGTTTTTCCTGAAGTTATTTTGTATCTGTATTCTCATAGGCTATATACCTGTGATTTTCTTTGCTTGAGACATATTTGGTTTGGACATCAAAGTAATTTTTGTTTCCTGTAACAATATGGAAAGATTTTCTCTTTACTGATTTTTGTGAAGAGTTTGGGAAGTATTTGTTTCTGTTATTCTTTAGTTATTTGGGAGGTGTCCTCTATGAAGCCCCATGATCCCAAATCTTCTTTCATGGGACAGTTTTCTTCCAATGCCAGCTCAATAACTTTGTTAATTATGGATATATTTAAAGTTTCTATTTGCTTTTGAATCAGTTTTTTATAGTTTGGTCTTCCTAGAAATTTAGTTATTTTAAGTTATCTAGTTTATTGAACATGATTTTTTCATAATATTCCATTTTAGTCTTTTTTTCTTTGGTAAGGTTAGCAATAATGTCCTCTCCTTCATTTCTGACATTTTGAATTCTGACATTTTTGAATGTATAAAAATTTTGCTTATTTGTATTATTTTTCCAATATTTTTATTGAGCTTTGTACATTTCTTATAACAGTTGTTAATCAAATTTAGACCTCCTTATCCATCCATTTCCCCCTCCCCAACTGGATCTCATGTATTCTGCCACACATATTAAGTCCCATCCAGTCAAGCATTTGTACCCAGATGTCCTTTGGTGCAAGTTCATCCACTGGAATCTAATCAGCCTATCTAGAGATCTTAAGGAAGGTCTACTCCCCCTCACCCAGCAGTAATCAGTCTCCAATTGTTCCCAGGCTAGGACTAGACCACTGCCCACTTCCATTGGTCCATTCTAGGCCCTTATCTGATTGAGTTGGCATGAATCTTGCTCTCAGTTGCCACTATTACCACAAGTTCGTATGAGAAAGTTTCTGGTGCCTGAAAGCTTCTATTTTCCTGTGTTCATGAACCAACCCTGGCTCTTAGGATTTTTCTGTTCCCTCTTCCACAACGGTCCCTGAGCTATGGGTGAGTGAAGTTTAATATAGGAATCCTATTCAAGGACATACACTCTGAAGTCTTTTATTCTCTAAAACTTAGCCAGGTGTGGCCTTCTGCGTGCATTGCACTCTGTTGTATAAGGAAGCTTTGCTGGTGAGAGTTGTGATATGCACTAGTATTCTCTCCACCTTTGTTGCACTATGTTCCATGAGCCTTAGGTGCAGAGGTGTCAATGTAGATATATCACATAGGGCTAGGCATTTTCAGATGTGTCTTTGTGTAGGACCTTTTGGAACCTTGCAGTAGCCTCCATCTGTTGCAAAAAAAAAGCTTCTTTGATGAGTGGTGTACAGTATGCTTGTCTGTAAATAAAAGAATCCATATTTAGCATACAGTAAGAAGTTTCATTTGTTTAGAGATATGACAGAGATTGGTTTTCTTTAGGATCTGTGACCTCTCCAATCATGTATATTTAGCTAATTACAGTACCACCCATAAGTTCATTCCCATTGAGAGGGCTTTAAGTGCAATTAGATAGCTGTTGATGACCCCTCAGATAACTGTGCCACTCTGGCACCAATAGCGGTAGTTTGCTATTCCAGTCGTTATAGTTATTTGGCTTTAGAGCTGGGTTGGACCATTGATTGATTTTCTCCCTTAGCATCTTCGATACTTTTCTCTAGAACTATGAGAGCTAGTCTTCAGGGAGAAGACTTCCAAGTCAATTCTTGCTCCATTGCTCCAGGTCCTGTGTCCAAAGTTTGTCTTGTCTTAAGCAGTAAGGTCTTATCTTCCAGTTCTGGAAGATAACCTAAGGCTCTGGCAACAGCCTGTATTATTTTGGGAGCCTCTTGATCTACTTTGGCTGACCACTCAAAGGGTGGTCTCTTCTGTCTGGCACTGTGCTCTTTGCCATAAAGTCCCCACATATATGTACGCTCTAATGTTCGGAACCCATATGTGTATTTCTCAGGGGGTTCCCAAGCCAACACATTTCCCTCTGACTTCCCACTCCACCCAAGCTCTATTCGTCTCCTCTACCCACAACCAACCTCCTCCCTCTCAGTCCAAGCACCCCCATTATCCTCCCCCTCCCCCCTTAACACCTGCCTTTCCATCCTCCCCTCTCCTGAGTTCCCTCAACCCCTTCCCCTGGTCTCTTGCATGTCCCCTCTCCTCCCCTCCCAGTAGAACACTCCCACTCTCCCCAGCTCCCCCTCCCCCAGCATCTGTTCTCGCATCATCCCGCATTTTCCTTCCCTTTATCCCTGTGTTTCCTTTCTATTTTTTTCTGGCTCCTGCTGCTACGTCAGGATATATACTCACATATAAGGGATTGGTGCTAAGATTCACATATGAGGGAGAGCATATGTTGCTTGATTTCCCGAGTCTGTGTTACTTTACTTGGTACACATTTGTGAGTTTTGAAAAAGCAATTTTTATCATTTTTCCTTATTCTTTCTGGTTATTTTTCTCAATTTCGCAATGTTTCCAGGGGATAATGGACACCACTGGCTCTCTCCAGTGTCTTTCTATTTCATTTTATCTCTGATCTAATTTTTATTTTTTGTTCTTTATATCTGTCTCAGGTTTTGCTTGTTCTTCTGGTTTTTAAAGGTGGAAGTTTATTAATTTAAGAACTTTTTCTTTTCTTTTTGAATGTATCTAAGATTATGGTTGTGAAATTTTCTCTGAGTGCTGCTTTGGCTGAATTCTCCATTTTGACATGTTGTATTTTCATCCATTTCAATGTTTTATTTCTAATTTATGCTTTGATTTGTCCTTTCATTTATTGATTATACATATTTTAAGTAATTTTTGAATTGCTCAAATTTTCTTATGCTTTTATTTCTATCTTTATTGCACCATGTTTAGATAATATTTTTTATTGTTTCGGTTATTTAATTCATTGGGACTTGTTTTATTCCCTAACACATAATCTACCTTTGAAATCATTCCATGTGTACATAGGAAGATTGCATATCCTGTTATTGTTGGTCTGTTAGGTCTAGTTGGTCTACAGTATTGCTCAAGAATTTTATTCATTGTGGAAAGAATGGGTCTGATGTCTCTAACTATTATTATATGTATGTAATATTTAACTCTGTAGAGAAAACTGAATTTAAGAACTGTACAGACTTCAAATCTTAAAGGAGCTCTTTTGTGGGTCTCTTGCTTGACTTTACTTTTGGGGGATCTCTCCAGATGTCATTACTCTCAACTTGAGAGATTGAATCAGACAGCTGAATCAAAAGAAAAGTCCAATTTAACTTCCTGTTATTGAAGTTTCATGAGAATATGAGCAGATCAGAGCACAGTAGGTACCAGCACTAAGCCTTGGGCATGACTGAACTGATCTGATAGGAATGATCCCAATACAGGAGCAATTAGTTCTCCATTTCTGCCAAGCAGAGTTTAAATTATAGGTCAGTAATAGAGTTGGATACTGAACTGGTTGAGGTCAGAGTGGCCAGTGTAACCCAGGCAAAGCTGAAAGTCAAAAACTAAGAAACGGTGAACAATGAATAGATCTCATGTTAGAGACAAAAAAGGTCAGGTGTCAAGGTGGAGATCAGAAGAGTCTGCTATGGCAAAGCAAAGGGTTCTCACAGGATATCTGGAACAATCTCTTATTATTATTTTTTGTTTGTTTACGAATTTCAAACATGTACACAGCACGTTTTGATCCAATCCCTAAGCTGCTCTGTCCTCTCTGATTTTTTTTATACTCTGCCACCACTTATCCCTCCCAATGTAATGAACTCTTCTTGTTTTTTAACCCACTGAGTACATTTAGTGCTGCCAAGACACGCATGGGCGCAGGATCATCCACTGGAGATACTAGAAGCTGCATCCCTGAAGAATATTGATCCCTGTCCCCCACCCCCAGTAGCCATCAACTACGCTATCAACTAACTCTTCAGCCAGGGGTGGGACTTCCTGAGATCCTCCCTGTCCATGCCGGAATTTTGTCAGGGTTGGTCCTGTGCAGGTCTTGTGCACATGGCTGTGGCCGCTGTTAGTTCCTGTGTGTGGCAGCACTGTCGTATATGGAAGATGCTGTTTCGGAGCCGCTTCTGACTCTTGCAATCTTTCTGTCTCCTCTTCCGTGATAATCCGTGATCCTCGGGAGCAAGGGCTGTGATATAGACGACTTGTTCTGAAGCTTTATTCCTGCTCTGTCGTTAAGAAGTTGTTCCAAGCTCCTTAATTGCATCTAGTACTTCCAACAATCAGTTCTTTGTGTTCCTGCAAGAAAGATCCTTGGGTTTGATCACACTAGCTAGGGATGCTCTAAGCTGGGTTCAGCCTTCAGCCCAGAAAGTCGTCTCAGAGGTTAAACAGAGGTTAAAAGGTGACTCCTTGTTTGTTCTTCCCAGCTTGTTTCTTCCTCCCTGGTTGTAGTGTGTCTTGAATACCGGTAAAATTACACTGAAATTTATTATTTTCTTATTATCTCTGCTCAGTTCTTGAGATTATGCTCTGAGGATATCATAGTATAATAAAAAGGCTCTGGAGTCATAACCTTTGAGCCTGTCTATTTACAACAGTTACTCTGACTAAGGAAGCTATTAAGCCTCTGTGTATTTACACATAGGCATGCAAGGTATGAGCCCACAGATGCATGCACATGGTGGGATATAATATACATATATATATATATATATAAATATAATTATATATTGTTGGGCATAATGCAAGGTGGGCCTAGTCAGGCCACCTGCTAGGAGGAATAGAATCATGGCTCCTGTGGGTGTGGCACTCTGCTCTGGCTAGTTGTGAGACCAACACCAGGAAAGACCCTACCTACCTGGGTACAAGCATACTATTGGTGATACGTGAGACCCCACCCCATAAGGTCATTGGCTATCCAGGCCTATAAGAGCTTGTGCACCTATTCAATAAACAAGTTGGCAGTGTCATGCACTTGGCCTGCTTCCCATCTATCTCCCGGAGTCTGTGGTTTAACTCTGCATCTACTCGCCCCCAAACCACCTAGGGCTGGCCTCCACGGTCCCCTTGAGCTGGCCCCAAGTGCTACAACCTCCGATAATATAATATAATATATATGTATATATGTATATATATATATATCAGAATTGGCAGGTGCAATTATTAAATATGAGATCTGGTGATCAAAAAATGTATCTTTTGAGATAGATGATAGATAGATAGATAGATAGATAGATAGATAGATAGATAGATAGAGTGAGTGAGAGAGGGAGAGATTGATTTACCTCAATTAGAAAAGCCAGCTTAAGGACATGCAGAAATTTGATTTTAGGTAAGTTAGCCAATGGCTTTAGAGGTTTTGTTCCTGAAATCGACCATTTCTCTTAGCTATGCTCACTAGATGGAACAACAGCTCTGGTACTAGGTAGAAGGGCACTCCTGTGGGCTGAGGGTCATTTTTCCTTGTAAAAAAGAGGTGAATGTCTCTAAGCGTTCCTCAGCAGGATGGACAGGCATCCCCGGTAGACCCAGGCTCCTGCGGAGTCTTGGTGCTCTCCTTCCCTTTGCCCTCTCTGTGCTTTCCATCCTCACAGAAACAGTGATAGTTTTGCTGCTGCACCTGGATTTTGTTACCGTGGTTACAGATGTAGTCCCTGGTGGAGAAAGGGAAGAGAGCTGTATTTTTATAAGGGCAAATTATACTGACATTTAAATTGGAGGCAGTACAACAGAATACAGTTGCTGAGGGGTGGGAGAGTGTGTCCCCTTTTGCAACTGAGATGATGGGAAAACTCCCGCCTCTTCTGCCTTCTTCAGTGTGTGTGTGTGTGTGTGTGTGTGTGTGTGTGTGTGTGTTGTGGTGTCATATACATTCCTTGGTCTGTTATGTGTCCATGTGTCCAGAGAACTGGGATTTTGTTTTTGAACAGGTAGGTTGCTGTTTCTTGGGGAGATTCTGAGGGGTCAGTTCTGAATGAAGTTTCTCAGACCATTTTGGAAAGGATGACTCCAAAGAGTCAGATATGAACAGGAGGCCATATCACGAAGCTTGAAGGACATTAGAAGGCTTGCCAAATGGGAGAGGCAAAGATGATGGGAAAGTGGAGTTAGGCATCAGGATGAGGGAGAAAAGAGTGCTCCAGGGGAGCAGAGCAGCACCCTGACTACATAGTATGTTCTCCTCGCAGTCTCCTTCTGGGGCATAGGGTCTGTGTGGGATGATAGATTTACCAGAAAGATCTAGTTCAAGGTTCCAGTCTCATTTAGAAAGTCAGAGAGTCAGCCGTTCTGCTGAACCTCAGCTTCTTTCTTATCACTGGAGAAAAAGAAGTGTTTCAGGATAATTTACTTGAATGTTTTGTTTTGTTCTAAGCATAGTGACTTTAAATATATGAAATATCTTCATCCACCAAAGGCATCTGGAATTTCTGGGCTTCATCATTGGTGATTCATCAGCTCCTGAGTTCCCACACTGCCAGCATAGAAGGCTAAGGTGCATGTGGGCTGACATGTTGCTCTTGTGTTCAACCTCAGAATTCTTACCTTAACTCAGCATCCACACTCAGTCAAGTATGTCTTCACTAAAGGAAGAAATTGGGTTCTGGGACATTGGAAAAACCTGGAACCCCGGAAAAAGTCTCAGAGTAACTGTTGATCTAGTGAAAGCAGATGTTCAAAGAGTCCTTGGAGCTCCTGGCAATTACTGGTTCAGTCAGCCATGAGTGGGCAGAGGGAGCAGCTGCTTTGCTCACAGTTAACCTGTTTTCCTAGTGCTGAGTCAACTTAGGGGAATCACTAACTCATATGAATCAGTCAAGAGATGAAGAGTCTGAGCCAATCTGGAGAGGATGTGCACATAAACATATGTATGCACAAAGCTGTATAGACTTCTACTTGTGTGTTTCCTCTGTTATGCATGAAAGTAAGACCAGCAAGTGGCCAGGTGTACAAGTGTACATGTGCCTCATACACATTTATGAATAAAAGATCTCTTCGTGTAGGCATTTAGAAATCAGGGAGCTTTGGATATGGGGGCTGAGTATTCCTCTTATAAGCTCTGTGATCTCAATCAAGCAACATTAAGTCTTTCAACCATAGTTTTCTCATCTGCAAATGGAAATAATTAATCATGTTTCCCAGGCATCATTGGGAGGATTATATACAGTAATTAATATAGAGCATCTGGCAGATGTCTGGTACAAAAATGTAATTAACAAATATTTCAGCTCTTGTTAATGTACACACTTTTTCTTATCCCTGTCATGGAAAGGTATCTTTTAACTGCTGTCCTTCTCCAACGGCAGAGGAGCAAATAACAGTAGGTTGGATAGCAGGAGATTTACAGAGCTTTGTACAAGTGTATTTGTCTATTTACTTTCATAGTAAGGTAAGTAAAGGGGTCAACAGAGTATCAACTGATGACACGCAGAAGGAAGAATGACATGGTCCAATCAAAGGAGCCATTGTCACAGAATGTAAACTCTGGTTCATGGCCCTTAAGCACGTTGATATGGCCAGAGGATGGGTGTGTCAAGTACAAATAAAATGTTTTCCCTGTTCCCTCTTCTTTGTATTTTGCTATGATTGTAATGATGTCCAGTTCAGAATTGTGCATATCAAAATTCTATTCTTCCCAGACCGGAAGCATTCATCAGTTTGCCATTTCATACTAGGCTAAGCAGAGGTTCTTGCAGCAGGTATGGAGGGATCTTCTTTAAGTTATTAAGTTACCTTAGTAAGTGATCTAAGAAGCTCATCTGAAAATTTACGTATTTTTCAGTTCACCTTATTACTTCACACAAACCCAAATATATATATATATATATATATATATATATATATACACACACACACACACACACACACATATATATATATATATAGTAAGTTGTGTGCATATAATCTGTACTGTGAAGATTTTTCTTGACTTTTTCCCTTTATCTTTTCCATGTAAACAAAATATTTGTATGGCAGTAGACTCCTCCTAAACCAATTTGGGTTAAACACAAAGGAGCTCTGGGATGTGGGAAGTTAAGAAGTAGAATTGACTCTGGTAGAAATTGATTCCAAGATCCAAACGTCATCGGGAAAAAAGCCCAAAGCATCATGAGGACTCATTCTCCAACTGGGTTGTTGCTGGGCTTTCCTTGGGTAGATGTTTTTTGCATTGAGCTAAAGATGGCCACGGCATGATTAGGCTTTTAACAGACTAACCCAGCAGAAATTCTCTTGTCCAAAAACTCCAGAAGGGGTCTGAAGATTGATCTGGAAAATGTGAGGCTCTGTTACCAGGCTTACCCTGATTTCTGATTTGAGTTAATCAGGCCTGACTTGAGGAATCATGCTCTGATCAGGGAGAATGCTCATTCCCACCAACTTTGAGAAATCAGAGTTCCTATATGAAAAATAAAGGGAAATAGTGGTAGACAAAAGAAAACATAACGGATTCAATGGCTCTATGAAGCTCATTTGGCTTCTTTAATATTGTGTTCATTAGATTCTAGACCTAGTGCCCAAGTCTTTGTTTTCTGTTGTCTTTATTCATCTTTACTTTCCTCCAAGATTTGTGCATCCCCTGGGAAAAAATAAATACATTCAGAGTGAATGATGCTAGATTGAAACTAAATGTAGGCATCATCATCATCACAATCACTACCATCCCCACTGTCATCTCCATCATCACCATCATCATTAAAGTCATCATCATCAAACACTCATTTCATAAGAATTTAACATGCAGCAGACAGTCCCTAGATAAATGCTGTAAATATGATTCCATTTTATCTTTGTAATAAAATATTCCCCTATTGTGCCTTCACAATGATGCATGCCTTTCTGTTTTACTGACAAACATGAGGCTTAGGTCACTGGAAGTAGATCTGAGAATTGAGTTGGATCTTATTACTCCGAATTCTTACTCCAAATCTAGTAAATTCAACTATTCTATTCAACTACATCCCCTAAAGTATTTTAGCATCAATAATTTAAAAAGTATTGAATATTAACCTTTTCTTTCCAGCTCTCCAGGGCACTGTTTCTCAACATATGGTCTAAAATCACTTAGGGTTGTGTGTTAAAAAATTTAGATCATTGAGTTCTAGCCAGAGATATTGAATTGAAATCTCTGGATGAAGGGTTCAATGTTCATCTCTTTCTCCTCTGTTTTTTGCTGTAGTCTTAGGACTGTTTTTCAGGGACTAAGAAGATATCCTAAGTACATGGTTATTCTTAACCTTTATGTCATATTTTTGTAAGTTTCCATTAAAGTCCAAAATTGTATAGGCTTACCCAAAGTTTTATGTTAAAATCAAGGATCTTCTGGAGATAAGCAGGCATTGGCAAGATTAGGAGAATCAATAGGAATATAAAATTTAAACCTGTACCTCTTGGGTGTGAGACAGTCCAGCTCATTTCTAAAGGATCTATAGTTAGGTCCCTAATCAGCATGATCAGCTCATTAATATAGTGTTCTGTTCAGAAGTAATTTCTTCAACTGTATTTCACCATCCTCATCTCCTTCACAGTACTTATGTCTTATTTATTTTCTAACATATTAACAATTTATACAATTAGGATATAAATGTCTTGAGGGCAGGAGGTTTGACTTTGCTGGGGAAAGTGACTGTGTAATCAAAAGACTGTTAAACCATGCCTTGAAATCTAATAGATGTTCAATAGTATTTGCCAAAGGGCTAGATCAGGAATCTAGTCAGAAGGGCATGGTGCCTAAAACCTCTTGATACCACCCTAAAGGCTGGCACTAGCTAGTGCTTTGGATTGAAATGCTTTGTATCACTTGAAGTCAAGCCTCAGAACCCATGTAGGTTTATCAAAACAAGGTCCAGAATTAATTAGAATAATGGAGTATGTAGGATCCAGGGTAGGACTCTAGTCAAACTGATGTTTGAATCAAGTCAGAGGTCAGATTGAAGAAATACAATAGGGATTTTGAAGAAAACAAGTCTGGTTCAAAGTATGCTGTGGATTTACTTAAGATTTCCTTGTGCCTATGATTGGCCTATAATGTGCCTATGTGTTCTGTTTGGCTGCACAGGGACCAATTAAAGAATGGCTAGTGTGGATCCTGTGGTGTATAGTTGTCAATGTTGACCTATAAGAGAGTTTACTCTCCCAACCTTGAAGCCTTCCAAAGTCACCTTTATCTCTGGAAGCACCGTAGGGAAACAAAAATAGATAATTTTGGCTCTAGTAACTAGTTCTTAACTCTGGTGTGTGTAGCAAATGTGAGAAACATGATACATCAGTGATTACTATATCTGATTGCGTGAGGATGTTTGGGAATTTCCCTAACATAACTTTCTCATGCTGATTGGGAAGAAACTTTTTCTGTTTTTTTCAGTGACCATTCTTTGAGATATTTGGGAGATCTTAGGACAAATAATAAGGTGTTTCTGAAAGTGAATATATTGTAGAGGTCTCCTATTTAATTTTTCCTGACAAGGATGCTTCTCTCTTTTTCAGAACTTTCCATGCCCCTAGCTCTTGTTTCCCATGAAAGATCCTGAAGCAGGTGGTGTAAAAGAATTCCCTTGACCAAAGTACTGAAACATCTCCCCCAAATGCTGAAATGTAGCATCAGGTGTTTTGAGGTCTTCAAACCTCAGCAATGAAATTTTGAAAAACTTTTGATGTCTAATTATTCTCTGTTTAAAAAAATTATTGGGAGATGCTTCAATATAAAATGAATATATACTCATTAAAATATTTGGAAAATATACTAAGTTAGAGAGATAAAGTTAGCATCGATAATCTTACATTCCCAAACAACTGCTGCTAATACATTTTTCAGCTTACCACCATCCTACAATTTCATTATGAATAGCTTTTTACATTTTTTGTTTGCTTTACATAGTGGTAATCATGCTGTATACACAATTTTGTATCCCTAAGTATAAAATTATAATGATAACATAGTAGAAGCTTTCCCCATGTTATTATAAATAGCTCATAAATATCAATTGTGAGTGCCACAGTTGATTCAATCATCTTCTTACTATTGGACATTCAGGTTGTTTGCAATGTTTGAATAATACTGTGATGAACATCTTTGTAAATAAAACATTCCCCCCATGGGAGAATTTGTTACTTAGTGTAGATTATGTGAATATGGAGCAACTGTGTTCATGTATGTTAATCACCCTTGCCTATTGCTAGTGAGACACTTACTGCAAATTACAAAAGGACACCCTTCTCCACCAGGCACTTTACTGCCTGCAGAATTATCCCAGAAATGATATCTATGAATCCTGCAAGATGGATGGCATATCTTGGATATTGTGACAGACAAACAAACAAACCCCAAACATTCAAAACCTGATGTGGTAGATCTGATACAAATATTTCTAAGGTTTCAAAATGTTATAGGAATTTAGTCCTTTTAATAGTATTATATGAGTAACATTAATAACCTTAGTATATATAATTATTTTTAAATTCTGATTTTCTGAGCAGTGCTTTATTTATCAAATTATATTTATTTAGATCACAACTAAAGCTTAAAATTGTCATTTTTATATATTTCTCTAGAGAACAGCAACAAAATTCTATTCTTACTACAGAGGGTTCACTCCCCCCCCCTTACAACAAAGAAATGTTAACCAGAAGTTGATTACAGGAGGCCAGATCTGGCTTGTGCAAAGACAGAAGGTGTTTTGTGGCACACACCCAAGATTTATGCTTTTAGTCTATATAGCTGAGAACACATGCAATTGGTTCATTCTGCTTCCAGCTTTCCCTTTGAAGAAAGATTCTTCTTATTCCTCCATGTCATGTTTGGCTCCTGCAGGGAAGCCCCAGGGAGCCCTCTGAGGAGTCTAGATTGAAAGGATACCCAGTATGATCTCACCTGTTGAAGCTCTCCTGCTCAGAGGCCCACCAGAGGCCTGGGAGATTGTGTCCACACCCTGAAGCCAATTTTGTGCTAAGAAAACTTAAGTCTGGGCCAACTGCTGAGCCGGAAGCCATGGCGTGCCCATGACTGTTTCCAGAAGCCCTGTCCTACCCTGAAGCCAGGTCGCTACCTTCCTGTGTACTTTGTGAGGTTCTTTTTTTTTTTTTTTAAACTAGAACCCGTGTTTTAAGATTTTTATCATCAACCTATATTAGAGCCCTTGTGGTATCTTGGGGACTGTTCTAGGTACCATACACAGTGGTCAACAAAGACAAATTCTCTTCCCTCACAGAGTGCATAAGAACCAGTAAGACAGAAAATTAAAAAAATAAGAGCAGGTAAATGAGTATGTAAACAAGATAAAATCAAAAGGGTGAGATGATCATGAGTGAAGCGGGTGGGAGAGACTTTCTAGTAAATGCTCAGGAAATCTTTTTGATTTTCCCTCCTCCCCACATCCTGTGCTTCTTCTAGCCTTGGGCAGAGGCTGGCTCTTGGCACCCCAGATCCCTAGAGTACTCTCTTAGTCCAGACCCACCCACTGGGTCTCGAATCCCATACTCAGACCAGTTCAATTTCTCAGTCTAGTTTGTTAGAGCCTTCACAGGCAGTCCCACCCCCAACTTTCCATTGCATTCCTGAGACCAGCCTTCTACCCTGGTAAATCTGATCCTGCCTACTGTGTCTCCACTCCCCTACCACGGTGGTATATCCAAATCCCCCACCCCACACCCTCTTCTCTATCTAGTGTTCACCCTTACTCTTAGCCTCCCAGATCTCTGGACTACCCTCTTACCACTGGCAGTCTGTGAGCCCTCCAAATCACGACATGCACATCCCCCTACATAGGTACCCTCTGCAACCCCTCACACTGCCACAGGGCTTGGCTTCTGTGCCTTTTGTAAGGGCCCAGACTTTTGCAGACTGCCTGAGAATGCATGAATTCAGCCCTGCCTAGCAATCTTCCCAGATTTTGCAGTGTCTGCTAGCTAGAGGGACCCAGACCCTAAGAAAGAGCCCAAGAGCACCTGATCTCCCCTAACTTGTGCCTCTGAGGGAGCTCTGGAGCAGCTGGACTAGAGTCATCTTATCACTCCAATATAAACTCAAAAGAGAGAACCTGAAGCCGTTACCAACCAGCTTTTCATACTGAAGAAGAAAACAACCAAGTCACATCAAGCATACAAACAGAATCAGACTTCAGCCGAACAAAGGAAGGCTTGAGTCTCACACTAGAATCACAAACAACAAAAGAGACATATGACAACCAACAAATAATAATATGAAAAACCCAAATAATAAGGCCCCACCAAACACCACCAGTTTGATAGAAGAGTTCTTCTACGAGAAACCCATAGAAATAACCCAGGACACAGAGTTTAAAAGAATAATCATAAATATGATCAAAGAATTAAGTGAATTTAAAGAACACACAAAGAAAAATATCAAAGACTAAAAGAAGATAGGGATAAACTTTTGATGGAATTCACAAAAAAGAAAGAAATATTAAGAAAACCCAACGTAAAATGAAAGGAAGTGAAAAACTCAGGAAGTCAATTTGAAATGACAGGAGAAAGCCTCACCAACAGAATAAATGAAATGGAAAACAGAATATCAAGAGTGGATGGTAACTTGAGGAATTGGAGCACTCAAGAAAAGATTATGAAAAATTTTTGAAAAACAAAGGAATGGAATATGCAGGAAATGTGGGACAGCAGGAAAAGACCAAATTTACTCATCAAAGACATAGGAGAAGGAGGAGAAGCTCAAGATAATAATATAGTACAGATCTTCAACCAGAATGTAGAAGAAAATTTCCCAAAATTAAGGAAATACATTCCCATACAAATACAAGAAAAACAGAACAGCAAACAGACAGTACCAGAAAAGAAATTCCCCATGGCATATCATAGTAAAAACCCTAAGTATATAGAACTAAAAGAGAAGACTGAAAGCTTCAAAAGAAAATCAGCAAGTCACATATAAAGGAATACCCACCACAATTACAGCTGACTTTTCAGTACATACTATGAAAGCCAGAAGAACCTGGACCAAAAAGTATTCCCAGTTCTACAAAATGAGAAGAGCCTGGACCAAAGTATTCCCAGTTCTAAATGACCAGAGATGCCAACCTAGAATACTTTATCCAGTAAAATGTCTATTATAGTTGAAGGGGAAAGAAAAGCCTTCCATGACATGAATAGGCTGAAAGAATTCATGTCCAGAATACCAGCCCTTCAGAGGATACTTGAAGCAATACAAAGAGCTGAAGAAGAGAATGAGTATACCCAAGGGGCAACAGAAAGAAACTAAATGAAGGTGTAACTGGGGAACCACAAACTTAGACTGAGATGCAAACAGAATTTAAAATGATTGAAATCAATACACCTTTCAATAATAGCTTTAAATATCAATGGACTGAATGCCCCAGTCAAAAGACACAGGCTAGCTGAATGGATCAAGAAACAAAATACACCCTTCTGTTGACTTCAAGAAACTCATCTCACCTTTAAGGCCCAATAAGGTAAATGGATGGAAAAAAATAATTCCAAGCATATGGCATTAAAAAACAAGCAGGAGTTGCCACTCTATTACTGACAAACTAGACCTCAATCTAAAACAAATCAGAAGACATAAAGAGGGTCACTTCATTCTGATCAAAAGAACAATTAACCAAGAAGATATTACAGTCAAGAACAAATATGCACCAAACTCTGTGTATCCAACTTCATAAAAACAGTACTACAGGACATCAAGACACAAACTGATCACAACTCACTAAGAGTAGGGGAATTCAGCACCCTCAATTAGATGGGTCAATCAGACAGAATAAACAGAGAGGCACCTGAATTAAACAATAGCAATACAGACAACCATGAATATTCCACCCAAGTACCAAAGAATACACATTCTAGTCAGCACCCCATGGTGTTTTTTTCCAAAATCTTCCACGTACTGGGGCAAAATGCAAATCTCAACAAATACAAGAATTGAAATAATTCCATGCATTCTATGCAATAAAGCTTAAAACCAACACTCAAAGAAGCCCCAGTAACTTCATGAACTCAGAGAGACTATACAACACAGTCCTGAATGACAAATGTGTCAAGGGAGAAATTAAGAAAGAAATAAAAGTATTTCTGGAATTAAATGAAAAGGACAATACAACCCAATAAAATTTCTGGGGTACTTTAAAAGCAGTCCTAAGAGGGAAGTTTATAGCTCTGAGTGCCTACATTAAAAAAGCAGAAAGCACAAATAAATGAATTAATATCAAAATTCAACACTCTTGAAAGTCAGCAACAAATGAAACCCAAACCCAGCAGACAGGAAGAAATAACAAAAGTCAGAGCATATGAAATGGAAACAAAGAAAACAATACAAAGAATCAATGAATCCAAGTTCTGGGTCTTTGAAAAAGATAAACAAGATAGACAGACCCTTGGCCCAGTTATCCAAAAGAAAGAAGGAGCAACTGCAAATCAACAAAATCAAGGATTAAAGGGGAATAGACAACAAAAGATGCAAAACATTATAAGGGAATACTTAAAAAGCCTATATGCTATTAAATTTGGAAACCTTAAAGAAATGGATGTATATCTAAAATCATAGGAATTACCAAAGCTAAACCAAGAAGAGATCAACAGTTTAAGCAGAACCATAACATATAAGGAAATGGAAATAGTAATACAGAACCTCTCAACAACAACAACAAAAAAACAAAAAACAAAAAAACCCAAAACAAAACAAAAACCCCAAAACATCCAAAACCTAGGCCCAGATGGAGCTCAAGGGAGGTGGGACCTTAGGAGATCTGTATTATCAAGGGAGAAATGGAGAAAATGGGGATACTTTAAATGGGGAAATCATGGAGGGAAGGAGAGAGAGAGAGATTTAAATAATACCCAGCTAGTATAAACCATATTCGTCTAAGAACTTAATGACAAATTTCACATAAAATATCGCTACATGAGCCCATGTGCATAGCTGAAGGCTATGTAACAAGAAACAGTACCAGAAAGGAGAAACCTTCCTTTGACTTTGTTGTCCAGAGTAATACAGGAGACTTCCCTAGATTACACAGGCTATTGCCACAGCCCTCGATTGCCTCCCAGAAATTGAAGGTAAGACCCTATTGCTCAAGACAGGACATACTTCAGAGACTAGATTTGGAGCAATGGAGCTGGAACTGACACAGAAGCCACTTCCCTAAAGGCTGGCAATCATAGCTCTGGAGACCACTATGTAAGTAGCCAAGGAAGAACATCAACTGATGGTCTAACACCAGCTTCATAACCGAAGAACCACATCGATGACTAGCACAGCATTTGACAATGGTGCAGTAGTGGCTTTTTTATCTTGGGGTCAATCAACGACTACCTGATTGGTCTTAGAACCCAGTCAATGGGAGGAATCTTGTGTGTGGTACTGTAATCAGCCAAATATACATGGCTGAAGAGGTGATAGATCTAAAGAGAATTCCCCAAGGCTGCCATATCCCTAGGATAATGTAACTTCTTACTAAATGCAAAACATATACCCTTATATTTACAGTTATATATCCCAGTCATCACTCATTAAAGAAGCTTGTTTTTCCACAGACAGAGATGAATACAGAGTACCACGCTGGTCACAGACATTGTCTATGAATTGCCCATGCCGAAGTGGCTCATCTTGCAACCTGTACACCCAGGGCTCACACAATACAGAACAAGAGACACTAATGAATCTCTCAACTCTCATTAATGAAGCTCTTGCATGCAACAAAAGACCAGTAGATCAAAATGTCACAAATGGTAAATTATAGAGATTAGGAATCATCAGAGTGTGGTTCCCTACACAGGACTCCTATATTAAGTTTCACTCACCCAGGTCTCAGTGACCATTGCGGAAGAAGGAGCCGAAAGATGATAATAGCTAGTGGGGAGGTGCGTGACCATCTGGAAATAGAATCCTACAAGTTCCTGGGATCCCATATGAACCTACAGCAATGATTTCGGAATGCTCAAGACCCATGAAAACTCAAGCACACAAAAACCCAGTGTGGAACTAGAGAAATGGGTAGGAGACTCCAACCTTTGCTTAAGAAATATTGGCAAGTGAATACTGTTGGGTGCTAGTCTTCCTAAAGTGAATGATTCTGGGTAAGCTGACTAGATCCCAGTGAATGAATCTGCACTGAGGTCAGTTGGGGACAGTAACTTGACATAATAGACCTTAGCACAGATGAAAGAATGTGTGGATTCCGGCTGGGGAGCTATAGGGGATGCTGGTGGGAAATGATGTATAAAGGTTATTAAGACTGATTGAGATGTTCTATATGAAACACACAATAATTCAATAAAAAGTATTTAAAAATATATAAATAGAATAGCCAAAGCTAATTTTGTAGTCGTGTGTGTGTGTGTGTGTGTGTTTGTGCTCAAAGGGTGTGCCTTTTGCACTAACCACATTAAGCCTAAAAATGGGTCTAAAGGTAGGAGACTGGCACTGGTGAGAGATGACAAAACCAAGGATAAGAATTATATCCCATTTCCTTTATTAATCTGAAGCTTTTTATGATCATAATTGGAATGTATCTTAGTAGAAATGGAAGGAATATGGGAGAAGCATAATTTAATGGCTCAGAAAGTCCCGTGTCCTTCTGTGTCTCTGGAGACAATCATATACTGTGGAGATACATGACATCTTCACTTTATTATCTTAGCCATCAGCACATGGAAGTTTGTGTCCTAGATGGAGACCCAAGTTGGAGCAGGGCTGGTTCCTCATGGTGTCTGTTCTGGAAGGTTGCTACTTTGGGGTATGACTTTGGCTGTGGGCTTCTTCCTGAATCCTCTTCAGTTGGAATGATTCTGGAAAACCTCCGGGATATAAAAAGCAGACAGACACCATCAATAGGCCACTCAAGCCCTGGTTTCCTTCCAAAGAAACCTATGTTTTTATTGATGTTTTCTCACACCAAATTTAGGAAGGAAGAAATCAGGTTCACCTGACTCGGGAGACATGTGGCCAACATGAAAAAAAAGCATCCCTGAGTGTTACTGTGTCCAAACTCAGCAGGGTCCAGCAGAAACTTTGACAACTTAATTCTGTTCTTACTCAGTCACCCACAGCTAATGCATCTTCCTGGCAAAGCAGGTGTCTTCCATAAGGAGCACCACGGGGCAGACTGTTATTGTCAAAGCCTGCCAAAGACTGCTCTCAATTGTCCCTGGACCAGCTATAATAAACCAGAGAGCTACAAATAAACACCAATTTGTGAAAATTTGATCTGTAAAAATGTTTTCAACTTGGACATGATAGAAAAATTTGAAACTGATATCAGCTTTGAGGAGAAAGAATTTAGAACTGTCTGTGGGACAGCACTAGAGACAATTTTGAAACACTGACTCATTCCATTCTGTCTGCTTTCTTGAGTTTGTTTTGGCTCCGCCCGAATACGTGTGCATTCTTACAATATGCGGGATAGCTTCAGTCTTTTGATTCTTGGACCTTTGAGAAACCCAGCATTTGGGTTCTAGTGTGAATAGCATGGATGGATGGGAAACGGTGTGACATTTTTTGTTCTATCTTGCCTCAGAGATATTCAGAAGGGGCTAAAACTCAATGCTCCCTTGAAAGAATAGAGTGGGATCTGACTGGTTTCATTAGTCTCACCAACACTTACTATTTGAACTTGGTCTAAAGCTTGGGACTGGACAGCAGCTAATCCTACCAATTGCTAAATGCTGGAAATTTAAGCAGGATAGGTGTAGGGGATGATAGATCTCCTGGGTTGGCAATTAGCCAGCATGTATGAACCCTTCTTGCAACGTAGTTTCTACAGTGGATACCTTTGGAAGGCCAAAAGGAGGAAAGAGGGGGAAGTAATGTCCTTTGACCTCTTCTCACCTTTACTCCATCAGCTCCCGTGGTGTTGTGTCTATTTTTTAAAAAACAAAGGCAATTAGTTCATTAAAAAGATATATTTTTTTTTAATTTGGAAAGAAAACGAAAACAAAAGAGGAGAAATGTTACCCACGATCTCATTACCCAAAGGGATGCACTAATAACAGGTGAGCCAATTTCCTTTCAGTGTTTTCACTCTGTGTACTTATTTCTAATTATTTTTGTCCATATCCGATTTTACATTATGTGTTATTACTATCTCTTTATAGGCAGCTATAATGACCACATAATATTATGACAGATGGGGATAATATAAATTACTTAGCTATTCAGCACATAGTTTTTAAATATTCATTTTCACAAATAATACAATAAAAATATCTGCAAATAAATAGTTCTCTTTTTAGAAATATTTCTTGAAGATGACTTTTATAAAGGAAAAATTATTACATAAAAGTGTATAAATGTGCCCAATACTCTTCCTTCTTTCTGTCGCTCTCAGAATTACATATACTTGGGGATTATACCTTGATAATTGGTTATTTTAGCTAGTTTACATACCCACACCCACTGTTCAGTGTATGACAGATGCTGTGACATCACCCGTGTCTGAGACAATATAACTAACTGTGGTCATCCCTAGGTTTCTGGATTAATTTGTCCTACAACTGTGATTTTGTATACTTTTACCTAACATTCTTGATATAGCAAGTAGGGTGTACATCTATGCCTGTAGTATATGTGTGTGTCTATACGTGAAAGTGCATACAGACTTACACATGCAAATCTGTTTTCCTAAATTTTGTGTTTTATGTCAAATGATCATTACTACAACCACAAAAAACTCTGCTAATTAAACGAAATTGGACTTCCATGTTGGCAAATATCTGAAATATTTTTTAAGTACATGCGTGACTTATAGGACAAATGCACCTGATAGCTGAGTGTGTTTGTGCATGCAGGAGTGGCCTTGTCTGGTGGAAAACTCATTTTAAATAGAGACTATACCCTGTCATGCACTGAAGTACAAGATCTCAGAAATAGCCCGATGCCCCAAAGATGGGATGCACAGTGGACAAACCTCATTCTTCACCATCTTCTCAGCCCAACAGAACCTTGTAAATAACACCAGTGTAAAGAACTTAGTAATGACCCCCCACTTCAATTACCATTGTATTGCTTACTTGTCTATTTCCATGGTAAAAAGGCAACTTATAGAAGAAAGAGTTGGTTAGGCTGATGGTTCCAGAGGAATAAGATGGGGAGGCATGGCAGCAAGCAACAGGTGTGGTGGCAGGAACAGGAAGTTGGCAGATCACATCTTCAACTATAAACAGGAAGCTGAGGTGGGGGAGGAGAGAGAGAACTGTAAGTGGGACAAGGCTACAAACTCTCAAAACTCACCCCAGTGACACTACTTCCTAAAGATTCCATGACTGCCCAAACAATGCCAGGAATTGGGGACCAGGAGTTCAAATATGTAAGTCTATGGGGGACATTTCTCATTAAAACCTTCACACTCATTTGATCATATAATTATAAAACATAGAAGTAAGAAACCAGAGCAATATCTGTGGTGTTCTAAATTCCGAGACCCTATGGATAAACAATGTATTTATTTTTATAGTATATATACATATCAATACATGTTTAAATTTATTGTAATTACAGGTTTGTATACGTTCACATATGTAGTCAGAGAATTATATAAATTATACATTAATAAACATTTAATTAGTAGCTATAAGCACAGGAATATGTAATACATTCATGTTATATATATATATATATACATATATATATATATATATATGCACACACATATATGGAGAGAGTTTTCTTTCTTCTTTTCTCCCAGGCACACCAGAAGTTCCATTTTCTATTAAACTTTGCTGTTGTAAATACTCAGTGGCTGAGAGTACATTAAAGGGCTCTTAGGAGGCTCGTCTGAATTTAACCATACCACAACCACAACGTCAAGAATACAAAAGCCAGCTGTCACTGTATGCTATATGCAGAAACTGTGTTGAGTGTACACAAGTATTTTCCTATTTGATCCCATTTGGTCAACTGGTATAACTCACACTGTACAAATGAGTTTACTGCTATAGTGAGAGTAAAATACCCACTCAAGCCACACAGTGAGTAAACAGCACCGTCACCAGAATCTAGGTGAAGACAGTCTCACTATGTAGGAAAGATGAATGATTATGTGGTTCTATTCCTGGTCTTCTTGCTTTGGAAATGTAGAGAACTTTCTAGGAAGAACTTCACTGAGTGGGGCTGATTCCCCTGTGGCACTGGGCCTTTAATAGTGGCCTTAACTTTAATGGGTTCAATCAGAACTCCCTAGGGTTGGTGTAGTTCATGGCAGAAGCTTGGAGAAGGGAATTAACTCTCTGAGAGTGAACCCAGGAATAAAATATTGTGGAATAGGCAGATCAATGGAACCTCTCCTAAAAGGTTACTTTTAAAGAAAGTAACTGTAAAGACCTAACTTTCTTAATTTTGGTGAAAACTTACAGTGGCAATAGGAAAGATAAACACACTGCTAAGGAATAATGAGGATGCCTCTGTCATTTCTGAGGCTCTCACAGTCAGTGGGTACATATGAACAGAGGCATCACAGTGAGCTGAGAGGTCCCTGAGCACTGGTGTGAGCTCACAGTCAAAGCAGGGAACCTCTAGAAAGAGATGCCAAGCCCAGTGTCTGTGCTGATGAAGGAGAGACTGAGCTTCACACAGACCATGTCTGTGTAAGCATTTCAGGTTACAATTCCAGAAGCTGTGCTTCTGAATACTGCATGTTCCATTGTTTCTAAACTTCATGTTGGCCTGTTAGAGTTCATGAGACATTTTCTACCAAATATTCAACCAATATTTCAAATTCACTTGGAAACTTATTATAAGAAATATGGGTTCTGTGTTCAAAAATTAATCAATAGTCAATCAAGGAATAAAATGGGATAGAATCTGTAGTTACAAGCTAGAAAGCATTGATAACCTATCATACCAAAGCTTATGGTAGGTGATTATGAAGAAATTTTATAGCCTCAAACAACTACAATTTTTATAAAGTGAAGTTAAGAATAAAAGTATTGTGCATCTTAAAATTAAAAAGATAACATAGGAAGAAGCATTAAGACATTAACAGAAATGAGGGCTGGTGCTGTCTGCGGCTCAGAGTTAGGACACTTTCCTAGTATGTGCAAGACCTGGAATATGCTCAGAATTGAAAAAATCTGAAATAAATCCATTGGTAGCCTGTGTCTCTTCATCTTCAGATGGGACCTGTGACATGTCCTGCATCCACCTGGCATGCCTACTAGTTTGCTCATTATGCAGGGCTCAATAGATTACCATACTGTGGAGATTTCATTGGTACAGCTTCCCTGTCATAGTGGGCATACTTTCCATCTGTCTCTATTCAACAAGGCCTAGTTAAGTTTCATTTTGTTGTCATTTATTGTTTCCTTTGTATGTAACATCTAATCAGTTCTTAAGACACATTACTTAAAGAATAGATTCAACTCCTTGTTTTTGTAGAATTTCATTCAAAGAACAGCTGCCCAAAGTTATTTAGAGTGAAATTTTGAGGCTAGTGCATGCCTTCAGTCACTTTTAATTTACCTCCATTAAAACTGGAAGCACAGAGGAAAGATTCAATGTTCAGCATTACCATATACTGTCTACATGGCTCCCTGACCCTTGTCTACACCTGTTACCTTTGGGACAGACATTTCAGGAGGTGATCCACTATAGGATGTGGTACAATGCCTGATGTGTGAATGAGCTCAGTAAATGCCAGCTAGTAATGAAAATATTCACTTTATTGTCCTCTGTTTTTGACCTCTTTCGCCTCTCCATACATATCTCCTAAAGTTGAAGTCCCAGAACTTCTCTGCAGTGAAGAATCTAATTTTGCCCAGGAAGAAGTCTGGCCCTTATATTTGAATTCTGGGATGTTATCTCAAAACACTTGGAACATTATGCCTGACAGGGACTGTGTGGTGATCTCTGGCATACTTTAGTGTGATATTATAAATTAGGATGGGGACTGGCCATATGTGCAGTTGTAGAGTTGGGGAATATCAACAAGGCTATATGGGTTGGGGAATCTGGGTTGTAGACTAAGACAATGCACACAGTGTCCACTAAGAGGCATTGGAGACTCAGACCAATCACATAGATCACGAGATCACTGTGTCCACTTGATGGCTCCTCAGTAAATTCCTGGAGAACTGGGCTCATGTGAGCATTCATGGTAGATAGTACTCCAAGCACAGTCACATGTGATTACTGGTGGAATATGAGTGTCCTAGCTCCTCAAGTGGAAGCATCAGGAAGCTCTATGACCCCTGTATGTCTAGACTCTGCCCTGAGTGCTACACTGCTTGGATTATTTACTCTGTCTTACCCTCTTGTTAAGCCCCTAAGCATGACTACAGCTTCAGGCAGCTCCAGTCTGGTTAAATTCCCAAACCTCAGAGTGATTTAGGTCACTTGCTGTATTAGTTGCTTTTCTCACTGCTATGACCAAATACCTGTCAAGAAGTGACTTAGAGGAAGAAGAATGTATGTTAGCTTACAAGTTTGTGGTGGGGAAAGTATGGCGGCCCAAGTATCTGCCTTGGGAACTTCACAGCAGGTGACAGGAAGCAGAGAGAAACATAACCAAAAATCAGGGATAGGCTATAACCCACAACCTGACTGACTTCAATGATACACTTCTACCAGCTAAACCTTGTGTTTTAACATTCTTACAACCTCCCCAAATTGCCATGAGAGGAGCCCAAGCATCAAACCTCTGAGTCTGGGGGATTTTTCGGTCACACTATAACACTCTTAAACTAGTACTGGTGTCAGAAACGAGGGCAGTCTGTGGACTGCTCGCCACCGTTTTGTAGTTAGCTACCTTCACCACTTCTAAACCTTGCCGAGTCTCCCTGAGGGAGATTTTAGATTGAGAAGGACATTCCATAATCTCTAAAAGATATGGACAAAACTCAAAGATGGGAGAGGAAAAAGTGAAACAAATGTGATGTAACAAAACACTATCATACAGGAGCCAAAGGCCAGTGAGCTGCAAAACTCCAGCAGTGACCAAAACTGGCTATCTCAGGAATGGAAGTGATATATATTCACCACCAGTTATAAATCCATCATTTGGCAGCTAGGGCTCTGCCTAAGGTGAGGGCAAAGGTGCCCCTTGGGACTACCTCTCGTTCTCACACCTCCTCAAGTGAGAACGGTTTCCTCTATTCCTTAAAAACACCTCCAGTATTTGACTGTTTATTTACACTCCCCATCATTCTAAAAGGATTTGTAGTAACATGGCCATATAAACATGTGCAGGTTTCTTTTTGAAGAAGTAAACAAGGAAATGAAGTTGGAGCTGAAAGGGAGGAGACAAGGCAAGTAAACAAGATAGGAGAAAGAGGAGTTGGGTTTAGATTAATATCTAAACCGCATGACATAAAAAAACCCTTGCATACATTCATTATACTCTGGAACTCCTCCACACCCTTATCTATTTGTTTGCTTGTGTATTTCCTCCCGTCAGCATTTGTCTTCTGCCTGCTTCATTTATCTGACAGTCATAGCTCTGAGCCTTCTTCTGTAGCTGCTGCTATCAGTTTTCTTCTGCATCTCTAATGGTTGTTGCTCTGTAATTCATTTCCAAAGGTTCATGATTGTTATGTTTTTATTATGGAATGTACTCTCTATCTATGGGGAGTAACCTTTTCTCCACTTAATGCATTTTGCCTTGGATTCTACTTTGACATAGTAATGGCTACCGCTGAGTTATATTTATTTGTGGACAGCCAGTGTAGCCTTTTAATGTTAATGTTTCAGATTCATTTGGGTTGTAGTGTCTTAGAAAAGCAGTACATATTTGTATTTTATTTCAGCCCATGCTGAAAAATTTTGGTTTGAAGAAGAGAGTTTAAAACAGTCATGGTTTTTAACAGAATTGATGTTTTGTGTTTTCTCATATCACCATAACATACTTACAGTGGAATTCTGGCTTTCTTTCACCCATTTTCTTTGCATGAATATTCTGCTCACCTTCCTTATCTCATTACACTTCATGACCAGACACCCAGATGACATGTATTGTTGGATGAAGGTTGGTCTGATTTTCCAATAAGTATCTCTTCACCAGCTATAGATTCTTGGTGAATAGGGGAAGCACCTGCCTATACCAACACTTTGTTGGTTTTGTGGGAGTGAAGCAGGCTAGAAGGCCCCTTGGCTGCCAAAATAATACCCAGGGCTTTGCCTGGTAGCTGAGATTTCGGTGTACCTGTTCTTTGCATTTCATCCAGTAAATTTGTTGCTTGGTGTGTAGGCATAAGCTCTGGAATTGGTTTGCCCTACAGCTATGATTTTAGAGATCTCCATTTGGTACTAGGTGGCACCCCTTCTCAGGAGTGCTCTAATAGCTCCGACAAAAGACCAAAGGCCTTGTTTCTAGAAACTCTGTCTTTGGTGGCAGTGGATTGAGAAAAAGAATCATCTCTACAATTGGGTGAGGTTCAGTTTTACTTTTACTGTTTTTAAATTTTTATTAGATCATTAGAAAATTTATTTAAAAATGAAAACTAGTTAACAAGAGCAATAATGGTATTATTTCATTCATCATATCCACCAGATCAGTGCTCTGTCATGTCCAATTTCCACTGCACTATTGGTCTATGGAATCAGAGGGGAAGCCCAACTCTCACAATCACTGCCCAAAAGAAGATTCAGGCTTTTACTCAATTACCTTGATTGTGCTCTGACATATTCTGGATCTGTCTGCATGTGTGTGCATTTTTCTTTACTCCTTAGTTTGGAGATTCTCCTGGGTTATCTACATTTTGTTTGTTTCTATTGCTCTGTGTGTTGACCATTATTTGTACTGCTCTGTTTTTTTCTGTCAATCCAAATGTCATCTGATTTCCATAGTTTTGAAAACTTTAAAAATGGGGCCACTGAAGATGATGTCTTGTTATCAGTCTTTCTTTTGTTTTGTGGTACTAATAGATGTCTTGTGAAGAAGGCGGATCTCTGTGTTGCTCTGTATGAAGACTTGTTATTATCTTGTACAGACCATAGTGTTTTATTCTACTGAGAATATAGAAGAGATCATTTAAAAGCTGTTTTCTTTTCACCACAGACAATCATTTTTACAGAACTGCTTTTCTTCTAAGTTGCTTACAGTTCATGGTCATTCTTGGAGTCTGTACCTCTTCCTTGCCTTATCCAGTGCTGATCTGTTTTTGTTCACTGACCATTCATGGCAAAGCCACTTATCCAGTCATAGAGTATTTTTCCAAGAAAACATTCAATTCATTTTTGACCAGATTCAGGTCATGAAAAGAATACCTATTGGTGAGAAAGGTTGAACATAAATTTTCTGAATCTGTCATTTTTATTGGAGTATTCATCCTGGGCTGCAACAAGCTATCCAGTGCCTTTCAGCAGTTGTCAGCAAGTGGAGGTTTTCAAGTAGTGGCAGTTGAGCCTAAAAGAAACATAAATATAGCTATTGAATCATTCATTACTCTGCTGATGACAGATGAATGAATCATTTAAGTAAGGAAGAAGCATGTTTTCTCTAAAGTAGCCTTTCTCACAGGTTTCGTGGGTTGAGGTAAGTGAGGCAAAATTTACAGGGTCATATGGTATTTGGTAAGAAAAATACATACTAGAGAAGATTCAAAGATACACCACTTTGTCCGTGATGTCTAGGCATCTCACAGGGACACATAGATGGGTCAGGGCTTTTGGAGTATGATTTGACTGTGCCTAAGATTAAGGAATATCAGCAGAGCCATTAGTTTGTTGTTAATAACTCTTTCATGTACCTCAATAATAGTCTTGTTATCGGGGGTGGGGGATGAGGGTAATTGCTTGGACTCTAGTGTCTCAAAACTTGAGGCCAGATACTGTTTATTTAGTGTGATTTTGAAATGTGTATCTGTTTCTTGTGGGAAACTACAGGTCTTCTGAGAAAGGAGGTTGCTCAGGTTCCAACCACAAAGGGAGAAGACGCTGAATATCTACCACTGGAATAACTTTTGTATTAGCTAGCTCAGTGCTGAGTAGTTCCCAGAAAGATCCCCAGAAATCATTTGGTTTAAGGCTTTTGAGGTGAGGAAATCATTCTGTTTTTTGCTGAAGGGCCCAGCATAAACAGAGATACTGAGAGGAGACAAAAAGAAGTTAAGATGCAGAAGAGAGGCCAGAAGAGAGAGGAAATGCCTGTATGTGGTTACCGTCAATCCTAAAGACAAGAGAAGCAAGCCAGCATTTCCTGTTTCATGTCTCTCGTCTCCTCCTTCATGCTTAGTTCATCATTTGCTTGTTTCTTGTTTTCTTTCTTCTTTATTTTAGTGGACATGTAATATTTTTCCCTATTTATGGAATACAGTGAGATAAGTCAATGCATGTTTATAATATGTAATGATCAAATTCTTCTCTACAGCTATTGAATATTTCTTTGTATATAAAAGAAGAAGCAAAGAGGGATTTGATGTTATACTCTTGCTTTTGAAATTGGAAGTGTGTCATGAAGCAAGAAGCTAGAGAAGGCAAGAAGCCTTTAGAAGGTAGAAAAAGAAAAGAAATATATTGTTAATGAGTACAGATTTTCAGAGTGGGAACATGAAAACATTCTGTAGATAAAAGAAGGTAATGGTTGTGCAATAATATAAATGCATTACAACCTGTGCACTGTGTGCCTACAAATATCCAAATGGTAAACTTAATCTACCTTTCATCACAATCATCTAAAACATCTCTCTCTCTCTCTTAATGTGTCCACAAGGAAAGCAGTCAGACCCATATCTTGGTTTTAGCCCAATGATTCTTCTGACCTCCCAAACTGGAAGATAATAAATTTGTAATAGTGATCATGAATTTGTGATAGTTGATTACAGTACCAATTAGTGGGCTGGGAGTGCAGTTCAGTTGGTCAAGTGCTTGTCTTACATACACAAAGCCCTGAGTTTCATTCCCAGTATTGCATAAACTGGGTATGGCAGAACACACTTGTAATTTAAGCACTCGAGAGGTAGAGACAAGAGGATCAGGAGTTCAAGGCCATTCTTGGTTACTTAGTGAGATTAAGGCCAGTTTGAACTTCGTCTTCAAACAAACTAAAAAACAAAAAAAATCAAACACAAGAAACAAATATAGTACTCTTCATTCTGTTTGCTTTAATGTCAAAATTCTTTTTTTTTAAGTAAATGTTAGCTTTGAATCTTTACTTTTTTCCTCAGTGTATATTTTTATTGAGTTTTTGTGCATTTTATACAATAGGTCTTAATCTCCCCTGTCTGCACCCTCCCATAGCCTGCCCACAGGATTTCATGCATTCTCTCATAGATGTTAAGGCCTAATGATGTAAGTCTGTGTACCTAAATGTGAGTTCAGCCTGCTTAGTCTATCTAGTGTCACTCCCTTAAAGAAGGTCTACTATCCCTGTCCCAACAGTGATCAGCTGCCAACAGTTCCTCAGTTAAGGTTGGGGCTCATTTCCACAGCTTTATGCTGGTTTTTGTCTGACTGAGTTTGAATGGGTCTTCTATGTGCTGTTGCCATTGTTGTAAGTTCATATGAGCAAGTTGCTAGGAGCCTGGAGAACTCTGTTTCCTTATGATTATGTACTACGTCTGGCTCTTACAATCTGCCTCCTCTTCCACAATGGTCTCTGAGCCCTGAGTAGATGATGTTTAATATGATACACATTCTGCAGTCTCCTATTCTCTATAGAATGTCAAAATTCTTAAACCTGGTACTGCTATTAAAGCTAAGGAATTAGTATTGGTACAATATTCTTAACTAAACTTCACCTTTATTCAGATAACCCTAGGTTTTGTATGATTGTTCATTCTTCTACAATCCAATCTAGTGCATTGAATTGTCCTTAGCAGTTAATATATTTTTTATGACCTTGACTTTTGAAGAATACTATTTAGTTATGTTACAGAGTATATGTCAGCACAGACATGTCTGATATTTTTTTCATGAGTAGAGTGACATATGGATTCTGGGGCAGGATACACTGAAGTGAGGGTGTCTTTCTTGTAACACCACAAAGCATCATGTGGTACCGATTTCTATGATTACTGGTGATGTTAACTTTTGCTAATATCACTCTTCATGTTTCTTCATTACAAAGTGATTATTTTCCCATTTTCTACCCTCTATCGTTTAGAATCATAAAATTAGGAGAATCATGTCTTCTGTGACTGTCCTGTCCTGAGAACTCAGTAAGATAGCAGAAATATTTATCCAGTAAATATTCAAGAATCACCTATAAATTGATAGGAGTCATTTTAAGTGGAAAGGCTGGTGATAGCCCTTAGCAGTAAACAAATGATGAGAGAGACTTTGCTTCTACCGAGTTAACAGCATGACAGGAGAGATGAATTATTGACTGAAGCATTCTTTGTTCCAGTTGGGGAAATACAGAGTACCTGGAGGATGCATACATGAGGATCTCTTGTAGGCACAAGGAAGGTCACTTAACACAATGCCTGGTAGCTAATGCCCTTGAGGGAGGATGGAGGGATGTGTGTCCCCTTTGCTTTTCCATGCCTGGATTGCTTCCTGATCTCTCACACTAACAGGATCACATAGCAAGGTGGTTTTCCTTTGTCCCTGTGGGATTAGGCAGATCCTTTAAAGTGCTAATGTGCACAAGGAGTAGCTGAGCTGAACACAGCTCCCCTGTGCCCCCACAATGCCCTGGCTGCTTCTTAAGTGCACGTGACAGTGGAACCTATTTATTTGATTGGTGCTTGTCACTAGCCTGCTATTGTACAGCAGAGTGTTAGGAAATGCCACTTTAGCACACTGGTCTCCTGAGATGGCCTGAGATAAAACTCACCTGAAACACACTGAGTTCCCTGTGTGCTCAGATTTTCATGAGCATTTCTCAGGGGTATTTCACACATGCATGTCTCAGATCCATTCACCTCTGAAGGACAAATGAACCTTCCTAATGATTGTGGATGCATGCGTTGAAAGCATATTTTTTTCACTTTTAATATGTAAATTAAAAGTCAGCTAAAAATAAAAGAGTGAACCCTTATATATCCCTGAAATCACTGAAATTTTCCCATGTTTGTTTCCCCTTTTAATTTTTTTTTCTGGATAAAGTATTTTCAACTAAATATCATCCAATCACTACGGTTTCTTTGGTGGATATCCTTAAGTTTTGCTGGCCTTTTATTACATGAGGATCAACAGTTGTAAGGCCTCATCAAAACCAACAATGATTAGCTGTTGTTATCTGTAAAGCATTTAGAGCTTGGAAAAGTCCAGCCACCCATTTTAGAATTAAATACAATGTTGGCCTACAGTTGAGATTTGGACCGTGACTTTCTCACTTATCTTCTGTTCATGGAAAGATCTTCCTATGCTGCCAAGTGCCTCAGTATCAGCAGACCTATTACAGCTTTGGGAAGGAGTTCTTCAACAATAGTGTTTCAAACTGGGGCAGTTTGGAGAGGTATATTCTGAGTCCATAAGAAAGTTAGCTCTGCCAGAAGGCATGAGTTATTTCTATGTGTAGGATGTTTAAGAGGCTCCAAAGAAGAGACAGAAGTCATTATTATTCCCACATGATTCTGTTCTTCAGGGGCAGACAGAACATGCAATTGATCTAATCAGGAGCAATGCAGTTCAGTAATTAAAAGTTTGAGATAAGTGAATTGGAGTTGGACATAAACCATCTAATTACAGTGGTTTCTAAAACACCACATGTATTCTAGATAGAAAGTCAGCCACACAAAATGGCTAACAAAATGTTTGGTGGGTTGCATGATGTTACTAGTGTTTGATCTCTGTATAAATTTGGACAAATCTGAAATACACTCCCTTTTTTCTGTCTTTGCCCATATTTTAGGACCAAATATAGTTTTTACTGTATTATTATTATTATTATTATTATTATTAGTGCTGGGAATTGAATGTAGGCATTGTGCATGCGAGGCCAACACCCCATCACTAAGCTAACCTGAAGCCACTCATAGTTTACAAACTTTGTAAAATCTATTCAGTGAGAACAGTGGAAAAGAGTTGTAAGACTGACTCCCCATCCACTTCTCAGTCTATACAATTTGTCTGTGGACATTTAGACTTCCCACACACTTCATATGTCCCTGGACAAAAGCAGTTTGAAAATCACGGGTCTGGTTGAATCTGCTAGACATCTAAGAGAAAGATGTCTTGGGAAGTTCTTAATTGTTTCTCTTCACAGAACAGCTGAAGGATGAGGACATGTGATCCTTTCCATTTTCAAATGGCCGTCGTTGTCCGAGCATACAAAATAGCTCTGGCAGTCAGACCGATTTCCTACTGCCTAACCCCATCCCTAGACTGTCATGTGGTTGGATTTACATGACCTTGAAGTTCATGCATGGAGGAACCTCAGCTCCTTATCTCTCAGCAGAAGAGGCTGTCACTGAATGCTACCCAGCTGTGGGGCTTCTCACTGGAACAGGAACCCCTGAGCAGGCATTCCATTTAGCTGACAGCTGAATAAGCCGGGTGAACAATGCTCAAAGTGCTTACTGTCTAGGGCAAACAGGAAAATTATGGCTTTCATATGTGTATACTGGTAGCTTCTGTTATTTACCTTAACAAAACAACTCAACACAATTAGTGCAAACTACCAGAGGCTCCTGGTTATATTTAGCTAACGGATTCCGTTTAAGGAGCAAGTAGCTAATGATCTGAAGCACAGGCTGCTATCACAGCAGCCCTAATAAGCTCAAAATCACATGGCGAGTAAGCATGGAACATTTGCATGGTGGGGAGTGACCGGACCTGGAAACTCACCAACAGGTTCCACTCAGTGTCCTCAACCATTTTCCAGTGATGCAACTGGGATCAAAAGGATACATACGACTTTGCCCCTCTTCTGTTTTAAAAAGAACCATTGCTTTTTTTTTTTTTTTTGAGTAGCCAGACCCCTAGTGTGGGCTTTCCTGGATTCAGGTTCAAGGTGGTCAATAAAGTCTTGACAGAATTCAGAAAAGAAGGATCGTGGGGTTCAATGGTAGAAGAGAGACCTACAACTGGCCAACATGCAGAGAATAAGAGACTGCAGAATTCTCATCCTTAAATGGGACGTATTTGCACCTTGTTTTCCCAAGGCTGAGCGATCATTAAAGACGAGGGGGCAGAACGAGTACAAGCACCAGAGGTGGTAGATGAGTACAGGGAAACTGTACTGTCTGGACACCACAGAGTAGTTACACATATGAACCCATAGTGCTTACGACACTATGTACAAGACCTGTTCAAACTCAAGCTACACAGGGTCCCAGCATGGATGTGAGAGGTGGGCAGCAAGACCTAGCCATAGCTGAGAACTACTGGTATTTATTAATAGAGGCTGGGAGAGGGAGTCAGTTTTCCTTACTGGTACATTGACTTTACTCCAAAGGATAGACCCAACACTCAAGAGTATTAAGGGAACACCTATTGGCCTCGATGGGGTTAAATAAATATGTAGGACATGAAGTCAGGGGGAAGGTGAGTGAGGTGGGAGTGGAAAGAGGGAGTTGAATGTGATCAAAATACACAAATCAATAAAAATATTTTTAAAAGAAAGAAGAGATCTGTCGCTGTAAGATGCTCAGGTGCTAGGCAGAAAGTGCTTGGGAGGAAGGCGATGGAAAATTTGAAAGGAGAACTGGAGGGGTGGCCTGGCACATGGGAGCTGAAAAGTCACTGTGGAATGTGGACAAGGGGAGTGTGGGTTCATTCGAGACACAGAAGGCACGGGTTTGGCAAGCAGCCCAGGACCAAAGACTTTTCAGATTAGAGAAAGAGCTGGGCTTTGGGGTTAGGTAGTAGAATTTGAGTCAAACTCTAATTCATTTGGGGATAATCTTAGAATGGTTGGGATTCAGCTTTTAATTTGTAAATGGGATCCATTACAGCTAACTCTTCATATCCACATTAAACTATTAAGCCAATCTCAGACAAATAATATTGAGGAAAAATTGCTTCTGATCTTGACCTGTAGAGATTCTTTTTCTGTCTTACGACTTAAGCAATATAATATAACAACTGTTGACATTGCATAGATGTTATATTTGGTGTTCCAAATCATCATTTTAGAAATACCATAGAGTACATAGAAGAATGTGCATACGCTACATGCAAATATCATGCCATTGAATCTAAGAGACTTCAGCATTCATGGACTTAAGTGTTTACAGGGGCTTCGGCACCCATGTCCAGGCACTGAAGATGACATTCACTTCCTATCATTGGTCTTCTGAGAAATGTAATGTTAGAAAAACTAACCTCATAATTCTTGGTTCATAGACACACTCAACTCCAGGTAATTACTCTGATCTTCATCACTGCTGCTGCATTGCCTGTTCTGGTATCTTGACCAGATATTAGTAAGCAACTGAACATTTCTTTTCCAGCAGAATGTGTTTTTGCTCTTTGCTCTTTAAAAGAGATGAGGGGTTGGGAAGATAGCTCTGTGGGTAACAATTCTTGTTCTGTAAACATAAGATCCTGAAACTCTTTATCAAGGCATTGAAGGGGAGAACCATGGACAAAGAAACATGATGTCCTGCTTGGGCCTCTGCATGCACACACATGACTATGTCCCTCACGTGCATGCACTACACTCACATACAACACAAATTCATATACCGTACACACACCACACTCCACGGTAGAGACCACACATGCAAACACACACATACACAATAAATAACAAATAAATATAAAAGAGAATAAATGTGGCTTTTACTTCTACTCTGGGGACTTTCTCGGAACACTGGTTAGATATTTTAACATTCTAGACAGACTTATTGCAAATATCGGAGGTAATTTTTGGTCTTCCACAAGGACAGTATATGAAGCCACATTTTCTAATTCCATGCCTTTGTGATGGGAACATACACAGGATGAGACAGTAACAGCCTTACCTATATATTTAGGCAGGTGTCTTCAAGAACTGACACTTAGGGAGAATTATTTCCCAGTCTCTGCAGTGCCTGCACATTTTCTTACTTAACTCTCCATCACCTCAAAGAGGTTATGTCTACATACTCCTTTTTACAGTGGAGGAGACAGGTGACTTGCTCACACCTGCAGTAATTGCTGTTGGTGGTTCTCTATGCTCTAAATCTTTCTTACTCCATTCACCATGTAACAATTACCTACTTTGTGAATCCTTCCTTTACAGCAGGAAAGTCTTATTCCTCAACCCTATGATGTCCCTTTGCCACCAGGGTGCAGGCACCTGACTTAGATTCTACCAGATAATTGTGAACCATGGGAGGCCCCGCAGGACCTAAGGCACACACTCTGTGGTAAGAGTCAGATCAGAGGGGATGAAGTTGTGGGTTCCATCAGCATCAGTTTCCTGATCAGAACCAGTGTAGCTATGGACGTACTGCTGAAAAAGCCCATGATCTATAGCCTCAGCCTTCAACAAGTGCATGGGTTTTCTAAGTCCCCCTCCCCACCAACTTCTCACTGTCTACACCTCAGTACTCTGACAGATAATTTGTTGTGGGTGTGTTTTTATTTCTCTAGTGGTCACATCCGTTTGGAAAAGCCGTTGCCTGCTCCCCACATCTCTTGATTGCTGCATGGTCTCATTTTGTGCAGATCTAAGTCAGACAGAGTCCATAAGATAGGAGAATCCATAGTGAATGTCGGAGTTCAATGTGTCAAGCCCAGGAACCTTCTGCTGTCTGCCCTTGTCTAGCTGGACATTTAAACACTTGCATTAGTAAAACTCTACAGAGACAGGATTCCAAGCCGGAGCAGAGTAACAGACTGTACTCCACTGTGATTCCTTGCCTTAGAAGCACCAGACCACATTAACTACCATAATTTTTTTCTACCAGGTTGAAAAAGATGTGGTAGGTCCCTGGATTTCCCAGGGGTACATCCTAAGTGTATCAGTAGATTCCTGAAACTGCAGACAGTCCTATTCCAACCTCATCATCTATATTGGAGTCAACCAAGGTAGCGAGCCAAAGAGAATCCTTTGCAAGCATGTTCTGAGTGGGTTCTCAACAATGACTGACCTTGGGTCCCCTGAGTTCTAACATGCCTGCTTGTCAGTGTCATGTTGGTTTTTTTGATATTTAGCTTGTTGATAAGGTACTTCTTCACAGGAGAAATTCTGTTTCCATCCACAACCTTTGATTGTGTGTGGGTAGCCAGCCTCTTAATTCTCCTCTCCTGAAGTCACTGGCCACCTGTTCCGACACTAGACCATGACAGAACTGACAAGAAGTCCGTGTGCAAAACAGAGGAAATCAGGACTTCTTTGAATACTTTCTTAAAATCTGTTCTGATTTATCTATCTTTTTAGACTGTTCAGATTTTTTGTTGTGTCAAATTTGCATGTTATGGTCTTTTGGGAAATTTGCTTTCCGCTGATTTTTTTGATGGCACTATTTAACAAGTTCACAGTATATTAACCTGGAACTTAAAGCAATATCTATGTGTCACTGATGACATCTCCTTTCTTCTATTTTCTTGATTTATGCTTTTTGTATTTGGCCTTCATTAGGTTCATCAAGACTTTGTTTTGATTACTATTCCCTGAGAACCAAGTTGAAGATTAATTTTGGCATTTTGTATGTTTTTAATGTCCATTTTTGTTTGTTATTAGTCTATGTTATTTCTCCTGTTTTCCCTTAAGATTTTTAAGAAGAATACTTATAATCCTTATTTTTTGCCTTTATATTTTCATATCGTAGAATCATCTAATGTTCCAGTTTGACAAATGAAGCTTGCTATGCTAGCATCCCCTACATTTTACCTTTACAAGCATTTAAATTATTTTACAGCATTCAGTTCTTTTTATCTGGTCTGTTTTCTATGGCTAGAACAATATCATAGACTGGATAATTTATCAAGGATAGAGGTTTACTTATCTCACGGTGTTTGAGAAACAGGAGCATGGTGCCAGGATCTGCTTAGTATCTGGTGGGAGCCTTCTTGTTACACCATATGATGTTGCAAGACATCACAGTAATACAACATAAGCATGCTAACTCAGGACTCTTCCTTTTCATACAGAGTCATCAGTGGGAACGTGGAGTCCCCACCATCATGATCTCATCTAACCCTGACCTCCAAATACAATCAATTTGTGAACTAGGGTCTTAATTTTCTAACGCCCTATTTCTACTTCATACACCCCCCCTAATTCAGCTATACTAGTCAGTATAATATGAAAGTTGAAAGTGTGACTTCATCATAGGATTGTGTTGGGTTAGAGTTCAAATTTCTGAACTAAATAACTTGTGACTATTAGCGATGTATGGTAAAAACTGGGTGGTCATGCATGGGAAGGGTTTTGTTGAAATCATTCTGTATGTGTTCAGAGTAAACGTTCTTGGGATAGGCTCAAGGATCTCTAAATATCTGGGGTGGTGGAGACGCTGTCTAAAATATAGGGGTCCCCATAGAGATGTAACAGCTGAAGATCTGCATACAGCTGTGATCCTTTGTCCACTGCTGCTGTTAGATTTTTCTTAGTGTTTGGTATTTACTCAAATATCTTCCTTCATGGAGTATGACCTCCTTCACTTAAGAAACTTCTTTCTGAACATAAATCTCACCAGATCTTCATTCTTGACTTTCTTCTTGGCTATCTCTTGTGTGTATCCTGATTTTTATTTTTTCTTACCAAAGAATGGGGCATAAATATTCTTGTTTTTAACAAGATGATTATTGAAGACATCGATGAGTATTCATATGTATTAATTCAGTTTGGGGACACTGGGTCTTCCCAGTAAGGTACCCACTTTCAGATAAAGGGTAGTGACTCTGCATGCAATATCTGGACTTACCAGAGACTAATTTTGAGTGGGAAGAAGAGGAGAATAGAGTCTGCCCCTTGGACTTTCCTAGGAAAGTCCATCTGAATGCCATACTCCATGAAGCCATCTCCAGGGCCATTGGTTCTCTAGCTCAGATGACTCTCAGTCTCACTTGAGAAACAGTAAATCACAAAAGCTGGGGAGGGGGTCTCTCCTGTATTTGAGTGTCAGAGCTTCTGTCTTCTTACTCTCCCTAGATGGTTGTGACATACCCCAAGTTCAGAACTACTGCTTTCCATATTAGAGGGCTACATTCTCTGTTTATCAGCTACCCAATGCTCCTTTGCTGAACACCACCATGGTCTACTGTCTAAGTGCTTCTCAGGACTGTCAAGGATACCCCAACTTTCCTTTCTTTCTTTCTTTCTTTCTTTCTTTCTTTCTTTCTTTCTTTCTTTCTTTCTTCTTTCTTTCTTTCTTTCTTTCTTTCTTTCTTTCTTTCTTTCTTTCTTTCTTTTTTTCTTTTGCCTCCAGCATACTAACATGTTTATTTGAACCCCTGGTTCATCTGCACCAAAGAGTTTCCTTGTGTTTATGAATTTTCCAGATGGGAGTGGCCGAGCCTTGCTTCTGTGTCCTCTTTGTCTAAGCAGATCTGTTCTCTGCTTTCCTTTCCACCTTTTCATTACACCGCAGGCACGGGCTCTCTGAAACTCTTTGGCATTCTGTAGTGACTTCACTGCCTTTATTGAAAGAACATTTTCTTTCTCTTCTACAGTTATGGTTTCCTAAGTTTTGGGCAACATGATGCCATTTTTAACCTTCTAACTGTATTCCCCACCTCCGCAGACTATTCTGAAACCCACAGCTAGAATGATTCCCGGAAGACACATTTGCCCTAGGCATTCACAGGGGCTTGGTTCCAGAACTTCTCATGAATACTAAAATCTGTGTTGCTCAAGTCCCTTACATAAATGCACAGTATGTGCATATACCATACATACATCCTCTTGCATATTTTATACCATCATTAGATTACTAGAATACTTATAAACAGATGAAATATATGTTCTGCTTAACTTTTATCAACTTGACACAAACCTAGACCCACTTGGGAACAGAGAAGCTAAATTAAGGAATTTCCTCCAGCAGACTTGTCTATGGGGCATTTTCTTGACTTCTAATTGATGTAAGATGGTCTGTCCCACTGTGGATGGTGCCATTCCTTGGCAGGTAGGCCTAGGCTATATAAGAAAGGTAGCTAGCTGAGTGAGCCAGAATCAGCAAGCAGGCCAGTAAGTTGTGTTCTTTGTGGTCTCAAGGTTCCTGTTCTTTGTGGTCTCAAGGTTCCTGTCCCGACTTCTCTCCATGAAGGACTATACTTTAAGGTAAAATAAACTCTCTCCTCCCTCAAGTTCCTTTTGGTCAGTGTTTTAGCACAGTAACAGAGGAGCAAATTAGAACACTATATAAATTGTTGTTTAGGGATCAATGTCATGAGAAATGTCTGTTCGTGTTCATTAGAGACACAGTTCCCCTGAATACTTTGAACTGTAGTTTAGTGAAAACATGGGTGAGGAACCCATGTAGAGAGAAGACTGACTTTCTTTGTCTTCTTAAAGTTGCCAGTGTTGACTCACAATTAGCCTAAATTCTAACCATGGCTTTGAAAATATCTGGCTCCCTCAATATTTCTGTCCATTCTCACCATTCTCCCCCGGTGTCCATTGGATGCTCTGAAGTTCTACTCTCATTTACTTTCAGCAGTGAAAGAATTGCTTCCTGAAGTTGTCAGCACTGTGGAAATTGCCCATTGATGGTGAATGTTATTTCTCCAAAGGCCACGCCTCTTTCTTGGGGCAGCTTGCATTTCAAGACTGGTTGATTGACAGATATAGAACCTGGCCTCCTTGGCACAGGACAGGAAAATGCCAAAGGGTCACCTCACTTTGAGAACTCTCTGAAGGGTTAGCTTAGTCCTATGCTGAGACTATATCATGATCCAGCTTCTCTTTTCAGTCAACCTTGTTCTTTCTCTTTTGATTTGTTTGTTTGTCTATTTTGAGACAGGGTCTCAAGAAGCCCAGACTGGCCTCAAGGTGTGTAGCCAAGGATGGCCTTGGACTCCTGCTCCTACTGCCTTTGCCTCCCACGTGCTAGGATTACAGCAGTCCACCTCCATGTCCAGCCCCCCTTTCTTTTTATAAGTATCGATCTTGAGACTACTCCTGAAGTAAAGTTCCTGAATAGTAATTTCATTTCCAGAATCTGCTGCTTAGGGATCTCAGTTTGTATCATGTAGTTACTTCTTTGAACCCTTACTTGTCTGGAACAATATCCAGAATGATAACTCCCGGAGGCCTTTGTTTGTGTTCTGCCTTCTGACCTCTTGATTTTCCATTTCATATCATGATGGCTGTTTTTCTTGCTTCAAATCTGTGGCCAAATATTCACTTGTCTAGCACACCTTCATGGACTCTTTATTAAGATAAAACCTCTTTTCTTATTTCCCTAACTTATTTTCCACCACTTTTTATGGCCATTGGATACATACATTTTTCAGTTGATTATGTCTTCCTCTAACAGTGCATATGCTCCAGAGGAATGTTTTGTTTATTACTCTTTCCCCAGTGTCTGGCCCAGAGTAAAACCAGAATAAATGTTTACAGAAACAATGAATAATGAGTGAGTTTGTTTGTTTTCTTATTATATGTCTGCAAGAAAATTCTCTTTTCAGGCTTCCTCCTTTTGGTTACAGTGGGATGGCTGAGATCTCTGTGTGAAGTGCATTCTCTGGTCTATTCCTGACGAGCTGATTTAGCTGGCCTAGTAGTGGTGGTGGAAAAAATTCCTGGAAGAGTTCCTGGACACAGCCCATTTTCCTAAGACAGAGGGAGAAAATCCATTGGTTTCTTTCTTTCTTTTGTTTTAAAAGCTGTATTGTGCTATATTTGAACTGTTGCTTTCAAAACAGTGGGCACTGGTCCCTGCCCCAGCCTTCTTATCCGTAGCTTTGTCACTGTCTGATGTGTGTAGGTAATATGGGCAGATGCTCAGACATCGCTAACAATGGATGGTCAGCATTCCTTGGCTTGGCCTTTACCTTAGACACTCTCATGCTGAGGGACCAGTTAGTGACCAGTGAGTCTCCCTAATTTGCCTGGTCCCTGGGTTGAAATTCACTGTATTTCTCTAATGTTTTGAAGTCTTCCTTTATTAGAGAAAAATGAGCACAGGGGCTGGGAGATAACTCAGTAGCGTGTTTGCTGCACAAGCACGAGGACCAATCGCCAGCGCCCATGGATCATGCTGGACTGGGGGCTGGAGAAGTGACTCGGAGGTTAAGAGCACTTTCTGATCTTGCGGAGGACTGGGTTCAGTTTCTAGCACCCACATGGTGGCTCACAACCACCTATAGCTCTAGTTCTAGGAGATCTGACACCGTCTTCTGATCTCAACAGGCACAGTTAAGATGTGCACATGCATGCATGCAGGCAAAATACTCATACACATCAAATAAATATTTCTTTTTAAAAAGCTGGTTATAGTGGTATGTACTTGTAATCTAGGGCTGGGCAGGCAGAGACAGGTAGATCCCTGGAGCTTGCTAGCAAGCTAGCTTAGCCTAGTCAGGGAATCCCAGGTCCCTGTGAGAGAAAAATGTGGGTAGCTCTTGAGTAATGATATCTGATGTTTACTTCTGGCCTCTACATGCATGCATATATATATATTTGCATGTGCACACACACGGAGGAACATGCAAACACATGTCTACACACAATGAACAGCTGTGTGACACTAGTATTTAGGTTAAAAACAATAAATATAAATAAGTACATGCCTTATGTTTGGCAAGTTTTTGTTTTAATCTGGTTCTTTGTTCATTTTCCCACCTGGGAATGAGCCTTGAACATTCCTTCCCACTCTGGGTGAATCTCGTATCAGGAGAATCATGATTGTGAAAGGTTGTCATTAGACCCCATCAGAGGTGACTAGGTAAATGAGCAGTGACTGATTTAATTAACTCCTAAAAATTGATTGGCACAGATCCAGGCCATCTTGTCTGAACACAGAGCCTCGTGTTCGAGCAAACGATCAAGGAATCTGTCTTTTCTTACCAGGAAAGATGACGAGCCTGTGTGAGCCACAGTCCAGAAGGTGGCGACATATACATTTAAGGGACAAATGATTTTTAAATGCCTGTGGGCGGATAGCAATTTGAGAGAAAATCTTCTAATTGAATGGTTTTTGCATCAGAAGCCACCTTTTCTGTACCCCACAGGCTGTCCCCTTTGGGGAGGTCAGGGCATTCACTGTCTGCTTATTTCTTTTGACTGTCCAGTACAGTGGGGAGAACATGGTATAGAAGTTTGAAATCATGCCCTGGCCATTTGTACGCACTGTGACCCTGAGCATGGCCCTTAACCTTTGTTTTGTTCAATATAACTTAGGATGAATAAGAACTCTGTTGTCGCGGGCACTGAGGGGTACATGAAATGATGAATGCTGAGCATGTTATATACTGTTAGGTTGTCATAGCTCAGGGTGAGGCAGCCCCTCAGACTGACATGTTGAGTTCAGTGTGGGCTGGAACTCAGCCCACAAGAGTTCAGAATCATTTGTTAATGTGGTCGTCTGCGTCTGTTCTCCATCCTCTCATCTGGGATCTTGTAAGCCTGGAGTTTGATGAGTAAAACCTGGCTAAACTTATCTCCCCAAAGAGGAAGGTTTGCATGCCCTGTCACTCTTCTGGAAGGGGTTGAATGAGAGGTAATTAGGACAGTTTAAGACTTTATAGCCTTGTGTGCAGTAAATATGCTACAGAGCTTAATTCTAAAACAAGGTGCATAAACTGAAAAAATGAATACTTAAGGGTCGGTAGTAGAAATTTAGCTTCTCAAAGCAGGAAATTTTACCTGCTATGAAAATTGAATTTCTTATCCTCTGGGGTGGTAAAATTCCTGGATCACTTAGGGTGTCTAAACTGTGGGGTCTTGTGAGTGATTGCTGTGAGCAGCACAGCTCCAGCAATGGGGACATGTTGCTATGGAAACCTGAAGCTGGAAGTTCCTCCTAGCCTCAGAAAGGCTGTCAATTAGATCCATGCACTTGGGGAGTTTAATAAAAACAGACACTTGTCATTTTTCTAACAGCCTTCCAACATTCTATATGTTTAAAATATGTCCGAAGAAGGAAAACCGCACGGTTAAGTTGAGCTGTTTATTTTAAAAGAATTCCCTTGTGTTGCCTTGACAGGGCAGATATTTTTCCCCTTTCCCTTCACATTAAAGGAGAAAAACAAGCCCTCCAGAGAAGAGCAGAAACACGATTAGGAGAGTCACTTATAGTAGTTCAGGAGAAGTGGTATGTGGCAAGAGAGCCTCAGCCCTACATTCTTGTTTACATTGGGGTGGGGAGGCAGGCTCCCTTATATCCCCACCCTTCAAACAGTTCTCCCACAGCTCTTTGGAGCAGTGCATCCACACTGACTGATAGATGCTTTTCTTTAATGGGGCATCTCAGAAAAGAAACCTTTATTAAACAGCAGTCTTTTCAAATGTCAGACACTGAAGAGTAAGGAATCATAATCTTTTGCTTAGACTGACTTGGCATATGACGCCAGATGCTGGGCTCTGACTCTCACTGAGAACACACATCAATAGTCAGTGTAGAAACCACAGTTGGAACAGCAGCTTATTCCAAGATTGGCTATTAATATTTGTTTTCAGTTGTGTGTGTGTGTGTGTGCAAATGTATATCTGTTTGTTTATGCTTACCCAGATTGTCGTTTTTGTATTGTAATTTGCAGAAGAAACACACCTCTTATGTTGGATATGTCAGTCCACAAGATGGGAGCACTTTTCAAATAAGGCTGAAAACTGATAATGTCAGGCACATTCAAACAGTTGAAGACACCTATTTAATCAAGCTCTTCTTTGTTGAACACATTACTCAGACAGATGACAATTGAAAATTCTGCTCCCTACGATGAGAACCCAAGACTAGTGCCTCCTTTACTTCTCAGTGCAGGGCACCCCGCTCTTTTTATTTTCCTTTTAAATGTCAGATCATAAGTAGGTCAGCAGAAAGTTGAGGGTTGTTAGTTTCTGCAGTTAAGTTCCGTTCGTGCGGATGTAGCAAATTGTACTCCACTTGGTTTTCAGCAATATTTGAAAATTGCATTTTAGCGTTGGGTCTGATTGTATCTACTAATTACCACATCTCTGCTTGTGGCAAAGAAGCTAGCAATATTGATAGGCAAAGGCACAGATCTTGCTTGCCTTCACTGATTGAATGTGAGGGGAGGTAATGAAATAGTTCCCCAAAGTATGTGTATTATGTGGCCCCAGATAAAGATTATTCTAAGAAATCCCTTCTTTGTTTCCTTTACAGTTACTGTGGTGATGAGCATCCTGAAAACAGGAAGCCTAAAGCCCCAGTCAGAATCTACTCCTGCTCTGCTCTCCTCTAGATTGGAACATTGCAGATAAGTGGTTGGCAGAATGATTTCACAATCAACTGCACTGGAAAAGGAAATGCTGCACCCTGATCAGAACGTAAGTCCTGTACCCTGGTTCTTCCACTGATTGACTGTTTAATCTTGGGACAGTCACTCACGCTATCTATATTATAAGACAGTTGAACTAACTGAGTACAAGGTTTCTTTGTGATTCTCCGAAATTGAAGTCTGCCACATGGCCTGGTTGGGCAGGGAAGAACCCCATTAGGCAACATCCCTGCACAGCTTCCCAAACTAACCATGAGGAGGATGTTGGAGAACTAGAATGCTTGCTCTGCTGCTGCCCAGCGTGCACAAGTCTTTAATATCACCCCCCCCCCCCGCCAAAGTAAATGGCAAGTATGCAGGAAGTACAGTCTAACATACTCCCTAAATGTACTCACATGATAAAAAGTAAGACATTTCCCTAAATGGGTCTTCCAGTTGTTATTTATTTAAGACTGTGGCATTCTAAGGCTAGGAAATGACAATACCTTAGATTCTCTTAAATTTTGTGGTTTAATACTTGATATGGTAGCTCAAAATTAGAACTTTGATAGAACAAAGGCTTGGTCACCTTTCTTAAAAGCTTTATTAATGACAATAATTTTACAGAGAAAATTACCCCTCTCTAGGCAGTGCCTTATCTGACATGGTTCTCTCTGCAGAAGACAAAATTACAACAATTACAAACTTGATCTTGGCTATGACTTCAGGATTGACCTTTCCAGGAAACCTGGGTTATGTCTGTTATCTCTTCAAGGAGACCAGCTGCCTTCAGAATTGCTTTTGGGGCCTCTTCCTGTCATCGTGAAATTGTAGTTAGCAATCTTGCCACATTGTCCAGATCTGGTACAGATAAACCGGAGTTCATCTGACTCCTGGGCTTTTAGTGTTATTCAGAGAATTGGATGACTTCAAGCACTTATTTTCTTGAACTCAATTCTCATCATGATCCATCAACATCATAGTGTTTTTATTCTCCATTTCATTTTTATATAATCTTATTAGTTGGGAGAAGCCCAAGCGATATTTTTCTTTACTGCGGCCTTGTCTTCTCATTGCTTTTGCTAGAACTCAGAGTTTATACACCTTTTGCTCTATAAGAATTTATCCACCTTGTGACCAGTGACTTCCATACTCTGATTTCCTTCATTGATGTTCCCCAGGGATGAAACAAAACCAGCTCTTTCTGTTCCATGAAAATGGCCTCTATAATCTGTCCCTAAATCAGAAGCCAGAATCCTAGGTTTCCCTTTGAAGTGAACTGCTGTTCACTCTGCCCTCCTAGTGTCTTTGTATTTTCTCCATGAGGATGCAAGTGTGCTTTTACATTGAGAGTGAGGGATGCCCCCAAACCCTAAGGAACATGGCCATGTCATTACTCATATGTGGCAACTCAGCTGAAGTGTAGTTTTGAGTGTATGAAGGACGTCAGCCTTGGAGATGGCCACTACACACCTCCAGGTGAAACTCATACTCCCTGTTGTTAAGGAGCCAGGGGGGCTGGCTGAGTGAGCTCATGCAGAGGTAGGATGCTCTCTGTTTTAGCGACATTTCTGCTTCTTAGAAACGATTTCCCTCTATTTCAGAAACCTCGCTTGCTGATCACAGGCCAGCACAGCAGTGCATTTACTTTGTCCATTTAGGTCATCTAAGGAATGGTAATTTCTCTTGTACAACTTTTTTTTCCCCTTGCCTTAGCAGGCAAGAGAAATGTGATAAAGTACTAGTCTTTCAGTTTAATTTGACAAAACAGTCTTTAAGGGTTTGCTGCACTGGGGACAGTGAGAGGAATAATAGATGAGACAGTACCTATGCAGGAAACGTCAGAGCTACCATGGATTTTTTTTTTTTTCTGGGACATGCTGGGGCTTAGAGACTTGGTAAGTAGAGAAGGCAGTGATCAGGGATAGAATCACGGAAGTCAACCAAGTTAACCAGCTGTATGATTCCCTCTGTCAGCATGTTGCCAGCACTGCATTGTGATGCATGAAATGTATTTCAATGATTGTGTTTAATGTCTAAAGGAATATAGCTTGGGACAACACTGGCCCTTACACACTCCAGGAGTACCTTGAGCTACATGACTTTCTGTGCAGATAAAGTCCTGTAGCTAATTAGGGGAACTGACCCAGGACCTTATTTACAGGAGTAAGGGCTAGTATAAGCCATGTATTTAGTCTGCATTGTATCCAACAAAAGCAGGGGCTGGGCATGGTTTCATGGTGCAGGTCAGCCCTTCCTCCTTCATATGTTTATTTCACTTGGCTTCAGAAAAGCTGTATGACTTATCTTTTCTTCTATCTCGATGGTTACTGTCCAGTCTTCCTTCATGGTTTCTTCACCTCTCCTGAACTGTTCATCCTGGAATACCAAGGCTCTGAGTGAGCTAGATTCACTCCTTTCTATCTCATCAGTCTCTTCATTGAGTCTCTTGGCATGAGATGGCATCTTTGGATAGACAACTCCTCAGTGTCAACACCTCTTTCCTATATTGCTGATTCACCTATCCAACAATCTGCTCAGCTGCTGCAGTTGGACTTCTTACACTCAACAGGGTTCAAAACCCAAGGCTTCTTTCCACCTGTTCCTCTATACTTTTCTACCTCTTAGGGGATGGCAAATCTGCTCTTCTAGTTACTCAAAGAGAGGAACCCAGTCAGCTTGCTTCTTGTCTTGCTTTCGCATTCTACATTCATTCTGTCAGGATATGCTGCTGGCTCTACCTTCAGAGCACTGAGGAAATTCAGCACTGTGCACCACTTCCAATTATACTCATAACTTCTTAACTGCTTCTGGTCTGTCTCTCATAAAAATTTGCACACTAGAGCAAAAATGATTATGAATATTTAAGCCAGATTACCCTACAACATTACAATTTCATTCATACTAAAAGCCAGAGTCCCAAATGTCTTGGACCCAAACACTTCATGCTCAGTGACTTCATTCAATCCCTTTATCCCTCCACCCTGCACACAGACTCCCACTGAGGGAATATATAATGACAGTGAAGATTAAGGGGATATGGAAAGGCAGAAGAGTCCCTCCCTCTGGAACCTGTTTGAAAACTCCAGCCAGCAGAGAATCAAAGACTCCATCGCAATTAACATTTGCTGTAAAGGTTAACTACAGAACAATAACATACTTTTTTGTATATAAATATTTTACCTTTAAAATAGTAATGAGCCAGGCTTAAGGTCTAAGCCTGTGTGACCTTCAAGTATGGTCTTACTTCTTTCTCAGATGTTTTTATAGGATCACAAACACATCTATTAACCTTGTTTACAGTAAAGACATACTTCCTTTTTGCAATCTGTAATCTAGAGCTTTCTTTTACCAATTCTAATCCTGACAGGTACCCATCAGGAACCATCCTTTGATCTCATTAAATTCCTTAGCAACATTATGAGGTTAGTATCTTCAAAAATCACCCCAATCCTATATACGACTACTGTGCGGACAATGCAGTGGGGCTTTTCCTCGAGCAGCCTGCCCCCTGATCTCAGCTGTGTATTAATTTCTTACTTGTGCTTAAAATATATATTAAAGGGGTTAGAGAGATGACTCTGCAGTTAAGAGCACTGGCTATGCTTGCAGAAGAACTAGGTTCAGTTCCCAGCATCCACATAGTGACTAACGAGTACCTGTAACTCCAGTTCCAGGGTATCCAACCCTCTCTTCTGACTTTTATGGGCATTGCACAACTTGGGTACACTACACTTACCTACATGCAGGAAATATACTCATACACATAAAATAAAATAAATAAATAAAATATTTAGGAAATCTACTTCAAAATCTTTTGATAACCTCTAACTCTGCTTTATACTGGCTCATCCTGAAATTATTTTCTGTGCTGAAGCCAGTTATCCAGTTTTACCCAAATTTAGGTGAAAGCATGGAACTGCGACTCTATCGAGGCCACAACAGATACTGCTTGTCTCTTAAATTATCCCGCTGCTTTCTTCCAGTTGTCTGAGTACGGACCTTTCTTCCTTCTCCCTAATTTTTACTCAAGGGCTGTAGTCTTAATGTGGTCTACTTAGAATTTCTTTTGAACGTAAGACCTGCACGCATCTTCCCCAGCCCCCTTCCTTAACACGCCCTCATGATGGCTTGCATCTTGCTCAACTTTTCCTTTATAATCAGAGAGATTGTCTCTTTTCAATTTACTAATTATTAAACTTATTTAATAGTTTGTTGCTTGTCTCCCTTCCTAGACCTGCTAGCATGTAAGATTAGTGTAGGATTTGACCAATGTCATCCACTACTGTGTCACAAGTCCACTGAAAAGGGTCTTTAAAAGACTCATTGGGTCCATTGATTGAATTAACCTAGCAAATTTATGCTGTGCGTGCATGCATGTGCGTGTGTGTGTGTGTGTGTGTGTGTGTGTGTGTCTATGTGTCCAAATATTAGACAATTCAAAGTTCAAATTGGGAAGGTAATGACCAATGGATTCTTAACTGGTTTTCCTCGGCTATGGAATGTATTTTGTCATATGATACTGCGTACTTTAGATGTGGTTTTTCAAAGGAAATTGCTAGTTCTGTTCCTTTCCAGCTTCCAGAGGAAGAGAGACACTGGGATGTAATTTGGGGAATGCCATACTCCTGGTGAGTATGAGATTTTGAGCCTCCTAGGAATTTTAGGCATTAACCCTCAGGTATTTCAGACTAATGTGCTAGGTTCAGTCTATTGAAGACAGGTGACTCTATCACTGATATATGCCACCTGAAGTCACAACAATTGTCTTTGACAGCATTATCAGTGTCATGAAAAAATGGCTGTTATCTCATCCTTCATTGCAAAGATGCGTGAGCATCCTTCCTCTTGGAACACAGGCTTGTGTATCTTGTTCATTTCTTCATGGTGATTCCTAGCAAGGCATACACTGAGTGACACACTCAAATCAGATCCATAATTTCCACAATAATGAATCAAACCCAGGAAATCATATTAGCTTCAGACTTTCTCTGTGAATAAAGTGAGTGTTGTTGGTAAGTGCAAATCCTTGCATGACTTACCACACATAAGAACACCTCATGGAATTTCATATATTAAACAATGTTATCAAGTATGGTTAGGCCTTGAAACTGTCAGAAGTAGATCTGATCATTTTTACCTATTTAACAATACATTATGATTTATTCTGATTATTGCCCTCTGCATGAGAATCTATTCTATCCTCTTCTACCTTTTCGGAGGCTAGAGAGACACAAAAATGTATTGGCAATGACTTTGCAGTGTAACGGAAGAGGGAGGAAGCACCGAGCAGGCTCTCTTCCTGAACTCACACTCTTTACGAAAATGGTTCTGTAATTCTTAGCAATTTTTTCAAGACTGGAAGATTAAAGATTTTATTGTAGATGTAACAGCATTAATTAGTAAAACTGACAGGAAAATAATTATCTCTTTATATTGAATGACAGGAAAACACAACTGAGGGGATTTGTCATTTGTGATGAACAGACACATAGTTTAGCCTCACGTATTTGTCTCAACCTGATTAGTTCTGGGCCGGATTTGTTTAGCTTCCTGAATTATGAATATTCTGAATTCTTAGTTTTTCTTATCAGCAAAGAAAAGCAATTTACAACACAGGACCTGAACAAACAACGCACTTCAGACTGCACAATGTTCTTATGACAGAAGCTAATTCTCTGTTTAAAAGGTAAATTCTTTTTTTTAAAACCTCTGTATTTCTTGATCAAAGAACAACAGCAGTTGTTTCTCAATTTTCTTAAGGAAAAGAAGACTTACACACTTCAATTCCATCATACTAAGTCCAGAATACCTTTTCTAGCTATATTGTGTCTCATAAAAGAATAATTTACTAAAACAAAAAACTGTTCTAAAACACACAGGTACCTGTCAAGCATTTCTCCATTACAAATACTACATGGCTGCCGGAGTCATCTTGACTCCTGCAAGTCAGTGCTTTCATCCTCCATTGAAGAGGTGTTTCTGCTGGTGCACGTACATGGGCTTGATACTGAGCTATAGACAATTTACCAAAATTCTCTTCTGGTTTCCTCTGAGCATTCTTGTCATTCATTCTGTGATAATTTCAAAGCCTTATCAATCAATAGTGTAGTTTATACAGAACAGAGCTCTGAAAAAGGCTTTCTTCTGTCACATATATGATATAACTGAATTAGCTTGAAGATACCAGGCCTTACAATTATTCTTCCTGAGAAGACATTGAATCTTCTTTGAAAATGAACCCCAAATACTGATGATTTTGTGTTACTATTAGATGGCCTTCCTCAGTCTCATGACTTTTTTGATGGATGGGCCTGGGGAGCTGGAGGAAGGCGAGAGGTCAAGATGACTAAGAATCTTTTTGTCATCATTTGATAAGGATGAAACTGAAATTGTAAGTCCTGCATCCTTGGGTTCAAGAATATAGAGTATGCATATGACTTTTTCTAAAGACCCTTAATACCACTTATTCCTCCCCATAAAAACCATACAGAAACTTACCACTACAGAAGCTTCTTAAAATATACACATACACATTTCAAAAAGAGAATAAAAGATGTTGCCCTATAAGAGGGCAACATGTCCCTTCTAGACATCATAGGCTAAAAAATAACTTCAGTGCCAGAAATGAACTCCCTCCCTACAAGCATGGACTCTCAAAAAATACTGGCCATTGTCCCTGCACCTGGTTACCTACCAGAACTTGCTGGCAAGACCCTATTACCGAAGCCACTATATACATAGAACAAACAAGGAGAAATCAAGCTGGTGCAGACTTCAGAGCCTCTTCCTTACTGGCTACTGTTCACAGTGCTGGAGTTTCCTATGCATGCTACTGGAAGGAAAAAATAATCATCAACTTTACCCAACAATGAATCCTATGAATTACAACAAATAATCAGGAAAGATATGCCCACTGGTGCAATAATGGCATAACTGTTATGGGAGTAACCAACAACTTTCTAATTGAACTTAAGGTCTGCTTCATAGCCCATACCTGACATCCATATCAGGCTTAGGAACCTGAGGCTAGACAGATCTCAAGATATAGGGGAGAGCCCAATGCTAGTTTTCTACTAAATAGTTATTTTGTTAAAGTGACTCCTAATGACTTATTATTGTTATACCCGTAGATTAATGTATCTCAGCTTGTATCAGAGAAGTTTCCTTATGCTGCAGATGGTGGTTAACTCAGAAACCCCTATAAGTGACCAATGTGTAGTGAACAAGTCTTCAGAGTACTTATCCTTGCTTATGACATCCATATCAACTGCTGCTTCACAAGGTTCAAGGATTTTTACAGAAGAAGGAACAGAAATACTATAAGAGCCAGAGGTGGTAGGTGAGCACAAGGAAACATAGTTATTCATACAGTTGCTCAGTTATTCACATGAGCTCATAGCAACAAACAAAATGCCAGCATAGGCACGAGGAAGTGGGTAAGAAACTCCAAACTAACTTAAGGAAATTTTGATAACTGATGTCTGCTGGCAGAGAGACAGAGAGTCTCTTTCAAGAATAGGACTCTTGGGAGAGAGAGAGAAAGAGAGAGAGAGAAAGAGAGAGAGAGAGAGAGAGAGAGAGAGAGAGAGAGAGAGAGAGAGAATATATTAAAATGAATTAGGCAGATGCCATAAGGGGAAGTATGGATAAAGAAGGGAGGGGATCCAAAAACCATTAAATTATAAAGTACGAAAACTGAAAAAATGAAATTAAAAAAAGAATATAGAGTTCCACATTTGTAAGTAGGTTCTACAAAGAAGGAAGTTCTCTGTATGCACTGCCAGACTAGCAATATAAACCCAGAGAAGAAGAAAATAAATAAAGCAGCAAACCAGGTTTTGGCTTCCTTATGCTGCTAGAAGTGCTGGAAGGTTAGGTCTGAGGAGCAAGGGGTTAGCTCACCATGATCAGCCATGTCTGTTTCTGTTCAGGGATACTTTGTCAAAAAATTAGGACTTCACATAGGACTGAGGCAGGAGACTAGGGCAGAGAGTGAAGAAGGCCTGACAGGAAGGCTAGCCTATGAAGAGAACAAGGTGACCAAGAGAAAGACTGGGAGCTCGCAGGTGAGACCTAATTAATCCAGCCACTGGTGCAGGCACAGAAACACTCCAGTGTCTGAAGGTGACCTATGGTCATCTTAACCCTGAAACTCACAGCCTGATCTGGGGATTTTAGGTACTGATGAAATGTGTCATGCAGGAAGTTGTGGGTAGAAGGACATGTAACAAACTGAACATCCTTGACAAAGCCTATGCTGCAAAGGATTCCAAACTGCCCATGTTTTGGGACAGGAAAATCCCAAGTGCATGTACAGAATGACAGTTGAACTGCTAAATTTTCTTCCTTTGTTGGAGCCTCCTTCCTCCCTTGGGTGTGTCCTTTCTTGTTTTTAAATTGTTTTAAAATCTATTTATTTTTTAATTTATTTTAATTTTATGTGCATGAGTGTATTGCCTCCATGTCCTGCAATGCCTACAGAAGTCAGGAGAGGACATCAGGTCCCCTAGAACTGGAGTTACGAATGGTTGTTAGCTACCATGCAGTGCTAGGAATCAAACATATTATGCTGCAAGAACAGCCAGTGCTCTTCAACTGCTGAGCCATCTCTCTAGCCTTTTGTATTCTTTCTTTAAGAAAAAAAGATTTCATTTGTTAATTTATTTTTAATTGCATGCATGTGTATGAATGTGGGTGAGTACATGTGTACTATGACACATTTGTGAAGATCAGAGGACATCGTGTCTGAAATAGGCTCTATCCTTTCACCACGTGGATCCGAGGGATTGAAGTCAGGTCCCCAGAATTGTTGGCAAGCATCTTTACCAGCTGAGCCATTTCTCTGGTCCATGGATATATCTTTTCTTAATTAATGGTCTTTGCTTATATACTGCAACCATATGTCTCTTCTTAATTCCTTGTTCAGGAATACAAGAACATGGAGACTGCTTCAAGATATTTACATACACATTTGATTGTAAACTTAAAACTTTAAGTCAAAATCAAAGGCCCAGGAGAAAAGTGAACCTAAATTTTTAAAAGAAAATAAAAAGATGAAATGACAACCGATTCAGAATGTGTAAAATAAGACAAACAATCTAAGGGATGACAAAGTTCTAGAGTATAAAAGACTGAAATAATAATAGAGAAGAAAGTAAATACTAAGGAAGTGGCGAAAAGGGTGGGCGGAAAAGTATGAGGTAGAGAAGCCAAAAAGATCTGAGACACCTAAATGTGATGGTTTGAATGAGAATGTCCCCTAGAGGCTCCAAGTAGTTGGTGGCATTGTTTTGAGAGGTCTTAGAAGGTGTGGCCATGCGCAGGAAGCACATCACCATAGGCCAGCTTAGAGAATTCTTAAGCATTGCCAGATTTCCACTCATGCTCTGCTTCCTGTGCCACGTTTCCCTGCCAAGATGGATTCTAACTTCCCTGGAATCGTAAGCTCAAATAATTTTCTCTTTTTATAAGTTCCCTTGGTCAGAGCATTTTACAAGATCCCTAACACTGGCATTTGTGGAGAAGACAAAATATGAAATTAAATAAATATTTGAAACCAATAAAATAGGTACAAATAAACATTTACATTTGTGTATTAAAATTTACACTATAGGTGTGTAAAGTTTACCATCAATGACCAATTTTAATATATAACGGGGTAAAACTTTTGGATTTTAAAAATCAATTAAAATAATATCTTCTAGTCTTCCAGGCAACAATGAGCACAAAGGCGCCAAGCGGGGGAGAAGCGGGCTGCTACCAGGCTCCTTTCCTGCTCCCTATAAAGCTGAACAAAATCGAGAAGGGCATTTTTTAATTGAATCATTGCGTGTTTCATACAGAAAATCTCAGTTAATCTTAGTTATCTTTCTACCCTTTCCCCACTGGCACCCCACATAGCCCCCAACTGTAGTCCATATATCTTCTTATCTGTGTTAAGGTCTGTTGTGTCAAGTTAGTGTCCCCACGTGACCTCAGTGCAGGTTCATCCACTGAGGTCCAATCAGCCTACCCAGAGTCCCTTGCTTTAGGAAGACTAGCTTATCTTCACCCAACAGTAACCAGTTGCCAGTATTTCTTAAGCAAAGGTTGGGATCTGCTACCCATTTTCCTGGTTCCATGCTGGGTTTTTGCCTGCTTAAGTTTCCATGCATCTTGAACATTCCAAAAACATTGCTATAGGTTCATATAATCAGGACCACAGGAGCTTGTAGGATTCTATTTCCATAAAGTCGTGCACTTCTTCACTGATTCTATAATCTTTCTGTCCCCTCTTCAGCAATTTTCCTTGAGCCCTGGGTGAGTGAGACTTATTTTGAGCCCTGTCCGGGGAACCACACTCTACAGATTCCTAATCGCCATGATTTAGCCATTTGTGGCCTTTTGTATTACTGGCCCTTTGTTCCATAGGGGGAGCATTGAGAGAGTCACTAGTGACTTCTTTACTGCTTGTTCTATATTGCACGAGCCTTGGGTGTAGAGTCTGCATTGTAGATGTGCCACTTAGGCTTGGGCAATTCACAGACAATGTCTGTGTGTGAGCAGTTGTGGTACAAAAGAAGCTTCTTTGATGAGTGGTGACTGCAAATATAAGGGTACATACTTTCCATTTAGTAAGAAGTTACATTAACCTAGAGATGTGACAGCCCTGAGGATCTCTCTAAGATCTATGACCTCCTTAGCCATGTATATTTGGCTGTGATTACAGTACCACACATGAGTTTCTTCCCATTGAGTGGGCTATAATACCAATTAGGTAGTTGTTGATTGGCCCCAAGATAAAAGTGCCATTACTCCACCAGTGTTGAATGCTGTGTTAGTCATTGATGTGGTTATTTGGTCATGAAGCTGGTTTTGGGCCATTGATTGGTGTTCTTCCATGGCTACTTGTATAGTGCTCTTCAGAGCTATGAGTGCTAGCCTTCAGGGGAAGTGGCTTCCAGGTCAGTTCCAGCTCCATTGCTCCAAATCTGGTCTCTGAACCACCCTGGCCAATAATTCAAAGGAAGGTTTCCCCTATCTGACACTGTTTCTTGTTATGTAGCCTTCAGCTATGCACATGGGCTCATGTATAGAAACTGTGTTTGGAATTTGTCATTAGGTCGTTAGACTAATATGATTCCCTGTGGTGTTTTACACTGGTTAGACATTATATCCTCTCTCCTCTCTGTCTCTCTCTGTCTCTCTCTCAACATAAGGGGGGTATTTTCAAGAAATACAATAAAGAAAATGATAACCACAAATCATGAATCTACTATCCAAGACCTACTGCTTTCCAAGTTTCTGAATGACCCAAAACAGTTTTAAATTTTCAAAAATTCAGGAAATACCATATTCAGCCTCCTTCCTGAAGAATCTATGAGGTGAGCTCCCCCTTCACAGAGACCCCCCTGGGAGATGCCTTGCCTGACCTGCATCCCAATAGTCCAAGGACACCCAGGCAAAGGTGTTTCTAGGTTGATGTTGGCAGTATGAGAACAGCTCAGTCTTCCAAAGCAAACTGAAAATATGTTGCTCATTTCACTAGCAGAGTATGTTCTCCAAGAATTCCCACCCCAGCTGCGGCTGCCTAAGATAGTAGTCAGTCCCGTGACAGAAATAAATGAGGTAAGAGCGCAGGAGGCAACCACCTCCTCGTGAACACTTCAGAGGAGAGTTTCGGAATTTCAGCCATACAGGCAGGAGCAGACTCTCTACACACAAGGAAAAACAAGGAAGGGGAGGAGTTTAAGTGTTCCAGCTTTCTTCTCCTGGGAATTCAAATCTGTTAGTTGCCAAAGACAATGCTCTATGCTCTTCTATATGGTGTTAAATTTGTGGGGAAAATAGGCTCTTTGAGACTGTGCTGATCTCACACAGCATTGACATGTGTCAGCATCAGGAAGTAATTGCAAGTGGGCACTATTGAACAGTGTTAGGGGTTTCCTTCCTCAGTTTACATTCCTGTGATGTGAGCACTAGTTACACAATGGTGTCCTTGTACCCGCAGCCTCAGCATCACTGGGGACCTTGTTAAAAATGAGAAAGTACCTGCATTTGTAAAGTGCATCTCTAGTTTGTATATACATACTCACTATCTGGGGATCTTGTTACAGAAGTAGATTTTGGTTCAGAAGTTTAGGGTAGAACCTGAGATTCTGCATTTCTAACAAATTCTGATGTATTCTCAGAGCTGCTGTTCTTGTGTTGCATGAGATCACTCTTTCCAGAGTTTTTGCTGAAAAAAAAAACACATTTCTGATAGCATCTGGAAAACTAGTGTGCTATGTTTCTCTGAAAATTTAGAACAAGAACAAGAAGACATCCTTACTAGAGAGAATATCTTGTTAATCTTCTGAGAACCAAGATGAGGTACAGTCAGTTTTGATTAGTCTCAGCTATGCTTCTCTTTCTGATAGTCTGAGGAAGCTCATAGGGTCATGAATCACAATCGTTCATAGGTGTCTTCTACTTTTTAATGATATCTTGTTTCCCATATAAATTCAAGAGAGGGCTGGATCTTAGGGTGTTGGTGAACTTGTTTTGCAAGACCCCAGTAGTATATGATCATAGGAAATCCAACAAACAAGCAAGAAAGTAAATCAACAAAAGCAATGATGGTTGTCTCAAATGTCATAATCACATGGGGGCTTCTTTATTTTTGTCATATTTTAAATACACTGATCATTATTATGTGTGTATAATGCATGTAGGGCAGGTGCATGCATACCACTGAGCACCTGTGAACTCAATTTTATCTCTTCTTTTATGGATTCCAGGAATCAAACTTAGGTCTTTAGGCTTGTGTAGCAAGTACCTTTACCTGCTGAGCTATCTCACTGGCCCATGGTTACATCTTTAAAATGTAGGTTTGTCAGCTTCGCCCCGAAGATATTGAACCAGAATGAAAGTAGGCAACAGGCGCCTGCAATTTTTGAAAAGCTTAGGGTGACCGATCCAAGCCAGTTAAGAGCAGTGCTCTGCATAAACGATTATCTTAGAGCTGTATAATGTGGCAGTACAAGGCCAGGCAGACAAAATGGGCATGGATAATGGGAAAAAAATAAAATTACCCATTTCAAAGCTTGGTCTGGGTTGGAGAGATGACTCAGCAGTTAAGAGTATTTGCTATTGTTCTAGAGGACCTGAGTTCAGTTTCCAGCACTATGTAACACAGTTCCAGGGGATTCAACACCCTCTTCTGGCCTCCACTGATACCTACACAGAGAGAGAGACACAGTCATATGCAAAATACAAATAACTCTTTCAAAAAACCAGGTTGGCCTAATGGAGAAATATAGAATTGTTTTGTTAGTTAATTTTGCATATCTGTGACTAAACTTGAGACAGACAAGTCAAAGGAGGAAAGATTGTTTTGCCTTCTCCATTTTCGTTTCAGTGCATATAGTGTGGAAGACATGGGAAAGTAGCTTGTCCCTGACAGTACAAAGCAGAAGTTGTTCATATTTGTAAATTAAGAAGCTGAAAAGGTGAAGCCAGAACTTAGGATGAGGCTATCCCCTTCAAAAGTTTGCTTCCACTTTCACCAGCCAGGCCCACATCCTAGAGGCACATAATCATTGTGGGAACAACTGGGGATCAAATATTCAAAGCCTGGTCCTGTGGGGACATTTCTCATTTAAATTACAGTGTTCTACCTTTGACTTCCAAAGGTTCATAGCCATCTCATAGTACAAGATGCTTTTAGTGTGACTTCAGGAATCACTCACTAGTCTTAACAGTTTCAACACTGTTCAAAAATCCAAAGTTTGCAGTCTCTTCTCAGACTCAAGGCAAACTCTTAACTGTGAGCCCCTATTACAGTGAAAATAAAAACTCAATATTTCCAGTATACAATACATGAGGTAAACATTCCCATTTAAAAGGAGAGATTGGAGAAAAGAAAGAGCAAAACTCAGCTAGGAAAACATAAAATTCTATAGCTCCGTGATTGGCATCCTTCCTGTTGTGTCACCACCTGAGCTCCAAAGCTCAGGCAGCGCCAGCACTGTGGTTGTGCAGCACATGTCTTGTCCCTGGAGCAACTCCACAAAGAGACGGAAACTTTCCTCATAAGAGTCTGTTTTCCTGGCACCTGTAGCACCCTGTGGTCTCCATCAGCTTTGCCTTCACCATCCCAACCTTATTCCTAGCCCTATAGGGAGTGTGACCCTGTCACAAATTGACCTCCTGAGATTTTCCTCAGAAATCTTGTAAGTTTTCATGATCCCATAAATTTGCATTCTGTACGCCCATCTATATCATGGGAGTAAGTTCTGTTGCCAGGTCTTATCAGCATTCAGGTTCCTTTGGAGCGTAGTTTCAGTGGCTTATGCCGACCTAGACAGCTGAACTAGAAAAACCACTTCCTTAGGCAGCCTTTTTTCCTGATGCCCTCTTTCTCAAATGAGCTTTCACTGTTACAGCCTGGCACCTTCCCTGGGTATGGTCTTGCCACTTTCTAAAATAAGCTCAGAGCACTTTTTCTATTTTCTGAGAAGTTGTTTTCTGTTTGTATATGCACACTTACACTTCTTGTTTCCTTGTTTATTGTGTTTTGTTTTGTTCTTGTGACAGTGTCTCACTGTAGCTAGAATGTGCTCTGTAGCTCAGGCTGGTCTGAAACTCAGGGCAAACCCTGTGTGAGTTAGCCTGAGTGCTAGAATTACAGATGTGCGTCAGCCTGAGTACGAGAATTACAGATGTGCGTCAGCCTGAGTGCGAGAATTACAGATGTGAGCTGCTATGTCCAGTTTGTCATGATGCTCTAAAAATTCTCATGTTTTTAGGTTTTTAGTGCGTATACAAAATAATGGGATTCTCTCTGACATTTTCAAGTGTGTGTATCATTCAGCTTTGCTTATGTTCACCCACGATCACCTGCCCATCTCTCCCCTTCTGCTGGTTCTCTTCCTCCTTCCTATAGACCCCTATTGCTCACATTTGTACACAGATTGATAGCTTTAAATGTGTATATATTGGAATCTACATTCCATAGGAGAAGCATGTAATATTTGTTTTTCCCTTCCTTTATACACTTTCATTATTCTGTCCTCCTCCCTTTAGATTCCTTCCTCTCCCTTCATAAGTACTCTTCCTAATTTCATATATTTATATTATGTAATTATTTACAAACATCTGATATTTGTCATTCTGATTCTAACTTATTTTGATTAGTGTGATGATGTTCAGCTCTATTAATTTTCCGGCAAATGTCATGACTTTGTTCTTGGTAAGTGAAGAGACTCTGTTTTGTATACACAGCACCGTTAAGTATTCATTTGATGGGCGTCTAATCTGGTTCCATGTCTTGGTTGTTGTGAATAGCACTGTAATAAATGTGGATATTCAAGTATTTCTTTTTTATGACAACTTAGATTCCTCGTTTCTGTGCCCAGTAGTGGTACAGCTTGGTCATATGGTAACGTTTAAGGTTTTTAAATTGAATTTTATGAGTTTTACACACTATATATTTGATCATATTAGGAATCCTCTCCCCTATTTGCACCCCTTTTATATGCCCCCACTGGATTTCTGTCATATATATTAATGCCTACACAGCCAAGTGTGTGTCTTCAAATGTCCTTTGGTGTGCGTCCATCCCCTGGAGCCTGGTTAACCTCTCTAGTGTCAGAATCTCCATATTGCTTTCCACAGTGGTTACACTATTTTATATTCCCATCAGTGGCAGCAGACAAGGTTCATTTTTCCCATCATCTTCATTAGCATTTGTTGTTATTCATTTTCCGAGGGAACTGAGATGGAATGTCAGTGTAATTTCAATTTGCTTCTCCCTGAGAGCTAAGCTAAGGATATTGAAATATTTTTCAAAAAAATTCTTTTTGAAATTTCTCAAAAGAGAACTTTCTTTTCAATTAATTTGTTTATTGACTGGGTAACATATTTAGTATTTACTTTCTTAAGATCTTTAAATATTCTATATATTATTCTCCTTACTTATATATACTTGGCAAAGAGTCCCTCCATTCCACAGATTGTACCACTGCTCTGGAGAAGAGATTGTTTCCATGGCTCTGCCAAAACTTTTAAATTTTAGGCAATCATTTTTCAGTTCTTACAATCATTTCCTGAGATATTGGAGTACTTTTCAGAAATTCCCTGCCCATGCCTCTATCTTGATGTGTTTTCTGTTTTCCCCTTGCACTTTCAGAGTTTCATGTCTTACATTAAGATATTTTTTGTGTAACTAAGAGTAGGACAATGGCTACTATTATTTGGGGGTCTGTGGGATCCCTGGCCAACAGCTTCAAAAGAAGGTGTTCATTCCCGGCATTGGGCTTTTGCTTTGTTAGTCTGTGGTGTCTAGTAGGAGAAGTGCTCCTGCCCCCATTACAAGGGAACTTCTTTTAATCTCTATTTGCAGTGTATATGCATATACTTGAGAAGCTTCTATAGTGGTAGGTTTCCATATGACTTTTCTGAAAGGCCTTTACTGTTAGTTATCACTCCCCATTCTCCCTGCTCTGCCCACCCTCCCGTTCTACACTGCATCTTACCCTTCCTACTTTTTTATTCCCTTTGCCCTTTATATCATTGCTTTAGACCTCCTCTCCCAGGGAACACCCCCCTCATGACTGTTTATTAGTTTCTTAACTCTCTGTATTCTAAAATTGAAACATGCGTATTTAAGATTTCAAAGCTAGGCATCCAGCTATGAAAGAACATGTGGCATTTGTTTTTCTGGGTCTGTGTTACCTTACTCAGGAGGGTTGCTTCAAGTTCTGTTCATTTACCTGCGAATTTCATAATTTTAGTTTTTTGAATAGTGCTGGATAATATTCCATTGTGTGCATGTTCCATACCTTTATTAACCATTCAGTTCATGAACAGCTAGATCTTCTCCAATTCCAGGCTATTATGAAAAGGACAGCAATGAACATATATTTGTTTTGAATTTTTTTTATTATTTTTATTTTATGTTTATGGGTGTTTTGCCTGCATGTAAGTAAGTGCACCACGTGTGTGCAATGCCCTTCAGAGGCCAGAAGAAGGTTAACTGGAACTGGAGTTAAGGACAGTTGTTAGCTGCCTTGTAGGTACTGGGAATTGAACCTGGGTTCTCTGGAAGAACAGCAAGTATTCTTAAGCACTGAACCATCTCTTCAGCCCTATGAACAGTATGTGTGTAGTAGAGTATAGAGTGTCCACGGTAGGATATTATTGCCGAGAACACTACATACATGAACTGTAGAACAAACAAGGAGAAACCAAAGCCTCAACTGGTGCTGGTGTCAAAGCCTCAACTCTACTCTCTAGCTTTTATAGTACTGGAAGGCGCTATGCAAGATACCTTACCTAACTGTGGACTCTGTAAGCTACAGTGACAACTGGCCTGGAAGATATGCTCATCAGTGCAAGAGTGCCATGAATATCATTAGAGTAACCAACTGCTTTCCAGTTGGATTTAAGGTCTACTTCATAGGATGGAACCCGTACAGGACACTGATATTAGGCCTAGGAGCCTGAAGCTAGCCAGCCCACAGGCCATAGGGGAAAGCCCAATACAACTATTCTTCTAAATAAATATAGTATGAAAATTATATATAATGATATATTTTTATACTTACACACAAATGAATCTCTCAGCTCTCAGCAGAGTAATTCCTTATACAGCAGAAGGTCAGTAACACAGAAAACTACGACTGACCAATGTGCAGAGAAGAAAAGACTGCAAAATGTTTATCCGTGACTAGGAACCCTGTATCAAACTTCTGTCTCCTAAGACTCAAGAATCCCTGCAGAAGAGAGGCAGAAAGAATGTAAGAGCCAGAGGAAATGGGTGACCACAAGGAAATGGAGTTTTCCAGACAACTGGTCAGTTATTCATATGAATTCACAGCAATGCTGAGAACATGGGCAAGACCTACATAAACTCAAACCAGATAAAATCTCAGCATAGATATGGAGAAATAGGTTAGAAGACTAGAAGACCTAACTCTACTGGAGAAACTATCAGTAGCTGATAGCTGCTGAGATGGGGAGAGTCAGTCTTGTTTACAGATGAGACTCTTGGTAGGTTAGCCAGGCTGCAGTGGATAGATCCACATTGAAGTGCATTTGGGGAAACAAATTTGCTATAGGCCTTAATATATGTATATATGTATGTACAAAATCATACATATCTATATGTATGTATGGAACTGGATGGGGTTAGTACAGATAGGGGAAGGGACCCAAATACAATAAATATATTGTATGAAATTTTTGAAAATTCCAGTAAAATTATTTAAAAATGACAGCTTTTCTTAGAAAATCTAAGTTGTTTCTAAACTATATTAAATGACAAGATAAAGTAAAGTCAAGAGAAAGAAGAAAAATTGGGTCAGAAATGCCCAGCTACCTATCATAACTTGATAGAAATGAGGTAAATATTATCATTGACATTAAGAACAAATCAATAGAAGAGAACTTAGTCTAAAAACAGAAAAAATTAAAGTATTTTGGAGTTAGTGTTGTAGGCTTTTTTGAAGATAGCTATTTAAAACAATTGTGCTTTTTATTTTGTTAATAATATAGATTGAAAATAAAATTGATTAGTATATTATGCACTCCACAGAGTATAATTCATATTAAATTCTGAATGAATTTAATATAACAAGAAAAGAAATGTTTAAAAATTCTCATTACAAATATGAAAAAAGTATTTTATGACTTTGAGGTAAGGAAGAATTTCTTCATCAAAATGCAAAGTATGAACTTGATTAAACTGCTTGCAATAAAAAAGTCAGACTTACTTATCAAGAGACCACGAAATGATAGAAAACACAAGTTTTAAGTTGAGAGAAATTATTTTTCATACATATAATTGCTATCATAGAATATGCAAAAATACTCTCAAAAGTCAATAATAATTAGACAATGAAATCCATAGGGTAAACAATGATCAAAAAACCTGAATAGTTATATTGTAGAGAAGATCATTTAAGTAATCAATAAACATGAATATATGTTCAAGCCCACTAATATTGAAGATGTATGTGTTAAATACAGTGTAAAATAACTTACATCCTATTAATCTGTGTGTGTGTGTGTATGTGTGTGTGTGTACACATGTGTAAACCTGTGTGTAGAAACATGAGGCAAACTGAGATGTTCCCTAGGAGCTGTCTACCTTTGTTTTAGGAGAGAGGTCTCTTCCTGGGACCCAGAGCTTATAGTTAGGCTAGGCTGCCTAGCCAGTATATCTCAGGGAGCCTCCTGTCTGTATTTCCTCTACACTGGGATTACAAAAGCTTGCTATCCTTCCACTTTCTTTGTAGCTGCTGGGAGATCAAATTAGGTTCTTCATGTTCATTCAGCAAGCATGTTACCGACTGAGTTGTCTCCCCAGCCCATATATCTTCATGAATATAAAAAGTTAATGTCAAGTGATGTGAAGAATTGGTAAAAATATGGCACAATGCTAAATCTTGTAAGTAACTGAGGGAGTTGATTTGGTAAATAATTCTGGAAAATAATTTGTATTATTTAGTGAACGTAAAGATGAACATTTTGCACCTTTTGACAGTCTAATACTTTGTGTCAATGCAAGATGTTCCCATATGTGAAAATAGACATTGAATCATTTGTAATATCAGAAATCTATAAAGAAATGTATATTGAGAAAAAATGGGAAGATAATTTTTCTTAGTCTTTTTGAGACAGGGTCTTCCTGTAGTCCCAGCTATCCTGGAACTCACTATATAGACCAGACTGGACTTGAACTCACAAAGATCCACCTGCCTGTGCCTCCTGAGTACTGGGATTAAAGGCATTTGACACCACACCTGGCAGGGAAGATAATATTATGATCATATAGTAAGTATAATTATGCAACAGCATAATTTATATTTATATAAATATATAATAAATATATTTATTTATTACTATATAAATATATACTTATATATAATATAAATATATGCATATATTTATATTATATATAATTATATATGTGTTTTTATATATCTATAAATATATATCTTATATGTATAAAACATAGTTGAATACTGGAAAAAAATGTAAAAAAAACTCAACAGAACTCATTTGAATAATACACATTTTGTAAATTAAAGAATAGTATTTTGTTGGATACAATGGGCAGTTGTACACAAAAATCCACAACACTTGTGACAGTGTGTACAAACACTACTAAAGCCTAACCGAGACAAAAATCCCAGCATGGATGCAGGAGGTGAACAAGAAGCCCCAGGTCTAGCCCAGGAACTATTAGTAATTTATAACTTCTGGGAGCAGGCCAATTGTTTGTTCTTGGTTTTCTAGGGCCTTTGGGTGCATCATTAGATCATCAATATGAGATGACTCTAATTTTCTGAAATAGGCATTTAATGCTGTAAACTTTCCATTTAGGATTTCCTTTATTGTTCCCCATAGATTTTGGCATATTGTGTTTTCTGTTTTGATTTTCATTCACACTTTAGGAATTTTAAATGTTTTTTCTTGAAAGCTTCTGTGCTGGATAACGGTAGTTTCAACTTGATACACCTGGGTTGAGGGAATTTCAATTGGGGAATTTCCTTCATTGAACTGGCCTGTGGCCATGTCTGTGGGGTATTTTCTTGATTGTTGAGTGATATGGGAGGGCTCAGCCCACTGTGGGTGGTTCTACCCCTGAGCAGATTATTCTGCATTGTATAAAAAAGTAGGCTGAGCAAAGATCAGAAGAGCCAGCCAGTAAACAGCATTCTTCCAAGGCCTGAGTGTCAGGTCCTGCCTCCATGTTCCTGCCTTGGGATCCCATAGTGATGAAAACTATGACTCATATACCAGGTACTGTTGATGGTGAGGTGTGTTTCTTGGAGGCAGCAAAAAGATCAATCTTGTTTCCTAATTCAATCGGTCTGTGTCTTTTATTGGGAAATTTAAGTGTTGATATTGAGACTTATCGACTAGTTTTATTAATTCCTATTATGTTGGTGCTGCAGTGTTGTGTTTTCAGGCCTCTTTAACCGTCCTAGAATTATTTATTTATCCTTTGTGCCCTGTTGGTTGTGTTTAACTTTATCTTCAGAATGAAGTATTCCTTTTGGTACCCTTTGTAGAGATTGATTAGTCGATATAAATTCCTTAAATCTGTTTTTATCATGGAAAGTTTTTCTCCTTTGATTACAAGAGATTGTTTTGTTAGATATAGTAGTCTGGACTGAATAGATGTTCTTTCATGACTTGTAGGACATCTGTCCAATTCCTTCTGCCATTCTGATAGGCATGCATTTATATGTGACTTGATCCTTCTCACGATTTTCAATATCCTTTCTCTATTCGAACATTTAGGGTTTTGATTGTTATGTGATGTGGAAAGATTCTTTTTTGGTACTATTTTGTGTTCTGTATGCCACTTGGAACATTATAGCATCTCCTTCCTTATACTGGGGAAGTTTTCTTCTATGATCTTGTTGAAAATGTTTTTTGTGTCTTCAACCTGTGTTTCTTCTTTTTTCTGTACCCAATTTGTAGGTTTGGTCATTGCATGGGGTTCCAGAGGTCTTGTATTTTCTGTTTCTGTGTTATTTCATATTTAACACTTTCTTTGACTGAGTGATTGATTTCCTCAACTTTTGGAGATCTGATAGTCTATCTTTCACTTGATCCAATCTGTTAGGGGGTTTCCTCTGAGGTTTTTTTTTTGTTTGTTTGTTTGTTTGTTTTTGTCTAACTTCTTGAGCTTTTCATTCTGAGTTTTATTTCAGTTTGAATTTTCTTCTAAGATTCTTTCTTATTGAATTCTAATGTCATATCTTGAGTTGTTTTAGTTATTTTAATTAAGTTGTTTATATTTTCTTGGTTCACATTCAGTCTTTTATTCATAGCTTCTTTGAGTTCCTTAAACATAAATGCTATTTTGAAATAATTATCTTTTGCTTCAACTAGGTCGTCTTTGTCAGGAAATATTAAAATCAGGGTATCAGGTCACTCATCATTAGAGGTTTTGGTCACATCCTCAGCATGGTTTCCAGAAATGGGTACTTCTTTAGGGAAAAGAGATAAGAAGATAAGAAGAAAACCAGTTCGACTTTCTGACATCCTCTGCCTTTGGCTATGGCAGAAATGAACATTTTTGGCTTAGATAATTCTGGCATCTCTGAACTCTGGCAGAGACAATCATACTAGCAGGCCCAAGGACCTTCCCAGCTTTTAACTAACAATGAAACTGGTTATTTTTCCTTGGTATCTTTTTGAAAAACATTGAGTTTTGGATGTTTTCATAGAACAGTTCTTAAATTTGGGGTCCCTATGCCCTGTATTTCCCTCCCTCCCCCACTGAACCTCATACATTCTGTCTACATGTCAAGCCCTATCAATTCAAGTATTTATGCCCAGATGTCCTTTGGTGCAAGTTCACCCACTGGAGTCTAGTCAGACGATCCAGAAATTGAATCCCTTACTCAATAGTAATCTGTTTCTCAATAGTTCCCAGGCTAGGGTTGGCCTGTTGCTAATTTCCCTGGCTCTATTTCCTGGGCCCTTATCTGATTGCGTTTGCATGGGTCTTGTGCTCGGTGCCACCTTTGATCAAGTTCACATGTACAAGCTTCCAGTGGCCTGAAAGCCTCTGTTTCCCCATGTTCATGAGCCAGCTCTGGTTCTTACAATTTTCTGGCCCCTCTTCCCCAGTGGTCACTGAATCATGATGGATGAGGTTTAGTATAGGAGTCCTAGCCAGAACACACATTCTGCATTCTCTTTTTCTCTAAAACTTGGCCAGTTGTGGCCATCTGTGTACACTCTGTTGTAAAAGGGAGCTTTGTTGGTGAGAGTTGACAGATGCACTAGTTTTCTCTCCACCCCTGGTCCACTATGTTCCATGAGCCTTAGGTATAGAAGTTTCACTGTAGATATGCCAACTAGGACTGGGCATCTCTCAGACGTATATTCTCTGTGTGTGACCAGTGTTGGTAGCCTCCATCTGTTACAAAAAGAAGTTTCTTTGATGAGTAGTGTGTGATAATCTTTTCTGTAAATATAAGGATCCATACTTAGTATGTGGTAAGAAATTTCATTTGTCTAGAGATATGACAGAGAGAGGAATTTCTCTAGGATCGGTAACCTCTCCAGTCATGTGTGTTTGGCTCTGTTTACAATGCCACTGATGAGTTCACTCCCACTGAGAGAGCTTTCAGTCAAATTACATAGCTATTGATTACCCTCCCAGCCTACAGTGCCACACTGCATTAATAAAGTAGTTTGCTGTGTTAGTCATTATGGTATTAGACTTTAGGGCTGGGTTGGACCATTAATTGATTTTTCTCCCCTAGCAGCTTGCATAGTATTCCCTAGATCTGTGAGAGCTAGGCTTTAGGTAGAAGGTTTCCAGGTCAATTCCTGCTCCATTACTGCTCCAAGTCCTGTTTCTGAAGTATGTCCTGTCTTCAGCAGGAGGGCATTATCTTGGAGTTCTGGGAGATAATCAAGAGCTCTGGCAATAACCTGGGTTATTTTGTGATTCTCTTGGACTGCTCTGATCAACGTCTTGAAGGGAGGTCTCTCCTGTCTTGTACTATCCTCCTTGCCATACAGGCCCCAGGTATGCACATGCACTAATGTTCAGACACTGTATGTGCAATTCTTAAGGGGTTCCAGAGCCAACACATTTCCCTCTGTTCTGTAGCCCCCAAACTCCACTTTTTCTCTTCTTTCCCGACCCTGTCCAATCTCCCTCCCAGCTCCCCATTGTCTCCAAACTCCCTCTGATAACAGCTGCTTTCCCCCCTCCCCTGTCTCTTGAGCTCCCTCCTCCCCCACCCCCATGGACCTCTGCATGGCACTCCCTCTTCGAATCCCAGCTGAACACTCCCACCTCCTCACTGGTAACATCTACTCCTTACTTTTTCTTTCTTTCAGACTCTTTCTTTCTCTTTACTTCCATGTTTCCTTTCCGTTTTCCTGGCTCCTGCTGTTACATCAGGACATGTACTCACACATAACGGGTTGGTGCTACAATCAGCAAATGAGGGAGCACATACAACACTTGTTTTTCTGAGTTGGTATTTATTTCACTTAGTACAACAGTCTCTAGTTTCATCCATTTACCTGCAAATTTCATTTTTTCTTACTCATGAGTAGAACTCCATTGTGTAAATGGACCACATTTTCATTACACATTCATCAGTTGAAGGACACTTCAGTTGTTTCCATTTCTTAGCTATTGTGAAGAGAGCAGCAACAAACATGGATGTACCAGATCCTATGGCAGATTCATTTTTAGATTTTGAGAGTACTCCACACTGATTTCCATGGGGATTTCATGAGTTTGCATTCCCAACAGCAGTGAATGAGCATTTCCTTTCTTCACATCCTTGCCAGCATTTGATGTCTTTTGTTTTCTTGGTCTTAGGGAGTCTGACTCAGGTAAGATAGAGTCTTAAAGTGGTTTTTATGTACATTTCTCTAATTGCTATGTATGTTAAGCAGTTTTAAACATGTTTCTTAGACATTTTCATTTCTTCATTTAGAATTCTCTGTTCAGGTCTACGTCCACCTTTTTATTGGGTCATTTATTTTCTTGGCTTTTGAGTTCTTTGTATATTCTAGATATTAATTCTCTGTTGGACTTGTAGCTGGCAAAGATATTTTCCCACTCAGTGAGTTTCTTCTTTACTTCCTTGGCTGTTTCTTTTTCTGTATAGAAGCTTTGTAGCTTAATGATTTCCCACTTGTTGATTGTTGACCTTAATGCCTGAGCAGCTGATGTCTGACTTAGAAAGTCCTTTCCTTCACTTATATCTTGTAAGGTACAGCCTATGTTTTCTTCTAGCAGTTTTGGAGTTTTGGGTTTTATATTGTGGTCTTTGATCCATTTGGAGTTGACTTTTGAGCAGGGTGAAAGATAAGGATTCAGTTTCATTCTTCTACAGGTGGAGATCCAGTTTTGCCAGCACCATTTCCTCAACTGGGAGTTCTTGGCACCTTTGTCAAATATCAGGTGACTGAAATTATATCTTCTCATGTTTGGGTCTTCTGTCGTGTACCATTGATGTGTGTGTCAATTTTCATGCTGGTTCCTTGCTGTTTTTATGACTGTACCTCTGTAATATAATATGAGATCTGTGATGATGATCCCTTTGTTATTGTTCCTTTTGTCTAATATTGCTCTAGATATCTGGGGTGTTTTGTGATTCCATGTGAATTTTAAGATGATTTTTTTTCTAGCTCTATGAAGAATGTCATGTGTATTTTGATTGACACTGTATCGAATCTACAGATTGTTTTTGGTAAAATGGTCATTTTCATAATATTAATTCTACCAATCCATGAGCATGATAGGTCCTTCCATGTCTTGGAGTCTTCCTCTATATTTTTCTTTAAAAATTTAAAATTTTCATTGTACAGATCTTTAATGCCTTCTGTTAGGTTTGTTCCTAAGTATTTTTTGAGGTTATTGTGAATGGGAGGTTTCCTTGAATGCTTTTTGATTGTTGGTTTTTGGTGTATATAAAGCCTACTGATTTTTGTAAGTTGATTTTATAACCTGCCACTTTACTGAAAGTAGCAATCATTTCCAACAATTTTTTGGTGAATTTTTTGGATCTCTTATGTATAATATCATCTGTAAATAGTGATAATCTGACCTGTTATTTTCTAATTAGAATTATTTTAGTTTCCTTCTTTTGTCTTGTTGCTCTTGCAAGAGTTTCAAGCACTGTATTGAAATAAAATGGAGATAGTGGACAACTAGTCTGCTTTCTGATTTGAATGAGAATGCTTCCTTTTTTTCCATTTAGAATTATGTTGGCTATAGGTGTGTATATATATATATATATATGTATATATATATATATATATGTATATATATGTATAAAACTAAGTATTTTGAGGTATATTTGCTCCAGTTCAATCCCCTATAGGAATTTTAACATAAATACATATAGGATTTTGTCAAAAGCTTTTGCTGCATCTATTGAGATGACCATGTAATTTTTGTCTTTAAGTCCCTTTATATGTTTTGTTACATTTATTGACTTAGGTGTATTAAACCGTTCCTGAATCTCTGGAATTAAAGCCAACTTGATCATGGTAGATGATCTTTGTGTGTATGGTAGATGATGTGTGTCTGTATGGATTTTGTATGTTGTTGAGAATCTTTGCAATTGTGTTCATTAAGAATATAGGCAGAGGTGTATAGCTTTCTTTTATCATTGGATCTTTACCTGGTTTTATTATTAGAGTGATACTGGTTTCATAAATGGAGTTTGGAAGGTTTCCTCTGTTTCTATATTTTTGAATAATTTGAGCAATATTGATTATAGAACTTTTTTGAATGTCTGGTGAAATTCTGCTGTGAATCCATCTGGGTTTGTGTTTTTTTTTAAGTCAGGGGGTTTTGTATTACTGTTTCAATTACGTTATTTGTTATGGGTCTGCTAAAGTTGTTAATCAGTTCTTGGTTTAACTTTGGTGGTATCCATGACTTTAGAAATTCATTCATTTCTTATGGATTTTAAATTTAATGGAGAATAGGTTTTTAAAGTATTCCCTTACAATGTTCTGGAATTTTTTGGTGTCTGTTGTGATGTTTCCCCTTTCATATCTGTTTTTTAAAATCATATTTGCTCTTTCTTTCTTTTGGTTAATGAGGCTAATGACTATTTTGTTTCACTTTTCAAAGAACCAGCTCTTAGATTAATTGATTTTTGTATTGTTTTGTTTCTATTTCATTAATTTCTGCTCTTATTTTTGTTATTTCTTCTCCTCTTCTAGGTTTGTGTTTGTTTTTTTCCTTGCCTTTCCAGAGTCTTGAGTTATACTGTTAAGTCATTTATACGTGCTCTTTCTGATTTTTTAATGTAGGCACTTAGAGTTATAAACTTCCCTCTTAGGACTGCTTTAAAGCATCCCAGAGGTTTTGTTGTGTTGTGATCTCGTTTTCATTTTGTTCCAAGAATACTTTTATTTCTTTCTTAATTTCTCCTTTGACTCATTCATCATTCAGGAGTATGTTGTTTAATCTCCATGAGTTTGTGTGGTTACTAGACTTTTTTTGCTGGATCAGTCACTGTGTTTATTAGGTTATACATCTGGGTAGAACCATTGATTGTTTTCTTCCTTGGCAATTGGCATATATCTCTGATACTGTGAGAGCTAGTCTTCTGGGAGGAAGCTTCCCAGTCAGTTTCATCTCAATTGCTCCAGGTTCTGTCCCTGAAGTTTGTTCTGTCTTCAGCAATAGGGTCTTACTTTCAGGTTCTGGGAGGCAATCAAGAGTGGTAGCAATAGCCTGTGTTATTTTGGGAGTCTCTTGGAGTGCCCCATCAACAATTCAATGCAAGTTTTTTTTTTATGCCTGCACTGTATTTTTTTGGTTATATTGCCTTCAACTATACATGCACTCATATATTTATTTTATGTGTGTATTTTAAAAGGATTTTGAACCAATATATTTCTGTCTGGTTTTTCACATCACTTGGTCATTATTTATCTTTCCTCTCTCTCTCCCCTGGATAACCATGCCTCCTGCCTCCACTAATTTCCCCATTGTTTGTGGGTTTTTAACGAGACCTAGACATGTGGAGTTAATTTTTGCTGGAGTGTGGAAAACTGATCTTGTCTTTGTTGAATGGGGTTTTTTTAAATCTTTGTTTGCTATTGTGACAATTTGTTGGGTTGTGGCCCAGCTGAATGGTACTTGGTGCTCAATCTTGGGGCCACTCTGTGTTGATGTGGGAATGAAGTATATATAACACATTGCCTCAGTTCAGCCAGAAGTATTTGCCACTTCTGAGCCAGGTTTAAAGACAAAGTTCATGTTGTCTTGCAGTGGCCAGCCGGGCTATGTGGCTGCTAGATGAGCTTGTTGGCAAACAAACAAATGGTGTTGCTTTCTGTTTCAAGGGATGGGGGTAATTCCAACTTTGTGGTAACCATAAAACATACAAATGTAACTCTTGACTGGATCTGTCATGGTGTATCAGGTTATGCAACTCTAAATGTGCCTAGGAGTGTGATCATAGCCACAAGGGCAGACAAGTTTCTATAGTTTTGACCAAGCTGGCCACCCTGAACCAGGCCTGGGAGAGTGAGATGAGAGACTACTGGGGACAGGGAATGCATTGGTCTGTTGAGCACATTAGGGTATGGTGATATAACTGAGCCTAGGAGCTTGGGAGTCAGACAGGGAATGCTGAGATTGGGAATCTCATTAGTCTGTCTGAATTCACAGGTATGGAGAAATTCACAAGTCTGCCAGGCATGCTGTGCTGTACTATCCAAGGAGGCCTGGGACCTGAGTCAGGGGGATGAAGTTCTGGGACTGGGAAACTTACAGGTCTGGGAGAACTTGCATGTTGGGGCAGGGATTAAAAAAGAACTGTACAACATGAGAAAGCCTAGGAGTTAGGAGGCACACAGAGATTGCGTGGGTTCATGAACTCACAATTCTGGTGGAACTCACAGGTCTGGGGATGCACAGAGCTGTACAATTGGAGCAGGCCTAGGAACTATATTGGGGGCCACAGAATGCTGAGCTGACAAAGTTATAGTGTCAGGAATGCATTCTTTTTTCTGTGGAACAGTCAGCTGATAAGAAATTAGCACCATATCAGTTATGCCACTATTGCACTATTGAACATATTTACCTAGAAGGTTGCTATTGTAGCATGCAGGTTCTAACACTGGGTAAAATCAATGTTATCTGTTCTCCCTCAGTGGCCTACATGGTGCCTTCTGGCATTATGAAAGCCACCTGCCAGGGAGAGAGTTTCCCTTCAGTTCAATATTGAGTTCTCTCTGTACCACCGCTAAGGTGTCTGGTATCTCCAGCAGTAGGATCTTGCCATCTAGTTATGGTAACAATCAAGAACAATGACAACAGCCTGTGTTGTTTTGGTGTCCACTGGGGCCTCATTGACCAGTAACTCACAGATAGCTATCTCAATGCTTGGAATTGATATTTTCATGTAATAACCCATGTCTTCTAAAAACAGTGTTGTCCACCCATAAAGGGTATCTAGGTTCAAAACCCTTTAAAAATATTTTTAGTTATCCTAAACTTTATGGATTTTCTAAGGCTTCTTCCCATATCTTTAGTTTTGGTTAATATGCCCCTGTGCCGTCCTTTAAACCATCCACCGCTTCTCATCCCTGCTTAAACCCTAACCCCATATTCCCTCCTATTCTTCCATGTCACGTCTTCTACTGTCCATCATTCTATTTTACTTGGGTTGCAAATCACTGGTTCCCACATAGCTTTATCACTCCTTTTAACCCTTTCCTACCCCTCGTCTACCCATCCCACACTTCATTCCCTCCTTGAAACTTTCTGCCTAGAGTCCCACTCTACTTCCGTTTCACTGTATTTCACTGTCCTCTCTACCCTACGGCACCCCCATCCCGCCCCCCCAAGCGACCCAGGTCTATCTTCCTCTCTTTTGTGTGCATTCCAAATTAAACACACAAAACAAAAGATCTGAAGCTGGGAATGACATATGAGAAAGAGCAAATGATGCTTGTCTCTGTGGGCCTTGATGATCTCACTCAGCATAATTTTTTCTGTCAGTTCCATCCATTTGCCTGTAACTTCAGCAAATTTTCATTTTTTTTACAAAAATTAATGATTATATTTTTTATATTTATATTTTAAATATTATATTTACACTCATATGTATGAGTGTATTGCCTGTATGTATGTAAGTGCACTCATGTCAGGCGATGCCCATGGAGGTCAGAAGAAGATGTCAGTCAGATCCCCTTAAACTGGAATTATGGCTGGTTATTAGCTGCCGTGCGGGTACTTAAACCAAACCCGAATCCTCTGCAATTACATCTAGTGCTCTTAGCTGTTGAACCATCTCTCCAGTCTCATGATTTCATTTTCAACTTTACAGTTGAGTAATATTCCATTGTGTGTGTACTATGCTTTCCTATTCACTTCTTAAGGTCCCATTATCCCCTCTCCCCCCAAATCACCACACTGAGGAGCATGCTTTCAACATATGAGCCTTGGAGGACACACAAATCATACAGACCACACTGTTCTAGGCTCCACTTCCTTTCTTTGTGCCCATCTACAAGGACAGGAGTAAAGGCTTTGTTTATCTCCAGGTTTCTTGCACAATTGTCATGTATACAGTACCAAAGGTGGTTGTATGGCAGCAGAACAGATGACAAAGGGTCTGTAAGGAGGAGATGATGGTCTGGTTTTCTTAGACAGACAACAATACCTAATAAATCCAGGTATTTGATGGTGGGAAACAAGGGGTGCTATTTTACAAAATACATTCCAAACTTGCCCAGACATAGCTCTAAGGTACTTTGGCTAAAAGCATTTTTACAGATTAAAATTGCTGATTATTTTAACATTTAAGAAAACATTAAAGAGGCTTTTAAAAGATTTTCTTTATTACAACAGAGACATATTTCTAGCCTCTAAAATGCAAGATAAGAGGATAAAATCTATACTGCCTGGCTTGACCTTCCATGTGGTTTCCTTTAACTCCTGGGTATAAATTTTATACACTTTCCCCTAAACTCCATTAGCCTCAGCCACACACAACTGCTTCCCATTTTCAGACTTGCCCACCATGGCTCAGGCACAGAGAGAACGTTGTAAGTTATTACTTAAAAAAAAAAATCTCTGCCTTTGATAGGAATGCTGGAAAACCAGAGAAATTTAGTGGACAGATGGGAAGATTTGACATGGCCTTTATGGACAATTTGGGGAGATAAGAATAGGCTCTGACTATGGTGAATTGTCTCATACCCAGAGGCCTGCTGACAGCCAAAGGGCACTCATTCCATGATCTCTGTCTCTGTGGAAGGAAAGCCTCTAAGAAACTGTTGCCAGGATATTCCATCTCTCCTGTTCTGCTTAAATAAAAGTCTGAAAAACTTTATGTTACTTATGATATAAAATTAGGAAACTGAGAAATTTGGGGGGCAACAAAAACAAGATCCTGGAATTCCTAACTGAGAGCAAAATGGACCAAAACTTGTAAGAAAGAGCCTTAAACCCAAATGGCTCCAGGGTCTATTCAGGTGACAAACAAGTGAAAGGTGGGGTAAGGAAGGCAGGAGCTGTAGTCAGCTCAAGATGCCGAGCAATATATGAGTCTGGTCTTTCTGGCAGCTGTTACTTATTTCACATTCACAACATCTGAATATGCATAAGATAGTATCAGATAGTCTCTTATTTACATACAGTCTCTTGATTATTAAACATTGTCAATGAGTTCAGGTTTTTTTTCCTTGTAAAATGCCCGTAGCATTGAATTTACCACCACCTCCATTTTCCACTTTTTGATGTTTGTGCAACACACATATAGAACTTTCTCGTAAGACAGAAACTTTGCCTTCTATTAAGCAACAATTTATATTTGACCCCACTTCCAGCCCTAGCCTGTCATGGTCACCTAGCCTATTGATGTGCTGCTTTCTGTTTCTATGAGTTTGACTGCTTTGGGTATCCCATGTAAGATATCTCATAGAGTATTTACCCTTTTTGTTATTGGCTTATGCCACTAGGCGTAATGGCCTTAGTTCATCAATGTAGCATATGCCAGTGTTTTCTTCCTTTAAGACTGAAGAATCCTGCAGTGCATGCTTATATCACATTTTGTGTATCTGTTTGTTTGTCCATGGATGCTTGTTTATTTCTATTAATTGGCTATTTAGAATAATGATGTTATAAACATAGAAATGTGTAGATTTGTCCAAGTCTTTGCTTTCATTTTTCTTAAGTGTTTACTCATAGGTAGAATACTTGACTCAATTGGACCTTGAATAACCTTGAATTAATTTTGAATATAACATGTATGGTAATGGTACAACCTCACTGATTATTTTATTTGTGGACTCTATTTCTCCCAACAGGATATGTCCATAAGATTTTTCTCTTTCTCAATGAATTTCCTTGGCATACTTGTTGGTAATCATTTGACCATATATGTGATAGGTTATTTCTGGGCATTTAAATTCCATTACTTTGATGTTTGTATCTATATTGTATTGGTTACTTTATTATGCTGGGTTGGCATAGAGTTTTTCACCTAAGAGTTCATATGTTCAAAGCTTGATCCTTTGTATGGTTGTGTTAGAGGGTAGATGAATCTTTAAGGTGGCATCTACCAGGAGGTACTTAGATCACTGGAGCACTGCCTTTGGAAGAGATTATTTTTTATAAGACTCTGAGTTGGTTCCTATGCAAATGAGCTGTTATAAGAGTGAGCCCAGCCCCTGAAACATTTTCCTGCTATTTTCTATGTAACATTGTGATCTTATATGTACTACCAACATTTGATTCCTTTTGCCATGTATCTAGAGTCTATCTAATGCTGATACCATGATTTTGAACTTTCAGAACTGTAGAAAAATGCGTATCCTTATAAAGTTACCATATTTCAGATATTTTGTTATAGTAACAAAGATGGGCAATACATGTACATGTGTAATAAGTCTTGAAATAATCACGGATATGAAGTTTTTGACATTATATTTTTTGATGATGTTTTTATTGCTTGGTTCCTGGAGATTTTATATGAATTTTATGATGCGTACTGTAATTTTTGTCCAAAATAATCTTTGTAATTTTGATTGGAATGTTATTGAATCTATTGAATTCTACAGATAATCTTCACACATTAACGATCTTATCAATTTCTTTTGAAAGCATTGAAAAGACCAAACAAAACCCATTTGTGATAGATATGACCTCTGTTCATTAGTCATTTGTAAAAAGCAAATTTTAGAGGACAATTACATAGGAAGAGGTATTGATTGGATATGTGCATAGAGCACATTTCATCTTTGAAGGTGAAGAACTAAAAATTTCATGTTTAGATTATCTGAAAAACAAAAGAAATCTATAGGATAAAGACATTTTAAAAAAGAAATCAGAGATAGTTTATTCTGGAGCCAAATATTAGTGACCATGTTCTGGGAAAACAGACTCAAATGCCATTTTCCATCATGGAAGCAGTTTCATGAAGTTGTAATAGTAATAGAACAAAGAAAAAGTCATAAATCAAGATATTTTTCAAATACATTGATGGATACATTCAGAGGGTAGGTCATAGCAAAGCAGGGGCAGGGGGCAGGCATGGGGAAGGATTCTATTATAGGTCTCAGATGCCATCTGATGACATTATTAGCCTTTTGATTGGTAGGAAAGAACTGTTTCTTTGTTAAGCTAATACATTTCATTAATCACAAAATATTAATTCAGAAACTGAGGTGGATAAAAAGTGGCTACTTAAGGGGCTAAAGATGGCCCAAGATAATTTGTGAATAAGCTCTGGATCTGCAACATTTCAAATTCTCCAGGCGTTGAAGTACTATCAGTTGGTCAGCCTTTCAGGAAACAAATTTATGTTAGACATTCTTAAATGTGAAATAAACAAGGGCTGTGTCTATCAGCATGGTCCCTAAGTTATAATTCAGGGAGAATGAGTAGAAAGCAGATCAAAGGCTCTCTAAACACTGTCTGTTGGTATAAGAACAACCCTAAACACAGTGGTCAGAAAATAGAGATCAATCATTCCAATAATTAATTTCCTAAAGAGGCAAAAATAATAGAAGTATAAATTAAAGGCAGGGTAGAAGAAATGTGTCTTAAGTTTAAAAAAAATCTTGGGCTGGAGAAATGGCTCAGTGGTTAAGAGCACTGGCTGCTTTTACAGAAGACAAAGGTTTGGTTCCTAGCTCCCATATGGCAGCTAACAACCACCTGAAGTTCTAACTCCAGAGGACCTAATGCCCTCTGGCTTCTACAGACATTGCATACAAGGATGCTCTTATATGCAGGCAAAATACTCATTCGCATAAAATAAAAAAATAAATGTATCAAATTTATTTTAAACATCAAAAATTGTGTCTTAAAAGAATCACTGATTACTTCAAAAAAAAGGTCAGACTTCCATGAACAGATGCCCTCTGGAAAAATATTCATATGCACACTTTTAAAGGAATAGTCACAATTCTCGGTATTTAGAATGAAAAAAATACTAGCAGGTTTCCACAAAGAAAGAAAACTAAGGCTATATGATTCTCTATATCTAGAACATAATAGAGAAATGTTTATGGCAGATTGAAGATGGAATACTTTTTATTTCAAACTTTCAAACTAAACTGAGTTCTTTGTCGGCTAGGAATAGGACAGAAAGACATTTTCAGATATGAAAGTTTTTGAAAAGAATTATTCATCTCTTTATGTACTTGTTTATGTAGCTATATATCATCTATGTGCATGCCCATGTCTTTGCCTATCTATACCTATCTATATCTATAAATTACTAAGTTCATAGATACATGAATATCTAGATATATGAAATATGTGGCCATAAAAATATAGCATAGATAACTTCATGAAGAAATATAGATAATTTATAGATGTTGTAAAAGTAGTAACTAAACAGATAGACAAACTCCTCCTATTGGAGGAGTATACCTGAATTGGACTCCATCTAGCTGGTCAGCGTAGGATTCATCACATAACCACAGGGGATATAATGGGAAATAAGCTCAGTGTCCTGTGTGGACTGCATGGAATTCTGTAGTGAAATGGTGATGAGCTATTGTGCAAAATGCCTATTTCAGAAATTTGGGTTCATGAGTATGAAACTGCAGGCAAAGCCCAAATGAGATGTGCAGGGGACAAAATTGAACCAGCAAAGTGAAGACTATTCCTTCCTTCAGAGTTGCTCTGAAAAGCTACAAATATACAGAACAAAAGAACATCCACAGCACCCTCCCTCCAAAAAAACCCAAGTGCCTACTTGGATATCTCTTATACAATATACTAACTGAGGTTTAATGTCAATGAACTGAAAAATTACACATTTATATAATAAAACATCCACAGTTGGTGATTGTTCAAGTACAGAATGTGTGAGAACTGGCTTGTCAGCTCTTCCAGGGAAATAACCTGAGGCTGATCACAACTCATTATAAGTTAAAAATTTGAAGAGACTGCTTACAAATGAATAGGATCCCAAGTAGCAAGAGAGAATAGATGGACTAGAAACACAGAGAGAGTAGTCAGTTTTATTCTCAGCTGGTAAAATCACATCTGAATCCTGGGCTGTGCAGCCAGCAGTACTTGGGAACAAAGTAGGACTTACAGCAGGACCACTGCCCTCCCCTGCCCCAGAGGTCTTGGGAACACAAGGGTTGCCAAATGGCCACGTTGCCATTTGGAGTGAAGAGCAATTCCTAGTTTGAAGAATAGAAAGATGCAGCAATTGGGCACTAGGTGAACCATTACAGGAAGTAGTGCTGTTGGTTTCACACTGAAGGCAGGTGATGGAAGACAGGCCATTAGTGAGTTAGTTCTAAATTTTCATGTCAATGTACATCTTCAAAGACATGTATGTCCTGCAGAACAAAGGTACAATTTTTCTAGACAACTGGACTTTGTCTAAACCTCAGGAGGTATCTGTCAATCCCTAAACACTGGTCTGGGGTTCAAGCCTTGCTAGGCCCAGTGAAGTGCACTCAGAAATCGGATCTAGATAATCTCTGCATGCCTCCAGAGATGTAAAAGTTCTGTGATATTTTGGGCCTGGGAATGAAAGATCAAAATTTGATCTTTAATACATAAGCCTTAAACAGTAATGCTCTAAGGGTGACAGCATTTCTGATTTATTGGTATGTTGGCTAAACAGCTTCTGGTTTATCTACAGTTATTCCTATGGAAATGCGGCCTGCATCTGCTGGTTCAGATTATTTTAGTAAACCACACCTACAAGCAAAATACCTAAAAGATGAGTTAAGGAAATCTGGGGAAAGAAAAAGTTCTTTACTCTTAAGATGAATACTGATGCTTCTTTGTAATTTGTTTTGGGGATTGTCCATATGCCCAACCTCTCTTTGCAATGTAAGGAATATCCGTGAGTAAGGTTTGAAGTACATTTGTGTTGGGTGCTCTGTGCAATGAGTTGACATTTCCTGTATGTGCTAAGGAGGCTTTCAGAAGATTTTGCCTAAGGGTCTACAAGACAGCTCAGTGGATAAAGGTTCTTGCTACCAAGACTGATGACCTGAGTTTGATGCCTAGGACGACCCACATGGTAGAAGAGAGCAGCTCATGTAAGTTTTCTTTTGACTGCCACATCTGTGCAATGGCATAGGGAGAGAGAGAGAGAAAGAGAGAGAGAGATTTAAATAAATAAATAATAATTAGAATAATGAGCCACTCCAGCTAGGACCAGTGAGATATTTATTCCTTGTGCCCCTGTGAGGTACTGAATGCTTTACACAAAATCAGGCCACTTTTATATTTTCAGAACAACTCACTGAGGCAAAAGTCCCAGTAGGTTAAGACCCTGAGTACAGTTCTGTGACTACAGTCCAGTTTGAACCCAGTTTTGCCATACTGCAAAGTAAATGCAGTTCGAGGCTAAGACTTGATCTAGAAACCACTGCCTTCATTAACCCTTTCCTTCCCTTCCCTTCTCAAACCTCCTACACACTATCTTTATACCTGAGTCAGGGAACGCCCCATAAGAAAGACTCTGGAGCTTGGCCATACTAAGAAGATGCAATCATTTTTACTTTATTATTTCTACTACTCTTGGTTCCGTTCACCATTCTTCAAGGTAATGATAGCCCTTCTGAATTAAACATGATTTTCCTTCTCAAGAAAAAAATGTTCAAAGGAGACATCAGAGTTAATTAGAGAAAGTGATATTGTAGCTGCTGACAGAAAGAAGCCCATCAAAGCTATGTTAAGGGCAACCCCAAATCATCAAAGCAGAGCCATTCTCTTGCAAATTATTTTCTATTTTAGCTTTTGGGGACACAAGTTATTCTCGGAACTTTCTGGGTTGAATATCTTCCTGGGAAGTCCAGGTACCAAGTAGGCAGGGAAGCATAGTCTTTAGCAAGATGTCTAAAGAGACGATCAAGGTCCCTCGAGGGAAAGGACCTAAGGTTTCATTGAGAAGTTGCTCACTGTGTGAAGTCTGTGTCCAAATGCTTTGGACAATGCTTACTCTCTGATGTGGACAGAAGGCCTTTGTTTCTTGGGTTGCCAATCAAATTCAGCCATGTACAATATATACCTTTTCTGGTGTCTGTCTATTGCTGTGATAAAATATATCATCCAAACCCAAATTGGGGAGGAAAGGAGTTATTTGGCTTACATCTCACAGTTCATTATCAAGGGAAGCCAAGGCAGGAACTCAGGGCAGGAACTCAGGGGCAGGAACCTAGAGCACAGACGATGGAGGAACGCTGTTTACTGACTTGCTCATCTGGCCTGTGCTCAGCCTGCTTTCTTATACACTAAAGGACCACCTGCCCACAGTGGTCTGGGCTCTCCTATAGCATTCAACAATCAAGAAAATGCCCCACAAACATGGCCACATACTAATCCAATAGAGAAAATCCCTTACTTGAGATTTCCCCTAACACAGTATATCTAAAGCTATCTAGCACAATTTGCCCCTTGTCAACTTGATATACAAATGTATCATCATTATTAAAGCATAGCCTTTCTATTTCTTATTCCTAAGATCTCATGTTAGTATTAATATTATGACATAAAACAGTACAACTTTAAAATTTAGTCTCACAGTCTTTAAAATATTCAAACACTTGAAATGTTCAAAGTCTATCTTATGAGTCTCTTAACTGTGGACTTCTGCAAAATTGAAAACAAGTTAAGTACTGTCTTGTTTCAAAAGGGAAGAATCAGGAACACTTAAGCAAAACCCAAGTCCAGAAAAGTAGCTTGAGGCTAGTCATCTCAGATTCACTCACGATCTTCTGGGCTCCAAAAATCTTAGGCAGTTTCACTTCTCTGACTCTGCTATCCATAGCACACACAGCTTGTCTCACAGGCTCAGGCTAGCTCTCCTCCACTCCTGCCACTGCTCTTGGGGTATTCCATGGTCCTGGCATCTGTAATATACTGAGGTCACCATTGCAACTGAGGCCAGAAGAGGCTCTTGGTGAAGATGCAGCCTCCTCTCCATGAACCTTTTGTGACTTCAAAAACAGTACCATATAGGATATTCTTACCCATTACCAAGTCCTGCTTCCAGCTTGAGATAGAGCTTTGGTCACACCATGGTTTCTGTGTGATGACCCTGGGAAATACTTCCCACAAGATTTCACCACGATAATGCTGTTTTCTGGTTATCCACAGCTGATTCCTCAGTCTCAGCTGATCAGCATCAGTTGTCCCAGTAAAGCAATGGTTTTACATGAGTGGTTCTGATCTCTTCTTACTCACAACGAATTCTCCAACCACAGTTGAGAAAGAAGAAACCACAGATTTTCAATCCAAAATATCAAATAATCCTGATAATCTTCACTTCCCTTTAAACTTCACAAGCCAGGTCTCCATCGTCCACCCCTTGTTCAGCTTTATTTTCTGAGTTCCTACAGAACAGCTCACTAAGCTCAAAATGTTCAATGGCTTTTCTAGTCCAAAGGTCTGAAAATTTCCACAACCCCCCACCCCCGCAAACAACTGAGTCAAGCCTGTAAGAGCAATAGCCCATGATCCTGTTATCAGTTTCTATTCTAGTTTGCTTTCAATTGCTGTGATAATACACTTACCAAAATCAGCTTGACATTCTGTGCTAGGCTGTCCCTGCCTGTGACCACCTCTGCTATATGAGAAGATGTGTTTTAGAAAACCCAAATGATTGAGCAGACTAAGATGCAAAGTGTCTGGCATGTATGTGCGAATACACGTGTGTTCTGGGTTGGTGGTTAATTTGGTACCACTTCAAACAGCTTTGTGCTCCTATTTCGGGACTGTAGTATTGGCTGAGTTTGCTTCCAGCCTCTCATTCATAGGGTTCCTAGGTTCACTGCTCTCTTCCCCCTTTCTGTTTTTTCTCTCTGTTTCCATGAGCATCCATCCTCTGTCCATGCACTCTCTGATTGATATCTTAATTTTCTACAGTCTTGTTTTTTTCTATCATTTAATCTTGGACTTTCTGCCAGCTCTTGTTCAATTTTCCTTTATTAATTTTCAAACTAAGGCAGTTAGTACAACTGCTTTTTATCTTTTACAGCTCTTTTAATCAATGACTTGGTAAGTTGTTTTTCTTTTTCTGATAAGGGCCATATGGCCTCTGTTGTTGTACCACAAAACAGCTAGAGATAATATATATGTAAAAGGACACCCTTGTATACCAGTAAAATTTTATCTTACAAAAGCAGTGTGGTGGCCAATTTGGCCTGTTAGCAATAGTTAGCTATCCTGCTTTAATCTGTCTTTCCTCTTTCTCCTGTTTTTCCTATGCAGTTATGTACTGAAGAAATTGTATGTTTGGATCTGTAGTTTCCTCCATTCTGGATCTGGCTGATGGCATTCGTTTCTATTCTCTGTATTTATAGTAATATCTAAAGGCTTAATAAGACTTAGGTCTGATTTTGTTGATAAGACCAATTCAATGGTGATGTAAACATCTTGTTTTATGATATTAGCAGTTATTAATGATTGCTCTCAGATCCATTATTTCATTAAAGCTGTGAAAAAATGGCTTTTTATAGTAACTTCATTCCTTATTATTCATTTGGTAGGTGGAATATTTTCATAAAGAGAACATTTTCTTCAAGTCTTATTTTGTTATCTAAATATATATTTTAGATAGGAAGGTATTTGGCCATTTTCTTCTTACCAGTTTTCAAAATAATTAGTTATACCTGGTATGCTAAAAAATTGATCGGAAAGGGAATTGTTTTCCAAAGTATACCGGGTTCTTGGACTTAAGTATATTTTTAATGTTTCAATCTATTGAATCACCCTGCTATTTATGGCCCAAGAAAACTTCTTCAAGATGGAACTTTCATTCTTTGGTAGTATCTCAGTGAGTTTTAGGCTTTTCTTTGCTTTCAGATGAGAAGAAACATTCAACTCGCCTTTACAATCCATGTTCTAGACAGGAACCAGAGACTGGTTCTTTTTCAGGGTGAAGTGTTATTTAGAGACAACAACCTGTACTATAAGAGTGATTGTTACTTTATGGTTGACCTCTAGTTTTAGGGTTAATATTTTTAGGGAAAAAAAAGGTAGAAAACATTGTTTTAAAATTAAAGTAGTCAGGTTCCTATTGATATTTGCATTTAAATAGAACCCATAGAAATTCACCCACCCATATTCTGTTTACACCTATTTCAGTAATTTCCTATTTCTTCTTGGGCAAATATATCTCTAGGTAACTAATGCAGCTGGCCTGTTGTCCTGTATTTTTGCCAGTGTATCAAGCAGACAAATTCCTAACTCCTAGATTATCAGCTGAAACTGTAAAAATGATTTGAATTTTTTAAGTGACTGACAAATTACCTTGCATTTTTTTAAACCATTTTCCGTTCCCATTAACAATTTGTAAGACTATCTATTTGCACAACAACTTCTTGCTAACTATGTTGCTAAGCCTTTGGAATGTTATCAGTTTGACTGAAAATGTTATACATGTTTTATTTTTATATGTCTGAGTGGGGATGAACATCTTTTTCATATGTTTAAGGAGTATTTATTTTCTCTGAACTGGCTCCTAGTATCTTTATTTCTATGAGATTTTTTTCTTATATATAGAAAGTTTTTATATATTTTATATATTATATATTTTATATATTAAGGATAGTACTTTGCTATATAAATTGAAAATTTTATGAATTTCTTATTTGGTTTTTGGAATTCCTTATAGTTAATTTTGTCATATGCTTTTTCCATTTCAATGAGGTCCAATACATCAATCTCTTTTCTTATCAAATTTGAATATGTATCTTATATTAACACATTTCCTGGCTTGTAGATTATGGAAGATCTCTCCCATCTTATTTTCTAGCACCTATACCATTTCACTTAATGCTTTTGTACATTTTTGGCGATTAAACTCAGGACTTATACATATGAAGCAATAGTTCTTCCACTGAACTACACACCCAGTCCTCCATGTAATTTTTTTTAACATTTAGGTATTCAGTTCCCTTGAAATACAATTTTCGGTACAATATGAATAGATCCTATCTTAATTACACTATTACCCAGTTATCTTAATAGGATTCATTAGGTTATTACCCCCCCATTGATTTGAGATACTGCCTTTTTCTACATTTAACTTCCATATTTCTAGCTTTTCTATTTTAAATTGATATATATTTCATTGTATGTTATTTTCTATAATGTTTAATTAAAAACATTTTATAACTGACTTTAATATCTGAAAGTATTAAAGTCACTTCCAAAGTAACTTTACTTTTATTTTCCCCTTCATTTTTCTGGTTATTTTTTCTTATTTGTTCTTCCATATATATATATATATATGCACATATATATATATATGTTATAATTAACTTATATAGTTTCTAAAACAATTTGGTAGTAATTTTCTTGCTAATCTATTTTTGGAGGATCTCTGTAATGCTGATTCTAAGAACATGGTATGTCTTTCTTGTTGTTTATAAGTAAGTACGTTGATTACTGGGAGAGGGATGAGTAATCAATCCATGGTATTAGCTATATCTCTCTTTTGGGTGCAAAATCCAGATGCACATATCCTATCATAAGTCTGTATGGACTGTTCTGCAAAACTGCTGAGTTAAATTTTGTTTTCATTGGCCGTGTTGACGTGGAGCCTTCATGTCCTATTGTTTCAGACAATATTATTGGAAATCTTGGGCTCAAGTCACAGACGTGTTGTAGTATCTTTGTAAGTCATTCTCTGCATGTAGCAGGTGTAATCCCATCAGCCATGAGAAATATTTGGAGATCTGGTGACTCCTGGAGAGCACTAATGGGTAGAACTTCGAATTCAGCTGTCAATCACGTTTAAGAAAACAAAACCCAGAAAGGCTGAGCTTGCAAATACTGTCTCAAAATGATAGGCATCAGTCACTGTTTCTAAATTTTATGTAAACCTCTAAAACTGACAGTGGTACAGGAAGAGAAATATAGCAGAGAGACTCCTTTTGTTGTGAATCAGAATACCTAAAGCCCTGTGCCTCCCACTTGTTCCCTGTGGTGAGATGGGAACTTTAAATGGAACCTTAATACCAAACAATCTCCAGGTTTATCGATTTTCTTCAATAAGTTCCTTAACTTACTCAAGTGTGTTTTTGTTTTCCAACATAAAGCAGAACCTAATTCCAAGTGCTCAGTGTTATTTGGAGTGCTGAAATGAACAAGGAGGCTAGTCAGGAATTAATTCAATAAGCTTATGTTACAAGAGAAAAACAATAGGATCTATTAGATAATATTTATTTCATGCCACAAAGCTCAAGAAGTAGCTTTCATAAGTATGTAAAATAAAACTGACTTAGTGTAATAAATAAATACCCAGGTCAAAGAAATATTAAATCAAAACATAATATCTAGATTCTTGGGCTGGAGGTAGAGAGAGAGTGTGTGTGTGAGGGGGGATGTGTTAAAATCCAGAAATAGACTAGAGAGTCTTAGGTGTTTATTACTGATTAGTTGACTATCTGTTGCTAAGATTCCTGGTGCCTGTGTTAAAAAGAGAAGCATAGTAACCCATTTCATTTTCTCACACAATGGAAAAAATATATATGTTACCAGTTGTGCAAAGCACCCAGATCTCAAATTCGTTGGCCTTGTTAGTAATTAGTGAAGGTTTTCCAACTAAGCTGATGGGACATAAACATGTAGCTCAAGCTGCAGCTGCTTCCAAATCACAGTGCTTGCCGTGATTTATGAGATGAAATACCAGTGGAGAAATGGGAGCTACAGTGCATGTCACAAATGGGAAAGAAAGCAATTGTGATCTTTTAACAGTGTCATACTGAGCCTCCCACTAATGAACAGAAAAAGGTTTAAATAGTAGCTGTCATTAACGCAGTTCACAAACCTTTGCTTGCTGTAAGCCAGGTGCAGACAGCTGCATCCATATAGGATGGGTATGCTTCCCCAGGTGACAGGTTTCCTCAGTATCCTGGGAACTGACTTCTCTGGATCTACACTGCACATTTTCTGAAAGTCCGGTACCCATTTTTCCCAGCATTCCTACTGTCTCTAGCTCTCTATACTTTTCCTCAGAGGAGTGAAACCCAAGAGGAAGACTGAATAGACCTAAGTTAGGATGCATACAAGCACCTTGTTATTTATTCATCTCTACAGCATTCTTCATTCCTTGAGTTCGATATAACTACAGACCGGCATTACCGTTCTTGCTCTGAACAGAGGAAGGAGTGCTGCTTCTGGAGTTAGATGGATTTATATTCATCTCTTATAGCTACCACTTGGTTTTTTGAGCAAGTTACATAATATCTCAGAGCCTCATTGTTTTTTCTCTCAAATGGGGATAGTGCTAACTACTACTCAGGGTTGTCGTAGGATTTAAATGAAACAAATCCTGCATATCATATTTTTCATGGCTTGTCACACAATTGACTTTCGATAAAAGTTGATATTCTGGCCTTTTATGTGATCAGATGCTAGCTGCAGGCCATTGTAAAGTTAGGAGCATTCCGTGAACATCCAGAAAGCAAGTGAAAGCTCTGGGGAAGCCACAGGTCACTCAGATTTGCTTAAACATTGTATTTTGAATTCTTCATGCCAAGCCCCTTATAATCCTCAAGAGAAAGCTCTTCGTCTGACTATCTTGGCAAATGAAGGCACTAAGAGACTTGTGGAAGTCCCTAGAAATGTCAGGCCTCCCACATTAGTTAGTCTTAAGACTCAATCACATTAACCAAGTTCTTCAAACGCTACGATGGGCACTAAATGCCAAAATATTTTGTATTATGACAGACATTCCTTCCACCTAAACCCTCTCCTTCCAAATAGCAAAGAATCCTATGAAAAATTAAGGACTGTGATTATTCTCAGAATCATCATTTACTGAACATCCACTGGACTCTGAATACAAAAATGACCTTTTTATATGTGTCTCCATGTTGTATGTATGTACACATTCATTTGCGTATGCACATGCGTATGTGAGTGCATGTGCATGTGTGTGTGCATGTATTTGGGGCCCAGAGGCTAACATCAATGTCTTCCTTAGTTATTGTCTATCTTATTTTCTGATACAGAGTCTCTCAATGAACCTGAAGCTCATTGATTCAGTGAGGCTGACTGGCCAGCAAGTTCCCAGGTTTCTCCTGTCTCTGTCTCCCCAGTGCTGGGATTATGGGCACCCGGCTTTTGAACTCAAGTGCTGGAATATTGAAACTCAGGTTCTCATATAGCACCAACTGAACTACCTCTCCAGCTCTCCCAGAAAATATCTTAATCTCAGGTGTTTTAATTTCCCTTGTAGCTGGTCCTGAGGTCCCAGCATTTATCCTGCTTTAGAATGATGATGATGATGAGCCAAGTGGTTTTTTTTTATTTTTTTTTTTGAGGTTAGATATTGTAATAGGCAGCTGAGTCTTGATCCTGATTATTAGTTCATTTGTTTCTGTCTATGATTGGTGAGTTACCTTGCCTCAGTTGGTACTGACTCTTTCCAGTTCCTAAGTTTGTACATGGACCAGACTATATGAAGGGGATCCAGTAGACACCCTGCTTTGAGGGGTTCAGGAAATCCCAGGTAGAAAACACTGGGGAGGTAGTAAAGCTTGGTGGAGGTGCCCTTGGCTACCTTTGTACAATTAGTGGCTGCAGTAATGGCCCAGTCAAAAAAGTCATCTGATAATATGTACATCAAGGCCCATGAAATACCCACTATGCCTTTTATTCTTGTTAGCAATTCTACAAGATAGAAAGTACCTTCATTTTGGTGATGAAATAACTGAAGCTTAAAGGACTGAAACAACTCGCTCATAGTCATGAAGTGCTAAACAGGAAGGACAGAATTTAAGCCGAAGGTTGAATTAACTTTAAAGCATATACGAGCTTCCCTGATGTAGTGCTAGACTTCCATTTGTCAGTCTACACTCCATGCCAGAGAATGGAGGACGATCGAACGGGATCTCAGGTGGCTCAGAGTGTGGCGGGAGGAGTTCCCTCCCGGGAGACTATGTCGGTGGGTAGTTCGGTTATTAGAGCCAATGCAGGGGTTTATATAGGGAAGCCTCTCTGACCGTTACAGAAGGCGGGAAAGGTGGGGTGTTGAGGTAAAGGCGGGAAGGTTGTGGAAATGAAAGGAGGAGGAAATGAAGGAACGAGGAAACGAAATCCAAAAACCTGGTTCTGGTCTGGGGTGGGGGAAAGGAAGATTCATATCACATCAGGCAGAGCAGGTCAGACACCTGCCATCCCTTTAGGGTATCTGGAGTTGCTTGCCTTACTCAATACCCAGATCCCCACAATCCAACCTTCTCTGACCCAGGAAGTTGACCTATTGAAAGTTCATCACAGCACTTTCTCCTCCTCTGGCTTCTGTTGGGGTGGCACAGAAGGACGCTCTAGCAAGTGATCAAAGAGATGAAAGAGGACATTTCTTTGGATTTCTCCCTACCAGGTCACCTGGACCATTTCTCCACGTAGAAGATCATACTGTGATTCTTACCAGGATGTGTCCCAGTATGTTTCTCTCTCTTGTTTTTCTTAGGAAATTTCTTTATATTTTGACTGCATTTTTATTGTGTGTGTGTGTGTGTGTGTGTGTGTGTGTGTGTATGAGTTGTGACCCTGGCCATGCCTTTTTATATAGTCACTTTATAGCATGCCTCAGGTCATCCTGACTTGATTGTGCATTACCTTGCTTGACCCTGATGGATACTGATGTCTCCCAGATATGGGTAGAAAAATGAGAGTCTGTGGTTGGAGATATAGCACACTGGTAGGGTGTTTCTGTAACTTGTGCAAGGCCAAGAGTTCAATTCTCAGCACTGCCCAAAAGTGAAAAAGAAAGTGCAGAATCTAGTATGGGGTAGTCTGGTTAGGTCCCTGACAGAGCAATTTCCAGGGGCCAAGCCCAGTCTCTTTTTCTACTGGGTTAAAATGAGACATATCAGTACATTATGGCTCATGGTGTCCTTTTATCTATGTTCCACGCAGATAAATGTCTTTCTATATATACAAATTCTTTCTGATATATTAATAATTTGAAAATAATAACTTCACCTTTGGCTGTGCTTTGCTTTGATGTCTAAGCCTGTTTCTGCCTTTTTCAGTTGGGGTGGCATCTGTTCTTTGAGGTGCTCATGCATGTAGCTAATCTCTTTAGTTCTGGATGGATTTGTTCGTTTTACTCATGAGGGATCAGAGTATTTCCAAGTCCTTGGGAGACAGAGTAGAGCCCTTATCCCTTCTCTCCGTCAGGTGGTATTCATGTTGCCCTGCAGCACAGACTCTCCTTGGAGCCAGGCAGTTTCTCCTCATAGCCAGCTTTGCTGGTAAGAGGAGAAGGAGAGGTGAGCCTAGGCCTCATCCCTGCAAACTCAATGCCTCTCAATACCTCTAGGTGTTCAAGATTTCACTGCACTCATTTTGAATCCAAAAAGAGCAGCGTTAGGTTTGAACAAACACGTTTTTATTCGAGGTTTAAAGGATTCATTTATGGCTCCCCCATCGTGTCTCTGATTGTTTCCGTTTCCTAGAAGCAGGAATGACTGTTTATTAAACACAATAATAATAATAAAGAGGAGGCAGGGTCTCTTAGCTGGCATTAGTTCAGATTTCAATGTAATCTTTCCCCAGCTCCACTTCATTTAGACTCTCTGTTCGGTTGTGTATTTCAGAACCAGCATGTGTCATGGTGAGTGAAGGCAAGCTTCAGAATAGCATGTCAGTAAGATGATTGTTCATGGAACACACAGTACCTGTAGTCTATAATTAAAAAAAGAGGGGAAATGGCTCAAAAATAATGGCAAGAAATTTGCTTCACTGCCTTGAACACAAGCTTTAAAGTAGCAAAGGTCACCTTCCTGTGTGCAGGGGCTCATCCTTTGAACTTCAGGAGAGGGAGGGAAGGGCCTGGCCTCCAGTCAGGGTGAACAGGGCTCTTTTGGAGCACAGAAAGACTCAGAAGGACATGAGCTTTGACTCAGAAAGAGTATGCCTTGAACAATGATAGATTCTGAGCTTCTTAAAGTACAAAATGGATTTGATTATATCTAAGGCTTGCAGCTATTGTACATATTGAGAATGTGATATATTTTACAAGGTATTTATAGAGTGGTCTGCACAGAGTAGGGGTTCAATATCTAGAACTTGTTTTTATTTAAGGTTCCATTGAAAATGACATTACCAGTGAGAGATTTGATTACCTCAGGAAAACTCTGGGTCACAGTTGTGTGAAAAGATAAAGATGACGTTGTTCCAATACAGGTGTTGGTGAACAGAGACACAGATCCTTGGTTAAATGGGAAAGGAAGACATCTTATGGTCTAGGGGTTAGAGACAACCACCCAAGGATACATTTTAGTGATATAAAAAGACAGCTGTCAGATTGCTATGAAAAGACAGAGGGTTGAGGCAGAGACAGGAGACTGAGGTGTGGGGATTGGTAGCTGAGGTGGAGAGGATACAGCAGGATGTGGGACCAAGGTTAAGGGCAATTAGAAATCTCCAGAGTGAACAGAAATCTCCAGGGAGTGCTTTGCAAGCTCTGTGCTGTAGGGTATGCGAAGACAACCTTCCCTCTTGCAGGACAGCCTCAGGCACATCCACATGCAAATTCTTTTGCATGAGGGAATTTTATTAGCAGAGCTCAACAGTCTCTGAGTTCCATCAGTGGAAGACAATGGGAATAGGTTTGTGAGAGGGCGGAGGAAGAGAAAGTGAAGCCTGCTAGTCTCTGTGAGACAGTAAGAAACCCATCTTCACTATCCTATAAAGTGGGTCCGTTTATTACTACTCAAAGTCACTAATCAGCACTGGAGGTCGAGGTTAGTCAAGTCTGTTTCCAAGTAAAGCAGGTCCTCCCACTCCATCAACATCTGTAAATGATGACAGTATTTTGAAATTAAGCCATTTAGAGTACAGTTTATATTCTTGAGCATTTTCATACTCTTGTCCTCTGGTTAGCCAAGAACCAAGAATCTTTATGCAACAAAGAGCTAAATTTAGGAAGAGGAATGTAAATATCTATATCATATTATGGCCAGTCATGGGTCCTGGCGTCCAGGTTGAAATGGGCTATGTCAAAGAGTGTAGGTGACATGTCTGAGGCCGTGGCCCACAGGGCAGGTAGAAAGTCTTTAGGAACAGGGAGTATGCTCCAGAATTTAGATATAGCCCAGTTATCAGACATCAGGTAAATCTTTGAATAAATCACAATATTCCTGAATAGCAGAGAGATTTTCTTGTATCCTGGAATTCCAAGCATGTTGATATACAGATAGATTTAGCAGTCCACCCTGACTGCAGGATCTGTGGTCATCTCAAGCTAACTGTGTATCATGCTGCCTCTCTGTGTGGAAGAGGAGTACAGCCCCTTACACTTCCTTGAGGTCCTGAGGATCTTGTTCTGGGCTTCTAATGACCCTGAGATCTTACAAGATTAACATTTTCTAGAATCAAGCTCAAAGATATAATTTCAGGACAGCTTGTCACGGGAGCGCCCTTTCTCACTTTGGCTACAACACAGCCCTGTTGTTCTGTTTGACTCAGTAGCCTAGGCCAAGACTAAGATCTGGCTTTGAAAAACACTGGAAGACAGTTCTGCTTCTCTTTATTGGAAGCTTTTCCTCCACGTGATTTCAGGATATTAACTCTCTGACTGTTTTGTCCCTCAGTGGTGCCCATTCCTGTTGTGAAGTGTTGTTGATCCGGAAGTGTTCCATGACCCTTTCCTCCTCTAAACCCAGCTATATACCTTTGTATACCTTTAGTGACCTTATGTAGTCTGATAACTTTAAATGTTAACTATAAACTGGTGATTCTCACAAGGTTGGTTTTTCTCTTAGAGGCCTAGACATATTCAAGCCCATGCTTCACATTTCCACTTAGCTGTTTCAGTCTTCTCTAGCTACGCATAACCTGAGGCTCCACATTTCATCCCCTGTACTCATACAAAGCACATTCCCTCATTATCCCTTGAATTAGGAAATATCTCAATTTACCCTCTTGCTCGGGACCCATATTGAACCAGTCTTTTCTTTCCTTCAGTCAATCAGATTTCTAGAGTCTGAACACTGCTTACCAGAGCACTCTTGCCCATCTACTCTACAATCCAAAGGCCTATTACCTAGTCAGTAGGCAGAATGTTAATCTGTCTTCCTGCTTTCATATCTTGATTTATTCTTTTCAGTAAGTTCTTTGCAAAGCTTTCTTACAATAGCTAGAGTATTGCTGTAATCCAAACAAATGAACATGACTCTCCTATTAAAAAGCTTGATATGACTCAAAATTTCAAGTGCGCACTGGAAGATCCTACATACCCTGAGATCTTCTTTGACCTCATTTTGATCTCTCTGAGCATGTGGGAGATTTTTTGCCAGGATGCGGCTTTTGCCTTTATTCTTCTTTCTTCCATTATTGATTATGTCCTAGATATCTCATAATCCATTCATTTAAGCTTCCACTCAGATATCCCCTAACCAGAGTGGTCAGTAACCACATTATCTGAATTAGCTCCTGCCATCACTTTCTATAATTGAATTGGCTTTTTGTTGTTGTTCTTTATAGCAGTTATTTCTATTTATATTTGTATTTCCAGTTGATCTACCTTTATTAGATAAGCTTTGTATATTTTCTCTACAACTAATATTCTCAAAAAAATAGAATAGTATTCAATAAAAAGCAGGCATCTATAACTATTTCTTGAATGGTTGAAAATACGGATTACTTAGTGAATGTTATAGTTTGGATCCTAAATGTGTGAAATTCATCATCTTCAGAGTGATGCTACTGAGATATGGTGGGGACCCTTAAGAGGTAGGGCTTAGTGGGAGCCCTTTAGTTTTCAGGGAGCTTGATCTTAAAAAGGAAAGTGGGACCCTACCTCTTTCTTGTTTTTTTCCCTACCTGGCCATTAATAGAACAGTTTTGTATTTCTAAAAGTTCCCACCATGAGGTTCTGCCTCACTATAGGCTCACAAGCAGTGAGGACTGCTGGATACTAGACTGGAATCTTCAAAGCTGTGATCTCAATTACACACCTTTTCTCTTTATAAATTGGGAATTTGTTATAATAGTGAAAAACTGACTAACAGAGAATGAGAAGGCATACAGGATCCCACTGCAAGGAAGATGCATTTCAACATTGGATCCATCCAAACTTCTCCCGAAGTTGATCAGTCTTTTGGTTTTAAACAGCACCTATTGATATTAGGGAACATCCCTGTATCTGAAATGGGTATCATATTACAGTGGTGGAGGATTGTAGATATCCTCAGATAGATTAATACAGCTATTCCTTTTCTTCAGCTAATTCTCAGGCCTTGGAATACAAATAGTATGGGGCTAGGGCTTTTCTCTTTCTGGCAGTTGTAGTTCTTTACCCTTGGAAAGTTATTTGACCTTCTGGAGCTTGAATTATATGCTTATTATATAAATCAGATTTTATATATTATAATATAATATAATAATATAATATTATATAAATCAGGTGGCAAGTGATTTCATGTTTTCTACTAGTTTCCTATCATCTATCTATCTATTGATGTATCTATCATCTATCTATCTATGTATCTATGTATCTATCTACCATCTGTCATCTATCTAATCTATCTGAAGAATTATTCTCAGTATCATTGGCTTTTTCCTATAGGAAACTTCCCCCAGCTAAGCTTAGTGTCTCTGGAAAAACAATGGAGAATGTGACTTTGTATGACTCCCAGATCATAACTACATGATATCTGAGATATTAGTGTTATGTACTTGTTTCCTGTCGGTTTGATATGACCATTGCTATCTTGAGTCAGAGCAGCTATAGTTACCCATAGGAGACAATAACCAGATTGGGCTTATGAACATTCTCTGTGGAAGGAAAGGGGAGGCTCACAGGCCTTCTCAGGGTCTTCATGAAGACTCTCTCTTTTCTGAGGTTATATAGGAGTGAATTATTTGACTGAGATTGGGACTCTTTGGTGCTATAGCTGTCTGAATGTTACCAAGAAGACTCTTCAGTAGTACAATTCTTCAGTATGGCAGTCTTTCAAGATTTATCATAATGCAGATGGGATCCTCAGTGATTTAACTATCTGTAAGTTGACTGGGACATTTCCTGGTGGTAGAGCTTCCTTTGAGTCACCCATGTTCCTGAAAGTAACCCCAGTAAACACATTTGTTCACTAAGTTGGATTTGTGCAGAATCCATTCTTTGGTCTGTCGGTATCTGCTCCATCTAGAGGAAACATTTCTTATGTCTCTAATGGAAAAGTCATACAACAATGAGTAAAGTAACAACTGTCTAACTTACTATTGATTCATTCTTTTTGTGAAAGACTATCAGCATTCCCCCTTATTATCAGTCAGAAGCCGAAAGACTTTGAGGATCTCATTTGTATCAGAGTCAATGACTCTATAACTTACATTCTCTCTGTCTCTTGTTCTCTTTGTCTCCTGTTTCAGGATCATTGTCACCATATTAGGATTCTTTAGAATCTAATAGACTCTATAGAACATGTATATAATCATGAGGAGATTTATTAGATTTGCTTATGCACTTGGACTGGGTAGTTCAAAAATAGTCATCTGGGCTTTGGAAGAAGAGAGCCTTTTAGGTGTTCAGTCCAAGAAGTAGGAAGTCTCAGAATCAGAGAGACTAATGATTTGACCCACGTAAGACTTGAAGACCTAGAAACTCCCTTGAGAATTTTGAGTATGAGTCCATGGTGTCTGGGGCCTGCAGATGATGACAGCAGCTATAGGTACACGTGCTGAGGAACAACAGAACTGATATATATTCTCCACCTTTCTCTTTTTCCATTTCTTTCAGTATAGGCCATCAGCCTATTTGGATGGCAGTGTCTAGATTCAAGTCTGGTTTGTCATTCAACATTCTCACATGTTGAGCCTCTGTGGAAATGCCCCCATAGACACACCCAGAAGTATACTTTACTAGATATCTCTCAATCCAGCAAAGTTGACCAGTGCCTCTTTCTCCTTGTGTGATGATTCATGCCCCTCTGACTCTCCCTGTCATATTTTTTCTTCTTCCCCTTCTTTCCTCTTACCTTTCTGTTCATCTCTTTTCCATCCTCTTCTTTATCTTTCTCTCTCTTCTCAGGAATATACCCTTGAAACACTGTACACACGGACCTCTATCAAAGCCTTTGCGTGATTCATCATTCAATTGCTTTGAAGAGTCTACTATTACACCACCTTCCAAAAGCAAGAGTTTTGATACGTGCCTACATATTTTTCAGGGGGCAAAGTTCTTTACATTTTTTCATAAATATTCTGAATAATTGCTCTTAGAAATCACTCATAGTATCCAAAGGAAAATATTCAAAGTAGTCATTCTCTATGGCATCCAAAGGGAAACCTGCCTGCCTGTAGGAACAAACAAAATAAGCTTGAAGCTTGTCAATGATTTCTATAGAACTTTTCTATTATTTTCTCTCTTCATAAAATACATAAGACATTTTTGGTACAGAAAGTTTAAAAGAGAGATTTGAGTGGTTGCAGCTATCTTACTGAATGAAAAAGTATTTTTTTTTCTACTCTCCAATTATTTTTTTGTTCGCTGGTCTCCTATGTTGGGAAACAGGAAAAGAAAATATCTGCTTTTTCTAACTATTCTAGTAATTTAGGTAATGACAATAATTATAATAGAGGAAAATGCTTTATAAAATAACCCTTCCCTAACATCCACAAAGAGAATTTTTTTAAAAAGAGGATCTGTTACTGATGCAAGTCATGTTGGGAGCACTCTACAGGTACTTTGTCTACCTGAATCTGAATCCTAGACATTCCCTAAAAATGTTCACAGAAACAGACGTGTGAACATATGTACATCTGCATGTGTCCACAGTTATCTGCAGGGCTTGAAAGCATGGCTATTGAAGGCTGTTGCAAAATTCTTACAGTAACAGGATTTCTGGATTTGTGGCTGGAGAGGACTCTGTTCACTAAGGACTTGCCCAATTCTTATAGAGTGTTCATATCTGTGAATGGAGATTTTTTCATCCTTAATACTGACCCAGAGAGGGAGGAGCAAACAAAATGGTGTCATGGAAGCTCCAGGCCAGATCTGGTTACTGCACAGTCACTGTCCTTGGTGCTGAAGGAAAGTAAGCAGCCATTCCCTGAACCCTGAATGTGGAAGCTCTTATGTTCGGGGCTCCTCATGGCTAGCATTCAGGGAGGTTATTTGCTTCAAATTCAACTCAACAGATATTTGGAAAAGGTTTTGTTAAAGTTACATGTTAGAAAGAAGGCCAAAATTCATGCTCAAGGATTACCATTACCATATAGGAGATCTGACATAGAACATTACACACACAACTTCCTAGATTATAACTCTTTGCAGCCTTTGGGGAAGGAGACCACAAACAGTTCTAGTCTTGCTTTTAGAAAGGTAGCCAGTTACTCTTGTTTTAGGGCTATCTACAGGAAAAGCTGAGAAGAGAAGGGATGGAAGGTGACAGCATTTGAAAGAGTAGGATTAAGTGTGGGGTGCAGTGGGGAAGGGAAACTCTCAGTTTTCCATCCTCAGATTGCTCCTGTGAGCATGTCATCACACAAGCCTTCTTAAATGGGTCAATCTCACCAGTGACCAGAGTATCACTAGTAAGTATGCTGTGTCATGAGCCAGGGTCCCCTGGCTTCCTTTCACAGAGCATCTGTGGTCCCTGAGAACACAAATTTCTCTCTGGGAGAGACCTTTATTATTTCTTGAGTAAGAATGATGAGTGGGAGAGCAACAAACCGGCTGGAAGAAGCCTTCAGTGGGATGAGGACCTGTAAATGAAAACAGGTGGAAATGGGGAGCGTCAGATAGAAAGGAAAATGGGGCGAGCACTAGCATGAGAAATGAGGAGACAAGAAGAGATGATAGGAGAAAGAAGGGGAAAGAGGGGCAGAGGGAAGGAGGGGGAGAGGAAATAGATATAAAGGACAAGATGAGACAAAGGCACAGAAATTGCATAATAGAGAACAATAGAGAAAGGTCTAGGGACGACTTCAGGAAGTCTCCTTTGCCACCACACCTAGATCAATGCCCTTCATCACTTGGGTGACATACTGGTAAGCTGACTGACATATATTCCTTCCTTTAGACTTTCTGAAGCTGACTCCAGTTCCAGGAGGAGCTAGAACTAGCCATGACTCATAGAAGCATGACTCATAGACTGAGGATTCAATCAAACTCATAAAAGGCCTCAATAAAATCCTCTGTCCTCATGAGGCTGAGACCTAGCGGAGATTAGAACAGTTATTTGTGCCGATCAGAACAGAGGCTGGGTAGGGCCAGGATAAAAGTAATTTTTCTAGTTACTGCTGCCCACTGCTAAAGCTTAGGGAAATATTCAAAGTCCATAGTAGAGACAGTGACATTCAAGTCACTGAATTGTTGAAGTAGAGATACAGATGTCTAGGAACTGTGGATTGATGTGGATCCCATTAGGCGACCAGGGGATGGAGGGCAGTGCACAGACATGGGGAGGATACATTCAAGCCTGTCTACTCTCCCTTAGCTTTATCCTGGTTAGTTATTTATTTATCTACCTATCCAATTTACTTATGTGTATATGAATGAATGCATGTCACATGTATACAGGTGCTTGCAGAGGCCAGAAGAGGGCACTGTATATCCTGGACCTGGGGTTACAGGAGGCTGTGAGTCAGAGACATATACTAGGAACCAAACTCCAGTCCTCTGGAGAAGCAGCATGTACTTTTAACTAGAGCCATTTCTCCAGCACCATATTTATTTAGTTTTTTATTTGTGTAGTTTTCTTTCTAGCCAACATATTTAAAAAATACTACAGTATGAACCCATCTCTAAGGTCAAAGCTCCTATTGCTTTATTAGACAGGAATGTGCCCATCTCAGGCATAAAGAGATGAACAATGCCAGAGCAAAGCACATGTATCATCCCTGGGATTGTTCCCTGGGCCAAATGAGTGTGCCGAAGGAGCACAGACTCAGCAGAGTGATTATGAAGGTGAGAGAAATGAGGGGCAGTAGGAACCTGAATCCAAGCATCCAAGAAACCCCAGTGAGAGCTGTGATCATGAGGAAGCTGGAGGCACATGCTCAGCTTTATTAGGGATGGAGGCATATCCACTGTTGCATCAAACTCATCATCTCTTTAATTTAGGATTCCTGAGCCTGCATGTTATGTATCACATTGCCCACCTCAGCTACTTGCTGGGTCCTGCATTTCTTCTGCTGCCTCTGTAGGCAGTGCAGATACAGTCAAAAATGAAATTGCCTCACCAGAGCACCAGGCATCTGTTTCCATGGAAACACAGAGGCATGGGAGAAGGGCACTGAAAGGGTCAGTGAGTGCTGAAAAACTCTGCCTTAGTTTATTCAGTTTGCTCCTTGACTCAAAATATACATTAAACACTCATTAAATACATCAGTCACTAATGGTTCTAACTGGGAGTCATTATGACCAGTGCCAGCAGCCTGGGGCCCAGTCACACCGACAGTGATAAAAGCTGTCTTCCCTAGGGATATGGTGAATGAGTCAGCATTATCTTATATTTTGGTTTAAGTGGCACTGTGAGTTGTTCACAGAGAATCCAGGAACTATTGGCAGGGAGTACAGATGTGTGTGGGAATGTTTTGTGGGGAAAATCTGTGCTTGTTTTATAGACCTGTCTTTCTCCTATCTCACCCATTTAGCATTTGAGTGTCCTCAAAGATGGCACTTGCTCTCTTAGGGCTTCGGACTCCTTATTTATAAAGTGGTTATACTGTAACCCAGTATACTACATGACACTTGGTATTGCCAATTATTTTCAGTTCCTTTGAGAGCTTGTTCTGTCATAACTCTGAACTTTGGAAAAAGTTTATTTTTAGAAAAGAATTGTATAGATCCCCATAATACAATGGGAATTATGTTCTTTTCTACTTGAAGCAGCAGGGGCACAATTTGAATTATCTGTCAGATTAAAGGTACCCAGAAAAAATTTTTTGGAAGGTCTAGAATCTTCCAAGAAAATGCCATTTTGTGACAAAATTTCTTTCTTCGGTCAGAATTATTTCCTTCAAGTAATTGAATCTTGACGACCTTAAAGCAATCTGAGGTTAATTTATAACAATGCAGCAACAACAATATTAAATGTGAAAAGTGGCCAAGACGACCACTTTAGCTCACAGATCTGTGGATGTATTGCCATTTATTGAGAGACCCTGAACTATTGTTCATATGACCATGGGAAGAAAGGGTGCCTAGTGGTTCCCAGATTAGTCAGAAACAGAGATCTTCAAGGTCCTCTTGAAATCCTCAGCTTATTATTTATTTTTTTCTCACTGAAAATTCCTCCAGACTGTGACAGTGCAGAGACATGATTGCTCAGTCTCCTCCCATACCCTATGTGACTTGTATTTATTAGTTCCAGGTAGAAAATGTTCAGGAAGAACTGCTAATGGCCAGTGGCTTATCACTAGGCTCCTTAATTATGACCAAAGAATCAGGCTCACCTGGAACAGGCGTAAACACAGCATTCCCATGACTGTGTTTATAGGCTATTTAAAAAGAAAAACTACAAAAAATATTAAGCAGTGATCCCAAGGGGTGCCAACTATAGACCTTTACTAAATATGCCTTTCTCCTATACTGAATGCAAAGGGAATCAGATGCAAAATACAAGGCTAAGATTTTAGAGGGTGAATTCAGGAAAATCCTGTGAGACATGTCTAAAGGTACGTGTATTTCAGAGGAGCTTGTTCCCCCGACCCCTAACTTTCAAATCATCAAATGAGTCTTCTGGTAGTAACTGATTTCATGGAACTTCAGTATTTCCTGTCTATCTACCTGTCCTCTTGGGAGAACTTGTCCAACTCATATCAAGGAAGGGGTGGGGCTATAGACCATGTGATTTCATTATATCCAGAGATGCTAGTATCAGAGATAGGTCCTAAACTGGTCAAAATAGCACCTCTTCTAGTGTGTTAAAGTTATTTGTTTATTTTGCTTCATTACAGGATGAATACAAAGTTAATTAACTGAGTCATCAAAGCCCCACACAAAACAATTGTTGTGGAATCAGGATTCAATAAAGGAGCAGTCAGAGTGTGGGCTTTCTCTCAAGAGCAGGGTCTTCTTACCCCGTTTGGCATGATTCAAAGTAAGAAGAACATTTTATATTTTATGGAGAATACACATACGTACAACCGAAATAAACTTCTATGAAGCAAAATTTATTATTATATGCAGTACAATATAGTACATTCTTCTTTAAACTCTTATTTATTTGTTTACAGTTTATGTATATATGTATTGCCTGCATATATGTAAGTTCACCCATGTATACAATGGCCTCAGATCCAGAAGAGGGCATTGAATCCCCTGGAACTAGAGTTACAGATGGTTGTTAGCTACTATGTGCATGCTGGGAGCCAAACCTGAGTCTGCTGGAAGAGCAGCCATTGCTCTTAAGTGATGAGTCATCTCTCCAGGCCCTATAGTATAGTCTTACATATATATTGCTTTTCATTTAATTCTCCTCCCCAAGTACTGGTTTTCAGTTATTAAGTTTTTCACCATCTAGTAGGTGGTTAGCTGTACCACAGTCTGAACAAGTCTTGGTAGTCTAGAGTACATTCTTAAACTTTTAATCTTTGTTCTTAATTTACATACTAAAATGCTCAAAACAAAGAACATGCTTGGCTGTGCTTGAGTCTGATGTCCCCTTGTTCTAATCAATTATTTATGGATTCTGGTACCTGTGCTTGTGTATCAAGTACAATTGGACAGACATTTCATTCAGCATCTATTACATGTATGCAGATATTAGGAATGAAGACATAAAACTAAGAAACCCACATAGTTTTAAGGACCACAGTTCCAAGGTCAAATACTTTTGGGCTCAGAGTCAAATAACAGAGATTCAGTTAAATAGACATGCAAGTAATTTCACAGAGCTTCAGAGATGGCCATCAAATAAATTAGGAGAGAGCCATGTGGCTTTCCAGAATTTGCCAGTGACTGGGTGTAACTCACTGAAGCTGATGCCTAGGGTTTTCCTGTTGAAATGAGTGAGACGTCACCAAGAGGTCCGGTTCTTGTCTTCTCTCTCAGTAGCTTCTGGGAAATCCTGAATTATGCCAAGATGGAAAGAAAAGCTTAAATTTTTTCAATTGCAAAAATCAGGGCTAGTCTAGAGAAACTTGAAACTACATTTTCCCTCCAAAGTAGGAAAAAGGGGGCTCAAATCTAGAGTAGAGGGTGAGAATACATTGCTGTCATCAGATGCTCTTATGCTAGTCAGTCATTCCTCCCACAGTCACATCTGTGCCCAGTAGTGCTGATCAAGGAAGCTTGCCATAGAACCAGGATCTCCTGCTGCGAGCCAAATAAGATTCCCAAATACCTTTAGCAGTGACAGCAAAAACAGATACAGAGGCTAGAAAATAGCTCAGGACTAGAGCCAGAGTGGAGTATCCATATGATGGAGCACTATTCAACAATAAAAGGCATAAGATAACAAACCATGATAAAACATATTGGATGTTAAATGCATAGCCAAACAAAAGGAGACAGTAAGAAAAGTCTTCATACTAAATAATTCCAAAGAAGTTGGAGTTCTTTAAAACCACCAAAGACTCTTAGTTTGGGTGGGATGTGTTAGATACACATGGTTCTTCATTTGGAGAACACTGCATTATGAATTTGTTTTGAAAACATTAAGAGATATACTCAGGTTTAACAGAGTCATGGGTAAGAACTATCATAGAGACTGAAAGGATTTTTTTATTCATCTCAGTTTTAACATAAATCCCATGAGTTAGACATTACCAGTGTCTCCATAGACTGAGAAGCTTTGAAGCTCAGGTCAGGTGTTTGAGTTAAGAGAAAGGCTCAGTCTGTTTGTAAGAAACACATCTTGAGCATCTTCCCAAAAACATGTCTATGCCATTTGCATAAAAGCTCATTCATGCTCAGAGAAGCTGGAAGTGCAGTGTCCTTTCTTCTCTCTCTCTCAGAGTATCTTGTCACTTTGGGAGAGCAAATGCTTGATATTTGATATTGTGCTGATGATCGTCATTTTCTTTAAATTACAGGGCATACTTTTGATCATTTGTTGCTTTCTTCTAAAATGTTTGACAAAATAAGAAATTATTTTGTCCATCATATGTCCCTTATTTATGTGTAACACACACTCTGTCACTGTTTCTCCCTTCTCATCATTTTATATTAATTTTGATATCCTAGATTATGTAATTATTGCCATTGTTCTTACTGTATGGAATATACATATTGTGAGCTATACTAACATACAGAAATAAGATCACAATGCTCACCTTTATCCATAATCTCAGCCTTTACCTTCATCTTTTTCCCAAAGTTTTGCCCCAAATCTACTCCATCAGAAAAGTAACTATCTAGCAGGTCGCTGGTGTGTGTTCTAGATTGTATTAACTTCTTCCATCTTTCTGTCTTTAACCCATGACTCCTTTCATCCTGGGCATTTATTTGGTGACATCCTTAGATGCTCCCATGGAGAAATGCCTCACTTTAACTGTGAATTCACGCCGTCATATCACCTGTAGTGATTTGGAGAAATATGATGAACCTTTGTGCAACACAGTGACACATTCCATTGCATCTTAAGAGATTTCAGCAATGTGCATCTGTGATTTTTACTCATTTTAAAAATTTAACCGTTCTCACAAGGTCTCAAGCATGAATCTAGAAAGGCTGGAGAATCGTTATCCTGGAGGATGGTGAGACAGGGTGCACTCTCCTAGTCTTTTATTATATACTTCCTTACGCACATGAAATCACATCTTTATAACTTCAAAACTTGGTGGCTTTTTGCGGTCAGTCTGCTGCCAGGCCCTCTTGAACCATACTAGAAAAACACTTGCTGAGACCATATCTATCTTTGAGAAAATTATATGCCTGTATCCTGGTATTGACCTTCAGTAACCCTGCCAACTCTTCTGGATGGGTCTATTTTCCTGCTGGAATGGGGCACTTACTGGAGGAGACCCAGAGGTATGGTGGGATGATATGTATATCTGAAATGAGATATCAGCATTATTGATTCAGATTCTGTATTGTCTGCATTTTTATGAGAATAACTTGATGGGAAATGTGTATTGGTTTATCAGATCACTATTCACTGACAAATATGGATGTGTAGCAGAATGGAGGTTCTACTTCAGAAAGAACTTCCAACAGAATGTTCATTTTTACTTTCTCAATCAATCAAGTGCTCTGAACAATTCTGATAATTGACACTGTAAGGCAACGCGCTGATTCTGAAATATTTGTACTTACATTTCATATTTCTGCTTCAGGGTTGTTCTGGCATAATTATTGTCCCAAATAACAATCATGAAGAAATTCTAAACTTCTAAAAGATTGGTTGAAATAAATTATACTTAACAAGGTTTTTTAAGATTATTTTTTCCTTTCTGAATATCAAAGTTATTCCTACTCATTATAATACAAGCCAAAAAATCCTCTATAATTATAACATCAAGAAGTTGTATGACTGTTATTTGTAAATGTTTCTAGGATTGGAAACTATTTGAACTTCGCCTTTGAACATCCTTCTTGGTGTTTGTAAAGTCACTTAACTCATCCTAAACCAATGAGTAATAGTAACTTGACAGGTCTGTTATGAGCATTGAATGAATGGATATATGTAAAACAGATCAGTAGCCAAGTACAGCAAATGTTCAGTAAGAACCAGTTGTCAACACAGCTCTCACTGTTATAATCATTATGATGGTTCTTGTCTTTTTCTTATAATGTTATCATTTTGTTCTATGTATTCTTTTTATATGGTTGAATCTCCACTGTCTACCAAAATTTTGTTTACTGTTTAATCACAAGCATTAGAAAATAAATATTGCATGAAGTTACTGTAAACCTTTTGTACACACAATTAAAAATAGTGAAATACTCTACTTGGATGGCAAACCTTAATTTACTTAACTATTGTTGAGTATTTATGTTGTTCATAATTTTTCAGCATTACAAATAATGAGACAAGAAACATCTGTGCAGAAGCTTCTGTGCAATACTAAAGCTTATTTCTTCAGAGTGAAATTACTAGTTCAAAAGTAATACTCAGAATGCATCATGTAAAATTATTTTCTAAAAGGGTTGTGACAAATCATATTCCCAGGAGCGGTGTATAATTGGACACATTTCACTGAACCCTTGACAGTATTTAAGATTCTGAAGATTCATTTGGAACTTTGCAGGTGATGGAGTGTGTAGTCCTATTTAGTTGAGCCTGCTGTTTCACAGACTCTGTGCTAGGCACTGAGATCAAGCAAGGAGATATCAGTCAGTGTCTGTGCTTGTGAAGCGTCTGGTCTGGGTCAGATACAAGGAGATCATGAGCACAGCTCCAACAGTCACTGATTTGTGAGCATGAGTCAGGAACACAGGAGAAACGAAGTGCTATGGATGGGGAAAGCTAAACCTTGAGGGCTCACAAAAGCTTTCTTTCTTTTTTCTTCTTTTATTGAATCTTTGTGTATTTCATATAGAGCATCCCAATCAATCTTAATCATCCTTATATACCCTTAACAGGCCCCTCCCTCTAAGTCCCCCTGTGTCATCTGTGTTAAAGCCTACTGTGTCAAGTTACTATCCCTAGATGTTCCTCAGTGAAAGTTCATCCACTGAAGTCCAGTCAGCCTATCTAGAGTCCCTTGCTTTTGGAAGATCAGTTCTTCCTCATCCAGAAGTAATCAGTTACCAATATTTCTTCATCTGAGATTGGGGTTTGCTGTCCATTGTCCCAGTTCTATGCTGGGTTTTTAATCTGCCTGAGTTAGCATGGGTCCTAGACATGCTGCCACCATTGATGTAGGTTCATATGAGAAGGGACCAGAGGCTTGTAGAACCCTGTTTCCAATATATTGTTATGCACTCCCTGGCTCTTACAATCTTTCCTCTCCCTCCTCCACAATGGTACCTGAGCCCTGGATGGCTGAAGTTTAATATAGAAATCCTGTCCAAGGACCAGAATTCTGCAAACTCTTAATCTCTATACTTTGACCGTTAGAGGGTCAGGAACACAAAAACGTTCTTGAGACAGTGATGCTTAATGCTTTTGCTCCATAAGGATAAGTAGGGACATTGAAGCAAAGGGCAGGCGCAGGAAGGAGGATCACAGGAAGAGAGGATGGGGCGTGAAAATGCACGAGGAGAAAAGTGACTTGCAAGTGGAGCTGAGGCAACCATTGAAGTGGGCTCTGGGACATAGGAAAGAAACCAAAGATAATCCTGGGCTGAGCCTACTGGAAGGAGAATTTTTTTCTGTGGAGAAAGTGATGTGAAAACATTAGAGATGTTTTTAAAGGTTGTAAAGGTTAAATGTTTGAGTGACAATGGAAAGGACCAAGGAAATGAGAGTTTGGAGATAGAGGATGGGGAGGAAATACCAATAAAGCAAGGTGTAGGAAAGGAAAGAGGAAATGTGCCAGATATATGTAAAGCAGCTGTCCATAATATTAGAATAGGTCTCCCGGTGTTTGATGAACAGAAACAAAGCATAGGGTTCCAAAAATGAAGGTAGGAATTTGTGGGAGTTACTATATGTTAGCTTATGATTCAGTCAAGATCAAAGCAAGATGATTGAGTTGGGGCAGATCTTCTGGATGTTTGAGAGTTGTTCAGAAGATATTAAGTAGCTAGTGAAGAACTCAGTTGGGTCATCAGGTGGTTGCAGACGCAGTGCATTCGCCTGCTCAGTGTATTCATTACTCTATCTTGGCTACATACAAGCTAAAAGATGGCAGTAACTCAGTTCACCTAAGTTGGAGAGTTTAGAAGTGTTTTGAGACATGGCTGTGAGATACAAGTGGGATGAAGAGGATGATAGAGACAGCGGATCAGAGATGATGGAGGAGTCAATGGATTGAATGCCATGATAGAGACAAAACACAGACGGTGTGATAGCTGTGAAACTAGAGGAGAGGGGATTGTAGACTTCCCTTGAGGGCTTGGAGAAAATATTGCAGTGGGAAAATGAGTAGTTTCTGATTGGAAGAAGATTGATGGAGAAACTCGGAAGACATAAAGATAATAGGAATGTGAAGAACCATGGTGTTCAGTAAGTAGGTCATTCTTGTAAAGTCATAACAATAAGGCTATTGGGAGTTGAACCAGAGAGGAAGCAGGGGAACTAATGCTTTGAGGGAACAATGGAGTGTGACCAAATGTCAGGAGGTGATGAGCATGAACAGCAGGAGAATGAGGTATAGCCTGAAGAGCGTAGCCTCCTGGTGTCAATTTGTACATTTTCAAAAGGTGCAGAATTTGTAGAATGTAAAGTCTTAGCTGCATCTGTGAGTTCATACTTCTTACCTGCCTAGCAGTAAGCTCTTATGGCTTCTCTCTTAATGGTTTTCCTGTATTTTTCTGTTGGAATTTGAGTGTATTTTAACTTAGTTATTATGAATTCAGTAATTTTTATGTTACAATTATAAGAACTTTGTTCGTTATTTCTCATAAATATTTTTCTAAGTTTATGTTTCAATGATAGACTTGTTGATATAATTCTGTTAACTTAAATTAGAGAAAATACAGACACATGTATTTTAAGCAGTATACTTGTTTTTCTTTGCTATTTATTATACTAATTTTAAGTATAAAATGTTATTCTTTAACCAAATATTGAGTCAGAATTTATTATCTGAATTTAATGATATGTTTTAAAGCAGCTGTACCATTCAGTGTGCTTTGTGGCTTTTTCTGGGGAGATGTGATAGATGTCTATTCACCCCACATAAGACACTGGCAGACTGAAGACATGGTTACATCGAAGTTCATACATTGCTAGGACAAAATACCTGACAAAAGCTTAAGGAAGGGTTTATACATTTTGGCTTACTCTTCGAGGGAACAGTTCATCATGATGAGAGCAGACGCTTGAGATGGGTGGTCACTGCAACTGCATTCAGGAAGCAAAGAGAGATGAATGCTGGTGCTCAGCTCAAGTTTTCCCTTTCATTCCATCTGAGACTCAGCTATTAGAATGGTGGGTGGGGTGGATCTTTCTTACTTCAGTTAACCGAGTCTAGAACCTCCTTCACAACTATGCTCAGAGGTATGTTTCTATGGTGATTCTAAATCCTATCAGGTTGACAATTGAGATTAAGTATCACAGTGAAATGAGTTTATTCAGCTTATTTACTTATGGGAACATGAGCAAGGGGTTACGTCCGGTGTGTAGCTGACTCCAAAGAGGCTGCATGACCAGCAAGTTTCACCTCAGCATGAACAATGGTTTACTAAAGCTGTGTCAGTAGAATTCCATCCTCATTTGACCTCCTACTTCCTGAGCATCTCCCCAAACCACCTATAACGGGGAGGCAGGAGGCCTGGTGGATGGAGTCTCAGGTGAGGATCTGGTGACCTCCCCACTTATAGGAGAGGATTTTAGCAACTCCATTATTGCAGACCTATCTATCACAGTATTGCTTACTTATTCCATTGACAGGTCAAGGTACCTGAGAGGCCCATCCAGTATCCCTTCTCCATAATGGTCATGCTATGCATGGAGGAAATGATTGAACTATCAAACTCATTCATTCCTCTGAAGTTTCTCAAATTTGGTGTGAGGAGGTTTTCTATTTTTTTTAACATGGACACCTAGAAGGAATTAATGTTCCCTTCAATTCCAGTGTATCAGTGGGACCTCCAGCCCACCACAAAATTCCAGAAACTCTAATAATATATTGTTACAGGCTGGACTGAGGTGCTCTGGTGTAGCCTGTCACTTCTTCCTTGCTGTCTGCACAGAGAACTCATTAGGCATCATCTTTTTTTAATTGGCCCTGGTGAACCTGGCATTATCCTATTAAATTCTCTTAAAACTGGCAAGTTTTACAATAATAATAAAATTCAATTCTTGAATTGATCAAATAATTAAAATTATACAGACTACATTAACTCTTGGATCTTTAGAATTTTAAATTTGTATAATTTTACAGTTATTTTTATTGAGTTTTATACATTTCATGAAACAATTCTTAATCAAATTTAGACCCTTGCCTCCACCCCCCGCCCCGACTTCCCACTGGATCTCATGTATTCTACCATACATGTTAGTCCTGTCGAGTTAAGCATTAACAGTTATTTTTATAGAATTTCCTACATTTCTCTTTATAATGTATTCAGAGTATCAGTCCTTCATTTTTATTTTCATGCAAGTTTTTAGAAACTGATTTTCCTTCAATGTCATGAGTAAATTATCTTGTGTAAAGCTAGCTTGGAACATCAATGCTTAGAACACTATTAAACTTATTGATGGACGATAAATCCAATTTGCCATTCACAACCCATATGCATTTTAATGTATTGTCAAAGTCAGTTTAAGACTAACAAAGTATCAATATCATAAAATTCTTCTGTGCATTTCCTTTAGCCTTCTCCAATGAAAATATTCTATGTAGCCTTAAGTTCATGGTGAAGACTAGGTAACTGTTACTGGTTTAACCCAAGTATGGACTATTTTTAGATTTGCAGCTGACATTCTTTTGAAAAATAAAATAGGAGAAAATAAACTACAAAGGAGTTATCAGAGGACATGCTAACTAATATGGGTATTATGCTTTAGTATAAAGTGTTTTTTCACTTTTACTGAATTGAACTTCTATAAATTGTCAAGGCTATGATCCAACATTTTGTTATCAGAGAATATAGGATCTCTCTTTCAAGTTCTTGTTTTCATAGTTAAAAGAATTTAAAAAGTTGACTCAGAAGAAAATTTGACAAATTTTATTGGAGTTTGGGAGACAAAACAACAGGGCAGGCAAACTAGAAGTCTAGGTGGCTGCCTGGAGGAAGGGGATGGGAAGAGGAAGCAAGAATGCCATGTTTTCCAAGTTAGAGCTCAAGATGACAGGCTCAGCCATCAAGGTGTGAGCAGATGTGTGGTCAAGGGCTCCAACAGTGCAAGAGTGCCCACAATATCACGGTAAACAGGATGTGGATTTTGACCAGTGTTTGAGAAAAAAACACAAAGAGGAAAACTAACAACTTATGCTTTCTGAGGTAGAACTCCAAGTAGGAAGACTTCACATTGAGGGTTTATAAGCAGCTTTGTGGAGAGAGGTGCTTCTGGGGTCTAGAAATACCTATCTCATCAAGGAAGCAGTTATTCCTCTCTTCTTAACATATATTCATGTTTATGATGTTTCTTGAAGTTTCTGGGGCAGCTTCCAGAGGGGATGTTTTTTGGTTCAGATGGTTGACAGGCCCATTTGGACTAACTCTTAAAGAAGAGGACAATAGCATGATTCTTTATTGTCAGAATGGCTTATAGGGCCATGTCTCTCCCTGGCCTATTTGTACAACTCAGATTCCACTCTGTTTTGTTTTGTTGAGACAGAATCTCCCTGTAGCCCCAACTGGCCTGGAACTCCCTATATAGACCAGGCTGGCCCTGATCTCATAGAGATCTGCCTATCTCTGCTTCTTGAGTGCCAGAATTAAATTAAAATTATGCTGCCATGCAGGGAAAATATTGTTCTTTTGACAAAAACTCAAATAACATGAGTAGGTTAAAAAGCACTAAAGAAAGAAAAATTTAAAAAGTAAATCTATAGATAGCTATGTTTCATCAGGAGAAAACAGCCTCTGCTTGATGGGTCTCAACAAAGCTCTGCTATTCCACTCTCTTTTCTTTCTTAAGTGTTTTTAAATTTTAAGGAGGCTGTGATAATTTCTTTTCTGTTGCTGTGATAGAAACACTGACCAAGGAAACTTATAAAAGGAAGAGTTTATTTAGTTTACTCTTCTAAAGGGGCAAGAGTCCATCATGGCAGGGAGGCGTGACCGCAGAGGCGGCTATAGAAGGTGCAGGAGTTAAGCATTCACAACTTCAAGCAGGCACAGGAAGCAGAGTGTGACTGGAGATCCACCAAAGCTTAAGAACTCTCTAAGCCCACCCCCAGTGACGTGCTTCCTGCAGCATGGCCACACATTCTAAGACCTCCCAAAACAGTGCCATCCACTGGGGACAAAATGTCTAAATACTTGGAGCCTCTGGGAGACATTCTCATTCAAACCACCACAGAAGGGCAACTGTGAGGCATCCTCCTCGTTTTACATGATAATTAAAATTCCATGGAGAACAATTTTGCTATTTTTTTTTCTTAAAATTAGTACAGGACCTGGTAGTATTATAGGCTCAATAGGTAAAGGCCATTGTTGTGCAAGCCTGTCTCCCTGATTTGAATCCCTAGAACCTAAATAAAGGTAGAAAAAAAGATATGGTTCCATAAAGTTGTCCTCAGAATCCCACACATATGATGTGCCATGCAAGCCATGCCCTAACATCATGTACATGCACACACAATAAAATAATTTTTAAAAATTTGTGTAATTCCCAAGACACAAGAAATAGGATTCAAAAGCTGATTATGTGAGGGGAGTTTGTCTTCATTGACCTCCAATCCCAGTAATGTCTAACCAGCTACCAAATAGCTTGAAAAATTGTGCTAGACTCATTTATTAATTGCAATCATTTTTCATATTATCTGAGTAGACTTAGAATGAGCGTCATGTCCTTGTATCTTTGCTATCAATAAAAACTAAGCCATTTGTTCTTTTTTTCCATTTTCTATTGTGGTTTTGCATATTTCATACAACTCTTAATCAAATCCATGCCCCTACCACCAGACTTTATGCATTCCACTGTACATGTCCTATCCAGTCAAGCATACATAACCAGATGTCCTTCAATGACTTTTTTAAAGTTGAATTTTTTTGTATTTCATACAGAACATCTCAATTAATCTTAGTCACATTTATACCACCTTTCTCACTGGCACACCCCACCCCCACCTCCCACCCCCCACACTGGAATTCATATGCTCTGTCATCTGTGTTAAGGCCCATTGTGTCAAGTTAGTGTCCCCAAACATTCCTCAGTGCAAATTCATCCACTGAGATTTAGTCAGCCTACCCAGAGTCCCAACCTTTAGGATGACTGGCCCATCTTCTCTCAATAGTAATCAGCTGGCAATATTTCTTCAGCAAAAATTTGGGTCTGCTATCCATTTCTGTCTGCTTGAGTTTGCGTGGGTCTTGAGCATGCCAGCACCATTGCTATAGGTGCCTAAGAGTAGGGACCCAGGAATTTGTAGGATTCTATTTCCATATGTTCGTGCACCTCCTCGCTGGCTCTTGCAGTCTTTCTGCCCCCTCTTCCACCAGGTCCTTGAGCCCTAGTGAGTGAAGCTTAATATAGGAATCCTGTCCAGGGATGCACACTCTGCAGACTCCTAATCCCCACACTTTGACCATTTGTGACTTTTTGTGTTACTGACCCTTTGTTGTAGGATTGAGAGAGCTTCATTCATGAAGTTGAGAGATTCTTTACCTCCTGTTCTATGCTGCATGAACCTTGGGTGTAGAAGTTGCATTGTAGATGTGTGTCTTAGGCTTGGGGAATTTTCAGACAACGTCTGTATGACTACCTGTGGAACTCTGTAGTAGTCTCCATCTGGTGTGTCTCCATCTTTACTGTGTAGTGACTGCGATACTTGACTCTAAATACAAGGACACATATTTTGCAACTTGTAAGAAGTTACATTAGCCTAGGGTTGTAAAAGCCTTGGGAATTTCTCAAAGATCTATGGTCTCTTCAACCATGTGTATTTGGCTATGATTACATTACCACAAATGAGATTCTTCCCACTGAGTGGGCTTTAAGTTCAATTAGATAGCTATTGATTTCTCCCAAGATAAAAGTGCCACTATTGCACCAGTATACTGTATACTCTGCCAGTCATTGATGTAGTTATTTGATCATGACCTGGTGCTGGATCATCAATTGATGTTCTCCCTTGGCTGCTTGCATAGTGCTTTCCAGAGCTATGAGAACTAGCCTTCAGGAGAAGTGGCTTCCAGGTCAGTTCCAGCTCTGTTGCTCCAAATCTGGTCTCTGAAGTATGTCCTGTTTTGAGCAACAGGATCTTACTTCCAAGTTCTGGGAGGTAATCATGGACTGTGGCAATAGCCTGTGTAATCCTAGGAGTATCTTGGAATTCCCTGGACAAAACTCAAAAGGAGGTTTCTCTTGTCTAACACTGTTCCTTGTTATGTAGCCTTCAGCTAAAAAACACTACCCTCCTTGAGAAGGAAGTGAAATCATTGCTTCTGTAACACATTACACGTCCTACCAAGTTAGCTCTTTAGATGGTTTTTAAAGCTTGACAATATTTTAAGCTCCAAATATTTTATACACAGGGCGATTAAGATAATTATTTTGATGTGCATTAATTTCAGAACAAGACTATCTTGGAGGCAATATGGATAGAGGAAGTTAGGAAGCCAGTTCAGATCAGACAAGTTTATGTGTGACTGGGAAAACAGATTCCCTTTTGGGTTCTTAGTCTCATTTACAAAAGAATTCAAAAATGGACTCAGGGGGAAGCTCAAGGACTTGAGCTTGAGTTTGACAGAAAAAAAAATCATACAGGGAAGCTGAAAATCCTAGAGGCTGCCAGGAAGAGAGGAGATGGAGAAAAATGTTTTGTCTTTTGTGCTGTTCATGAATGTCAGAGAAACAGAAAGCCCAGGATATCAAGAAAGCTTGCCTAGAACTGCCGAGTTATGGATCTGAGTTAGAAGGGCACTAATTCCACGATGTTGTGTCCTAGGGAAAAGAACTGGACCATGACACATGATTAGCAATGGAACTACAAGGACTGGAGAGATGGCTTAGTGACTAAGAGCACAGACTTCTCTTGAAGAGGACCCAGGTTCAGTTCCCAGCACTCACATGGCAGATAATATCCATCCATAACTCCAGTTCTAAAGGAATCTGACATCCTCTTCTGAACTCCACAGGCGTTGCATGACACGGGTTCACTTACATACATTTGGGCAATACACTCATACACATAACATAAAAATAATATTTATTTTTAAAATGAAAAGAAATAGAAATACAGACAGCCTATTAGTGAAGAAAAAGCAGTCCCAAGAACGGGAATGGGCTAAAGAGCTGAGGAAAGGCCTACAAAGCATCCAGCCTTGTAATGTAGCCCTTTATAGGACCTTTTAAACCTCTGCCCCTCCCATTTGTAGCTCATGCCCCCATCCACAAACATGCTCTGTTCATTAGATGAAGCCCAGCCAAAGAGGGTTTCCAGTTTTCCTCAGAAAACTGGCTCTTTTCATATGTTAATCTTGATGTTTCAGTCCAGACCCTATTCTAACACATTTGTGATTCTGAAATTCACATTGTAGCATTTAAAAATGTTTCAATCAGACAAACACTGTGCATGTAGTGCACAAAGATTCCTTAATTTGTGCTGTTGGTTTCCTATAAGGAAGGAGTTTTTAATTCTACAATCACAACCCGGTTACATGTGATAAAGGAAGGCTTTGAAGGTACCTACAGGCCGAGAACAGTGTGAGGCATCTGGACAGAAGCCACAATAGCCTCCTGCTGTGGCTAGAATATAAAATACCTACCAGAGGCTTATGTATTTTGTGCTTAGTCCCTAGCCAGTGGCACTGTTTTGGGAGGATGTGCAAACTTTGGGAGGTAAGATCCATCTGAAGGAAGTAGGGCACTGGGAAAGAGTCTTGAGTGTACCTTGTACAGTTTCTGGTTCTTTTTACTGATGATAAGAAAGATAACTTTTACCTCAAAAGGAATAAGATAGTGTGTTCTTGAGCCAAATATGAATGGCCACAGCCCAGGAACAGAGATTTAGGATATCTCAAATTGCAATTCAAATACATAAGAGTTTCATGAATTTATTATAGTAACTGAACAAAGCAATGCATAAATGAACACACTTTTCAAATCACATTGGTGGGTATATCAGGTAGACAGGTTCCAGCAAAGTAAAGAAAGCTCTGCTATAGGTATCAATTCTCTTTGAAATTGTCTCAGCTTTTAGATTGGTCATTCATTCATTCCAAAAGATTTACTTAATAGTCACAGAATGTTAGGTTACACACAAAGGTGGGTCATAAATGACTGTTTAGGGCCTAAAGATAGGCTGAGATAATTTGTCTTTGTACATGTAATTTTCCAACCTCACCACAATCACTGAAGGCCTGGTCTGTTTTTGTAGACTGTTCAATGTTGGAGTGACTTCTTTCTGAGAACTTTAATCATGTCTTAGTCCAAGAAGAAGCAGAAAAGAGATTCTGCAACACGCTGTCACCGCCATGATATATTTGGCCTTGATTCATGAAACCAAGTGAGCCATGGACCACATGCTCTGAAAATGTGAGCTAAATAAATACTAGAAGGAGAACGGGGAAGTGGGTATGATCAAAATACACTGTGTACATGTAGGAAATTCTCAAAGAATAAATAAAAATAATGTACTAAAAATAAAGAGATTAAATAAACGAGTAAATAAATAATTCCTTCCTTTAGGTTGCTTCTGTCTGATATTTGGTCATAATAATGACGATAACGAAGCAGACAAGTGACCCCTGTCCTGGGTGCTGAAGTTCACTATGGCGTGCAGAGGGGGAAGGCATCCTGAAAGAGCAAAGAGCTCAAGATGAAGTGTTCAGAACAGAGAGAGACAGTGTGGTGGGAAAGTAAGATGATAGAGAAATTTTCTGTCTCTTTCCTTCTATTGTGCATTTGTTGGGGAAAATTAGACAAGCAGTGAAGAAAATGTGTAATTCTAGCAGTGGTAAATGTAAGAAGACCCTGCAAGTCAGAAGCGAGGGTGGGCTGGGGGAGGAGCTGCCCTTTGAAGCATCTTAACAGAGCTCCATAATTACCACTCCCTGGGACAAAGGCAAATCCAGCAAGGCAGGGAATTCGCACACCTCGAAAATCTTACTAGTGAGTCAACTAATAATCTTCAAATACGTAGTTGGAAGCCAGCCAAATCTGCACTATGAGCTCTGTTCCTTATGACAGAAATATTCCGGGCCTGGTATTAGAATGCCATTGCCTTTGCATTCACTCTACTGCCTTGGTCTGTTGTTTAGCAGCCAGCATAAATCAATACTAACCACCCAGGGTGTGGGGATTGTTGAAGGTTCAGCTCACAATGAAAGCAGAACAAACCCCCAAACCACAGGCCTACCCACAGCCTAGATCCACAGTCATCTATGAGGTGCAGGCAGCCGGGGAGCAACTTCAGCTTAGCAAGAGGTCCATGGGCTAAGAATAATAAAGTTATTCACTGTTAATCCTCTACCACCTGCACCTTTTAAAAGCTTCAGGAAATAAAGGTCAGGCTGTGGAGGCTGTGTTTGAGGCTGGTGGAGGACAAATTCTAATGAAGCAATGTGCTCTCATTTTCACAATGAAGCCTCCCCGTTCCCACACTGTCCCTGCCTCTGTGCACCCATAAAGGTAGAATGTGTGTACCTAATGGTTTGTCGATACAACAAGTCACAGCCAGGTGCAGCTTGGATATGGCAAGCACTAAAACAGTCTATTCTTCATCCTCTCCTAAGCTCAATCCAATTCAATCAAATGATGGGAATTTTTCTAAAAAAATACCAAAGACCTTCTAATTCTAGAGTAGTATTTTTATGAAATTACTCTAGGAGAACTTGGACCTAAAATACTCAAGAACTTTGGGGAGTGTTCCGGGAAATACAGATTATCTAGATGCTGGTGGTATGTCAAGAATCCCAGAAAAGCAACAGAAAACTAAAGGGGAGACTCTTATGGGGATTATCCCTCTTGGAGGAGATTAAAGATGGACTCCACCTCCTGTTTCCCTCTAATACCAGAAAGGAAAACATCACAACTATCCCTTCTCAGCCTCCTATTTGAAGGAAGAGAGCAACTCTGGTCCTGGGTGGAGACATGGCCTTCTGATTTGCTCCAAGATCTAAATAGTACATATTGTTTGTCTCCTCCCTTAAGATTCAACCCAACTGGGCCTAACAGCCACCTGGCCAGGATTCCACCCTTGCCCTTCCCCAGGAAAGCTAATTCACCTAAGGATATGCTAAGAGAACAGGGTAATAATTATTCTCTTAATGACATAACGTATTTATCCTCTCCAGAAACTCCTCCTCCACTTACGGACCTTCCAAAATCTCATATGGCATGTGGAACCTGCCCACTTTTCCAAGTTACTCAGAAAAGCATAACTTTCCCCTTTTTCTTTCCCATCTTTTTTTCTATTAGATGTTGGCCAAAGCCCAGGAATGTTTTCTGGGACACTCTGAGCTCTCTCTCTTTTTGTCCGAAATTCTGCCCAGCCTTTCTACCATGCAGCTATGTGCTGACCTCCATTGCTGAATCTGTTTTTCTGAACTCTAATTCAAAAGCCATGGTTTTCATTGTTCCTCATCTCTATCTCCTTATCCTGGTAGCTGCCAGATTTTCAGTTTGCCACCAAACCCTAATAAAAATTTCCTTGAGCCTCCTCCTAAGTCCGCTTCTAAATTCTTTTAGTAATGGGACTAATAATACAAAAGCAAGAACCCCAATTTCCCTAGAAACACATGGACCCACAACTTCTGCCATTAAACCTTTTTCATCGGGACTTCTCTCTTCACCTTCCAAAAAGTAAAGATTTCAAAGGATTGAAGGTATTAATTAGCTTGTGTTCATTCTTCCTTCTCTAAAATTTGGCCCCTGTGAAGGTCTCAATATTCAGAGGGAGTTTATAGTGCAGTACCTGAGGCTGTACCTTCACCAACCCACACAGAAATCTGGTTGTTCAGGAGGAAGGAGGAGGAATGGTTGGTCAGTCCTGAGCAGAGAAATGTAGAGGTCTTGTGAATATGCCTTGTCTAAGGATTCTGATCAGTGTACCTTTGGACTTCACTGCCTCTCTGTCACTCTTCTGAGAGTCAGTCACCTTCTCAGGGTCAGAGAAGCTTCTTTTGTTCTTCCTACTGGGAGACTCTTAATCTAGCCTTAATGAAGATCTTTCTGTCAATGTTTTAATTAAAATTTTTTTATAACATAGATGTTCGAGTCTGAAATCTACACAACTCAGTCCTTTATCATCTAGCATCCTCATGAGTAGCTTTACAGTACACCTGTTTCCTCAGTGAAGTGGAGCTGCTGTTGAGTGAAGAGTGTAGGACATGCAACAAATAAGGAGAGTGGGCAGTGATCTCCAAAGAAGACCCTGAAACAGCTACAGGCCAGAAAGCAACCTCCTAGGACTTAGATGTCTACAAACTCTAAGAGTTACTAATATTGTTTTGGAAATTCTTATAAGATATGAAAAATTGGGACATAAATATTGAAATGAAGCAACCTGCACTAATGATTTGCTGGAGACATGAGTACCTACCAAATCTAAAAGCAATCAGTTCAAGAACTACTAGTACTGCACTTCAAAATGCAGCAGAGTGGTATAATAAAAGATAGCTGCATATATTTGCAAAAGATATTTTTCATGGTTATGAACACAGTGACCTCAGAAATTTTAATCCTTTATTTTGCCAAATGTTCTATCCTAAACTTATTTAATTAGTTGCTATTTCTCAAAGTGCCATATTAATAACTGTCAGAGATTTGTTTCAATCTTGATGAATTTCTCCCTCTGATCATTATCAATAAATGGTCTGAAATACAAAACCATCCACGCAACCCATGAAGCACAACAAAACCTTTCCCAACACCATTAATTTCATCCATGGTTACAGATGACCTGATGATCTATTCTGGGGTTTCTAGTCACTTTGTTTCTTTTTTTCAATCTATGAAATCACGTATATGGTATTATCCCTATTTTTCTAAAAAAAAATGTTTATTTTGTGTTATGTCTTGAGTCCAGGTCCCACTTTATGACCCGGGGTGGCCTTGAACCCTCACTTCTCCTGACTTGGTTTCCTGAGTGCTGTAATTATAGATATTTGCAACATTCATAGCTAAAAAGTCTTTGATATTAAAAGCTTTTAAGTTGCCATGATACCTCATGTGGGAATCAACAAAGTAATGAGATTGAATCGATATTTTTATTATTTTAAAACTTTGAATGATGGAGCATTACCATATTAAGATAAAAAGGAATACCTGCTTAGGAAATGTTTACATCCACTCTGACATTAAGGAAAAAAATAAAAGGTAAATAAAGCTTACTGAAATGTGTAAGCACTCAGAAGAACATAAGAGTTTGCTGTGTTGAGAATAGCAATGAATAGAAGTGCATATACAATTAACAAAGAGTTGATTAGAAAGTGTCCATCCTTTTAGTATTCTAAGAATTGCTCATGAAAAAGACCTGTAGAAGTCATTTTCTAGCTATTAAAGAGGCAAAATGAAAATTTATGATAATAAAGCTGAATGCTGGCCAGTGCATGTTGTACCATTATGATTATTCATTGCAGGTAAATCAGAAGTGAAAAGACATCTTTGAGACAGTTTTGTAGAAGTATTAGAATGAGGCATAAAGATATTCATATCTCTTGAGTCAACAATTTCAGACCCTATGACTTTTCTCTGAGGCAATATTTTCCATAAAAAGTCCCATGTTTACATAGATGGGTTTGCTACAGCAGAAAGAGAAGTGTCAGGGCTCACTGCTCTTAGATTCACGGACAAGTTTGCTTCTCAGCTACCTGATAACCTTGGCAAGAGAGGCAACTTCGTTATGTTTTAGCTTCTTTATGTGAGTATTTGGTGGTGTCTAAATTGTGGGTCAAATGAGTGAATAAGTATAGAGAACTTGAAAAGTGGCTGGTGTGTGGTAAATGCTCTACTACATAATGTATGAGGTAGCAAGGACATTTTAAAAAGGAAGTCAACTTTACCACCCAGGTGTTCTAGGGGTTGGGGAGATGGTTCTGTGGTTGCTCTTGCAGAGGATCCAGGTTAGATTCCCAGCACCCACATAGTTGCTAATAACAATCATTAACTTCAGTTTCTGAGGATCTGACGCCCTCCTCTGACCTCCCCGGGCATTTGAGGACATGGGTGCACTTACACACATGCACACAATCCATTCATACACATAAAACTAACTAATAAAATATCTTCTTTTTTTTTTTTAAAAAAAAAAGGTGTTCTATTTTGGATTCTGTTGCTGTGCTAAAGCACCAAGGAAAAGCAAAATGTGGAGGACAGAGTTTATTTCCTCCTACAGGGTTCATTCCATCACCAAGGGAAGCAAAGGCAAGAACTCAAAGCAAGAACTTAGACACAGAAACTGAAACAGAGACCATGGTGGAACACTGCTTACTATTTGCAGACTCACTTTCAGCTACATTTCTTATACAGTCCAGGAACACCTGACCAGGGATGGCACCATCCAAAGTGGACTTAGTTCTCCTTCATTAATGAGCAATCAAGAAAATGCCTCATAGACATGCCCACCCATAGGCCAATCCGATGAAGAAAGTTCCTCGATTAGGGCCCCCTCTTCTCAGTCATGTCAGGGTTGATGTCATATTGCGGTGACATCATGTCCCTTAAAAAATTAAGATATTTTGAAGATTCTAATAGAAAACTATGTTTACAACAGAATATTTAGTTTAAAAGAGCTAAAACTTTAAAACCCACAAAATGCTCACAAAAACCATACCACCTATGTGAGAAAGAATGAATGGGAGAATTGTTTTGCCAGAGCGATTGTGTTAGGGTGGATTACAGAGCATTTTCTTTCATCTTATGTTACCTTTTCTTAGAAGATTGAACACAAAACCATAACAAGACTAATTCCTTTTAAATACTGCCTTTGGCTTTGACTTGCTGTGGTATGCAAAGTGAGACAGAACTGGAATGAGATGGATTGGAAAACTTTAGGGAGCTACAGGTAATGAACCGAGTGCTCTCAGTGCTGACAAGGGGTGCTGTGTGCCACATGCTTGTCTGTTCTGGAAGTTTGGTTGCCTTTTCTAGCTCTAGCCCACCTTGCCCTGCCCTACTCTATACCTGACTGAAGGCAGACAAGTGATTCCCTTCTGGGTAAATTTGTTTTCTCCTCTCCTCTCCTCTCTTTTCCTTTTCCCTTTCTTCCTCATTCCTTCTTTCTTTCCTTTCTTCATTTTAATTAATTACTGTAATTAATATAATGTAATGTAATATCATTTTTCCTAAACACAGCTTTATTGTGGTACAACTGATATACCCCCACACTTAATGTACACAGTATGATGAGTTCAGATACATGCGTATATATCCATGAACCACTGTCAGAATTAAGGTGATAAGCTTGCTGAGCACTTCTGAAAGTCTATCTTGTTCCTTTGGTTTGTAGTGATGTGCCTGTTTAATTTGGTAAAACCAGAGGGAGCTATTGTTTGAAAAGTAGACACTGAACTTCTCAGTGTATATGCTCTAGAGATCTCATGAACAACACAGGGCCTTTAGTTAACAAAGCTGTATGACATGCTTAAATACTTGTCAAGAGAAGGATATTTCTTAAATTGAAAAACATCCTCTGGAAACCTGCCTCTATAAAATTCTAATGGTTTCTTTCTGTAGTAGAATTAGAAAATGAAATAACCAAATTGATGGAAATTTAGTGTGCTTTGCCTTTGGACAGGTGAGCTTGCTCCAGGATGAAGAGTAAGACTGGAGGGCTGCTTTCTAAAACAAAGTGAAGACTATGTGGACTAGGTGTCAGCATGCTGCTCCTTGACATAGTCATGGTCCAGTGCTGCTCTGTCCTCAGTCATGCCCCTGGACCAGCTACGTTCATTATCTGGGGAACTGAGGTAATAAAGGTGCCTTACTCAATGGTTTTATGATCTAAAACCAAACAGAAATAATGCCAGTACCTGGAATATAATACATTTTAATGCAATTCCTGCTCCCAACATAAACAATCTGTAACTAGATTAGACACACTCAAATTGTCAGAGGAAGGGAGATGGAGAGGCTCTGGTAGCTGCTGAGGGTAAGGTGCACAAAGAGAGACTGTTAACTTCAAAGATCCTCGCAGGTCAAACTGTCTCTCTACCATCTGCAGTTAAGCATCCTGACAAAAGTGGTTATTGGACCCTCATTCCTCCCTTCTGGTGGGCATTCATGGCTATGGCTCATCAGTCTACTCTGCATCCTTCATTCTCCAGAAAGGGTATTTTCCATTGTGGCTAATGGAGGGACACACAGTGAACAAGGCTGACAGGTGAGGAAGCCGCTGCTCCTGGTCTGCTCAGGGGAGCATCTCCATGTATCTTCCCACCCCAGAAAAACTGGAGTTAGTGATAATGTGTCCTTCACAATCAGTAAGTCTCTTCCACGAGAGCCCTAGTACCCAGGATGCTGGAGTGGAATACACTTAGTGATGTTTAGCTGCTTACAAACATCGTACAAGTATGATATGCTTTCTAATTGTGGACTCCCTGGAAACTAGAATTCTACCGAATGTTGTTACATTAAGATGGACAAGGAAAAGAAAATATGAAAGTATGTGGAAGCAGAACCCTCCAGTGAGACTTAGGCTTCAGGCACAAAGGTCAAATTGGGACCAGACTCTAGGCCAACTCTCTTTGTTGCTTTACCACAGGAGAGAAACTATATTGTGGTCAGTGTACTACAATGGAAAGTCTTGAGTTTATTGCTTGATGGGTAAGGAACAAGACTTGTAGCTCCAACGAGATTGATTGGATTCATTTGTTAACCAATGTAACAGATATTTGGACTTCAGCTATGGGTCAGATGCTATTCTAGGCTCTGGTGATAGAATGGGGACAAGGACCAGTCTATGTTCTCCAGAGGAGGGAAGACTATTTAAAGATACAGATAGCTAACAGGTCATGAGACACACATGTGTGATTCTAGGAGCGGAAGACTATGAAGAAAAACAAAGCAAGATAAAAGCAGAATAACAAGGAATGAGAGACCTAACTCAGATGAAGGGTTTGGGGAATTCTTCAAGCGGCTGGTGTGTGTGAACAGAGCACTGTTGCATGACAACCAGGTGAACATAGTATCTGGGAAGTTCTGTTGGCACTGACTTCCAACTCTGCTTCCAGTCCAGACACATCTGAGTTACCCATTCCCTGCAGACTATTATCCCTACTTAAATTCTCATCATCAGCCACCCTTCTCCCCATCACACACAAGCTATTCTTAAGCCAGCATTCAGAGTACATATTTAAAACCCTGAATCATGAGTTGGAACCAGTCCTGGACCATGGTCAACCCAATAGGAGACACACATACCCTCAAAGAAAACTGACCCTTCTTCTCTCAGCAGCTGTCATGTGACATGATCTTCATGCCCACCTCCTCTTCCATGCGGGGATTTTATCTGATTTGCATGTAAGCGGGTCTTGTGCATGCTGTCATAATTGTTATGAGTTTATATGTGCGTCTGCCCTTCTGTTTGGAAAACTCTGTTTCCTTGTAATCACCCGTCACCTCTGACTCTTAGTCTTTCTGCCTTTACTTCTACAGGGATCTCTGAGTCTTCAGGAAAAGAGGCAAGATATATCCCATTTATGGCACACTCTGTAGTGTGCCATGCTCAAGTGTATGTGGGAAAAACAAATTGAACTCCATGGAGGCAAAAAAAAAAAAAAAAGAACAGAAAGGTGGGTGGGGAGGGAGGTGAGGGTGGATCTTGGAGGAGTTGGGAGAGGGGGAATATGGTCAAAATACAAAATACATTGTGTGGAACTCTCAAAGAATTAATAAAATTAAATGACTAAAACCCAAATCATTCCATGACATTTTAGTGCTAAAAATCCTATCACTTCATTGTTGTATTTAGCATGAGTGTGTGTGTGTGTGAGAGAGAGAGAGAGAGAGAGAGAGAGAGAGAGAGAGAGAGAGAAACTGTGTCTATATCTGAGTCTATGAATAAGATGAGAGCTCTGCATGGCCCAGTAATGTGCTTATTCTGCATATTCATCCTAAACCTGGGGGAACAGAAGCTTCTGTTGCCTTCATTGCCACTTTTGGGTATTCTATTTATTCCAGGTTTCCTACAGAAAGGTGGTTATCAGGGGGTGGAGAGATGGCTTAGCAGCGAAGTGCTCTGGCTGCTCTTCCAGAGGACCGGAGTTCAATTCCCCAGCACCCACAAGGTGGCTATCAACCATTTGTAGCTCCAGTTCCAGGGATATGACACTATTCTGACCTCCACAGGTATTTCACAACATGCGTGCACTTACCTACATGCAGGCAATACACTCATACACACAAAATAAAAATGAAAGAATATTAAATAGAAGAACTCAAACTTATGTTGTCAGTCAGAATAAAATGCAGAGCTCAAATCTTAGCGTTTTAAAATAAGTTTATTTGCAGTTTGTACAAAGTTCATGGGTTGAGGGTATATTTATTTCACTACTTCTGGTATCTCCTGTGACCCAAAGCTCTCCATCTGATGATCTGAAGAAGAAAGAAAGGGGAAATGAGGAAGATACACAATATTTTGGAGACTTAGCTTAGGAACAACATAGATTACCATCTATCTGATTCCAGTGGTTGTGAGCCCTACTTAGATATAAAAATAGTCCCAGTAAGACTTTGCCCTCTTGTGACCAAAATATTCCACACAAACAATTTAAGGAAAAAATTATTTTGCTCATGGTTTAAGAGGGTTCTGTCCATTATGGTGGGAGTAGCATGTCAACAGATCATAACATGGTGGACAGAAAGCAGATTCAGCAGCTCATATCATGGTAGAAAAGTAGGAGTCACAGGAACGCGTAGAGCAACGTGCAGTCTATGTCCATTGTGACTTACTTCTTCTATCCAGGAAGGAAGTTCCATCACCTTCCAGTAAGCTAGTCATATGTTGAATTCATCAATGGATTAAACCATTCATTAGGGCAGAACCTTCATGATTTTCTCTCTGGAAGTGCACACCTTGAGGTGTGCTCTACAATATGCTAAACGTCTACTAATCCAATCAAGTTGACAATCAAAATTCACCATCAAAGGGAGGGCCATATTTGCCTCTGTTCCAGAGGAAAAGATCTGGTCATGTTCTACCTGTGGGAAAGATAACTTCTAGGGTCATGAGTTTGTTCAAATGTGGAGAATTCTAGACAAAGAAATTATATAACAGGGAATGATCCAATCCCAACACAAGAAGGATCAAGATACATTTACAGATTTGTATGTGTTCTCTATGACTTGAACGTAGGGGACAATGTCAAGAGTTATTTGTTTTTTAGTGTGTGTTTGGCAGTGGAATTCAGATCATCTGCAGCATGATAAGGTGCTTCTGTGACATGGGAAGGTGCTTAGCTTTTGTCTTATTCAAGAGGAAGAGGGCTCAGAAATGTTTTCAGGAATTATGTGAATATGATCAAAGTTCATTGTATGAAATTCTCAAAGAACTAATAAGAATATTTTTTAAAATAATTTTTTTCATGATACTGCTGATATATTATTTCTTTCTTTTTCTTTCTGAAGATGGCATCTTGCTAGGTTTGCCTCAAGCTCAATATCCTTCTTCCTCAGCCTCTGAGTGCTGTGGTTACAGTATGTTCCACCATGCCCAGATAAGGGGACAATATTTTCAATTTCATTCTCTCACAAGTATACAGTGAAATTTTTCACAGGCTGCATTTTGAGTGATGGACCATCTTCTATGGTAGCTAAGAAGTAAATGACTCTTTATTCTTACATTTCATTTTTTTCTCTTTTATTATCTAATATGTTAAACGTTTCTGATAAATGTGACCTATCCAAAGAAAATCTCAGTACAGCTTTTAAAGTGGACTAGAGTCCTGAGACAAAGACATTGCATTTGAACTTCATGATTCTGTATTCTCATCATTGGTATTAATTACTGGGCATAATTCTGTGGTCTTCGGCCACTCTGAGCTCACTTAGCTGTCATGTGGTCCTCTATGTCAGTAGTAACATTTTGCTATCTCATTAACCAGAAGGATGTGCACTGTGATTTCTGGACCCCATTAGCAGCGCTATCCTTGATGCTCAGTCTGTTGCACAGATTTCATTCGTCACAAGTCAATCTTTGGAGTCTCTAAATGCTGGGGTACTCCAGAGCTCCATCACTTCATTCCTTCGCAACTGTCAGAATTCATGTGTTAGTCATTTCATCCCACAGATCTAAACACTGTTTACAATCAGAAAACAAAGACGTCTTATCTTCAATTCTGATTACTCTTCTTAACTGCAGACTTGAGTGTGGAATCCAGCTGCCTGCTACACATTTCTATCATAGTGGCCGTGTCATTCAAAATTAATATTTCTAAAACTGAAATCAAATTTCCTTCATAGCTACTTCTCTACCAAAATTTCTCATTTCAATAAAAAGTCATTGCATTTTTAATATCCTCAGGCAAAAACCTTTAGCTTTGTCAATGAATCATCTGTTTTCTAGTACACCCGGTTTATCAACAAATTCTTTTGACTTTATTGTCAGGGGAGCAGCATATCCTCCAGATTTCCTTACTTTTACTAATGACACTCTGAAATTTATCTTCATCCTCTTTTGCAATGATAGATGCCATAGTTTTAAACTTGTTCCTTGACATTTAAGTCTCTATTTAGCTGACCAGTTTCTCTACAGCATTTCCTAAAAAACAAATCTCAATTTGAGTTTCCTTTGGTTTTTCAAGTCTCTTCTTTTTCACAAAAGACCTTCATTTTCTTTCTGGGGACCTAGACATTCAGGCTTCGTGGGGGGAGAAATTTATTGTAAGTTTTCACATCCAGAGAAGTTTGTTCTTCATACTTCAGGAAGCTGATCTCCACCGGATCAAATGTTTCTTTACAAGTCTACATTCTAGGGATGGTCTGCATCTTCAGCCTGCCCAGATATCTGGTGCTGTAAGTATCCACCATCAAATTTTAAAATACACACTCTATTTTCAACTTCAAGGAAACCGGGAAAGCCAAATGAACCACAATTAGTAAGGCAGGTGGTGATAGGCTTGCTGGAGTCGGGAATGAGGATAAGACCCTAAAGAAGTCATAAATTCTAGCAAGGAAGTCTGTAGCCTACCTGGAGCTCATTACCTAAATTTCCCTCTTCATCTGACCCAGAAGCATGAGCACTCTTCATTTTATTGAGGCTTAGTTAGAACAAGTGGTTCCACAATGTCTGGGGAGATGTTCAGTTAGGTCAAGAGGCAGATGCTTAGTCACTTGTCTAATGAATAAATGAATCACAAATTATTTTCTGGGATCACAGAAGCAGGACCTATCTAAAGATGAAGGAAAAGTAAAAAAACAATCAAGTTATATGAGTTAATTCCATAGGATGAGGGTGATCAAGCAGGAAACTGAGATGAGATTTTAAGGAGAGAAAGATAAGATGGGAACTGAGGCCAGACAGGAAGTAAACAGGGCTCAAGACTCAAAGCAACAGTTAGATAGAACGATGGTAACAGCCATGCAAACTAAGTAGTGGAAACCTGAAGCATGCTAATATTATTAGCTAAGTTTTTAGGGTACAGTGAGATGGGGACTTAGGACTTGGCAATAGTTAGATTTCCTGTTTTTGGTGTCACTCTTGGGCAGGCAGCCTAGAGGCCAGAAGCCAAGAAAGAAACTGCCTCTCATTTGCTTGCTTTTTGTCAGTCCTGGAATTCAGTACTGCATAAGCATTTCCTCATTGATTCTTTAACAGCCTATTAAGGAGGAATTATTACCCCTATTTTAAAGGGGAAATTGTAATTGAATCAATCAGAAAACATAGCTAGTGAGCAGTAAAGTCAGGGTTTACACCTGGTCTCTCTGACTCTGCAGATCATGCTGTTAAGTATAGCACTGTACTTTCAACTCTAAGTCCTAGAGCTAGAGAACCATCCTTTTCTAAGTAACCAGACAGCATGCAGCTTTAGGGTAGGAAAAGATTGCTTTCATCTCTGTCCACAGCATCTGGTACATGGCCTTGTAGGTGTTCAATGCAAATGCACTGACCTAGCATTCAAATATATGAGCAATCTCAGGTAATGGTTGAAATGGACTTAGAAGTTAGTGCCTTGATTTTTTTGTTTCTTCTTATTGCTTGACCATTTCTTACCTTTGCATAATGAGGTTTTGTCATTTTCATCCACATTCCCCCTTATTCTACCTCCTACTGAACTTCTTCCTACTTTACTTTGATGGCTTCTTTCTGCATCTAACCTACTGAGTTTAATGAACGTTTCTTGCCCAAACGTGGGTGGAAGGTTGTTTTCTGGAGCAAAGGCAACCTTTCAATAGTTACACTGTTGAAGCGAATGATGCTCCCTCAAAATTCATTAACTGCCAATAGTCTGACAGGAAGGGGTGGGCCTTACATGCCACACCCCCATCCATGATAAAGTGTTGATGGTCTCAAATATATGAAAGTCTTTTGTGGATAAGCACAGCATTAGGGAGTTCATGAGCTCAATGACCAAGTCATGTCCAGATGTCTTTTTGCTGCACATTTCCCTATGCTCTGGTTCTTAGTTCTTTCTGCCCCTTCTTCCACACTGCCACTTGCGCCCTGGAGTGGGTGATACAGCTGTTGCATTTAGGCTGGGCCCTCCACCATTACTTATTCTCCCCAATGTTACCAGCTACAGATTTCTTCTTTAATTGCTACCTGCTACACTAAGCATCTCTGACAAAGAGTGACTACAGTACTAATCTATGGACATAAACCCAAGTATTTAGAAGGCAGTTTGACAATAGGACCATTTAACAAAACAACAGTAGTAGCTCTCCCCTCTCTCTCTTCTCTAGTAAATGCTTTTAACCAGATTTACAGAACCAGGCATGAGTTCCTTTCTGAAGGGTGGGACTTAAATTCAACCAGACAGAAAGTGGGTGGTTATTCACATAGCATTCATGACAGTCAGGTAAGACTTCTGAAGAAATTGCATACTTCAGTCACAGAAGTGAAAACTCATGCTGGGGCTGAGCTAGAAGCTTCCTCCTTTGGTTAGCTTTCCAGAATAAGAACACAGGCTGCAGGCGTGGAGAAAAAGTGCCTCCATTTTTATTTATTATTTTTGACACCATTAGAGCTCCATTTCTTCTATTTTCTTGTATATTGTGCTTTATGAATTTTAAAACATCAGCCCTAAAGCCATACAAGTCAGGTAGACTGGCTTATTTCTGTTCTCAGGAAAATCGCCAATCTTGTTTTCATTGTAACTAACATCTCCCAGTGCATCAAAGACAGTTTTTATGGTGACTGGAACACATGCATTTCCCTTTTCTGCTGGGCTTGTTTTCCTTCTCACTCGGAGGAGTTTGAGGAGTCCTCTTTGTCTTTTCTAGTGACATTTGCATTGTTTTCTGTTAATCTACAGGTTCACTTTCTTCATGAAGCAAGGCTCTTTATTTCAAATGCGAAACATTTATAGAGCTGATGTCCACACATGGCCCTTGGACTGATAGCACCAGCATTCCACGGAAACTTGTTAGAAATGCAAATTGTCAGATCCCATTCAAGACCATGACATCAGAAACCCCAGGCAGGAGTCCAATATAAGTGCTTTGGATAATTCAGGCACAGATTAACATTTGAGCCATTCTTTTAAGACCCAAGAGAAGCCCCTTTTTGTAGTGAGGGCTTCGTAATAAAGAGGGAGGCTGATATTCAGCTTTCAGAACATCTCTTTTTAGCAGTGCTTGTCACCTAGCAGAGTCAGATTCAGCATCAAAACTTTCTTTAGTTCTCAAGAGTTTTCAAACTCAGTCTTTGCCCTTGATGTTCTGATGTTCTGTCAGCTTTGCGTTTCTTTGAGAAATGTGTGTTCCTCTTTGGAGGTGAACTCTGATCCCTCTTCACTGTATTGACGACTTCTAGATAGAGTGTAAAGATAAGGAACCAGTTGTTGATGCAAGGTGCCAAGAATTAATCTAGATGGCAGCAGGAATAAAAGCGGTTTTCAGGGAGGTGAGGAAAAATAGCTCAAAATGGGTTAGAGCTAGTTCCCTTACGTGGGAACAGCAGAGTGAATGTTGCTTTAGGATCAGTGCAAAGTTGGTACTGAATCAAGTAACTGTGCCTAGCTAAGGTGGTGAGATATAATGCGCTAGTATCAGTCAAGGCTCCCGGAGCAGAGTGACCCTGTGTGCAGCAGTACTTTGAAGACCCTTTCTGACAATAGGACCTTAGACATGGAAGCATAGAGGTTAGACAGGAGTCTCTGTGCCAGGAAGCTGGAAGCACAGGGCACAGAGTTGAGTGACGCGAGGCCATCTGCAGAACTACAGCATCCGCGGACAGGTAGGGCTGGCTTTGTTCTGCTGACAGTGTATATGGCTATACTAAAAGGTGTTCCTCATGTCCTTAGTCCTGTTAGTTCTACTGGCGTCAAGAACGGTGCAGGTAGGCCTAGCAGGAGAACAGAGGCATCAGGATTCTAGTACAGAGAACTGTTGAAGAACTATAGAAGGGAAGAGGAAATATTCAACTGTCTTTACCAGCTCTATCAAGTACCAGGCACTGTGACTTTCCTCTAAGGCCTAGGAACCCAAAGTCATATTTCTTGTTTCTCTTTCTAGTTCTAAAATGACTTTCTCTCTTTTTTTTTTTTCTCTACTCTCTCCTATTTCACGGGTCGGGTCACGTTAGTGTCTATAGATTGCTGTAGCACGAGGTGCAGTGTGTAAAGCTGAGGTTTCCGTAGAAACAAATAGAGACCTTGCTTTCTGAGTATGGAAGGGAATATTTCCAGCAACATGTCAGAGACAGCAGTGTGTTTATTTGGGCGAGGTATTTGCACTCCTTGGAGGCAAAGCGTGTTAAACTAAGCGTTATCCTAGAGCAGAGATGCTCTGTTTTGTTTTTCTGCATTTTTCTTCTCCATCATGCCTGCCCCTGCAAACACATCTTTGCATTTTCCCAACTAAATTCAAATCTTACTGTTGGCTATTCTCCATCCAATGCACCTGCTGTCCATTCTCCTCCAGGTACATCGCAAACTATGTCTATAGAGAGAGAAGGGATAGTAAGAGATGTGTAAGAAAAGAATGGCACGGTGAGCTGCAATAAATCAAGAAACTAATGAAAAGGGGTCTCGTATAAGACCCATGTATCATGCTCCTGAAATGGTGGTTGGCGTCAGAATTGTAACACTATATACAAAACCTCGAGGAAAGCTTGTTTTTTGATCACAGTATCTAGGCAATGGTCATGACTGTGACCTGAAAAAGAATGAGATTTCAGAAGCAAAGACCATCAAAAGGTAATGAATTCAAATTTCCTAGTTACCATACCAGAAGGTCTTACAGAGGGGATACAAAATTAGAAATGGGATTAGTAATCACATTATGAATATATGCTAATAGAAACGTATCTGAGGTCAGCAGACATTCCTAAGTACACTGTCCTTTATGCTCAACCTTTATCCCCTGCAGACAAGGACAGCCCTTAAACATTCTGCATTCTGGATAAGGCCGCTGGTGGTAGTCCATGGCCTCTTTTATTTTAGAACTTACTTTCCATTTTTGATACAGAAAGAGCTAGTTACTACTGAGAACCTTTTACATTCTTTAATTTAATATGTGGATTTATGTAAATCTAGCTTTCATTTAAAAGTTCAGTGTGTGGCTATAAGATGCATGAAGAGCACACCGAGGCCTAAACAATACCTTGGCACAAATACTCAAATGCACCAGGAATCCTTTGTGGTCCTACTTTCTAGAACTCATAGATGACTTCTGTAGGTTAGAAGAGATTCCCAGGCCCCGTTGCTGGTTGTGATAAAGCTACAATGCCCATTAAGAATCTGTATCTCTCTGTAAGTGGCGAGGCTGGTGATTTTGGTATGTGTGATGGGTTGTTTTAATTGTCAGCTTGACACAGTGTAGAAAAATCTGGCAAAGGGATCCTAGTGAAAGATTATATGGCCTGTGGGCAAACCTGTGGGGGATTGTCCTGATGGCCTTGATTTATTCAAGAAGACACCCTGAACTTGAAGAGCACCATCCCAGGTTTGGGGTTCTGCAGTGTGTAATAGTAGAGAGAGCTCGCTGGGCATGAAGTATATGTGCAGTGAAGTATGTGTGCATTTGTTATTTCTGTTCTTGACTGGGTGTGACATCATGACTGGCTGCTTCAAGCTCCTGCTGCTATGACTTCACAATGATGGATGATGGGCCATAACCTGAAATTGGAACCTAAAATAAACCCTTTCTCCCCTATGGTTTTTTTTTTTTTTTTTGATCAGGATATTTTATCAGAGCCATGGAAATGAAAGTAGGACAGCATGCTTCCTATCTCTCAACTGAAGAAGACCCCACTCCACGCTGTGGATAGGATTTGATGAGCTCAGGAGATAGTTTGAAATTTGATGCAATGTGGAGAAGCTTTGTGGATATGGAGTAGCACATCTAAGTTTCAGATATCTCACTGCCTATAGCTATATTTTCAGAAGATACCATATGACCACTGAAACTTCCTGAGACTCTGGAAAACAAGCAGTTCTTTATCCTCCTTAGATTATCCTCATGATACTTGGAGTGCCAGCCAGGGTTGAGGCTTCAAAGTACTGATAATACAATACAAAGAACAACTTTTAAGCAAGAAAGCTTAAATTTATTTGTGTATCACTTTCCAAGAGGATGTTGTATGGTTGTTTTAAACTAGGGATGAGTGTCCTGGGACTATTCAGTCTCCTCTGATGGAGAGTCACACATAAGTCTTTTGAAACAAACTGTTAGACCTGAGGGTTAAGAAGTCTCCACATGAGTCCAGCCTGGCCCCTTGTCAGTCCCGCCCATACACGCCTTCCTAGCCAGGATCCCAGACATTGTGGAAGGAGACTAGATCTCTGTGTTTGGTGTCATCCAGATTTCTGACCCATGAGATCTGAGAGAATAATAAAACACTTACTGTTTTCTGCCACTCAAAATTTAGAGTGAGTTGCCATGTAGCAGTAGAAAATGAGAACCATGGATAAGGCCAGAATTTGCACAGCAGCAATAGCTACATACTGTAGGATTCCTGCCCAACACAGCTTTTTCCAATCCCATGGGGTGAGGCTAGAGTAATTATTTCTCCCACCATGTGTGACCATGCCTTCACTTGAAAAGAACTGTGTGCCACTTAGGGAGATTATCCACAGGGAATTAGCAGCTAGACAAATTGTTACCTGGACAGTAATCACCTGGACCCAACTTGTCAGTTGGTTCCAGGGGAATCATTTACCAATTAACATTCATGGTCTTACTGAGGTTGTCAAGGTGTCTAATTCTCACTGTGCTTCCTTTGGCAAGGGTGGTTGGTATATGACTCAATACCCATTAGAGGAGAGTGGATTGATCAGATTTTATAAAGGAAATTTAAACTGGTTATGTGGATTGTAACAGCTTTATTGTCATAAATATACTGCAAAACATGGATTTTTTTTCCCAACAATATTTTGGCTTCATATAAATATTCTATTTATCTCATGAGACTAATAATAAGGAAACAGAAGAGTAAGAAAAGACTAATATCTCAGTGGTAGGGGGCTTGCCTACTATGCACAAGGCCCTAGATTCAATTTCCAGTATCAAATACAAAAGACACAGAAGAAGAGTAATGAGATCGCAGAGACACCGTGCTTGTGGTAGGGGCTTGGAGTGGCAACCTTGCAATACCCTCACCTGAGCTGTGAAGCAGGTTGCTATGCTGTTGCTGCGCATGATGTCCACTGTGTTTCTGTGCTCTAGCCACTATGGTTGAGTAGTATAGCTACTGATAGTACCAATGACTGTCCTGGAGCTGAGAATGTCGAAGTTGCTGCATATTGGAGATAGAGCAGTCCGCTCTGGTTGTCAGAACTGGTGGAAGGAACTGGAGGCAAAAAGAGTCCCTCTTCCTCACTTACCTACCCTCTAAGCTCCATCGGTGATCTCAGATTGGCCCAAGCTCACGAGAAAGTGACAGTCAAAGGATTCTGAGAAATGTACTTTGTGGACTTCCAGTTCTTAGAAATCAAAGCTCATGAAAGCTGGCCTCAGGGCAGAGAAGCAAAAAGTAAATAATTAATCATACTTATGGAGCATAACTGTTGCAGACTTTAAGAAAACCCTCTAACATAGTGCCCACAAATCATAATAAACTAGGATCCTTTTAGAGAAGAAAAAAATAACCTAGATAAACATGAAAAAAAGTTAAAATTTGGGTCCTGTGACTGAAGAATCCCAACATTGCTAGGTTTAGGCATATAATTAACTAATTTAATCAGGGATTGATCTTTATCTTTCTTTCACTTTATCTCCAGTTTTCTAGATAGAATCTCTTCCTAAGGTCTCAAGATATTTTCTCGGGCAATTTAATGTAATAATTTCACAGCCACGAAAGAAATGAAATAAGGATTGCTTCCTCTTTCTTCCTGCTGTGAGCTAGGTTCAGGTACTAAATAAAACCTGTGTTCAAGGTCCACAGTGCCAATTTGGAATAAGTGCAATGAACTTTACTTTTCTTTATCTCAATATATCAACTAAGAGGTGCAAGAAGCATCGGAGTGAGCTAGGTATTCAAGTGTTTGGATGCGTTTCCATGCTGCCTGTCTTACTAGCATGTGATCAACCAGTCTCTCCTTCCCTGTGTTCCTGGGAGAATCTGGACACTTTAATTTTTGTCTTTTCTGAGTCTTTTCATGCACAGGAGCCTCTTTGTGCTTCATCATCTCATTTCTGTCCCAATTTTATGCAGGGGATTTTACTATCCTGGTTGTATTTATTAGTGTCACATGACCATCCTTGAACCCAGTGGGGGATTTACTTAGTGTAGTGCAAGAGGGGAAAAGTGATTTCACCAAAGAAAATTATCAGAGGAAGAAGATTGAGTTCTAAGGAGACAAATAGCTATGTACTTGTGAATCCTTCTTGATCTGGGAACAGGAGATTTTCAATCAGACAACTATCCTTAACAACTTGAATTCTTAGGATAGGACTTGAAAATAGCCTCTTCAGTTCTGGCTACTGTTTCTCAGCATGTGTCATGGTTCATCCTTTCCCTGTTGGCATGCACTCATTGGTGGTTGCTGTCAACGTACCTCTGCATGCCATGTCTGCACCTCTGATTCTTGTTCCTCCATGCCTAGAAGTTGTCCATTCTTTTCCAGCATCTGCTGCAATGCTTTCTGTCTGTACAGAGAGACTTTTAGGTTGGTTTCCTCTCTAGCTGGGTTCTGAGTTCTTTCCAACTTCTGTGTTTTCCAAGATGTGATCTACTCTGTTTCTCCACAGATCTTTAGCCAAGAATTACTTTTCATTAAACCATCCCTTCCAAATGTTTTTGTTATAATTACTGTAATGAACTGACAGATGGGTGTCTGATCTTCTGTAGATATAATGAAGATTAATTTTCTCAATTGTTAGGACAAGTCAAGGCTATCATACAAACCCAAACAAACAAATAAACAAGCATACAAACACAAATGTAATTTAAATTGCATTTAATTCAATCTAAGATGTCCATTTTCTTGGACATTATGTTCATGCGGATAGCATAGGTATACTTGCTCTTTTAGGGCTTATATTATCATGTGATTGTTTTACTGATAAGCAGTATTTTGAGAGCACTAGAACTTTCATTAACTCTATAAGTCTTAACCATCTTTAGAATAGCATTTTAAAATTCCACTGTAGAGTGGATAATGGTTATTGAACTATCCTGGATCCTTCAGGAAGGGATTATCTAGGTACTTCATTTAGGCTACCATTATAATATTAGGTTTAGTTATTACCTGATGTAGACCATGAACTTCCGGGATTAGAGTTAAGTATATTTAAACCTGAACTGAGCAAATCCATGTACCATGAGATATTCCTGATTTCTAGAATCACAAGCAACTTGTTACCCTTGTCGGTAGTTAACCTCTGAGCACTTTATTTCACTTTCTAAGAGACTCTGTTCTTTTGCTTATATTGTGTCTTCTTCCCTGTTCTTTTGGTTTTAGAAAAGTGCTACATAGAGAGCTGGCTCCCATGGCAGATCCATCAATATTCCTATAGATTTTTATCATGTATTTGCTTTTTTTTCTTTGAAAGGCTTGGTACAGAACTCAGAGACTTGTACATACTAGGCAAGTGCTTTAGCTGGCACTGACCAACAGCCACAATCCTTTGTTTTTATTTTTAAATAGTAACAGTCAAATACAACAAAATTAACATAAAATAATTGGCCTCTCTGTCTGAAATCTATGCAGAAGCTGAAGTGCCATTGCTGGGTGTTCACTGATGCGTGCTGAATGCTCTGGTGAATGAATTGGCTCTATACCCAGAGTGAATGGAGCAAGGAAATCATAAAAAAAATAAAATATACTAAACCACCAACTGACATTATGGAAATAAGACACTGGTTAGCCAAAAACCACAGTGTATCAATTAACAGAATCTTAGTAGTTGGCAGAGAGAACTCTTGGTTTTAGAAACAGAATGCTACGTGGTTTATGTAATCACAAATTATTTTTCTTGTATTCAAATAAGGCATATAAAACCTGCAGTGTGTTTGAAAAAGTTCAGATCACATTGTTAAAGTTTGCATCAACTCAGGTGGGTGACTGTGTTAATTAAGGCTGGTCCACACAATAGTAGCAGATCACTCCTCTTGATTTTCTCTCCATGGCTTTCCATAAAAATCACAAGGGCACATTCCCCACACCACTTGCCATGGACACTCATCTGGATGAGAAGATGATTAGGGACCTTGATTGCCTGATTCTCTCAAGAAAGGCCTTGATATGGTCATCACGCCAGATGCAAGTGACAGCTATTGAAACTCTCAGTTCCCAGACTTGAGATATCCAGACAAGTAGTTTGCAGCAGTCAGATTCATAAGTTTCTATCTTTGTGGAATCTAAGAGGCAAGGTGTGTGTGGACCAGACTTGTAAGGTTCCAAGCTTGGCTGTTTGTTACTTCATTGACTCTGGTAAAGTTTCATATCCTCTCTGAAAGGTTTTATTTTATTTTGCCTGATTTAGAAAATGTAGAGATTACATGCCTAAAATAATTGTGAAAATGAAGAGTAATTGGTGAATGACTAGGTTCTACTAAATAGCACGATCCACTTCAATAGCAGTAAATCTGGTGGGACACCAATGGAATCAGAAGATAGATTTACTGCCCTGAAAGAAAGTTTGCCCCCTAGAAATTGAGGCTAAAATTTTGGAAATGTCCTTTAAGAGAATTTTATTTTTTAAGCTGAAGACATCGTAACTTTCACTCTCACTCTTGACGACTTTGGAGTCAAAGATTTTATTTTCTGTGTTGCCCTTAGGAAAGTCCTAGATTTTCAAAAACCTCAGTTCCTTGACAACAGAATGGGCTTAAGAGTTCAAGTTTTAGGGCTGGCATTTTGGTGCATGACTTTCATCCCAGTACTTGGGAGGTAGAGGCAGGCAGACCTCTGGACCACGTGGTGAGTTCTAGGCAAACCAAGGCTACACAGTGAGACTCCATCTCAAACAGCATCAGTAACATTAACACACAACACACAACACACATTCAAGTTAACCAGTATTGTTGTGAACGTGAAGTAATTAAGCTCAGACACCTTCCAAATCACCCAGATCTCTTTACTCTTCCTTCAGTGTCAAGGGTTCCTTCCGCTGACTGACATTTTCTTCAGATTCTGAGGGAGGTTCACAGAGAAGGCACGTCCTTGAGGAGACTGTCTTTCCCAGATCTGTTCTCTGCCTTGCTTTATGTTTTGTGGAAAAGGCGATACAAGCGAAGGTGGAGGGGTGTTTTGTCATCTTATGACATTAGTAGCTGGTGTGAACTTCCTTTCCTTGTCTTTAATAAAAATCTCAGAATTTTTTCTTATTTTCTTTTAATCAATAGAAAATTGTTCATCCTTCAAGGTCACATGTGGAGGACGAAGAGAAGAGAAATGCCGAATTCAGCATTTACTTTGACATTTCGTCTGTCGGTATTCAGGTCAGGTTTCTACAAATTTGCGAACCACCATAGCTTGTCCTCTGGTGTTAGTTTTCTATTATTGCTGTGACAAATTGCTATGGACTTAGTTGCTTATACAATGCCAACTTAATCTACAGTTCCTTAGGTCAGAAGCCTGACGTAGGCCTCCTTGAGTCAAATGAGGTATTGGCAGGCTGTGTTCATGTCTGGATTCTGTAGAAAGGGTATGTTTCCTTCTTCATTCTGCTGTTAGCAAGATTCATCACTTTGCTGTTTAAAGGTCCAGAGTTTCCATTTAGTTGGCTATAAGCTGTGGACAGCCCCCAACATCCAGATTTTGAATTCAATTCTTCCTGATTAAAGCTATGCCTTTTCCCATTATAACCTTCTGACTTGACTTCGGCTCCTCTTTCTCTTGTAGTCCATTTTTAAGAATTCCTGAGATTAGATTTGGCCTACTCAGAAAGTCTGAGATAATAGTTCAATCTAAAGATCTCTATCTTAATTACATCTGCACAGTCCCTTTTTCATTAGGCTGAGATTCTAAGTTTCAGGACTCAGATGTGAATATCTTTTGGGTGATGGCATGACTCTGTTGACCATGTCTGTTGCATAGACAAACCAGGAAAAATGGGAAGTGTAATCTCAAGGAAGTCTCTTGAATTTATTAATTTCACTCTAAGTGACTAAAATGTCCAAGGGAAAACACAGAAAGTAAATCAACTGCAGCATGTAACAAATTAAAATACCTAAAAGGCAGAAGGCAACAATAAAAATAGACTTTCTAGTACCTAGTTACAGGTCCTGCTAAGTACAGTCTAAATTATTCTTGAAGGAATTTTTGACAGATTGGTAAATTATAACCCACATAGCCTTGATTAATTTTGTCATCTCTCTAATTCAGTTGGATTTTCTGAGTTTCCATCTAGTGGCTCTGATTTTAGTTGCTTTCCCAAGATAACTAAAGCAAGGTCAAGAGAATGTATAGTTCTCTCTCTCTCTCTCTCTCTCTCTCTCTCTCTCTCGCTTTTCATTACAGGGGTCTGCTTTTTAGCTGAATTTATCAGGGAAAAGAAAGAGTAAGTGTATTTTGTTCAACTAGAATAATCACATGGGATGATAAGATGATAAATATACAATAATAAGGAGAGGAAAAACAATATAAAATTGCAGTCCAAGTGGCTCTTAGGCTCCAAACTTCAGATGCTTACTCTTCAGTGCATTCATTTCCATGAAGTCTGGCCTAGGAACAACTGAGACTCCAGTGCATATAAGACTCTTAGTGAGACAGCTGGACAGAAGGTAAACTGGGGGAGTGTTTCTCTGTGCTGTCAAGTTGGGACCCCCAAGTAGCTTTTTGTGAAGACTAATGGTTTGATCTCATTCCCTGAGCTTCCATTTCAGTCTACCGCTTTTCCAGTCCCCCTCCACCCACCAGTTGATTTTAATATTGTAAGGATCAAATTGACCTCTGTGGCAGTATTCTCATTAGTTTTCTATTACTGTCATAAAATCTGGCCAAAATCTACCAGGTAAGGAAAGCCTATTGTTCATCACAGAGGGAAGAAAGGACAGGAACTCAGAGCAGTAACCCGAAACACAGACCATGGAGTTGTGCAGCTTACTGGCTTGCTCCTCTGACCTGTGCTCAGCCTACTTTCTAACACAACGCAATATCACCTTCCTAGGGGTGGCACTTCCCATAATGGGCTGGGCCCTTCCATATCACTTAACAATCAAGAAAATGTCCCATAGACATGGCCACAGGCCAGTCTAATGGAGGAAATTCCTCAGTTGTGGCCCCCTCTTCCCAGGTGTGTCAAGTTGACAATGGAAGCTACGCAGCACAGGCAGATATCAACATGGAAGGTTTTTAAGGACAGAGATCCGGTAGCAGGGTGACTGAGGCTGGTGTTTCCAGGTGCAGAGACCCGTACGCTGAAACCCTATGTATTTAGGACATCTCTATTATTTTAAATGTCCAGTAGAAAGAGATTAACTTTCATGACTGTGGGCAAAAGGTCAAATTTGATTTTGACTTCTAAGGAGCCTGGGCACAAGGTCCCTCTTAAACAATTCTAGAAAAAAGATTCCCGTTCTGATTGGAATTCAGTCTTTGTGGGCTAAATTAACCCTTAATACATAATCAAGATAGTCACCCTTCCTTCCTTCCTTCCTTCCTTCCTTCCTTCCTTCCTTCCTTCCTTCCTTCCTTCCTTCTTTCCTTCCTTTCTTCCTTCCCTCCCTCCCTCCGTCTCTCCCTCCCTCTCCCCATAGGAACCTCTCTAAGGCCTGAGCTCTCTCTTCTCAGTGGTTATGCTCATGATTCTGATTTGTCCACTGGTGCAATTGCTTCTGGTATGTTATGTGAAATGTCCCCTAGATTTGGAGAGAATCTGGTTTCTGCATCAAGACTTGCTAAAATGCTATTGCCCACGGTTAGGTCTCACCCTGATGGACAGGGCTACAGACTTTAATAAGAACCTCGCTATGAAGACCTTTTTGATAATATCTCTACAGTGAGAATTTTCCTCTTACTTTCTGATTTCAGATTATTTTAGCCTTTTGTCTGCATTGCCTGTAGAACTTTACAGAAATCTTATTGAGGTTGAGATGAGAAAAGCCAGTGTGTGAGCCTATCCCTAATGGTACTCCTTCCTGTCACCATGACTGGACTAAGTGAACAGATTTTCCTTCTCATGCTCTTTCTTTTTTACATTTTGCAAAATAAGAGGAAAATCAACTTTTAGGTGACAACCATGTTGTTCCCTCCATCTGCCAACAACTCCTATCCCAGAGCTATAACAAACTAGAGACAAATTTTACAAATCCCACTGTAAATATAGAGTGAGGAGATAGCATGCAGAGGCTTACTTCATGTTCAGATATATGGATATTGTGTATCATAAATATGATATTCGCAAAAGCAAAGTCTGAGATGAGTGGAATCGAATAATTGGGTCTTACAACACTTCTTTGTATTTATCAGCTTCCTGGTCAAGAGACATGAATCCTAGCAAGCTCCCAAGGACAGAGCAGGTACACTGGCTACCCAAATGGATTTTACTGGGTGTTAAGTTGATCCTCAAATCTCCTTCTTCCACATAGGCCGGCATGACATTGAGATGATCATGTCAGTATTTCCGCTATTAACTAATGGGTCCATTTCACCAGAATGTTGGAGAGTGAAGTAATGGAAATGTTAGTTTCCAGAATCTCAGTTGGACGCTGCTTCGTTGTCTTCTTTAGGTCCCATCCCTGACCGGCAGTCCTTGCCTTTAGTATAGCTCATTTTCTGGAACTCATCTGTGGTGTCGGCTCCTTTTGCTCACTGTTTTGCTTCAATATTTGCTTACAGTTTGCATTTTTCACTCTATGTTAAGAATGTCTGTCTGGATGAAGGAACATTAGATCAGTGTTCAGCCTGTTTTACAGCAGACCATTTTCTGTGGAAAGAGTTGGATTGTTTCCCAGTTTTCTAATTATATTCAGGTCTCTGAATCAAGCACCAAACGATGGAGAAGGCATTCCTTCCTCCCTTCCTCCAAGTCTTTCTTTCATAGCTTTAAACTGAAGACTCTCTTCGATGGAAATCTAAGTGGAGTTTTCTCATGTCAGGTTTAGCTACATTAAAAGGAGAGTCTGTTACTCTCAGAGTCCAACATGAGCCTACATGATTTCATTTACCATGTTCTCCATCCATGTTGTCCCTGGGTTCTCATCTGTATTTTACTGAGAGTTTGAAAAAGGCTTCCTTGGGAGCTGCTGTTAGCCACCATTTAAACCCAAAGTCCCCCAGGCTGTTCATCATCTCTCCTTATATCAAGCCATCTGGCTCAGATGCCTCCAACTTTTGCATCATACAAATATCATCATTCCTGTGGCTATGTGAACTGTGATTATTGATGATGGAAACAATTCTCTGTTTAGAAGAAAAGTAAAAGCAGAATGCTTTTTCCTCTAAAAAGCAGGACAAAAGAAGGACCCTCACATGCATTCTTCAATAATGATTGCCAGCTACAGCTGTTCTAAGATTGTCAGGATACTGGAGGAAACCATACATCTTTGTCTCCATCCCCTCTGTCTCAGGCGCTCCCTGCAGAGACAGGATCTGAGAGGGCGGGGAATTTTTCACATCTTCTTCAGTGTTCAGATGTCAAGGATATTTCTACACAGGTAGAAAGGTTAGTGTTAACTTGTACAGTCTCCCCGACAGAAAGGGTGTGAGTCAGTCCCCGAGCTTTAGACACTTATGCAGAGGGAAGTTTATGAGTTCTGTCTACTTGCTAACTACCCAGTCCAGCCAAGTTGTCAAGCTCCAAGTTCAGTGAAAGACCTTGGCTCAAAAACCAGGGTTGAAAATGACTGAAGAAGACACCTAACATTGACCTCTGGTTAGCACATGCATGTGCACACACATGCACATGTGTGCAAATATGTACACACACATATACACACAAAAACAGAGAAGAAGTACAATCTTTCCAGGTGGTGTGATATGAGGACATCTGAAAATATAGGGCTGAGTTTTCTATAGAGAGATCAGATCTAGAGGGAAAAAAAATAGAAATACCAGGTCAGGCAAGAGGATGAGGATAAGAGGAGGCCACGGTGAGGGCAAAGAGGCCGAGGTTAGACAGACCGCTGGGATAGTGAGGACGGAAGGTGAAGTGAACGTGGAAGGAGGACCGTGAGGATAGGAAGACAGGACAAAGACGTGTGGGTGGGAAGCAGGAAGTGCTGCAGTGAGAATGAGATTCTGACCGAGGAGAAGGGCAGCTTGCACTGACAAGAGAGAAGTGTGAGCACTGGAAGAGCCTCAGGATGGACAGAGGGCACGAGCAGGGAGAAAGCAGCTCCTGAACAGACCTGGCTATAGAGGAAGCTTCATAAATTAAGGACATCATCAGCATTCAAGCAACAAAGGGAATGAAAAATCCCCATATTGATAGCTTGAAAAAATATCAAAGGACATTTTAATTACACACTATTGATAAAAATATGGTGAAAATAATTCTCTGTTCCTTGGCACAGTTCCCTGTTTGCAAATTCTGAAGCTAAATGAAACTGCTGGAGGAAGGAGTGGGACCTTTGTCACTACAGAGACTTCTCTGGCTGACGGGCTCATCTATCTGGAACCCAAGGTCCTAAGAGTACTGCTTATTATCCTTCTGGGGGCCTTTTGTGACATGTTATATATGTTATAAGATAAACTCACAGGACCTCCAGGGTCATCTTATTCACTGGGGAGTTTGTTTTTAGGGACATTTGTGCAGGTATCTGAGGTCTCTTGGCCAAAGGGGAGCCCCTCAGATAGTTCGTGATCTGGAGTTCATATCCCTTCCCATCTCAACTTGATATCCAGAGGACATCATATCTTCATACTCTCATAGGACATCTCTTCCTGTAACTTGAAATTCACTGAGCTGAAGATACCACCTGGGACATGAAGCAAGTTCTCTGTTCCTTTCCTGGGCCTGCACTGCCTGCCTGCAGTAATGGCTTTATCCTCCAGGCTCGAGCCATGTACCTTGTGCCAGAAGAGATGGATCACTCTAGTGCCAGATGCTGTCCCCATGGAAAGCCATCCTTTCATTATGCTCCCATTCACGCCTTCCCACACCCTACCAATCTGTGATGCTTAACACACAGTGGGCCATGGAAGAATTTGTACACAACGGACTCTCCCTCTGTTGTCTAAAACAAGATAAGTCTGGAGGAAGGCTTACAGTCATATTTCACCAAAGTATTTTGCTAAATTAATTAAAGGCAGCTATAATTCATCATGCCTTCAATTAACAATTAATTATGTACAAGAGAGAGAAATGTTTTATTGAGACCAAGAAACAACATGTATCATTTGTAGTGTGACATTTCCTCCTCACTCCATAGAGAGAGGATTTATGGGCTACAGATTGCATGAACCAGCTTTGCTCTGGAAAACACAAATCCAGTTGAGTTCACAGTCAAAATGACAGTCTGCAGTCAGAAAGATGAGGTGAGGTACTTAGAGAATTTAGCACTTAAGCAACTTTTTACTTCCACACCAGAAAGAGATCCTATGCAGGTGACTTGTTGATTCCAAATAGGGATCTCAAAACTCAAGTCTCCTCCCTCAACCTGTCAGGGATGGGGAAGCAGATGCTCCATCATTGCTAAGACCCCTGGGTACCCAGAGAGGTTCTCAGAAGAGCATGTGGACATCTCTTCTTCCACACTGGATGATTTGTCTTTTATTTAGTTGCCTTTGAGGGACAATGAAGATCCTCAAGCTGGGCACAATATTTGGCTGTCAGATCTGAGCACTGAGTCTCTTGCTGTGTAATGTGAGCTGTTTTCCTAGAATCCCTTTCTCCCTTTTCCCTTCTTGACAGAGTTCCGCATTTCTGTCTTGATCCCTTTCCCTCACTCTAGGTTTGGGCTCTGAACAATTTAAGCTAATTGGCATATTCACCATTGGGACCACTGCAAAGTGTTCTGGAAACTTGACAGGGGCTGAGGACCTTCTGGGAAATTCTGGTTATACATTCTCTTTTCTGCGCTAGAAGAATAGAATGTGTTACTCTTAATTACGCAACTTCGACTGCTGCTATTACCCGCTATTACCCACACAATGTCTACTACACTTCTAGTGCTCCTCCTTCATGGCAGACACAGTGTGAAACAGTTTATGTGCATGTAATACAGCACTCCATGGGGTCTATGCTGTTATTGCTCCCATTTTACAGAAGAGGAAATTAAAGCCAGAGAAGTTGAAGATTCATGCAAGATCACTCAGTTATTAAGCCGTGGGACCAGACTTCACAATGATCTATCTTCCTGTATGAAACTAATTACTGCTAGAATCCAGGTAGAATTCTGAAGCTGTAGAAGGGATACCATGAGGAGCCGAGGAGGAAATGGATCTACGTTGTGAGTCCAGAATCAAGTTCTCTCTGGACATCTGTCTGAAGTTATATGACAGGGAATTTCTTCTATTACTGAAGTCATTTTTGAGATGGGCTTTCTCTCCCTTCTAACTGAAAGAAATGTCAAGCTTGTGCCAGGAAATTGGAAGTGAAGTGTCAGTCACTGATACCAGTTGCCTGGACTAATGTGTAGTGAAAGGTAGCAAAAGGAAGCACAGAATTTCAGGCAGAACAATTCATTAAGTTTTAACCATAAACTGACTGAGTTGTCTCATGTTGGTCTCTGAGGTTTCAGACCACTGAGATCGTAGCTTTAGGAATCTTGGAAAAGGCTAGAATGTTGCATTTGGTCCCTTCTTGCGGCCTTCAGTAAGGCCTGTTCCAGCTGTCTAATGACACATAGCAAGATGCCATGAAAATCAGTGGCTCAAAGTAGGTGTTTATTGTGACCTTTCATGATTCTGTGAGTTGCCTGGGCTCACTGGTGGTTCTCACAGAGGTCTATCATGTTGAAGCCAGGGGTGACTGAGTCAGCAGTATCAAGAAAGCTCGGTTGGGTAGGAGAGATCCCTTGGATGGACTGGATGCTAATACTGTTTGTTTTCTGGGAACTCTGATAGGCTGTCAATATGTCTTCCCGTGGTATTTCCAAATCATGACAGCTGAATTTGAAGAAGGAATGTTTCAAGCATTCACAGTGGTCCAGGCTTAAGATGAGAAACTTCCTATCAATCAACTTTGAAAGTCACACTTTTACTGTGTCTTCTAAGGTAAGAGAATGAGATGGACTGACCAGATTCTAGTGGAAAAGATGGTAACGTATCAAGAATACTGTATAGTCTGGCTGCTTTACTGAGAGAATCATTTGGAGTTCAAATCTACAAAGTCCTACAAGAAAAAAAGCATTTTCTTTGGGTTTGGCTCAAGAAGAAACAGAGGCCTCAGGCATGAAGATCTGAGAGATACTCTTTCAGCAGGAAGCTGACAATGTAGATCAACTGGCAACTGAAATAGCCTTCAGCCTTTCAAGGCTGATAAAAACTGATTCCTGAGTGACTGACTGACAGACACAGCTAGGATATGGCTACAAGATGGTCCCCAGTGCCTGGGCCACAGAAGTCCTACCAGGTGTTTTTCAGCTGCTTCCCGTTGATTCTGCGTTCTCTGCCCGGCCGCATGAGGAGGTCCTGAAGCCCTGCTTTCAGCTTTGCAGCTCTTTGTCTTAGGATTTGTATTTTAGACTTTGCTGAGACAGATTGAGGGGTAGACCTTGAATGCTGTTGTAGAGAGGAATGACCCAAGCACTGACATCTAACTGAGGGTGGCCAATTTCTCAGGCCCTTTGTGGCTGAAGAGGGCATTTATCAAGGTCTCTGCCTGAGGCTGGTACTAGCCAAGAGCAAACAGACTAGACTCCCACACAGCCTTAGGAAAACACTTTCCTAAAAGAAAAACCCTCAAATCTAACAAATCCTGGTCTAAGATTGCTCAATAACAGATAACCAAGAAGATGTTGGTACTTTAATTTGCATTTCCTTAATTTCTGGTGGCGTCAAATATCCTAACATATAAGCAATATGATAAACATGATTTTCTCTTCTATGAATTTCTTAAGATTTTATTTGTTTTAGGTGGTTGCGTTTCTGCTATAAATTTGTAAAAGCATTCAGTGTCTTACAAATACCACTTCTTTATCATATAAAATGTTCCCCAGTGTCTATCTTTTACCTATTAATTTTACTAATTATATAATTTCCATTAAATGTTGGTAGTGTAATTTTTAATCTATAAATTTGAAGTTCTTAGGACTGTCTTAAAGGTATCTCACACAGTTACTCTGCCATTGATCAGTCTAAGTTTTTAGAGGAGGTTTTTTTCATCATCTTGGAATCTTCAAAGGTTATTTCCACTTTAACTTCAAGGAGCTACTCAGAAAACACTATGGAAAATAAAGAAAGGATGAAAAAGAGTCTGGTATGATTTACACAGGGATCAACCTAGTAACGGAGAAGCAGTGATTTGCTAATGTGCCGACTGTGTGGTAGCTGGAGTCAGAGGGAGAATCCCAGAGAGAGGGCATGACTGAGAGGAGGCAGCATTGTGAGTCATTTTGACACTGTAGTCCACCTTGCAAAGCAGTGGATGACTACTGCTTTGGGCAAAAGAGAAGGACCTGAGCTGGGACCTAAGCTGTGGATCCCAGCATGTCTGTTCCTCTCAGCATTCCAATGCCTTTTCTGGTCAGTTCCTTAGAGCTTACATTCACTACATTCTTTCTGTTTTCCTCTTCCTTATTTCTCATCTCTTGTTCTTGTTTCTTCGTCTGTTTCCTTCACTAAGTCTTAGTCTCGTGGGTACTAGATTCAGGATTCATCCTGTTTTGCCTTCTAAGATTACTGGCTCCTTATTTTATTTCATTTCATTTTTTTTTCCAAGCAGCAACACAGCTTTCTGTCAGAAAGGTGGGAAATAATGAGCCAGTAACTGGACAAGACTCACGTCTTCTTTATCCTTCTGCCAGAGTCGGAGCTTTCCTACATTCACACCACCTCTCCCTGCTCCAGAACATGTAGTAACACATGGATGTACACATAGACACGTGACCTTGATCTCAGGAACTTAGAAGCCAGAGTTGTTTTAGGGCAAGGATCTGGAGGAGAAATGAATTGTATCCATTGTCATTACCAACACTATTTCTGTAAGATACATAAAGATAGCCATTACTTGATGTGAAAAAAATTGAGGAAAGTACAATTTAGTCTCTGTTTTAACTTCTGACACAGAGTTCCTAAAACATTATAGATTGTGAACCTTTTGTTCTATTTGATTTTCCATTCCAGCTCTCCCATGGAGCTTTTCAGTCTTCTATAATTTTTTATTTCATAAAATTTGTATTTATTATTATTCTTTGTGTGTGTATGTGTGTGTGTGTGTGTGTATGATGTATGTGTGAGTGTAGGTGTGTGTGCATGTGTGTGCCACAGCACAGGTGGGATCTGATAATTAAACTCAGGTTGTAAGGCTTTTGAAGCAAGTGTTTTGCCCACTGAGCAATCTCATTGGCCCAAGATCCTTGTAATTTCCCAAATAATGTGATCCTTTAGCATAGGGCTTCTATCTACCCAATCTTTTCCTGAATGGTAGAAGCATCTTTATTTATAGTGAGATCACTTCTTGTGGGTTCCTGGAAAGCCTCAAGGTGGGTGGTAGTTACCAGGGAAAATAAACCTTGTGATAGGGGGGGATTAGAACTTTAACCCCCGCCCCCTGACCTCATGGGAAAGGAATGTGGATGAAGATTAAATTAATTGATGAGTAGTGGCCAGCAATGCAATCTGTCGTGCCTATGGAGTGGAGACTCCGCAAAACTGGAAATAACTTGGAGAGCTTCCAGACTGAACGCTTAAAGGAGCCTACAGACAGAATGTCCACCTGGAGAGGGCTTGTACCTCTTCCTACACATTCCGCCCTGTGGGGCTGCTCCATCTGCTTGCCCATCTGCATCCTTTGCAATATCATTTGTAATGAATGGATACGTTAAAGCATATGTCCTGTGAGATACTCTAACATATTAGTCAAACGTGAGGCAGGGGACGTGAAACCTCCAGTTTACGGTCAGGTGGTGAGACATTCTAGAGGCCCAAACCTGTGACTGGCAACTTAATTCGGACAGTCTTATGGGTCTGAGCCCCTGAAAGGTGAGATTTGACCCTAGTTCAAGTGGATAATGTTGAATTTGAACTGAATTATGTGACATTCACTGGAGTCTAACGGGGCGACTGCTTGGTGTTTGTCTGAAAACCCACACACACGTTCTAGTGACCACAGGTCGAAGTATTATTACTGTTCTGAGTTGAGAACTGTGTATTGTTTGAGGGAAGAAAAAACACTTTTGATTTTTTTTTAATATTGTTTGTCTTGACTATGATAGGAAATTGATAATCATACTGATTAGTTTATTATTTATTAAACTTTTTGATTAAGACTGGTAGTTGGTGCTGAAGAACATAATTTATGTTTTGTCTTTAAGACTATGTCGGGGGAAGAACTGTTCAAAACAAAGTCACCTCAGGGCAGAATATTAGTACGCAAACAGCATCACTGAGCGCTATGGGGATGGGAGCAAAAAGAGACTGATAATAACTGAGTATTACTACAAGAGTAATACGACAGGAGCAGCAGTACAAGTCTATAATCAGGGGACGATTTCGTTGCTGTGACTAAAACACTCGGAAAAGACAGCTTAAAGGAGGAGGTGTTTATTTTGACTCAGGATTTCAGTTCCTATTACTTGGCCTCATTGATTTTAGGTGAGGTAGAAATACCATGGTGAAAGGGAATGATAGAGGAAGGCTACAAGCTTTATGGTCTCCATAAAGAAGGGAGAAAGGGCCAAAGACAAGTTACATCCCCCAAAGACATGCCTCCAATGACCTACTTCCTCAGCTAGGGCAACTCCATAGCCCATTAAGCTATAAACTTGTCTATAAATGAGGAAGGTTGGTGCCCTTATGATCCAATCACTTCTCAATAGCACCACCAGCAGGGGCTAATTTTTAACATACCAGAGCCTTTGGGGACATTGTAAATGGAAACCATATCAACAGTTAGTATTTCCTGAATGTTCATCATGTGCAACATTGTACCAAGCACTCTAAATGCATTCTCTTTGTTAACTTTCACAACTACTGTACATGATTTAAATGCTTTTGTTTTCCATTATGGGGGTAAAATAAATAAAACAAATACGAAAGAGCAAGCAATAACATGAGCTGCTCGATACAAATAAGAAAGAAATCTTCAAGCAAAAGCCCAAATCCAAATGGCTTCCAGGATTGTTATTTTAAAAAGTCTGCACCCAAACCATGTGCTAAAAAATAGAAATACAGGTTGCACAGGTTAGATTTGTTAACTTGACACAAACTAGAGTCACCTCGAAAGGGAACTTCCGTTGAAGAATATTCAGACTCGGATTGTCCTGTGGCCATGTCTGTGAGGCATTTTCTTGTTTGCTGGTAAAGGTGAAAGGGCCCAGCTCATGTAGATGGTGCTATTGTTGGACTGCTGAGCCTGTGCTGTCTAAGAAAGGTAGCTGAATAATCAAGGGGAGTGCTCCATGGTTTCTGTTTCAAGCTAGTTCCTTCCTTGAGTTCCTGTCCTGGCTTCCCTTCACGGTGGACTGTAGTTATAAAATGAAATAATCTCTTTCCTCTCTAAGTTGGTTTTGGTCAGTGTTTTATCACAGCAACAGAAAGCAAAGAAGGACAAAGGTTTCACATCCTGGGGGAAAAGAAAAGTAAGAACAAGTGTCTTGATGATGGGACATGTGGAGCTTGTTGTGCTGTTGCTGACTAGAAATCCTAATGACTCTGAAACTGCTAGAAATGAACAGTCTGTCCTGGCCTAGAAACAGAAAGATAAATCAATAGAATGGAAGAGAATACAGAGACACTTAGATATATGAGATATTAGTTTGGAAAGAGGGAGCATTTAAAAAAAATCACTGGCTGTGTGATTGATTATTCTAAAATAATTAACTTTAGACAACTTTGGAAAGCTGAAATAAAGTTAGACCTCAACTTTGCAGATTATTTAATTATATACAATGAAAAAATACTAAAAGAAAATCTATAAGGAATAATAAACAAAAAAACTATAGAACTTGGTGACAGGCAAGGTATTTTTAATCTAAATAAAAAACTTAGAAGCTATAAGGAAAAAAAGAATCTGCCAACTTGGCAAAATATAATTTGAACCACCTGAACAGCAAAGGCAGTAGAAATGCAGTTAAATGCCTTAAAGAAAATGCACAAGTATGCAATCATTTGCAATCCAAATATTAAACATGGAATTAATATCTCTGATTTGTAATGTGTTCTTACAGTCAGTCAAAGGGGACAAGAAGAGAATAATAAATGGTAAAAGATGGGTAAATCAATGACGGGAAAAACTTGAGTTCAAGCAAGGCTAAAAGGCAGCAGGGAAAATGTGCATTTTATATTTCCTTGTTTTCTCAACACCTACAGGTTTGGGGAACTGCTCATCTCTTCACTGAAGACCTGGGACTGTCATGTTTTCACAGAGCCTTGTCTGCTGCTGTTGCAGAAAGGTAGGTATTCAAAGGGAATACCATGCTCTTTTCTTTTATTAACAACAAAAAAATGTTATTTTGATATAATGTTGATAATTAAATAGCTCTGTACCTTTTACTAAGGTTGCTACAGTTTAACCATCTTGTAACAACAATAAGGTCAAGACACAGCATCTCCTTTGCCAAAAGAATCATGCCTGTTCTAGTGTCTACATCCGCTCACCTCATCTATGCTTCAGTTCTGACACTGTGTTGTTTGAACAATTTTATACAGTGGAATCACATACCATTTAGGGTTGGCTTTCCCCACTCAGTATAATTCTCTGAGAGTGAGCAGGTTCTTTGTGTGTCGCTGGGTTCAATTCCATGTTATGGATGTACCATAGTAAATAATTCACCCTTTAAAGGGGTAAGTTGTTTCCAGTTTGGTACTGTTATGAAAGAAGCTGCCATTAACTAATATGTACTTTATTTAATTATTATTTTTTTTCATTTATCTATTTATTTGTGTGGTGGTGGTGGTGGTGGTGTGTGTGTGTGTGTGTGTGTGTGTTTGGCACATGTATGCCAGGGTATATGTGTGAAGGTCAGAATACAATTTCTAGTAGTTGATTTTCTACCAAGTGTCTAGGTTCCAGAGATTAAACTCAAGTCAAGTTTTGTGGCAAGTTCCCCCACCTGCTGAACCATCTTGCAGCCCCCTACCCCGCCCTTTACATTTTTTTACATTTATTTATTTTATATGTGTATATGTTCACGATTTCTGTGAATGTAAATTCCTACTTTACTGGGATAAATGCCTAAAAGTGACAGAGGAGTTGTTAAGTATTTAATTATTGTTTAATTGACAGATGATTTCATTTCAGAATGGGTGTACCATTCAACTTTCCAACCACAAGTGGAGTGGTTTCTCCCAGTACTTGCAAGCAATAGTCATCTTCACTTTTAGTTTAGTTTAGGCTAAAACTTTTTTAGCCATCATTACATCATGCACTGCTCTCTAGCCTCTGTGAAGTCTCTGTTGATAACCACCGGGGAGGACTCCCATTCTGTCTGGCAGTATGGACATCTAGGCCCACAGCCTTTCCTGAAGGAGACTGAAATGAAGCTGCAGCTTTTTCTGTGGTGTTTAGTGAGAATGGAGCAGTTATTGGCTGATTGTTTCCTGCTTTGATAAGCTTCCCCTTTCTTTATCTTCTGAGTGGAAAGTTGAATTTTACTGTAGCATTCTTTGAAAATTTGTGTTCAGAAACATTCCTGGATTGTTGCTCTCATCAGCACCAAGTGAAGGAAGAAAAAACAAAAGAACTCACTGTTGCGTCATTCTCCCAGTCCTGAGTCTCTAAACTTCTTCCTTTTGTTCTCCAGCTTCTCATGTTGTTTTACATGTAATGACCTGCATTTATATGTAGTTGTACCCAGCAGAGGGGCTGGGGAGATGTATGAAAATATCAGCCTGATTATAGCATTGCTCTTGGTAACGCATTGTAGCATCTGCTCAGCTGGGTTCCTCTCATTAGTCTTGATGCCTTTCGGAATATTATCAGTCTATTTTGTGTTTGCTGAAGGACCACTTTGTTTTTTCAAAAGAAAAAACCCACAACATTAGAATTTAATTGTACTTGAGTTTAATGCATTTATCCATTGTATATGAATTATGAAAAATCTCCTGCTTTTATGTTAGCATGTCATACCCTAAAAGCCAATATTCTCTTTATTCTTATTTTGTGTCCTTTAAGATTCAATAGTTTTCTCATGTTAAGTTTAATATCTTTAATCGTTCAAGTTTATTTCTAAGAAATTTACTTCATTTATGATTTATCATGGACTGATTATAATTATGCACCATTTAATGATGAGGATGGTGTGGGGTGTTTCTGTTAGGTGATTTCATCATTCTGCAAACATCATAGATTGTAATTACATAACTGAAAAATGTGTGTTGCTGGTGGTGTGGTTTTACTCTAAACATTTTTTATAAGTGGAAGGAATATACTCTAAAATCATGACAAGACAGTAGTACAGTGAATACATAAAATAGTAAAATAGTTGTTTATTATAATTATCAAGTAATGTATACTTTACATAATTGAGTTGCTATATTTCTATAAAAATAAGATCAGAAGTGCAGTAGGTATGCCTATGCCAGCAATAATGCGTTGTGCTACTGTATTACAATGACAACTGCGTGATAGGAGTTTTAAGGTTCATTATAATTTTATTGGGACCACTGTCATGTATGAAGTACAGCAGTAATCAAACCAACATTATACGGCATATGACTATATTTTTCTCCAGGTATGTCCATCACAGATGCCATGGGTTTTGCATGCTTGCATTTCATGCATCTGTTTTGTGTGATGTCAGTGACCTTATCACATAGACTTCTTTACTTTGTTAGTTTTTAATAGACTCTTACAGGTGTTCAGTCATGTTATTATTGAAAGTCACTCTTGTTTTGTTTTTTAATAGTCATAGCAATGTTTATTGCATAATTAATTTCATGATAAAATAACAGTAAGTGAAAAAAGTGTCTATCAATTTGGGAAATTTGGGAATGACTGAATAAAGTCCAACTTGTCCACAAAACTGAATGCTGTGTGTGCAAACATGCTAATTCGGATAGATCACAACTGTGGAGGAATAAGCAAGAAAGGCAGAGTGCAGCGATATGGCCCCATTTTTCTGAAGCAACACAATACATTTACATGCAGTTAGTATGTGTACAATTTTATGTGGAGAATGAAAACTATAAAAATGTATTAGATGGTTCATATTACTAGTGGCAGATGAGAAGAAAAGATTAGAGAAGCCAAGCATTCTCCAAAGACTGTAGGCTATCCAGAGAGTAAGATCCTATTCACCATAGAAACAACATGTGATTCCATATCACTTGTGTTGAATTGCCAGAGCTCTGTAAAGAGATGTAGGAAGCAGAGGCCATCGCACCATCATGGTGGCCATGATTTCATTTTTATTTTTCATGAATTATTAAAAATGTTTACTGTGGAAATTTAATAAGGATTATAATAATACAGCATGAAATTTATAGGAGAGCCAGGCATAGTGGCACATGCCTTTAATCCCAGCAGAGACAGGCAGATCTCTGTGCGTTTGATGCCAGCCTGGCCTACATAGTGAGTTCCAATCAAGCTAGAGCTGTGTAATGAGATCCTGTCTCAAAAACAAAAACAAAATAACAGACATAAAAACAATAAAAGCAAAATGTTCTAAGATTGATTATGATAAATATAAATCCAACCTTTTTCAAATATTACTGATAGTGTTGTTTCTTCGATGAAAAACACAAAATATTAGAAGGCAAAATAAATTCCAGAAAACAAATTAGAATATTTCATATTAAAGGAGAAATTTCACAGTCATGTTTTAGAAAACAAGGATAATCGATAGTTTTTCAGTACTTCTAGATGAATCTCTGATTATTTTATCTGGGGAAATCACTATGGGCCAGATTCGTCTTCAGTTGGGAGAGTACACCCACCTGCGCAGGTTCAAGTCAGATGCTCAACACTTGTCCAGAGGTGGTTTCAATTTCTTGACTAATCCTGCTACAGTTATACACAATGGGGAAGTGATGTTTTTCCCTCGAGAGGAAACAGGATGTACCAGTCCAAGGAAATGGATAACTGACTTGGAAATACTGAAGTTGTCCATACAGGGACTCAAGAAGGAGAGATTCTTCCAGAATCTGGGTCCTTTGATGTGAAATTGTGATGGTCAGTTGCCATTGCCAGTTTGACTAGATTTAAAATCACCTAGGAGATGATATGTCCATTAGAATGTTTCCAAAGAGGATCAATTCAGGGGAAAGATCCCCTTGGTGTGTGTGGCAGCATCATATATGCTGAGGATCCAGACAGAGTGAAGGGGGAAAGGAAGAAAGTGGAACACCATCATCTCCTTCTGTGTCCTGACCCACTGTGATGTGAGCTGCCCGGCTTCACCGTGCTTTCCCCGGCATAGTGGGCCAAGCCTTCTGAAGAAATAAACCAGTACATCTTTCCTGTCTTAAGATGGTTATGGCTTTGGTCACAAAACAAAAGACTGATTAATACAGATGCTTGCCCCTCAGTCTATGACTCACGCAGTGTCTCCTCCTTCACACTGACCCTAGCATTTGCTTTCCAATTCTCAAGACTCATTTTCCTGCAAGTTGCAGAATCTGACTTTGTTGTACTTCAGATGCAATGGACATGACATTGCAATAAATCAAAACAAAATAAAACAAATTATGATATGAATCTAAAAATGTATCCCACTGGTTCACATTATGAACATTTATTCTCTGGCACTATTTAGGTGGAACGTTTAGGAAGTGGGTCCTACTTGGTGGAAGTAGGTCCATAAAGGCAAGCCATTAAAGGTCATGCTTGGTCTCTAGTTCCTGTCCTGCTTCCCATTCCACTGGCATGTTAACAGCCTCTGCCACACAATCCCATCGCCATGCCATTGCAGCCACGATGCACTGAAATCCTCTAGAGCTATAAGCCAAAATAGATCAGATTGCTCTTCTTTTAGTTGCTTCTATGGTCACAGTGATAGAAAAGTAATGAACACAGCCTGAATGGGGTGACATATGCTGTATCCCTTATATTCCAGAGACAGAGGAAGGAAAATCAGGGATTCAAGGCCACCCTTGGCTGTGCAGTAGGTTTAAACAAGACTGGTCTATATGAGCTGCTCTCTCTCAAAAATAAAAATCAAATCCAAATAAGTATCTAGGGCAAAGATGAAGATGAATTGTAATGTGTCCCAGAAAATGGGATAAATGACCAAAAGAAAGCCAGATATGAATTATCACTTTAGACGGGATCTTGTTACATAGACCAAGATGGCCTCAGTCTTCATTCCTGGATGGCATCCCTAGTGCTGGGTCAATGGTCATGCACCACCATGCTAAGGTAGAAGAAAATTTTTATTTCAACATCAAAGTATATGAGGGAAAATTGGAGAATGTGATTGGCAGACGGCAACCACCCTAACCAGTTCCACCCTAACTGGTTCCCTATGGTTTTAGGCACTCAAATATTGGTTGAGATAAGAACCATCTAGTCAAAAAAGCCAAGGAGACTTAAGAGAGGAAATTTTCTTTCTTGGCATGGAGAGGCTCACTAGCAGGAGCAATGGCCATCATTGAAGTCCTGATCTAGGTCTCTAGAACATTCCATGACTGGTTCTATTTCCAGTGCTCAGCTGCTTAGAGCAACATGATTCACTGTTTCTCCAAGTAAGTCTGTTGGATTGGGGAGAATTTTCTTCTTCCCACAAGTGTGCAGATTCCTGGGCATATGTGCTGTGTTCTGAACCATGTAGCACAGGCAGCCAGTGCTGGTTGGAACCTTTCCATGCCAAGAAGAAGCAGGCCAGAGAGACACAGTTCATCCCTGTCTATACCTTTCAGCTTCCATGCATATCACATCTCATTGGCCAAAGATAATCATGAGCTGAGCCTGACACAAGGTATAGATGATTATTTTTATTATTATTTATTATTATTACATGAAGGGTTATAGCTATTCATTGAATGCTCCTGAGTAACAGTTAGAACCACTTTTGTCTCATAAGATTTTGTGTGGGTATTTGGAGTGATAATCAGAGGTGTCAGAGCTGGTTAGTTGTGTTCTAGAATTAATTTGTTTTCACTGGATATCACAAAAACATTGAAAAGAAGGAGAAAAAGGAGAGTGATTTGAGGGGCTGGAGCTACACGTTGAATAAATTAATACATGGTTAGGACCTCCCATGGGTACACACCCCACATTTGATGTTTAATAATTTTATTATCAGAAATGATATAAGCATAAAAGAACAAATTAATCAATGAAAGAGAAAGAAGGACAGGGAGGGATCTTTCTTCTCAACTGAAAGAAACAGAATTAGAATTGATGAAACAGATGTGAAGGCCTCCTTTAAAATATCTGTAGTTTATAAGGGGAAAGTTGATGCTTAAAAAATGTTCATTTTTCTATGCTAGTTAAATTCTGTGCTCAGGGCAGGCTAAAGATCACATTTTTATAAGGTATTGATTTTTTTTTTTTGGAGGGCGAGCCTTAGAAAACCTTTTAAGGAATTATGCTGATTCCCAACTCTGTTAAGAGGGTGATAATTGATTGGCTGGGGGAGGCTGAATTCCTTCTCCTGCTCCTCTTTGCCATTTGCTCAACCAGGAAAAGAAGAGTCTGAATGCAATGATCTTGAAGGTCCCCTGAGGACCAGACTGTCAGGAATTCTGATGTTCTTTCTGCCGCTTGATCATCCCCAGGTTTGCTACTGGAGACAAGCTCCAAAGTGAGAGGTCTAATTGTTTGCTTAACCTCATACTACTGTTTTTGTAGTGGCTAACACAGAAATATTTATGGGCAACTTTTCAATTATTGTCGTCCAGTTTTATAAATATTAATGGGATTGTAGAAATTTAAAGTTCAGAATAAAAGAAAAAAAACACCTATAATCCCTCCATTATTACCATTCAAATGTTTTTTTTTCCAATGTAGATTCAGTGCAAAATATATCATAATTTATCTTGAATAATTATTGATTTCACTTTTACTTTATACAATGTTATTTACCCTGTGCAATTTAATTATCTTCTAAGCAATCATGTTCAGTGGTCAAATGGGATCTAGTTATTTAAATTATTTTATAAACTGCACTATTATTACTATGATGATTTTATTATTCTGTATTGTGGGCATTTGCCCCAAGGTTTAATGCATGCTAGGCAAGTATTCTACCATTAAACAACTTTGCTTATAAACTGCTTTGGAAATCTATGTACTTTCAGTTTCTCTATAACTTAAATTCATGACATATTGGGTGTGAAAGCCAGGGTCTGTTACTTACAGACAGACCATGTGACTGTGGAAAGGTGTCTTGCACTCTCTAAGCTCTGTTTTCTTAGGCTATAAAATATAAACCCAGTATATACTATCTATAACAGGTTTACATTGATTTAAGACTACATGCTGTCTACATGAATGCTATAGTATGGATCTTAAGTATATCCTGGAGGCCCCTGTGTTTAAACCTTGATATTTCCCAGTTTTGCCCTATTAGGAGGTAGTAGAACATCTCAGGGGAGGAGCCTAAGGGAGGCTTTCCATTATTGGAATTGTGCCCTTGAAGGAGATTTCTTACAGTGATGGAAAACTGCCTAACATAATAAGAGTTCTGAATAAGTTGTATTTATGCAGAGTGATAGTATTTCAAATCATACATCAGCTACTTGCCCTCCAGCCTACCTTCTGTCCTCACTGGCTTTCTTGGCTATGATTCCATAATGGCACCTACTGCTCCTGTGTGATTGGCACCTCAGTCCCTGAAACCAGAAAACAAGGCTGCAAATATTTGAAAATTAAATACTCATTTTCCTGACTTGGATAACAAAGTCTATACATAGTTACTTATAGAGTAAATGTCCCTGTTTTCTAAATTGAGGAAAAGATCACATGCACTAAAAAAGGAAAAAGAAAGGAAGGACCATTTTTAGCATCCATTATACTTCCATATGTGACAGTTTTGTGAAGTCAGTTGAGGGACCATCTATCCTTTGCATTCCTGCACCATGAGTGTGTGCATTAGAGGAGATAGTGCCGAACACCCACCGAGCATGGTTGCAGTAGGAACCCAGTGTTCAGAGCTCATTCATATGGTGAGAACAACCTGGTGGGCAGTCAGAAGCACATATTACCCCTAGGCCCTGCCTGCTAAGCATGAGTGATGACACAAGGGGTAGGTTCTCCCAGCTGAAGGAGAATGATGAGGGAGAAACAGCCTAGTTCTCTAACAAGGCAGCCTGCACTCCAACTGCACTTAAAATATGCCCAACGCAGTGCTTCAAAGTGTATGAGTTCAAGGCATCTGGATTCTTTTCAGCAGTGCGAGATTTTACTTGATAAATGCTTAATACTCCTGTAGTACGTTTTACGTGTATCTAGTGAGCTACTTTACCTTTACTTACCCATTTACTCTTTAAATAGACAAATAAAAATCATAGGTAGGGGCTGGATAGATGGCTCACCATTTAAGAGCACAGGTATTCTCACAGAAGACTGGAGTTGGGTTCTGGACACCCACATGGTACTTACCACCATCTGTAACTCCAGTTCCAGGGGATCTGACATCCTCTTCTGGCTTCTCTGGGTACTGCATGTAATGTGATACACTGGCATCCACGCAGGCAAAACACTCATAAAATACACATAAAATAAAAATGAATAGAATATATTTTTTAATTGTATGTACTTGGGTTTGTACTGCATGGTATTCATCACTGTACATTGTAGAATGACTTAATAAAGATAAGGAATATATCTTTTACCTCACATATCATCTTGTTTACAGTGAGATCACTTAAAATCTACACCTTAACAATTTGCAAGTCTCTTATTATTTCCTTAAGACAATGTTTTACAAGTGTAATTATCCTCTTAAGTATGAGCATCTTTAGTGCTCTTAATAAATATATACCATCTTGCTCTCAGGATGATTTAATAAACTTACACTCTTTAATAAGAGTATCTGCTTTTCCTCAAATTACTTACTATAGAATACATAGCAAACTTTCAGTTTTATGATTCTAAAAGTAATATATACAGGCTTAAAGGAAAGGGTATGTAATTTTTAACATAATCACACACGTTTCTTAACAAAATTACCTCTGCACCATTATTTTTAATGTAAGCTAGTATCCACGCAGGGTAAAGAACATTTATCTATCCAGCCCTTTATTAATAGGCATTCATGTTGGCTATGTGACTTTGCTACTTGCTACATTTCACAGTGAACCCTGAGCATATATTTTGTGAATTTTTTCAATTACTCCATTAATATAAATTTAGAAGGGACTTTGCTGAGTTAAAGGATAAAGATCCTTATATTTACTATTTATAATGTGCTATCTAAATTCTCTCAGAAACTGATACATGCAGACAGTGCATATTGATCACATCCACTTCCCACCCCTGACAGTTTCTCCTGGGTCAGCTCCCCCTCCAGACTCCATGAAAAGCTTACACTGCTGAGCCCTCCCGGCAGTGACCAGTTCCAAGCACTTGCTGACGCTGTGCTGACTGCTCTTGTCTTCAAACTTTGCTAGATTTTAGAAATAAAAAGAAATAAAAGGGAATAACCTTTATAGCTAAATTATATTATAAACTTCTTAATTCCAAATTTGAATATCTTATATGGTTTTAAAGCTATTATATATTTATCGTTTGGGAAGTCCCTATATCCTTTCTTCCCATTTCTAATACAATTTTCTGTTTTCTATATCGATGCGTCATATTAATAATCATTATATTTTATGAACACATTACTCAATACCGCACATTAACATAATATTTTTCATTAGAGGGACTTTTTTCATATATGTTTTAAAGATTTCTCTGGCTTTTCATTTGAATGTTAACTGCTGTTTTTTATTTTATTGCTTTCCTTTAATTTGTTTATTTTGAGACAGGGTCTCACTCTAGATCAGGGTGGCTATGAACTCATGGTGATCCTCCTGTCTCAGTCTCCCAACAGCTGGGATTGAAGCTATGGACTGCATGCTTACTTTCAGCTGCGTTTATGATATCAGACTTACAAGGACCTTATTATTCTGAGTACAAACATATTGTCTATGTTATTTTAAAATTTTATTTTCTATGCTTACATCTAGAACTCCTCTAAAAGTACTTAAGGTGTAAAATCACACCTTAATTCTATTTTTTCCCAAACAGCCACATTTTTCTAGTACCCATTGTTAATTTGTTATTTTGTGCATTGAAAGTTCACCTTTATCATATGCCAGAATTCATTTTATTTGCCTGTCTCAGAATCTCAATTTATTTTCATTGTTTTGTTAATATTGTGTGTAGTTAATCATTCATTCTTTGATATTCCTTAAAACACGTGAATCTTCATTACTGCTTGTAAAAATTTCTCCTGTATTTTAACAGAAATAAGTATAATTCCTATGCAGATAAATCTTGACAGGTTAAGAAGTATCTTCATTTTAATTTCAGTGAAAGCTACATCGAATATATGGATTAATTTAGGGAACAACAGCATCTATTTAATAGCATGACTTTCTATCCAAAAGTATGCTTGGTCTCAAGTATAGTATTGACTCAAGTTTTGTAGTTTTCTTTGGATAACTTTCAGCAAAATTATACCTTCTTATACTTTTTAATGCATATGTCAATGAAAATAACTATTTTTCTACTTAGAAAAAAAGCTGTGTAGTTTATGGCACATGTCAATCATGTTGGCATATAAAGAACCAATTTTTAGTGTTTAGAACACTGGTGTGCTGTTCCAGGGCCCGAGAAACATCGTACCCAAGATTTCTGATTATTTTTACTAGTTTATAGGCATGTGATAGAACTTTATTTTTTTTCTTTGAAAATTTCAAAGATTTATATAATACATCTTAATAATATCCACTCTCTCCTTTTCTTTTAACTCACCATGAACTCCATTCACTATGTATGTACTTTTCAGCTTCAGTCCTTTAAATATATATTTAAATAAAATAAATTTAAATTATATATATATATATATATATATATATATGATTTGTACTCACTCAATAAGCCCAGTCAGTGCTGCCCATATGTATAAGGCTGAGTCATCCACTGTACATGGACAACCTGAGATTGACTACTCAAAGAAAAGTGAATCTCTCTCCAGCAGCAGCCATTAACTGCAAGTACCTCCTCAGCTGGAGGTGGGTTCCCAGTGTCCTGCTTCTATGCTGGGATTTGTAACTACCTTGATATTGGGAAGGTCTTGTACAGGCTATTACAATTGCTGTGAGCTTATCTGTGCAGAATCCAGGTCATGTCCAGGGGACAACATTTCATGGCACTTCTTTCTATCTTCTAGCTCCTACCTTCTTTCTGCCCCCTCTGCCATAATGTTCCCTGAGCCTTGGAGGTGGGGTGGTATAGATGTCACATCTAATGCTGAGTATTCAGTCACCCTCAGCATTTTAAACAGCTATGAGTCTCTGTAAGTACCAATGTATTTATATATTTTCATGCTGTGTCTTCTCACATGTAAATTACCTGCCTGTTTTGCTTAAGTGTTTATCCAATGGAGTTTGTCAGCAATTGAGCCACTGAGGCATGCGTGTAGCCTGACTGTTGCTGAATCCCTAGTATGGTAGGCAATCCATAAGCTGAATTAAAGCCAGCTTCCAGTGAATATACCATTATAGTAATGATCTACTTTGGATTTAAATTTTTTGTTTTTGTCAAATATTTGCTTTTTCATTTTATTTATTTTATTTTATTCTATTTTTTGAAAAAAGGTCTCACTATGTACTGGGTGACTAGAACTCACTGTCTAGACCAGGCTGATCTTGAATTCATAGAGATCTGTCTGCCTCTGCCTCCCAAGTGCTGGGATTAAAGGAATATACCACCATTCTCTGTTCTTTATTTTTATTTAAACAAAACTGTTTTTGTTAATATTCCCAGTGTATAATCATTAGTGTGATGTTCATTCATAGTAGATACTAATCCTTGACCTTACTACTGAACATCCTTAATTATTCTCATACATTTCAATCTGAGATTTTCAGATTCTTCTATAAAATATATCACATTTTGTCTGGGGAGAAGGTTCACTGCCTAAAGTGCTTATTGTGCAAGTATGAGAATCTGAGTGCAAGGTCCCCAAAACCCACATAAATGCTGAGTAGGTATAGTAGACTGCCTGGAATTTCAGGTTCAGATGATAGAACAAGGAAGATCCCCAGAGTAAGTTGGTAAGCAATACTAGTCATACGGTAAGCTCTGGATTCCACTGATATCTTGTTTTAATAAATAGGGAGGGTAATGATCGAAGAAGATTCACATTAACCTCCAACCTTGACATGCACACACACACACACACAGATACATACCTATTCATCTATGTACACAGAATTGTGCCCCACATACATTGAACACATATACATGTTTGCATGCATATCACACACACATGAGAAAAAAAAGAAATCAAATTTACAACCCATGATAATACTGGTTTTTCTATTTCATTATTGCATTTTTCTTTGTGATATAATCTTGAGGCTCTAGACCATTCATGCAAATTACATGATAGACGCTTCCTTTCTTTTTTCTGTCTTTAATGAAAATGCTTCAAGACATAGGCAGTATTTTTTTTTGTTTTGAGGAGAAGCAAGAAGACTGTTGAGGATCAGATCTGAGGTATTACTGAATGGCAAACACTGCTCTACTACTGACTCAGTCTGCTGATCCTGCACAATATTTTCTTCTGAGTTCAAATATTCTTTATCATACTGAATAAGTATATTTCAGTTATGAGCTTCCTCCAATTTCTTTTTCCCTAGTTAGAAATGAAGGTTAAATTCATTTAGTTCTCAAAAGACTGAATATGGAACAACTATATGACCCAGCTGTAGCATTCCCGGGTATTTGCTTAGAGGACTTCTAAGTCAACATACCGTAGAGATACTTGCACATGTAGTTCTATTGCCACACTGTTAACAAGAGCCCGGAGATAGAATCATCCCAGTTGTCTATCAATGAATGAATGGATGAAGAAAGAAGGTGTGTATATATACCACAGAGTTTTACTGTGAAAAAGAACAAATGATGTCATACACAGGAAAAGGATGCAACTGGAGATCTTCATAAGAGAAGCAATCCAGACTCAGAATGACAGGTGCTACATGTTTAGTTTCATATATGGACCTTTAATTTTACATACATACATAAAAATATAGATGAAATCAGAAGAGAACCTGGAGGAATGAAACCAAACAGCTGGTGGAGTGAAGGTGAGGGAGTAAATATGGTCAATGTGCTGAGCAATGAGCATGAACATATGTCTTTATGAAACCCACCAATGTGTGCAGTGACTATATGCCAAGAAGCTTTTCAAAAACAAATAAAAATGCAAAACGTTATCGAATGCTTGCCCCGGATGCTTGCCCAGCCTCTATCTATGAGATACTTACGTGGCGTTTCTTCTTTAACTTTATTATGGGAAATTAAATAGATTTCTAATGTAAAAATCTCTTCGCATTTCTAGGACACGCTCTATGTGACTTCTTTGGCTCTGTATTATGCTTCAAGACTCAGTTTCTTAAAATTTCTTTCTTGATGTTCCACTGAAATCATTCCTTCCATTATCATACATCTATCTGCAAGTATCATGATACCTAAGCTAAATACGTACAGTAGTCTAGAATTTATTTACATCATTTTCCAATCCTCATAATTTATGCTCTAGGTATTATTATATCACCTTAGAAAAACGCCTCAGAATAAACAGTGAAGTACCAAGGTTCAAATGGTTCTTCATTGCAAAGTGAAATTTGGATATAGATCTATTTAACTGCTAAGCCTACAGTTTTAATCATTTCAGGTGTCCTTTCTATTTAGTGGAGAAATTGGTCTGTAGATTATTTCTTAGTGCTCTATTTGTCAAATTTTACTATCAGGGTTAAGCTAGCCTAATAAAACAAATAGAAATACCCTCTATTGTTCCCAGTGTTATTAAACATTTTAAATAACATAAAATTAAATTAGTTCTCCATATCTGAGATGAAACCTCCTTTCTGTTCCAAACTATGGTGTATTCTGCATTCTCTTTATCAGACTTACGGGATTTTATACATCTCAGTGGTCTTTGAAAAGCTAAACACAAATATATCTATCAACTGCAATGCTTTCCCTAATTTGATGTAGCATTCTTTAGGTTCTTTGATTAAATAATTAATTTTTTTCTCTAAGAAGATGATGAACTGAAATACAAGTAGCTAGAACATTCTATCTCAAGCTACAAAGCAGAGAGTTGCAGGGGGGGCAGGCTTGCTGCTTTATAAGAAGTCGTTCAGGTTAAGAACAACCAAGGGGTCACACATGAACCCCCTCATCTTGACACCCTGAATAGTTACCTAAGAAAATATCATTATGTTCCATCTCTTAAAAGTCCCACCACCTCCCCAAAGCACCACTCTGGAGACCACAGATGCAGTATGTGACCCTTTCTGCATATACACATGGTATCTAAACTGTGGTGATTTGAATAGAAAATGTTATCTATAGGCTCAAGTGTTAGAACACTTGGTCCCGTGTTGGTTGCACTATTTGGGAAGGTGGTAGAACCTTTTGGAAGTAAAGCCTTGCTGGAGGAAGTATGTTATAGGGGGTGGGCTTAGAGCATCTATAATCTTCCCCCTCTTCTGTTCACTGTCTTTCTTCGTATTTGTGGTTGAAGATGTATTCTCTCAGCTACCTGCTCTGGTGTCCCAGTGCCTGCCTATCCCACTATGAAGGATTCACTCTACAGAACTGTAAGTCAAAATAAACTTTTTTCTATAAATTGCTTCTGGTCATGGTATTTTTGTCACACCAACAAGAAGCAACAAGAAGTGTGATGATTAGGATATCATTAAGATGTTTAAGAACAAGAAAATATTCAGGGTTTAAAAAAAAATAGAGATCATCAAAATAAAAAAAAAATTCTGCAGAGATAGTGGGAATTGTATAACAAAACATAATGTAGAAATAGATGAATTAAAGCTCGACAAGCCTAATGTGACATTATTTTCCCACAAACATTCTTATTCCTGTCACTCTGGGTCCCACTTTAGAGGATTCCTGCACTTAGATAACACTTGTCCCTTCTGACTTGAGGAAGGACATGTGATGCATTCGTGGCAGCAGTGGTACAATGTCTCTATCTGAATCACTAGCTCTTTCCCTATTCATGGGACAGGACGGCTGTGTATCAGATGTGTGTTGCTCTGTCAACACAGGTTCTGTCTTACGATAACCTGGCACCGTCTTAGCCTGACTGTGATACTTAGAGTTTGAGAAAACAACAGCAACATCAATTTTTTTCTGTTACCCAAACTGAGATAACGGGAGTCTTTGTTACTGCAGTATAACGTTGCCACTGCTTGATGATTCAGCAAGCTTGAGGAACTATGTTAACGAGAAAATTGTAAAAATTTAAGGAAACGGATGGCGAGATGTCTCAGTAGATAACGTGCTTGCTGTAGAAGCATGAGGAACTGAGTTCAGATCTTAACATTCAGGTTTGCTGGTACAATGACTTGCTTTTAGAGCTTAAAACACATTCCACACATTCCTGGCTTCTAGGTTTACCAATGAGAAGTCGGATATTACACTGATGGATTTGCCTTTGTGGATGAGTTGGGGTTTTTCCCTTATAGCTTTTTTTTTCCTCTTTGATATTTTTGAGGCAGGGTCTCACTGTAGCCCTTGCTGCCCTGGAACTTGTTCGGTAGACCAGGCTGACCTCAGTCTCATAGGAACCTGCCTGCTCTGCCTCTTATGTGCTGGGATTAAAAGCATGAGCTACTGTACTCTGCCCCCTGAAAACTTTTAATATTCTTTCTTTACTTAATATTTTAATGCCTTGCATTATAAGGTTCTAAATGCTCTTTTTATTTGGACATCTACCTCCATTTGAGATTTTGTGAGTTTTGCTATCGTTTCTTAGAATGGATTCTCTAAGTCTTTAAATTTTCTTCTCAGCCTCTTCTTCTATCTTGTGATTTCTTAGCTTTGTTACTTCAATCATATTGCAGACTTGGTGGACATTATGATTATGCTTGTTTACTTTTTCTTTATTGATGTTTCAACGTAGTATTCTGCCTACCTTGTCCTTTCCTGACATGCTTTCCTCCACTTGGTTAAAAATCTAGTCATTATTTTCCTACTATGTTTTTTATTTGATTTCTTGAGATTCTCATTTCTAGAGTTTCTGGTTTATTTTTTCTTCAAAATTTAAATTTCCTTGGTGAGTTTTATCCCCTCTTGTTTTAATTTGCTTTTCTGTTGCTGTGATAAAATAGTGACAACAGCAACTTGGAGAAAGAAAGGGTTTATTTGGTTTACAGGTTACAGTCTATCATCAAGGGAAGCCAAGACAGAAACTCAAGGCAGGGACCTGGAGCCAGAGACTGTGGAGGAGGACTGCTTACTGACTTGCTTCTAGATTCAAGTTCAACTACACTTCTATGTAGTCCCCCAGCCCCACCTGCCTAGAGAATGATACAGGCCACAGTGGGCTGGGCCTCCTACATCAACTAACAATGAAGAAGACATCCCACAGACATGACCACAAGCCAGTACAATGGAAGAAAATCCTCAGCTGAGGTCGGCTCTTTCCAGGTGTGTCAGGTTGATAGCTGAAGGTATGCTGCTTTTTATCTTGTTGATTTTCTGATTCATTTTGCTGATTTTGTCTTCTATTGTGCTGACTTTCCCATGTAGATTCTGGAATAAATTCTTTTCCTTATTTGTATCTTCTTTGTAGTCGTTGATTAATGTTTTACCAGTAAACTTTTGAAGGCTTCATTCAACATTTTACCTATTTCAGTATCTTTGAATTTAGTAGCTGAAGAGTTATTACCTTCTGAAAGAGTCATGTTTCTTTGTTTATTCATGTTTCTGAGTTACCGTTCTCATGCTTGTGTGGCAAACATTTTATCTACTGAGCTATTTCCCCAGACCCAGATTACTGTTTCTTCTTAAGAATTTTTAATATTTAAATGTTATTATTTTATCTTGTGTATATGTGTATTGTTTGCATTTAAGTGCACCCATGTCATACAGTGTTGGCACAGGTCAGAAGAGGGTGTCAAGTTCCCTGGAACTGGAGTTACAGATGGTTGTTAGCTATCATGTGAGAACCAAACCTGGGTTCCCTGGAAGAATGACCTTCGCTCCTAACCACCAAGCTATCTCTCCAGTCCCAAGGAAATTTTTAAATAGGTAATATCATGCTGTATTTCCCATTCTGTTCTTTACTTGATAATTTAATATAGAAGAGCTCATTAATAAAATAATGTAACTTAAATATTTCATATTAATAAAATTCTATTACTGTAATTAAGGAATCTTAAATATTCTGCTTGAATTAAAGCAAGTGACTTTAATATTTTTTATACATTTATTATGTAAAGTATTATACTTTACATATAGTTATTATTGAGTTTTGAAGCTATTCCCGTTTATACTGATTAAAAAATTATCAAGGGCTGTGGCTATTTCATTTTACTATTACTACAAAATACTGTAGAATCTTAGAAGCGTCTTCATGTTTAGTATCTGTAAGGGGATTGTTCCTTATGAATCATTCTGGACCCAAATTAGAAAAGAGGCCGATTCTTAGAAAAGTTCATTTTCAAACAATGTCTGATGTTCTCCATGAGCCCCTTTTAGAGATTTATGTGTTTAACTGGTGCATCTTCTGCCCACGTCCATGTGGAAAGAAAGTTGGAACTGGAAGAGTGGGATGAATGTTTTCCTTAAGCAGATAGCATGACAGTTTATCCTCTTATTCATTATGATAGGAGCCTGCTCAGAGTTCATGTAAAAATGGTTTAAATTTGTTAAGGCATAAATTTATAAGAAGAGGCACTAAGCACCTCTAATTTGTAACACTTCAAACTATTTGATTTGCCAAGAGGTCTTTGCTAAGTTCTCCAAATAACACAGAAAGCATACAGAGCATGTTTTGTGAAAGTGGTAGTGCATGAGAAATTAAGGTGTGCCTACAGAATTGAACATTAATAAAACTGAAAATGTGCTTAATTCGGTTGTATTCATGCGCGAATCAATGAGACATAGTGACACTTGAAATCAGGCTTTAAGAGAAAAGGTGGGTGGGAGGGCGGGGAATCAATTAAATATCCTGCAAACAGACTTTTTAAGAAAAAAATTTTCTGGTGAATATGAGATTAATTGCAATTTGTGTTAATATGGGATAGACAGACAATATAATATGCTGAGTGTGTTCATAAAAAATATTTAAGTCCCAGCAGTTAGAATCTCTGAATGCTGTCTAGTGTGACAGAAGGGACTTCGCATATACAGTTCTATTAAGGAGTACTTGACATGGGGAAATAATATTGGGTTCCATGGCTGGACCTATATGTAATCATGGTTATTCTTATAAGAAAGATGAAGAGGGAACTTTTATAGCAGATGAATCTAAGACAACATGATTGACAAGACAGACTGGAGAGATGTATTTGAAATCAGAGGAGAGGCTCGAAATCAAGGGTTACATATGGTCATTAGAAAGTGTAAAAACTAAGGAAGCAGATTCACCCCTGAACCTTCTGGAGGGTAGGTGGCTTTACCGCCACCTTGACTTCAATTAAGGGAAACCCAGTTTATACGTGTAGACTCCAAAACAGTGGGAGAATAAATACATGCTAACCATGATGTGACGTTTTGTTATAGCAGTTGTAGGACTTTACTGGGAAAGTTTGCAACCTTTCTAAATTGGACTGTGTATTGGAGACTTGGTTATGGAAAGAAATAAATATGTGATCAAATGAGTTTCTGTGGGACTATGTGTATCTTAGTTACTATTCATTGGGGGAGTTGTTTGGGTTGTACACTAGAAATGGATCCTTTCAATTGTGATGGGTTGAATAGTGTTCACCAAAAGGATTGATACATGTAACTGTGATCTTATTTGAAGATAGTGTATTTTTTAGAAAATTACTTTATTTATGCATGTATATTGTATATGTTTGTGTGTGTATTTCTGTGTTTGTGGTATATGTATATGGTTGTATATGGTCATATGTGTGTGTGTATGTGTGCAAAGACCAGAGGTTGACATAGGTGTTTTCCATGACTGATCTTCACTTTACTTTTTGAGACAGGGTCTCTGACTGACCCTGGAACTCACTCATTGGTGAGGCTGATAGGCCAGGGAAATCTCGGGGTCCATATATCTCTTCAGATACCCTTTCTGTAGTGGGGCTACAGCAATGTGCCACCAGGCCAGGCTTTTACAAGAGAGTTGGTGATCTGAAAACAGACAGTCATGTTTGCATAGCAGGTACTTTAACAACTGAGCCATCTCTCCAGCCTCCAAGACAGGACCTTCACTGACAATCATGTTTACAGGGCAGTACACTAGGCATAATGGTGTATTTTACTTACTTTGTACCCAGTGCAAAGGTGATTAGGGTAGGCAAATTCTGAGTTTGAGGCCAACCTGGGCAAAAACTGAAACTCTGTCTCCAAAACAAACACAAATTTAATGAAGCCATTTTAATTCAATATGCCTAGTATCCTTTCAAATGAGAAAATTGGATTCTGGAGGAGTTAGGTACAGGGGGAAGATGGCATATAGATACAGAACATCAAGTACAAGCCAAACACCTGAGAGTTTCAGAATCTAGGGGAGAGGCATTAGAAAGATTTTCCTTCACAACCTACAGAAGGAACCAGATTTGCTGACATTTGATTGCAGATTTCTAGTCTCCAAAACTTTGAGACAATTCACTTGTGTTGCTTAATCCTCCCAGTCTGTGGTACTTTGTTGTGGTGACCCTAGGAAACATATGATTAATTACAAAGCAATCTATTAAAAAAATTTAATACCTACCTCAGACAGTTAGTTCAGTTAGTTCTTAGATCCTTTTAATCATTAATGTAACCTAAAGGCCAAAATCTCCCATTGGAATCTGTTTAAAATCTGTCTTAATCTTTTAATCAAGTTTTGCCTGATATTTGAGTTTGCATTTAAATTTTAAATGTATGAATTCCTAAGTAGCAATTCAATGTTTAATTTGGCAAGCTGTCTTGCTAACAAATCTAGACAAATTTTTCTCCTCTGTCTTCTATGTTTCTTACTATCTTTCTTTCCTTCCTTCTTTTTTTCCCTCTTTCTTTCCTTCCTTCTCTTTATTTTCCCCCTTATCTCAGCTAGACAATAAAGCCTACATCTAATGGAACATGGCACAAACTGAATTGCTTTTAACAAAAGTAGATTGGTGTGGGCTATCAGCAAAGCTTCTCTCGAGACTCAATTAGGGAACAGTTCATCGGATAATCTGGAGATCACAAAAAGCTAGTTACAGAGCTAAAAACCTCTTCATTCCATCTCTTCATTCCCCATCCATAAATGTTTCCCAAAGCCAGAACCAAAGAATGTGCTTTCACTTTTAGTGGCTCTGTGAGAGCCTTTGACTCCGATCTGCTGAGTGTTATTGTGTGAGGGGAGAGAAAGTGAGGGAGAAAGAGAGAAGCAATTGAAGATTTTACCTCTTGGAGGTGTTGAGGACTGTCCATTTGAAGAGAAAGGAAGTACTTGTAGCTTTCAGGGTTGATACCAGACGCTTCTGGAGGTGGCACATCTTTAATTTCATGTAGTCATTCGTACTGTATTTTATACTTTGATGGCTGCCCTCCTGGCTTCAGGTTTAGATGCTACAAAGATCTGCTGAGGGAAGAGCAGTGCTGAGGGAAGTTCCTCCCAGCACCATGTTAAACAAGAGTCACAGCCCAGGACTCCATACTTCCACGGCTCAGACACTACGTGGGGCAGAGAGGAGGCTTTCTGCAAGGGCGGGCTTTCCTTTCGGTCTTGTGTAGAGAGATTATTTCCAAAACAAGTGGTGGTGAGTTCACGGAAGGTGGGCTAATGTGTAAAGGGGAGATGCTTATTAATTTAGCTTCTCTGACATGGAGAATTATAGATATGAAATGTGTAAAGTTATTCCCACTGGTTTTAGTCATACTTATTGCTAAGAACTGACACTTTTGAAGAGTTCAAAGAACGCTTTGATAGGATTTAGAGCAGAGAAAATTTCATGACATCTTGCTCATTTCACCATATTTGCTCCGAAGTCAGGTACTTCACAGCTTTGGTCTCCCACATATGGGAAGCTGCTCCACACATTTCCCCTGCAATAATTATTTTCACCCTCACAATGACATCTTAAGGTAGATGTTATGACTACTTTTATGGGTGAAGGAAACAGAGTTGGAGTTTTTATTCTCTCAACAAATCACAGACAAATGTGGATTAACAATTTTAACACATAAGAATGATTCATTTCAAGTATTTACTTGCAGTGATAACAAGTTCACTAATATATTCTCTAAACGTTTTTTTCTGTAGCTAGAACATAGCTGTATCTCATTCCTAGAACTGGAGGGTTCATAAGTCAGCTACTATCAACGAATATTTGTTTAATTCTACTAAGGGCAGTAATATTTGCTTTCTGTATTAAAGAGGTTTCCCTGGTACTAATTGACACAGTACATGCTGATAAAGGGTGTGCTATGAGTTGGGGACACAACAGAGAACAACACACATGTATCTATTGCCTTCACCACATTTAGAGTGTAGCTTGATTCTGCTATTGTGACTTGAAAAAATGTAGCATTTTAAAATACCCAGAGAGCTGGTCATGGTGGTGCATACCTTTAATCCAAGTGCTTGGGAGGCAGAGGCAGGTGGATCTCTATAAAACTGAGACCAGCTTAGTCCACATAGTGAACTCCAGACCAGCTGGGGCTACAGAGACCCTGTAAAAAAATCTCTACCTGCTGAAGGAGGAATTCAATTCTCTGGGGTAACCAATCCCAAACCCCAAAGATCAGGCCAGAAATCAGTGCTTATGTTAAGCCTAGTGATTGTCTGATCTGGTCTTTCTTTCATTGTTTGTTTGTTTTTCTTTCTTTCTCCCTTTTCTTAAACAGGAGGAACAAATTCAAATAGTCCTGATTTACCCAAGTAAAGGAATTCCTTAAACACACCATCCTTCTAGAAGCCAGTGAGGCTGGAAAGTTCCCTGGCTTATTCAGGCAGCTGGTGGAGCATCCTGTTTGCTCTTTGATTACTTTGTCCTGAGTTAAAGCCATTTGCCTATGAGAATGCAGATGTGGGGCTTTTCATTTTTCTCTGTCCTCCACTGAAATAGAACTAAAAGGTCAACAAAGGCTCCTGAACAAATTGTACCAGGGTTGAGGGGAGAGAAGGCAGAAGGGAGTGCTTTGTCCTTGGATTAGCTTGTTTACAACAGAGCTAAAAAACACTATGTTTCAAGCTGAGTTTTATGCCTTTGTCAATAAAACCAGGCTTGGAAAGGGCAAAATTCCGACTGCTTGTCACAAAGTGCCCCCCATGCTTGAGATTCTGGCCCCAGCAGAAGGACTTGCAAATGTTGTATCATTTTAATAACACTCCTGCTTTTGCCACCACCCAGCTAGGAAGAGCTCTCTGTGAAGCACTGCCTCAGTCGACCTGAAACAATGACTTAATTCACCCTGGGTGCATCAGTAAGAGAGCTGGGAAATAAGATCAGGAAGGGAAGGGAGGCAACACAGGATGGCTTAGTGAACAGCTTTCTAAGGTGAGCAATTGGGGCTCAGTCTTTCTGAGAGATCTGGGAGATGTTGTAGAGCATACCCCAGAGCTATCCCACCACCTTCCACTTGTCATTATAAGCCCATTCCCAGGACATCAGAGTCTTCTACATGTGGAAAAGGCATTATAGCAGGGAAGTGAAGCACTGGAAGATGAGGTACGTGTAGCTGGACCAGCATGCTTGCTGCTATGGGCACCTAGCCTGAGAGGAGAGGAAGGATAAAGATGCAGTGACTTCAGACCCAAGACTATGTTAGTTTGACAGAATTATGAGGACAAGGGCTCAGAGAAGGTACTCCAATGTGGGTATGTCTCCATCTCCATCATGGCCGTTGTGCTCCAGCCTTCCTAGAGAATGAAGAGCAGGTGAACAGGTCCTCAGGTGAACAGGTCCTCAGGTGGCCCCGAGTGTGATGGGAAAAGTTTCCTGGGAGACTGTGTCAGTGGACAGCTCATTTATTGAAACCGACAGGGGTTTATATAGGGAGGCCTTACTGAAGGCGGGAAAGTTAAAGGTGGGGGTCTTATTAGGGGCGGGCAGGTTCTAGGGCTGATGTGGAATTAAGAAATGAGGAAATGAAACCCAAAAGCCTGGTTTTGGTCTGGGGTGATCTTTGCGGGGGGGGAAGAAGATTAAGCAACCACTGAGGAATGAAGAAATAATCTTTATGTCGTACCTGCAATGGCTTCCTGGGACCTAGGTTATAGCTTCAGGAAGAGCAGGCCAGGACGCCTGTGGTCCCTTCAGGGTCTCCAGGGTCACACTGCCCGCTCAATGCCTTTATGCAATAGGCCCAGGTCCTACACTCCAAAAGTGACTGATAGAAAAGAGAAGGTGAAGAAAACAGTATGTCCAGAGGGAGGCTGAGAATCTGACTTCAGGTCCAAACATCTGGACTTCAGTTCTGCCAGAGAGTAAGGAATAAACACCACTGTCCTGGAGTTTGGAACAAGGAGACTGTGGTACTCTATTTTATAGCTTTTCTTTGTCCCATTGTATGTGTACATGTGTGTGTACGTAAATTATTTCCTCATTTATCCAGTTAGAGCAATATACAGATTTCTGCTTCAATTCTGATGATACTAAGATATTTTTCCTAAATCACAATGTTACCTGGGAATAAGTAACAACTTCCCTCCATAAATGGGACATGTACTTCCTTTGGCCATAATCCTAATCACTGAAGGAACTGATTTCCTTGCCACAGAACTGTGAGTATATCACATTTCCCAGAGTGCTAGTACATTCCTTCTCTTACATCTTGCTGGAATAATTTATATTCCCTGACCAACTGCTGTAAGATCTGAGCACACAGTTTCTGATCTTTGTAAGCTATTCCCTTCACAGCTGCCTGCTGAGGGACACTAGTGGACAGCTTCTTGAAGTGTGAAAACTCCTGGCTTTGGTATGTAAATCTTTGGAAAACCCTCTATTACTTTGTGTCCCCTTATCTTGAGTCACCATTTTTCCCTATAGCGTCTTTCTAAGTAAATTGGCTTAAGCGTGATATCCAGACCACATCACTGCAGTCATCTTTTCTTGTCCCAGACTAAGTTTTCTATCTTCCCATCTTGACTTGATTTTCCCTCACTGTATGTGATAAGACAGGAAGCAATGGGCTTCTCACCTTTCTCTCCTCTTGCAGTTCATATCGGGTGTACTGGTAATCTACAAGCATCGCTACCTACCATGGCCAGTGCTCTAAGCATTGTGGTACTGCACCCACCTCCCAAGCTACCATTGCAGCACAACCTTCTATGTGAGATTATGTTAGTGGTCTTTCTTGTGGACTTCACTGCCTCTGACATTTTCTTCTGAAACCTAGACCAGCCCACACTGTCCTTTGCTCCAAGCCGCAGCTCCCAGTTCTGGGATTTTATGTCCTCCTGCTAACCCCACCAGCCTCCTCAGTTGTCTCTTGCCTCTATGCTTTTCCCTGGAAATACCAGACCTGCTCAGTCAAACTCATTCACTTGCTAACTTCCCCACTCTGCTGGGAAAGCCGATTTCTCTTTATATTTGCATGACTTACAAACCATCTCCTTCAAGACTCAGGTGAAATGTCACCTTCTGGGTAATGTTTTCTCTAATCAATCTAAAGCTTATAAGCCCCTTTTCTAACTCATGGAAATCGTTACTATTTTCTTCTTTTTTTTATCATCAATGGACACATTTTGTTTACTTACTCACACTTAGTTACTCACGAATCACCTACAGTCCCCTACACTTCCCATCCCACCAGGAAATCTCTGTTATTCACTAATTTATTTGTTCTTCCTCATGAGACTTGTCCTTGAATAGTTGCTCAATTTCCTTGCCTAATTTTCCCTTATCCTCTCAATATCTAACTAAATCTAATTTTATTTCAGAACACAGGTGTCTTTCCACATTTTCCAATACTTTTTTTTTTCTCATTATTCTTGACCAATCTACTATATTTCTTGAAATAAAATAATAATTGAAGCCTAGCATGATGGCACATGCCTTTAGTCCTAGCACTTGTGAGTCAGACTAGGTGGATTCACACAGCCCTCTCTACACAGTGATTTCCAGGCCATCTGGGGCCATAGGGAAACACTGTCTCATAAACAAACGGATGAAAACCCCAACCAAAACCAAAAATCATAGTAAAATATAATAAAACAATGAATGAAAAGGCCATCAGAAAAATCGATAAGATTGTATGTGTTCTTCATAATTACTTTTACCAAGCATGGGGGCAGAGAGAGTTATAAAAAAAAAAAACTATGTGATGGATCATTTGGGCTGCAGAGCTATTTTCTCTGACATAGCTGTTCCACCCTTGAGACTCTACCAGGGTAGAGCTAAGACATGAAAGGGTTTGTTTTGAATGATGAAAGCAAAGAATAAGGAGAAAATAACAGATGAGAAAGTGGCCATATATTTTAGTGTATTGGTGATATATTGCTGCATAACATACTGTCCTACTCATAGATACTTGTTGTTGCTCAGAAAGATGAAAGGAAAAATATACATGCATTTAATGTTACTTTTGTTTGTGTCTGGTATTGTTTTTTTTGTCATTTTATGTCTGATTTTATACACTTTAGGACATAGTACTCACATTATATTGGTTTTATGAATTGGTTTTAGTAAAATGGAGAACATCAAAAACCTCAAAGAAAGCTTGATAGAACATCACAGTTATCTGGTGGAACATCTGTTTGCAATTAGCTTTTATGCCAAAGAGATAGCAATGAATGTTGTTAAAGAATGTCTTGACCCTGGCCTGCAGTCACACAGGCTGAAATGTAAATCTGCCTACCAGTGGGTATAAAAACTGTGATGAAACTAAACTAGGGGTTTGAGTTTTTTAGGAGGAAACTCTACTTTTGTCCTCTGGCATAAAATTTTTCTCAGTTTTTCTACATTGAGTCTTCTCTATGTTGAGTCTCAGGTGCCTTCTCTATGTTGAGTCTCAGGTGCCTTCTCTGTGCATGGAAGGTCCTGTGCCTCAGCTTCCTGAAACAATCATGAACCTATAATTGCTACTGCTGTTGATCAGAAACAGGTTTCACTGAGGGCTTCTAGGTTGGTGTAGGGTATATGTATCTCTGTCAGTTGTGAGAGGTAGAAGATGGCTGGTCTAGAATGGTCTTGTGTTCGTCTCTGGTGATAAAACTGGGAGTTGAGTGGAGTCATGAGTCTATCTGGGCAATGTCAGATGTTTTCAGCATGCTAGTTTGCTGTAGTTGTCCACCTGAAGGTACTAGGATTCCTAGGGAAGGTGTACATACACATAAGTATCCCTAGGGACCAAAAAGAGCTTTAAAGTGTGTACTATTACCATGGGCACTATGTTGACAATTTGCATTTTCTTCTTTTAATTCTCAGAGAAAAATGGGGAACAGAGATTACTTGTATGATCAACATATTCATGTCTATACAGATGTATTGCCTGTAACTTTCAAATAAATGACAAATTAAATTTGAAAAAAAAACATTAGCCTGCTTTACTGAGGAAGAGCTTGGAACACATTTAAGTGCTTGTTGTCCTTTGCATGCATAAGCATGGCCTTTAGAGCTCCAAAGAGAAGTCATGAATAGCAAAAGTGATCTGTTTCCTTTAAGTGACAAAATCCAGAAACTTTATTGGTTCTTTAAGCACCAGATATGAGTGCCCAAACAAGTTATTCTCTCTACCTTGAGCAATGAGGTAAAAAGAAATAGAATAGAAAGAACTTAGATGGAAAAAAAGAGCTTTAAGTATGGACATGAGGATCCTGCTCAATAATTAAATTCAGTGCAGGTCAGGGGAGCAACGGAGAAGTTAGAGGTGAGAGCTGGCTGTGTCCCAGTCCTTGACTTTGAGACTTTATAAACATGCTGAGAAAACACTGCTTGCACTGCAAGATCTGGTAGTACTCTACATTGTCAGATGGGGTTCAGTCCTAGGCAGCAGGGGTGATCTCACAGATCATGTATAGGAAGCTATTTCTCCTTCCTTTGTTGCACTTAATATTTTACCAAATTGCTTAATGTCAGCCATGCTGTAATTAAAATTTCTGCAAAATTAGCGTGTTACACTGTTTTCTGTACTTACGATTTTGGAGAAAGCCTGGTTAAAACCTTCCCACTCATGAAATTACTAATCAAAATATTTTAGGAAGGAAGCTCAAATATTCATTGTTTGCCTTATTAAAAATTAACTCAGGCAGATGGAGAAAGGATACAGTATGTGCTCTCATCTTCGTTCCACTTATAATCTGTCCCTTTCATCATTTGGCACAACAGGTCTCACATAACCTGACTCTGGAGGACATATGACCAGGCACAAGAAACGTTTGGACAGTGTTCCATGGGAATGGAATGGAGGCCCAAACACCCTGCTTTTAGTCATTCAGGTTGAGCAGGTGGTAGCAGAGCTGGAATTGAGCTATTTGGATGGGGTCAGGATTGCCCTCAATGAATCACACCAGGGCAAGAGTAAAGCTTTGTGTGGAGAACACTGCTCTCACTGTAATCAGCTCTTTGAACAGATATCAGAAATCATATATTGCTTTCTAAGTTACTTTGCTTTCTACTGAGTCCCCAGCCTTCAGAGCCACTTGGACCCTTTGCTTAATTCAGTCATACATTTGTTTCTAGAAGGACTCCTGCAGCCTCTACTGAGTGCTAAGCTCCATTTTAGGTGGCACACAGAGAAAATAATATGCCACCTTGCTCTCGTGGGAGTAACGGTGTGGCAGCGAAGTCAAGCCCAAGAATCTAGTGCAGCAATCCAAGTTCACTGCAGGGTATTATGGGAACATAAAGGAAGGACATCTAACTTGGTAAGGTGCCTGTGTTTGTGAGCATAGTGCCTGTCTTTAGCCCTTGAATTTGTCCATGCAGAGATGGGTAGCATTAGAAAGGTTAAGAGGCTGTTCACAAGGAGATCATCATCCACCAGCCAGGATGGGGCAAGCTGCCGAGCTACCAGACACCACTCTCCAACTTGGACAGGCCAGTCTCAACAGTGGGTCATGACTCAAAGCTGTTTAGGTAAATATTTTGTAGGAAGATCACCCTTGAAAAGAATCAAGAGGTCAAGTGGCCAAGAGGTTATTTTCTCCATTGTGCTCCCTACTACCTGAAAATAGTACGTTTTAAGCATTGGTGCTATGCTAGGAACTGTGTTCACTAGTTTCCTAGCGTTGGTGTCACTGAGTCCTCTTAACAATGATCTTACAGAGTTGTAATATATGCAGACTTTACAGATAGAGTCTGGGCAATAGGTAGGGAAACGTAAGGCCTGGACCTCACCAAGTCTGCTTCTTACAAGAGGAAATGGACTCAGACCTATCCTTCATGTGGGTTGTAAGAATAGGGAAGTTTTGAAAGCCAACAGATCAAGCACATTTTAGAAATGGATAAAAGGATAAACCTGGCTTGGACACACAGAGGTGTCTAATCTGAAAGCTACCCTTATCTAGAGGATAGGTGAAGAATACCCAAATCTGGCCCACCTGCTGATGGTGAGGATTCTCCAAACAGGTAATAAGGCCTGTCTAGAAATTCATTACAACCAATCAGCTCTAAAACTCAATTTTAACTCTTTACTTGGATATTATAATAGGGCGTGTTACATAAAGGTACCAGTATCTGAGCCTTGTGAGGGAAAGCTCAGCTTCTCCTTGAAGGTGGTACCCCAAAAGAAAGGCAGAAGCATGAAATTTACAGGTACATGAAGGGAACTAGAAGCTGTTATAGTAAGTGAAGTAACACAGACTCAGAAAAACAAGCGGCGTATTTTCTATGTTCTCCCTCGGTTGTGAATCTCAGTATCAATCCATTATATGTGAGCACATACCCTGATGTAACCACAGGAGCCAAGAAAATGGAAGGGAACCTTGGAGGTAAAGGGAAGGGAAGAGCCTAAGAGAGGGGGAAAGTAGAAGACAGATGTTACCAAGGAGGAAACGGGGAAATGGAGGTATTCAACTGGAAAGGGAGGAGGGAAGTAGGGCATACAAGGAACCAGGGTAAAGGGGAAGAAGGAAGTCAAGAGAGTGGAGAAATAGGGGAAAACAAGGGTACTTTAACTGGGGAGCGAGGAGGGAGCTTAGACGGGGAAAGAGAAAGGAGACATAGATAAAGCTTAGGTGGTGTGGAAAACCAGAGGGAAATGTATTAACTCAAAAACCCACTGAAAAACACACATACGATATCTGAACACAAGTGCATATGTATACTTGAAGGCTGTATAAGAAGGGACACAGTGCCAGACAGAAGAAACGTCCCTTTGAGTTGTTGGTTGTAGTCCCCAAATTTCACAGGCTATTGCCAAAGGCCTTGATTACCCCCCAGAGTTTAAAGATAAGAACTTATTGCTAAAGACAGGACATGTTTCAGACACAGGATTTAGAGAAATGGAACTGGAACTGACCTGGAAGACTTCCTTAAGATTGGCTCTTATAGTTCTAGAGAGTACTATGCAAGTTGCTGAGGGTGAAAATCAACCCATGGTCCAACCACAGCATCAAAGCCTAATAACCACAACAATAGCCAGCACAACAAATTGTAACAATATAGTAATAGCACTTCTATCTTGGGGGCAATTAACAGCTATCTAATTGGACTTAAAGTCTTCTCAATGGGAGGGAATTGATGGGTGACACTATTAACATAGCTAAATACACATGGCTGGAGAGGTCTTAGATTCTAGAGAAAATCCTATCTTTGTCATATCTCTAGACAAATAAAATGTCCAGCTGTATGCTAAATATTGATCCTTATATTTACAGATAAGTATATTGTATATCACTCATCAAAGAAGCTTCTTTTTGCAGCAGATATAGCCTATTAAAGAGTTCCAGAACTGGTCACACACAGAGATTATGTGTCTGAGAGATGCCCAGCCCTAAGCGACACATCTACAGGGAAGCTTCTACAGCTAAACCTCCTGGAACATAGTGGATCAGAAGGTAGAGAGAACACTAATACATCCGTTAACTTTCACATTGAAACCTCCTCATGCAACAGAGTATGATGCACACAGAGGCCCCAACTGACGAAGGTGTAGAGAATGAGAGACTGCAGAGTATGTTTCCTTGGATCAGACTCCTGTATTAAATCTCACCCACCAAAGGCTCAGGCACCATTGCAGAAAAGGGGCCAGGAAGAATGTAATGGGTTTGGTGCATGAACATAAGGAAACAGAGGCTTTCAGGTCACCCACTCATATGAACTTAGTGCAATGATGGCAGCATGTACAAGACCCATGCAAACTCAATCAGACAAAATCTTAGCACATAATGGGGAAAATGGAAGCAAATCCAAATTTTAACTGAGGAGCTATTGGGTATAAAAGCTCAACTAGATAGCCCCTAGCACATATGATAAAATGCATGTAATCTGGGGTGGGGTCGATGAGGGGTTGCAGATGGGGGAGGGAGTCTAGATATGATTAAAATTTATTGTATGAAATGTAATAAAGCTCAATAAAAATATTCATCAAAGTAAAAAAAAACATGATCATGACTCTCTTTGGGGCAGAGGGAGAGAGGGGACCATCCTTTTGTGCTTTATGAGCTACCATCCTTAGTTGGTTCCTCAGCTATGACCCCTAGTGCATAGAGATTTCTTGGTGTAAATGAATTTCTAAACCCTGTCATGTCCCTCAACAATCCTTCCTTAAATCTAGACTTTGAAATGTTGAGCAAAAGCATTACTTCCTGATTGTGGACCAATGTCTTCAGAAAGCACACATTAGCGCTTTACATCTGAGTTATGTGGTGGTGGAGTAGTGCAATGAGACAGAGAACCATTCTTCTCACCCTTAAACAAATGAGCACACTCCTGCAGAATCCCCAGACTACTGCCTTCTCTGTTCATTCTTCCTGTGACTAGAGGAAAGGGTCCTAAACCTGCCTTACAGAGACCTTCAGGGGCTCTCTAGTAAACAAAATATATGGTCCCAAGCAGAAGGATACACTACAAGACCATCCTAGAATATAAACCTCCCTACTGTCAGCTACTGTTTCATATTTGAATCTTCATTTGTAACTTCAGTTTCTCTCTAGTCTCCTTGTCCACCCTCTGCTGTAGTGACTTCCAAATGCTCACATATCCCTGAGTACGTCCTTCAGGCTTCCACCCCCTTGTCGAAGTTCATATTGTCCTCACTACTTGAAAGGTCTTACATATTGTCATTTCTTGGAAATTGTCCTTCCTTCAGAGACTAGCTTTCACGTTAAAAGTTTCTTTTATGCCTCCTGGGGGAATAGAAACTTATTGTCTTTCATGCTCATAAATCTCTGCAGTAAACTTTTATTACACCTTTTCTCGTGGTTGACTCTTTGCTCCAGGAATCTTTCTCCCTAGATCATGAACTGCTGGAGAGCAGGGGCAATATTTCTTCCATTTCTTCCCTGTCCTGACCAATGCAAATTATGGTGCCAACACTGCACATTATGACTCCTTTCATGTCTTGGGGTTGTAAGGATAACCTATGGCCAGGCACTTATCAAATAGGCATTTGAGAGAAATAATGATATTTGCATTTAGATGGACTTGTGCAAATCTTGGTGTCCAACTGAATGAAACTTACTGTTTTTCTGATACTTATTTCTTAGAACCTTTCTTTCCTCATGTATAAGCAGGATCATGAATACTTGATATTCTGCCAGAATCCAGAGGTGTGGATACTTGATCCCTATCCTGACACTTCCCATGTGGGATAAGGATGCTAAGAAGGATGAATGTCATGTAAGAGAATGCTTGAGATGTGGTCTTGATTTCTCACAGAGGATCAAGTTCTGAAAACTCCAGTAGTCCTTCATGTAAACTAAACAGGGAAGCTACTCTCTTTGTCTAAGACCCATATTTGAAGTCAGACTTCAGAAACCTGCTGCCGATGTCCTATACTGGCTTCCTGTGAAGATGGGATGGAAGACTAGCATGGGTGCCATCTCATTCCCTGTGACTCCACAAAAAAGGGTTTTGTAATGTGTTTTCATCTATATACTTTTCATTTTCCTCTTAAAAACTCCTACCGTAGAGGACCACACTGTTTGGAGAACACTATTCTTAAGTTAATTATTTAACTTACTCACTACAATCCTCACCCATTTGAAGTAAAGGAATATGTGTGTCTGTGTTCAGTGGGAAGTCCTACTTTATAAACCATTTATTTGAATAATAGAATCCCAGTCTGAGTTAGGTAGATACAAAGTGGGTGAAAAGAATATACTTCTACCTATTCCAGGTTATGCCTCATACCAACAATAACACTTGGAGGAAGCTTCTTAGCACCCCTGAGCCCCAATTTCAAAATACAAATGATCATATCTTCTACCTAACAGTGTTTGACCATCGAATAAAATAATATGTGTGAAGGTTTTGTCACAGCAATTGGAAAGAAATAATGTGATACACATTGTACCTTTCTTTTCTTTCTTTGATATTAACCTAACAAGACCCTTTCCCCGTTTGACTTCATGTAGTCTATTTCTTAACAAAGAAATGAAGAAAGTCAATATTAATTTTATGACTTCACCACTGTCTGTCCTCAAAGAGAAGAGCACTATCAAGGGATAATTCTACAGTTTCTGTGAAGTGAATTATGTGTTATAACCTCTTGGGACTTTGGAACTTTAGTCTACTTAGCACTTGCCTATTTAACATGCTCAAGACCCTCAGATAGAACTTGACATTTTCTGCTTTAAGTAACTAAGATTTCAGCTATTGGTTTTTGCCCTGTGGAAAGTTATGGATACAGACGAGCCAGAAGGAATGAGCTTCTGGTGTTCAGATGGTGTTATTGCTAGTAACTGGTATGACCCCTCCCAGCTGCCAAAGGACTCAACATACTATCTGTCATAAGGGTCATAGAGATCTGTCACCTGCATCTCACTGGCCATTCACAGACCCTTCTCAGACTTGACACCTGGAGCACAGTATCTTTCCCTTTCTGGAAGCTGAACCTGAAGCAGAATCATGGAAACCATTCATGTCAGAAATACCCAACTCGTTTCCTCTCCTAGATGTGTTTCTTTGTTTTCAGTTTTTTAAAGAAACAAATGGTGGGTTGTAGACCGATTTTTTTCTTGCCATGTCCAGGGAACTGAGTTGAAATCCTATTGTCTATACCCTCTGACCCCAAGTAAATTATGAAGGATGCAGGAGGAGTTCTTGAGAAGTCTTCTTTTGCTTTTGGGGAAGTGGGCATTGTTTAGACAAGATCTGACTAGATACTAGAGGCTGACCTTGAACTCTTGATTCTTCTGGCTCAGCTTTCTGAGTACTGTGAGTAGAGGGGTGTTGTTATTTTTATTGTATTGAGATGTGGTCTTCCTATAGCCTTAGCTGTCCTGTAACTCACTTTATAAATCAGGCTGACATTGATCACATAGAAATCCACTTGCCTCCCAAGTCCTAGAATTAAAAACATGCCTGTCTCCTGAATATTTCAGTTTTAAGCATGACCCACCATACTTGGTACAGTCCTCCACTGAAGGTAACCAAGGTGGTGTTAAAATTGAGCACTTGGATGCTGTAGCCAATGTTTATAACACTATTATGAAGATTAAGACAATTTATATTAAGTATGAAGTAGTGTTTCATGCTACTCAACAAATGCTGCTGACTACTCATACTTTCAGATGCTTAGAAATTACTGAGTGACAGACTTCTAAATCCATTGGATTGGACTGACCTATTAAAACAAAAGGATAAGTTATTTGTCTGCTGAAAATGTGAATGAAGTAGGGGAAAAACTAAGGTATGTCTTTTCTCATAAAACCTATATCAATATTCTATTTATTGTAATCATTGACATTTTAACACATAGATAAGATAATTATAAAATTACAAAAGCCAGGAATTATAAAAGAATTGAAGTCATGCTATAATAAATAAAAATGATGAGGTAAGAGACTGAGTGCTCAGTAATAAATTGGACATTTTTGTTAATCTTCCCTCTCACCATGCTGCAAGGTTCAGGGAACATTGCAGAAGAAGAGGCAGAAAGAGTGTGAGAAACTGGAGATGGAGAGGAATGCTGTCTCCTCAACAGGACATGGCCTTTTCACTCCGGAACCCACAGTAGCTATGGTTACCTGCACAGGATCAAGCCAGTCAAAGTTCCAGCATTGATGGGGGAAGTGCTCTACAGACCCTATCCCTAACTAAGGAGCTATTGGCAGTTTATCAAGTAATAATGACAACAACAACAATAATAAGTGTGGGAGGGACTTTAGTGATTGCTCAATGATTATGAGACCCAAGTTTGGTTCCCAGCACCCACACTGGGTGCTCACACTACCTGTAACTCCAACTCCAGGGTTCCAGCACTCTCTTCTGGCCTTCACAAGCTCACACGCCAGTGGCACATAATACACATAAATAAAAATAGCTTTAAAAAAAGCCTCATTTATTTATTCATATACACACATAATGTGTTTGTGCATACATATGCATACACACATGGCATAGAGTGCATGTAGAACTCAGAGGACAATTTTGGGGAGTCTGTTCTGTCTCTCCACCTGTGGATCCTGGACCTCAAACTCAGGTCATCAGACTTAAAGGTAGATGACTCGCTCACAGAACCATCTCACTGATAAGACATGCATTCCAAAATATAAAAAACAATAAAAAACAGCACTAAATGTTTAGTGTGGAGGTAAAAAAGAGGAACCGGAGGACTAAAAACAGGAAGCAAAAAGACAGAAAGAAAAGAAAAAAAAGATTGTCCAATACTGAAGAAAATTAAAAAAAAAAGATGGATTTATAAGAGGAAATGGAAAAGAAACTTATTTTCTCAAATATAATAATGTAAGAATACAGCTAGAATTGTGTGAAGAAAATATGCTGGTCAAATGCAGCGAATGTGTCTTGAGACATGTATAACTAAGTGACACATCTACAATGGAACCTCTACACCTAAGGATCATGGAACATACTGGAACAGGAGGTAGAGAGAATACTAATCCACCTCTCAACTCTCACCAGTGAAGCTTCTTCATGTAACAGAGAGTGATGAACACAGAAGACCACAGCTAGCCAAACTGCAGAGAATAAGAGGACAGCAGAGTCCATGTCCCTGGTTAGGGCACATAGTAAACTTCACCCACCCAGAGAACAGAAACCATGATGGAAGAGGGGTTGGAAAGATTGTAAGAGCTGGGGTGATACATGACCATAAAGAAACAGAGTCTTCCAGGATTCTGGGAACTTTCTTAGATGGGAAGTTTCTCAGAACTTATAGCAATGGAGACAGTATGCACAAGACCCACATAGACTCAATCAGACAAAAACTAGCATAGAAGAAAGAGAATGGGCAGAAGGCCCCAACCTTAGCTGAGAAGTTATTGGCAGCTGATTACTGCTGGGTGAGGGGGAGTCGATTGTTAAGGGAGTGGAGCTAGATAGGCTGACCAGGCTCCAGCGGATGAATTCACACCGAGAGATATCTGGGTACACTAACTTGAGTCCATAGGCCTTAGCATACATGGAATACATGTGCTGTGTGTGAAATTCTGTGGGTGGGCTATGGGGAATGCAGACAGGGGATGGGTTCTAAATATGATTGAGATGTACAAAGTGTACAACATTTCAATAAAGATGTACGTTAAAAGTACTTATAAAATGTGTAATACAAGGCTAGTTTATGCATGTATGCATTAAATTTTAAACAATAAATGGTTATTCTTTTAAAAGAGAGTGAGATAAGGTATGCAATAGGGAGGGGTCAGGTTGGGGGCCATATGGGAGGAATCAGAAAAGGAAACGAGGCTAGATATGATGGCATTTCATTGTGATCATGTATGAAATGCTCAAGAATGAAGAAAAGTCATTTTTTAAAAATGAGCAAATGACCCAGCTGCAAATATCTGAAAAGAAGATTCACAAATAATCAATAGTATGCAAAAATGATCAATGTTATAAATCATCAGGTAAAAGCAAAGGAGAACTACGATTTCAATGCACACCAGCTAGAATAACTATTATTTTAAAAGCAAAGATATAATGCTGGCTAGTATGTAGAAAAAGGCAAGTTTTCATATATTGCTGGTGGATAATGTAAGTGAATATAACTAATGTGGTGAACAGCACCAAGCTTTTTCAGAAAAGTAGAAACAGAACAATACCATTTCCCAAGACATGTTAAACCAGCATGGCAAAGGTACATCTGCTCTTGTATGTTTATTGTAATAGTACTCACAAGATAAGGAGGCTACAACAACCAGCTTAAAAAATATATGACAAATACAGATAATGGAATCATATTTGTCCACAAAGAGAAAAAAATTCTGCAATTTACAGCAACATGCACAAAACTGGAGATAATTATTTTTCATGAAATGAGTCAGGTAAAGAAAGATAAATACTGTATGTTCTTCATTATATGTTGCCGCTACATCGTTGACTCCACAGGAGTAAGAGGCAAGGCAATATTTACTAGCGCCTGGGAAGGGTTAGGGGAGGGAATGCAGAGGACAGAAAGGAAGTGGTGGAAGAGATAGCTTCCAGTCTCTCGAGCATAGTGTTGTAACTATGGTTGACAATTGCAAATGGCAATTAACTGCACACAATTGAAAAATAACCAGTAGATATGATTTTTTAATATTTTAGGACAAAAAGGTGATCAACATGAACATGCCAATTTTCATCATATATTGTACACATATATTGAAGTATCACTCAATAAACGTGTACAACTATTCTGTTAATTAAAGTGTGAAATCATTAATTAAAAATTGGAGTATTAAAAAGAAAAAGAAATTTTAGTCAGGAATCAAGTAGCTGATTGGTTTTACTCATCTGATTTCAAGGCTAACCCTTAGATTTCCTTAGTGGTTCCCCTTCTCTCTTCCTTCCTTAATTCATGTCTCTCTTCCTTCCTTCCTTTTTTTTTTTTATTTGATAGAGCCTCTCTAGTTAGACCAGGCTGGCCTCCAGCTCTTGATTCTCCTATCTCAGCTTCCTGAGTGATGTGTTAACAGGGATGTACTACCATATGTGACTCTTAGTGATTAATTTCCATTAGCTTTCTATTCCTTGATCTTTCTCACTGGGAAGGAGAATGAACTCATAGATATAGGGAAGCAACTCCCTTGTCCAAAAGTTAAAAAGCCAAACTTCCCTCCCATGGCAGCACTTAAGTGGGTAGATTGAGTTAGACTGATGTACCATTGTGGCTCTTTTCTTTTAAAAAAAGGATTACATTATTAAGTAATTAATTATGTGTGGGTATGTACAGGAGCATGCTGTGGTGTGCTGGGCTTGGGGAGGTTCAAAGGACAACTTGTGTAAGCCTGTTTTCTCTTTCTTTCATGTGGGTTCCTGGGAATCAAACTCAAATCATTAAGCTTGGTGAGTAGTGCCTTTACCTGCTGATATAGATGGTCAGCATCATTTTGGCTCCCCCTGATGCCCACTGGATATGGTTTATTCCTGCCACTATGGTTCTCATTCCTCTATGTACTTCCAAAGATAAGCATGTGCTCATATATTTATCTCCACATATGAAAGCACAAAGAAAATGTATACACCCAGGCATACAGACTAATTAAGAAGCACTGTTATATACTGAAATACAAACCAAAAGACCACATTTAATGTATACAGGAAAAATAATGCTTACAAACATTGCCATACTTACTGATACACCAATGCATGCATACACATGCGCGCGCGCGCACACACACACACACACACACTTTGATTATGTGAGTGTTCTGTGAGGATGTGAAGTATACATAGTATAGCTCGTTGTTGTTCTAATCATATTCTTTTTATGAGGAATTTTCTTTAGAATCTTAGATCAGCTAGACAATTCCACATACTATTACAATCTGCCAAGAAGAAATAGATAAATCTATTAGCCTGCACTCTGCTAGTTTCATCATTGTGACAGCGTCTCATGAGGCTACATCCATCAGGCTCCCAGGCCACCTGACAACCAAGTCCCCACCGCCAAGCTGCAGGTTAATAGCTCCTTAATTTCCATTTAATTGCTCATTAATAATTCCAATGCTGCTTTCCTCTGTTAATTGATTAAAAAACAGTTTCACTGGAAGGGAATAATGAAATTCATAGCAACCAACTATGGAATTAGTTTCCTTGTCATCAGGATAAGCAAGAAGAAATAATGACTAAACACTCATTACCTTCTTGCAGGTTTTTAGAGTGCTAAAACTGGAAGGGCTTTGGAATTCAGCTATGTTAGCATTTCCCAAATTGAAACTTACAAGTGATTAAATAGTTTTCTAGGGAAAACATTATTTTGTGATCTAGTAGGTCTGGCAGATTTGTCATACAATACTCACACTCCAGAATTTTAATACAATATTCACATATTTAGAATTCTGAGATTCCACAGTTTGAGAAGAGTTTTTAAATTGTTCAGCCATTCTTCATTCAAATTTAGGTAGCATACAATCACATAATTTACTAAACACCATTTTAATAATCCATTGTGATGTAATAAATTGCCCTTTCCAACTTAGTGGCTTAAAGCAACAAGGATGAATTGTTCTTTATAGTTCTGTTGATTTCCTGTGGTAGAAGACAGGTTAGATGTTGGTTGTTCCTGGTGTTTCACCTCTCTTCTAAAGGATGTCTCTAGGTCCAAAACTGTTGCCTTATAAAGTGGGCTCAAAACAATGTGCCAAGAGAGAAAACGAGAGAAATCCCAAGGTTACTGAAAGCCTAGCCTAGAAAGTCAAACAGAAATAAGTCAAGAATAAAAGGCTAATTCAAGATGTGCATAAATTGTTGTCCCCTGTTGATGGAGGGATAAAGTAATATTATAAAGAGTTATTTGACTTGAAAATAGTTGGATTTCCATCCTGAAATGTCTACCACAGATTTTAGAGTATAGTTTAGGAAATGCTGATGCAGAACAATGTCCAAATTTTCTAGATTTGGAAACTGAGGCAGGCTGCCCAAGATCACATAGCTGGCAGCTAGTAGAGCTGAATTTTGGCAATTCCTCAGACTCCAAGTCTTTTCTCTTCACTGTGGTTGTCTCAAAGCTTGCTCCATTTATTATGACTTGAATGTCTTCTATTGCTCCCAGGATTCTGGGAGTCTTATTTCCTGATTCTGATTTTCCACGACAGTATAGTTGGAGCAAATAAGCCATAGACTTAGTTTCCACTGCCTGAATCCTTCAAATGATATGTTCTGGACTAACTTTGAAATTATGAGGGGCATATACTTGGGAAACTATTGCTTCCTCGAATTCATAGCGTTTCTGTCTCAGTTTCCCAAGTGATGTGTTACAGTCATGAACCATCATACCTGTTTCCTCGCTTCTTGGTTATCTCTATGCCAAGGCACTACATAGACAAGAAAGTGGATCAAAATGTCATCTTCCTATAGAGTCCCAAGGTCCTCTTGTTAAAAGTCATTGGCACGTTAGTTAGGCATGGCGGTATATGTCTTTAACCCCAGCACCCAAGAGGCAGAGGCATATGGATCTCCATGAGATCAAAGTCAGCATGAAATACATAGTGAGTTCCAGGCAAACTGAGCCAAACCAAACCAGCCAAACAATACATTGGCACTAACTGTGGACCTTAATTAGAAAATACCTCTCCTTATGCTACAGAGAAAAAAAAATACCCAGGAAGAAAAGGGCAAAGTAAAATAAGACATTCTATGAAAACAAAGCAGAATATACGTTAGCCATTCCCCAAGATAACACATTCCACATTGTACCAGGTAGGTCTGTGTAATCAGCGGAATATGGAAGACCTGATAGCACACCTGATAGCCTCTTCCAAGATAAGGCTCTAAATGATAGAGCAATATATGTGTTAATTGCCCTCTCACTGTCTGTCTCCTTTGGGACACTAATTGAGGGAGAAGCCAGCTATAGATATTGATATTCAAGGAGCCCCACGGAAGAGCCATTTGGCAAGGAACTGGACTTCTAGCCAGCAGCCATGTACATATGACTTCTTGGAAATGGAACTTCAAGTTTCTGACATGGTTCAGATAATACAACCCAGTCCCTGAAACATATCCCCCAGACAAGGCATTCTGGATTCAAGACCCTCAGAAACAGTGAGGTCAGGAATATGTAAGTGCTATTTTAAGCCACTAACTCTTGGGATGCCTTGTTAAATGGCAACGGTTAATATAGTAAGTTAGAAACAACAATTGTGAAATCTAGACAATAAATTCCATTGTGTTAATGTTTAAAGAAAAACCAAAACAACAAATTTCTCACTGGAGAGATGGCTCAGTGGTTGATAGCACTAGTTGCTCTTGCAGAAGACCCTGGTTCAAATCCCATCACCCACATGAATGGCAGTTAACAGCCCCCTGTAATTCTAGTTCTGAGGGATCTGAAACCCTCTTCTGATGTCCAGTGGCATTACATGACTGGGTGTATTTACATACATGCTGGCAAAACTTTCATACACATAAAATAAAATAATAGCTATTTTTTTTTCAAAAACAGAATGTGAATAAAGTGACTAGAGTCCCTACCCCACCTAGGTGACATTTCATCTGTATTTCTTACATCTGCATTGAATACTGTGTATTTCTGATCCATAGGTGGATCCTTGCTTCATTCTTCTTGCCTCCTAAACTACAATCCAGGCCAGCTCCTCCATAACTCAAAAATGAGTTTACATGTGGCCCCTTTGAGTTGGAAAAAAATCTCTAAAATACTTTTCATCGTTTAAAATACTTGAAAGCAAATCTAGATACAACATCCCTTCTATGCGTGTTCCTGAACTGGTCAATGGTCATTGAAATATAACAGAGGTTTCAAATCTGGAGATTCAGTTCATGTCTTCCCTGCTTAATTATCATTGTGGTCTTTAAGTTCCCATGTTTCACAAGACTTCATCACATCTACAAAAAATGTGTGATTCCTGAATGTATTCTACCTAAATTCAATATTTTATTTATAATATGTTTTACTATAGTTATTTACAATTTTGTTATACTATTTTGATAATACAGTAACCCTTGGACTCTAAACCATCATATGAAAAGTGTTATTTTTGAAATGCTTTTAGCAAGACAGAGTGGTGACATACATCTCTAGTCTCAGCATTTGGGAAGTTGAGAGGCAGGATGAATCTGATGTCCAAGGTGAATCTCAGATACATGGGACCCTATCTTAAAATGAACAAACAAACCACCAATAACAACAATGAAAAGAAAAATCCTTTTAAAATTAATTTGGCTTTAAATGTTCCAACTTCCCATGTTAGGAAAAATGAAAAGGAAACATTAAAATGAAGGCTAATGGTTATAGAGAAAGATCATGTGGAACGCTTCATAGTACCTGAAACTTCATCCTCATCTTTCCTCTGTAACTCATTCATCATGAACAGAACACAACCCTTTTTCTGGATAGCATTTTCAGCCAGTGTCACAGAATGAAAGGGCTCGAAGATTACATCTGCTTCCCATTCTTAGCTCCTCACAAGGCAGGAGGCACAGAAGGATGTAGAATTGTGTGACTGTGATTTACACTTGAAGGAGAGGAGTGGGTATTAATTCCTTACTCTGATATTCAAATCTAAAATTATCTGAAAAGTACAGGAGAAGGAAAAAAAACAGCTTCTATTATAACCATAGTCAATACCGAATAAATTTTAAGAGAATTCTCTGCAAGTGCTGTTAAAATTCAGCTCAAAGATTGTTTGTTTATTTGTTTGCTTTCCAGAGACTGAGGCTACCAGAAGCTTTTAAGCAAATACGGCATATGATGCCTGTGTTTGAGAACTACAGGGAGGCAGGCTGACTGATGAAGTTCAAGTGTCAAGGAGAAAATCCCCTCTGAGCCACTTCAGATCTAGGAAGGTGCCAAAATGACAGGGCCCTGATATTCAAGTCCACTGAATATAAAACTAGGTCCAGTTGGTGGAACAGAGGAGCAAATGACATTTAGAGACTATCCTAATCTGTTGAACAATTAAATCATTCTCCCTTGAAATTTACTTTTCCAAATATTGTCCATGTTCAAGTCAAGATGAAAAGTCAAATTGTGAAAATATATTGGTTTAGAAATGAAATGACCTCTAACATCAATTGAAGCAATTTCTCTGTTCATTGAGCCACCTTTCTAGAATTCTTCATCTGTCACCTGTGACCTCTTCTTTCCTTCTAACCCCTCTGACCTCCTGTTCACCCACTTCACTTCCTACCTGACTTAACATGTTTTCCTTGCCAGAATTAGTCACTCATTTGGGTGCTATTTCTGCTCCAGGGTTACTCAAGTTAATATGTATGTAACTGTGGCTTGCTTGTAATTCTTTGGAGTTAGATAAATCAGAGGCAATACAGAAGCGGGAGGTGAGGGAACTGATAAGGAGACAGCAAGGTTACCGCAATCTCTTAACAAGCACACTTTCTTTTTCACCGGGGATCAAGACTGTGTCCCAGGAAAATGTCAGGTTTCATGGCAGCAAGTTTCTGAAGGGATAAAGAAAAAAGTGTTTCTACTTGTTCTTTTAAAAGAAATGGTGCTCCAGAGGAAAGCTGTGTGCAATTCTAGGTGAGGAAAATGATGTGGGCTTATGTGGGAAAGCTGTTACAGCCTAGATATCCACGCTAAGGTCAAGGTCACAAGAAGACATGCAGGGAGCTGGTGTGAAGATATTTGCTATATTATGTCAGATAAAGTAGAAAGAAGAAAACAATGTAGGAGGAGGAGGAGGAAGAGGAGGAAGAGAAAGAGGAGGAGGAGGAGGAGGAAAAGGAGAAGGAGAAAGAGGAGGAGGAGAAAGAGGAGGAGGGAGAAGATGAAGACCAGAAACAAAGGTATGAAGAAAAGCTGATTCCAAATAAGTCAGATGAAATATCAAGTCTTAATATGTGTATACCAAGCAAGAGAGCCACACCTTATGTGAAACATAAGTGGATATAACTGAAAGGAGAAATAGATCAATCCCTAATTATAATTAGGGACGTTGTACCCCTTTTCAATCGCTAGGAAAATAAACAGTAAATCAGTAATACTATAGAAGTCAAGAATACTACCAATAGGTTCTAATTGATATCAGTTGAGTACTCTATCCAAGAACAGAATAAATATTCTTTTCCATTGTCCATACCATATGGTAGATAGACCACATCACATGTGCCATAAGACACACTCGAACAAATTAAAAATAATAACACAAGACAGGATATGTTCTCCAAAGACAGTGGCGTCAAGCTAGAAATTAATAATAAAATACATTTCTGAATGATCCACACATTGAAAAGAAAGTCTCAAAGGAAAATATAAGTACGTAAAATATGAAGTAAAAAACAATGTATTTCAAAATTCTTTTGAAATATGATTAAAGCTTTAGTGAAAGGGAAATTTATAGAACTAGATACACATAATAGTAAGAGCCAGAAGAAGTGGATGACAACACCCCCCCCATCACCACAAAAACACAACAATAGAGTTTTCTAGTCAGCTGGTGAATTACCTTTATGAACTCACAGCAATAGTGACTTAATGAACTTACCGCATACACCAATCCCATGTAAGTTCAAACCAGACAAAATGTCAGCATAGATGTGAGGAGATGGGTAAGAAACCCCAAAACTACCTGAGGAACTATTAGCAGTCAATGGGTGCTGAGAAGGTGCAATTCAGGCTCCTTTAGTAGTGAGACTCTTCTCTTATTGGGTTGATCAGGCTCCAGTGGATGAACCCACATTGAAGGGCATTTGGGGAAACAGGCTCTATAGGCTAGCAGTATTATATGGGGTGCAAATAGGGAAAGCGATTTAAATATGATATTCAATTGTATGAAATTTACAAAATTCAATTGCAAAAGGAATTGGAAAAGTTGGAAAAGACTAAGTTTGGATTCTGTCCTAGGCACTTTAGAGAGAGCACTGCACTGATAACAGCTTGACTGGGACCAAATAATACTAATGTTGAATTTTCTCATCCAGAACTGTGGAAGAATAGATTGATGTTATTTAAACTCAAGTTTGTGGTAATTTATTGCAATGCTATAGAAAAAGATACAATGAGGAATATAAATGTGACACCTTTAAATAAAATAGACCATTGTTTAAAAATCAAGAACTTCCACACTTTTCCTGTAGATGTGGCAGAACTTGAATACCAATTATAAAATCCTTGAAGCAGAAATATTTAGGGCTATATGTCTTTAGTGGAGAGTTCTACTCAATACTTTACAAAAACTAATTTATTTTTATGTTACGTGTACACATATTTGCCTGTATGTATGTAAGTGCACCCATTTGTGCAATGCCCATGGAGGTCAGAAGAAGGTGTTGTAAACTGGAGTTTCAGGTGGTTATTAGCTGCTATGTTGGTGCTGGGAACTGAACCTGGGTTCTCTGCAGGAATATTTCCCAATTTTATGAAATTAATATTGTTATGATATTGAAATCAAATCAAGGCAAAAATAAAAGTAAAGATTAATAAATTACATTCATAAATGAGAAAACATCTTAGAGTATTAGGAATAGAATTCAGCAAACTTGGAAATTAATACTGCAACCAAATTGAATTTATGTAAGAATATAGGGCAAGTTCGACATTTTTAAAAATAAATAATATATCCATCATATAAACAAGATAAGAAAAATTGTATGATCATTTGAACTGATTTAAAAAATAAATATACAGAATTCAATACTTATATGTGATAAAATATTCAGAGGAAGAACAGAGTATAATTCTCCATAATGTATAAAAAGCATATAATAAATATTATAAAGAATACTTGACTCCTTAGATAAGTAATAAAAGTTCTAGACCACACAATAAAGCAAGAAAGGGAACTCAAATACATAAATATGAAAAATAGGAAATAAAACTTGTCTTAAAAATTTTCCTCCTGCAGTGTGAGTGGGTGTTCGGCCCTGCCCTTCTAGTTCTGAATTGGCTGAGCAAAACAGAGTATACTCTCCAATTAGACAAATCAGGGTTAATTGGGGTTACTTACAAAGGACTGGTCACTAGGGAAGGGGGCAGCATCTTGCATGGGAAGGCCCAGCATTTTGAGCAGAAGTGTCGTGGACCTCCAGTGTATGCCCCGCCAAGATGGCAACCCATAGCCACCCCTCTGTGCTGGACCACCGCTGCCTCTTGTATCCAGCTTGTGCCTCAATGTATGTGTCCGTTGATGGGTATGTCTATTGAGCCAGAGTGAAACTCCAGCTAAATTTACTCTATACCCCATGCCTTTTTTCTCTGACTTTTAGACAACTTTTGCCATCCTCTTCCACAAAGTTCCCTGAACCTTGAAAGGGAGAAATAGGTGTGGGATGAACCTCTCACCCATTGCAATGCAGTCTCAAATTTTTTTGGTCTTATTATCATTTGTTCTTAGAGATATTCTCTCATTTTCTCCTACTGTGGAAAACAAAACAAAAACACAGCAACAGCCACAAAAGGAAAGCAGTAACATTCACATAAACCATACAAATACTGATTGTTATAATAACCTAACCTATGGGCGTACACAAAAATGCTCAGACAATACCTAAGTAGGAGCATCACATTCATCTTAGAACCAATTACAATGACTTCTTTATGGGGGCCTATAACTCCCCCTGTGTCCATTTGGGATTGACTTTTCTCCTAGTATCAGATCTGTGATCCCTCCCTGAGGAGCAGACCTTAAATCCAATTAGAAATCTGCTGGTGGTGCACATTCTAGATGATCCCCTATTACACCAGCAGGAACATCTTGTTTGGCATCTGACAGTGGAGTACATAAGTCTGTGACTAAGCAGAGCTTTTCAGGACCATTCTCCCATAGCAGCCTGCATAGCGTCCTCTAGCACTATGAAGGCCAGTCATCCATTTGCAGGGAGTTACCAGCTAGATCTCTCTTTTCCATTCTCAAACCAGGCCATGTCTTCAGCAATAGGGCCTTACCATCTGCTTCCAGCATTAGTGGCAACTGCCTTTTGTTGTAGAGGGGGGCTCTAAGCCTTCTCTGGCCAATGGCTCACAGGGGATCAACACACGCCTAGTACCGGAATTGATAGTTAAGGTATCCTTTTACTCTTTAGCATCTATAGGCCCAAGTCCATAGAGCTCCCCAGAATTTCACAGCTATACCTCACCCCTGTACCCTGTATGAGTTACATTCTATTTTTCTTCAGGTATACTTGACATCTCTCAACTGGGTTTCACATCTGTTAAACACTCAGAAGTAACATTATCTACATACACAAGTCTAACATAGCATGGAAAATCTCTTTTCGTTTGCATCAGCTGTTTTTTCAACAGATCCATGTTGGGTACAATGGCATGTAACTTAGTTAGTCCTTTACTATCTTTAGTTATCATCTGGTATCCATTTAGTGTCCTGGAGTTCTTACATGGAGTCTCCATGCTTCTACTTATCTTTGATAAACTCACTGGGGCTGGCCCAAACTGCTTGGCCCTACACAGGACCAAAAAGGAATAAGGATCCTCTTGCCCCTGTTGTTTCCCAGGGCCAAGTAGACTCTGGGTCTGATTCCTGGCTCTAGCCACACTTGTTGCTCTCCATTGACCACACCTGGCTGCAAGGAGAGGCCGTGGTCAGGCTAACTGTCTCCACCCCTTGAATAGACATTCACAGGGGAGAAGTGAACCCTGTTTCCTCTGGGGGGTTATTATCCATCTTTGGTATTATTTTTATCCTTTGTATACTTTTTGTGAACTGTTCCTTGGGTTTTAAAGCCTCCCAGAGATGCTTTAGCACAGAATTTGGCTTTTTGTCAATCTTTTCTTTAGGAACTTGGCCTAGACACAAGTCTTGCCACATTTGTCTTCAAGTAACCCAAGCAGACCTCTTTTACTTTGTTTCTTTTATACATTTTTAGGTTGTTCTATTCTTCTAAAGACATACTTTACATGCTGACCTAGGTCGCTTATATCTGTCAAAGTCTCTCATGCCTTGTAAAGATCCTGTCCCACTAGGAGACTTAGCACAGACACTAAACCTCCACACCAATTTTGAGGTCCTGTTCAACTTAGTCCTCCACTAAATCTCTAGTGAGCACGGTCCTATCAGGCCCTGTGAACGGGCACCGTACATTGCTTTCCTCATACCCAGTTCTCTCAGCAGCACCTGCCCCTTTTATTGTCCTCCAGCTCTTGACATCCATGGGACCCTCCACTGGTGATAAGCAAGGATCTCACACAAGCCAGTCCATCAGAAACTGCTTTCCCTTGTACTGCCTCAGGTTGCCAGCCTATATCTCAAGGAAGAATGAGTGGCTATATTGCTCAGCTTTCCTCCCTTTAAACTAATATCATCTGCCCCAGTGTCCCATATTCTCAGGAGCCAGGTGATGACAGGCTCTTTTGTGGCTTGCTTGAATGTCTTCCCTAGTTCCAGTAGCTTCAGTGCTGAGTACCCTCCATTTGCTAAATTTTCATGCTAGTTAAGGCCACCATCAGCATGCTGATCCCTGGATTTCTCTTTTCTGTGTATTACAGTTTGAACCTGAGGGGTTCCCAGTACCCACATGGCAGCTAACATCCACCTATAACTCTATTCCAGTGAATCCAACACCATCTTCTTGCCTCTGTGAGCATTGCACAACATGGTGCATTCATATGCATGCAGGCAAAGCACTTATACACAAAAAATAAATGAATACTTTTTTAATTGTAAACTTTTATAATGCAAAGGACCCATGAAGAAGATGAAAGTACAAGCAGCACTTCAGAAGACAATACTTGGAAACCATTTATCTGTGAAGGGAATAGTAGTACCTAGAATATCTATCTATCTATCTATCTATCTATCTATCTATCTATCTATCTATGTGTGTGCATGTATAATATTTTATTCTATACATTTTATTATATACTTAATATTATATATATATATAATATTTTAGCATAGAAAGAAATTCCAAAATGCTCAACACAAAAATGGACATTTTGTTAAAGGAGAGGCTTAAATGGGGAATTGGCACATGAAATGTTGTTCAATATAATCATCTATTAGGAAAATGAATATTAAAACCATAAAGAAGTTCTAGCATGCACCTACTAGAATGACTGAAATGTTGTGATGTCAAATTCCGATGAAGATGTGAAGAAGCTGAATCACTTGTTGCTCATTGAAGGAGTAAGTGGTACAGGCAATGGGGGACATCATTGGGAAGTTTTGTATGAAATGAAAGTAAAATGCAGCTATGCTGTGACCTATACTCACAATTAGGGACATTTATTCCAGGGAACTTAAAAATTCCACTTACTCTAAAACTAATACATGGATGTTTATATCAAGTTTATTGATGATAGTACAAATTTAGAAACAATAAAGATGCCCTTCTGTGGATAATAGTTAAATTATGATTTACACATACCAAGAAAATAATGAACTTTTAATACATGTGACTTGGATGAATATCCAGAGGAACTAAGCTGAGTGAAAACAGCCAATCTCTAAGATTCAGCATCATTTAACATTTAAAAATAATTGTGTATATATATATATATATATATATTGTGTGTGTGCATTCACACATATCAGAAGACAACTTATGGAAACTGGTTCTCTCTTTCCACTATGTAGGTTCCAGGGATGGAACTCACGTTCTCAACCTTGGCCACAAGAGACTTCACCCACTGAGTCATAACATTCTTAAAAATACAAAATTATTCAAATTATCCGGCAAGTGAATAATATTATTAGAAGCCAACAGTGAATTCCTTGTGTTATGAAAATATTTTTCCTTTGAGTGGATTGGTGTCACCATCATGGTTTTGATGTTGAAGTACAGAACTACACATTAATTACACATGATTTGTTTGTATGGTTACTCAGAAATGCTTGTACATCTACAATTTCCTCCAAAGAGAAAGCTTAATTCAGCCATAAAGAACAAAGTTAGGTCATTTCCTGGGATAAATGGAACTGGAGATGATCTTTTGAAGTGAAACAAATCAGACTCTGAAAGGCAAATAAGCATGTACTCTCTCATAGTCATAACCTGTATTCGTTTTTTTCCAACATATATTTTTATTGAATTTTTGTGCATCAAACGCAGTACATCTTAATCATATTTAGACTCCTTCCCTTCCCCATCTGCCTCTTCCCATAGGCCACTCAGAGGGATTTCATTCATACTCTCATATACATTAAGATCCATGAAGTCAAGTTTGCCCATTCAAATATCTCTTGGTGTGAATTCATCCACTGGAGCAGGGTCAGGCTATCCAGCATCACTCCCTTAAAGACGATCAAATCTTCCTCATTCAGCAGTGATCAGCTGCCAATAGTTCTTCAGCTATAATTGGGGACACCTTCCTTTTTACCCAACTCTGTGATCATTGCTGTCTAATTGAATTTGCATGGGTCTTGTACATGCTGTCCACATTGCTGTTAGTTCACATGAGCAAGTTACCAAGAGCCTGGAGGAATCTGTTTTCTTATGGTCATGCACCATCCCTGGCCCTTAAAGTCTTTCTGCCCCCTCTTCACAATAGTCCCTGCATCCTGGGTGGTTGAGTCATATCCAGGGACAAGCACTCTGAGGTTTCTTATGCTCTGCATTTTGACCAGTTGTGGTCTGTGTTCATTGGCCTCTGTTGCATAAAGAAACTTCTCCGGTGAGAGTTGAGAGGTGCATTAGTTTTTTTGTTTACCCACTTTACTATGCTCCATGAGTGAAAAGTTTTCATTGTAGATATTTCAATTAGGACTGGGCATCTTACAGACACTGATTCTCTGTATTTGTCCAGTTGTGGAACTCTGTAGTACTCTCCATTCATTGCAAAAAGAAACTTCTTTGATGAATGGTGACAGATATACTTGTAAATATAATGATACGTATGTAGAATACAGTAAGAAATTATGATTGTCTAGAGATGTGACTGATGCAGGATTTTCTCTCAATTCTATGGCCTCTCCTTATTGTAAAGTTTTTATTTACATAAGTGGATATTTGGATTAATTTCAACACACACATATAAAATCTTGTGAACATCCTTGCTCAAAAATGATATTTTTCTGTAGTTTTGGTGTCAAGGTACATACTTTTTGGCTATCAAAGAAATATGGTTTATTTTAGAATCCCTAGATTCCCAGGTCATTATAGAAACTTAATCACATTCTTAGTGAATTAATAAATGTTACTAAGTTTCCTCCCAAAGAAAATATGCCAATTTCAATTTATGAATTTTACTAAATTTAGGCATTATTATTTTTGAAATTTTAGCTTATTTAGGTACATTTAATTATTAAAATCAGTATTTTTCAATATGTGATGGAATTTTTTCATACATTTAAAAAAATATTTATGTTTTCTCTTTTATGAATGTAGACCACAAGTTTTGTGGTTTTCTAGGAAATAATTGTGTTTGATATTCAAGAACTCTTTAGCTAGTAACACCATTTTGCCTTATTTTTTAATGTTTTAGAGAGTTTTCAGAACTTATGTTTTTCTTATTAATGTTTATATGTGAGAGTATTTTATATATTCAACAACTTTCCAGTAACAACCTTAAGAAACAATACCTGCAAGACTAGTTTTATCTTCTTTATTTGAAATGCTCGACTATAGTCCTTAAATTCAAGAGCTGTTTGAAACATCTTCTCATAATGATTAACATTCTTCTCTTGAGGACACCTAGATGGAATGTTAAATGAGAAAGTGTCTTTTGAACTTGTAATATAAATGAGTTTTTCATTCACAGTTTAGGATTATAGACAGATAAATTCCTTAAATGTTACTGGTAGCAGAAGGATCAAGGTATCCCTGGGATTTTGCTTAATCTCGGGAGTCAGTTTGTTAATGAAAGACTGAATCTTTGCTGAGGTAATATAGCCTTATTTCAGAAGGTTTTCAACTTTTGAAAGCTCAAGGCAAGAATGAAAGCTTCTCTATTATCTTTAATTTTGTTCAGTGAAATTTCTGGCCATACAGCCACTGGAGACATGGTTGTAAAAGTAATGATCTCAGTTAAAGAGGACATTATGTAGCCAAACTCCTCTGTGACTATAATCTAGTATGGTGCAGAACATGGTCCAGAGAAGATTCCCGTCAGAACCTCCTGATAGCCCCTTATTTGGGGGACCACCCAAGGCTTCAGACATTCTGAGGATATAGACTTGGATCCTTCATTTGTAACCAAACTCCTCAGTTAATCCTGTCAAAAAGGGATGTGGGCATGTGTATATGTGTGTGTGTGTGTGTGTGTGTGTGTGTGTATCTGTGCATCTTTCCTACCACATAGAGTTGGGTAGTAATAATATTAAAATTAATAAATAATATATGAATGAATTATTTATCTGGCTCCATTTACCTTCCTCATCTGAGAGAGTTACAGTTTGTCAAGCCCACCATTCCGTTTGAAGAACAACCCACCCTATCTAGAATGTGAAAAAATAACCTTGATAACTTTAGCTTTTTAGCCTACTCAATCACTGAGAAAACGTGATTATTAGTCTTCTCTGATAAAGGGCCTTTGGTGGAAGGCAATTTAGCTAAATAGACTGGAGAGACCCATCAAGGTTTCTTTTTATCAGGAATATCTTTACAAAACATTTAAATATATTTTTATTCTTCGAGAATTTTATACTTACATACATAAAACCATATATACATACATACATACACACATACAATGTAGTTCTATCATGTTCACCCCTTCCCACTCCTCTTGGATCCTCTCTGCACACCTGCCTTCTAACTTCCTTTCTTTTTATGCAACTGCTGAGTCCAAATTAGTGTTGACTGTATGTGGCCATCCACCGCAGTAAGGCCAATCTACCTAGGACCATATCACTAAAGAAAATTTACTCTCCATCACCTAGCATCCGTCAACTGTCAATAGTTCCTCAATTAGGTTAAGACTCACATGCCCCTATCCAAGCAGGAATGTTTAATGGTTTGATCCTAGTTCTTGTGCAGACCATCACCAGCTGCTACATGTTAATGAGTGCAATAGCCCAGTCATGTGTTATGAGTCGCTATATGAAGAAGCTTCTCTGATGAGGACTGAGAACTATACTAACCTATGGGAATAGATAAATGTATTCAGGAGATAGTTTGATACTATGTACATTTAGTGAAATAATAGTAGTAGATTCAACTGTAGGGCCTAGTACCTCTCCAGCCACAGGTAATTGGCTAGGTTTACAGTACAAGGCTTGAGTTTCCTTCTATGGGCCTTAAATCTAATTAGAAGTTGATTGTTCCTATAATATTCATGCCGTGATTGCACTCATGAGTATATCTTGCCAAGCCACTGATATTGTAGCTCACAGCTAGGTAAGACTACTGGTTACTTTTTTCACTCAGCCTGCATAATGCTTTCTGGTACTTTGAGAGCTAGGCAGAAAGGAAATCATTTCTAGGTCAGTAACAGCTGGATTTCTCCAAGATCTGTACCAAAATGTATATTATCACCAGCAATAGGATTTTCCCACCAAGTTCTGGTGTATATCTAAGATCTAATTGCAATAGTTTGTCTTGTTTTGAGAGTCTCTGGGACACCCCTGACCAACGACTTGAGGGGAGGTAGCCCAAGCCTGGCAGTGGCCTTTTTATTTGGCAATGTATGACTTCTGAGAGGTGCATCATCCTCTCTGTATATTAACTATGTAACATCACATATATATATATGATATATATAAAATATGTATGTATTTTCAGCAAGTGTATAAAGTAGTAGATTTCCATGTAGCTTTTTCAGACATCCGTAATGTTAGTTCTCCCTTCCCCTGTCTTTCCTCTGTCCTACACGCCCATCCCCCTTCCCACTCAATCCTTCCCCATCAGTTCCCCTTCATCTTAATAGCACTGTGTTCCACTATTTCCTCTCACAATTTCATACATGTATAACCTGCAGTATGTTTATTACTATCCCTCTCTAACCATCCACCCACCCCTCCTTCCTATTATTCCTTTTCTTCAATTCATGACATTTTTGTTCTTTTATTCTTATATTGTGATTTTCTTGAGAACTACTGAGTTTTACCAGGATGTCTGTGTGATCATTGGTTGGGAACTATCTGCTAGAGTCTGGTAGGCTCCTCAGTGAAACACAGCTCAAGGCAATGACTGCCTCTAGAAGCCATGACCAGTCAACAATTCAATCTTGTATGTTCCCACTGTGGGCAGCCACAGCAGCTGTGAGATCATGGCAGAATTGACTGTGCCATGAGCAGAAGACATCGTTTCACTGCCCTCCCTATATCATGGTTCTAACATTCTTTCCATCCCCTCTTTACTGCAATGTTCCCTGAGCCTGAGCAGGTGGCATAGGTGTCATGTTTAGAGCTGAGGTCTCAAAAATCACTTATTCTCAGCACCTTGAACAGCCATGAATCTGCATTACTGCCATTCATTTCAAAGACATGTTTCTTTGATGAAAGCTGAGAGTAGTATTTGTTCATGGGTAGAGAATGTAGAATTTATAAGGCAGCATGGCATCATGACAGTTTACCTAAACAACAGTATTATCAATAAGGATATCTTGATGTCCCTAGATATGTACCTATAGATGCTTATCTATAAAGAAAAAACAATATCCAAATATTAAGAAGAAAATAGGGTAGGGTTGGGGGGAAAGGAACACTGGACAAGCTCCTTGACTCTGCTATGATCTAGGGGGGTCATGAAGGCTATATGGTTCAACATCACAGAGGAGGACAAACACATATAGCTAGAACAACAGCTTTGTCCAGTGACCAAGGGGAACATTTCTTGATGCACATATTGAGGTTGTTAGAGGAGATTATTTCACACATTTGTAGTCATTTGAGAATGTGATATTAAGATGATAACATTCAAGTTCTACCTTGAGTCAACTGAGGAAGTCTATGTGGTTTAAGGCAACTCGAATAGGGTTTACAAAGAAAAGAAAGCATTGTGTTAATTTTAGTTGAGGTTACTGACATGGTTCCTGTAGCTCTCATATAAACTGAGTCAGATATTTCAAACCAGAAGTGAAAGCATATTGAAAACTAATGCAAAAAGGGGTAAGTTATTCAGTAAGTATACAAGCATAGATATACCTACAGATATGTCCAGGTTTTCACAGACTGACAGAAGAGAGAGATACATGATAAGTTCCCAAAACTTCTGTTGATTGTTAGAGCCTTTTCCTGAAGTCTGTGCATGGGTCATGGTTCATGATATTTTGATGCAAACCAAGCATTATGTTCAATATTATGTCCTTCAGAAATGTGTCCTGCTAGTGTCCTGTTGACCTTTATTGTGCTTTGCATCTGGATAGGTGGGAATGTCAAGGCATCACTTACTCTACTGCAGAGAAAAGATGAATGTTTATGTGTGAGAATGTCCTCTATTTAAGAATCTCTTAACTGTATCTCTATCATCTATCTATCTATCTATCTATCTATCTATCATCTATCTAACTCTTATCTATCATCTATCTATCTATCACCTACCTATCTATCATTTATCTATCATATATATTTTTGCCTACCTATTTATATGCACATATATGCACATATAAACACATATACAAACATGTATGATTATTATGGTTCTGTATACATGTATGTGTATTTTTTGTTTATATATTTTCTGATAACAGATTTGCTATCACATATACATATGTTTCTGTTTTCTCAAGTACCCCTAATTATAATAATATACTCCACAAATATCCATTAATAAGTTGGAACATGGATATTATTATGTATATCATATACAGATATGCATTGGCTATTAGATAACTCTATTGTATAGTTAATCACCATCATATAGCAAAAAAGGAGACCTTCACAAAGTCAAGCAGGTTTCATCAGCTGCACAACTCAGTACAGTAAAAACATAGAGCAGATCTTCGACATTCTGGTTTCAAGAGTTTATATTCAGTAGATGTAATGATTCTATTTGTCCAATGTCTGGCACATTGTAGATGCTCAGAATAGAATGTTAAGTCAGTGAGCAAAAATCAAGAAGTGTTTGGTTTCTGATCTGCTTACCCAGTTTTCTCTTGCCTGTGTTGATCTCCCTGGGAAGCCTAACAGGTGCTCAGTTTTCTCATAGCACAGTCCTTCCATTTCCTTTGACCCACTTAGGGATTTTCTAGGATTTCTTCATCAGAATCTTTACTAGAACTGCCATGGAGCAGCCATGAAATACGGCTTTACTAATAGGTTCTGGCATAAAATTAGTGGTGGTGATAACTAGCTGGTACATCCGGGCAGGTTTACACCTCTTCCCTGGAAACAGGAAGGTGTTGGCTGCAGGGAATCATAATGGTGTAATGACAGCTAATGGGAGGCCACGATGGACCCAAGGCCCTTAAATCAATGTGAACACAGGGATGGCTAAGGAAATACTCAGGAGATGCTTGGGCTCTTCTGAGCATTATTCCTGGGAGTGTATCTCACTCTGGTTTTGTGGCATAAAGAGAAATCATAGCACTTTGTACATAGAAATTTTCAGAAGGTGAAGCCATTTGTAAGTAAGCAAACAGATGGTAAAACAAGAGGCCTATCATCAGGATGCAGGGCCACAAGCCCATGTTTCTGTCATGGTCTTGGTCTATTCTCAACTTGATACATTTGCTTAAATTAGGGGTAGCTCCAGTGTTTAGCCTGTCCTAATTTTTATTTTTCTATAATGAACAGGGTGACTGAAAATCTGTAATGTAACATGAAGGTAAAGTTTCATCCAAAGTTTACTAGTCACCTTTATATTCTCTAGTCCAGCAAATATTACTGATAACTCTGGAATCACACCCTTGCATTCAATTATGTTTCTTTTTAGAAAATTCTTTTGATTCAAAGATTCATCATTTAGGAATAATTATCAGAAAGTTTGAAAATAACCAAATTTTCTACAAAGGTTGATGTTTTCTCACACTTCAAAAGGAGCTGGAGAGATGGCTCAGCAATTAAGAGCACAGGCTACTCTTGCAGAGTACCCAGGTTCAATTCCTAGCATATGGAAGCTAACAATCATCTGTAACTCCAGTGCCAGGGTAATCTGACACCCTCTTTTGACCTCCGTGGGCATTGCACAACATGGGTGCACTTACACACATGCAGACCATACACTCATACACATAAAATAAAAAATAATAAAATATTTTTAAAACCTTTTAAAAAAAGTTTCTCATTAGAGCATCAGTTGATGTTCTCCCTTAGCTGCTGGCATAGTGCTCTCCTGAGTAATGAGAGTTAGCCATCAAGAGAAATGTCTTCCAGGTCAATTTGATCTCTATTGCTCAAAATCTGGTCTCCAAAGTATGTCCCGTCTTCAGCAACAGAATCTTACATTTAAGATCTGAAAGGCAATCAAGGAATGTGGCAATAGTCCATGTAATTTCTGAAGGCCGCCCTTGGACAACAACTCAAAGGAAGGTTTCCCCTGACTGGCACTGTTTCTTGTCACATAACATTCAGCCAAATACATGAACTCGTGTATAGATATTGTGTGTGGAATTTGTCATTTGGTTGTTTGACTAATATGATTCCCTCTGGTGCTTTATACTAGGTAGGCATTATTTATCTCTCCCTCCCTCTCTCCCTGTCTAACCCTCCTTCAATGCCTTCCCCATTTAAAGTTTCACCATGTTTCACTTGATAATACCAGTCTCCTATGGCCTGACCTCTCTTGAGCTCCTTCTTTCCCTTAATCTCCATTGTTCCTTGTATAACTCTCCTTCTCCCTTCCCATTTAAATACCCCAATTTTATCTATTTCTCCCTTAGTAACACCTGTCTCCTACTATTTTTCTCTTTCAGGTTCCTTCTTTCCCTATACCTCCTTGGTTGCTTTCCATTTTCCTGGTTTCTGCAGTTATATCAGGACACATACTCACATATAAGGGTTTGGTGCTAGAATTCACAAATGAGAGAGACTATACATCATTTGTTTTTCTGAGTCTGTGTTACTTCACTTAGTATAACAGCTTTTAGTTTGATCCATTTACCTGCAGATGTCAGGATTTCATCTTCCTTTAGTGCTGAGTAGAACTCCATTGTGTAATTGTACCACATTTTCATTATCCACTTGTCAGTTAAGGGATACTTAGGTTGCTTCTCTCCCTTAGTTATTGTGAAAAGAGCAGCAACAAACATGGGTGTACAAGTATCTCTGCAATAGGATGAGTCCTTTGGGTTTGTGCCAAGGAATAAAATGGCAGATTCATTTTTAGTTTTTTAAGTGTTCTCTACACTGCTTTCTCATTTTTATGAGCCCTTAATTCTGCATTGAGTCAGCATTATTCTTTTCTGTTGACTGGTTTTGTCTTGATTCTTTTCATGACCAAATCTTTAGCCTAAGCCACACCAAAATATCATGCTAGGTATTAACAACAAGGTATGTTCCTATGGAAATGACAAATCAGTTATTTGTCCAGAGTTTTTCTGTTTTATTACTTACAAATCTATCCTGTTATTACCAGGGATAAAACTGAGAGAAAATTCAAAGGAAATGTAGGTAAGACTTTTCACATCAAGGACTGTGCTCTTCTTTCTGAGTTATCACTGGAAGAGAGCCAGTCATCACACTATTCTAGAAATGAACTGCAAATCTTCATACCCTGAACTGGGCAGAGAATTTCCAGGCACAGATGACTTCAGGATGTTCAGGGCTTGATGTTAAGTATTCCCATTTGCTCCAATCAGTGTCCATTTCAAAAATTCAGTAGATATTTTGCTTGTCTTTCATTGAATAGGGGATGAAATTAGGGCAAAACATGCTGGTCTGTTGCTCAGCAGAGGACAGTCCACTCAAGTTTCTTAAGCGACTTCAGTTCAACTTACATGTAAAATAATAGCATAGCTATAATATAAATATAAGTACATGTCTGATATGTGTAAGTTTTCTATAAGCTATGTATAAGAATGTTTATATGTAATATTTCTTTCTATTATGAAACTGAAATTATAACATGAATTTCTGAGGTACTTAGTTATCCTTCAAAGAGAAGGATGGTCATTTCTAAAGATTTATTTATCTTTATGTGTATGTGAAGATGTCTGCTTAAGTTTATGTGCATCACTTGTGTACAGGTGTCTTGCAGAGGTCAGAGGATGTCAGATCCTCTGGAGCTGGAGTTATAGGCAGTTATAAGCCACATTGTGTGGGTGCTGAGAACTCAGTCTTGTTCCTTTACAAAAGCAGTAAACACTGTCAACTGCTGAGCCGTCTTCAAGCCCCTGAATGGTGTGGTGCTGCTATGAAAAGCCATAACCTTAGGGCTTCTCTACAATTTGGACAGCACAGAGCTGGAGCTGAAGGAACATTAATTTTCTAATTAAAAATATCTTACCTTAGGTAAGCAAAGATTGCTGTTTAGTTATCCATGATTGTAATTACCAAAGAGAAAGTGTCAAGAATAACAAACACATCCTCTTTTACCAGCTGATAAACAAATGACTCCTTGGGGTTATTCTCTTGGAAAGAAAAAACAGCTGATACTTCTATCAAAGCAGGACTGTCATGTTTTTGCAAATGCAAGGCTCCTAATGCAAATATTCCCAATCTTGTATCCTCCTCTCAAGTCCCATACTTGGACGACCTGGGGCCTGCTCTAAGAAATCTCTGACAAAGCTAACTAATCACTGGAGATCATAAATAAAGACATAGCCACTCTCTAAGACATGTGGCTCTTTCCTGGAGTAGCTGGGAATCGTTGATAACAAACCACAATAACCCTGAGCTTAAAGATGCATTTGAATTTTGTTATTATACATTTTGCAATTTTGGCTGTTTTGAAAGTAAAAATGTGTTAAGGGGTAATATGTCTCAAGGACAGTCAGTGTTAAATCAATATTAATTAAATAGACTTATTCTTATTTAACAAAGCACTGAGGTGTGGAGGAAGGGATCTGCTGTGACCATTTTCTTTAATTTTCTTTTGCCATCTGTCAGGTAAGAAAAGACTTCCAAATCCCATACATCAGCATTTTTAAAATAGAGCCAATTTTCAGCTCAGGTTGCTTACTTAATGATGTATTTACTATGTTTCACTCATGAGTTGCCAGAGACAAATCTGTATTATTAAGTAGAAAGGAGTTATCAGGAGTATGTGCAAAGACAAAAGAAGATTTGAGTCAAGAAACATTGGGCTTAGTTCGTTTTTTATCTTGCTTTTTTGAGACAGGTTCTCTCTGTAGCTGGCCTAGCTGGCAAGCTGGTCTGGAACTCACTATGTAAACCAATCTTGCCTGCCTCAGTCTCACAAAAATCTTCATTCTTTTGTCTGTTGGGATTACAGGGATATGTCACCATGCCCAACCTGGGGGATTAGTTCTTTCTATCCACTCTGCAACCTCAAAGGATGTGACCCCACACAAGCATCAGGAAAGAAGCACTGCTCTGGCTACAGAACACACAAAAAGAACCATGTGTGGACCTTCTGAATTTTGGAAATTTAATCAGAATAGTCTTTGTCTCTGTATATTATATCTGCAAAGGATCGAGTTCTTACTCCTAACTTTCCTACATGTGAAGTACATCAAGAAGCAAAAGTCTCCACGCAATTAAAAGGCAATCCTGTGACTGAGTGCATCTGCTCAAGTGTGTCGCTATCCTGATGGAGCAATCAGTGAAATCTGAACTTTGCATCTGATAATATAAGGCTGCAAGAACATGGTCCTCAAATTCAAAAAAAAATAATCCAAAGCTCATGATAATAAGGTATCACTTCACACAAAAAAATCATTCTGAGTTTTCTTTTATTCAGTGTATATTTTTATTGAATTTTTGTGTTTTTAATACAATATATCTTAATCATATTTAGGCCCCTTCCTCTAACTACATCACCCCCATTGGCCACCCGTGGGATTTCATGCATTATGGCATATACGTTAGGGCCAATCCAGTCGAGTCTGTGTATCCATATCTCTGTCAATGTGAGTTCATCCACTGGAACCTGTTCACCTTATCTAACTTCACTCCCTTAAAGAAGACCAACTCTCTATCACCTAGCAGTGATCAGCTACCAAGAGTTCCTCAGCTAAAGATGGGGCCTCCTGTCCATTTCTCCAGTTCTATGCTGGGTTTTTGTTTGACTGGGTTTGCATGGGTCTTGTACATATTGTCACCATTGCTGCAAGTTCATGTGAACAAGTTCCCAGAAGTCTTGAAGACTCTTTCCTTATGATCATGCACCATCCCTGGCTCTTATATCTTTCTGCCCCCTCTTCCACAATGGTCCCTGAGTCCTGGGTGAGTGAGGTTTAATACAGAAGTACTATCCAGTGACACAGACTGTGTAGTCTCATTCTGAGTTTTCTATACATGAAAGTTTTTCTCAAATACCAGAAAGCCTTCCAATTATCCCATCCCCCCTTGGTCCTAGCCATCGTGCTGAGATAGCGAATGTGTAAGACTGGCCTCAGCTGATGTGACTTCATACCCTACATCCCTGCCTCCTTTTAACTTGTACTTCTGGCATCAAGCGCCTAACAATTTTGAAATTCACTATATAAACTGAGAAAATAAAGTTGGAGCTAGATGTGGTGGTGCATGTTCATAATTCCAGCAATTAGGGGCCTGAGGCCGGAGGATCAACACAGACCAACATGACAACATAGTAAGTTTCAGGCCAGTGGCCAGCCTAGATTACAAAGTGGGTCCCCATCTCAATAAAGAAGGGAGATTATGTGTGATGGAAATAATATAGACTCTGTGTCTGATATTTTTGATCATAGCACCATATCACACTAGTACCATAATACTTGTTTGAAGCTGCCTGGCATGTGGAATTAGATAGTCAAGCAAAAAATCATAAATAGCTTATTACCTATATTTATGGAATGCATTGTGATTAGATTTCTGAGGACATTTTTCTCTATCTTGGCACAGAAATAAGGAAACAAAATGTTAAAAAACACACACACAATGTCACTTCTAAATTCGATGTGAAATTGAATTAAAATATGTTTGAGTTTATCCTTGTAATGTTATGTTCATCTTTCTGCTTGAAAAATGCTTCTGCAGCAATATTAACTTCGACATGGACATCATCTATACCTTTCTGAAACTGGTACAGCGTGAATAATATCCTACAGAGAACTTCTTTGGATGAGGCCCAAATAGGTACCTTTATGCCACCAACACCTCGTTTTCACCCCATGATTTGGAGAGACTAAAGAACCTGGTTTGAACTATTTACATTATAATGAATGCATTACTTTAATCACTGTGCTTTTGGCCCCTTATTTCTACTCAAAATAATCTACTTAATGATCTAGGATGGTTGCCTATTTTTAAAGTCATAATGCTCCATGATACAACTTTTCAGATCATCATTATTTCCTTTAATGTATAATTAAATGCAACGCAAATAAGAGAATATGTTAATTTCCACTATATGCATCTACACCTCTTAAACTGACTTTGAAGGAGTTCTTGGCTGACACAAAAGTTTTACTGTTGCATACATCAGATAACCACAATAATGAAATTATAGAATTTTCCACCCAAAATTTTGGGGAAAGGAGCTACACAAACTAACAGAAAGTAATTTTTGTCCTTAAGTGATTTTCAATATGTGTCATTTTATTGCTAAAACTAAAAAAGAGAACAAAGAAGCTGGTGGTTTTCCAAATATTTAAATATGTCATTTGCAGTTTTCTGCCCCTAGGAAACATTTTCATATTTATAAATAACCCAGAGAAATAGATTTCTTATAATAAATGAGACCACAAGGGTAGGGTCCTAATCTGCAATGATTAGTAGTTGTTAAGCAACTGGAAACTGTTTCATCACTTGCAGACATAGGGCAAACTACAATATGCCTATTTGTAAGTCAGGAAGATCTCAGCAGAGCCCTGCCATGATAAATGATTAACCTGAGACTTCTACCTTTCATCTTCGAGAGTCATGAAAAAATAAAATTTATGTTTTGGGACTTTTTTGGTTCTTGCTTTGTTTTGCTTTTTGTCTCTTTGAGAGTCTCCGGATAGCTCCAGCTGGCCTAGAACTCAACATGTAGAACAGGATGGCCTCAGTCATACAGAAATCACCTGGCTCTACCTTCTTCATGCTGGGGTCAAAGGCATGGTCCACCATGCCTGACTTTGTCAAGTGTCATTTGATCAAATAATTCAATATCTTATCTGAAAAAGATGATGCCTTCTCAGAAAACATGATCATAAAACAACTTACATCTAAATTCTGATAATGTGAGCAATTGGTAGTACAACTTTCAAGATTTATTTATTTATTTTTAAATTTCACGTGTATGAATGTTTACCTGCGTGTATGCGGACCAGATGTGTGCAGTGCCCATGGAGGCCTGAAGAGGACATTTGATTCCCTGGAATAGAAGTTAAGGATGGTTGTGTTCCACTAATATGGGTCCAGGGAGCCAACCTTCGGTCCTCTCTAAGAGCAGCAAGAACTCCCAACCACTGAGCTATCTCATAACCCCTTCTAAGACTATCTTATAGTGTGATCAGCCCCATTTCTTATAACCAGCAGCCTTGGCTGACTGCTATTTGTCTTTCCTTGACTGGATTGTTCAGGTTTCTTGAACTTACAGCTCCGTGTCCTTCACTATTCTTTCCCACGTATTATTATTGATAGGTCAATAAAAGGTCCAACCTTAGATTATCTTCACAGATATTAGGCAATTGATAAATGATGCAAGGTTGAACATTAGCAGAGTCGTTTTGTTTGATCCCTGGCAAATTTCCAGCGAATATATTGAATAGAAAAAGCTCATCTGGGGAGGAAATCTTTACTTTTGGAATTTTGATATGCCTCATGGCAAGATAAAGTCATTCACTCATTGCACGAACTTTGGGGAGACCAATTCTGTAGAGGCTAATTATTCATTGCTGGAAGGAAAAAATTGTGCCCACTTTTCTAAGGGCAAGGAACCTTTTTTAGGTAGTCTTATCTTTTAAAAAAATTTTATTGAGATTTTATACAGCAGTTCAAATTTAAACCACCCTCTCCCATCTATATCTTCCCACCGCCCCCACCAGACCTCATGAACTGCACCACACATGTTAAGTTCTATCCAGTCAAGCATTTGTACCCAAATGTCCTTCAATGCAAATTCATCTACTGGAGCCTACTCTTCCCTCACCGAGTAGTAATCAGTCTTCCATAGTTCCCAGTCTATGGTCATCCACCATCCGTTTCTCTCCACTCTGGGCCATTGTGTGATTGAGTCGGCATGGCACGGGTCCTGTGCTCAATACTGCCACTGCCACAAGTTCACATGTGCAAGCTTCCAGTGGTCTGAAAGTCTCTGCTTCCTTGAGTTCATGAAGCAGCCCTGTGTCTTATAATCTTTTTGCTCCCTCTTTGGCAGTGGTCTCTGAGCTATATGTGGGTGAGGTTTACTATAGGACTCCTTTGCACAGCGTATGACACTGGTGCAGTAGTGGCACTTTTATCTTGGGCGCAATCAGCAGCTACCAAATTGGTCTTAAAGTCCACTCAATGGAAGGAAACTCACATGTGGCACTGTAATCATAGCCAAATACACATGACTGAAGAGGTTACAGATCTTAGAGAAATCCCCAAGACTGTCACATATCCAGCCTAATGTAACTACTTACTGAGTGCGAATTATTTATCCTTATATTACAGTCTAGTATCCCAATCACCACTCATCAAAGAAGCTTCTTTTGCACTAGATGGAGATTATTACAGAGTACTACAACTGGCCACACAGACATTGTCTGTGAATTGCACAAGCCTAAGTGGCACATCTACAAAGCAACCTCTACACCTAAGACTCATGCAACATAGAACAAGGGTTAAAGCAGACACTAATGAATCTCTCAACTCTCAATAATGCAGTTCTTGAATGCAGCAGAGGCCCAGTAACACAAAAAGTAAAACACGGCCAAAGCATGGAGATTCAGAGTTTGTAGAGTGTGAGTCCCTAAATAGGACTTCTATATTGTTTCATTCACCCAGGGCTCAGGGACTCCCGAGGACGAGGGGGAGGAAAGATTGTAAGAGACAGTGAAGAAGTATGTGAAAGTATGGAAATAGACTCCTACAAGCTCCTGTGACCTTGCTCATATGAATCTGGAGCAATGGTGTAATCATGTTCAAGACCCATGCAAACCCACTCAGACAAAAACCCAGCATGGAACGGAGAAAATAGACAGAAGACCACAATATTTGCTGAAGAAATATTGGCAACTGATTACTGTTGAGTGAGGATGAACTAGTCTTCCTAAGGTGAGGGACTCTGGGTAGACTGACTAGACATTAATGGATGAACCTGCATGGAGGAACACTTGTGGACATTAACTTGACACAAGAGACTCTAACAGAGATGAAAGAATGTGTGGATTCTACTTGGAGGGCTATTGGGAGGTACTGACGGGGAAGGGGCTATGAAGATTAAGACTGATTGAGATGATCCGTATGAAATACACAATGAGTCAATAAATTTTTTAAAAAATTTATAAAAAGAGTTAAAATACTTGCATGATAATAACAAAATGGCAACTTGCATAGGTTATACAATGAGATTTAGAAATGCAGTTTCATCTAATTTCATATGGAAAAGCTATTATTCTATATCATCTTAATCATAAACTGTTATATTTGATATAAAGAAAAAGAGCAAAGTATTATGATATATAGCATGAAATTCCACCATGAAATCCATTTGTTTTTATGTTAACCCCCTGGAGAAAAAAAGAAACTAAGAACTCATCACCAGTACAGGAAAGATCTGCAATTATCTTTCACATATGAAAGTATCACACGTATATGTGTATGCTTATTATGTATCCAACTAATTTTATTATTTTATTTAAGGTAATCCAGCATATCAGCTATTAATGGTGCACTAGTGGGATATACATTGTGCTGGAACAAGTTATATGTTCTAGAACTTCCTCTGAAGATTCTGATGTATACAAAATGAAACTATATTTTCTAGCTCTAAAATCAATAGTGACTGTGTTATTATAATGTTATGGGACTATAATTTAACTTGGAAACGATACTGGAACATCTGATGTTGTCACAGTACTCATATTTATATAAACACATATATATTAGTACACTAATATATAGGATAATACAGAATACAACCACATAAAAATATAAAAAAAATTATATCTACCTTTGTATATTATTCCATCTAATTCCTAAACATCCCTATTATTTCCAATGTGTATAAATTCTCCTGTGTTTATTATTAAATATAACATCTGTAAATAAAGAGCATTTTATTTACTGCTTTCCAGACTTCTAGCTTAATTTTTTACCTTGCTTACATGCACTAAATATGAGCTTCAAAGTCAAGGTGAATAGATTTAATATTAATTACTATCTATCTGTAAATAAGTGACATTCATTAAGAGAAAAAAGTACAGGAGTCGTATCCAGGAACACACTCTACGGTTTCTTATTTCTTAAAACTTGACTAGTTGTGGCCTGCTGTGTGCATCACAGTCTGTTGTATCAGGAAAATGCAGTGGCAAGAGCTGAGGGATGCACTGTTTTTCTCTCTACCTCTCATTCTGCTGTGTTCCATGATCCTTAGGTCTAGAGGATCAACTGTACGTATTTTCTCAGACTGGTATCTCTCATACAGATATTCTCTGTGTCTGACCAGTTGTGGGATACTGATGTAATCTCCATCTGGTGTATAAAAAGGTTTTTGATGAACGGCTTATGGTATACTTGTCTGTAAATTAAAGGATCCATATTTAGCATATGGTAAGAAATGTTTGTCTAGAGATCTAGAGATATGCGGTTTCTCTAGGATCTATGACATCTCCATCTATGTGTATTTGGCTGTGTTTACAGTGCCATTCATGAGTTCACTCTCCTTGAGAGGGCTTTAAGTCCAGTCAGATATCTGCTGCCTAACCCCAGACAACAGTCACCTCTACACCGATAGAGGTAGTTTGCTGTGCTGGTCGGCATGGTTAGAAGATTTTCCGGCCGGGTTGAATCGCTGTCTGATCTTCTCCCTCAGTAACTATATGATATCTAGCACTATGAGAACTAGAGTTCAGGTAGAAAGCTGCTAGGTCAGGTCACACTCTGCTGCTGCTCCAAGTTCTGTATGTGAAGTACGTCCTGTCTTCAGCAGTAGCGTCTTATCTTCTAATTCTGGGAGATAACCAAGAGCTCTGGCTGTTTTAGTTTGTGTCTCCTGGACCACTCTCACCAACCACTCAAAGGGAGTCTCTTCTGTCTTGCACTGTGTTCCTTGCCATACAGCCCCCAGATATACGTATACACTAATGTTCACTGTATGCTCGTTATAATAATAATAATAAAGAGGTAAGAAAGGCCATGAAGACTACAGAAGAAAGTCTTAAAGTTACACAAGAATGTAGAGTTTGGAAGGATGGGAGCTCAAGAGATGGATTCTCCAAAAGCAGCAGTCCAAGGAGGATTTGAACATATGTCTGTCTGCTAACAGCTGTTATTAAATTGCTTCCTTTTTGATTTGAACACACACACACACACACACACACACACACACTCTGAAGTCATGAACCATTTGGAGAATTATTGAATGCTTAACATATTGTATGTTTCACTTAGATGCATTCATCTTCATTTTAACCATAAGGTAGAAGATATTACTTTTATCATTTCACAAATGAAGAGTGTCATGTGGAAATTAAATGCTTTATCCAGAAATATTGCATTCAAGACTGTCAGAATGATGCTGCAAACTCTGATAATCTGTGTTGTACTGATCCATGAGGCTGAGATTCGAAGCATGTTACTTATCATGGGAAAACAATCACATAGTGCTCATTCCACATTAAGAGGATTCCTGCTCATGTTTCCAATTTATAAAAGTTTATTTATTATTATTATGCATGTTTGTGTATTTGTATGTGTAAATATAAATATGAATATATATATATATATATAATATATGGGCATATATATTATGTTGCATATGTGGAGGTCAGAGGACAACTTTTAGAAATCATTCTCTCTTTCCACCATTAGCAAGTTTTTGGAATTGTACTCAGGTCTCCAGCGTTGCCTTTACCTCCTGAGCCATCTCACTGGCCTCTCTATTCATGTTTCTAAACAAAGATCAGTTGAGAAAATAGTGCTCTCTAACACTATTTATATTCTAGCTATTGGTCAAAATACTCAGATAACTCAATTTCTGCACCTTCTGCTCCCATCACCATTTCCTAGATTTCTCTTTCATTGTGGGGAGAGAAACTTACTATCACTCCAGAGTGCTGTGCTGTGGTGCATCTTGGTGCATAAACAGTGCAACAAGAAGTGCATAAACAGTACAACAGGCAGTGTTTATGCACTTCTGTAAGATCATAAGAAAACAGATCTATTTGTACCTCCATTGACATCTTTCTAAGCTTTAGTGGGAGTTTAGCAAATTGTTCAGGATTAGAAAATGTCTAGTGATGTGGGAGCTCAGCTCATTTCAGATCAACAACCTCCACGGCTGGTAGTTGTTTGTCCAATATTTATCCAACTCATTGGCTGAGGAGATAGACGTGTCCCTCTGCAGGAATGTGAGGTTGCTTTTCACCCTGGCTGCTGCTTCCTTGACCTGCTCGCTGGGTGTTAAGTAACTGCTGTCTCTGCAGACACCCAAGCCCTGCTCACTTGCTCCATGCTCATGTTTAATGAGGTGTGTCAAAGCAAAGTAAGTAGAAACAAATTGCATGGGAAAATACAGCAGATGTAGCAGAGTAAAAATTTTAAAAGTTCTAGTTCACTGTTATGCTTCTTAATCACAGCTTTCTGTGCCCCCACATGCCACTGCCTATAAGAAAAAACTTATATTTCTTCATGCTTGTTCCCAGCTTGTGAGGCCTCCCATGGCCCTTGTCATCCCTGTCCTTTGTAACTCTCCATGATTACATTTTTCTCTACAAGTATCTCTCCAGACAAACGGGTATCATACTCTTTGTATTTCTCCATCATAGTCCTTCTCCCAGTCTTTGCCCTTTTCCCTGATCTAAGCACCTGTATTTCCTGAACCCAACTTTTGCTTGGGTTGTAGATACAAAGGGTCTCACACCTGACAAAGAGCAGCTTGCTCAAGATGAGAGAGTCCAATCCCAGTCTTGCATATATGCTGGTATTTGGAATAGTGTCTCCCAAAAGCCTGTACTTTGAAGGACTGGGCCCTAACCTGTGGAGCTATTGAGAGATAGAGGAATCTTTACAAGGTGGAGCTTAAGAGGGGGAAAGTTAGATCCCTGGAACTGTAACCTTAAAGGGGATCGGGGCACCAACCACTGAATTTCTCTATGCTTGCTTGCCAGCCTTGCCACCTTGAGATGAGAAGCTTCCTCCACCCAGAACTCCTGCCATGATACACTGTGCTGCCATCTACCTACACCAAGAGGGCCAGGTACCATGAAATTTTTGAAAATATGAGCCCAAACCAACCAGGACTTCACATGAGCTTTCTGAGTAGCCTCCGTCTCTGAAGTCCAAGAGCACAGTATACCCAAACATCTGCACTAAACACTTAATTCTGTGCAAGAATCAAATATAACGGCTTCCCCTTTTATTGGCGTGTCATAGAACTTTTAGAAACAACAGTAAAATGCATAGTGAGCATCCTGTTTTCTTTTCCTTAAGCATGTCAATCACACATTTTCTATTCTGACTTGTTCTTGCTGACTTTACATTTGGCAGATCTAGGGGACACATCTTTATTTCTTACAACCAGTTGCTGGACTTCTGTAAGTGGTACCCCAAATTCTCCTCTCATCTTTGAAGCCAAACCTGGAGATTCCTTATTGTTTTTACCTACTAAGACCAAAGCAAGTCAATGACTTTCTCTCTGGTTCCTTTTAAAGAAATTATTTTTATTTTTATCATATATATATATATGTGTGTGTGTGTGTGTGTGTGTGTGTGTGTGTGTGTGTGCGTGTGTGTGTGTGTGTGTGTGTGCATATTCCCTGCATGTGTATGTATAAGTGCACCCATGTCATCCAGTGCCAGCAGAGGTCAGAAAAGGGTGTCAGAGGCCCTGGAAATGGAGGTATGGACCGTTGTTAACCACCATGTAGATGTTTGGAATTTAACCCCGGGGCTCTGCAGGAGCAGCTAGTACTCTCAGCCCTTGAGCCATCACTCTAGCTCCTCTCTGTGTTTCTTCATCCATTCTTTCTGACTTCTTATTGAAGGTAAAAATGAATCTATCAATTCCACTTACATTCTATTCTTAGAAGAGTTGGCATCATAAACACAGGAAACAGAATGATGACTTCCATGGGTTAAGGAAGGGAGGTAGGAAATTGGTAGGTAACAGTTATACATTTAAAATCATACAAGAAAATAATTGTGGAGGGAGATGGTGGTGATGTTTGCAGAATACAGTGACTGGTTTACTGTCATTGAACAGAACCTTCCTAATGGTAATTTATTTTATATGTATTTTACCATTCCAAACAAGGTGGCGGTGGGGTAGAAATCAGTAAAGACCATTAAAACCAAAAAAGAATGGGGAGACTTCTAATGTAAGCAGACATGACAGCTTCAGATTTCATGCTATCCTGGAAAGGGCACTTAAACTTTAAAAGTATGCTAGGTAAAACCTATAGGAACGTTAATAAAGTATGAACTTTAGTTGTCTTTTTTTTTAAAAGAATGAAATTGTTAATACCCATGATTTGTTTTCTCCCCATCTCTCTGGCAGGACAGTGAGGCTCTTGCCCCTGGAAGTCATGTTTCTCTATAGTCATTTAGAGAGGAGTTGAAAGGGTGAGAAGGGTAGTTGAATGGAGATCCCTGGTGAGCCCAGAACTGAACAGTGATGCTGTTCTTACTAGAATACAGACCAGAAATGGACCCGTGCAACATGAAACAATTAATTGTGAAATGACCTTGTATTCCAATCAACAACTTTTCTCACTACAATCTAAATAGCAGATGATTTAATAAAATTTGGAACTGTAAAATCTTTTGTGAATGAGAAGGGAGAGTAGACAGGAATGTTTTAGTGTGTGAGGACGATATTCTGCTCCTCATTTCAGGGTGCCCTGTGATGTTGCTCCTATGTAGGACACCTGCACAGATCACCAAAATAACATGCAAGGAACACACAGTGTTCCTGTTTTGTCCTTCCTTTAAATGCCTGTGTTACGTCTGGCTTGATATTTTGGAGATAACTCATAGTAATTAGCCAGAAGAGGTAATAAACCAACGATAAGCTAGACAGTAGGGATCACAGGTAGAAGATGGAGATAGAGCCAGCCAGCAGGTTGGGGAAGGTGTTGGGAGTGCTATTGGGGGCACTGCTGTGGACACTGGAGTTTCTTTTGGGTGTTTCATAAACCCACTAGAAGCACAGCTGTGGAGCATTTTTTGATGGATCACCTTCGTGTTACCTGAGAGGAAAATATGCAGCTTCTTTTGTAACTACTTGTTCTATTTGTGATTTCAGAATAAATGGCATCTCTTAGGGGCCAAAACTTTATTGTGCCTGCATACTTACCCGCAAGTTACATCACCTAGCATTTCTCAATGAGTCTTTTTCTTATAATAACTTTTTCATCCCTTGAATCCTAGAAGCTAAACTGAGATTATTTGTGGAGGTTATGTTTGTAGATTCATTGATGTTGAATTGAAATACATGACACTTACTGGCATCAGCAATGAAATCTGAGTTTTAGAAAACAAACTCTGATATGGCAGAATGCATGAACTCTAGGCAGAGGGGCATTATGGGATGCAGGTAGGGGAGAGAGTCTAAATATGATTAAGATGTATTATATAAAACGAACAAAAAAATCAATAAAATATACATTAAGAAAAATAAGAAAGACAAAGAAAAAATACAAAGGTGAAAAACAAACAAACTCTTTGGGGAATCTAGTGTTGAACTATTAGCTTATGACACGATCTTAACATCTTTAAAGATGCCTTTACCTGTATAACATATCCCCAATTAACAAATCCTTCTGCCAACTTACATAACTGTTGTAAAGTTTAGTATCTGCACACATTCTTGTGAACCTGAATGCTACATAGCATGACCTTGAAGTACCTCTAAGTGTTTCTTCCATCATTTGCCAGCAGGAGGGGTGATGGGCCTTCAGACTTGTGAGGCTATTGCAACTGCACAAATGAGGAAAAGTATAAAGTCAGGCACACAATTCTGTCTTTCAGTGGACACTGTGAAAAAATAGATCACATGAAAAATAGGAAAAAAAAAGAAATCATCTATATATAGTAATATTGCATGACTTGGGTTTGGAGGTTTATTACAGGAGAGGATTCTATCCACATGTATGACAATGACTGGTCAAGCTTCACACTCCTATTTAAATAGTCTTGTATTCAGGGAACTTCTGAAAGTAACCACTTTGATTGATAAAGGGACCGATATGTACTATGGACTGAAGCAACTTCCCCCAAGCACGGCATCCTCTCTGGGCAGCAAATGCCTTCCAAAGGAAGTGTGCACATTGGGGAAGATAGCCTGCTCTGTCAGGGAGGGCTATGACCAGTGTGAAACTGCTTTATTGGAAGTGTTTCCTGATCCTGGGACACAGATGCGATAAACACATGTGCTCTATTGCTCTTAATATTCCCAGAATGAGAAACACCACATTTGGGCTACTGGGCGTGTTCGCACAGATAAACAGAAAGCCTGAAGAGAGACATCCAGTGTAGAGAAAGAGAACTTCAAACAGAGTAAGCGAACAACAATAAAATGTCCCAGTTGACAGAGACAACTGTCAAGCCACATAAGTGACCAACCAGTGAGGAACACGCATGGCTGACTATGCTTCTAAGAGCTGCATTCCCTTTGGACTATTGGTTTTAACATTCTTCTAGGTTTCTAAACCTTTTGAGAAATTGATAAAACTATGCAACTCTTTCCTTGTGAAAAAAGTTAAAATATTCATACAGGGAGAATCTTTTGCAAAAACTCCATAGACTATAAGGATGCCTAACATGCACCCACACACTTCTTCTAAGAGTGTTACTGAGCTCTTCCTCCTCCATGTGATGATATGATGTGGCAGGATAGAAAGGGGCTCCCTGAAATGGTCAGTTTGATTGAATACGTAACTCTCAAATTCATAAGTGCAGGAAGATGAGGCCTTTGAGTGGAGAATCTGCTCCAGAGACTTACTTTATTGAATCCTGGTTATTGATTCCTGTGTCTAATTTTAAAGGATCATATACATTAGAGGGCACAGAGACATTCAAATATCAGGCATCTATGTAGTATGGAGCATGTTTCTGGTATCTTCTTATAGTCTGCTCACGTTGCTAAAATGAAAATGCCAAGATAGAATGGCTTCATCTGCAAAGATTTCTTTCACACAGAGTCACAGCCAAGCACTAAGAAGACCTCAATAGATCTCCTAGATTCTTGGAGCTCTACTGCTCTTCTATAATGGTAAGAAGATCTTCCTGGAAGAGCTGCTTCCCCAGGCCACTGTGATGAATTATCCCCAAAGCCCAGTATTCATAGTAAAACCTCTCTGAAAGTTGTCTCTGAAGTTGTGCTGGGATCCATATGGAGCTCTGTATTTGGGGCTAGGACTGTTTGAGGTTACTATTTGTTTTAAACAAAATTATTGTCAGCACAGTATTTGTACTCCCAATCTCAGTTAATACACTGAAATCCTTACAGTAAATGGGATGGTATAAGGAAGTGGGTGGGATATTTGGGCTGATTTGGTTATAAAGGTGGAGCTCTCATAGTAAAATTCATGCCCTTATAAATGAGAACACAGACAGCTCTCTTGCCTTTTCACTAAGTCAGGGCAAGAGAAAAGGCAGCTGTCTTTGAACTAGAAAGCCAGGCCTCTCCAGAGAATCCACTGGTGCCCTTGAACTTTCTCTTGGAAAGTTGGAATCCTAGGTTGGAGTCAGCCAGTGTGACATCACATAGAGAATTTCAAACTACAGAGTGGTTTTCCCCACAGTAAACCAAACAGGAATGACAAAAGGATCTGTGAAGCCTACAGAGAAGGAACGTCCTTTGTGCTAGAGCCAGCGGACTGATTGGAGTACAAGAGCACTTGACTTTGGGGCTTTTGTAGCTGTGCAGATAGGATCTTGCATATGGAGTCCTTGGCACTCATACAAGCATCTGAACATCACTAATTCCTTTTCCTTCTCCTGAAGGCCCTGTCTGAGGACACATATGCATCCTGTGATGATTAGTGTTAACTGTCAGCTTGATAGAGTCTGGAATCACCTGGAACTTAGAGCAAGCTGCTATCTTATCTAGATTAATTGATAGGTGAAGACATAACTTGATTATAGGCAGTTCTATTTCTTCCACAGAGGCCCTGGAATTATATAAAATGGATAAAACAAGCTGAGGACTGGAAAGCGCTCATTACTCTGTTTCTTGATTGTGGATGCCATGTAACCAACTCCAGCTCCTGCTGCTTTGTCTGCACACCACAGTATTACTACCTTGAACTGTGAGATGGAATAGATACACTCTCCTTTAAGGTGCTTTTGTCAGGAAAATTTATCACAGCAACAGGAAAAAAAATAAGGCAGGCCCTGTGCCAAGGGCTTCCAGGTGAGGCAAAATGGCCCCAATTACAGTGTCAATCAAAATCTACTAGAATACATTTCTTACAAAATATTTTATGTATTACTTGTATTGTATGTGTATGAGTGCTATCCTTGCATGTTAGTGCACCCATGTTGTGCAGTGCCAATGGAAGTCAGAAGAGGGTATCAGCGGCGGCTCCCCGCCCCCCAAACTGGAGTTACAGATAGTTGTTAGCTGCCATATGCATGCTAGGAATCAAATGCAGGTCCCCTGCAAGAGCAGTCAGTGCTCTTAATTGCTGAGCCATCTCTCTAGCCCCTGGGGTACATTTCTTTTAGGCGTTTCTCAAACAAAGTTTTGCCTCCATGTATGGAAATATTCATCATGGAACCAGCTAGAAACAATAAGGTGGCATACACTGAATTTTTATTTGTTTGTTTTTAATTTTAGCAATCAGATCACTTTGGGGTTGGTTCCACAGCATTTGGAATAAGAGGACTCCCCTACAGAGCTCACTATAGATTCTGGAGCTCCTAAGCACCCATCAACCACTTTCTGCTGCCAGCAAAGGAAGGTGTGACATGTATAAGGACAGTTAGGCTTGGGTTCTATTAGCTAATACCTCTTGGAGACAAGAGAAGACAAATGAACACTTATTGACCACCTGCTGTGTACTGTTGCACTATATAACCCTGTAGCCTCATATTTGTGTGTGTCTAAGGACTACTTCATCATTTCTTCTTAAATAAATGTTCTAAAGCTCACCACCCCCTTCTATGTTTAGGAATAGTTATATGGAATTGAAATCTATATGTCAAGTTAACTCTTGAGAACAGTGTAGAATAGAAAAATTCGTTCCAAAGATAGGTGGGTGGTGTAGATATTTGTAACAGTGGCATAGTTGTATGGAAGTGGCAGGTTTACTTGTGGATCTGTGATTTCAGAGCTTTACGTTACCTGTAGCTGTTTGCTATTTCACAAAATGGACTTTGTGTTCACTATTGTTGCTATGCAGAGAATAGTAAGAGAGCAAGGAGTTACCCTAGCAACAGCTAGGTGACCAAATGCAAGACTTCCCTGAGAATGAACAGAAGCATTGGTTTCCAGGCTGTTGTTACAGGTATACTACTGAGTTACAAACAACCTCTTTCATTTATCTGTTCTCTCAGACACCGAAAAGATCATTAGGAAACGAATGCTATTTGTCCAACATTTTAAGGCAACAGGATGAGCCCCTCACTGTGTCCTAGCTTATCATCTGGAGACATGGTAGCATGGAAAACTACCTTACAAGGTCACAAGAAGCACAGAACGGAAGCAAAAGACCCAAGTGCTACTCATAGGTAGCTGTGCTTACTATCCCGGGGCGGGGTTAAGATCAGGTCTAAGCAATTATGACATCAAAATAGGTTTCCTTGTATAAAGAATAGGTTATGGTATATCATCAGGCAGAGGAAAGACTGAGAGGCCTCAAGGCTGCCAGGGGCTTCATGAAGAGTCATTGAGATCAGACTGTTTCAAAAAGACCAAGAGTTGTGTCTCGAGAATCCTCTTGGGCTTTGTTCTTCAGTTTTGGGTAGGTTGACCTTGCTCCTTGGATCAACATACATCTGTGACTACAAAGGGAATGGGATGGAAGAGAAGACAAGGGAAGAGCTCATTCCCTGAGCCTGTGGTGGCCGAGGAGCCTGACAGAGTGCAGAGTCTTGCTTTGTTGAGAGGTCATAGCTCCAAATGTTAGATTCTGAACAAGAGCATTAAATGGCTGGAGATAGAAGCTACAGTGAGCAACCAAAAGGATTCCTAAGTAGCAGTGTGTCACCTGGACAGAGAAATAGTTTCGCTCTTAAGGTTTTTAAAAAGGGTAGATGGAGTTTTACTTTCTGGATTATTTGCATTGATACTAGTGCTAAAGCATGATTTCAAGATCACCTTCTAGGCTTATTCACTTTTGATTAATATGATCATATTTATCTAAAATTGGTAAGATATGAAAATTGACTTCACTGAGCTATTGAGGGCAATAAGTAAATTACATCCACAGAAGTGCACATCACAGGATCTGGTGCATAATGCAGAATCAGGAAAAATATGCTTCCTTTCCCCACTCGTCTCTCTGTCTTCTTTTTTTTTTTTCATTTCTACCTCTCTCCTTGATTATTTGAGGCTATTTGATGGCTAAAGGAGATAGCAATGCAGCTAAGGCTTTTCACAAGTGGGTTGTTAAATTCATTTCTACCAAAATCTACGCTTTGGGATAACAGGGACAGGCTCTTTCAAATCTTTCAGCTCATTTTCACCTTCACGATTGTTGATGGTAAAGTCTTGCAACTGAAATGTTTCCCGACCACATCTTCCCTTCTGGTCACATATGTAGGCCCTTGTTTACTGTGAGAACTGATTCCTAAGACTATTACAAATGGAAATGATGCTAGTGTTACAGAAAAACAAGCCCAGACTATTTCCTTTGAAAATAGAGGCAGTGGTTTGTAAAGCCTCCAGAAAGATGGGAACTGAGAATGAAATCAATCTTGACTTAAGCTCTGATTTTTCTTTGGATCTTTGTGTGACTGCATGGAATAGGACTGTGTGATTCTTCTGGGACTAGAAATAGATGGAAGGTACAACCAGATGCTATACAGAGAAGTGGAATGGTTAACCTTAGAGCTTGTACATTCAAACTCTTAATTACACACAGCAACACAGGAACTTCAGGAAAAAATGGGGGTTTCAAATGAATGAACTCTAACAATTCACCATTCTCCCAAGAGAGCTTTTTGTTTTGTTTTGTTTTGTTTTACTGTTGTTTCAAAAAAAAGTCTACTTAAATCACACTCATATGCACAAACCTCTCTAGCTGTCCTTTGCCTTCACTATAAAAGTCTTAAATCACTCTACATAGATAAGTAGAAGTCAAACATTTAGAGTTATTTCTCAGTACAGAAGACACAGAAGTTAAGTACTTATATTGATTTTGTTTTAACTTTCTCTAGGTCCCCAAACTCTCTGTGTGAACCTGGGGCTAGGGCTAGGATTACTGGTGACTAAAAATTTTTTGTAGTGGAGCAGTATTTGTTTATTATCACAGGTGTTATGCCTGTTTGATTCAGGAAGGAGATCTGTGGGAAGCTGAAATACTCTGAACAGTTGGTGTGAGGTACTTAGAGACTCAAGGAAAGGCTTATGCATTCTGTCAGTTGGACCTTGCTGAGAACACGAATTTGTGTCCAGGTCTCAGTTACGAGCTAATGGCCTGTTATACCTAAAGGTATATGTGTATCTTTCAGAGCTCCTTATACTAAAGAGTAATAAATTTTGAATAGAAAAATCAAAACAGTACTTTGACTTCAGATTTGGCAAAGAATGCAATTAAAAATAGAAGATTTTTCTAGACAGAGTATAGGGTCACGAGGCACAGGCTTCAGTCCATGGCATACTGCATGATGGATATCACAGAGGAGGATGGAAGAAGCAAAGCCATCGTTTGAGTGCTCTAAGTTGCCACAGACCAAGTCAATAGCTGGTGAAAGCCTAAACTATCTGGTGGGAAGCATTGCTCTTTATCAGTTTCCAAAACTGGTTGTTTGCACTCAGGTGCTAGTAAAGGTCACCTGTTATGATTTGGACAGAACACATTCATTGCATTTCTATATTTTCTTTTCCTTTTAAAAATATTTACTTTTATTTTATGTGTATGGGTGGTTTGCCTGCATGTATGTAAGTGTACCATGTTTGTGGCTGGTGCCCAAAGAGGTTAGAAAATGGCATCAGTATCCCTGTCCTGGTGGCTGCGAACCACCATGTGCTGGGAAGTAACCTGAGTCCTCTGCAAAAGCAGCCAGTGCTTTTAACTCCTGAGCCGTCTCTCCAGCCCCACATTGCTATATTTTCTTTAAAAACAATCTGAAAGGAACTGTGCCAGTACAGACGGAATAGTCCTCATCTGATTATCTGAAATTATAAATGTCCCAAGTCTGAAACTTTTAAACACAGACTTGGCATTACATGTGGAAAATTCCACAGTCTGAAACTTGTCTCATGTGAAAATTATTTAAAATATTGCATAAAATTACATGCAGGCCATGTATACAATGCATACATAAAACATAAACAAGTTTCCTGTTTAGCCTTTTCCCAAAGATTTCTGTATTTCGTCACTTTCCTGTTGCTGAGATAAAACACCATGATCAACAGAACTTATAAAAGGAAGAGTTTATTTGAACTTACGGTTTCAGGGGAATTGGAGTCTGTCGTGGCAGGGAGGTATGGTGACAGAAGGTGGCTGGAGTAGGAGCAGAAGCTAATCTCTTACATCTTCAAGCAGAGAATGACTAGGGATACTACAAGGCTTAAGAACTCTCTAAGCCTGCTCCCATTGACACACTTCCTCCAGCATGGCCACACCTCCTAAGACATCCCAAAACAGTGTCATCAACTGGGCACAAAATGCCCAAATACTCAGAACACAAGGGGGGGCATTCTCATTCAAACCTTCACAATATCATATTATAAATATGCCAATATAAAAGTAAAATAAAAGATTCTAAAATCCAAAAATCTTTCCATCCTGAGAATTTTGGGAAACAGATACTCAACCTGTGTTTAATATATGGGTTGACCTTGGCATCCTCATTTGGTCCACATATCAAAAAGACCCACCTCAAGTTTTGCTGATAAAACGTCAGGGTTCCAGAGAGAGATTTCACAGAAGCATATTGCTGTGAAATGTTAACGCTTCATTAACTTTGGTACATCATCTCATTTTGTAGTCTTTGTGTAACTAGTTAATGGAGTCATTACTTATCTTGCTTTAACTAAAGAATATTTCATATAACAGACACTACTTTATTAACATGCATTAACTGCACATATTAACAGATTCAATGTAATATTTCCACACGTGCACATGCTGATCAAGTCCAGCCTTCCTATTCCCACTCTCCTCTTTTCACCCAATATCCTTTCCAGGGCCTGTAACCATTATTTTATTTTTGATCCAATTTTAAGTTTTTGCCAATGAAAGAGAACATGAGGTACTTGTCTTTGGACATCTGGATTAGGTCCCTTTAATACAATGTTATTTTAAAGTTCCTGAAGACAAACTATAGATTGAGAGAAAGTACCTTGTGGAATGCTAGAAAAGGAAAATAGCTATGAGATGACAGTGCAAGTGTTTCTACTCAGTGCAGGTGTTTCTACTCAGAGAGCTTCTTGTTACACACATTAGATATAAAAGCAGTGGTCATGTAAAATATTTGAATGGAATCAGACAAAGAGAATATCAAATTTGTCTAGAGGTTATCTGAAAAATCCTTTAAAATAGTATCATTGAAGGGAGCTTTTCCTAAGCACCCTTCTCCTTTGGGTATTAGCTTATAATAGCACAGAGTCACTGTTAGAAACTATTTTTAAATGGTTTATTTCATGCTAAAAGCCTTTTAGAATTGATATTTCCATATAAATTTTAATTTGTCAGAATGTATAACACAGAAATGCATTACTCAAATATACAGAAGTTATAATATACAATTATGCATTAGAATAAAATACTCAAATAATATTATTGGTTATCAACATATTTGAGAGTGATTGCCTGGGAGGTTAGGATGATGAAAAAAAATATCTCATCAATGGACCTTAATTCTTGTGAAGCAACCTCTCTAGCTACCTAACATTGTAGTAAACATTTTATGAAATAGACAATACTATTTTAATCACTTGCCTCATAACATATTACAAAATTGCAGTTTTACGATTGAATAAATGTATATTGAGTATGTTGAGAAGTATGGAGTTGCTATGCTGTTTTGGTACACTGAATCATATTTCAACACTTAATTCATCATTTGCTGGTTACAGATCTGTTATTATTCTTTGCTAAGAGAAATGGAAATATCTTACAGAGAAAATGTGCTACCACTACGACAAGCCAATTGCATGTTTTCCTATGGGCTGAGGAGCATAGACCCCGTGAGCTTCTGTTGTTTTCAAGGTGTGCTGACATCTCTGGGATTGTTCCAGTTGGGAATAATAAGCATCACTGTGGACAAGGGGAAGATCCTGTGGCCAGCAACATCCAGATGAAACTGCATTCAAGAGTGGATTTGGAGCTGAATTTTAATCAAGAAAAAGACAGAGGACTCAGACAATTGTAGAAACATCAGTTGGAGGTGCTGGTTCAGCTACAAAGGCTGATAACATTCGAGATTTTTCAACAGGAACTGAAAACAAAACTTTTCTGTCATAAAGTCTGAATTCAGCAAATCTTTGATTAAATGCCAGCTATCCATCTCTGTATTGTAAGTAAAGACACCCTACTGAAATTTAAACTAGATTTGAATATTTGCCAATACCCTGACAAATTTGGAAAAATGAAGTAAAATGGATTTGGAGAGCTTGAACACTCTAGGAAAATAAATAACAATTAAGATAGTCATTGAAACCCACCAAATGAAGATAGATTACAAATAATTATAAGTCCATGGAGAGGTGAAGTTAGAAGGGAGGTAGGAGTTAGTTTACAAAATAGTAAAGAAAAATTACATGGAAAAAGATGAGCCCATTGATTTAGTTATGTTAAAATGAGCACAAGTGCAGTTTTCCCAAATACCCTAAACTTTAAAAATGCAAAGGCATTATATCGGCACAATTCCAAATCCCCAGATACTTGATGAAAAGCCTACAGACATCTTTTCTTTCTTTCAATGGTCCTTCTTCCTAAGCCATTTCTATCCAACCTCTTCTAAAGTAGTCCCTTGTTTCTAGGTATGATTTACTCAGGAAAACAGAAAGGACTGCAAAAGAAGGAAGGTGTTTCGTATAGAAAATGACAGCCCAGTTGGATTGCTCATGAGAGTAATGGGAAAGCTAATGGATTCTAGGAAGTCAGCATGGGACATAATGATCAGAAACACCCACCAATTATCACAGCTGCATGCAGCATCTATGTGAGTCACTAGTAGATGCCCCCAAACTCTGACAAAACTGTACCATCTACTGATGCTAATGCATCTGCCCACATCCCCCACAAATACAACATTGTGACTTCTGATTCTTGTGAACCTTCTCAGACTCTTATGGGTGCTTCTTGGTAGAATCTAAACCAGAAGTTTTCTAGCTGAGAAATGGAGCCTGTTTGCCTAGAATCCTTGTAAAGTCCATGTGCTAGCTTTCTATCAACATAGCAATATATCTGAGAGCATCAACTTATTTGGCTCATGACTTTAGGGATTTAAACTCATGCTTACTGGACCCCCTGATTCTGAACATTTGTGGCACGCTATATCCCAGGAGGAAATGTGGCAGAAAATATCTGTTCACCTGATGGTATTCAGGGTGCAAAGAAAAATCAGGGTCTCAATAACCCCTTTAAGAACTCACTCCCAGCATAACTTCTCTCTACTTTTCCCAATCTCCCAGGGTTCTCCCACTTCCAACAGCACCATAGGCTACTAATGAGGAATTTAGTATGTGAATTGGACTTTAGAAGATATTCAGGATTTAACCAATAGCAGTAACATAGCATAGAAGAAGACAAATAGTGTTGATACCTTAGCACACACACTACCTTATTGGTAGTGATTAATGGTGTCGGTACAAAGTCATTTACTATGAAGCTTTTCCATTCAGAATGAGTTTATATCATGATAAATTTATCACAGGGTGAAGATAACCATAGATGAAAACTGAATATAATACACGTAAGGTGCCAAGTATCCTATCTTAGCAACACTATACCCCCCTCGTGATAACAAGGCTGAGTGGAAACCTAGTCTCCTTGTCACTGTCCAGCACAGCAGGAGAGTATTGTCCTACATATTATGAGCCTGAATGTCAACATTCAAAACACAAACCATGGTTTCTACTGAATGTGTATAATTTTCACACCCTTGTAGAGTTTAAATAATGTAAGTGACAACATCCTAAGTCCAAAACATCATGTGTACAGAATAATTTAATAAGGAATTTTGGTGAATATTATATTTTTTTTATTGAACTAGTGGGACTGATGTCACATTGGTTAGTGAGTTAAAGTCTAAGAAGAAAATCACCTATTTTGGTCTGCAGGGTGTCCACATGTACGTGCTGATGTTACACCAGAAGGACTGTTATAGCTCTTCTCCTGTGGGGATCTACTTTCCACAATCTCCTTTATTTTATTTCTTAGCCTTGGTTGGTCTCCTGTGGTTTCTACATTGACCTGGGGTGATAAATATTTCTCTTTTATCAAGAACACGAGCCCCATAGTTTGACCAGAGATGGATTTACATTCAGAGTTTAGAAAGTAAACCAGAAGTATGATCTTGGGTTTGATTTACTCTTTCATTTTCTTACTGGAACCTTGGGATCATTTCTTTTAGCACCTAAGATACCACGAAAGAAAACACCTTTGGAGTGCCTCAAATTACTGATTCTGGACAAACTGGCTTTCCAAACATTTTTTCCTAGAGGGAAAAAAATTCTTTTCTGTTTGGGGTTCAGAGAAAGGTATTTGTTCTCATTCTTCATCAAAGAGTTACGGATCCATGGAAGGCTTGTCTTTAGTTCTTTCATCTCTTCCACATGCAAATGCCAACTGCCATGCCATGAACCAACACTAGTAACCCAGCAACAGCATGGTGTAACTTACAGAGACGTGGAGACCTCGGTTGGAATAACCGATACACAGATCTGCATACCTTTTGTGATATCTACTGTGTTTCAACAAGGTCCCTTGCATCAGTGCTCTGAAAAAGATAGTTAAAAAGGTTGAAAACTGGCTAGCAAATGGCTCAGTGCCTCCAAGACTGATAACCTGAGTTCCAGCCTCAGAACCCATATGGGAGACTAGAATTGACTCAGGCAAGTTGTTCACTGTTCTCCACATGCCTACCATAGCATGGCCATGCACACAGACACACAGACACCCCCCCACACACAGAGACATACACACACAGAGACAGACAGACAGACACACACACACACACACACACATACAAACAAATGTAATATAAAAACTTAAAGCTGGAGATATTCACTTAAATTTCAATATTTGAGAATTTATGGATTAGAAGTTTTCAGTCAGGACTAAAATCATAATTCAAGACAGTGCAGTGAAGATCAAAATACCTTTCTCCCCATTTCCTATGAGTCTGAAGGCTGAAGGGTTCCTGGGAGCTGGGCACAGGATGCACTCTTCCTAAGGCTGCATCATGGTAACTCTCCTCCTTAACTGGTTAGAGATGATCAGCACCAAAGACCCATAGGCAGGAATCAGGCAATGGCATTGATTGGCATATTTTTTTGGAAGTCTCTTTTTATGGAGTACTGCAGTATGTAATATTGATCTAGAAGGCACTGGTCACAACTGACATTTATTTTCACTAAATTAAAGAAGAAAAGAAAGTTGATAAATTGAATGTCTAGACATTTATCTTGCATTGACATTTTGATATTTTTTAAGGAAATGTATTTCTTAAACGTACCCTGCAGAAAGATAACTCTATTGTTCTAGTCATTTTTGGAGCTGTAGAAAAAATAATCAAGCTTACCAGCTTGCTGAAGTCAGATTTTGCAGACTGCCATAATTCACATAGGTTCTGACACAAGACTTGCAGAAACAACAAAATGTGAAGCACACAGAAGAGAGCAAGGCAGAAATGGAACCGTTAATCCCAGGTACACATCTGTTTATTAGAACTGAATCTTAGAGACAATCGTCTCTAAGTGACTAAGTCCCATTGGTGACTAGAAAGCCATGACATAATATGCCAAGTCATTAGCTTAAAAACGTGTAATGTCCTAGAAGGAAGATCATTGGAGCATACTGCCATGTGTAAAGGAGTCATCAAAAGGCCTATTGCTAGCTTATAATATAGTAGAGGGTTAAACACGCAGATTATGAGACTATGTCATAAATTCCAAAGTTATCATCATAATAACAGTATAGTTCATATGGTATATGGATAAGGTCAAATGATCACTCAGAAAGCAGAAGCCAAAAAGACCCTACTGAGATTTTTAATAAATATTCAAAGATAGTACTTTATGAGGTCTTAGTTTGTGACCCACAAAAGCTATCCTTTCTATAGTTCAACTGTGTGACTATTTGATTAAAATATAATGGTGAAGGCCTAGAGTCAACCTGTGAATCTTATGGTTTATAGGTGGCAATAATCAACAAGGTTCTGTTGAGAGACTGTGGGTGTGTTGACCCCATGCTAGTCAGAGGGACTCTGGAGTTAACTGAAGTATCACTTTGGTCAGGCATTTATATAGGCAGGCAGTCTGCTTCCTGTGCCTGCTTGAAAACTGTTTCTGCTTTCTGCTTCTGCTTTTTAGCCACCTCTTGCCACCATACCCTCCACCCCACCACGATGGACTCTGATTCCTCTAGAACCATAAGTGCAAATAAACTCGTCCTCCTATAAGTTCCCTTGATCATCACAGAAACAAAAAGTAAACTAAGACAGTATGTACTTCTTATAGCTATAAGACGAGATAAATGGAAAATTTCCTTAAACAGTTGTCCAAATGAAAGAGTAACAGAGAATTTTAAAAAATGTTCCTGTTTGTACTAATCAGCACTGGGTAATTGACATTTACATTTCTTGCATGACTTTTCCTGAGAAGCTCTTAAACAATGTCTACTCACCTCTGGTAAAGCAGTAACCACATTCCAAACAATTCTTTCAAATTTCCAACCTAGTGAACCAACGGGTTTATAGAGATTATTTATAAGTAACTTGAGTTAGGGATTACTTACAGATGCAATAACCAAATCACCACAACTCACCATGTTTCAGCACAAGGACTCATGAAAACTCGAAAACTGGATTTCCCTGCATAATATTCAGGTTTTTGTAATACCAAAGTGTATGCTACTCCTAGTAGTTGTTACTGCTTATCTAATCTTGAGAAAGGCCTCATAAATATACATGTTATATGAGCCTACTGAGCCTTACAAAATCTTACAATTTTCATGAGCCTGTTGAACCCTGGTGCTCTCTGAAAGAAGAAACATTATAATCCAGAGGAAACAAATATGAAGCTCTCCACGCCTTTCTTTGGCCTCCACATTCTTTCTGCCCCTTCTTTCACTAAATTCCAAACACTTGCAGGCAACAATATAAATATATGATTATTTTCTCATATTCATTCTTTCTTTTTTATTGAGTTTTGCATATTTCATACAACAGTTCTTAATCAAATTAAGGCCTCCTCCCCGTCCATCCACCCATCCCAGCCCCCATTGAACTGTGTATTCTGTCATACATGTTAAATTCTATCCAATCAAGCATTACCTCCCAGATATTCTTTAGTGCAAATTCATTCACTGGAGTCTGATCAGGTTATCTAGAGATCATAAATAAGGCATATTCACCCTCTCCCAGTAGTAATCAGTCTCGAATAATTCTTAATCTAGGTCTGGCCTGCTACCAATTTCTATGTCTCCACTCTGGGCCCTTGTCTAATTTGAGTTGGTATGGGTCCTGGGCTCAATGCCATAATTGCCACATTTTCATATGTGCAAGCTTCCAGTCTCCTGAAAGACTCTGCTTCCCTAAGTTCATGAAACAGCCTTTGCTCTTACAATCTTTCTGCCTCCTCTTCCACAGTGATCCATGAACCATAGGTAGGTGAGGTTCAATATAGGAGTCCTATCCAGGGATACACATTTTGCAGTCTTTATTCTCTAAAATTTGTCCAGTTGTGGCCTTCTGTGTGGATAGTGCTATGTTGTTTGAGGAAGTTTCACTGGTTATAGTCGAGGGATGCTTTAATTTTTTCTCCACCCTTCATTCTGCTGTGTTCCATGAGCCTTAAGTGTAGAGGTCCAGCTGTAGATATGAGACCTAGGACTTGGTGTCATATATATTTGAGAGTATTTATACTCTCAGTCATGTATTCTCTGTGTCTGACCAGTTGGGGAATTCTGCTGTAGCCTCCATCTGTTGCAAAAAAAGAAAAAAAGAAAAAAAAAGATTCTTTGATGAGTGGTATGCTGTATGTCTGTAAACATGAGGATTAGCGTATGGTAAGAAATTTCATTTCTCTGGAGATATGACAGAGGTGGGGTTCCCTCCAACCCCATGTGTTTGGCTGAGTCTACAGTGCTCCCATGAGTTCACTCCCAATGAGAGGGTTTTAAGTCCAATTAGATAGCTGTTGATCACCCTTGAGATAAGCGTGCTGCTGCTGCGCCAGCAGAGGTGATATGTTGTGGCAGTTGCAGGTATTAGAATTTAGGGTTAGGTTGGACCATTCATCCCTGTGGCAGTTGGCATATTATAATCTAGCATTATGGGAGCTAAACTTCATAGATGCTTCCAGGTCAGTTCCTGCTCTATAGCCTTCAGGTCCTGGACCCCAGGTATGTCCTGTCCTCACTAGTAGGGTATTATCTTGTAGTTCTGGGAAATAAACAAGAACTTTGGCAATAGCCTGTATTATTTTGAGAGTCTCTTGGATCACTCTCGCCAACCACATAAAGGGAGGTACCTTCTGTCTGGCACTCTGTGTAAACATCCCCCAAGTATTTAGATGTACTAATGTTTGCACACTCTCTGTGTTTATTTACTATTGTTATTTTATGTGTATGATTGTAATGCCTGCATGTAGGTTGGCACACTGTGTCATGCAATGTCTGTGGAGATCAGAAGAGGATGTCAGATACCCTGGAACTGGAGTTACAGACAGTTGTTAGCTTCCATGTGACAGCTGAGAATTGAATCTTGTTCCTCTGTGCAAACAATCAGTGCTCTTAACCACTTAGTCATCTCTCCATCCCCCTTATTTTCTTACAGTACATTCTACTCCTGAAAGTTGTCTAGGATCTTGGACAGTGACAGGAACTTTGCTACTTCCATGGGGCTCCCACTCTAGCCCATTACAGAACAACCCTGGTTATTAGAGACTTGGAATTTTCACAGTAGGATACTGGTCCTCATTCAGTTCCAGGTGGAAAGAGACTAATTACAATCCATACTTTGCATCATTGGACTGCTTCTGTCGTGAAAGTAATACTTATGGTCTTCTGAGATTTTCCTTTAGCTTTGTAAACAATGAAAATCGCTTCATTTTTCTCTCAAAGGGAAGCCTTCGAACTCTCCTTCCAGATTTCACCTTGGTGGTAATGCTTACCAACTTCTCTTTTGTGAATTTAATTTCCAAATATTAAGTAAAAATATATAATAATATATAATAAAATGAAGACAATGATTTCTGGAGCAATCCCCTCTTCCAAGGTACAACTGGGGTTCCACACTCATCTTAATTTATCTATAACCTTCTCTGGCATATAAGTCTGGTACCATTATGACAGAAAAGCTCTCCTGTCCTGAGAGTAGGTAGCACTATGTAAATTGTCTTAAGTTACGTGTTATTAATCACTGAGAGATGAATGGAGACAGTGGTGATGAACCTTCTGCACACTGCACTCATATGCCTCTTTTGGTAACTGATTATCTCAAATTATGAATTCTCTGTACTTTCATTGCATTTGTAGAAAGGTGGAAATGGCCTGCCTGAGACCCCAAAGAATTAGATAGACTACATACCTTTTGGTCAAGAACAACATCTGCTTCCTATATCTTGGATGATGGGGGTAGTTTACACCTGTTCTGTTGAGTCAGTGCCTCCAGAATTTGCATACAATTCATCATTGGATTTTTGTGTCTTGGCAGGTAGTGAATGTTCAGTAAATGTTAGTTGAATCAATGGAGAATTAGAAACAGAAACTTGAATGACTTCTTTCTATGCTCTCTATACTAATTTTCCTTCCTTATTTTTTTCCACATCTTTGTAAATTTGGTATTGTTTCATATGTTTAGAATTTAAAAACCTGCCTCAACAGTTAAGTCAGAGAGTAAAAGTGGTAAGTGAAATGGGAAGTGAAATCCTCAGTGAGGGGGAGGAACAAAAACGTGAAAGGACAAGAGGACCCAATGGGGAAAGAGAAGCCCATGAACATAAATCCAAGGATTTGCGTTCATCTGTAGCTGGAATTTTCACCTCTGTTTTGAATACAATGTAGACTCATTAATATAAAGAATATTCTGGAAAAATACTATCTCTGTTTCTTTAAGTAAAAAAAAAAAATATCAGAGGCTCAGTGAAGAATGTTGACATGAAGCTGCCTGGAATCTGAGACCAACAATGAGGTGAAAAGTCAGAAAGCTTCCTACAAAGAGAAGGAAAACACTTCAAAAAGCAGCTCTCTCAGGGCCCCTCCTCAGCAAGTTCACCCTATGCTGGATCTGCCTGACTCTAAGAAACACTGTTTATGAATTTTAAAGTAATAGTTTGCAAAGGATTGATCCTCAAGGATTTGAGAAATAACACAGGAAAAAAAAATCACTACGGAAAAGAATGAGTGAGAATTTCTTTGAATCCAAGTAGATACTTCATCCCAACAAATGAATAATAAATGGGAACTTCACTCTGAGATTTTGATGCTGGGTGTTGACTTGACTCATTAAAAGTGTACATGTCTTAGTAGGTGCACCCAGGCATAAGCACAGATCCTGGAACTGATTGTCCAAACTGACCTGACATCCCAAATGTTCATTCCTAGGGGTCTAATGTCCTTCTATCTTGACTTAAAACATTATGTGAAGAAAAATATGTATTGGTTATTGTTCTTATTGGTTTGATGAAGTACCTGACAGAAGCCACTTAATGGAAGAGAGGTTCATTTTGGTTCTTGGTTTCTGAAGACATAGACCATCATGGTAGAGAAAGCATGGCAGCTGGAGTGGGTCCTTACATCTTAATGAATGCAGAAACAGAATCTAGGGCTGGAATCAGGGCCAGAGTATAACTTTCCCACAACCTCCCAAAACAGCACCATCACCTCCCTGGTGATAAAGTACTTGAGTACAGGAAGGACACCTGACATTCACACCATAACAGTACTACAGGATGCTTGCTGAAGGGCTGAGAAGACACAGTCAGTTTGCAGTCTCACCATCCACTCTCCTTAATCTTCAGTTCATCATCCATCCATCATCTAACATCTTGCTACGTGATCTCCTTGTGCTGACTAGTTCCACACTTGCCTTCCTAGGGAAAATTATGCTCCTACCCAATAGCAGAGATGCAAGTGAGTATGAATACTGCTTTCTTCCCAGGTAGGTGAAAATGCTTGCAAATGGAGTCTACATGCCAGGGAAGAATCTATGGTCATGATCATGGTTATGAAGACTTCCACGCATTTCTAGAGAATACTTGCACCTGTCTCTTTCCCTGGACGGAAGAACAGCTGGTGTGTCCTTTCTGTCTGTGACCTGCTCCTCCTTAACAGCCAATGCATGCTGCTTTTAATAAGAAAGGGAGAGGTCAGTTGAATGGTTCCAAAGCTCCACAGAACTAGACAAAGACTCTCCCAGGGAGGTGAGCATACACCTTTCTAAAGAGGATAGGGGGCAAAGGAGAGTGCAGGATCAGAATAAAGAGAATTGTCCTGCATAGCCAGCATAAAAGGTAAAGGATTTTTGAAAGATTTCTTGGGTCTTTCATTTTTGAAAAAGATAACAGCCTTTAAAATAAGTCTAACTTTCTTTAAGATCTAAGAGGCCCCATGATCTTACTTTGAGCACTGAGTTTTGAGTTTTGAGTAAAATTTCCCTGAGAGGGTTCTACAGTACATCAGAACAAACAGAAGGTATATCTCTGTATGTGTGTCTGTCTTTATGTTTGCATATATACAGGTACATAGACAGACAGACACATGCATAGACTGACATGTTCACTCAGGATTATAAAGGCAAAAGAGTCCCCAAATCTGTAATCAACAAGCTGGAGACTTGGGACAGCTGATGATGAAAACTTGGGACTCAAACACACTCATGTTTTAGTTTGAGTTTTAAAGCAGGGAAAACAGATGAAACTCCTAACAACCCCCCAGCAAAAACAAAACAAAACAAACCAATAAACAACTTCTGATGTCCAGGGTCCAAGATATCTGACAGGCTCTTTGCTTTTGCTTTGTCTATTCTCACTTTCAAATGATTGATAAGGCCCACTCACATTAAGTGAGTGATTTGCTTTACTACATCTGTTTAAATGTTAATCTCATCCAAGGCTACCCTTGCAGGAATATTCAGAATAATATCTGATTGAAAATATGAGCACCTGTGATATAGTGAAGTTAGTACACACAATTATCCACCACACTCTAATCTTTGTTTATTTCAAATAATCATAGGAACATAGAAAGTCTGGGGAGAGAGAGATGGGAATGAAGAAAGATATCTAAAGTAGCTCAACTTGATTTCTTTATCTTGATGTTTCAGACAGGAGAATATGCAATTGGTTGATAGTTTTCCAAGACAGCTGTCTGAATTATGCAATGTCATTGTGATGCCACTCAATTAAAAATTAAAAAACGAATGAGAATCAGAAACTGAATCAAAGAACTTGCAGTGCTGAGTTGTATCATCCTTGCCCCATTTAACTCTATTCTCTCTCTGCTCAGGGGGTCTTTGCACACTAAAGTACACTGACTAGTCTTTGTATATGTAGGGCACAAGTGTTAAAAACAGTTTTGTAAGGTTGGAGAGATGGGTTATAGGTTAAGAGCACATACTGCTCTTGGAGAAGACTGGAGTTTGGTTGCCAGTGCCCATTTTGGGTGGTTCACAACCACCTGCAACTCCAGCTCCAAGGGATCTGACACCTTCTGGTTTCTGCCGGCACTTGCACTTGCACTCGCACATGCACAAAACCACATGCAGACCCATACATATACATGTGATTAAAAATGAATTTTAAAAACTTACTTAAAAGAGAAGTAGTGTTAGGAAACTTCAGTGACACCTAGCCACTGGAGAGACAGAGATAGAGTGAGAGAAAAAAAGAAACAAACTTTCACTGCATGATGGATGGTACAGTAAAGAGGTTGAGACAAAAGTAAAACTGATAACTGATTACTTATTATGAGATATGAGTTATTATAGTGCTAGAGAAAAAGGAGAAGAATGGATATTTTTGTTGCAATTTGACAGCAAGCCTAGTTCCTACAGTCTTCTCTAAAATTGACACATAGTTTGTTTCGCTGTGTTGGTAAACAAACTTGCTGACATTATATCCTAGCATCTGAAGCTAGCATGACTTTCTTTGTTCTTTCATTAATCATTGCCTCAAATAGCCATGAGAACCCTTGTATCTATCTAGTGCCAAAAGATTTCACAATGCAAATTGTTTCCTGAAATTTTTCTGGGGATAAAGATGTGTACTGTACAAACTTCATAGTCATAATGTTTCTCTGGTTGGTAGATGAGGTTATTTTCAAGCCTTGAAAGATTTACCTGTCATTATCTTCTATTTTCCTCATAAAAATGTAAGGCTGCATGTTTTTCAGAGATTCATATGTTTGTTAATATGCAAATAATTATATAAAAATAAGACATACCAAATTCTAATTCAAGAGAGTGCTGTTTCCCCTGCAAAAAAAAAATTGAAAAAAGAATGATTGCTCACATATACACTGCTTAAGGAGTTAGATCCTGCCCAAAGTGACCTCATCCTGCTTTGGGTCTAAGCCCGCTTCTGCTTGTCCTACCTGAGACCTCCAGACTATTGACAAGAACATCTCTCACTACTCATCAAAGAAGCTTCTTTTTGCTATGGATGGAGATTAGTATGCAGTTCCACAACTCATTAAGTGTGGAGAATAAGTGTCTCTGAGATTCCCAGGCCTAAGTGACACATCTACAATGTAACATCTACATCTAAGGCTCAGGTGCAGTGAAAGGGAGGGCAGAGAGAATATTAACGCATTTCTCAACTCTCATCAGTGAAGCTTCCCCATGCAAGAGAGGGTGGTGAACACAGAAGGATATAACTGGCCAAAATGCCGAGAATAAGAGATTGCAGAGTGTGTGTCCCCTCATAGGACTCATATTAAACCACCTGCTCAGTGACAGAAAAGGGGAGCAGGAAATCTGTAAGAGTCAGGGGTAGGGGTTGACCACAAAGAAACAGTTTTCAGGCAGCTTACTCATATGAACTTACAATATGGTGACAGCATGCACAAGACCCATGCAAATTCAAACCAGGCAAAAATCCAGTACAGAACTGTGGAAATGGGTAAGAAGCCCCAACCTTACTTAGCTCAGGAACTATTCACAACGGATCACTGCTGGGTGAAGGCGAGTTGGTTTTCTTTAGAGGAGTGATGCTAATAGGTTTAAGGGAGTGATGCTAGGTAGGCTCCAGGGGATGGACTCACATGGAGGGACATTTGAGGACACAGACTTGATTCAATAGGCCTTAACATATATGACAAAAGGCATAAAATCTGCTGGGGGGGCTATGAGAGGTGCAGATAGGGTTGGGGGCTAAATGTGACCAAGGTGTACTATATGAAATGCACACAAATTCAGTTGAAATTTTTAAAATAATAAAAAAGAACAACTGCCAGAAGGGGTGGTGCACACCTGTAATACCAGCGCTTGGGCGGCATTAGGATCAGGAGTCTGAAGCCAGCCTAGATTAAACAGTGAATACTCTAGGTTTAGGCTATGGAGTGAAATTTGTCTTTCCTTTTTTTCTCCCTCTCTGTCTCTGTCTCCGTCTCTTTGTCTCTGTCTCTGTCTCTCTCTCTCTCTCTCACACACACACATACATAGAGAGAGAGAGAGAGAGAGAGAGAGTAAACAAAGCAAAAGAAGAGGAGAAAGAGGAAAAGGAAGGGGAGGAGAGAGGTGGAAACAATGACTGGGAAGTATTCCAGACAGATATTTCTTTTCATTGGCAATATTTTACTCATCATTAAGGTTATAAATGCCTAAGTATTCAATGTAGTATTTTAATACCACTTGTGTATCTTAAATATAGCAAACTTTTAAGTTTATATTTCTAATTGATAAAAACTTTCATTTATCATGTACAACATGATATTTTAAAATAAGCCTACATTGCGTGATGGTTAAATTGAACTAATTAACATAGGTATTCCCTCTAAAGCTCAGGGGCAACACATTTGGCAGCAGAGGAAAAAGATAACTTGTAAAGATAAAGCCACAGGTAGCCTGTGACCTACCGTAACATTCTTGTTACATTTCCTTTGAGGAAAAGTATTGCTCACAGAAATAGTCTCCACATTTTCTCCAAAGCTATACATTTCACTCAAAATATAACAAGAAGGAACTGAAAACAAACAGAAGTCCCACTTTTTAACCAAGAAGATGGTACACCGTGGCTAAGGGACTCCGGCAACCATATAAAGTGGTTATTCACTTGGTCAGGAGAAATTTACCCACCTTCCCTTCCAAGCTCCCTTTTCTTCCTTCTTGTTAAAAGCATTCATTTCCCTCGACATGATTGTCCTTCTTCCTCCCTTCACAGTCAATGTGCTTTTCACAGACCTCCTTGCAGAATGTGACCCCTGTCAAAGCCAGCCACCAGGATGCAGTGATGGCTTCTAAAGATTATGCAAGGAGCTGATAGATAGGGACCTTTGTCATTTTCCTTTCCACTAAGCTGAGAGCTAGACAGAACATAAATCCTCCAGCTCTTTCTGAGCAACAGGTTCTTATCTGGCCCAGTCAGGAAAGCCTAGAAGAGGAAACAGAGTGGAAGGTTTCCATGAGTTTGCCAAATCTTCCAGCCAAATTGTGTCTGCCACCATTCCACACTAGGAACTCTTCAAAACAGGTCAATACACCCTCCATTAGAGGATCCGTTGCCATCTCATTTCCTTACCTCAAATGGGCCTAACTGATGAATCTTTCAGAAGGAGTAAAATATCAGAAAGCGCTCTTGTGACTGAATGAAGAACACGGGCCCTCCCTGCCCACCCTTCTACCACCTGCCAGGTCATCAGTCCTTCAAGTCTTCTTCTCAAAACCCCTGCAGCTAACAAAGGAAGCATAGCTGGCTTCACTCATGTGAGATACCTAGTCCCTTTATCACAGAACTGCCTAATCATAACATAGAATTGGCTTCCCAGAAATCAAATCCTTCCTTTGACTAGAGATGCTTATCCCAGCCAAAAACACTTGATGAAGACCCGAGAAGCGGGGACATTGTTATCTTGCTCTTGAATAAGAAAAACAAGGGGTGAAAAAGAGAGATGAATCCATGAGGGGATCATTTGTTTCTTTTGTCAGAAGATTCATAACCCAGGTGACGGCCTAAATTTAAAGATTCTTTCAACAACATGCACCTAGACTAATGAAAATCAAAGTTCAAGGGCTTCTTTCAATTCTGATGAGCAATCTACCCATTTGTAAGGATTTATTGACTAGCTGGGGAATATTTAAAATTTGCATTTCACTCGCCACTTTAGAATTCCCTTCTAAGAGCAGTTAATCTTTTTTCTTTTTTTCTCTGTTCTTCAAAAGGTCTTGACTTGCTATTCTTAAATGAAATTATCTCTGTCTGCTTCCCCTTCAGTGAAATGAAATCAACTTTAAATAACTCCACTCCATGGCCGAGTTTTAAAACTTTCTGTACAAATACTTTCTTTCCAAGCCCCTACGTGTTTAGATGTCATGGATGGTCTATTCTTTTCTATGCTAGTCTGCTTTGCTTTGAAATATCTTGTTCAAGACCCAGGAAATTCACTGCTGCTACTGAAGTCGTTTCTTTATCCTGGAGTTAATTTGTACTTGGTTAGAAAATTGCCGAAACAAACAAAGCCATTTCCTCCCTTTTCATCTTTTCTCTAATAGAATACTTTCCACCACTAACTAAATGCAACAGAACTGGCCGTCTTCAGTCCTGTCAGTCTTCCTGTTGGACACAAAAGGTCTTTTCCAGTCATTTGCATTTTCGTCCCAAGTAGATTACTTACTGTTCTTCTGCTCTGTACAATGAAGACTGAGCTTATTCCTCAGGCCCTTTTCTCACCTACCAGTAAGTTCTGTTCAAAAGGAGGCCTTGGCAGGTGGATGAGAGGCAAACGTTGGGACCTATTATGTTTTCTCTTCGGTGTGGCAGTGGCTATATCTCCATGGTGAGCCTCACTCTTTCTGTTCTACCTGTGGAGGTGGCTCCGCCTTGATGAATATCTCCTCATGTTGCTCTCCTGGACTGTATACTGAGACCTGCTTCCTGCCTTCACTCGGCTGGCCCAGCCTCCATCTTGAACTTTAGTTATGGAAATGTGTGGATTTGAGGGCCCTAGATCCTGCAGAAAAGCACATAGCAGGAAAGTGAAGCAGTATTCTGAATGCTTTCTGTGACACCTTGTCCTGAGTCATTTGTTCATATCTAAGAGTCTTGAAAAAAATCAAAGAGAAATTTAAGTGATTTTTGAAAACCAGCTAAATAGAGATTTAAGTAATCCCAGATAATTTAAAAGATGAGAGAGTAAGAAAGCAAGAAAGGAAAGTGAGTGGCGGATGAGGAGAGAGAGAGAGGATACTTTAAGGACACCATAGGAGGGATTCTTAGAGAGAGCACAGGAATGACCCTTTCTAGTTTGAAAAGGAAGTTGGAAGTATGCCAAGCCCTCCCAAAGTCTGAATCACAGTCACTAGACATCTTAATTCCTGATTAAATCAAGGTAGTCTTCCCAACGTATTCTGTGAGAGGAGACTTTTCTATCTAGAGGAATATAAATCATCCAAAGCCTCTGTATTAAAAAAAAATACAATAAAACTAGACATGATAGCAAAAATGATCAGATGACCAAAAATCAATAAAAAAGAGAAGGGGAGCAGAGCCATAATGCAATAAAACTCCAAATATGCAATATAACTCCAGAATTTGCAATTATCAGACAGGAATTTTAAAGAAACTATAGGTCACGGGTTCAAGAAAATAGATTGTATTTTTTTTAAAAGGCAGTGTCAAAATCAGAATATATATGTGTATATATATATGTGTATATATATGTGTACATATGTGTATATATATGTATATATATACATATATATAGTGAAGACATTTGAGAACTGAGATAATCTCAATATATGTGATTCACTGGATTTGGTTACAATGAAAACAGTTAATAGCAAGCTGACATATAGGTTCAATGAGAAACACACAGAATGAAACACAAAAAGAAATGTCTAAAGAAAGAGATGAAACATGACCAGAAGCTTAAATCTGTATATTTGAAATCTTAAAAGAGAGGTATAACAGAAAAAATAAGACAGAAAGGATGTTTAGAATGCAAACTCTCAAGACCAAATTCAAGAGATCCTTCACACTGCAAGCTGATGAAATATAAGGAACTTTAGAGTTCGACTCACTGCAGTAAAATCATTGCAACTAAAGTCAAAGTGAAAGTTTTAACAACAACCGAAGTAAAAGAAAAAAAAATCATTAAATTCTAAAGAACAGTAACAGTGACCCTGACAAAAGAAGGAAAACAGAATCAAGTTCTAGAGTAAAATATTTGTAAACCTCAACTTATGAATTTTAAAAGTAAATGTGAACTATATTTAAGTACAGTAAGAAAAGGAACTTACTGCTTGATTCCCTGAAACCAAAGAAAAAGCCAGATGCAGTGATGTGAATCTCTCATTACAATACTTCCAGCACTCATACCGAAGGTGAGAGGAAAGAGGGGAGAATGGCCAGCCTGGAAGCTTGTGGCTGATTGGCCTCTGGTACCTAGGGCAGCCGCATACAAAACAAGTGGCATGCTGCTTGACCATGATGACAGGCAAGAACTGACTCCTAGAAGTTATGGTGGACCATCTCTAAAGGTTCAAAACCAGGACAGAGAACCAGAAGCACTGGAGAAGTAAAGGAAGCAAAGGGAAGTGTGTATCATGAAGTGAACTGGAAGAATTTGTGTCTAAGATGCCATTTTCCTCTTCAATTTACCTATAGACTCAAACACCAAAAAAATAAAAAGCTCCATCAATTTCCTGATGAAAGTGAGAAATTGCTTCTATACTATACCTTATGTGGAAATAATAATGACTAAACATAGCAAAAATATATTTCTGAAGAAAAAACATAAAGGTGGAACTTTTGTGTTACCAGACAAAAATGACAATTGCAAAAAGCAACAATGATTAAATGTTAAATGTTATGTAAGAGTAGTAAAATGTGCCAGGAGTCACAAGAGCAAATGCAGAAAACACATACATGATTATGAACCAATGAACAGCTGGGTAAAGGTACTGTCTTTCTTGAAAGATGAAGCACACTGAGATCCAATAAAGGAATTAATCTTATCCTCTACCCATTGCAAAATATAACCATCAGTGCATTAAGATGTTCATGAAAGGTAAATCTATGTATGTGTTATACATCATATAATATATTTATATTAATATATGATGTACACATATTTATTAAACACGTACTTAACATATATTTTAAAACCATATATGCAGTTTTATATACTTATAAAGCTATATATGTTGGAAAAGTTTTTCAGATGCTTAAGTATAGGAAGTTGATGGATATCATTAGTCACCAAGAAAACTTTATTTAAAACCACAGTGAGATACAATATGGTATAAACCTGAACAAATGTATTTTATGTGGGACCTATGTGTGTCAATAATAGAAATGCAAACTCATAGAACATACATCTATATTATAAAATGCTTCATAAAATTCTGACAAAATTAACCTAGCCTTAACTTTTATATGCTACATGACAGAAATTCCATAACTAGGTATGTGTATAGCAGAACTGTATGTATATATACATATATATGACTATATAAGTATACTTATATAAATATATATTACATATATATATATACATATATATATATATATATATATATACTGGTATGTAGGCAGTGAATAAGACATAAAAAGGATGTTCTTAACAATATTATCAACAATAGCCCTAAAGAGACAAAAATGAAATATCTAAGAGTAGAACAAAACCAACTATACTATTATTAAAATCACATGGCTATCTCTAACAGAGAAAATGTTGGATATAAACTAGATGCAGCACTTTGCGCTATATGGTTCTATTCATACTAAGTGGAGAAAGCACAGAAAGTAAGGTGAGAGTATTTTAATAGACCTGATTGGTTACGAAGGGCTGTGAGAGGCTGAAGCACTCCATACTGGTGGAGGATCTGCGTGGTAGAGCACTGGTTAGTAAATGCTCCTGTCTTCCAGTCACAATAAGTCAATCTGTTCTTCTAGTGTAAAAGTAGTCTTGGGCAATATATTGAAAAGGAATATGACTATTTATGAACAGGAACATGAATTTCACACAGTTTTCATATGAATTATATGAATATAACGCTACTTTTAATATTGTCCCACCATTTAAAAAATGTAAAACTGTTTTTTTCATTTCATGCTAAAGAACAGGTGGCAGCCAGATCTGACCCTGAGCTGAAGTCTATATTTGGACTGGTTTGTGACTAAGTGGATGTGTTCACTCTAGTGATTTATAGAGCTTCGAACTGAAGATTGTTGTACTTTAATGCTGTGTACTATGTTTTAATAAAAATCTTTATTAAAAATTCTGAGAAAGTCCAGGTGACCTTGACTTGCAAATGCAGCTTTAAACATAACATCATGAGCACTCTCATTGAAAGAAAGAATATTGGTAAGATGGACTTTATTAAAATCTAAAACATATGCTCTGAGAAAAATCCATGCTAAAAGAATATAAAAATACACCCAAGACTGGAAGAAAGTATTTCCAAATTATATTTACTTGAAAAGAATATTGGCCTTATTTGGCCAAAGTGGTGCATGCCTGTAATTTTAGCTTTCTAGAAGCTATGGGAGGAAGATCATGAGCTCAGAGCCGATGGAGTGCCAAGGGAGAGTGTACCAAAAAAAAAAAAAATCCAAATAATGTTCAAAATACATAAGGAACTCTTGTTAAAAAATATGAAAATGAACAGATCAATTAAACACAGGCAAATGCTCTAGCAAACATCAAATCAAAAAGGATACAAAATATTTTCTCTTTCACTGGGAGTCATATGACATACAGCATCACTTGGCTTTTCTGAAATCCAATATAATGGTATTTTAGCTTCCAAAGTAATCACTTTGCTGTTTATTCATACATTGCTGGGAAAAGTGTCTAGTTGTGGTTTAGTTTAGGGAAAATTCATGAAATATTTTCCTTTAAAATATGTAGAACAAAAAAAATATACATTTCTTTTAAACATTTGAAATCAATTTGAAACTTTGGCACCTCCAGTGAAAAAAAAGCAATGGAAATGTTGAAAGACAAAGTATGTCTCTGTATCACTGAACGTGTATCCACAAAGAAAAATAAAAGGTCTCTGACAGAAAAAAAAAAGATACAGATGGAAAGTTAGCACATGAAAATATGTTCAGTATCACATGCCATTATGGATCTGAAAATTAAAACAAGGTATCACTGTACACCTACTAAAATAGCTAACATTAAAAACAAACTCAAAATCACAAATAAACGTTCCAGGGCTACATGCTGAGCACATGTCAAGCAACCAGAACACTCGGTTATTGTACAATTTTTTGTCTCTACAATTTTTGTTAAATTTATAACTATCCTAAAATTAAAATAAAAGGTATACTGGAAGATTTTCCTGATACCTCTTATGGATATTCAGCCCTCCAAATGGTTTTAGAAAACTATTCCCAGAGAGTTTGTGGATCATGCTGACTCCAGGATAGCTTCCATCAGTTCCTTTCCCTTAGGGTGTCTCTTTTCATCATCTCTTTACAGTGGAAGAGTAAGAGAATCATACCTGACTACATGGTGGAAAACATCTCATGCTATTACTTTACCTCAGTTATGATGCATTCTTTTGAAATTAAGATCTTTTATTAAACACACATTGTTATGTCATCATTGAATGTCATCCACATTCCCTCCAGTACAATCTTCAGTGTGCAACCAGTGTTTACACTCCACACTGGCCTCACATTCACACCAGTTCCAATTCCACTAACATCTTGCATTTACCTCAAATGTGATCTTGAGGTAACTTTGAGCTTTCTTCCCCTTTCTTCCTTAAATTAAGGATCTCTTTCTTATCCATGAAATCTGTGCTTCAGTGCTTGGGCCTTGGACTACTGGGAAAAGCCAATAATCTAGAATCAAAGTCTAGAAGGAGAGGCAAGTGCATCTTTCACAGGAATTGGGCACAGTGATGAGTCCAGTCAAAGAACATCATAGAGCATGACTGGAAGAGGTATTCACTTCCACTGAAATATTAGGTAAATGATAATGTTGGATCTCTCAAACTGTGTCATGGGAAATAATAGTCTTTCTCCAAGGACAGTATGGTGATTTATTATTATGATTTTCAAAATTTGGCTCCAAGTACCTGGGAGAAACTCATGGGGTTAGAGTTTTAAAAAACCCAAAGAGTGGAAAATCAAAAGCCTGGCCAGTCATGGGTTGGGAACAGATGTTGCAGAGGACTCATTATGATAGCCTCTTAATAATCAGAACTAGATGCTGAAGTCCAAGAACAGAACTTTGAGAATTGGTGATATTCTGACATAGGTTAAAGTGCTAATTTCAGTAATTTCAACAAGATATGGGGACTAGGTTCAAATCTTGATAAAGACCAGAAAGTAATGCCCTTGCTTCGGGGACAGAAAATAGGTAAATGGGATTATATTCACTGGTGGGAAATGGTAGATGCTGTCTGATGTTTGTGCCATAGTCTAGGGATTAAAGTCCCATTGTGAACATCAGAGTGACAGACTAAAGTGTACTTCTTGTATGACTCAGTTCATGGAATTTCAGTTCATCATGATGCGAAGGGTATAGAGGTAATAGTATAAGTTGCTGGTCATAGGATGAAGGCTGACTAGAAACCAGAAACCAGAAATGGGTATACCCACGAAGTTCTGTCCCCAGTGACCTCTTTCCATCACCCTAGACCCATCTCCTGCAGACTATACGACAAAGTGTTTTATTATAGGAGAATATGAGTAATATTTCACATTAAAATCATAGTAAATATAGTTGCAAATTGTTTTAATTATACACATGCTATGGTAAAGATGCACAGATCAGAGGCCAACATTAAGTGATAGTTGGCCTGTATGCTTCAGGGACTCTCCTGACTCAAATTTCCATCTCACCATAGGAATTCTGGGATTACAGATGTGTGCTACTACATTTGATTTTTCATAGGTTTTTTGAATCCTAACTCTAGTCTTCACAATTGCAAGGCAAATGCACTACCCACTTAGCCATATCCACAAACCTATTTTGCAATATATATATATATATATATAATATTGTATCTACATATTGTAAAATATACATATTCTATATATAGTATCTACCTATCTATATAGTAACTAGATAGTTAGCTATAGTATCTGTCTATCTATCTATCTATCTATCTATCTATCTATCTATCATCTATCTATCTAGAAAGTCACATGGTAGTCCCAGTTAGCATAGAACTTACTGTCTAGACCATTCTAAGCTGGCACTGGTTTCACAGAGATTGTCTGCCTCTGCCTCCCAAGTGTTGGGACCAAAGGTATGAACCACCATGCCCAGTTTTTCATATTTTTATAAATTTTAAAAATTTGACACAATGCCATTCTAAATAAAATGTGCAATCCCGAGAAAAAAAATGTTTTAGTTTCTGTAAACTAATGGGCTACACTAATGGATATTGCATTATTTGTTTGTTTAAAAGAGGTGTATTGAGCTTTTTACATATATTTATGCATAATCCATTTAAGTAGAAAGTTGCCACACTCTTCCATTTCTAAAAATAAAAGTGACATTTGTATGAAATAGTGTCTTCTGGACAGGACAGGCCATTGGATCTCTGAAGTCATAGCAGCTTTGGTTGCGACCACAAGACCTATATACGATCAAGACAGCCAAGAGAGGGGAGAGGTCAGTCTCCCTCATCCTTAGCTAAGTAGCTATTGTCAGTTGCCAAAACTGTAGTAAGAGTCCACTCTCTCTAGTAGTGTGGACCATGGTAGGTTGCCCATCTTCCAGTGGATGCTGGTGTATACGCATGAATTTAACTGGATTCAGTGAATTATAAAAGATAATGTATAAGAGGAAGAAGACACCAGGTTGGGAGGAAGATGGGGGAGTGCCTTGGAAGAGCTGAAGGGAAAGCAGTATGTATGATCTAAGTACATTATTACCAAAGAGTAATTAAAAATAAAGCACCACAATTTTCATAGAAAATGATGAAAAGTCAGAAAAGGTAACAATAAAAAGTAATTAAAACTAGATAAATTGAGCATCCCTATATAACATTACTCAAGTTCTTAATTTTCTCTACATATTTAATAGTTGTGAAAATAATTTTTAAATACATAAAAATACTTTCAATAAAAGGATTTATATTATACTCTACTATACCTTTATAGCTCCACATTAACTATATTTTTGTTTATATGTATCTATAACTGATCAAAATTTTAGTCATAATGTCCAAGGAATTCTGTAGATTGCTATTTTTATCTGGCACATTTTAACATAAATGATAATCTTCAAGCTTATTTTTAGTAATTATGTAAACTCATTGAAGAAATATGTTGCAATCTACTGAATTATTTCTATTTCTTTCCATATGCTGACATTTTGCTGTGTTAAATTTGTCATTATTATGTTGCAGTGAACATTTATTAGTGCATTTCCCCCATATTTTTTATTACATCTGTAGAGTCTGATATTACTGTGTAAAGATGTATTAATATGTAAAAAATCTGAACATTTTTATACTCTTGACAGGAAATTCCAATTTTATGCCCATTCATATTGTATCATTCCCTGGTGATACAATGTTCTACTCTGTAGAAGAAATTAAATTCATGAATACTTAATTATTGTTATTTTATATTTTTGCTACATTATATAATATTTTATATGAACTGTTCCTTAATATTCAACATGATCATAACATTTTAATTATTTTGTTTCTTTAAATACTTATTTCACATGTATTCAGTTAGGATATAATAGCCAAATTAATTATGAAAGGCACTGAATTAGCTACTTAGAATGACTTGTGATATTAGATAGATGTGATCTTTGCATTTTAACTATAAAGTATAGGACAAAAACTAAAACTCCCAGATAATCAATCAACTGAAATTTTGAAAAAGTTCAATAAAAAATGCAGAGTTCCCTGACAGAAAATTAGAAAGAAAGTCTACTTTGTATTATAGCTTTTGTGAAAGACAGCATTCACATGAAGATGAAAATGGATAAAAACCTGCAAGAAGACCATTGCAAATATTGGGTATACTAAATGCAAAAGCCTAAATTTGAGAAAGAGGTGTCCTGATAAACAGAGACACCTTCATGCCTAGCAAAGAACAAGCTAAGGAAGAACAGTGTGAGAGGAAAAGGTAGAGAACAAACCATCTAAGTCATAGTTTCTTAAGGTAAAAAGTAATGCAGACTGGATAGATGGCTCAGTAATTAAGAATGCTGAATGTTCTTCCAGAGAACTCAGTTTTGGTTCCCAGCACCATGTCAACTAGCAACTATCCATAATTCCAGTCCCAGGGGATCTGACATCCTTTTTTAGCATCTGTGGGCATTGCATGGATATGCTGCACTCACATACATGCAGAGAAAAACACTCATATAAATGAATAAATATTTCAAAAACCTCTTCAAATTATCTAGCCTGTTTTGTTATTGAGTGTCCAATTTCTGTTTTACACTTAGACATTAGGGGAATCAGCATTAGCTGGTTAAATTGTAGATAGATAAGAATAAGAATAAAAGAGATGGATATTCTCAACAACCGGTACATAGATATTGGAAGAGATCCATGACCCCCAGAACCTGGTCCTCCCAACTGAATTCCCTGTTATTAGCCCCACAAACAGATCTCATCACCCTTACTCCCCCACACACAGCAACTAGGACTGATGGGTTGGTTGGAAGTTGTGACTGACTCTTTCTGTGCCCCCATTCTTGTGGAGCTTATCAGTAAACGTGCTTAGCTGTGATGATCCTAGGCAAGAAGGTGCAACTAAGCTTGGAAAGGAGGCATCTGTCCATGGGTTGTCTATTGGAGGACAGTCCTATTTTAACAATTGCGTTTAAAAATTAACCAGTAGAATAGAATGAACAAACATACAGAATTGATCATCATAAATTAAACCAATGTATACCTGTTGGAAATTCCCAAAAGATAAGACAAAGGAAAAAAAATGAAGAAATTATATCTCAGAACTTTCCAAAACTGCAGGGGAATATAAGCTTTTGCATCTACAGATTCCAAAATAACCTAAATATGTGAATATAGAGCAATCTAAACAAATGAGTATTACAATTAAATTGTCAAATATTGGGGTAAAGAGAATTCTGAAAGCATCAAGAGACTTATAACTCATTGCATACTATCTAACAAAATAGATTGAAGCTAAAACTATTCCTAAGATAGTCACTTAAATTTTGATCAAAGGAAAAATAACCAAGGAGCTATAACAATCGTGAACATATATGTACCAAACTCTGATGCTCCCAACTACATAAAAACAGTACTATAGGACTTGAAGTCACAGATAAATCCCTACTCAATAATAATAGGGAACTTTAATATCCCCCAGTCTCCATTAGACAGGTCAATGAGACAGATAATAAGCAGAGAGACATATGAATTAAAGCACACATTGAAAGAATCTAACAGAAACCTACTAACATCAAACAACAAAGAACACATATTTTATGTAGCACCCCATGAAACTTTTCCCAAAACCGACCACACCCTGAAGCACAAAGCAAACCTCAACAAATTAAAACATTGAAATAGTTTTATGCATTCTATGCATAAATGCAATAAAGTTTGAAATCAACACTAGAAGAACTCCTAGTAACTTCACAAATTCATGGAGACTAACTAACACACTCTTGAATGATGGATACGTCAAAAGAAAAATTAAGAAATAATTTCCTACAAATGATTAACTCAGTAAAGTGGCAGTTTACAAAAATTAGTAACCTTTCTACACAACAATAACAAGCAATTAGAGAAAAAGTACAAGGAGACCCTCCCATTCAGAATAGCCTCAAAAATCCAATAAAATATCTTGGAATAAACTTGACCAAAGGCATTAACGATCTCTACAATGAGAATATTAAATCTTTAAAGAAAGAGACTGACGAAGACAGCAGAAGATGCAAGTAACTTTCCATGATGCTCATGGACTGGAAGAAACAATACTGTGACCATCCTACCAAAAACAACATATAGATTTAATGAAATTCCAATCAAAATCTCCATGACATTCTTTACAGAATGAGAAAAAAACTATTTTAAAATTCATATGGAAGCACCAAAGACACCAGATAGCCAAAAGCAACCCTGAGCAGAAACAGCAGGAGTGATTACTATACCAGATTTCAAACTATATTACAAAACTATTGTCACAAAAACAGCATGGTACTGGCACAAAAATAGACCCATAGACCAATGGAATATAATTGAAGATGCAAATATACGTACATGCAAATTCAACCACCTGATATTTGACAAAGGGGCAAAGAAAACTGATTGTAGGAAAGATAGAATCTTCAGTAAACGGTACTGGCAAAACTGGATCTCCAGCTGAAGAAGTGTGAAACCAGACGCTTATCTTCCATCTTGTATAAAAGCCAACTCCAAATCAATCAAAGACCTCAATGTGAAACCTGAAAATCAGTTAGAAAAAAACATTGGCAGTAACCAACAGGATGTTCGTGTAGGAAAGGCCTTTCTAAATCAGATAGTAGTTGCTCAGGAATTAATATCAGTAATCAACAAGAGGGACTTCATTAAACTAAGAAGCTTCTTTCTGAACAACAAAAGAAACAACCAAGAAAATGAAGAGAAAACCCACAGAGTGGGAGAAAATCTTCACCAGTGACACATCTGACAGAGGGTTAACATCCAGAATATATAAAGAAGTGAAAAAAACAATGAATCATGAAAACAAGTAACCCAGTTAATAGCTGTGCTAAGGATCTGAGTGGAGCATTCTCAAAAGAAGAAATAAAGATGGCTAAGAAACATCTTAAAAGGTGCCCAACATCATTAAAAATTAGGGAAATTCAATGTAAAACCACGTATAATTTTATCTTACCCCAGTCAGACTGACTAAGGTCAAGAGAACAAATGATACCAAATGCTGGACAGGATGTGGGGAAAAAGAAAAGCTCATTCACTTCTGGTGAGATTGTAAACTCATGTAACCCCTATACAAAGAAGTGTGGAGAACTCTCAAAAACACTAGAAATGAATCAAACATTTGACCCAGTTATATGGCAGGTACCCAAAGGACTCGTTCAATGGCAGAGATTCTTGTACATCCATGTTTGTGGCTGCTCTTTTCACAATAGCTAAAGTATAGAAGCAAACTATATGTTCCTCAACTGACAAGTAGTAATGAAAATGTGGTTCATTTATACAATGGAGTTCTACTCGGTGGTAAAAAAGGAAAAAATCATAAAATCATGACATTCGCAGGTAAATGGTTGGAGATAGACATTGTTATGCTAAGTGAAGTAACAGAGACTTGGAAAAAAAAAAAAGGATGTGTTTTCCCTCATTTGTAGATCCCAGCACCAAACTGTTATATGTGAGTATGTATTCTGCTGTAATTACTGAACCAGGAAAATGGAAAGGAACCAGGGAGGTAAAGGGAAAGAAGGAAGTAGGGAGAGCAGAATAGTAGGAGACAGGTGTCACTAAGGGAGAAATAGATAAAAGGGGTATTTAAATGGAAGTGGGGAGGGAGGGTCTACAAGAAACTATGGGGATAAAGGGAAAGGAGGAACTCAAGATATAAGGGGCCTTAGGAGACTGGTATTTTCAAGGGAGAAATGGGGATAATGGGAATACTTTAAATGGGGAAGACATGGAGGGAAAGTTATACAGGGAGAGAGAGAGAGAGAGAGAGAGAAAGAGAAGAGAAGAGAAATAATGATTAGCTAGTGTAAAGCACTAGAGAGAATGATGTTGGTTTAACAGTCTAATGACAAATTCTACATAAAATATATCTACATGAGTCCACGTGCATACCTGAAGGCTATGTAACAAGCAACAATGCCAGTCAGAGGAAACCTTCCTTTAAGTTGTTGGTTAGGGTGGTCCCAGAGACTCCCAAAATTACACAAGCTATTGCCACAGTCCTTGATTGCCTCCCAGAACTTCAAGGTAAGACTGTATTGCTGAAGACACAAAAAACTTCAGAGAATGTATTTGGAGCAATGGAGCTGGAACTGACCTGGAAGGCACTTACCCTGAAGGCCAGCGCTCATATCTCTGGAGAGGTCTATGCAAGTAGTCAAGAGAGAACATCAATCAATGGCCCAACACCAGCTTCATGATCAAAGAACCATATCGATGACTAGCATAGCATTCGATCCTTGTGCAGTAGTGGCACTTTATATTGGGGCCGATCAACAGCTACCTGACTGGTCTTAGAGCCTGCTTGATGAGAGGAAACTCATGTGTGGTACTATAATCATATCCAAATACACATGGCTGAAGAGATCATAGATGTTAGAGAAAACCTACTCTGTTACTTCCCTAGACCAATGTAATTTCCTGTTCTAAATACGTATCCTATATTTACAAACAAACACACCTCTCACCACTCACCTAAGAAGTATTTTTGCAACTGATGGAGGCTAAAAACCACCATGGTAGTGCTGCATTGTCTGGATTTGTCTTTATATTTATCTTTGCCAGTGGTGTTTATATTTGTGTGTCCTTCCATGTTTTATTGAGCATACTTTTGCTTAAGTTTAAAGAACTCCTTCAATTGTAAGACAAATTCACTGGGTATGAACTATAAATACCCTCAGTTTTTGTTTGTGTAGGAAATACTTTATCTCTTCTTGATTGGTGTGTGTGTGTGTGTATGTGTATGTTTGTTTGTGTGTGTGATATAAAAACATGTACATGTGTTTGCAGAATATGTACTTCCTTGTTTTGATGCATGCAGAGGCCAAAAATTGATGTTACATGTCTTCCACAATCACCTCTTCAAAAACTGCGTCTTTCATTAAATTTGGAGCTTACAGACTGGGTGGCAAGTATGCTCTAGGTATCTGCCTGTCTCTTCAGACCCACCAGCCATGGGGTTACAGATGCACCATCATTGGGTTTTACATGAATTCTCAGGATCTGAATTCAGCTACTCAATCACTTTTGTTTGATAATTTCATACAAGAGGGCCATATTTACATAATTTTCATCACTCCCTTTAACTTAGGGTTTTATTTTAATAATGATAATGTTTTACCTACAGAAAGTTTAAATGTTTAATATTGTACTTCTTACACATTTTGGAACCCTAATGATAACATTCAAGTAAATGATTGTCCCAGGTACATCCCCTTGCTGTTTGCCTTGTCTTACAAATATGTGGGTAGATAATAAAGGTATAAAGCTAAAAATCCAAAAGCATCAGTCTTATAATTGTTTCTGTAAAATAAGGTTAAAGGGTAAATCTGTTTTGAGTATGAAGTTGTATTTTCAGTTTATTGTTAGAAATGATCAATATTTTAATATAAGTTCATAATATTCTACATATAGAACTATTCTGGAAATTAATGAATTTTTATCAGTCTTCAAAGTACTGATATTTATTGTTTTCAATTGAATCATTATGTATTTCACACAGAACATCTTAACCAATCCTAATCATCTTTACCCTGTCCCCGTGGGAACTCCCCAAATAGGCCCCTAATAGAATCCATACATTCTTTTATCTCTCTTAAGGTCTTTTGTGTCAAATTAGTGTCCCCAAATGTTCCTCAGTGCACGTTCATCCACTGAGGTCTAGTCAACCTACTCAGAGTCCCTTGCTTTAAGATTAGTTCATCCCTACCTAACAATAATGAGTTGCCAACATTTTTTCAGTAAAAATTGAGATGTACCACCCATTTCACATGCTGGGTTTTTGTCTGCCTCAGTTTGCATGGGTCTTGAGCATACTGAAACTATAACTTAGGTTCATAAAACTATAACTTAGGTTCATATGAGCAAGGTCCCAGGAGTTTGCAGGACTTTGTTTCTAATGTGATCACATACCTCCTCACTGGCTCTTACAAACTTTCTGCCTCCTCTTCTGCAATGGTCCCTGAGACCTGGGTGGGTGAAACTTAATAATCAAGTCCTGTCCAGAGACTCACATTCTGCAGACTTGTAATCCTAATACTTTGAATATTTGTGACCTTTTTGTATTACTGGCCTTCTGTTGCAAGAGGAAGCTTTATGAACGAGAGTTGAGAGATTCATTAGTGTCCCCTTTAGCCCTTGCTCTGTTGCATGAGCCTTAGGTGTAGAGGTTGCATTGTAGATATACCGCTTAGGCATGGGCAATTTGTAGACAATGTCTGTGTATGATCAGTTGTACTCTGTAGTAGTCTACATCTGGTGCAAAGAAGCTTATTTGATGACTGGGATGCCTGACCATAAATACAAGGATATATATTTTGCTCTTAATAAGAAGTTACATTAGCCTAGGGATGTGACAGCCTTAGGGATTTCTTTAATATCTATGACATCTTCATTCATGGGTATTTGGCTATGATTACAATGCCACACATGAGATTCCTCCCATTGAATGGGCTTTAATGCCAATTAGATAGCAATGAGACTCCCAAGATGAAGATGGCACTACCACACAAGTGTCCTATGCTGTGCCAGTCTTTGATGTGGTTATTTGGTCATTAAGCCAGTGTTGTGCCACCCATTGGTTTGCATAGTGCTCTCCAGAGATATAAAAACTAGTCTTCAGAAGAAGTGACTTCTAGGTCATTTCCAGCTCCATTGCTACAAATCCTGTGTCAAAGTATATTCTGGTTTCAGCAACAGGGTCTGACCTTCATGTTCTCAGAAGCAATCAAGGGCTATGGTAATATCCTGTATAATTTTGGGAGTCTCTTGGACCACCCTGGCTAACAACAAAAGAGAGGTTTCTCCTGTCTGGCACTGGTTCTTATTATTTAACCTTTAGCTATGCATATGGATTCATGTACACATATTATATGTAGAATTTGTCATTAGATTGTTAGATTAATATGATTCCCTCTGGTATTTTGCACTAGCTAGGCATTATTTATCCTCGCCCTATCCCTGTCTAAACTTCCTTCCATGCCTTCCCATTTAAAGTATTCCCATTATTCCATTTCTCCCTTGAGAATGCCAGTCTCCTATGGCTCCACCTCTCTTGAGGTCCTTCTTTCTCTTTATCCCCATAGTTTCTTGTATAGTCCCTTCACCTCCCTGGTTCCTTTCCATTTTCCTGGTTGCTACAGTTTTACTATATGAGGATACGTACTCACAATTAAGAATTTGGTACTAGGATCCACTAATGAGGGAGAACATGCATCCTTTGTTTTTTGGACTCTCTATTACTTCATTTAGCAAAGCAGTTTCTAACTCCAACCATTCACCTGTGAATGTCATGATTTTGTCCTTCTTTAATACAGAGTAGAACTCCATTGTTTAAGTGTTCAACATTTTCATTATCTAGCAGGATACTTGCTTTTCTTCAGCTTACTATCTTTTTATATTTCCTTGAGTTGCTTGTGTCTCAAGTCCTTGAATTATTTGCTCACATTTATGTTTGTTATTTTAAGTTCTGTGTTCTGAGAGCCCTCTGGGTATTTCTCATTGTAGAATATTTCTATAGGACTGGTGGAATTCAGTCAGAACAATATTATCTTGGTTTTTCATATTGTTTGTGTTTATGTGTTTTGACCTGGGTTTATGGATTTCTTCTTTTGGTTGTGTGTCTCATATTAAATTCTAACCTCCCTTTGTAAGGTAGACATTTGATTCTGTTTTTATTACTGTTGCCCCTCAGTTGATTTCTGATCAGGCATGAATATATGGTTAGACTACTTTTGGGCTTCGAATTTTGATTTTCTTATTGGGGGATGTGTGATTCGAGTTTGGTCAGGTGGACCAGGATGGCAGTCACAACTAGAAATGAGAGCATGCAGAGTGGGAAGGAGTGGGCAGGTTCTAATTAACTCACCAGGGTGAAGGAGTTGTTTTTCTTGTTCCAGTCCCAGAAAGGAAAGGAGGCAGAGCATGGGCTTGTTCTATTAGCTCACCAGAGTGCATGTGATATGGTTCCTATCCTAGTCTCAGAAAGGTAAGATCAATAATACATACTTTCAAGAAGGCTGTGAACGTTGGGGGAACATATACCATTTCTTTCACTTATTTATGTTTAGGATTTCAATAAATTTCAGTTTTTAATGTAGATATTTTTAAGCATTTTTGGATTAGTGATTGTAATATGCTGACACAAGAGAGAATTCTGATGAATTCTATTTTTGTGACTCATCAAAAAATTAAAAATAAATATTCCTATGTTGTATTGTCAAACAGACTTTTGATATCATAATACTTTTATTTGACTCCTATCAAAGAGAAATGTTTCTTTTGACTTACAGCTTTACAAGTCTTGTTTATCATTCTTCACTCACATAGCTTTAGTGCTCAGTATTCTAGGGCATATATATTCATTCCATGGAATTTTCTCAGCCATACACCTTTGTCTTCTGAGTGAATTGTCATATTGAGTGATGAAAGTATTCCTGGAAGTCATTCCTGCACAAGGCACGAAACAATAACATCCTTACAAAGGAGGCACTGTGTACAAAGTCAACATTTCCCACTGGACCCAGACTGAATGCATGCCTAATTCAACACCTTTCTTAGGAAATTTCATTATCACCTACCAGTGCACCAGAGATCAAGACCGCCTGAAACCGTTTGTATTTCAAGAGAAAAAAACTTCACTAAGTCTTCTACACTTGCAAGAACAACACCCTCAGTCCTTTCCCACCTCCCCACTCCCTTGGAAACACAGTTCACAGAAAGGCAACAAAGACACAGTTGAGCTTCACTGGTTTCCTAGTAAATCCATCTTAAATTCATTTTTGCTATTTTCTTATCTGTGCCTATTGCAATGTATAGTTGGATCAACATTTATTTTGAGTAAATAAATAAATTCTATTTTGTATACTCACAGTATATTACATGATGTTTTGGAGAAATTTAAGTATGGGTAATATCAGGAATAAAATTGGCACAGTATTCTGGGTCACATAGGTATCTATGTGTGTATTTATGTATAAGAATGCAAACAAACATTCATTAAAGAAAATTTGCAAATATATTAACCATAATCTTCATGATATACATTCTGTCTCGAGATTTGTTCATCCTATATATCTGCCACATGAATATCGAGTGTTATTATTTCATTTATTATTTTATTTATGTGTATGAATGTATTGCCTGTCTACATTCAAGTGCACCCATGTTGTGCAATGCTGGTGGAGGTCAGAAGAGGATGTCAGATCCCCTGGAACTGGAGTTACAGATGGTTGTTAGCCATCATTGTGGGTGCTGGGAACTGCTCTTGAAGAGCAGTCTATGCTCTTAATCAGTGAGCCATCTCTCTAGACCTGAATTTTTTTTGTGTGTGATGTTGTAATACAAGATCTCATGTATCCCACACTGGGCTTACTATGTAGCTCCAAGACTGATATTCAATTCTTGACCCTGCCTCCACCTTCCAAGTGCGAAGATCACAGACCCCATGTCCAGGCATGTCTCCACGTTGTATAGTTTGCTCTATGTTTCCACTTCCTTCTTATTCACAGTCAACATTTGAAACACCTCTTTTTTCTACAGATTTTACTGGAGATTTTTAGATTCAGTGTAAAAGTGAGATCACATATGTTTACTTGCTGTATTTGCTTTATCTTACTTTGTATGATGTCTTCTAGAATTAGGAATTTTCAGAAAATGGCAAGGTCTTGTAAAAGGATCAACAACATTCCATTGCATAACTCAAAACATTTTTTCATGAATTTATCTGGCATTGGACACCAGTTGATTCCATGTCATAGTTATTGTGAGGACAAAGTGCAGATATCTTTGGGGAGGGATTTTGTTTATTTTGTTATTTATTGGAAAAAAAGATTGATAGGCATGTGGTAATTTTGTCTTTAATGTCTTTAGTATAACCCACATTGTTTGAGTGGGCGTTTAAAGGAAACAAAAAGACCTAATTTTTTTTTATGATTTTTAAACAAAATTCGTTCTGATTTAAAGCTTTTCTCGGAAAGAAAATATTCTCAAGGTAATAAGTGACCTTGGTGTAAAACTTAACATTATTTTGCTATCCTTTGCTCAAAAGATATGGCCCACATGGTAGTTCTGGGTGTTCTGTGATAGTGCTCAGTCATTCTCTGTGCACTGCCAAAGAGCATACATCCATGAATTAACAATGTTGCTTTACAGTGACATGTCAGAGTCAGAGAGAAGCCTCTCTCAGGAAGAAACCTGAGTGTGGTTTTATTTATTGTAGTATATTCAAGTCAGATATGTTGTTAGACTACAACATTGTTAAAATAGTTATAATCAGTAAAGCACTAATTATTTGAACCAAAGGGGATTGTGATTATTCAAATTTCAGAGCTCTTTGGACTCTGTTTTCTACAGATAACAAGAAAGCTACATGCTTATTCAATAGCAAAGACAGGTCATTATATATGAACTCTTAGATCAGAGAGGATTGCTGAAAATCCCAGATCTCTGGATAAAATGTGTAAGGTTAGAATGCAGACCCACCCCTGGGGAGGACGACATCATCTACGTAAATAGTTCTTCCTCTAAGACATACCAAATCCTCTGCCCTCATCTCTCCTATTCCACAGCGCTCTACCACCTGCTGGTACATGAGAAGTTTTGTAGATCATTGTCTCCGTTTGCTTTTCTTCCAAATAAGATGCTATGATCAAGAACTTCTTCATTCAACTGAAGGTGGAGAGTGGTTGATTACAGACCAAAGTCAGAGCCCTTTAAGTCTTACTGCCCTTGCTGCTTCAGGTTCATGTCCTAAAGCATTAAACATGGAATCCGTGTGCTTGGATAAACAGGAGAGGAATAGACGATAGGAACAAAGATTAACAGCTAAAAATACCTGACTCTCAGCTGAAGATTTAGCTTAGTTGGTAGAGTGTTTGACTAGACTTTACAAAGTCCTAGGTTCAACACCCAAATACGTATGTTAGCAGTGGTGGCAGACACCTCAGTTCCAGCACTCGGGGTAAAGAAGGAGATAAGAAATGCAAAGTCATTTTTACCTACATAGTGAGTTCAAGACCAGCCTAAGTAAATGAGACTTTAAAAAACAAAACATTTTCATTTTCTTTTGTCTTTGTGTGTGTGATATGCAGGTATGTATGTGAATTTGTATGCATGTGAGCACACAAGCATGCAGGTATGTGCACACACATGCGGAGTCCCAAAGAAGGTGTCTTCTCAGTCACTCTCCACTTTTTGTTTACCAGGGCAGGATCTCTCACGGAACATGGAATTCACTGATTTCAGCTAACCTAGCTAGCCAGCTTGCCCTAGAGATTCTCTTTCTCTGCCTCCTGAGTGCTAGGATTATGGGCCACTGCCTTACCTGCTCAGATTTATGTAGATTTTGTGATTCTGAACACACGTATGGGTTCTGGGAAGTCTTCACATTTGTGGTATAAGCACGTTATGCACTGAGTCACCTCCCTAACTCCTTCATTTTCTTTCAACTTATTTTTATAGCTCCAAAAATATTCTTGAAGTCAATACATAATTTATCTCCTTTTTTTGAACTTTTAGATAGAGTATTGTGATTTAGTTGGTAATAGAGTATCCTTGATATAATTGTAATTCAAGAATTTCTCAGGCAAAGAGACCACCAGAAAACCACTTACCAACATCATGAATACTATTTGGAGAGTCATATTTAAATATGAACAAGGCCAGTTAATTTTTGGAATCACTTTCACATATTCAGGAAGTTTTGTTTGCTGCAAAAGATTTTACATGTATTCCAATTGCATTTAACCAAAAAATGTCCAAGGCATATGTTAAGTTCAGGATTTTTGTGTTCGACTTTCTAAATGGTCCTGTCTCACTTCTCCACAATTAACAACAGGCAGTCATACTAAACCTGCCCACCAAAGCCAAAACTAAACAAAAATAAACAAGCAAATGTGTTTGGAATGATTTGAATTCTAAGCATAAGACCTGGGGAAGGAGCTCAGCTGGTAGGGCTCCTACCTGCTTGAGGCACTGGGTCTGATCCCAGAGACTGCAGTTACAACAGAAAATAAGCCTCAAATCTGTTTACTCTGGTTTACCTCTGCTTAATTTTTGTAGAATTATTCTTTCTCTGGGGGCTAATTAAAAATATGATTGTATTTGTTGTCATGATCTATGCATGTCCTAGGCCAACCCGTTCTTAGTGATTCTATGAATTCTTAACTGTAACGAAGAGCTGTAGGACACCTCATTTAGCTCCTACAGTAATCCATTTTTGTGCTTTCTTTCTTAGGTAAGATGACATGGGGAGTCTTGTGCTTGGGTGGACATTAATTCGCATCTCTCACTTTTTAATCTCTGTAGGATGCCAATAACCAGTCTGCATTGAATTAGGGGAGGGGGGCTTAGGGGCTCCATGTCTTCTGATCCAGACACAGCCTTATGAATACAGAAACCTGGGTCTCCTCATTTTTTATACCTGAGGCCTCTTTAGCGGCATTCTTTATAGCTAAATAAGCTCCCAAAGATGCTTGTGTGCTGAAAATCAGCATTGCCTATGGATATTTGAATCTTTATATCACTTTACCCAAACTTGAAAGTCTATGTCTCACATGTGTTTGAAGGAGGAGTACAGAAAGACTATGCAATAAAGTAAAAAAAAGTGCCATCAAAAATGGATTCTAATGCTGCAGACTAGGTTGTCAAATCTACATTCTAACAAACACATTTTCACCATAGCCAAATATACTTCATTCCTCCATGGTAGTTAAATATGAATATTTAATTCTGGACATAAAAGAGATTGATAGAAGCTTTAAATATGAATTCTGTAGAAGTTTATAGCATATGGAATGTAAATTAGAGCCAATGCAGGTAAACTGATAAACTACGCAGCGAATTATTCTGCCCATCCAGGGTGTTCCTAATTACTATTGTTACATAAAAATATCCCTTAAATGCTAGCAAAGCAAGATAATATCTTAATTTTGATCACCATTTATTAGGTCAAAACTTTGGAAGCAGCTCATATTTCTTGGATTCTGTCTTGTAGGTAAACTAGATGTTAGCAGGGGCTCAGAATGGTGAAAGTCTAACCGATTGGGCTGCCTGAATTGGAGTAGATATCTTTAGTCTCCTTGTCATGGTGACCATAGGCTTTCAGGACATCATACACAGTGGGTCAGGGTTCTAAAAGTGAGTATGCAAACTTCTGAGATTGCATCTGTGCCCGTTATTTATAAGCCCCAGGAACCTCACAGAGTCACTCCCACCATATTCTTATGTTGGTTCTTATACATTAGAGTACTTTCCAGGTTTAAAGGAGGGAAAATTAGACTAGACTTCATTGATGATGGAGGAAGATCAGAGAAGAGACAGCGATGTGAATTTATAGTAAATTCTGGGAAATGCAATCATGCCACAAAGAAAATAAAATTAGAGTCTTCAGATGAATCAAGAGGTGCCATGAACCTACATCTCTCCTTCAGCATCAGTGAAAAAGGTATAAGGTGTTCTAGAGGCAAAGCGGACGCTGAACAGGACACTACATGCTGAGGCTTTCATTTGCGCGTGTCCTATCTCAAGGGTACATAGTCACAAAAAGAGGGTGGGGAGATAGCTCAGTGGATAAAGTGCTTCCCTTGAAAGTATTGGGACCAGAGTTGGGATCCCCACAATCCACATAAAAGCCAGGTGGGTAGTGCAGCTGCCTATGATCCTAGCACTGGGAAGAAAGAGGCAAGAGATTGCAGGGCAAGCTGATTAGCTAGGATAGCTGGATTTGACACACTCAAGATTCAGCAAGAGACCCAGTCTCAACAACCTAAGTGCAGAGCAAATTAACAAGAACCTGACATCAAATTTGGGCCTCTACATATATGTACTTGTACACAGGCACACACATAGGCACCCACACATATACAAACAAGCATCCATACATGCATGTGTAACATACATTCACAAACATGAAAAGAAAAAGAAAGTGCATGGTCACCTAAAGAAGTCCCAAAGTCTCCAACTTCCAGCCATTCTTATGAGATCTGATTAAGGCTGCTTAATATGGTCAAGAACCAATAAGAAGGAGAAAAATGGCTAGCAGTTCCTGGGAAACAAAGTTGGGTAAAGCAAGGATGATGTCTTTAGAGTCTAGTATTAATGAGAACTACATAGGTCCTTCACGGAGTGACTCCTTACACCCCACTTTGAATAGGACAGTAGGCAGAGCTGGTGCCCATGTGGGGTGATAGGGCTTCTTTCCTTTTCAGAAGTTCTCCACTCTAGTACTGTGACAGAGTAGGACGTGGTTGCCTTTGGCATCCTTCTGTAATCCTGTCCCTAATGGTTGAACAAACTACCCTTCCCACATGTCATGTAACATTCTAAACTCTAAGGAGGTGGCCTCTGCTCCTCCTCTCAACTCGTATGAATTGACTTGCTGAACAGTAATGTGCTTGTTGGTTGGTTGGCTGGTTGGTTGGTTGGTTGGTTGGATGGTTGGTTTGAGACAGAGTTTTCCCTAATGCCCAAGCTGGCCTGGATCTTGCCATGAGCAGGCAGGTCACAATCTCATGGATATCTGCCTGCCTCTGCCTTTTGAATGTTGTGACTAAAGGTTTATATCACTATTCCCAGCTTAATGTGTTTGTCTTAAAAAAAATATTCTGCCTCCAGTAGGTTGAGGTGCCAAATTCAGCTCCACTTGAAGAGGAGGTTGGTGCTCTGTAGAGAAAGACCCCATCTAATCCAGGAATTTCCTGTCCACTGATGCTCTCTAACACCTTTATATCCTACAAAGGCCCTTCTTACTCCTGCTTCTCCAGCCCAGATAAAGACTTGAGACAGAGAAGTTTCCTCTAATTTGCTCAAGGCAGGCATTGAATAGATCTCTCCTTTTTCCTACTAATTTATGTCCCGCAGACCTTGGTTTCTGGTAAGAATGTTTCAAGCCTCTGAAGAGTCCCACTCAGTCACTGTGGGAAAGGGTGTTATTTTGATGCTGTAGAGACCTACTCCCATTGGGTCACTGCACAGGGCAGAATGGCGATTTCTTGAAGGGACCTTTTCTCTTTCTAAAACTGAAGGTGAAGAGCAAGTTTTAAAGACTGTAAATGGAATGAAATGAGTTTCAAAGGCTGTAAATGGAATGAAATGTCTTTTTGAGCGAGACACACATTGTATGGGATTCCCTGTTATCTCAGTTTATCTTCAAAACAATTCTGAAATGTTAATAGTACTCCCTCTTCACAGACGAGAGCATGCTCGTCGTTAAAGGACATGTTCCGAGTGAAGTTCTCCCTGGTAATACCTGATAAATCACATTCTGAGAAGGTGTGCCAAATGTCAAAGCCCTGGTCTCCACCCTACACTCCCTGCTTCTTTGGATCCCAGTGAAGCTCAGAGGAATTATTCACCATTAATAGTTTTGTTCTTGGTCTTCTCTCAAGTGCTGTTTGAATTTTCTCCCACGCACAGAGGAAAGCTCAGCATAAGAGCAACAGAGCCAGTGGCATCAGGGAAGCTGTGGACATCGCCCCCACTGTCCCTGTGTAAACATGCTAGGAGCCAAGGATGAGAAGCCAATCCCTACAATCAAAGGTGGACAGAGTCTTAAGATAGTCTAAATGAGTCAGGCCACAGACGCACTTTAAAGACTAGCTGAGTGACAAGGGACTCAGATATTAAGCAAGTGGCAGCACATGACAAATAGGACTAACCTAAAGCTCAGTGAATGAAATCATTTTAGGGCTAAAATGGCAGAGAACAGAAAAGAGAATTGTAGGAGTCACTTCATCTCTGCTCCTAGACTGATTTTAAAGTAATTGTGAGATTAGTTTCCAGAAAACAGAATTAAATATAGGATGAATCATTGTTTTACTAACTTGCTAATCTTCTCTTATAACCAAAAATGTGTATCCAGCCCTCTACTTTGTATAAAGAACTAAAGATCTTTTAGGACACAAAGAAGAAAAGGCTTCTACCCTCAGTGACAGTCCAGTTTATATATAATCGAAAAACAAATTACTATGAAGTTGCCAAATTAATAGGTGCTGAGAGGAATTGCCACAGAATGCCACAAGTGTTGGCATGACCTCTGTCAAAAGAGTCAGCAGAAACCTGAGAAATAGGAGAAGCCACAAATAGAATAACACAGGCAGAGACCAGGTGTCCAGAGATAAAATCCTAAGAAGGAAAGTGTGTCATGTCCTTCAAGAATGGAAAGTTTGTACAAGCTGGAGCGTGGTCTTGAGGAGCAGGCTAGAACAAAGACACGTAGTGTCTGTGGGTCATGATGCACCATTTCAATTTCATTCTCAGTGCAGTAGATAGCTGTTGGACTCTTCCTCTGAAAACTTTGATGTGATCAGATTTAAATTTTAATAGCTGTTTGTGGATAAGATGGGTGTCTGATCCTCAGTAATTTTTGATGGCTTAAATAATAATGAAATTCACTGGGTCTCTTTTCCAGCGTGGCAGCAGTGGAATCTCACTTATTCCCTTTGTGTTCTCCAGTCATCTAAACTCCTGATGAAAAAGGGGTCCTAGGTCAGTTCAAGTATGCTCTGCTGGAGCCAAATCTACCCTAATAACCTGGAGTGAAGAAGGCTGCAAAGAAACAGAACTCAGGGAAGTCTGAGAGAAAGAAAAAGATGAGGACTGGGAAAGAGGGCAGCATTCAGATCCTAATTCATGTTTATATAGGAGAGGAATGACATATGGGCAAGAACATTTGTTGGATGGAATGGGAGTTATTGGTGTTGCAGGGAGATGAGTCCAGACAGATCTTTCTGTAGTGACGCACTTGATATAAGACTTGAGATCCATTCCTGATTGGCAGCAGCTTGCAGGGCCAAGATTGCAGACTTTATGAGTGTCCCACATAGGGTTTGAGTTTGGTGAGGACTGAGGGGAGCACAAGAATGGACGGGAAAGGCTATTGTGATGGATGGATGCTTCCTGTCATGGATTTGTTTTTAGGGCAAGAAAAATTTAACTCTAAGGTGACATTTGACTTTTTGGACCTGGTGCCATTATCAGAGAGGTTAAAAACAGCTTTCCACCTTACTGAGTAATGAACAGATTGTCCTACTTATTTATCATGCCAGGGTCTTGTTGGGTTTAGGACCAGAATAAGTCTGCAAAGGGTTAGGGCAGCCTTGTTGGAAGCTAAGTGGGACTGACAGGATTTGGAAATGATCCTTCACCCTTGTCAGTCACATCATTTCCCGTCTCTTCCTTCCTCATTCCTCTGCCAGATGTTGTCTCAGTTCTTCCTGCTATTCCTCTTCCTCCTCTTCCTGTTCTTCCTTCTTCTCCTCCTTTACCTACTCTTTCTTTGTTAGATATTCCCTGCAAAAAAACAAAATGAAAATAATAAAAGGATGCATTTATTTATGTAAAAATATAGGGGAGGGGTTAATTTATTACATTTAAAATTTTTCAAAGTAAGATATTTTGAAAAGCGATATTAAAGCTAAAAATTACCAAGAACATAATTTACCATTAGCTCAGAATACTACCTTGAACTTGACAGGTTCATAGTGGTTCTAGAGGTTGCAGGAGTCTGATCACTGATCGATGGATGAAAACATTCAAGGTCCACCAGCAACTTGAGCATCCTTCCTCAGTGAGTTTGCCTTAGAAAAATTACCATGGAGGTTTGAAGGACATCTCAGCAGCACACTGCTTGTGACTCACATAACCAATATGAGAGAGACTTAAGAAATTCCTATTTCAGTCTTCTGTATTGGAGGTCAGTTAGTCTGGTTTAGAAACCAATTGGGCCAGAGTTAGCGATAAAGTTGTAGACAGGACCAGAAACTACTCTCTATCACCAACTTCCTTTTATTTTCTTTTGTTGTTTTTCCTCTCTCTTTTTTTTGAGACAAGGTCTTCTTATAGCTCCAGCTTGTCTGGAACTCAGTACATAGACAAGGCTGGCTACCAGCTCACAGAGATCTGCCTACCTTGTTAAGTGCTAAGATTAAAGAGGTGTATGACAACGACTGTCTTGTTTTTGCTCTTTGAGACAGAGTTTCACTTTGTAGCCCTGGCTAGTCTGGAACTTGCTATGCAGGCCAGGCTGATCATGAATATATTGAGATTCTTCTGCTTCACCTCCTAAGAGCTATGATTATAGGCATGTAACATGTACCTGTGCTCAACTTTAGATCTCAGCTTTTTAAATTATGGATTATGACCCTAAATGAGGTCACCAAACCAAATATAGAGTTGTGAAAAATTTGGTGACAGTAAAAGTTTTCTAAATATACAATGACCAGAAATTAAGTCAACATCAAATGTGTAAGGAATTTAAGGTATTTCTGGCCACACTCACCCATGTTGCATTACACAACTCAACTTACCCTTGGTTCTGGATGTGCAACACAAGCACTTGCATTGTTCATGTTGCCAGGCAGTTTTAACAAATGCTGCTTTAAACACTTCAGCTCAGGTTCAATACTATTGTAAACTATGAACCAAAGTGCCTTTACTGTACATGTAGGTTTTCTAGTCCTCTAAAGATGTTAATTACAGAAAACAAAGGCCTTTAAATAGCTTCCTACCATCATTCAACAGCATATAAATATCAAATTAGCATGTCCTTATATTATTTTGTGTTAGAATGCTTGACTGTAAAAATTGCTGTTTGACTTGACTTGAGCTTCATGTAAAGAATCATCAAGTGAATTTTGACTTGGTATTAGGACAGAATTTCCAACTATTTTTGAAATGGCCCTAAATATACTTCTGCCATTTTGTATTTATGAAGCAGAATTCTCAGCACTGACAATTAGAAATTCAAAGTATCGATCAACTCTGAAACACGTTGAAGATGCTCTATATATTAGAGCACTGAATATTCATCCAAGCTTGAATTTATCCATGTAAAAATAAATAAACAAGTCCATCTCATTAATATGAAAATTTGCTCTAATCTCTAATCAATGCTAAAACTGTATATCTATCTATATCAAAGAATTGTTTCTAAATAATTTTCTTTATTGCATACCTATTTATATGACATACTCAGAGCCCTGTAAAAATTTCTTGGGTAAAAAAGTGTCTGGAGTAGAAGACGTTTAAGAAGCCCTTTTCTAGATCTAGGACTGTTCTGAGGTTTGCTACGTGAGTGTTCATTCTCTTGGGACCTGGCTGGAAGGAGTTGTGAAAGTCAGGTGGGTTCAGGCTGGATTCTTCAAGACTTTGAAAACCATTGACTTCTGACAATAGGGCAGAACTAATATGTCCTGCATCCCTGGTACTGATCTGGGAGGAATGCAAATAAAGCCTGCATTTGTAATATCCCTAAAGACAAAGGACTGATAGTAACAGTTTTTTTTTTCCTGTAATGTTGCAAGGAAAAAAAACGGTCAACCTTCAAATGTCCCTTCAAAGGTGAATATCTTATAGGCTTTTTTCAGCTAGTGTTTATTTTTGTTTGTTTTTTAATTCTATTGTTTTAAAATATTTTGATAATTATTTTTATTTAATGTGTATGTGTGATTTGCCTGTATGTATGCAAGTACACCACATGTGTGAAGTGCCCTCAGAGGACAGAAGAGGGTGTTGGATCCCCTGGAACTGGAGATACAGTCAGTTGTTAGCTGCCATATGGGTGCTAAGAATTGAACTCCGGTTCTCTGGAAGAGCAGTAAGTGTTCTTAACTACTGAAAAATCTCTCTAGCCCCTGTTTTGTAATTCTAGGTAAAACAGATCCCACTGATGTGCCTATCTTTCTAAAAGTGAACTGGGGAACAGCATAGCACTGTTGAGCATCAGGAAGATCCCTGTGTAGAAGGAGACCATAAACAGACTAGATATGATGCCTTACGGGGCGGCCAGCAAAAGTCTATGAAACAGTTTCCTTATCAAAATATTCCAGACTGACCACCTCACCACAAGGCAAGAGGATGAGGCTACAGTCCTCCAGAGCCCTCTGTAATCGTTAGAGTCAGTGAAGGAGGTTCTCTAATAAAAGCTTCACTGTGGCAATAAAAAGAAATTCTGACCAAGTTGTTGGCACAACGATAGCAGAGCAGAAAGGGACAGGATGGGTGGGCACTGCATTTTGACCAGAGCTCGATGTATTTCCCATCCCATTGGACAGGAGAAAGCTGAAATATTAAACAACGTGTATTTCTGAACATTTAAAATATTTTATTTATTATTTTTTTATTTTATGTGTGAGTGTATTGCCTGAATGTTTGTAAATGCACGCATGTTGGGTAATGCCCTTGGAGGTCAGAAGAGGGCATCAGATTACCTTGGAACTTGAGTCACAGCCATCTATTAGCTGCCATGTGGGTGCTAAGAACCAAAGCTGGGTCCTCTGCAAGAGTAACATGCTTAACTACTTATCTATCTCTCCAGTTCTGCCGTTTTTGAGAACTTTTGGCTATCAACATGGTACTAGACAAGACAGTCAAAGGTCATGGACCCAAATATTTCTATGAAATTAAATTAGAATAAGACTTTGGTTAATTCTAATAATTTTGTGTTCCACTCTGGCAAATTATTAGAATAGTAAATTTTAGGACTACTATTACTGGATTTTCTAAAATTTAAGGAAAGCCATGTATTCAGAATTTAAGTGATATATCTTATTATTCTTTTTAATCTGTTTTGTTGAGAACACTGTGTGCACAAAGTTTAACGCATCTGCAGGATGCATCTGTCCTGGGGATGACCATGGTGACCAGAGCTTGGCAAAGACAATAGTGGTGTTTGATGATTCTTTTGCTCACACTAATTCAATCTTATTCTCTGTGGGACTCTGGGCCTGCTGTAAGAATAGTAACAAAGCAAGTTTATGCACAGCAAATGAGATTGTGAATAGATGGCCTGGCTATAAGATCCTAGATGTTAAAACATTATGATATGCTCTCATCCCCAGTGATAACTATATGTGACTATGATGTTTCATCTCTGGGGCTTCGGGGACCAACATATCTTGCAAGATCTGAGCATCCACAGGATCTTTGTTTCAGAATTAACTAACAGTGATATTTGATGAGCACAATCTAGTATGTTCTTGGCATAATCTGATCAAATCCCCATTGTCCGGTGGCCAAGTTATAATTGCATTTGACAGATAATCCAACTTGAAAGACAGGAGATTTCATAAACAAGTCACAAGTAAAAGCTCCATGCAGGGGCAGTGGCACAGGAAACAAAGTTTAGGAGTGAAACCAGAGCCTTGCCCGAGATTCCGATCTCTGTAAGCTTTGGAAAACAGCTTGCTCTTGGTTTTATTGATTCATTTCAGTCCACTGTTTTGGAAAATGCCTCTAAATATTATATAGGCAGTTCAGCCTTTCTCAGATCCTCCACAGGAAGCTCAAGCCCTTCCTCCTTGTCTCATTAATTCACAAAATGTACTTTTTTCACTTGATGGAAAATTCCTTTGTCGGAAAAAGGGAAATAGCACAATTGTCCAGAGAATCAGATCTAAAACAGTGTCTCAGCTTCCATGGGAGGACAGGCAGAGCACAGGGGCTGCTCCAGCAGGAGAATGAGCCCTCCCTGATGCTCAGTTCTCTGTGGTCTGAAAGAGGCTGAGCATGTGGGCAGGCACAGACTTCCAGTGTCTCCAAAGGTATGAACTAGGCTAGAGAATTCCCAAGTCTAAATGCTAGTCCTCTTAGTAGAAAAGTTCAGGAGACAGAAAGATATGAGCACATAGTCACAAGAGCCCATGCTTCTAGCACTGTGTGGGAGCATGGTACGGGATTATGTTTGGTGAGTAAACTGTTAGAAAATAGTGAACACGGGTGCTATAAAACTTTAGTTACCATGTCTTTCTTGTGCAGCTCATTCCTAATACACTCTATTCTTCAGAGAGCACCTGAGGCCACGATGGGCCTGGGCCCTTTCCTTGGTCTTTCTTAGAACAAGCAGGGGCTAGCAATGGGTTTGTAAATTATAAGCAGTTCATTTAGAAAGTGTGTCAGCATCAACAACCTTAACTCACAGAAATGAGTCTGCACTGTTCCTATAGAACACATGGCTATGAGAGCTAAGAAGCTAAGATACAGTGTCCACTCTGCTTGCTGCTTCAAACCAAAGGGATGGAGGATCACCCCTGAAGGGGTCAAGTGTACTGCTTCCAGGAATACACACCAAGTCAGGAATACCACATCACAGAAAGATCTGTATACCAGGGAGCATCTTCCCTTCTCTACCCAATCACCTATGTGTAGGTTATTTTATGTTACATAAAAATATGAATGTCACAACTCAGAGATTTATAGGACATGTCATAAATTCTTACACCTCTTGAGTAGATAGATTTTTATCTATCACATATCTTCTCCAACCAAGGGCTAAAGACTAGTGATCAATCTCTATCTTATCATCTTAGCTCATAACTTGGAATAAGCCATTTCTGTAGTATTTTGCCATTTCCTTAATTTTAACTTCCATAGTTTTAGTTACCTGCAGTCAGCTCCAGGTTGAAACCATAAGTGGGAAATTTTATAAATAAGCAATTCATAAGCTTTAAATTGCATGTACTATGATAAAAGAATACTGTGTTATTCTACACCATCAAGCCCAGGACATGAATCACCCCTTTGTCCAATGCATCCATGCTATATATGTTACTCTTCAGTTAGTCAAAGCACTCGTCAGATTGTCAATTATTCTATCACAGTACTTGTGGTTAAGTAACACTTATATAATAGGCTAATACTACATCACAATTCCCTTGTCATTACATAGAAAATGTATCATTTCATACCATAAGAAGAGTTACTAGTACAATGAAATATTTCAAGGAAGAGACCACATTCATATAATTTTAATTACTATATATTATTATAATCATTCTATTTATTGTTAGTTACTAATGTTAATTTCTCACTATACCTAATTTATATATTAAACTTTATTATAGGTATGTATGTATAAGAAATATACTAGTGTATATAGAATACTATCCAGGGTTTCAAGTATCTAGTGGGAGGTTTTGAACTGTGTCCCTGTGAATAAGGGGTTACTGACTGTACTCATAGGCATTTTAGCCAAGCATGTCATAGGCCAAATTGGGAAGGAACAATACAATCAGTATTCCTGCAAAAAGAATAGCAAGCATTTGGGAAGGATATACTTGTGTCTTGAAGAAAAGAAGAAGAAAGTTCAGAAAAATAATTAATATGAATTAAATACATACCATGTGTCTAGGTATAAGGGAGAGAAATAACTAGAAAAAAAATCACACTTTTGGGGAGCTTACATTCTAGAGCACTAATAAGAAAAACAAGAGAGAAGAAAGCCCAAGACTGTGCAAGGTGATGTTCAACTTAGGTGTGAGGAGTCACTTAATGGTTTAGGTAGAAATGTGTTATGATTTTCATGGCATTTTGAAAGGATCCTCTTGCTATTGAAGAGAAGAGGCAGGGAGATGAGGTGGGGGTATCTGTGGTAATTCAGGTGCAGTTGCTAGTGGTGTGGACCAGGATGTTGATGATGACAAAGGGATATGAGAAGTTTTGAAAACTGAAAAGATAAATTTGCGGGCAAGAAGTTTGAAAAAAAAAATAAAAATTGAAGCTGTCTTAGATATTTTCCTTGCTCAACTGGAGGAGATAAACGGCTTCTGTGGAGATGCTACACTGCGAAGGGGAGGGTTTGCTGTGGACCAGCCAGCAGTCTAGCTGTGGCAAGGTTTGAGGTACCTGACAGTCATCTAAACAAAGATATCCTAGAGAAAGGTATAGATGTGGTTTGAGAGTTCTGAAAGATGTTTAGAAATGTACATTTAAAAATTGACCTCTGGAAATTAAAGCTGAAAGTTCCGTTGAGCTGATTCTCAGTGGTGTGAACTGAGAAATGGCCTGAAGTCAGAACTTTGCAGGGAAAAATTAGTGAAAGAAATAGGGAAGGAGTTCCAAGCAGGGAAAGAGGCAGGAAGATCACGAGAGGTGCCACTCAAGCCAGATGCAGGATGCTTGAAGTAAGAGGAAGTGGCCAACTTAATACATACTGAGCACAGCCATTGCCAAAGCTGGCAGAGAAGATTTCTGGAGGAAAGAGTTGTGCAAGGCCACTGCTTTTCTGAATCCTGAGCTACAGCCACTAGGATGCTCCAACTGCAGACAGAGCACACCCAGGCTGCTCTTAACCCTGCACTGCAGGTTATCAGCTGGCTCATACCTTCAGCCTGTACAGTCTGGTTTCTCTTTTGGACTGGTAGGATTCAGGCACTTGTTAATCTACTGAGCAACACGTGCTTAATCACTTGTAATCCTCGTAAAACTGGCTCAAATACAGACAATTGCATTCAGAGTGAAAATGGTATGACATCCAAAGAGCACTGACGAGCAACTGAATTCTTCACCATGGCTCTTTAAGAAGTCCTAAATAAGGATTATTCACTAGCCTAGAGCCAAAATGCCAAAATCACTTCTTTGAGTCTCTCTCTGACCCTTTCATTTATAAAGTGCTAAAGCTACCTCTCAATCTTGCCTCTCATAAATCTACACAGTCCGATAAACCCTGGCAAACATGACCTGGACTGACTCTCCCCTCTCGCTCTATATCTCTCTGCTGCCTTCAGTCTATCTATATTATTTATTTATTTATCTATCATGCAAGGCTTTCTGCCCTTTCTAATGCAGATTGACTTAGCCTTTCTAGTGGTCTTTCAATTTTCTTCTCTACTATTACCAAGATCAATAAAGTAAAGGCCAGAAAGCTGGCCAGGCAAACACAGAAATCTTAAAGGAAAAGGAACGTAAACAATGCCTAGTCATCCACTACAGTGAGCGTGTGGCTTCCACAGGTGGTGAGACTTCGGCTTTCTTGGCTTTATGCCATCAAACACCTTCTTAGGGCAGAAGTCCTTAGAGTCAAGAACAGGCTTCTAGGTTCCTTTCTTTGCCCCAGGAGCTTAGAGTTATCTCTAGCCCAAAGCATGGTTCAACCAGCTAAGCTTTAACCACTGCTGAGGAATTAGATTCTGCTTCTTTTTTTACCGATTTTTCTTTTTTTCTGAGCCATGTGACTTGATTTTCCCCTTTGAGGATTTACAAAAGACAAAAATAACGATTCCAACAGCCTGTCACTTAAATAAGAGAAGATTTATTAGCTTTATCAAAAGGCACATAGTACAAGAAAGAAAAAAGTACAAGGTTAACTTCAGGTCAAACAGTCGAAACTCCTCTCCAGTCATGTCTTCCCCAAATCATTTTCTGTCTATTACTGAGGGCTAGTTGGAGCTAGCATTTCACCCACAGGAAATAGTCATGAAAGGGCAGCAGAAGCGACTGAGAAATCAGAACTGCAGCCCTGGGTGGGTTCCCCAGTTCTGGACATGTGAGTCAGGCTTAGAGCTTTTGTGGGATGGGGAGCTGCAATTCAGAATGGCTGCTACCTTCTGCCACTTGCTTAGGATTGAGGTAGGAGACTTCTAGGGCATAAAGCCAGACTTCAACTGTCTAAGGACATGAGGTACAGAGTCTAACATTGGCATTTCTATTGCCACCTTAGTCTCCCGAGAAACCCTTGGCAGTAGTGAGGAGATGAAATCCAAAGTACTATCTACATAGCAATCAAAGCTTATTTAGTATCTTCTTCAACACAAAATCCTACATCCCCATGGACTGAAAATGACAGCCATCTCCATGGTTACAGAAATCCATTTTCTAGGAAAAATATGAGACGCTTCAAAATGAATGATCAGAAGAGAAATAGAAGTTTAGGACTAGATCCATGTTGTTGTAGGTACCTTTCAGTATTGTGTTCCAAATAGACTTATGCACACCCTTCCTTGCAAGACAGCGTGCTCTGTAAGATGGCGTTAAATTAATTTTGCTCACCACTATTTCCTCAAAGGAGATGCTCTTCAAAGTTACATGTACTGGACTGATAAAACCAGAAAGAATGAGCAGCACACCTATAGTTCCCTTTACTTAAACACTTCCATGTTCTGGCTGGGCTTCACTCTGCCTGTTAGATGCTCACAGACAATCAAACGCCAGAAATGAATGTGAGTTTGCTATACCTCCTGGGGATTCAAAGACCAAGACCACTTCATTGACCCCCATAAATGAAAGTCTAGAAGTGTCTTTAGTTCATGACTCATTTATTTTTACTTTCATCCTCTTCTTTCCAAAAATAGTTTAAGCAAAAAGCCTAATAGTGGTTAAACTAAATAAGTATTTCTTTAAGTTTTATTTTGTGTAACATGAGTATATGTCGTGAGTGTGTGTGTGTGTGTGTGTGTGTGTGTGTGTGTGTACCCAAGGAGGCCAAAAGTGGTATCAGATCCCCAGGAGTTAGAGTTACAAATGGTTGTGAGCAACTGCCATCGGTCCTGGGAACAGACTCAGTTGCTCTGGAAAAGCAGTAAACTATCTTAACCACTGAGTCATCTCTCCAGTTCCCAAGAAGTATTTCAATACATGGTCACAATCTTAGCATCTGAGAAAAAGAATGAGCTCTACTGGATCCTGGGTCTTCCCTACTCGTGAAAGCTACACACTGACTCCTAGACTCCTAAAACTGGTCTCTTGGTATCACATGGACCAGGATGAGGTGATAGCTAGGAGCTACGACATGATAGGCAAGGCATTTGTCTGAACAGATAAAAGGCTAAGTCCACACCTGAGAATCACTATTGATGAACCATGGGAATAAGTGGTAAGAAATGTTTGAACTTCAAAGCATATCGCTCAGGGATACAACCAAACACCAGCCAAGTATTGGGAATACAGAAGTAAGCTGCAGCTGATCAACCAAAACTTCTGCTGGTAACTTGGTCTGTTTCTACTGAGCATTGTGTATGTGCTTTGCTATCAAATTAATCTTCTCATTTTAAGAAGCTGTTCTATTGACTAACCAGCTCCTTACTAGAAGACTTTTACAATAATGTTCCCTTGCAATTAGTGTTGTTATAAAGAGTTCTATAATGTGTATATATCATTACAACCTGTGTTCCTGCCTACTAGGATACATCTTAAAATTTTGTTTTGTCAGTCCATAGATGAAAACATTATTTTTTTTAATTTTCATTTTTTTACGTGTATGAGAAGTTTGCTTACATATATGTAAGTGCACCCATGCCTATGAGTAGTTTGCCTGCAGAAGTCAGAAGAGGGTGTCAGATCCCCTAAAACTGGAGTTACAGTTGTTAGCCATATGGATGCTGGGAACTGAACACAGGTCTTCTGCAAGAGCAGTCAGTGCTCTTAACCAGTAAGCCAAATTCCCAGCCCCTGAAGACATCATTTTTAACAAATATTTCAAAATCTACCACCTAGAAATTCTATAGTAATTTAAAGCTTTGTCCAGCAGTAAGAGATCTTCAATACACTTACCAACAGCAAGCACTGTAATTCTCTCACAGTTTTACTTATCCTGCATGGGACAATCAATATCCAATTACGTGAAATATTGTTTGTATAAATAAAGTATACTGGCTTTTAAAAATTTATTCTTAGTATGTCTTTCTTAAATGAAAAAAACTGAATCTTTTTTGTTTAGAATATAATTTGCTGGTATGTAGATTCCTTCCTCTATCCACATCTCCCCGTACTGCCAACCACCCAATTCAATATACTCCCCTATTTATATAGAGTCTGATTTCTGTCCCGACATGTCCCTTAGTGTGGGTTCATCTACTGGAGCCTGGTCAACCTATCAAAAGTCTGATCTCTGTAAGAAACTATCTCTCCCCCTCCTAGCAGTCGTCATTTGCCGAAAGTTCCTTAGGGTGGGTTGGGATTTCTTGCCTGCTTCTCCATGTCTTTGCTGTGATTTTGTCTGACTCAAATGTCCCACTTGAGCTCACGTGGGACTTGTGAATGCTGTCACCATTGCTGTGAGTTCATATGTGTAACTGACTAGCTGTCTGGGAAACTCTGATTCCTTGTGGTCATCTACCCCCTCTGGCTCTTACAATTTTCTGCTTGCTTCCTCTTCTACAATGATCTCTGAGTCTTGGGAGCTGATGTTTGGCATAGGTATCCTATTCAGAGATTAACACTCTGCAGCCTCTTGCTCTTTGTAGTTTGGCTAGTTGTAGTTTCTGTGTTAATTATCATCTGATTCATAAGGAAACTTGTCTGGTGAAAGTTGTGAGATGCCTTGATCTTATGTGTAGAAGCTGCATTGAAGATGTGTCACTTAGGGCTAAGTGTCTCACACATCCTTACTGTCTGCATTTGACAAGTTGTTGAATTCTGTATTAGTCTTCATCTGTTACAAAAAAGAAGCTTCTTTGATGAGTGATGAAAAATAAACTTGTCCAAAAATGCAAGGATACATACATAAAGTAAGAAACTGCCATTGGTCTAGGTATGTGGTACATGTAAATTTTTCTCTGAGATCTATAACCGCCTCAGTCATGTGTATACGGATATTTTTATAGGACCACAACATGTGTTTATTAAACTTTTCCTATTGACTTAGTACTAATGTTTTATTTGCATGAATGTTTTATATATTATAGATAGGAAAGTTTTGTAAAATACTTCTGAGACAGAAACCGTGCCTACTTATTTTCTATACTCCAGTTTTTCTATTAATTTCCATAGTTCATTCCCAGCCCAGGATGAGTATTTGATAAATTGTGTTTTTTTATTGACTTGGTATGTAATTGTGTGAAGGTTATAAAGCAGAAGCTCTTGCTTGACTTGAAACCTTTTCAGCACTAACTTATTAGCCATCATTTGCCTTCTTATTGACATAAGCCCTGAACTACACTTTGTTTCATTCTCACAACATATAAGTCCTCAGGGGTAAAATTGTCACACATAAATAATTACTCAGTGATAAACATATGGTCTTGACCTAGAATACCCCTCTCAAATGATGTGGACCTCATTCCTCTGCAGCCAATTGATGAGGAGTAAAGATTGTTCAAGCAATGTTCTTCATGGGTGAGGTACAGAGTTAACTGGGTACCACAGGCTTATTCCAGTAGCCATGGTGATGCTATCTCAATGGAATCCAGCTAATTATCTGTATTCTCTACCAGTTATAGGAATATTGCCTTAACTAGCAGAGACCTCTTCTTTATAGTGAGAGAGCATACTCAGTGATTGATTCAACTTGAAAAAATATGATAATCAAAACATATATAAAGATTCTATCATTCTACTCACCCAAACCATTATGAAAGAGCATAATAGATGTCAAACATCGTCTTCTTCATTAGAAAAGTAAATCTTTAAAGATAATCTTGCCTCTTCATAAGGATCCTACCAATGCTTTGAATATACTTTTTGACTGATCTTGATCTCTTGGTAACTTGAACTAAGATAAAACAGAAACCTAAGGACATTGGAATCACAGCCTCACTTCTTGAGAAACACATGAGACATGAACCATGCTATATGAGAAAGATCTTTTTCTGACTGACCAGAAATAGCTAGGAGAGAGGAGAGATTAAGGGTTTGGGCTGTTCAAGGGTCTGGAACACAAAGATGCATTTACAATTAGCCAATCCTGTGATGATTCTAGTCATCTGAAAGGCACAGAACTCATGGGAAGACATTTAGGAAGGAAGTAAAGCAGAAGACAAGACCAGTGTGGGCTGCGGAAGAATTTAATTGGGTAGACTTATTCTCATATATCTTGGAAGCTGCCTGACACACGGTTGGTTCCTGGCTGTGACTTCTGATCTTACTGCATTTAATTTGCTTTTCATCTTTCTGTCTCTGAGAAGACAATTTTTAAACTGATAGTAAGATATAAATGGAGGGAATGGGAAAATCTGCAGTCACAGCATATTCATAATTTAGGAAGAACCCATACATTATGCAAAATAGTCCTGTTCTTTCCAAACCAAATATAAGACGTGACATGGGAGACTTCCCTGCAGTTCTTCTGGGGAAGAGAGCAGAGAATCACTAGGACAGCTGACCAATAGGGACACAGACTCCATCCCTTCATTTCTGCCACTTATTTTCTTGCTCATCCCTCCTCATCTATGAGGGAAGCCATGAGCTGTTCACATGCCTGCTAGATTTATAATGACATGGATTTGTGAGACTCAGTATGAGAGTCTACTCAGCAGATTTATTCAAAGGACTGGGTCACTGAATTCCTTTCTTCTTAGAACTAAAAGTCTGTACTTTCTTTCCCCTTTACCAAGCAGAGATGTTTGCTCTCATCGTCTAAGAGGAAGAATAAGGAGAGGGAAAAAGTCTTCCATCGATTTTACACAAGATCCAAGTTTACTGGAAGAGAAACATCTCTATTAGTCTCTGACCATCTCAGACTTCTCAATAATTTATATTTCAAAACATAAACTGTGGATACGTCTCTCTGCAAGTCCATCAGGCTTGACTGCTGCCCCTGCTTTACTGGACTCTGAAATCTTGTAACCTCCAACAGTACCATAAACCAACACAGAACTTTCTTTGGTGGTTAATTCAGGGAGTAGTACACAACTATAAAAGTCCAAAGCCCTGAAAAATTTGAAATTTAGAGAGGTATCTTGATCATCAAAAGTATCTTGGTAGATAGTCCTAGGTGCCTGGCTTTTTCTCTGATGGTCACGCTGTAATCTCATACTCTACTATGTAGTTATCTTTATGTTACCACAACATCAAGGTCTCTGGAATCTTCTCTTCATTCTACATGCTGATGTCCAGGTTTCTTCCTGGCTGTGACACATCTTTACTAGAGTAGAGGCTATCATATGTAGCTTTTAAACTTTTTTCAGTTTTTAAAGTAGTAAATAGAAACTTGTATAATCCTAAGATTTAGCAGCAGAGAGTAAACATTCCCATTACAAAAAATGAGGAATAGAATACCAAGGCAGGATTAGCCCAAAGTAAGACTGAAGTCCATCGGGGCAAACACTGAATCCTATAGTCCTATGCTATGGATGCAGGGCACCAAGGTGCTTGGACAATTCTTCCCCTATGGTCTTGTTGACTGTAGCCCATGTGATTTTGGTCTTGTTCTGGCTTTGGTTGTTTTCCACTCCCACATCCCTGGCATTCCTGATTTTCTGGGGTTTCCATTGCATCCTCCCCTTCATCACAATATTACACTTCAACATTTCAGAGCCTACGTGCAGGGATCCTGAAGATGGCACACATTGTCTAGCCTTCCTTTGAAATTCCAATAAACCCGTCTGCTACTGCAAGATTCTTGCACTCTGCAAGCCTACCTAACCAGTGTGTGAACAATACAATGATTTTCTTCAGCATCCTTGGACCATGGATGCAGTAACTTTTGAGTATCTGGGCATCTGACCACAGGGAAACAAACACTTTCTTAGTTGGTCCAGTACACACTCTCTCTTCTAAAGGGAAATATTTTCAAATGAGTTAAAACCTACACATTGCATCTTGGTGGATTCCGGCCAATTCCTGAAATACCCTCTGGACATCTTTCCTATTAGTCTGCTGCCAAGTGAGACTTCTTTTTAATGGTATTCATCTCCTCAAAAACTATGACTTCCTTAGCCCCAGCTTTACATGAGCTATTCTGACCAAATGGCAAGTTTTTAAAATGTTTTCCACTCTGCTTTTTGCTCATAATTCATACTATAAATCTGCCTGAAAACAGCCATAGACCGAATGCTGAACTGACATGAAATTTCCTCTGCTAAATTAATGGGCTCATCACCTTTAAACTCAGCCTCCTATTCAGTCTCAGGGCACTGAAAAATGATAGGCAAGTTCTTTGCCTCACTGTCATACCAATGGTTGCTAGTCCATCCCCAAATCATCATTCCCATCAGCTGTGATTTGAATGTAAAATGTCCCCCAAAGGCTCATGTTTTTGAGCACTTGGTCCCCAGCTGGTGGCAATATTTTGGAAGGTATTGGAGCTTTTAGGAGGTGGAACATCACTGGAATAAGTAGGTCATTGAGGACTGACTTTGAGATTTTACAGCCCAGTCCCATTTCTTACCCACTCTCTGCTTCTTGATTGTGGAAGCAATATGAACAGCTGCTTCATGCATCTGTGGAGACACCATCCTCACTGTGACAGACTGTATCCCCTTAATCTATAAGCTCAAATAAATCCTTCCTTCTTTCTTAAGTTGCCTCCTATCAGGTATTTCTATGGTCATGACAACAAGAACAAAAAGAGTAATTAATACAACATCTGCATTCCTATTAGAACTCTGCTCCTTTGAGATCCTACCAAAATTTTCCATTAAACTCTGCTTATAGCATTCTAAGATTTCTCTAGTCTGCACCCCCAAAGTTCTTCAAATTCCTTCTGAAACCCTATTCCAAATTATTTAATCAGGTAGTGATAGCAATGGGCTCACTTTGTGGTGCTTATTTTCTATGTTAGAGTTTTCAATGGTGCACCAGACCTAAGGAAAATATTTAAAGGGGTGAAGGACTTATTTCGGTTCATAGTTTCAGAAATTTCATTCCATCATGGTGGGGAGGACACAAGGGAATACAGAAGCTCACGTCATGGCATCTGGCAAGTACAGAGAGCACAGCCGGGTGTACTTAGTCATTTCGAGTTCTTATACCTTCTTGCAGTCCTAAGCACTGTCTCCTTCCTTTTGACTTACTTTGTCCACCTAGTGGGTGTTTGTGGTAGACTTTTCATCTTTGAAACCGGTGGTCTTCTTAACACTGTACTGTCTAGAATTCACCCTGTGGGGTCTTTTGACCCCGTTCCTTCCATTCGCCTCACTTTGAATGTATGCGTTATACCCAGATTTCTGAGGATCAGTATACAATAGTTAAGGTTAAGTATCACTGATCTGAGCAAACTACTTGGATGATAATCTCAACTTGGATATTTTCACACATGGATGTGGAAAAACTCTTACTCATGAATTCATGAATCAGTTTACCTGTATTTAGGAAAAAGAATTACAGAATCTTATACTAGTTTTCCACTAAATAGTTGGCATATTAAACTGACTCAATCATTTTTATATCCACAGATTAATGTATCACTCAACTCTCATCATGGAAGTTTTTTTTATGCAGCAAATGGTGATTAACACAGAAACCCACAACTTACTGGTCCATGTGCAGAAAACAAGAGACTGCTGAGTGCTAATCTCTGAATACAACACCTTGTGGCTCAGGGATCATTACAGAAGAAAGAGAAGAAAGTTGTAAGAGACAGAGGTAGTTTATGACCCCCAAGGAAACAGTTTTCCAAACAGTTGGTTAGTTACTGACATAAACTCACAGTAATGTTGACAGCATGCACAAGTCACATGCAGGCTCAAACTAGACAAAATCCCTGCACAGACATGGGGAAATGGGCAAGAAATCCCAACCCAAACTAAGGAACTTTTGACAACTGATGACTGTGGGGAGGTGGAGAGTCAGTCCCTTAAGGTTTGAGACTCTTGGTGGGTTGACCAGGATCCAATGAATAGAACCATACTGAGGGACATATGTGGACAAAAATGAGTCTATAGGCTGTATTGCATATATAGTGGAATATATTGAATTGCATAGAGGACAGTGGAAGGAAGTGCACATGAGAGAGGATCTAAATACCATTAAAATATGTTGCATGAAAATCACAGAAATGCAAAAAAATTTAAAAATAAATGTTATATCTAACTCATAGGATTATTATAATAATTCAATAAATTAATACATGTAAAATACGTCAAATAGTACTTGTTCACACAGTGAGAACCCAAAATATATATAGTTGCATACTGCACGGTAATGTTTGTAACAGTGAGGGATTCTCAATATGATGATAGTCTTGATAGTGGGGTGTTTTATTTTGTTTTGTTTTGGGGGGCTGGGTCTCCCCATAACCTGGCCTGGAACTTGCTATGTTGACCAGGTTGCAGGCTGGACTTGACCTCACATAAATCCACCTGCCACTAGATTTGATAGTTGTATAAGGTAATAACAGATGCCATATTCATTGTATCATCTCAGAACCACCCATTACTCACATGTTTGCCAGGAAAGCCAAACAAGAAGAAAGAGAAGGTCAAACAGGATTGGGTAAAGATATCCCAAATCAAACTAATCAACTTCTAACAATCAGCTCATTTTCCTAAATTCCAGCCACATCACATTTAATGATACTGCTGTCCACTGGCTGTAATAATTAGAGTTCTTCTGGCCCTTATCTATTACTCTTTCTCTGTCACTTTCCACAGTCGGTTTTGAACTAAGCTCTGAATATTAATCGTCAATATATTTCTTTCTTACTTGTTAATCTTTTATTTTTCATCAAGGTAATTAGTAAACAAATCTTAATATTCTATAACCAATTATTAACATCAAAACTTGTATTTAAGGGCTGGAGAGATGGAGGAGTGGTTAAGAGAACTGACTGCTTTTGCAGAGGACCCAGGTTCCATTCTCAGCACCCACATGGCAGCTTACAACCATCTGTAACTCCAGTTCTAGGGGATCCAGCTCCCTCTTCTGACCTCCGCATGTCTACACATAGACACATGTAGGCAATGCACTCATACAAATAAAAATAAAAATAATAAAATATTATGAAAGAAATTTCTATTTGAACCTCTCTTACCTCAACTGGACTGCGCTCTTCTCGCTCTCCTACTTCTTCCTCTCCTTCCCTCCCTTCTGGCTTTCCTGTTGTCCCTCTGTTTTATGTCTTTTGGCAAAAACTGAGATTTAAGGTCAAAAACAAATATCTCATTTCTTAGGCCACACTTAACCCTATACCCCATGTTTTAGGAAAACACCACGCCCCTCTTTTGAGCCCTGTCTCCTCTATGCACAGACTTGTAACAGTGTCATATTCCTCTTGGTTTCTTTCTAAGCTGTGGGTTCTTGCTGATCTCTTATGCTCTGCTTATGACATAGCTTCTGCTACATGTGAACACCAAGTCAGTGGACATCTGTTGACAGAATTTTTATGAGAATACATCTTCCTTTTGTGAATTATTCTACCAAGGCAGCTAAACCAGGTGCCCCACTTTATTTTCTTAGGCATTTCTTTGCTGACAGTGGGTGCTCTCAGCTCACCAGCACTGCCACATGATGGACATTTACCCAGGGACAGGCAAACTGCCAGTCATCATTTGAGCAAAGCTAATTTGATTAATGGAAGTTTTGCTAATGACACCTAAAATTCATGTTTATCTAATGAAATATATTTTACTGACTCTAGACAGCATTATCTGTGTTAAATGAGTTAAATGAGTGGTTACCTACTTTTAGGACTATTTTAATCTGTTTTGTCTACTTTTGATTATTTCAAATATTTTCCTATTCAGAGATCTTCCATTTTAAAATTAATATTATGCCATATTCAACCCATCAAACTCATTCTTTTTGTGTTCTGGCCTAAATCTTGCAGTGTTAGGAGCTATTTTTTGAAACTCTATGTCTTGTCTGAATTTAGGAAGCAAATCAGCTGATAGCCAATTAGGCATTTTAGAGCAGCATTATATTCTGACACTATGGAACATATCGAGTTTCTTTGTCTGTATTGATCCACACTCTGTAGCTTAAAGCAAGACTTGATCAGTACAGCTGCAGTCACATTAGAACAAGGAAGCCCAATACTGTGAAATTTTATAAGCTACTTCTTCCACTGTCAAAAGAATCTATATCCATTAAATAAAATTTGGAGAACATGAAAGAAGTAAGAAAAATAAATATTAGCTATTAAAAAACTATATGATCTTCTTGACTTTTTTATTATTGTCATATTTTATCTAATACTGTCATTTAATATTCATTGTGTTATTGAATTTTTATTTTGTGTTTGTATAAATACACATAACATATGTGATATATATTTTGACATACTCAGGGTATGAACACACATGTTTCCATTTCCCTTGAGGTGTAATATGTTTTCCCACAGTCACTGACAAACAATATTACATTTCATAAATATTTCAGAATCAGCTTTTCTGTTCTATCAACTGATGTTATCTTTTGCCACAAGACGGATTTATCCTGTGAATTTTATATTTATCATACACACACACACACCTAGAAATAAACAGAGTAAAATTGCTGAATCTATGAGCACACTTGTTTCCAAATGCATAGATCAGAGAGTCTGCCTCTTGCCAACTCTACCATTTGGAGTAACATTATTTTCTAAATAGCATTCTACAACTATATAAATATACTGGTTATCTCATGAGTTTTCAACATTTTCTTTTTCTCAGTTAAATATCATTGAATGATGACTCATTATATTCTGTATAATTAATATAAAATACACTGTACATAGAGAATATAATTTGGCAAATTTCACAGATTTATACACCCCTGAGATTATCACTATAATCAATATAGTGAACAGACACATCACCCCTCATTCTCAGGCGCCTGTAACCCAGCCTTTCCCCCGTCCCTCCTGTTCTCAGGAGCTACCAGCAACTACAGTTTCATTCATACGCTTTTTCTAAAATTAGATATGAATGGAGATCTGCAGTATATAATTTTTCAGCAGGTTTCTCTCAGCATAATTATTTAAAAACTGTTGTGTATAAAAATAGTTCATTTCTTCTTATTGGTGAGTAGTTTATTGAGATAATTTAACAAGTCAGTTGACTACATTTCTGTATTTTTCTCTTTAACTAGTTTTCATTTTTCCATCAAGTTTATTTATTTTTTTCTTTTTTTCCCTATGTTTTTCCCAACAGCATCTGATTATGTAGCCCAGGCTGGTCTTGAAGTTGAGATCCTGCCTCGGTTTCCCAAGTGCTGGGATTATAGACCTGTGTTCTCATGTTCTGCCCAAATTTACATTATTCCATTATATTTCTAGTGCTGGACATTTTTTTTGCAGATCTGATTTAAATACGTTGCTTTTTTTCTGCCTTTCACTCTTACTGCTTTTTTGTCACTGTATCTTTTGCTTTTTGTATTTTATCCTTTAACCAAAATTTAAAAATTCTGGTTGTTTGAAATCTACTGAAATTCTTGATATATTTTTGGTTTCTGTCTCCATAGAGGCATGCCATTTCTGCCAAGCTGTAGGATTTTTCTGTATATTTGTTTTGTTTCTATTCTTTCACTGTCATTGATTGATTTAGAAATGTTTTTGCTTTACTTAACCAAGAACTTTTAATAGTTTTCAGTGAGTGAATTAATCAGATTATCTCATTCCCCAAACTATCAGAAATATGTGCTTTGATTTTGGTTTGTTAATGTAACAATTTGCCTAATGAGTCCTGTGGCAAGGATGCAATGATGTAGTGACTACCTCACTGAGTGACTTTATGTTTAAACTCCCTCTATCACTAGATAAATCTTATTCTTAATATTGATGGTACCAGGCATCTTGTCAGTATTAACTTTGTGGTTTGCATATGACAAGACATTCACAGGTTAATATTTTTCACATGATAAATGACTTAATAAATTAATGATTTCCAAGTAATTATTAACCTTTTGCTTTAGATGTGATATTTAGTGTAATATAGTCAGTATTTTCCTTTGATTTTTTTCATTGTGGTATCTTCTATTGAAACTTTTACAATTTTTTTGCATAAGTTAATGTTTTTCGTATCTGATTGAAACGTATTGTTTGCTCTGCTCTTCAATCTATCTATGTTTTTTTTGTTTTTAATCTTTGACTAAAAAAAACAGTTTAACTTCTAGTAATCTATTGCATTATGTTTCTGAAACATTTAACTGTTCAAATCACCGGAAATTCATCCCTTTTAGATACATGTGGCTCTAAGCAAGGGTTGTTCACAGCCTCCAGAGGAAGCAGGCACAGGGTCAGCCCACTTCTTCCCTTTTTGAGTCGTTTACTCATCCTCTAAGGATCGACACAAAGGTCGATCTCAGGTGGTGCTAATCCTGCAATGAAGATCTTGCCATGTACTGTACTTAAATTTCATACTTCCTCTAAGTATCTGCCCTTATTACTTATTACATTGACATTTGTTTTTCGTTTGAAATACTTAAAAATGGGCAAGAGAGAAAAACATGTATACCTGAAGGAATAAGAAGGGATTCTCATTAGCTGTTAAAATAGACCTGCTGTTTAATATTCAATTTGACCTGCAGATATTTCAGCAGAATATCTTGTTTAATATATTATTCCTCTGTTTTAGTGGATTTGGGCTAGGAAAAATTCCCCTGCAGCATAACTTTTAGCTACTCCTAGGGTCTAAAAATACTTGAGAAGTGGTTTGGCTAAGTCTGATCTCAGCAGGTTTCCCCTAAATATCCAGGTGTCCTTTATAGCTTTTTGTCCTCTGCGGTCAGTGATTGTCTCATCTCACAGTACTGATGCAGGCTTGGCATTGCCTGTGTGGGTATAGGCTCTGACATCTCTCTCTAAGGAAGCCATCTAGTCAGTTGTTCAAAAAAATGTGTTTTTGACCACTACTTTCATAGCAGAATCTTATTAATAACAATGAAAATGGCCTTTATGTTGATACCAGTTTTTCGAAGTTTGTAGATCCCTTAAATCAAGTGGGATAAGCTAATTTGTGGAACTTTGCTTGTGTTAAACATTTTTAATTATTCCTAATGTTATTACGCAGTTTTATGTGCTAAAATACGAATTAGGAACTCATTAATTTCAATTCAGTTGATGCCTTCTGAGTCAGAATAGGGGCCGATGGAAAGGCTTGGAGGCCCAGGCATGTGGGATTAGACCTGTATAAGCAGTGGATAAGGAGGGGACTTACTGATGCTTGCTGAATGACTGTTATTGCCATCATTACAGTCATCTCTTCTTGTCCTGCCCCTGCTGGTAGCTAAGCCATTATACTCTATAGACAGAGACCCAAACTGAAAGGGCTTCTACCTAAATATCGCTCATCAGTCTGCTGCAGTCCATGTCCTTTGATTCTGTCTTTGTTTGAGTGTTATTACAGACATTTCTTTGGTTGGGTTCTATTCTTCTAAGCTGCTCATTACCTGATTGCAACACTAGGGCTGGGAAAAGCCTTATGTATTTAGTTACATTTCTGTTACTGTCATAAAACACCATGACCAAGGCAAATTATAGAAGCAAACATTTATTTGGACTTATGGTTCCATAGGGATAAGGGTCTATTTTGGTGGAGTGGCAGAATATCAAAAGAGGCCAGAGTAGAAAGCTGAGCACTCACAGTTTCAAGCACTCACCAGAAGCAGAGTACAAGCTGCAAGTGGGGACCTGCTATGAACTCTCAAAGCCCATCCCATGACATACTTCTTCCAGTGAGGCCACAATCTTAAAGGCTCCATGACCCTCCCCAAACAATGCACCAGCTGACCGAGTGTTCAAATACTTGAGTCTATGGAGGACACTTCTCATTCAAACCACCACTACTGAATTCTTGCAAAAGTCAGATGCTTACAACAGCATCCGCCATCTTCTGCAGTCTGGCCTGGGCAGATCTGCTGAGTTCCCTTCCCTTCCTGCTGATCTTCAGAGTCCACTCACCATCCAGTGGAACCAAACTGTGTCAATTCCTCATGGTCTTGTGGACAGGGCTCTCACTGTGGAAACCTCTTTTTCCCCTCAAACCCTGTACCCTCTTAGCCTAATGGCTCTTTGTGGCTTCTGTAAAATGCTTGGCTTTAGAATAACAGGAGTCAAATAGCTATGATTCCATTTTTGTGATCTGCTGCCTCCATTTTGCCAGTCTCAAGCTATTGTAAGTCCCAGGTCACCACAAAGAGGAGGAACAGGCCCAGGCAGGCCCAGGCATGAGGAGCAAGCCCTTGCTCAATAAGATCTTATAAAGGTAAAAACAGGACCCTACAGTGAACTTAAATAACAGTCAGCACATTCCTTTGCTCTGAGGCAGCCCCCCACCAATAAGAAGACTCCTTAGCCCACCTCCAATCAATGTAAAATATGTTTGGCACATGTGGGCTTTCTTGACTAACCATAATGTGACCCTGTAATTCTCCTCTCCTCTTTATCTATAGTCAATAAGCCCCTGGCCCCTCCTCTAGAGGTTCTCAGCATGGATCCACTGAGTTGGTGAGATCTGAGAGTCTGAACTTAAGCTTCAATAAAGGCTCTTTGCTTTTGCATACTCTCCAGAGTCCTTGGTGGTCTTTGGGAGGTCCATTCTCTGGGCATTACACTCACCAGAGTCTCCACCCACTATCTCTTAGGCATCAAGCTCCAAGTAAGCATGACATCATGTACAAAGTCCTTTTATCATTTGATGGTCCCCTTAACCCTGTTTAGCTGTGCTTCTCAGTCATGCATGTCCTACATTGCAGTTATCTATGATGTCTATCTGCCCATTCCTTCCTTGATATAGCCTTGTCTTTAGCAAAAGCACACTTCAGGGCAGCATCTATATTCATATCTTTAAGCATATTATACTGGGAAAATGAAATACCAGTCCCACTTCATATCTTTTATCCAAACAACTGTGGTAATAAAGCTATGTGGGTGACACAGGCAACATGGTGATACAGATAAAGTGCTGGAAGAGTTTGGAGAGGAATTGAAATGGAGAAAGAGCCCCAAAATGTTACTTTTCCTTTGTGCCAAAATTGAAAATGTTGTTGCCAACATGGTAGCACGTACCTGTAATACCAGTACTCAGAAGGCTGAGTGAAGCAAGAGATCATGAGTTCTAGACCATCCTAGACTAAAATGTTAGACCCTGTCTCAAGATACAAAGACACTAAAACAAAATGAAAATACCCAACCCTCTAAACAAAAAACAACGAAGGGTTGAACTGTCTTCATTTGCCAAAACATATAACAATTTTTTCAGTCAATTTTCACAGTGTGTTCTGTGTTTATTTTTTCCTGTATCAAAAAGTGAAGCCTAGGGAAAGATAAATAAAATTATTTCAGGTCATAAAATGAGTTTGTGGGTGAAGTGGGATTTGATTCCAAGCCACATAAATCCAGGGCTTTTACTCTTCACCTCTATTCTTAACCTTCTCACACTATGCTTCCTTCTGCATATCTGTTGGAAGGAGGACGGGATAAAAAATTATGTATGGGTGTGTAGATTATATAACTCTAATTATATGTGGTAAATGGATCATAGGATTTTCCTGTTCCAAAAGATCTTTGGAATTTTGCAGTTTCTGAAATCCACTGCATTGGGCGTGAAGAGCTTCAGTGTCTTGGACTTAAGTTTTGGGTCTAACAGAACTAAAAGCGTGTGAGTTTTATAGTTTCAATAGAAAGCCATAAGCCAGGGTAGGAGATAGAGATATCAAGACAGAGAGTCAGGCGAGATAACAGCATATAAAAGCCAGAGCCTAGGGGAAACCAGCTCCATTCTGCTTCTGTCCTATATCAGCTGGCTCATTCAGTTAATAATTCATCCACATTGTTCAGTGTTCCAGGAACCATTACTTCTTTCTGAATCTCAATTGCCTCCTATATAAAATGGTTATGGTAGTTCCTACTATGAGAGATGTTTGAAATCATTCACTGGGACATTCACAAAAGTCCAACTGAGGGATCTTTTGTGAGTGGTTTCCCATCCCTTTACCAGTTGTATTCCTGAGGCAGAGTATGCGTTTAGTGATTCAGGTAGGGGTCAGAAAAGTGATTGTAAGTCCAAAGAGTACAAAAAAAAAAGAGGTCCAAGGTAGAATTTAAGGCAAGTCAGTGGGGTAAGGACAGACATTAAAGTCAAGTGAGGAAGTCACTGAATTCAGGCTGGGCCACAAAGGGACGATGGGTTCAATGAGAATGAACACAGGGCTGAGAATGAACACGTTTCTGTTTCTATAAACCCACCACCTTAGTTTCTTGTATCCTAAAATAAATTAGGGAACAGAAACTGGTAAAGGAAAATAAGATATACTTACAGCTTGGCCAAACAAACTTTTTCCTCCAACAGTGCAACAGTTTTAAAGAAAATTGAAAGAAAAAAATACAGAATATTCATGTGTTAGTTAACTATGAGACAGATTAACTCATCTTTTCCTGAAGGGAAGGGTTCCTGGGCCCTAGGCTGTAACCATTCTCTGTTACAGAGATTTTCATTTAAGTCCTAGCCAAGGACAATGAGGTCTTATTGACACATGCCTGTAATCCAAGCATGTGGGAAACAGAGGCAGAAGAATCATGGCAAATTTGAGGTCAGCATGATCTACCTTGAAAGTTCCAGGTCAGCCTAGGTTACATAGCAAGATCCTGTCTCAAAATAGGAGAATAGCTGAGTTTTGCAGGACACAGAATTCTTACCTATTATGAGCCTGGCAAAGTTCTTGGTCCATAACTATATTCTTTTGAAAGAAGTAGACTTTAACTCTGGACTACTGTGTTACTGTTAAACTCATTAATTTTGCAAGAGAAGAAAAGGTTCTAGTCTCACAGTCAATGAGAAGGGCATGAGTGTCTCTCTAGAATGTCTCCTGTTCTGTCAGGGCTTCAGCATAAGATCACATTCCTGCTTATTAACTCTTTCATTTACTAATGCTTGGGGTTGATCTGCGTGGCGACCTGCAGTCTGAGGATGGGCACTGTTAGAAAAGAAAGCCATTAACACTCCTGGTATTTCTAGAGGGATTTCTACCCAAAATACTTTTGGCCTCCTGCCTCACAAATGCTTCTTCCAATTAAGGTGACTTTGTTTATGTGGGTGGAAGGCAAAAGTCCTCAACTCACATTTCTAAATTTCAATAGAGAAATTTAAACAAGGTCCTGAGCATGGGTGTGACATGTTCTCCTTGCTTATCTTCAAGACCAGTGGAAGATAATGACAAGCATAAAGGTGTCTAGACTACCTCAGATATCTTCCTACAAGTACAGTCCAGGGTCTTCCAACACTCACAATGCAGATGTTCTGGACCAGAAGCTTCTTTCTGGAGGTGGGGGAAGCTTCCCTGTGAATCTTAAGATGTTTAGCGGCATCTTTGAACTCTACCTGCTAAATGTCATTGTGTTCCCACAGTTCTGTCAGCCAAAAACTGTCTCCAGACATGGTCAAATGTTACCAGAATACAAAAATCACCTCTTCCTCAACCTGCTGAAAAGCAGATGCACGGAGTTGTCAGATCACTTGGATCTGATGACAAAACATGACCTCTAATTGATCTTTGTCACAGACAAACTTATGTTCTGGCATCCTTTATTTTAACTCTTCCTTTTAACAACTTACAACTTGCCTACAATTCAAATAAAGGTCCTGTCAGAAAGATCAGGTTTACTCCAGGTGAAATATAGGTCTCAGGTAGAAGGAACCACTGTTACATGAATACTTCATGCCTGAGATAATTATAATAGTAATAATCCCTGCTGTATGAGAGGCTATAAAAAAGAGAAATCAGGGTGCTGCCATTGACATATCACTTGTGGATGAATTTCACGTGGATGTCCCACTGAAGCTTCCCACTGAAACTCTAGCAAGAGAACCAAAGGCAGGCACAAACTCTGTAGGAGGCTAGGACCCTCGCCTCAGCAGCCAAATGGCAGATTAGTTGAATAGGGTTTCATCTTCATTTTCTGGAAGGGTAGAGACAAGATATTTTTGCAGCTGGTAAAATTCTGTTCAAGGTTTCTTTGGGAAGTTAAAAGCAAAGACCAGGCTGCAAAGTTTGGAAAAGATCTTCCAGAGGTTCTTTGCAAAACATGGTCCATGTCCCTGGCTGAGTATCACCCTTGGGCACCATGCCCCTGACAGGCCCCATCTACAGAGCAGAAAGTCTTCGTTTTCAGCTCTGCAGAGGCAGCAGCCTTTAGGCTAATTAATAAATCATCAACACATTTGTGGTGTGAAAAATGAAATATTTATGCTCGCCAGAGTAATATTTCTGTCTTGCAGCCCCATGCTCTGTTGATGCCTGATGGAGGATGAAGTAAATACCAGCTGGTGTAGAATGAGTGGAATATAATTACCCTCCACAAAGTTAAGTGAATATTAAAACACCGTAGTCACAGGCTCTGGCATTCATTCCTCCCCAGTTGCTGTCCAGTCAGTGTTGTCCTGACCCGATATTTGGCTCCACTGCAGTGTCCATCAGGATCTCAGTGAAGGTCTTGCTTGTGAGTGACATGGAAACAGCCAGGGAATAGAATGCCGGGAAAAGTGGAATCCTACCCTTTGAGGAACGTCAGTCACTTTCCTGATGCCAAGAGAATGGGACAAGAATATGGCTTTGGAAACCTAAATCCTTAAACCGTTTCTGCAAACTACAAGCTGGGTGACCTTGACAAAGGTGAAGGTCATTCTTTGGACTTCACTCTGCATAGTTAAAAAATGGGGGGATTCTGCAGCATGTGATCAGAGAACTGGCAAAGTAGAGATGTGATTCAAGGACAGGCATCAGAGACTACGGAATGATCCTTATATGTGAAAGTGACAGCAGTGGAAATGCAGAAAACCCCTCAGAAAATGCGAGCTCTGGCAGGTGGCTCTGTGGCTTGAGCATCGAGCACTTGGTCATTTAAAACATATATGCCCATACTCGCACGTATCTCTTCCACACGTGACCTGCTCTTTCTATTTCTTCCATAAGAACACTTCTACTTAAATATTCAGATACTCATTTGTCATTCTGCCCTCCATGTCTGTGATTTTTAAATGCAGATAATTATGCCCATGTCTCACAGGACACACTTGATGTCTGGAAATATGTTTGATGGTCCCAAGTTTCGGAGTAGAAAATGCCAGGGAGAGTGGATACTACTAACCATCTACATGGCCCAAGAACTTCTCCCACAGCAGAGATCATCCAAGTTAAATGTCAAGGTTCAGAATGAAATATCAAGATGAAATAGAGAGACCCTAGAGTATTTTATAACAGAATTGTAATATCATTTAATAGCCACTAGTAATCAACACTGAGGTTGTTTCTAATAATGCCTAGATACATTATGGACTTTAAAAATGGGAAACTGTTGGACTGGAGAGACGGCTCAGTGCTTATGAGCACTGGCTGCTCTTGAAGAAGACCTAGGTTTGATTCCCAGCACCCACATGGCAGCTAACAACTGTCCATAGCTCTAGTTCCAGGGGAATACAACAGCCTCTACTGACCTCTGTGGGCATTGCACTATATCAGTGCACTTATGTACATGCAGGCAATACACTCGTTCACATAGAAAGCAAATTAAAATAATAAATTAAATATTTAAAAAATAAAAATTATGAAAAGAATGTGAGACTGTATATAAGTGTTTTCAAGAATACATTTTTGTGCATAGAATCGCTTTCAAAATGATTTGCATACTTAACAGTTTGATAATGTTGCCAAATAACTTTCTAAAAAGAGCTTCCTTCACAGGTTAGATATTCTGAAAGTAAAAGCTCCTGCCATCAAGCCTCACAACCTGAGTTCAATGCCCAAAACCTGGTTAGAAGGAGAGAACTAATTCCTGCAACTTGTCCTCTGGGCTCCACATGCTCTGGCACTTATGTGCCACCTCCAGAGAATAAATTAAATGTTAAAAAAATTGTAAAAGGATTTACACACTTTTCAAAATATTATAGACAGCTCCTATTTCCCTGAATCCTCTCCAGCACTGTATAGCATCAGGCTTCTTCAGCTACGTTGATTAATTTGAGTTCTCTCAAATGAATGAGGTTGGGAAGCATTTTGTCGATTGCCATTTCTATTTCTTTTTTTTACACAAAATGTTTCATCTTTATCGTTTATCCATTTCCTTTCTGATTATTGTCATTTTACTCTTATTTGTAGGGTGTCCTTTCACATATTAGATATTAATACTTTTATATTGAACATGTAAGAGCATATTGTGTCTTCTTATCCTGACACTTAGCCAGTATAGGAATAAGAGAATGCATGTAGGTTATAGGAGTTGGGAAACATGAATTCCTCATTAATTCAGATTGGCTTGTTTGCATTCTGCTGCTACTATGGGAAAGGTAATAGGAAGCTTTCTGTCACTGCCTACAAGTGACTCACTCCACATAAAAATGACAAAGAATGTGTATGTTGACTTACTTTTTAGTGCTTGTTAAGAATCGGGGGCTTACTAATAGTGTTTCTTCTTCATCCACTATCATCTGTATCTGTTGAACATGGTATCAAAACACAAAAGACACATCAAAACAGCTTTTTTCACCAATCATGAAAATAGAGAGGGAAGTATATATTTGTAGATCATTACTCCAGTACTGATACCAGGACTGGAGAACCATCCTCCTTAGCACTGAGTCCTTCCTTTCTAGGCTGATCATTTGGCAGAGAGGTGGAAAACACACACCAGGTGCTGGCAGGGCCTGTTCCTAAGAGGAAGGGGGAATTCTTTCCATCTTTATTACTAAGATACACAATTTCATATGCCATTGGGGAAGAGAAAGTGAAGAGACAGAGAGAGGCCCAGTATGTTTTGTTAGTGTTGATCTTTCACCTGAAAGGAAAAGTCTACATAAAGAGAAATGCTTCCCAGTTGTCTGTTAAAAAAACCTTCCCTAATTCCTTCAGTGTGCTCCATCCTTTCCTTGCCATCTTTTTTTGAAGTGCCTTGTCTAGCGGTGTGTTTACATTTCTACATCATATCTTTATTCTGTCATTCAGAAGTCTGACATTTCTGCCTATGGCTTCCCTCTATTTTCCTGCCTTCTCCTTCTCCCCACAGCACTCTGGGATGGTTTAGAAACCCTTCATGCATTTATTTTATGTGTTTTACCATTATTCCTTTATGTATGTTTCTTGTCCACATCAGGAAACCCTCTCGGTTCTCTCACCATCGGTTCCAGATAATCCTGTAAGTCTCCTTTCTTCACCCTCTTCCTCCCTCTCATTATATAAATGCTGGTATTCCCTAGAGTTCCATCGTCAGCTGTTTCCTCACTCTGGGCCTGGTAAACACATGATTGCAGCAGTCAATTATATAATAACAATTCCAAAATGTGTATCTTCTTATCTAAACTGCACACTCACACACCTGTGTTTGCAATGTTCTCTGCATATTTGAGCTGAGTCGTTATGCTGTCGTTTCAAATGTGACATGACTAAATCCTTGTTACTTTCTGTATTTCTATCATTAGCATCTTTTCAATTAAAAATTCAGGCACAATCTATAATCTAGTTATCCCTATTTAACAAAATTATAGGTTTTTCCATGATCTGATTAGTACTATCCCCAATTATTTATTTATATTTATTATTTATTTTTGGTTATTTTGAAACAGGTTTTTCCTGTAACACCAGTTGGTCTGAAAATTGCTATGTAGACCAGGCTGGCCTCACTAGATTTCAAAGAAATCTGCCTGCCTTTGCCCCCCAACTCCTGGGATTAAGGGTGAGGTGCCACCACACCAAGCCCAAAATATATTTTTAAGCTCAGCGTTTAAATATGTTTCTTTATGCACTGGTTGGACAAATGTTTGGCTAAATATATTTTGGATATAGTTTTGAATGAGATCAGCATTTAAATTGGTGGAATGTAAGTAGAGCTAATTGCCCTGTGCAGTGGGTGAACCTCATGCAATCAGTTGAAGATCTTAAAGGAATAAATACAATCTCCACTGATCAGTAGGCATAGTTTCAGCAAACCTAATTTTGTACTTGAAATCTTCCCTGGGTCTTCAGCCTACCGACTGAAATACCTTTCCAAGTCCCCATAACTACATGAGATAATTTCTTAAAATTTTTCTCCCTACATTTGAACACTTACATATGTTATCTTGTTGATTCTATCTCTCTGGAGAGCCCTGAAGACATACCAGGCCTAGCTCTTTATTTTTAAATGAGGTCATTCATAATTTGTGTATTTAAAAAAAATTTTTGTTTCATTTATTTTTATTTTAACATGTGTGAGTGTTTAGTCTACAGGTATGTAAGTGCACCATGTGCATGCAATGTTCACAGAGGCCAGAAGAGGGCATCAGATCCCCTGGAACTGGATGGCTCTTAACTGGGGAGTCATCTCTCCAGCCCCACACAATTTGAATATTTAAAAAGGAAAAACAGTATGATAAACAATCCAGCAAAAAATAGCTAGACAAAATATCAACAAGCAGAAAAATGTTTAAATTCCCTATCCGCTGTGTCCAAGCTCCTATCAGATCGGGTCTGTGCATGTCCCTCAGTGCCCCTGGGCTATGCTGCACATTGGTCTCCAATCTTGGAGCACTTCAGTTTTCTCTGCTTGGTATTTCTTAGAACCCTCATCCAGGTTTAGATGTGACCTTCTGTGTTCCCATAACAGGTTGTCCCTATTTATATTTTTCTGCTTCCAGTGTAACTGATAACTACTTGTTGGCATTCCTCTAAAGACTTTAACTGCTCAAACACTGGAGCTTCTAGCCCTAGAACTTTTGTAGAATAAAGTATCATTACCCTATAGCTAACTTCTCCCATTAAATTATTCCTGTATACAAAAGTATAATCAGATCCTTGGGTAGAAATCAAATTCTGCCCCTCCCCTATGAATCCCTGGCAGTCAGGCATTTAGTCCTCATCAGCTTCTGCTGTATTATAGTGCTGTTCTATCTGAAAGCAGGAAACCTATGCCAAAAGGGTAACTGACTCCTGCACATTCCAGATCCTGAGGCCCAATGACATCACTCTAAACCCACCACAGCAATCCCTAGTGTTATGTACAAACAGAAGGTGACTTTGGAAGAAGGTGTTGCTTCTTGTTCTCTTGATAATAATAGGTTCACATTGTTAAACGCCCACCCATCTTTCATTAAACCTTGAAGGGATTGCCAAGTTCTTTCATCACAGACTGGCACTTAGTGAGGAGGAGAACTCTATTCTTCTCTCCTTATGGGTCTCCACTGTGTACAAAAACAAATAGATACATGTAGGTATCTAGTAGTGTTAGTAGCTGTCAGTACGTGTTGTCCCCTGTTGAATGGTATGTGGATAGTAGCTTACTTTTAGCATATCTAAACAAAGCAAGAAATAGAATTGAGTGATAAGGGATGTTCAAGACATTTATCTCTAACATTATCAGTTGCTACTCACCAGGTGATTAAGTTCAGACACACCATGAGATACAGTAATCTAAATTTCAAGGTTACTACTTCCTATATGTTACCGGGCAATTATTTTACTCCTGTAACGTTGATTTCCTCATCTGAAAATCCCCTTTTCACATTGTGTAAGAAGTAAATGAATTAAATATGTCAAAATGCCCACAGCCAGAAGTCCCTCAATAAAATGGTTGTTGAATCTAAGTCTTCAACACCCTCTTTATTATAGGCAGTCAGATTCTCCTTTCCCACTCTCTGTGCTGTAAACCTTGCCAAAGCACTCAGAGTATATAACCTTGCAGTAATAAAGAAAAACAGCAAGCTAATTTGGGAAGCTTCCAATAGCAAAATGTCTATTAAAATTTGAAAATGGTATAAAAACTATATGACCACAATAACCTCTTTCTGTTTTGCTTGGGAACCAGAGGTGAACATCATATTTCGAGTTCTCTGCTTTGTTTGTTTGCTTCCAGAAAAGACGATTTAAGTACTGGTTATTAGAGCCTGTCAATAAATTTCAGAACGAAAGCAAATCACATTCAACTGACTGACAGCTACAAATTAATTTTTCTCTCTTAAACAACTACCCAGCTGAATGTTCAAGCTGACAAACCTCACTGTGGGCTCTCCTGGCTCAGTGCAGCCAGCTGCACCTGCCATCAGGTAGTGCAAATTATTTCCCTTTAACTCAGCTTCTTAATAGGAAGACAATGCAGTTTGTAAACACAAATCTAGACAGTACAGTGCTGTTGTTTTCGGTTCTTTCTGTTAACAAAATTTAGGTATACATGCTTGAAGATATGCATCGCAGGAATGGCCTTACACTAATAGGAAACCAGCTCAGTCCAATTTGCTGTTTCTTCAGATAGTTCTTTGGTGATAACTGACCAAACGTTGTGGATGCAAAGAAAATGCTACTAAACTCCTTTTTGTAAAGATGTCGTAGTCTAAGAATAAGAAAGAAATGCAAATAAGGTAATTGTGGCTATAACAAGCAGTGAAGAAATGCATGGTGATTATTTCATAGGCAAAGATGGTGTGGGAAAGTCTCCCTCAAAGAGATACTCTGTTGGTAGTTCTCTAAGTAAGTCAAAGCACACATACCATGTCTTACATCATTTCACACTCCATGTTTTTTCATGATTTGTACACCAGTGTAATTATCAGCAGGATTAAGATATTAGATGGAGCATTTAATTTCCTAAGAGGAATTACTAGTCAGTTCTTTTTATCTGTGAGGCATATCTACTATGTTATCATAGTGGCTAGATTTTTCATGTGTTTGAATATCATATCCATGACATGCTCTCTTTTGTAAAGGGCTTCTTCAGCTCTATGTGTCTATGGTAAATCTGTGTATACAGTGTGCAATTGTGGCTCTTCTCATTACTATGAAGTATTCAGTTACAGGCATTGATATCTGAAGGATGCGGTCAACTTGCTTTCAGAGGAATAGTTGGAAAGAAGTAAAGCACAACTTTAATAATATATTTGGAGGTAATTGCAGGAATATTAAAGGAATGTGGGGATGGATATGGGAGATTGGCAATGAAAAATGACTAACTAAGCTGGGAACGATGTAGAGTGTACAGCAAAATGTTTGAACTCTACATCCTCCACACACTCATCAGATGCATTCAAATCTGAGGCATGGCATAAACAAATGTGTTAGACCCATTACTCGTGTGTAAACATGGAGATTACACAGTGGCAATTAGTAACAACAGTGAAAACACTAGGGAATCAATTGGTCATCACAGCAATTCAAGCAGCTTGATTTAGATTCAAATGAGGGAGAGAAGTGAAATAATTATCAGAAGGCAGGGGGAAGAAGGAGAGATGGAGAGAGCGGGGGTGGGGCTTTGGAAAAAGACAGGAGAAAGTCAAGAAAAATAGATTTCATGGACTGAACAACTGACTTAACAGACTTCAAGACAGAAAGAGCTGAGTAAGAAACAATACACACTGAACACTGAGACTTGAAAGGCAGTGAGACATATATGCAGGTTCTGTCAGATCCCCCCTCATCCAGACACACTTATCTATCCGTGGTTTTCTTCGCAGCAACTCCCTTGGAAGGAGATGAATCAAAACACACCAAGGAATTATATTATGCATATCTAATTTACATCTAGGTCTGAATACCCCATGGCTGACTTTCTGTCGTTTTGCCATTTCAAAGAATAGCATACCAGGGCTTTTTATTCCAGCCCTGTGGTGGTGCCCTTTTTGAGAGAATAAATCCCAAGTAGTTTTGCCAAGAGCCAGTGACATTTGCCATGTTTGAAAAGGCCTCATTTTGAAGAATGATTATTGATTCTTTTTCACATTTCAGATCACTCCTTTGATGTTGCCTTTTACTGGTCCTGGTGAGCGCCCCTCAGCTGTGTTCCTGGCTCGTTGACACAGCAGCTCACCCACAAAGAATACTCTGTTCTTCTAAGTGGCACTCACCCTGAGCCTGTCCACAGGAGAAGTCACTGTTTCACTGAATATTTCATCACACAGAGGAGCTTCTCCAAGTCTCACCTGGGTTGTTGAAAACAGGAAGATATTCTTATAACTGAGCACAGGTGATGGTAGGGTGTTGGGGCGAGGAACTGAGCGTTATCAGTGCGCTTCATTAGATAGAAATTCTGAGATCACATCGTCTCCACTGTGGCCTTGAAATTCCTTGAGGGGAATAGTACTGGAAAAAGATGGTAGCAGGCACAGTGAACCAGGAGAAAATAAAAAATAATCTATTAATCTATTATAATTGCATGTAGTTGATTACTAAGGCATAAATATTGAAAGGAACGACTTGGTTCGACAATATTGCCACTACTGATTGATAATCCTAGAATCCAAGAGCTACTCACTGATCCTAGGAATCTTGACATAATATTTGTAGCAAAACTGTATCTTCAATGGAAGTCATAACTTTGTGAGCCTAATGCAAAGATCTGAAGAAAAGAAGAAGGTTTCAAGTCTTGATATGTATTCTGCATACTTTAAGTGATTGTTTTGTCTCTATTAAATATGTCCCTTATGATATTACTCCAAGAATTTTGGCAAGGAGAAAATAACAATATTGCAAGTGAGTCTCTATGAGTAGAAGTATTATCAATTAGTGATTTAAGTCCTCCAGAGAATGATTGAGCTAATACCCCAATTATATCAGAAAACATGGATATACATATTGTACAAGTATATTATCTATAAATTGGATATAGTAAAGTACTTATGGGGTTGAAGCAATGGCTCAGAGATTCCAAGTATTGACTGCTCTTGCAGAGGACTGGGGTTTGATTCCCAGCACCCACATGGAGGTTAACAACCCTTTATAACCCCAGTTCCAGGGAATGTGATGCCCTCTTCAGACCTCCGTGGGTATTGTATCACATGGGTGCAATTACATACAAGCAGGCAAAAGTACTCATACACATAAAAATAATAAATAAAGTCAAATAAAAGAAAAACACTTACAATTTGGAAAGTGACATCAAAAATTGTGAATAACTATTTGGCATCTTATGAAAACAAGTCATTTGCTTTGAATGTTTTGGATCATCGGAGGTATGATTTTTAGCCTCCATTCACTGAGGATCTGATGTGTGTGCATCTTGCCCATCATGCACTAGAGAAGAAGCAATGACTTTTCAAGTGGTGTCTCCATTTCCCAAATGTCCCTTTCAAAGGCATGCAGTCAAAGAAGCATATTTTAGGCAAATAACCAGTACACAAGTGTGTCGAAAAGGAGAAAGCATGTGAAGCTAGCAATTAGTACTATTGAAAAGCAATTGTCATAATGTTAATATATGACAAGGTCAAAGGCACCAGACAAATTACTTTAGGATACAGAAGAAGCACAGCCCCATGTCAAAGTCTGCTGGACAAGGGACACAGCTGTTATGTTCCTGGCTATGGATTACCCTCAGTCTTGAGCAGGTGTTTCTACTTCTTGCTGACTTCACGATATCCAGAATCTTCAAAGAAGAGCATTGTGAGTTTCCTTCCTTGTAAATGAATATACTGGTTGGGGTAACATTAATTGCCACAATATATCATTCCCAAATTTCAGTGTGTTAAGACTACAGAATTATGCTTCCTGCTTGTGAAACAGTGTAATGTAAGCCAGATGTTGCAGTGCATACCTGTAATCTCAGCATTTGGGAGGCTGAGGCAGGATGACTAAGAGTTCAGAGCCAGATTGGACTGTCTAGTAAGACACTGTTTCAAAACCAAAGCAAATCAAACCAAACCACCAAACCAAACCAACCCAACTCAACCATTTTCTAATCTGTATGTTCCCACTCCACAGGTAACTTTTTCCTAAAGATGCTCAAATACTGCAAGATACTTAGATTTATCTTCCCCTTGATGAACCCAGCCCTCAGCAATGAGCTGGTGGATGAGAAAGTAGAGGATGAAGGAAACATGTCCTCTTCTCAGCTGACACCTACCCAATGCCCACATTATATTTCTTATTTATCTGTCTATACGGTCTCTTCTAGATTCAAGGTATCAAGAGTTATCAGCTATAATCCGTGGCTTGTCATTCCCTTTTCTACATCATCTCAGTAGCAAAGTTCAGTTGTTATTATTCTTGTACTGTGGTCTGAGTATTTATCTCTCACTCCTGCCCCGGTGCCCAGTGTGGTATTTTTAAGAGCTAGAGCCTTTAGAAGATTATTAGAGTCACAAAGACTTTGTGCTTTAGAATGGGATGTGTGTGCTTATAAAAGATGCTTCAGAAAGCTTGTTTCCCTTTTCTGTCATGCGAGGATGAGCAAGAAAGCACCAGTTATGAAGCAAAAAGTAAGTCCTCAGCAGACAAAATCTGTCAGTGCCTTGAATTCAAACTTCTCCCCCTTCAGAAATGTAATTAACTCATGTTGGCCATAAGTCACCCAATTTCTAGTATTCTGGATATAGGAATGCAACACCTAGTGAGGGAGTTTCAAATACTGAAATTTGCATCAGTGTGAAACACTTTTCATATGTACATACTGTGTACTGCATATTCCATAATGATGAAGAATCAAACAGGGCTCTGTGCTGTGACATATACTGTCATACTTGGTAGAACCCCACCTTGACTTAGTAGACATTTAGCCTTAGTCTTCTCTTGATTGGACTGCTTAAAATTATAATAAAAAATTAATTCACATAGTACAATAGTCAACACTGATTTTTTTGTATGCTCTTTTCCTAAAATATTATTCAGAAATAGCATTTTAAAGGATGTAGTTAGTGCTCTTTTTGGTTCAATATAATTTTCAACAATGTGTAGGTAGAAATGAAAGGTTGTTAAACATTTTTTTAATGATTTTATTTTGCATGTAAAGCAGAACGCACATCTTAGATGGATATGTTGGAGACACTGGGTTGAATGGAACAAGACAGGCATATAACTTATCACATGGTATAAATTCCTGGTTATGGTACAGCTCATGTGTTTAATACTTAGAAGGAATTTTGGTGCATAGGTCCAAGTCTAGAGTGCTGATTTAATACTCGGCTAGTGACTAGGTCTTGCTAAGGAAAAGATTGTGAGATCCTTTTGTGCCCTGTCCCTCAGAAGGAAGCACATCACCTTTGTTGTAAACAATGTAATTGGGGGGTGAAGCTTTTCTAGGAAGTTCTGGAAGAAGCTGTGTAGTGTGCAACTTGAATTTCTTACTTCCCACACACTAGGCTAGAAGAGGGAACAGGCATATTACCATGAAATGGGGCAAAATCAATTACAACACCAATCAACAGTGAGAAAGACTTGTCTTCCATTGATTTTGACATGATACCAGTTGCCTGGGTTTTAGTGACTCATGCAAGACATTTATCATGGCCATATTCAGATTTATTTTGCACATCAAACTTAATAGTTGAGAGCCTTGGGCCCTGGAAAATTTTTATTGAGTGATTATTGTGCACTTGTCATTGTATTTGGTGCTTCTGAATATACCACAATCAAAGTTTATATTTCACAATAACTATATGCAATATATCATCTCTATATTACAGTAAATGCTGGGCCTGGATATGTTTACTTTCTTGATCAGGATTATAGGACAAGCAAATAGAAAACTGCTTCCTTAGTAAGATTGTCTAACTCCAGAGCCTAGTTGTCACTTCAAGGTGAAACAGCATTACCATCTCATTCAGACTTTGTCACCTGTATATCTGATCCAGAAGTACTTATTGGAGTAGACCAAACGCTAAAACCAGAACAGTAAACCAAGATATAATCTTTCTTAATACAGAAGTAAATGTTAGTAGGGACAGTTGCCACTAAATAAAGTTGCATAAATAACCATTTAAATATACTTAGGATAAAGGTGGTAATGGAAAGCTCAGGGTATTATAAAAGATTTAAGAGGGCACAGTGCAGACTAGAGCATCAGAGATGCCTGTGAGCAGCAGGCTCTGCAGCTGGGACCTAGGGTAGCAGACATTAGTGTCAAGAGTCTGCCAGGCAGGGGAAACAGCATGTGTGCAGGCCCATAATGGGGACTGGCTGGTAGAGATCCAGCAACAGAAAAGGCCAATGTCACTGAGCTGTGAAGAGCAGGCAAAGAAGCAACAGACTGATGAGGTAGGCAGAGCTGAGTTTACAAAGAGCTCCAGAGCCCACACAGATGGTGGGGAAAAGAGGGACCAGCTCCCTGGCTGACATGTTATCACAGATTATGGAAAGAAAAATGCTACTGAAGGCTCTGGTTCTATTATTGTTATCAATGATTTCAAACATAATTATTGACAGCTCATTAACCTTTTGTGAATTTTTCCATAGGACTATTCTGTCTTAACCTCTCTCCTAGAGGACTGGGGAGTATAAAGTGGTCAAAACATTGTTGATAATTTTTACAAAATCAATGAAAACAGATTTTACAGAAAAGTGAGCTAGGGAATATAACATTGTAGTACATTAAAGATACTGGATAAATGAGCTGTTTTTAATTACCATATTGCAAAAAAATGATAATATGATTAAACCACTTACATTTATAATAAATGTAGTTTAATTTCCTTAGAGCCTCCCAGTTCAGTGTGGTATCTTTATGTCTAGTCTACAATGTCCTCTCTCAGGTATTCCAAATTCCACCCCAAACTCTACAGATGACACTAGTAAAGAAATGAGAATTTTCACGTGAATTTAAAAACTCCAGTGATTGAACAACTTGGCATCTGAAAGTCCTCTAGACAGGATTGGCAAGATGGTTCATCGGATAAACATTTTTGGCACACTAAATAATTAAATGCAATGAAAACCCTTCAGATAAGGGTGGAGGAAGAAAGCCCCAAGCAGAGGAGCTTTCAGTAACTGATAGCTGCTGGGAGACAGAGAATGCGTTTTCTTAAAGCTTGATCCGGGTGCACTGACCGTCCTCTGTGGGGATGGACTCACACTTAAGAATATTTGGGGAACAAAGACTGGACTCAATAGGCTTTTTTTTGGGGGGGAGTCTTTTTTGAGACAGAGTCCCCCTGTAGCCCCAACTGGCCTGGAACTCGCTATTTAGCTGTGTAGACCAGGCTGACCTTGAACTCACAGAGATCTACCTGCCTCTGCTTCCCGAGTGCTGGAATTAAAGGCATGTGCTACCGTGCTGGGCTTGGACTCAATAGACTTTAAAAGTAAAGAGGACACAGTGGGGATAGCAAGATCGGGTTTCGTCTAATAGGAGATAGAGGGATTGAATATTATCAAAATATATTCTATAAAATTCTTGAATCAATAACAATATAATTTAAAATCCCACCATGGCATGGTGGTGCCCATGCCTTTAATCCAAGCATTCAGGAGGCAGAGGCAGGTGGATCTATGTGAGATCAAGATCAACTTGGTCTCCGTAAGAAGTTCCAGGTTAGGTGGGGCTACAGAGGGAGATAGACACACACACACACACACACACATACACACACACACACACACACATACAAACACACACACACAGATCCAAATAATTAAGATGGTCTATTGAATAGCTATGAGCTGTATAATGTGCAGACCACTTCCTGTTTAATTCTTCTAACAGTTTTGCCTGCTATAATTTTTAAAACTTTCTATTTTAATGATAAATCTAAACATTAATCATTTAAATGGCTTGCTAAAAGTTGAAAATAACAACCAGTAAAGGATGGAACTGGGCTCTGATGTCCCTGTCTTTAACTACAACTCCCCATGACTTCTCCAATTGGGAAAGTCAAAGTAGAAATCACCTAAAGGAAGGTATCATGGGTTTCTTTGTTTCCAATTTGCCAAACTCAAGTAATCTTAGCAAGTACTATTGTCTCTGATCGCTGGGTCGATGCTGCCTTACTCTATAGGGCCAAGATTTGCGTATTTCCCACCATGAGCACGGGTCACTGTTAACCTGCCTTTCCCGTTCATGTATTCCATCCCCAGACCTCCAGACAGAGCAGAGCCTCAGTCTCTTTCCGGCAGGAATGCAGCCCAAACACGGTCTTTGGCACTCCAAACTAAGGCTCAAGCATGAGCTCCCCTAAGTGCCCGGTTTTCATATGTAACATTCCCCTGGGCTGAGCTGAGCTTCTGGGTAAGCATCATCTGATTTTGAGGCTCCTGGTCACAGAACTGCAGCAGAATAAGCAAAGTGATTAGGGCTTTAGTCTGGGCCCATCTGTCTTACTGGACAAAGTGGGGTGGGGGAAGCTTCTTTGGGTGCTGAAAGCTCAGTGCAGCTCTGGACAGGTTATCTACAGCTGAAGCATCTTTTTAGACATTTTTCTGTGGGTATGGAAACAGTCCTGCAGGGAAGAAAGATGAACTCTGGGCAGACTCTGAGCACTGTGCTGTGCCCTGTGCCTGCCCCGCACCTGAGACCGGGCAATCAATGTACTGGTTCCTGGTGTGGTCTATGTACATCTGCATGTGAACACTGTGAACATGATGTCTTGTGTTATGGGCTTTCTGGAATGCAAACGTCAAACCAAAGAAAAAAATGTTAACTTTATATGGAACACTCTAGAAAATTCCCCCAAAGAAATACATTAAAAGGGTGTTTTTCTTTTCTTTTCAATTTTTTTTTCAGTCTGACCAGTCTGACTGAAAGATTAGGGGACACAAAGCTTGCAAGAAAAGATAAAATTTATAAGCATGAAGGAATATAACTCTAGGGAATTGGACAAACATCACATTTTAAATACAAATTGATTTGTTGGTAAAAGACACTGTGAGAAATTTTGTGATGAGCAACCCCTGTGGTCAGTGCATGTGCTCTTCAGATGAGGAAGAGACATGATTTATTACAAGCATGTAGGAGTTCCTAAATCACTGAGGAGCAAGGTTTGCAGCCTCTCCTGTAGTATCAGTTCAGGAACTAATGTCTGACCTGCATAGGACAGTGAAGAACCCAAGATTATAAAGTGAAGAGATGATTAGCCTGTGGCCATGGTGACTCTTAAGAGCTACAGCAAGATTGATTAGAGAGCGTTTTTTTGTCACGTTGTCACCTGTCCCTTCTGCTTTGGTCTCTGGCATTCTTATCATCTTGAATATAGTCATTCTGACCTTTTCCCATCACCTCACTTGAACTGTTCTGGTCAGGGTTCTTTGAAATTGCCTCCTTGCTGAGCCCTAGGAGTGTCAACTCTTATAGAGCTGACTGCTCTGTGCCTTTCATTCCAGTAGATCACTGTCCATCCTTCTTTGGAAAAATACTGTCAATTTCTCTCTTTTACCTTCCTAAGCTTTCTATTCCTAGGCTTCTCTCCAAGGTGTAAACCTTTCATACCTGCACCTGTTCCTGAGATGAACCCTTTCTCACCTATGGCTTATTTCCAAAGACGTCAAGGAAGACTTAGCATTACCGTAACACTAATCCTTAGTGTGTGCTGAAAAGGAGATCTTTGAAAACAAACTGAGACACTCTTCCCAACAAAGACAGAGTAAATGCCAGGCAAATAAGTAGCACATGTTCTTCCTCTAAAAGTATTCCACACAGGCTGACTGGATGACTCCCTTCCTTTCTTCCTGTCTTTCTTTCTTCTATTAGAGTAGCAAATAGTCCCCAGAAGGTTAACTCATCAAGACTATCAAATCTCCGGTCTATCAGTTGAAAGATCCACATTTCCAGTTTCACTGGTAAGTCACCTGGTCATAGGTCCACCCCTAGGAAAGTGGGTTCACCTTAAGTCATGCTAAATAGATGGGTGGAATATCTAGTGCATTAATGAGAGAGTGAACTTTTCCTGCCCAGAATCCCACTCCCAAAGCATTGGTTCTGGACCTGACCACAGACATGCAGGTGTCAGTTTTTTTCTGAATTCTTCAGAACAGCGTAATCTCTCCTTTTCTTCTTCATGTTCCTTTTCTAAACGCACTTTCTCTAATGCTCTGGGCTCCCCGGCATCTTGTATTTCTTTACATTTTCTCTAAAGCTTCCTTCTGCCCACCATGTGGCTGACAGTCAGCCACATGTCTGACTTCCATGCAGGTTCTAAACCTGCATGGTCTGATGGCAGTTTTTCTTTCTCACCTTTGACCATCTCCTCAAGGAAGCCTCTGAGACTCCCAGCTTGCCTGTCCTGAGGATTTTGTTTTCAAATTCTAATAAAATTGTCCTAGTGCTTCCATTTGGATCCATTCTTAAATTCTTATATGAATGAGACTAAGAACACTCTAGGGGACACTCTCCCTGTTTCACTTCCTTCTTTTCTCTCTTCCTTCCTTCTTTCTTTCATATTATGTAAATTTGCAACATAGAATATCTATCAAACATCCTGGTCTACACCATCATGATGATTGGCAAGAAATTATGCAACATTATATATTTTCTTTGGACCTTCACAATTATGACTGTGTATGTGAGAGAACATATTTAAATACAATTCTGGATTTCAGTTTTCTCATTTGCATATTTTTATGTTTGGTTGGCTTTCATCTTATTGATTCAAAGGAGAGCATGCTAATGTTTAAAGATGAATGTTTCATGTGCTATACATGTAGCAAGTCATTTAGTTAAAGGTTTCTTTTTGCCTTTTAACCTCACTCATACACTATTTTTTAATATTTTACTACTTTTATTTTTCGTGTATGAGTGTATTGCCTGCATGTGTGTAAGTGTGCCCATGTCATACAATGCCAACAGAGGTTAGAAGATGCATCAGATTCCACTGGAACTGGGATTATGGATAGTTGTTAGCCTCCATTTAGGTGCTGGGAATCAAACTCAGGTCATTTGCAAGAGCAGCCTGTGCTGAGCCATCTCTCCAGCCCTCAGAGACTACTTTAAATTCAGTTGAATTGGTATTGAGAAATGATAGTGAAGTATTATGTTAGAGTAGAATCTGAATTTGAGTCCCAAGCCCACTGATCCATGAGAAGTTGCCTAAATTTCTCAAAGCCTCTATTCATCTTAGATAAATAAGGTTGACATTATTTCTCTAATCGAGGTTTGAAAGGTTTAAATGAGATAACACAACCTAAAGCACTGTGCATATATCAAAGCACCATTCAAATTTAAGAGGCCCTTTGTGATTTCATGCTACTAGACAGAATCCGGTGTTTTATAGCCTGAAATAGACCTGACCATTGTCTTTCATATCAGGAAACTTCACTCCAGTTTACAACAAAGAGAGTCATAAGCACTAAAGCTAGGGGTATTGTTTTTCACTTTTTGTCTTTTTTTCCATGACTGATAGTGCTGTGTGGGTTGAAGGGCCTGCTTAGCATGTTCTTTTTTTGCACAGTGGTAATAAGAAATGCCTTTTCTGTGAACTGACCTGTTCATCTTATGAGCCCCTGATCCAGTCTAAGCATGAATTTTGTATCTATCTATTTGTCTGGTTCTTTTTGTTTGTTTGTTTCTTTGTTTGTTTGTTTTTTACCAAACCCACTCTTTTGACTACTCTACTCTACTTTGCATTCAGAAGGGTGACATTACTCAGGCTTTCTTGCCTGCCGGCTTTGATTAGTAATAAAAATGTAAAAACTCAAATTTTTCAGCCATTTATAACCTTTGGATTTTTATATTGATTAGGAATGATTTTGTTCTATATAAAATATGTAAAATAATCTGATGTATTTTATAGTACCTTTATAGCACACATAAAGCAACGTTATGCTGAACATAGACTCCCATGCCTATAATCTCAGCATTCAGGAGGCTGAGGCAGGAAGATTCTAAGTTCTAGCCTGGACTACATAATGAGACATTGTCTCAGAGAATTTTTTAAAAAATAAAATTATTTTATCTTTCTAGATTCTATTTCTGCTGTATTCTATGAGATATCTATGCTTTACTCGCAAATGAACTGTCCCAACATTGTTTATTGAATAACTGAGTGATTTTATCTCTGTTTCACTGACTTGAATAGCTACATTCTGCATATATACATAAACTGTACTGTTCTGCTCCCAAAGATGACCTGTTCAGCTATTTGTATACATTTCACATTTTTTATGATGCTAAAAAAAGTCCAGAAACTTCTTTTCCTTGATGCTTTGAAATAGTATGACACAAAGGTTCTATATTATCATTCAGACTTGGGCATGAAGCTATTGGGGCCTAATGATCTTTGGGGTAGATTATGGCTGGTTTTGCATACTCTTACATAACTCCTAAGTCAAGCTTACTAGTTAAAGTGTTTATATTTCTTATTTAATATATATTTCTTAATTAATTTACATGTAATGGTCCTTAAAAATCTTTTTTCTAATATTCTTTGTGTGTATGTGTGTGTATGTATGTATGTATGTATGTGTATATGTGTTTATGCATACTTATGGTACGCATCTGTGTAGCTGTGCGTCCTTGTCTGACTTTCCAGAATTTCATATATTTTGCTGGTCATTTGAGGAAATAAAACATTTTAAAATATCTTTCAGACTCATTTATAAAATCTATTTTTGTTTTATCAGTAAATTCTGATATACTAATTATTATGCATTATGTTCCTTCTATTTTATTCAAGTTTATTTTATCCTTTTCCTCATTTTCTTTTAGTTAAATGCCTACTTCTAGTTTCTAATTTTAAAAGAAAATAGAGGAGCCAAACAAGGATAGGTGTTGGCTTTGTTTAGAGACAACTGATAAAGACTGAACTGCAATACAGTGGAGTTTGTGAGAAGAAAAGAACGTGTCGTCCTAGGACAGCAAGCTGTTTTCTCATAGCCAAATTCCAGGCTTCACAGTTTCATTCATCTTCTCTGCTTCCTGACTATGGACACAATGTGACCGACTATGTCACACTCCTGATACCATGCCGTTCCCATCATGATCCCTTCAAGCTGTGAACCATAATAAACCCTGTGGCATTTATTACTACGTACCTTGTGTCTTCTATTGTGTCCCCAGGCAGGCTAACTGTATGATTTCTTTAAATTTGTTTCTCCAGCTTGACTTCAAGAACTGTGGAGAGTTTGGAAGGTTGCAGTTCCAGAACCTAGTCACAAATTTTCTGCGGACATCTTTAACCCAATAAATAGCCACATCTTGCCTACCTCTGTTTCTGAGTTAGAAGTCTTGAGTAATAAAATATATTAACTTAGCACACCACCAGGTCCCACCAATCAAAAAGCCAAGACTGTCATCAGATAGCATCTGAAACCTATAGTAGAAACCCTTCTGCTTTGCTATGATCTATCGACTGAATGTATCCACTAATGTATTTGAAAAGTCTCTTGATTTATGACTTTTCTTTGTTTTGTTACTATAAAACCATAATACACTGTTACCACTCTGGAATATGGAATTGGGGAATATGATTGTTTATTTGTAAGAAGATCCATTCTCATACTTAATTATTTTAAAACCCTGTTGTTGAAGTTTTTACATTTTTATTTGTATACATTTATTCCCTTTTCACTGGCTTTAAAAGAGTTCAGTCAGTACCTTGTTTTGAACATCTATCCATTGTTGCATATTGTTCTAGACATATGTTGCCTAAACTATCTGTGCACCTTGCTTTTCACTTTTATAGTTGTATTTGTCATAGAATTACTATTATGAATGTAGCCAGGTGTATCAGTCTTTAATTTTTCATGCTTTTCTTTAAGCCTTCTTTTGCTTTCTTTATATTAGAAAGAAATATTTGCCTATATGCAAATATTCAGTTCTATTTGTATGCAAATGTTTAATTTATCTACAATTCATTTGGAAATGGTATCACAGGCATCTGTTTATGTTTCTTCTATATAACTTCAAAGTTTAAAAAAAAGTTTATTCTTGGGGCTGGAGAGATGGCTCAGATGGGAAGAAGAGCACTCTCTGCTCTTGCAGAGGACCCAGGATTGATGCCCAGCACCGACATGGCAGTTAACAACCTATGTATAACTCCAGTTCCAGGGGAACCGATTGCCTTTTTCTGCCCTCTTCAGGCATTGCACAACATGAGTGCACTTACACACAGACAGGCAATACACTTATGGACATAACATAAAAATAATGAAATATTTTTTAAATGTTTACTCTTTTTTGCCACGTTCCCACATATATTCAATTTCCTGATTCTATTTCACTATTTTCTTTTAGTGTTAGTGTTAATCTTCATGTCTGAACTACTTCTGAAATATTGACACTCTTTCTACTACATAAGTACAAAATAACTCATGATATCTGTTAAAAATATGTCTACCCACAACTCTTTCAAATATAGACAAAGAGGTAAAAAGTCTCTCTAAGGAATTTTGTCCCTCGGCAAGGAGGTGGTCTTCATAAAGCCTATCCAGCCACATTTTATTAGACTTATGGACAGGTACTTTGATTTTACATGAGAGGTGTTAGTTATGGGTCTTCCATGTCTTCACAACCATCGTGCATCAATCAGATGACACTGTTTTATTCATAGATTACTGGCCCATAATGAGTTACAAATGATCAGGATAGAGAGGGATGAAAATCCCCTGGAAATCCAGACTTTGTACTAGACTCAGTGCCTGGATTAGTGTCCAGTTACCTCCTTGTATAGGAGAAGAGTAAAATGAGTACTTCACGATGAGAAGGGAGGAAGCATCAGGTAAAACTGCTATGACTCCATCAATGCTGCTTCCACTGCTTCCTGGGCGACAGCTGCACTGCATTTCACAGTCATCTCTGAAGCTGCTGTGACATTCTACTCTATATGTCTACCATATGAGTCATTAAGGTAATGTTTAAGAGAATACATTTGTACTTTGAGTTTGTCATCAGTGTTGAAAGTCATCAAAGTCCCTATAGAACAAGGAGATTTTACTGGAATTTGAGTATATCTCTTTCTCTTGCATCCTACCTTTCATAGAGAGAAAATGAACTCAGCTTATAGCTGAATTCAGTTCTATATTTTCTATAGTTCTGTAACTATTTGGTGAATTGTTTTTGTAATGAATGTCCTTGACCTACTATGATTTGTTTCTTGATTTGTAAGATGCTTACTATTGCATAAAAATAAGAGAGGCAACATATAGTTTCTTTCGATTGATATCTAAAAATGCATTTTTCTTTATAGTTGGATTTCAGTTTTAATAGGATTAAAATATTTTAGTTCAAAACATTTATTCCTGCTTACTATTTTTTAGAAACCAATGACTGGTTGATGAAGGATTGAGCTTGCATTTTGAGACAGGGACTTGCTACATAGTTCAGACTGTTCTTGAACTCCGGATCCTCCTGCTGGAATTACAGCTGTGTGCCAGCATAACATGTTTAGAATCTAGTGTTATGGATAAGAATTTGGACAAATGTCTGAATCTAAAAGCATGTTGACCATTGTAGACCTAACTTCTGCTGCTTCTTTGTGAATTATTATTGCTTTTCTGTTTAAGTGTATGCTGAGATCATTTGTTAGATTTATTTTCCAAATCACCACAATAACTTTATCATGACATATTTATTACTGAATTTGTATTGTTGTATCTTTTAACCTTATAATCATATTTTGTTTTAAAAATATGAAGAAAAGAGATGGAGAGATGACTCAGTGGCTAAGACACTGACTGCTCTTGCAGAGGACCCGGGTTCAATTCCCAGCTCCCACACGGCAGCTAATAACCAGAAGTAATTCCAGATCCGGGGGATCTAACACCCTCATCTGACCTCTATAGGCATTGCACGATACAGGTGCTCTTACATACATATAGACAATACACTCATATACATAAAACTAAATAAATAAGAAAATATTTTTTAATATGAGGACAAAATACTTAAAATCCTCCTGTTGTCAATACTAATTCTTGGTATTATTTTAAACATTTCTTTGATTTCTCTTTTTTAGAAATATTGGGGGTTTGTTTATATTTATTTATTGTTTATGTACAAATGTGTGTGTGTCCACTCATATGTTATTCTAGAACACATATGTGCAGGTCACAGGGCCACTTTGAGCAATCAGTTTTCTCCTTCTACCATATGGGTCTAGGGGAACAAATTCAGGTCCTCTGTCTTAGCCAGAAGCCCCTTTTCTTGCTGAGTCCCTGTATTAGGGTATTTTTCCCAATGTTAGGCAATCTATTTTTTGTTTACTCACTTGTGTGTGTGAAGGAGCTTATAGATTTAACTATCACCATTGTCCCCGGGAGTTTCCCTGGTATATGAAGTGGCTAATATGGTCATAACAATGAATGCAGAGGCTGCTATGTCCAGCTGTTAGAAGGGCTTAAACAAGCAGATTCTAACTTAGGGGTCTAAAGGGAAAGATCTGGACAACAACACACACTACTAAGAGAGTACTGATTCACCCCTCCCCACAAACTGCCTCCACACAAGTATAAAACACCCTTTCATGTTAAAATCCCTGATGTCTCTAAGAATTATCATGGACTTCACGGGGTTGAAAAATGTGTTAGACGGCTGAACTGAAGGCAGGGGCTGCTCCGGCCATTCTGGATCCCTTTACTTTTTGATGCAAACTTAATTTTCAGAGCTTCCTTTTTGTGAGTTGAGGGGTTTCAGTGTTCCTTGGCCATATGATGGTTGGAGAGCAATATTAGTCTGTGAACTTTATGCTTTTAAAAATACTCTACATTTCTTTGCTACTGGGGTAGTCTTTAGTGTTCCTGTTTTTTTCCTTCCCTAGTTCAGAGAAATTTGGTCATTTTCATGGGATTTTTTAATAAACAAGGGAAAATATGTGTAGTGAGACATCTTGAATGAGAACTGAAAGTATCTCTTTTCTCTTCATCTTTTAAATTCAGAAAGCCAACCATCACCAGCCAGGTAGAATTTTTAATAAAGATTTCTCATGTGAAGCACTAGTCCTCAGCTGAATGAGATTTTCTTTCTTTCTTTATTCTTCTGTTCATGTTTCCTTGGGTATGTGTGACTGTAGCAAGATACATAGTAATACTTTGTGTTCACAGATTCTGTCTGTGGACCAATATTCATCTCTGTATCCTTTCTACTAAATTTATTTTAGTTTTACTGACCAGATTTTTAATTCAGTATTCATTTTCTCCAGTTCCTAACCTGAAATTTCCTATCTCTGTTGACTTTATACATTTTGATAATCTAAATTTTCATTTGAAAACATTATTTTCAGATTTCTTAGTGTTTCTTCACCTGCATTAAATAATCAAATCTTGATAAGCTTATGAAGTAAAACATCCCTTGAAGGATGTTTTTCTTCTTAGAATAAATCCGATTAGAACAAAATATTTGATGTTAGGTCCTTGCTTCTGAATACCATGCTATGCTTTCTTTATCTGTTTGTTTCCATCAAGCAAGTATTTTCTAATATTGGGAATCCAGACGAACATGTCTAGATAGTAGGTAGGAGCTGTTTTATTCTGATTTCTAGAGCTGCCTGAGTGAAAGGGGCATGTTGATGTTTGTCAGACTTTGTCCTTGGGTAAAAAATGTATAGTTGTCTAAGCAAATAAGAGTGATCAAATGCATCTTCATATATTTCTGCTACTATAATTTTATGCTGCCGGTGCTATAAGAAAAAAGAAGTTTGTTTTGGAGAGGCTGAATGTCTATGAAGGGTAACCACATCTGATGATGGCCATGAAGGACATGTATGAGACAAGTCACAGAGCAGGAGAAAAAGCAAGAGAAACACCTAGGAAAGCTGGACGTGCTTGTTACAGTACCCTTACAAGTGTGAATCTAATCCAGTGAGAGACAGAACTGACCCATTTTAAAGACCTAAAATGGATCTTCTCTTAGGTACTTTGCCATTCCAATTAGACTAAGTTGCATTGGAGAATGAAATTGAGTTCAGTGGAAACAGATAACATTCAAAACATAGCAAGAAATGGGTATGTACATGCACAGTCAGAGAACTTCATCTCTGCTGAAGGCTTTTCTTGGACTGATGTACTATTTTATTTTTTATGAGATATCTTCAGGATATCATATATAAAAGTCCTTGCTCTGTAAAGAGACAGATGCTCTCTGACTAGGCACCATTGGTACCCAGTCTCCTCCTTTCTTTACTGGACTGTTTACAGGAACAGGCCTGCAAGCTAGTCACACTGGCTCTGCTTTACACTCTACAAAATTATGCAGTGCCAAAGGTTGCCTTTAGACTCTGCCCCTTGGAACTTGGCCTTAATGTTGGGATCTTGCTGGAGGCCTTCCACCCACCCGCAAGAACAGGCAACTCTGGAAGCAATGGTGGCCTGTTATTTTATTCAATTCTCTTACTCTAGTGTACAGACTTCTAGTTTCTGATTTTTCTTTGGGTGCCATGGATCCTTCCCTGTGAAGTGTGCTTCTCCCGTTTTATTTTTCCTTATTCACAATGGTGGAGTTGTTCAGGGAACAAATTGAGTGGTTGTAAATTGTCATTTGAATTCAAAGCCTTGTTGATTGTGGGTTCAGCCATGCCAGATGTACACTCCAGTCTGTGATATGGGTTTTGATGCATTTTTGTTGCTATGTGGTTGCCTTGAAAATCTTTCTGTGAACACCAGCTTCTTGTAGATCACACCTCCTTCCTTCCTTCCTTGTGTCATTTTATTTAACACTTACCTCTGTCCTCCATTTGCTTGAGGCTTTCTATTCTTGTTTCACTATGGATGTATATTCTATTTTATTAGGATGCCAAGGTCCCCTTGATATTTTCCTTCTGTCAACAATTCCCACATCACTGAGCATCGCTGCCCCACTGAGTGTTTAGTTACTGTCTTTCCTCTTCAGTTTATGGTATACGCCTTGTAGTGTGTTTTTTTTTCTTTCCCTTATTGCATTGTGGCAGCAAGCTTATGATTTACCCTTAATAATGAGACAATTTTTAAAGGAGTGTTGGTTCTCACTCTCAGCCCAGGGGACTTGAACCCCTCCCAGGGCTGCCTGAGAGCCCAACCTCGGGGAGCCTCACCCCACTCCCACTCTCAGCCTAGGGGACTCGAACCCCTTCAGGCTGCCTGAGTGTCAGTCCCAAGAATCCAGACCGTCAGATGCAAGCAGCATGAGGATTTTATTACACTTGTACAAGTGGGTGACTTGGCCTCGGGATGCCAAGCCCCCCCGGCCCTGCTCGGACCAAGCTTTTATAGCAAAAAACCATAAGATTATCATATATTGACATACAGGGTATAGATTGGCACAAACCAGGGTTACAAAAAGACAACTTTTACATAGTCCAACCTTTTTTTCAGTAATGCCACAAGCATTGTGACACATTACAAATTGTTGACTTGACAAATGTCTTGACCAGGAGTCTATTTTTACAAGAAAGGGGCTTTTTCTGTTATTATCCCAGACATTATCTCACATACCACGAGTTGTTGACATGGCTTTTGTGACAGGAGATGCTGACATAGCCCTTATGACTTTTGGGACTTTTCAGTTAGGGAGGGGTGAGCTGACAAGGAGGTTTTAATGGCTGAAGTGAGGGTCCTGTCTTTTAAGAAAAATGAAGGTCCTACAGGAGGAGGTACTAAAATAAAATAATGTAGTTTTAAAAAATCTATTAATAGACAGATTAGTTTTATTATATTAGAGGACAAAAAATAGTTGTGCTAAAATTCCTAAATAAAGCATTAGCAAATGAAATTCAATGCGGTATTAAAAAGGTAATATGTCATGAACAGGCAAGGTTTATATGGCTTTATAACACGTATTTAACATTGGAAAATCAATAGATGTTGTTTATACATTTTCAAAAAAAAAGAAGAGAAAGATCATGTAATCATTTTGACATGCACATAGAAAGCATTTGATGATGGCCTCTAGGTACTAATGTTCAAAAAGGAAAAGGAATATTAGAATGAGTATCTCCAAAGTACATACTGTGAAAAGCACAATTCTTTTTGAAATATTGATTTTTTTTCCACCTAAAGTAAAAAGTGAGACCAAAATTTCTGATTATTTTTGTTTGTGTTTGACCCTGCCTTACAATTCTTAGATAGTGTTGATATGATGAAATATTCATTCTAGGAGTGGGAGGGCTCTAAGTCTTCTTGGGAAGTATTTGTCTACATGTTTTTATGTAATGAAAGTGCTCTAGATGCATGTTAAGTTTTAAATATAAAACATCCCCCCAGACCTATTTGTGGAAGCTAAGGTCTTCAGCTACTGGTGCTTCCACTTCACTGAGGAAAGTGGATCCCTAGGAGTGTATTCTTGGGTCTACAGTCCTGCCCTGGTCCCTTTCTGCCATGATATAAATAACTTTTATATTTTATTGTATTCACTTGTCACCATGATGTTCTGCCTCCCATTGTCCAGACACAATAGAGTCAGACGACCTTGGATTGAAACTGCCAAAACTGTAAACCAAAATAAGTATTTCCTTCTTTGAAGTTGTTCAGTCAGATATACTGGGATGTTTCTGATGGTTAATCCTCCTTGTCAAATTAATTGGATATAGAATCACTATGGAGACACACCTATGTGTGTATATGTGTGTGTGTGTGTGTGTGTGTGTGTGTGTGTGTGTGTGTTCCCATTATGGTGTTTTCAGAAAGGTTTAAGTAAAGAGGGGAGGTATGCTCTGCATATCAGCAGCATCATCCCATGGACTGAGGTTCTAGACTGAATTAAAAAATAAATACATACATACATACATACATACATACATAAACCAGAAAGCAAACTCACAAACTTTGTACAGCACTCAACTCTCTCTATTTCCTGACTGGAATCCAATGTGACCAGATGTTCATATTCTTGCCACCATGACTTCCCTACAATGACAGACTATACCCTTAAAATATGAGCCAGAATAAAACCTTCCATCCTTAAATTGCTTTTGTCAAGAATTTTATCACAGCAATGAGAACAGTGATTAACACAGTGATGAAATGTTTAACCAATAAACTACAGGGTAGATAAGACTGAGCAAAAAATAAAAAATTATGAACATGCCCTCCCACTGCCCCAGTGCCAGGCTTCCCTGCTGACTGATAGGGACCCAGACATTTAGAGACTACCTGAGAGTGCCTGACTCACACTCTGAGGGGCACGCTTCTGAAACTTCACCATGCTTAGGGACCATCTACAGTCCCTCTCACTGCCCCAGGGACAGATTTCCCAGGTGATTAGTAGGGACCCATACATCCATCTTCTATTTCTACTCTTGGACCTTGGCACTATCCATCTGAGACTTGTGAAGTGCTCCTAAATAACTAGGGCTCCTTGCTTTCCTGGAGAGCCCCTGAGTAGCCTGACTGGAGCAATCTGGTCCCTCCAAGACAAAATCAAAAGAGAAATCAAAATCAGAAGGTAACCAAAGTACAGCAATAATACAAACAGAATCAGATTTCAACTCAACAAAAGAAGACTTCAGTTTCATATCAGAATCATGAGCAACCAAAGAAATCCACCTGCCAAAATCACAACAAAAAAATAATCATATGAAAGACCAAAATAATATGTTCCCACCATACACCACAAGTCCTGTGAAGAGTTCTACAATGAGATAACCCAGGACATAGAATTTTAAAGAACAATCAAAGAATTCAAAGAATTTAAAGAACACAAAAACAGAGGCAACAGAAAGAAGTTAAAGGAAGGTATAATTGTGGAAACAGAAAATTAGACCAAGAATGTAAACAGAAATTACAACAGTAACCAATACACAACTTTTAACAATATGTTCTAATATCAATGACCTCAACTCCCCAGTAAAAAGACACCTGCTAGTTGAATGGATTAAGAATCACTCTTCTTGGGACTAGAGATATGGTTCATGGGTTAAGGGCAGTGAGTGCTCTAGCAGAGGACCTGGGTTCAATTCCCAGTACCCAAATGGCAACTAACAACCATCTTAACTCCAGTTCCAGGGGATCCAATGTCTATTTCTGACATACATGGGCATTGTACAAATGGGTGTACTTATATACAAACAGGCAATACACTCATGAACATAAAATTAAAATAATTTTTTTAAAAAGGAACAAAATTTATCTTTTTGTTTTCTGTAGAGGACCCTGGTTCAATCCAATCACTCATGTTCATAATTGCAGTTCCAGGGAAATCTGATGACCTCTTCTGACCTCTGGGCATAGCATGATACAGATGCACTTCCATACAGGCAGGCAATACATTCATACACATAAAAAATAAGTAAATATATGTATAAATACAAATAAAACAGATGAGGAAATTGAAAGAGTAATACAACCTCCTGACTAATAAAAGCTGAGGCCCAGTCACAACAGAATTCAACCAGACATTCAAAGATCTACAATGAATATTAATTACATATTGAAAAAGATAGAATCAGAGGATGAATACCCAAACTCCTTCTATGAAGTCAACACCACTCTAACACCCAAACCAGGAAAAGCCACAACCAAAAAAGAAAACTATAGAACTATATCCTTAACCAACATAGATGCAAACTTTTCAACAAAATGTTAACAAACCACATACAGACACATATCAATAAGGTCATCCACCATAATCAGGTCAGCTTTATTCCAGAGATGCAGGAATTGTTCAATATACATACAAAAATAAATGTTATAAATCCTATAAATGAACTCAAAGACAAAAATTACATTGTCATCTCAGTAGACACAGAAATGGCGTTTTACAAAATCCAACATGCAAACCTGTGGCCTACATCATTCTAAGTGGATAGAAGCTAGAAGCATTCCCATTAAAATCAGGAACCAGGCAAAGCTGTCCACTGTGTTTTTCATATAGTGCTTGAAACTGTTGGTAGAGCAATAAGACAAGAATAGTAAATAGAAGGAGTACTAATTGGAAAAGAAGAGGTCAAGTTAACCTGATTTTCAGATGATATAATATTATATGTAAAAGATCCTCTAAGACACACCAGGAAACTCCTGAAAATGATAAACAGCAAAGTGTCAGATTACAAAATCAATCCGCAGAAATCTATTGCCTTTCCATATACCAATAAGAAGCAATTAGATAAAGAGGATATGGAAACTCTCTCTCTCTCTATATATATATATATATATATTCACATGTATATATGATATATATATCATATATATGAATAAATTTGACCAAAGACATTAAAGATCTCACCAATGTAACTTAAATCTTTGAAGAGATTGGGGTAGACACCAGGAGATGGATGGACCTCCCATGCTCATAATGTGGAAATGACCATCCTACCAAAAGCATATAAATTCCACGCAATCGAAATAAAAATCCCCAGGACATTCCTCACAGAATTAGAAAAAAAATCCTAAAATTCATAAGCAGTCACAAAACCCTCGATAGCCAAAGAGCCAAGGAAATCCTGAATACAAAGAGCAATGCTAGAGGGATTACCAGATCAGATCTCAAGCAATATTACAGAGCTATATTCAGAAAAATAGCATGGTGCTGGCACAACAACAGACACATAAATCAATGGAACATAACTGAAGACCTAAACATGAGTGCATGCAATTTCAGCCACCTGATATTTTACAAAAGTTTCAAGAACAAACACTGGAAGAAAGAAAGCATCTTTAACAAATAGTGCAAGTAAAACTTGAACTCCACCTGTAGAAGAATGAGACTAGACCCTTATCTTTCACCTTACACTAAAGTCAACTCCAAATGAATTAAATACCTCAATATGAAACCTGAACCTCTGAAACTGTTAGAATTGCTCAGGAATTAAGGTCAACAATTCAACAATTGGGAACCCATTACACTAAAGCACTTCTGCACCCCCAGAGAAACAACCAAGGAAGTGAAGACACCTTGAGTGGGAGAAAATCTTCACCAGAAACACATCTAACAGAAGTTTAATATCCAGAATATTATATATATATATATATATGTATATATATATATATATATAAAAGAATCAAGAAAATAAATGACTCAGTGAAAAAATGGAATATGGATCTGAACAGTGAGTTCTCCAAGAAGAATAAAGGTGGCTAAGAAACAACTTAAAAAGTGTTCAACATCCTTAGTAATTAGGGAAATGCAAATTAAAACGATTTTAAGATTTCATCTTACCACAGTGAAACTAGCTAAGATCAAGACAACAGATGACATCACATGCTGAAAGAGGAATGCTCATTCACTGGTGCTGAGATCGCATACTTGTGCAATCCCTATGGAAATCAGAGTGGAGAACTCTAAAAAAAAATAAAAAATGAACTTACCATATGATCTGATTGTACCAATCCTCAGCATGTATACAATGGACTCATCCTATCGCAGAGGCTATTTGAACATCCATGTTTGTTGCTGCTCTTTTCACAATGGCTAAGTAATGGAAGCAACCTATGTGTCCCTCAACTGATGAGTGGATAATGAAGAGGTGATACATTTACATAATGGAATTGTACTCAGTGTCACAGAAATATGAAATCATGACATTTGTAGCTAAATGGATAGAACTTGAAACTAAATGAAGCAGCACAGATTCAGAGAAACAAATGACATATGTTCTCCCTCATTTGTGGATCTTAGCTGAGACTACAGTGCTGAAAACCTGAGACCAGAAGGAATCAGCAGAAGCTGACCTCTCCTCTCGAGCACACTGCATCAATAAGCTTTCTGTACATTGTCACTGAAAGGGAGGGTTTTTGTTTTGAGACAGGGTTCCACTGTGTAGTTCAGAATCTCCTAGTGCTGAGATTACCTGTGTCCATGACCAACCCAGTTTATAGTTCTATTTCTGAACCCTGTAACCTATCCAAAGGAACTTGGGTTCCTTGGGAAAAGGTATGATTTCAAATTTGGGGCAAGAAGCATGATCATCAAGATGGGTAGCACATACTTGTAACATTTGGGAAACTGAGGGAGGAGGACCAAGAGTTTACCGCTAGCCTAGGTTACATAGAACCTGTCTCAGAAATCATTGCTGGGGATGTAGTTCACTTGGTAGAGTTCTTGTCTAGCATGCACGGAACTCTGAGTTTGATCTGTAGTATACCATAAAACCCTGTTATGGTATATATTGTGATTCCTGTTTTCTGGAGGTGGAGGTGAGGGCTCAGGAATTCAAAGTTATTCTTGCCTATATAATGAGTTTGATACTATCCTCGGCTATACGGGACCCTGTTTCTAAACAAAAAGAAAAATTAAAAAACAGGTCTGGGGAGATGATATAATTGATAAAGCAATTGATTCATAAGTATGAACAACAGCATTTGTATTCCCAGTACACAAAAAAAGCCTGGTGAGGGCTGTGTGGGGTGGTATACACCTTTATTTCCTAGCACTCAGGAGTTAGAGGCAGGTAGATCTTTGAGTTTGAGGTCCACCTGGTCTACATAGGGATTTCCAGCCAGACAGGCAATATAGTGAAGCTTTGTCTCGAAAAACCAAACCAGCTGGGCATGGTGGTGCGTGCCTTTAATTCTGGGTGGATCTCTGAGATTGAGGCCAGTCTGGTATACATGATGAGCTCCAGTCCAGTTGGGTCCACAGGAAGACCCTATCTCAAAAGGACAAAAGAAAAAAAGGAAAAGGAAAAGAGAAAATAATTGGTGCACAGCTGTAACCCCAGCTCTTGGGGGAGCAGCACAGGGACAGGTGGGTCCTCAGAAGTAGACAGTTAACCAGATCAGTGAGCTCTAAGTTCAGTGAGAGATCCTGTCTCAAAAAGTAAGATTGAGGGTGACTGAGGAAGGCACTTGAAGTCCAACTCTGGCCTCTATGTACACACTGGCATACACCACACACACACACACACACACACACACACACACACACACACACACACCACAGCACAACGCCACAAAACAAAACAACCAAAAGAAACCCAAACAAATAAACAAAGGAGAGATGTATAAATGTATGAGTTTTAGTGTCTGTCATTCTAGAGGGCTCCAGGGAAGGAACCCAAGATCTGTTAGAGTCACATCAAAGACAAAGGAGCCACATCGAAGAGGCTTTTAGAGGCCTTTTAGAATTCATTATGTCAGAGGTTATAATACCTTAAAAATCAAGGAGATATGATGGATGTCGGTAGTCCCGACTTCTGAGGAGGCTGAGACAGGAGGATTTCTTGAGCTCAGATCCAGGCATGAGTAATATAGACCCTGACCTGAAAATAAAACCAAAACCAAAATATGATTGAATGGGAAAAAAGATCCTAGAACAGTAGGAAAGGCCAGGAGTTATTGCTAGTCATGTTAAGTTTTTTTCACTTTAGCAGGGATTAAAGTGTTCTTATATGTCATATTTGCCAGAGGCAGTGTGTGTGTGTGTGTGTGTGTGTGTGTGTGTGTATGTCTGCAGCTTAGAAAAATGCCACTTTATATAAACCATAGAACCATTGTAACCAAATAAACTCAGGTGGGTCTAAGTTGTTATGCAGTTTATTTACTTTTCATAGTCTGTAAGGAGAATTATAAATTTTGCTTTAAATATCATACACATTTTAAAAGAAATCAGCAGAAAAAAATCTTTTACATTTACTATCTTAACACTTTGATATATCAGTGAGGATTCAAGTCTCCCTCTTACATCATTTTTGTTTTAAGTTGACAGAGTTTTTTTTAGCATGTTGAGATTACAGGGCCTAATGGCAGTACATTTACTTTGGTTGGTTCCTTTATCCAACAATGTCTTTGTTTTGCCATTTTTAGTAAAGTATCATCGAAGCTTATGGAAATATGCTTCGACAGCCATTTTTCCTTCTGTTTTCATCACAGATTCTTTAACATTTAAAATTTTTAATTAACAAAAATTGCATATATTTATTATGTTCAATGTGCTGCTTTGAAATATGTTTATATTGTGGGATATTTACACTGAGCTACTTAACATATGCATTACTTGATATTTGGGGCATTGGGAACATGTGAAATTTACTTGGTGATTTTCAAATGTACATTGCATTTTTATTAACTGTGGTCTTTCCTCAAACTGGAATTTTGTAGGCTTCGGCCAAAAGCTAATCATCACTCTTCCATCCACATGGACTGTTGATAGTGAGATGGAAAAGTGTCCCAAATGCTTCTCCACTGTCCTCTAACTGTCATAGCTTCTAATCAGAAGTCTCCAGTCATGCAGATTATTATCCTTCTGTATGCATGCAATGGTTCATATGCACTGGATACTCAAAACCTTTTTTCTCTTTGTTGTTTTTCTTCATTGAATTATGAGGCATTTATGTCTAGTTTATTCAATATTCATGATGAATTGATAGACAAATAGATGATAGATTTTTGAAAAGAAACTTGGAGAGTTTGGTGACATCAATTTTAAGTAATCTTCACACCATTTCTCTCTCCCTGTCTTCTGGGACTCCAATTTTCTGGAATTTTGACGATTGTCATTTGACACTTTAAACTTAAGTTAAATATTTTTGTGTGTTTTACTTCAGGTTGTATAAGTACTGACCTATCTTTGTAATTATTGAGTCTTCTTTTTCTATTGTCATACTGATAATTAAACACACCTGTTGAAAATTTTATTTCAAATATTATTCTTTGCAGTTTAAAATGTTCAGTTTGTTGTTTTATCTCATCTATTCTTTGATGATATTTCCTATCTTTACTTTTATTACGGTTTTGGAAAATGTACTTTCTATTATTTTAATGATCATAGCTATTGTGTTTGATGGCCTAATATCATTATGTCATATTTTTCATAACCTTATCATCTCCAGTTTGGTAAGTATTCCTCAGAATTTTCCTTGGTCTTCATTTGTCAAGTGAATTTCAATGACATCTTAACATTTTGAGTATTATATTGTATAGATTCTTTACCCAGAGATTTTGTTTTTCTGTATTGGGCATTGAACCCAAAACCTTACTTAGAAGATTCTACCACTGGCTCTATCAACATGCTAATCCACAGCCTAACTGATGATAGTTTTCATGGGGAATAGTGGCCTAAATGCCAGTTAACCTCACTGAGTCTTAGTTCTGGTTACTTTACTTTGCCTTCCTCATACATTGTTTGAGTGTCAGTCATAGACATTTAAGAAATTTGTCTTGTGTTTTAGGACTTCTGTGATTTGGGACTGAGGAGATAGTTCAGTGGGTAGAAGTGCTAGCCACACAAGAATAAGGACCTGAGTTCCAATCCTCAGAATTCATATAAAGCTGGACATGGTAGGACATGTCTTTAACCCCAGCACTCCTATAGTGAGAGAGGAGGTAGAGACACGAAGCTTCCAAGCTAGCTGTCTTGGCATGAGCAGTGGTAAAACAAGAGTCCCTGTCTTCAAGAAGGTAGAAGGCAAGGACTGATACCTGAGGTTGTCCTCTGACCACCACATGCTTGCCATGGAGCGTGTGTACCCACAGTCACACAGAAGCACATGCAGAAACACACAACCATGTACACAAATATCAAGTACACAGACACATATCCATGCAGAGATTTTAAAACAATAAAGTAAAGAGCTCTATGATTTCCTTCTATTTTATTCTCCTAACTGTGCTTCTCCCTTGTTCAGTAGGCCTAGTGGTTCCAGATATGTTTCTACTGAACAGCAAAATTCTTATAATGGGCTTTCTACATCCTACTATGGAGATAACTGTCACTATGGTGGACTTGCAGAGAGAGAGAGAAGAGAGATTTGAAGACCTCATATGGTAGAAGAACTTATCCACTAGACATTTTTCTCTAGCAATCTCCAGAGTTCTCTAACAGATACTGGGGCTTTTAAAAAACATGCTTTTATCTTTTTATCTTTACAACAATTCAGAATGATTATTTTGTGGTGGATCAGCTTATTAGGAGTTTTCATCATAAATTATGCCAGTTTCAGAATTTTCAAATTGTCCTAGCAAAGGAGCAGCAGAAACATCCAGAGTCTTAAGTAAGTGATACTGGATTTCTTGCTAGTTTCAAGAGATGTCCCTGTTTCTGATTTATTGTTATTTAGAGAAAGTAATCATATACTTAAAACTATTCTACATACACACATGCACATTTATGTAGAGCAAAATGTTGAAATTCAAGTTTCCCTGAAGCAGCAAAGTATAAAAGATGCATCATTTACAATGAAGTCTCAGGGATCACAAAGGACAAGTTTAAAATTAATAAGTGATGACTGATTTCCTGATCCATAGTCACATCCCTGAGTGATTTTTTTTGGCACAAATCTAGGTTACATCATGACATATTTTTAAGGCTTTTAGAGTTTCTTGACAGTGATCTATATGTAAAGAGTTTATTCAGTTTCCCCACCACCCTCTTCCTACCATTGAAACCCATTTCCATGACTATTCTCCCACCAACTTTCATGACTGCTAAGTTTAATTAGAGTTTCTTGACCAAGAGTGGTTGGGAAACTATTTACTGGAGAAAGGGTGATTTATCAGTGGGTACAAATGATACCCTCTCTCTTAGCAGTTAAATGCTAGTCATCCCTCAGGAAGGGGTGGGGCCTATAGCCCCTCCCCCATCCATGATGAGATACTGCAGAACTTGCACAGATAACCACAGATGCAGTGGGTCTCTGAGTGCAACAGCTTTGCCACGTCCAGAAGAAATCTTCTGTGGCACATCTTCAGGTCCTTCGGCTCTTACACTGTTTCTGCTCCCTCTTCCGTGAAGCTCTCTGGGTCTTGGAAGGGATGATAAGCTGTCTCTGTGGCTGAGCTCCCCACATCACTTTTCCTCAGCACTTTGGCCAGTTGTGTAACTATATTAATGATTATCCACTGCAATAAAACACTTCTCTGATGAAAGTTGGCTACAGCATTAATCTACGGGTATAAACATGAGTATTTAGAAGGCAGTTTAACAACATGACCATCTAGCAAAACAATAATTGTAGGTTCTCCAACTAAGGCCTGTGATCTCAGCTAGGGGCTCTTCACCAGGGGGTTATGAACCAGGCCTGAAATCCTTCCTCAGAGTCAATAAGAAAGCAGTTGGTTATCCACATAAACAGTCATGCTGCTATTGTACTAGAGAGCACATCTTTTCTTTTCATTGAAATTTTGCAAATTTCATACAACATATCTTGATCAAATTTAGGTACCTCTCCCTACCTGTACCCCTCCCAAAACCCTCCACTAAATTTCATGCATTCTGTCATATATGTTAAGGCCTGTTGAGCCAAGTTGTCCCCAAATGTCCCTTCAATGCAACTTATCTAGCATCATTCTCTTAAAAATAACTCTCCTTCTCCCAGCAGTGATCAGTTGCCAATAGTTCTTCTGCTAAGGTTGTGGATTTTTACAAATTTCACTCCTTTTAGGTGAGGTTTTTGCCTTTTATGAGTTTGCATGGGTCTTGTACTTGCTGTCATCATTGTTGTAATTCATATGAGCAACTTCCCAGCCACCTGGAAAACTTTGTTTCCTTGTGGTCATCCACCAAACATGGCTCTTACACTTTTTCAACTCCCTCTTCCACAACAGTCCCTGATCCTTGGATGGCAGAGGCTTCATATAGGTATCCTATCCAGATATATGCACTCTAAAGTCTCTTATTCTTTTCCCATTGGTTAGTCATGGCTTTCAGTGCCAATCACCCTTGTATGAGGAAGCTTCACTAGTGGAAGTTGAAAGATGCATTAATATTTTTCTGTGCCCTGTTCTGCTATATTCCCTGAGCCTTAGGTATAGAGATTGCATTGTAGGTATGTCACTTGGAGCTGAGTACCTCACAGTGTGGAACTTTGTAATAGTCTCTGTCAGGTTCAGGGTTCGAGAGACGCAGCAGTCAGAAGGGACCAGAGACTCCGCTGGCAGCTAACAGGACCCAACTTTATTGAGAGAAGACCAGATGGGACTAGCTCCTCTGCACCCACAAGTGGAGGAACGCTAGCCCCCTCACCCCCATCTTGGGGCTGGGGCTCTGGGGGACCGGGCTGGCGTGATCAGCCCAAGTCTGAGTCTCAAAGCCCAGTGCAGCGCCAGCAGCAGCAGCCAGCAGCAGCCAGTCAGCACCAGCAGCACAGCAGAAGCCCCATAAGCAGAAGCACAGCAGCACAGCCCCAGCAGCAGAAGCACGTTGTCCAAGTCCCCAAAAGCCTTTTAAAAACCTTTAGCCACCTCCTGGCTTTTAGGGGAGGGGGTTGCCATGACATCTGATTGATGCTTAAGGCAAGCTTCTGGCCAGGAAGTAGTCCTTTTCCAGAGCTGTTCGTGAATTCCAAGGAATTTGGGATCTGGAGCGGTTTTCAAGACTTAGATAAGCTCTGGCTCCAGGTTTCTTCCAGAGTCTGAAACTGTTGGGGGTCTCATTCACACCTTACAGTCTCTATCTGTTGCGAAAAGAAGCCTCTTTGATAAGTCATGAGAGGTACACTTTTCTGTAAATATAAGATACTTATTTAGAATACAGTAAGAAACTAATTTGGTCTAGGACTGTGATAAAAGTAGATTTTTCTCTAGGATCTACGACCTCTCAGAACATGTGTATTTGGCTATATTTAAAGTACCACACATGAGTTCCCTCCCATTGAGCAGGTCTTAAGTTGAATTAAACAGCTGCTGATTGCCTACAGGACAAAAGAGTCACTATTGCACCAGTAGAGATTATTTGCTGGGCTTGTCATTGTTGTGGTTCATAGACATTACAGCTGGATGGAATCACCAATTGGTTTTCTCCCTTGCAGCTTCCATATTATTCTCTGATACTATGAGAGCTAGTGTTCATGGAGGGGAATCCCAGGTCAGGTTACCATCAATTGTTCTAAGCCCTACGTCCAAAGAATGTTGCTTATTTAGTAATAAGGTCTTAAATTTCTGGGAGGCACTCAAAGGCTGTGTCAATAGCCTGAGTTATTTTGAGAGTTTCTTGATCTACCCTGACCAATAACTTGAAGGGGGGTTTCCCCTGCCTGTCACTGTGTTTTTTGTTATATAGTTTTCAGCTGTACACATGTACTCATATATATGTTATATAGATATTTTTCAGTAGGTTTTTGGACTAATGTATTTCCCGCAGTTTTTCACACCACGTAAGCATTATTTGCTTCTCTTCCCTCTCCAAGCACTTGAAGTACCCCAATTTCTCCATTTTCCCTTTGATAATGTTGCCTCCTACTAACACTTTCTCTTGAGTTCCTTCTTTCGCTTTAACCCATTGTCCCTTTCCATGTTTCTGGCTCTTTTAGTTATATCAGAATATATATTCACATATACTTTAAAAACCTATACTCTATTAAGTTAGAATATCTAGAAGAAATGGAAGAATTTCTAAATTCAATGCAAGCACCAAAGTTAAACCAAGAAAAGAACAACTTAAATATACCCATAACAAATAAGGAAATAGAAACAATAATCCAAAGCCTCCCAACTGAAAAAAAAAAGTTCCAGGCCCAGATGGAGTTACAACAGAAATTTTGATGTAACTTTGATAAAGATCTACAAATAATACTACTTAATTTATTTAAAAAGATAGAAACAGAGTGAGATCTCTCAAACTCCTTCTATGAAGCCAGCATAACTCTAATACCAAATCAGATAAAGATACAACAATAAAAAAAACTCTGTACCCATATCCTTAATGAGCATAGATATGACGTAAAAACCTCAAGAAAATACTTGAATATCACATACAGACACACATCAAATATATCATCTACCATAATCAAGTTGGCTGTACTTCAGAGATTCAGGGATGATTCAATATATCTAAATAACTCATATAGATGGACTTAAAGACAAAATTCACATGATCATCTCAGTAGATGTAAAAAGGCCTTTGACAAAATCCAACATGCACTCATGATAAAAGTCTCAGAGGGAACTGGACTGGAGGGAACATACCTCAGCATAATAAAGGCTATATACAACAAACTCACAGCCAAATGGAACATTCTCATCAGAGTCAGGAACCAGACAAGCTGTTTAGTATCCTCACTTGTTTTCACATCTTGCCTGAAAGGTTATTATTGTAGCTCATAGGATTCATAGCTAAGTAAGACAATTGATGACTTTTCTCCTGTAGCAGCCATATATCATCTTCCAGCACTGTAAAGAGTAGCCAATAAATAGGAAATTTCCAGCTCAGTTCACCTCCAGCTTGATTTCTTTATGTCCTATGGCCAAAGTGTAAAGTGTCCTCAGTAAGATGGTCTTACCATTAAGTTTTGGTTGATGGGCAACTGAAAATGATGGTAAAAGTCAGTATTGCTTGGGAGTGTATTAGTTATATCATGACCAGAAATGACTTAGGGAATAATTTATTTGCGCTTACAGTTCTTGTTTATTATGGCTGAGGATTATGGCAACATGTGGTAGACATTACAGTGGGAGCAGGAAGCTCAAAGCTCTCATCTTCACCGCAAACTTGAAGCAAAGAGAGCAAAGCAGGAGTGGGATGAGGCTATGAGCATCTCTTGGTGACATACCTCCTTCAGCAAGATATCTCTCTCCTAAAAATCCCCAAACAGCACCACAAACTGGAGACTAAATGTTGAAATGTCTGACTGAGTCATTCAACCTACCACAGGGGGAGGATTCTGGAGTCTCCTGTAAAGATTGTGCCAGTGGAAACAATAACACAATTTCATGGCAACTTCTCCAGGGAGTCAGACTTCCAAGCCATTGTATAGAAGTGTAGAGAACTTTCCAGTCATTAATTTTTCTCCTGACTCCCTGGAATGACTGACTAATAAAGAGAGGAAAACCACAGTTTCTTCTCCCAACACAAGCAGTCAACGTTACTTTTGGAAATTACAGAAATTTTGGGAACTTGACCCTTTTACATCTTAATTGAAGCTATCCAAAGTAAAGAAGCAAGGGACAATGTCATTATCTAAGACTACAGTAGTCTGATAGAGGGCTTAACAAACATTGACAGAGAAAAAGAGTCAAAACCAAAATCTTTCTGAATATATCACTAAAATTGGTGCTTGTACAATGCTCTGACATTACACATATAAAGGAAAGATTGAGTAATCGATTTGGTTTGAGAACCTTAGAGAGCAACAAAACAGATCTGACATTTGCAGTTGGTCTTAACAAAGTTGAATAATAAAGAAGAAAGTAGTGTGAGCAAAGATGTGAATGTTCGAAATCTCACAATGAGGAGAATTATGGAATACATAAAGAATAGGTTTGAAAGAGAAGAAAGGTGACTTTGCAAAAGTGACCTGAAGCCAATATAGTACAAACAATGTGTATTTGTGGATTAAAAAAACAACAGTGAGGTAGCAGGAAGCTGTCAGATTCTTAGTATCAGGGACTGTTGTCAAACAGTGCTCTAGAGAAAGCATCTTTTTCAACATAACTGAGAAAGTTAAAGGAGGAAAGACTACAGACAGCATGTTGGTAAAGAGCTGAGACAATACAGTTGAGAGGTGACTCTAACAGGGAAAAAGGAAGAGATGGTAGAGATACAGCTACTAACAGAAGAGTAACACCAGCAGAAAAGCTGTTCATAACACACAGGTGGTTTGAGATCTTCCACTGCCTTCGCAGACAGGTGAAACAACCAGTAAAAAGAAGAACTTCAGGTTAAAGGAAGTGGAAAATGAAACTGACTTTGAAAATATTATTAGCATCTGAAGACGTGGGGGTCAACTCTCCTTTAAGACATCCACATGAAGGTGTTCAGTAGGTGATTAGTGAAAGATTTCATTGGGTCAGTGGCTGAGTATTATAAACATTTATCCATATTTCAGGTATGGCTCCAGCAAAAGATGTGGAAAATCACCATAGGGTAAAAAAAAAAAGGAGAGATTTTGTAAACAAGAAAATGGGGTGTCAGTGGTAGGAGATTCAGAAGAGAGAACACCAACATCATAAGGATCGAGGAAGAAAAAAGGCTTCCAAGAACAATACATTTACCCACGTTTTTAATTACAGAGGTAGGCCAAGTGGGGTGATACTTAAAACAACCCACTGTCATTTGTGGATTTTATCTAATCTGTGAATTAAGTGGAGCTCAGGTGACACCTGAGTCAAGGTGTTATAAACACATCGGATTAAAAACAGTTTCTGCTACCTAAAATATTTTTTGTAGAAGAAAAGAACCAGATGCTACATAGATGTCAGTTTCATATAGCAAAGGGGAAAGAATGTTGAGACAGCAAAGAGCAAAATTATAACTGGTAGGGAAGACACAGAGTAAAAATTGACCTCTGCAACTTCTACAGTGTTGAAGAACAGCAATGAAGCATCTAATATGTTCTTACAAAGTGCATTTCTTGGTCTTTTTACCTTTGGCCAACTTTAATTAATTTAGATCTAGAGATAATACTTAACAATTGTGTAAGAAAAATTGAATGGATGAAGCAATCATGCTGCCGAGAATCTGGAATGGCATAGTCAGCACATTCTCAGAGATCCTGCTATTCCGTTCCTCGATGATTTTCTTGTTTTGTCTTAAAGACAGATGAATTGTTGGCTGACAAATAGCACAGCATGTATGTTCTGCTTTTATTTTTTGTCACTTATGGTTATTCCAATTTATACTTGGTTGTCAATATATTGATTTGTATTGTGTCAAGGAAAGGAAAATGGGTGTGAAATCAAATGCATTTGAACTTCAGAGCTGGTTTTACTGCTTCTTGGATATGTCACTTTGATTAAGAAGTAACCATGATGAGAGTTCACTTTCTGATCTGTAATGAGGGTTAGTGATAATTCCTGCTAAACAGCTAGTTACCATCACTGTACTTTTATAAATAGTAGATGACTGGCAAATGCTGTGTTAATATGAAATATAATCCAGTATTCTAAAGGAGTATCTTAATGTTCGTTTGATTTAGGGCATTTCCAGGAGGAACAGAGGAAGGCCACATGCTCACGGCTATGTTAAAAGTTTTTAGAAAGAGGGTGATTGAGGCATCTCACTTTGATATGAATGTCTCAAAATAACCAAACTTCTCTCTCTCTCTCTTTCTCTCTCTCTCTTCTCTCTCTCTGTCTCTCTCTCTCTCTCTCTCTCAGAAGAGTTTGGTAATAAATTTTGTTTTCTAAAGTTAACTTATTCCCTTTCAATTTGAAAGTTTTTTTTAATGTCAAGTCAACTTTAATTTCGTAAATTAACAAATACTAAATTAAATCAATGATTCCATGGTATTTCCTGTGCTAAGGATCTCCTTAAGCTCTCAGGGAAGTTAGAAAGGGATTTCTGCTCTACCCACTGGCCCCTGTTCCACCTTCTAGACCTACAAGGCCTCTGTAGTGATGGTCATTGCTTTGCCTAGACACGTGACATTTAGTTGGCATTAGTAGCTCAAGTTCAGGGGTGATGAAAGCCATGACCTATTTTTGTGGCATAGTTCCCTGGTGACTCCATTACTAATGTATTTTTGCATTTAGGTTAATATCCTAACTATGAGATCTTCTCTATATAGAATCTCTTGTTTCTTCTCAAGTTGATCAGAGGAAAGATGATCTGAGTTCTCAGGCACCTTACCCCTATATTCTGGAAGCTCACAGAAACTTGGATTTCTTCCTACCATATAAGAAAAAGGCAAAGAGCAGAATGATGTATCTGATTCTATTTCTTCCTAAGCATGCAAAGCTTTCCCATGTCTATTTAAGGGACTGAGAGTGATGAGGTATCCTCAAAAATTATCAACATAACTTCTCATTCAGCCTCTTTGAGATTTCTGCCACACCTTCATCTCTTCTAGATTTTAGTAGCTAAGACTTTTGTGAATGATCTCTCATCTCTTTCCATTGGTTTCTTTGTCTCTTTTCCAGAACTGCTCAACTCTTCCCCTCTAGTAGGAAATGATATATCACTAGGTGTTCTATTTTTTCATCATAATGCTCTTTTTCTAGAGTGGGAAGTACTTTGTTCTAGTTACTTTCTACAGATGTGATAAAAACACTGACCACAAACAACTTGAAGAGGAAAGAGTTCATTCCAACAGCTCATCACTGAGGGAAGTCAGAGAAAGAACGCAGGGTTACAACCTGGAGACAGGACCTGAAGCATAGACTATGGAGGAATGCTGCTCACTGGCTTGCTCCCCCAGTCTGTGCTCAGCCTGCTTTCTTATACAACCCAGGACCACGTTCCCAGTGGTAGTGAACCCACAGTGGTCTGGGCCTTCCCACATCACTCAGCAACCATGAAAATGCCCGACAGACATGGCCACAGGCCAATCCAACGGAAACAAATCATCATTTCATCAACTGAGGTTCCCTCTACCCAGGTTTGTTGAGTTGACAGCTGAAGTTATCCAGCACAACTGACCTCTTGTCAATTTGCCACACAAATACATCACTATTAAACCACAACCTTTCTGTTCCTTGTCCCCATGATATGATGTTAATATTAATATTAATATCACAATATAAAACACAGTAGAACTTTAAAAGTCACACAGTCCTTAATAATTCAAATACTTCAAAAGTCTGATGTATCTTTAAAAATTCAAAGTCTCTCCATTGTGGGTTCCTGTAAAATAAAAAATAGATTACATACTTTTTATGTCAAAAAAGGAAGAATCAGATACACTTAAGTAAAACCAAAGTCTAGCAGTATACTTTAATACCAGACATCTGAGATTCACTTACAATCTTCTGGGCTCCAGAGGACTTGGGCAGCTATATTTCTCTGGCTCTGCCATTCACAGCACACACAGCTCATCTTGTAGGCTCAAGCTGGCTCCATTGCCCACCTGCTGGTACTCTTGGTGGTCATCCCACGGCCCTGTCATCTCCATATGCTCGGGTCTCCATCGCAACCTTCACCATTGGTCTCTCCTAACCTCAGATGGCACTAAGTCTTAGACTCACTCCATAATCCTTTCAACCCTGGGAATCTTTGCAACAACTGAAACCTTTCTTGGCTTCTCACAGTGTCAAGCCTCAGCTGCTCTCCATGACCCTTTCATACCTTCAAAACTAGTATCCTATAGGGGACTCTTACATATTACCAAGCCCTGTTTCCAGTTTGAGATGGAGCCTTCATACCTCTCTGTATACTGTTTCTATGTGCTGAGCTTCGGAGAAGATTTCACCTCACTGACACTGATCTTTCCTGAATCATACCCGATCTTTCAGCCCCAGCTAACTCGCATCTATTGTTCCAGTAAAGCCAAGGTTTCACTTCAGTGGTATTAGTCTTATGTGAATCATTTCTGATTCTTAAGCCCCAACTGATGAAAACCCATAGCTTTTCCATTAAAAGTATCACACAACAGACCTACCAGTCTTTATTTCCCTTGAAACTTCACAAGCTAGTCCTTCGCCATTTATATTGTTCTCAGTACTATCTCTCAGGTTCCAACAGAACAGCTCACCAAGCTCTGAGCCCTCAATGATTTTTTTAACCCCAAGTTCTAAACACTTCCTCAGTCTTCCCCCCAAATAAACGTGACCAAGTCCATCACAGAAATACCCCACTCGCAGTACCAATTTTTGTCTTGGTTACTTTTAATTGCTGTGATAAAACACTAACTAAAAACAACTTGGGGAGGAGAGTTTGTTTTATCTCACCTTTCCCAGGTCACATCTCATCACTGAAGGAAGTCAGGCAGGTACTTGGAGCAAGAATCTGGAAAGAGAATCTAAAGCACAGGCTGTGGAGGAATGTGGGCTATTGGCTTGCTCCCCTGGTCTGTACTCAGCCTGCTTTCTTATGTAACCCAGGAACATCTGCCCAGAGGTCGTGCTGCCCACAGTGGGCTGGGCCCTCCCACATCACTCAGCAATCAAGACAATGCCCTACTGACGTGGCCATAGGCCAGGCCAATATAGAAATTCACTCAATTGAGGTTCCCTCTACCCAGGTATGTCAAGTTGACAACTGAGGCTATCAAGCACACACTGCTTTCTCTAAAGCAGTACAAAAATCCCTTTATTCACTTGACAGAAAACCATACTGTGTTTTGATTTATGAGGCTGAGCACTTCACTGTTTTAATGTGAATCTTTTACCTTGGCTTATCCCAACTGGAAATCTACTTATTTATACAACCTTTTTCTGATAAGAAAATATTGGCTAGTGTCTGCCAGCTTTGATCCATCTTTCTACACTTTGTGCCACTGAGGCTGGACCTTTGAAAACATCATTCCTCCCTCATTTGTAACAACTGCTCCCTTTTGGCAATTTCACATAGGGGCACTAGAGGGAGACACAAGGCTGGAGCAGAGATGCAGAGACATGCTCTCTCTTGAAAATTTCCTGTGGCTTCTCTGTTTCCTCTTCCTAGATCACCCAGCAAGGCTTCTTCACCCTGACAGAGGCAGTTTCTTCTTATAGCAGCAGCTGAATTCAGTTTACAATTTCTCCAACACCTATACAGCCAACTTTATTGGGAATCTCTTACAGACATCAGCACCTACCAAGCACTCCTTCCTGAGTAAATCTGGCCCAGGCCTGTAACCTTCCTTTGAGCTCATGTATCTGTGATCTTTTCTGCTCTGGAGGAGAGGTGACAGCAAACCTCTGGGGACCCAAGCATACCAAAAAGAAAAATAGGGTTTCAGATTAAAACAATTTAACTATCATTAGACTTTTTCTGAAATGCAATAGTCAAAATTAACCAAAATCATTAGTATCATCTGATATCTTATTAGCAACACAAAACTCTATGTTCCAGCCAAGATTTGCAAATTGAGGATCTGTATTTAACTGTAATGATTTTAAAGGTGTTCAAGTTTGGCAAGCACTACTTGAAATGATAGTGTACAGGAATGAAATAATTTCTGCATGAAGCAAAAATGATATGCTGTGTGTTCATCCCTTTTTCAATCCTAGATGCTCACCTCTCACTTCTTGGCTTGCTACAGCACCATAGTTATGATCCCAAACTTAGAGAAAACGAGGAAGGATGTTTTGAGAATTGCAGTCTCAGATTAGGCTGGATGGGGTTAGTCAGGCCTGCAGGAGAAGCACAGATATAGACTTTTAGCTAATGCAGTCCTTACTCGTGTGTGTGTGTGTGTGTGTGTGTGTGTGTGTGTGTGTGTTTTACGTGAGTATTTTGGAAATGCTGGGAATTAAACCCGGAATTGTACACATGTTAGGCGAGAACCCTATATCTTCAGTCTTATAATTATTTTCAGAAAGAAAAGAAACATAAAATTTAATAATAGGCCACTATATATTCTCCACTGGCTATATTTTCATTCTTCTACTGGGAAAATTAGGTGAGGGAAAGAGGATAACCATTGCTTTTCAGGTGAGTTGAGTTGCAGAACTTGGGTCTCTCCAGGCTATGCACATACCTGCCTGTGTCACAACTTGTCACTGAAGGTAAGAAATGCCCCAGAAAAACCAAACAAGCAAGTGAATAACAAGTTTATAACTGAGACTATGATTGTATAAGGAAAATGGTTTACAATAACTCTTATGGGGGGTGTAAGGGAGTCCTTTGCATACTTGGAGTTCTCTCATGAGGTCCATGGGGATAGGATGTTGAAGTGATTGCTTGTTTGAGGGGAGCTGCAACCCTGGGAATCTCAAGTAGAGGTTCTGGACAAATTAGAGTCAAAGATCTCCCTGAAATCTCTTTGAACATGTTCAGTGGCACAGAACTCCAGATGAAGAGCTGTAGGAATATTACTCTGGAACTTTGCCAAATCTTTCAGTATTTTTCTACATGGAGCTGTAAGATATGTGAGAAAACTGCAACATGACAGATATGGTCAGCTCAAAGTTAAAACATGCCTTTGACAGTTGCTGAGAAAATATATCAAGTTTTTAAAAAAATATCTGATTTGTGTTCTGTAAGATAAAGAGGAAACATGAAATGAAACAATGACATAGAAGAGAAGAAGAGGTGAGATTAAAAATACAAGATTCTGAGATAAAATAACAGAAGCTGAAAATGTTTAGGTCTGTCATAAAAGTCCCTGAAATGGAATAAAATCAGATTTAAAACTCGCATAGGGGGCCAAAAAAAATAAAAGTGATAATGTATAAATTACATCAGTGAGAAAATTATTCTAGGAATCCAAGGAAAAGATCAAAGATTACAGTAGGAAGGTAAAGACTCATGGGAAGGTGGGAGACATAAACAGGAGCTGGGGGGGGTGGAGGGAGGGAGGATGGAGGGAAAGGACGGAAAAGGCAAACAACAGGAAGCTACTTATGAATCATAAGCATTTCTATAAAAGATCTCTTCCCTTTACAAAACGAACCAGAATGATAGCTCGAGAAAATGATTATAATAGACAACAATTTTGGGAGGAAAAAAAAGCAGAAAGAAGAATGCTCCATTTAAAAGAAGCATCAGAAATCAGTAAGGACATGGTTGATTGTTTAATGCCTAATGCTTGAATCACTGGGGAGAAATTGTATCGTTATCTGATATAATTTCCCCATAACTTTTTATGGTTTTAAATGTGAAAAAAATCACACAGAAAATTCTAGTAAAATAGAAGTGAATAGTACTACATTTATACATGTAGAAGAATTTTTTAATCTTAGAAGCAATGAAAGAAATCTCACAAAAATCTCAAAAACTAGAAAGAGAGATTTTGAATATGTTCACAGTAAAGGAATGGCAAAAGTTTAAGGTGATCAATGTGATCATTTGGCTTGATCATCACAAAATGTTTATATGAATTGTACCCTATAAATATACATACTTATATCTACTGGAACATTGAAAGTTGTTTAAGTAAATGGCCAACTTAAGGAAAATTACAGGATGTTGTAATTAGAATGGTTCTAGTCTTAAAAACACAAAAACATCAATGTTAAAATAGTGATTCAGTAGATATGACAATAATAACTCAAGCATTTTCCCAAGTGAGTTTAGTTATCAACAGGATGTAGACTACAAGCCAGATTCTTAAGTCCTGTGTCTGGCTAGAAGAGACAGTGAGCATCAGGCATGACTGGTCATGTCCATTGACTCCAAAGCAGCATTATGGCTGATCACTTCAACATTCAACCTAGCTACTAGTGTATTTATTACAATGACCCTAATGCAGATGTGATGCTTTTTACTATACTGCCTGCTTCATTAGGCATGTTGGCACAGAAATTCACCAAAAGTCAGATAATTCCAGAAAAAAAAAAAAACTAAATAAAAAAGAAACCTAGCTAAAGGTAAAACAAAAGACATTGGCCTCTAATAGTAGTCTGCTGCTGACAGAATACCCTGAGATCTACTTCCAGTACAGGGCAGGAGCTTGTGAGTCCAGATGGCTTTGCCCCTTTTTACAAAGTTTTTATTTAGTGTAATTGAGTGTGTGTGTGTGTGTGTGTGTGTGTGTGTGTGTGTGTGTGCGTGTGTGGGCCCATGTCTGTGTCTGTGTGGGGGTATGGGTATGGTCACATGAATGCCATGCCCACAGATGCCAGAAGAGGGCATCAGATCTCCTGGAGGTGGAGTTCAGGTGGTTGTAACCCAACAGACATTGGTGCTAGGAACTGAACTCAGGTCCTTTGCAAGAGCGGTATGTGCTCTTCACTACTGAGCCATCTCTCCAGTGCCGTCCCTTTTCTTTCCTTTTATTTTTCTTGATACTTTCTCTTCTCTCTGCTTCGATCCTCGCCTATCCTTTATTAATTTTCTTTTCCTTTTTTAAAAAATCTTATTTGACCCCCCCCCCAGGGAAGTTCAGCTATTTGTTGATTTTGAAAACTTAGGTAAAGAATTATGCAAGGCATAGTTTTTCTCCCTATAAAATGGGCATAAGAACACTTGGGCTGAGAATGGTAGGGCTCTTGGTTAGTAGGCACTAATCCCTGGGTTTGGTTTATAGCACTGTAAGTGAAGAATAAAAGGAATAAAAAGAGTACATATTCATTAAAGAAATGCAGACTGAAACTTCTTTGATATACTACCTCATCCCAGTCAGAATGGGGTTAAAAGTCAAGAACTTTTAACAACAAATGATGATGAGATTGTGGGAAAAAAGGGAGAAAAAACTAGTATAGCCATTATGGGAATTAGTGTGGAGGCCTCTCAAAAATTTAAAAACAGAACTTCCTGAGCATGTATATGCAGGACTCTTACCACCAGGTACCTCTGTGTTCATTGCTGCTCTATTCATGACAGGAACCAGCCTAGATGTTCATCAGCAGAAGCAAGGATGAAAATATGGCACATAAACTCGATAGAATTCATTCATCTCTAAAGAAGAATGACACTTGCAGGAAATGATGAACCCTGAAAGTACAATATTAAGTGAGGTGACGCAAACTGAGAATGATAAAAAAAAACCACACGTTCTTTCTCCTATACAGCTCCTCCTCTGCAATGTGTACCTGTGTAGACAGAGGGGTGCACATGTGAGTAAAGCCTGAAAAACTAGAAAGGAGAGCAGGAGAGGTAAAAATCGGTGCTGAGTTCTTTTCCCATCCTCATGTGGCATGAAAGAAGAAAAGAGACTGGGATTGTGCCTACAGAAGGAATTTTTAAATTGCCATAATGATATCTAATAACATGTGATAATTTACAAAGTTAAAATAATGGTGAATAAAAGGATACGCAGCCTCTGGAGATTTGCAAAGATTATATGAAATAGTGCACATGAAGCTTATGGCAATAGGAGAGAGAGGAAATCCTGGGTCCCTTCTCCCTCACGTTTCTCTTCTTCTTCGAACTGTTTGTTAGGCTAAGCAGTAGGGGAGGGTCACAGACTTCATGGTCATGTGATTCTACCTGCCTGAGATCAGTCTGCAAAATGTCCAGTGATCAGCAAAGAAGAAAAAGCTCAGAGTATGTTTCTATTACTTCTGTACGCTGCAAATGCAACCAGCTCACCTGCTCCCCAGGAGAATCCCTCAGCTCCCATTCCTTAGAGCCAGTTTGTCTTGATTGCATCAGCTTACTATCTCTTAATCAGAAGGGTGGCAAGAATGCGTTTCTTCAGGTTGAAGTGACATCTGAGGAATGAATTTCTGTAAAGAGGTTGCTCGGCACCACTGACAAAGATCCTAGCATCCTTCCCCTTGACTCTATACCTGGGTATCCAGACCTGTCATTCTTGCTTTCATTCCCTCTGAAGTAGGCAGTGATGGTCTAACCCTCTTTATGACTACATTAGACTTTGAAATGGGTATAGTCCAGCATCCTCGCACAATAACCGACACCATTCCTTCCTCGATGACTTGGTGGCATAACTGTTGCATGCCTGTGCTCCCTGGTAGCCAAGCCAGGAGGCTTAATGTCATACAAAAGCTGTAAGAAGTTTTCCCCTCATGTCTTAGTAATATGCCTGTAATATAAAGGGCTGGAAGATAAACTGTGGAAAAAAAAATCTCATAATGGTGCTTTTCCATAACTCCTCTCAAACATAGATATTCTTTTATTAGTCTGCTCAGGTTCTGACTAAGCACCTATCAAGTGCTGAAATGTAGAAAGAAAAAAAGTAAAAAAAAGGCAGTTTTTTTTTATAAATAAATAAAAAAATGAGGAAGTACAACCTAACACTCAGAACGATGGTTCAGAGGTCTGAGGGGCATCTAGGGCGGTGACAGATAATGAGGCACATAAATTAGGGCAGGGTGAGACTGAACCCTGTTGGTTATCCAGAGTGGAACTTTGCTGCAAGGTCTCCCAGGTGTCGCTCACACTCTCTTTTGAACATCGTGGCTCTCCTTGCTATTATGACATCCGTCTAGATGCCATTTGGCTTTCCTGGGTCTTGGTAAGTGTGTCATGTAATGTCTTATTCAACCAGAAGCACCGGCTTCAAGTTCAATTACATCTTCTGAGAAGGACATATAGAATGCAATTCAGGAGAAATGCTGAAAGTGATTTCACAGAATCCCAAACCTTTTATCCCTCTAACTCCCACACTGAAGTCCTATCCTAGTAGAATGCTCAGTGTGGGTGGAACCTATAAATCATTCAGGGACAAGCAGCATCCAGGCAATTGGAAGACACCAGCATGACAAAGCAGCTCATCTTGCCGCAGCTAGTCCATCTTATTAAAGGGCCATAAAAATATATGGGGGGAATCAAAGAAAAATCAAAGAGCTGGCTCCCGCAGCCCGTGAGCCGCCACTTCCCTGCCACTGTCCTCAGTTCCGTCTTTACTCTTTCCTGAAACACTTTCTCATCTGTGAACTTTTGACAGGGCATGTAAGTAAGCCTGGCCTGTGCAGCCTATCTAACCAATGGGTGAAACACTTTGGAGTTATTTCCAGTAAAGAAGAGTTTTAGTGCTTCTAGGCTAGTCACGGTCAATTACATTTGAATTAAAACAGTGGAGTAAAAATTTGCTGAGGAGCTTCCCTCAGTTAATGCACACAGTTTGGCATTTTGTGCTTCGAAACACTTGCATGCAAACACACTATCGAGGGCAAAATGATTCCCTTAGTAACTATCGGAGGACTTTGGAGTCACATTTGCATAGAGAGAAGCACTGGATCTCCAATATTGAGTGTTCCACAACAGATTTCCATATTGTCTTTCAAATAAATTCAAACAGGGAGTGAAGGGAGGGGAAGTCATGAGAAATACTGGCAATCCTAACCTTGCCCTCAATGCCTTAACAAACAGGTTTCTCAAATTTTGAAAGAGGGGTTTCTTCCTAAAACAATCTGATGCCTAGGATTGTTCCTCAAAGAGATGGTGTAACTTAACAAAGCTGAAATTCAAGGAAGGAAAAGAGAGTCCCTACTACAGACAGGTAAGTGTGGTGAATGCCTTTAGATGCTCAAAGGTAATTAGCATGTAAATTGAATTCTGAAGAGAAGAACACAAATAATCGTGTCACCAAGGACCTATCTGCAGTGGATTTTTTTGGTGCCAGAGTTTGACCTACACTCCTCTCTAACGAGGTGATAATAAGCTGTGAAGGCCCAAAGGAGCTGTTGGGTAGCAATCCATGTAAAATGAGGTAAACAGGAAGTGCATTCCTACCTGCAGTCAGTCCTGGACTATAGTGATGAAGTCATTCATATCTGCTGCTGTATCTTCTTTTTAAAAAATTAATGTATTTACTATTTTTATTTTATTTGTATGAGTGCATTGCCTGCATGGATGTAAGTGCAACTGTGTCATGCAATGCCCAGGGAGGTCAGAAGAAGGTGTCAGTTCCCTGGAACTGGAGTTAGGCATGGTTGTTAGTCGTCATGTGGGTGTTGGGATTTGAATCCAGGTCCTCTTCTAGTGCATCCAGTGCTCTTAACTGCTGAGCCATCTCTCCAGTCCCCTGCTGTATCTTCTTTAAGAAAGGCAATGTTATGGAAACTAGCACTGCCTGAGGCAACTTAGCTTTTGAAGTTGCCAGAGAATCCCAAGGAATGACTTCATTATTTAGAAATAGGAGCTGAAAGTATAAACATGACAGTATCACAGACCCTGCACCTACTCAAAAATGTGGACATCTAACTTTAAACACCAGTCCAGGACCCACTTCCCATCCTCAGTATTAACCCTAAACCTGGGGAAAAGGGAGTTCAGGATTCCCTGCCTGCCTCAGTTACTTTTTTTGTTTCTGTGATGAAGTATCATGACCAGAAGCAATTTATGGAAGAAAGAATTTATTTTGGCTCACGGTTCCAGAGGGAGCGTCTGCATCAGGGTAATGAAGGCAGGCAGTAGGAAGCAGGGAGCAGGAAACAGAGAGATCACACTTTATCTATACACAGGGACAGATAGAGCAGGAACTAACTGGGACAAGGCCATAAAACATCAAAGCCTGCTCCCACTGACATACTTCCTCCAGCAAAGTTGCACTTTCTAAAGGCTGCATAACCTCCTTGAATATTTCCACTAACTGGAGACCAAGTGTTTAGATACAAGAACCTATGGGAGACATTTCATCTTCAAAACACCCTGCTCTCTGAATTCATCATGAAGACCCTCTTGCTCCTATGTGTCTTCATATTTGGGCATTGAATTCCAGAGTCATGTGGTTGCCTCGCAACAGAGGAGCAAACTTTGTTCTAAAGATTCATACCTATCAAAGATTGCGACCCTGACTTGCTTGTCTTAGGAGATTTGAATTCTATCCTTAAATCCTTAGGGCAAAAATTAAAACATGACCTATTTTTTCAAGACCCAACTGAGCAAAGCTGGTGGCCTGCAACATTTCTTTGTCGCAATGGAGGATCAAAGCTAGGAGATATGCTCAGAAACACAAGAGAAAGAAGCCAGGAGGAGAGATGGCATCCCAGGTAAGAGAACACAGGCTCTCAGAACAAAGGCAAAGGAGTCTGAAGAGGATGTACATCAGAAAATTGTCTTATTGGCAGAAGAATACATTTTTTTTCAAATATAGGAATACTTGGTTGAAAATAAATTAATACTAAAATAACCCTGGGTCAGTGACAGGTTCCTTGGAGTATGAGGGTATCCACAAAGCAAGACGTCTGCCCAAAGGCTCATCCCAGTCATCTTTAATTGGGAGTTGCTCCTGTATGGCTTTCTCTGGCTGATGTTTTAGAGGAAGCTGACTTATTGTGTGTATATTGATTAGGTGCCAACTGGCTGATCAGCCTTCTGAGATAAGATAGTCTGGCTCTTTGGCCCCTGCTGGCCACTCAGAATCCTTATGTTACTCTTGTGATAAATAATAAGGAGACATATATACTACAGCAAGAATAAAAATAAAGAATAAATAACAAGGAACATGGTCTGGACTATAAAGTTCAGATAAAGCCTATCTAGGGAGCTGGCATTTAACAGACTATCTAAAGGGTTCTTGGGCCGTTGGCTAGGAGAAAAGTGGTAGGTATGGCCTGAAGCATGGTTCTTACAAAAGTCCCGATACACAAGGCTAGCAAGGCAGCTGATTGTGTCCTGGGAAATCTCTCTGTGCCGCCCTGCCTGGCCATAGCATTGCTCTGGAGGTGGCTGCAGGAGTGGAGAAGGGGTTGTGTTTGCAGAGAAGCCCAACCTCCTCCTGGAGGGAAAGGTTGCCTGATGGAGTGCTTCTCCTTCCTGCTACTTTTCCTGCTGTTTCTAACTCAAAATTAGAGAGATCTGACATTTCTAAGATTTCCTCACATTCCAGCTGACCTCCCAGTTGCAGTTAGAGACAGTGACAAACCTCAGGGTCAAAAGAACTCCACACATACGCGCGCGCGCACACACACACACACATACACACACACACACACACACACGCACACATGAATAAGAAAGAGAGAGAGGAGAGTTCTATTTTCTTAGTGTTGAATGAATTGGAACTCACTATATATTTACTCGACTGTGCATAGCAATTACCAAACAGCTAAATGGTCAAGAATTTCCATAACGTAAAATACAAATACCTGATATTTATATTTTAAATTCTCCCCTTTGAAACCATCATAATTTAACCCTCAGCACGGGGATTCCCTGCTGACACTGGAGTTTGACTGACAGAAGGGATCAGCCACTGTATTTTGTTTCCATTGGGATCACATTACCAACCTGTAATTTCTTCATATTAGAAAATAGTGCTTGATTTCCAAATAATGATAAGTTGGAGGATGGTTTTGCCCGGCTGCCACCAACCACTGCACCATTTATATGCCTTCTTGTGTGAAGACAGAGACAGAGACCTGCTTCTATAGTCACTTGCAGAAAAGTCCCTGTGGTGTGTGTGCCATGGCACCAAGTGATCTTTGGGGAAAGGAACTACCTAGAAATTCTGCTTTCTACCCACTCTCAACCCTGAGATCCTGGGGCCCAGGGTATCTTTGTCTGATGAGAAGTATTTCTAAGAGTTCTCTGCATGATGGAGTCCTTTCCTGAGTGTTGCCTCTGAAAGCTCTAGGACATAACAAATTACTCATAGAGACATACTTACAGGAACATGTTTTAAATAAATTCATCATAGAAATCCTGTCTAGACAACCACTCATCTTGAGAGGATTCAAGTACATAAATTCTAAAATTCCACATCAAGGAGGAAGGTAGAAACCACTTGTGGTCTCAGAACCCATAGAAAATATGTGTGGGATAGAGGGATGACCCAGCTTCACATCCATCAGAAAGCAGGGACACAAACTAGAAATGAGACATGAAGATGTGTCAAGTCTAAGGAGACTGACATCACAATAATAAGAGCAATGGTTGTGAAACGTTTTAGAACCACCCATTTTTGGAGGGGGTAATGAGAGGATGTGATTCTAAGTTAGACTGGTATGAACTTAGCACTCAGGCTGTAGACATGCTGAACTGTATTATATCTAGGGATGTCCACTTGAGATAAAGCATGAATGATGAAACAAACACAAAAGTCTAGCCAACAAGCTGAATAGATTTCCTAGGAAAGAATAATATTAGGTGAGCTTGCTCCAGATCTCAGAGGGACAGAGAAGCCTGGGTTACCCCCTCCAAATTTAAGGCCTAAAGCCTGATGAGCTTGCTCCCCTGGCTTTGGTAAAGGGTAGTCTAGCCTAGGGCCACCCACCTAATCCTCATGCCCATTCAGGAAGGGGCTTCGACTAGTACTGGCTACAAGACTAAGCAGCGAAACCCTGGTGACATATATAATGAAATTAAGGTTCTATGTGCAACAAAGACACTCTTTTAGGTCCATTGTTCTGGCTCTTACAAAGGTACAAAAGAAAATGCAGCTATTATCACCCCTGGTATGATGAAATTTTTTCCCAGACTTCAAGGTGGGGAGCATCACCAACTGCCCTATAGAAGCAGGCTTCATCCTATGAACCAATATTGCCTTCCCTGGCAAGCTTCATTTTCTATTCTAAAAGGATTCTTCAGAAAGAACTCCCTGCCCCCTTTCTTCTGTAATGAATGAAATCTCATAGAATTCTGCCAGCACAGGAGAAGGGCAGACATGAGATAAAATTCAAGTTCTGACATAATTAACCATATGACCTTGGACAAGCTATTGGATTCGTCTCTCGCTATAAAAGAAAGAGAATGTTTAGTTGAAATTTGAAATGTTGGCATAAGAAATAAATATTATATTTTAGATCAGAAGTTTCATATTTTCCTTAGTCGGTCATGTCCTAAACCTCTATTTGACCACAGAACTCTCCTTTTATTTTCTCTAAGCATCTATTCAATTCCTGGAAATCCTTAGGAAAATCTGAGCTTTCTTCATCTGCAGATGTCAATGTATCTGTCTTTTGTCTTCATGTAGTAGTGTAATGCAGAATTCTTGGCCTGGGCATTAAAGTTCCATGCTCAGACTCCATAGTATTACTTTCATTGAGGAACCTTGGTGACTTTTTTCTAGAACATCCTGACAAGGCTGTTACAATCTGATAACCTTTGCCAAAGTGGCTTCGACTTTCATGGATTCACCATCTCATCTGATATACATTTAGATTTTGACAGTGGATTCTGCACTTTCCAGATCAGTGCTGGGAGGAAGATGTTATTCAAGGTCCTTCCTCCATGTCTCATTCATATTCCATCAAACACCATCACAGGCACACAAGGATGCAATGTACCCTTTGTTTGTGCATAGGAAATGACTGATATTAACTGAGTCCTTGCTCAAAACTCCCAGAGGAAGAAATGGTGAAGCCACAGGACACTGAATTAAACTTCTACAGGGCATGCTCTCCTGCTGCAAAACAGGCCAATCAGCCCATTTGTACACTGCAAACAGAAGTCCCAAGAAGTTATTCACCTGCGCTGTGTTCCCACATTTGAGTCTCACTGAGTGTCTGTATGATTGTGGGCTCATAATCCCTATTGCTGCATAATGCTCTATCCTTCCTCCTTAGAAAGCCTGTGGGTTTGGTGCTGGCATTTCACTTGTCTGCCAGTGCTGACTGAAGACAGCACACAAAAACTTAGCTAGCTTTGTCAAGCTGACAATCGATGCTGCAAAGGTCTGAAGGACTAAGAATCCCAGAGGATGAACCTTTGCCATTTGCCCTGGTGTCCTGGAAAATGCCTGAGTGATTGATCTCCCTACTGTGACCTGGGAGCACCCAGTTCAGAGATCAAAACTAGAGGTCTCCAAAAAGGCATTGGGCCAAAAGAGTGCCCTCCACAGCAGATATGTAGACAACACCCCTGAAAAATAGTAGTAGTATAATTAAATATAACTAGAAGATTAAATTAAAATGGACACACAACCCCAATGCCTTGTTCAAGTTTTATTCCAATCTTCACCATGACTTTAAGAACTTTTTGTTTCATAATATATGCCAGGAAAAGTAGAGCTACAGCTTATTTGAGTTCTGTAGCTTATATTTGCTTTTTATAAAAATTCTCACACTAGGTACAATATGAGGTTATTTTAATTAGTTTTTCTATAAAAACACATTTGCAAGCAAAGTCTGGTTTAAAATCTAATGGAATCATAGTTTGTAAATGCTCAGTTAAAGATTTAGGTGAATACAATTGTCCCTTCGATGAGTACTATGGAAATTTGTTCATGGAAATTAGATTTTTGATGCTGCTTCATTTCCCAGGTGGCACGTTATCATCTTCTTAGCTGTATTTTCCATTGGCTCATTGCTGCAGATGTAGCCTCAATGTCAAAACATTGGGGGAAAACAGTATCATGTTTTGAACAGATTCCATCAATGCCGTGCTTCCATTTGGGGAAAGGAACACACTGTAGTTCAATACAACCCTGCCCACACCAGCCTTACAGAAGTCAGAGTCACATACATGTGGGCTGGTTGTCCCCTGTCTAAGTGACAATTGATTTAGCAACCACGTAGGACAGAGATCTGAAAACAGAATGCTGCTGGGGAGGACAGACCTGGCAGAGGCAGCTTGAAAATTGTCAATGCATAATTGCGTGTCTGCCAGGTTCTCATTATTCACTCCGGGCTGCTCAAGGATCACATTAATACACTGACAGCTGACTCCTGAGGAGAACTGTGAGGTAGAAAGTCATCTTTGCTCAGAAAAGATTCAATACACAGGATGGGGCAGAAGGAAATCTCGAGTTTATCTCCATTTCTCTGTTTGATGACCCAGTCATCTCATTATGATGATGCAATGGCTGCAAGGCAATTTCTATTCTGTAAATTCATCTAAGATCGATCCAATATATTGAACTACATCAGTTTGTACCATTGAGAGTTCTGTCTTTGGAAGGGCTCAGCAGTTTGGGAGAGAGCACTGTCATTGCATTTTAATGTTAAATTTGTGATTATAGAGACTTGTGTAGATGTCCTGTTTTGTCAGGGGAAGAGACATGCTGGGACTCAGGAAAAACACAGTGGGCATGATACCATAGAAGCTTTTATCTGCTTGAGACAAGTCCTATTGATGATACGCTTAGAGTTTGAAGAAAGGGGGTATAGGATAAAAACCAGAACAGCCAAACCAATAAGAATTGCTCTGGCAAAAGTAAGGTAAGAAGGTGAGGGCCTGGATAGGAATACATAGAGGGATAATGTTTCTTTGGCTTTCACCTGAAAATATGTGGTGTGAAAAGTAGAACACTGAAGGGAAGGGAGGAGAGCTTCCAGCAAAGAAGCCAGCTTTGGAGGGAGCTCTGGACCAGGACCATGTTATCTGCTGTGCAGGAAATTGGTAAAAAGGATAGACTTGGGGCTGGAGAGATGGCTCCGCAGTTAAGAGCACTGACTGCTCTTTCAGAGGGCCTGGATTCTATTCCCAGCACCCACATGGCTAATAACCATCCCTAACTCTACTTCTAGGGGATCCAGTGCTCTCTTCTGGCCTCATGGGCACTGCACGACATGGTTGCCCTTACACATGCAGGCAGTATACTCATACACATAAAATAAAATTAATAAATAAAATATTTTTAATAGAGGATAGGACAGAGATTGATGCCAGCAGTAATTTGCAGAGCAGTGCTGGTTACCAAGAGACTTGCAGGTCCTGTATAGGGCCTGGGTAGACCATGTGAAGCAAGGAAGAGTATTTCTCTGCTGGTAGATCTATCTCCAATATAGCTATAGCAAAGCCGGAGGTCCTGAGGGTGCACCACACTGACTGGAGTTCCTCCACTTCAGTGAACTTGTGCCGCTTACTAGTACGTGTGCTGAGTGGGGAGAATTCATTGCCTATGTCGAGCACAGAAATTCACTACTCCACTTCCTCCTAGGATTTCCCCCTCAAGAACAGACTTCACTGCTTGGTTGAAAGAAGGATAAATAGTTCTCAGCTTCTGGCTACCAACTGTGTCCACCTCAGCTTTTGGACAGAGGTCTCTATACATGATCATAACATATATTTCCTCTGTAGGTATATCTTTCAAAGGGAAAATTCTGTAAGTGGGCATAGTCGCCTCTGCTCTCTGCTGGGTTTTCAGAAATTTTCCAAGTCCACACTGTGGGCTGCTGGTTCCTCTTGACCAATTCTGCCTCTTTACTGTCTCATACAATAATGACTCCAATACATGTATATCTGTCCTAGCAAAAGCTCTGATCTAGGCTCCTTTATTTTTTTCCTTTCAGTGTTTGACTGCTTAGATGTGTTTTTACTAAGTCTTTGGCTCCAGGAACTAAGACTATTTTTCCTCAGGTTCGCTCACACAGACATTTAATCTGTGCATCCCTTATTTATGATATGGGCACAGTTATGCAGTAGAAGAGGCCTCATTTGTCTTACTAAGGAGGAACCTGGTCTCTAGAATGAAGATTTGGTGTTCTGTAGGGGTCTACACCCTTGGCAACTAAGACACAGGCCTTGAGTTCCAGGAAAGCTGTGAGGAATGGGAGAGGAGTCCACTGTGCATATTCAACATGTTACTGACAGCTACCATGCTTTAGACATGATGGGATGACCTGATAAGAAAAGACTGGAATCCCATGAGGTCCTGATATAGACAATAATGTCATGAGCCAGTCCTCTTGACAACATGGACATCACTGAGGCCAGGTATCATTGAAGGAGGCTGAGAAAAATCCCCTTCCATACATTCTGCCTCCCACGGAGTAGTCATGCTCATAGTCTTTTTGGTAGCCAAGACACAGGTGACAATCTCTAGAGACTGTGGAGGTGTCAACTCCATGCCACATTTTGCACAGCAAGGAAGCTAAGGATGGATGTCCCTTCTTTTTCTTTTGTTTGCCTTTCCTGTCCCTTATCTACTTCCTCCTTCCTTTTTTCAATTCCCTTTTTCCTCCCTAACTGCCACTCATATGCATCCAAAGAGCATTTCTGACCTTGTTCTAAGTTCTGGAGCCACACAGAGATAAGATGCAGTAGGTACTGCTACCTACTCCTTGCCCGAGAAATACTTGGCTAAAAATAAAAAGGGGGCAAATAGACTTTAAAGAATGCTTTAGCTTGAGAAATGAATCTTAAAGAAATATTCCTAGCCTTTCGGGTAGAATACACTGGGGTGGCTGTAGTGGTGAGAGTGCAGAGGTTACTTTATATCAAAGCATTTGAACGTGGTTCACCAAACAAAGGGGAGCTTAATTCTCCAATTCATATACTAACTGCATCTGGAGGTAAGGCCTTTGAAAGTTTATTAGGATTATACAAATGTATGAGATTGGGCCCCTATGATGACACTTTTGACTTTATATATAAGAAGAGGAAGAGAAACCAGAGATGACCTGTTTGCTTAGTCTCACTATATCATGCTATTTATGATACAGAAGAAGATCCTCATGTGATTCCAGTACCATACTTTTGGTCTTTGTAGTCTCTATGGGTCCAACTTTCCATATGAATTAGACTATCTCAAGTATTTCGTTATAGCAGCAGCAACAACAACAATATAACAAAGTAGACTAAAGTGACAGTAGAGAAGGATAGGTAGAAGTAACTTTACTCCAAAGGACAGTGTATAGTACATGTATACACAGACAGGAGAAATACATCACAACTTTGAAAATGCCACACCCCTGCAGGACAGGTGTTCTGTTATACTAATGACTTTTATGATATGGACACCCTCTGGACAAATGACTTTCATCTAACCTTGCAATCAAAAAAGTTAATATTGCTTTAGATTGCTTATGCTGTAGACAAACTCACCGAGCCTTGAGCTCCTCTTATAACCTATTAAAGCTTGTAAACCCAAGTTTTAATTCCTCATGAGACATCCTTGCCCTTAACTTAGAATAATGTTTGTATAGGTGTATGTATGTACTGAATATGCATTGGAAGCAGCAATTACTTAATTATTGGGAAAAAAACAAAGATATGAAGATTATATACTAGGTGTGGTGCAAAAAATAGATGGGATTCAACTGATAAGTGTTTATAAATTGTGTGTGTGTGTGTGTGTGTGTGTGTGTTTGTGTGTGTGTATCAGTTCTTCAGAGCACTTGCCCAAGTGGCATGAATTTCATGTCATGCTGGAGGCTTGTGAAGAGCAAGCTCATCTCTACAATCATCTGTACTGTTTTAAATGAATCTAGAACCTGACAGAGTCTCTCCTGGACTCCTGAGGCCCCATTTACATGCTTTGTTTACACTGGATTTATCTAGAATGGACTCAAATGGTTTTCCTCTCCGTGTTGCACCCCTGAGTAGATAGATGCACGTGGACCCAAGGACTGCCGCTGATTTGTGAGCCATTTGAGTGAACAATGGAAATGTGACCAAATGGACCAAAATTTAGAGAAATCTTTAGAAACAATAGATAAACTCAAAGCTGTGGTAGATTAGTCCCTTAAAAAATACAATTAGTTTCATCATTGACATTTATGGTGATCAATGTCTTTGACCGTGGCTCGTGCCCATGGCTAAAGCACTTTCTCACCCATTTTTGCCATGTGCATTGATGCTAATAAATCACTCCCCACTTATCACCATACTCTGACTTTATGTTTATTCACTCAGTTGCTTAGTTTTTCTGCTCCCTCAAATTTAACACATTTCTAAAGTGGTATATAAGGTTGACTGTTGAGTGTGTTTATCAGGCTGCTATTCATAGTTAAGTACAATATTTATGTTTCATCCAGACTTATCACCACAGACACATCTCTTCCTTCTGTCCTGGAACCACTGCATGTCTGCTCTCCAGTTAAAATTCGTGTCACTCTGTTCTTGTGTCCCGCACAGCAGTCTTATTATGACGTTGGGTTCTTCTTGCAGTAGGTGTTCATCCGCTTTCCATCACCGTAACAGAACATCTGAGAAATTCAACCTAAAACGAGGAAAAGTTTCTTCTGGCTTCTATCTCTGTAAGTTTGGATCTATGACTGGCACAGTTGCTTTAGGGCCTCTAGAAGGGTAGCACATCAGCAAAGCTCACTGGGAGAAGATATTCATCTCATGGCTGTCAGAAAGTAAAACAAGAGGGAGAAAGGGGCTGAAACTGCAATATCCCCTTCAAGGGCATACCCCCAGTATTTTAACTTATTTTTCCTTCTAGACCCTTCCTCCTAAAGGTTCTTCAACTTTCCAATAGTGTCACAAGCTGTCAACCAAGCATTTAACCCCTCAAAAAGAACACTTCTCTAAACATAGCACAGGGGTTGCCATGATCTGTTAGAAGCTATTTTTTTTTTTTGAATGCAGGGCTATTACTTTCTCCTCTTTCAGAATTTCTAGAGTCAACATTTCTGTCCTTCGTAGGTCAAAATTCAGTGAGGTAATCTTTTCAGAGAGTCATATATCTGGATGAATATTGTGGTCCTAATTCCTATCACTGCTAGATTGAGCTTCCAGCAAGAACACACACTGGAGGAAAGTGAACACCCCTAGCCAGAGATGTGGGTAGTCTTCTCGTTTCTTAACATCTCTTGCCCCTATTTACTCCTCCTTTTCAATAACAGAGAGAATGAGAAAGAGCGAGAGAGAGAGAGGCAAACATGCTCACATTCTCCTTTGCTCTATATTTATCTTAATGCCTTCCTGCTTGCTTATAGAGGGAAAAAATATAAACATTTCCACCCACTAAACCTGTCTCCTGAATAGGTTGATATATTTTCCCTGGTTCATTGCATAGAAAGTAACGTGATAAAATGGGAAATATCAGACAAGCACATCGAGTGAACACCCCCTAGATGCATGTCTTTGGACAAGCCAGTGAATGTTTCCATCAGGTATATAAATAGGATGATGATTACATTATCTTCATCATACTACCAATGTGAAAATGGAATGGAGAAAATTGTATTCAGTGCTGGGAACAGGGCAAGTATTTCCTAACTGTTAGATTTTTTTTTCTTTCTTTCTTTCTTTTTTTTTTTTTTAATTTCCTAGCCTGACAAAATTGCGAAGTTCACCATCACAGGAAAAAAGGAATTTGAAAATATGTTTCAAGATACACACAGCAACTCTTCTGACAATTCTGCAGTGTTTCCAAGTGGGACTTTGTTTGTTCCTCTGGGTCTTTGGGGATATCAGGCTAAGATCATTGGAGTATTGGGTAAGGAGGGATCATTCCTTGTGCGTCCCATTTCTCTAATACAGTATTAATGGCCCAAATATCATGTAGGGTCTAATGTATCATGCAATCTGTTCTGTGTTCTACTTTTTCACAAAATGGAATGTTAATAAATCAAAAGATCATTTACATATGGCCTACTAGTCACTTAAGAAAACAATAATTAAACATGTTGAGATAATTAACAGTGTGCACATGATTAACAATGCTTTTTAGATGCTAGAAATTAATGGAGTAGATGCCAAATAAATGTAATCCCACACTTCAGTTAGAATTTCTTCGTTAATTATATTAATTTACAAATTTAAAACAACAATCACATTCATTCAAACAGAATGAATATCTTAAAAGCAGAAATAATCAAAGGGGTCTCTGCTTTGAGAGTAGAATGTAATGAATTAATCTTATTTTCTGTCCCCACCAGAGGACAGAGTAATTAAGGACAAGAAACCTGCTCTAGTGCAAGGCTGTCCACAATGGATTCATCCAACCCTTTCGTAAGCATAATTTGTTTTCAAGCTAACTCGCCGGCCAGTGTCCAATGAAATGGAATTGTTCTGCAGCTGTGATTCAGGTGCCCTTCCTGGATTGGAGTCCTGAGTTGACCCCACGCTCCCGTTAGAGTACAGATTCTAGCAGCATTTTCTTTTCTTCTCATGTGTATGTGGGAGGAGTATACAGACATGCATTTATGTGTCTTCAGATGTGTGGGTTTACGTGTACTGGTACACATGTGTGCATGTGCGTGTGGAGGCTCAGGGTTGACACTGAAGTCTTCCTTCATCACTGTCCTCCTTATTTGTCGAGGCAGTGTTTCTCATTAAATAAAGAGCTGCTCCATAAAGTTAGTCTGGCCATTCGGCTTACTCTGAGAATCTCTTATCTCTACCCTATCAATACTGGATTCTGGACTGGCTACCATGCAGAGCTGACTTTTACATGAGTTCTGGGGATCTGAACTCTGGTCCTGATGCTTGGGAGTCAGGGAATGTAACTACTGAACAATATGCCTAATCTTAATGTAGTTCAAATTCCCACCTTTCCAGCCTGGAGTCACAGACCTTATGGGTTGGAACAATTCCTCTCTGCTCATATTAACTGCACCATTCTAAAATCCCTGTACTGTCCCAAAGATCATTAAAGAGTCTTTCTTACAGTAGTGATCCACATACCACTGATGCACACCTGGGACATTCAAGGACATTTCCCTCCAGTATCTGCTGAGCCATTAGAACATGAAATAGTCTCCCTGGGAAGGCCAGTCTGGTCCACGGTAAACTTGGACAGACCAGCTCTTCCATTTACCAGCTGGCTCGTCTTAGCAAGATGGCATGCCTCTATGTTTCTAAACTTGTAAAACGGGGATAGTATGTCATTATCTATTTCATGGAGTTATTTTGAGTATCAAAATGAAATAATTCCTTGAATGCTAATTCTTTCTACTCGTTGTGAATGTGATTAAATCCTCAGTATTCAGGCAGCTGCAGAGGGGTTCATTTAACATGGAAGGAAGAGAGGGAGAAAACAGAATTAGAGGCAGAACATTTTAAATCTTTCAGTTGACTATCTCAAGGACCCAAAGTCAATAATGGGAGATGCTCTGACTATATAGATAAGGGTCAGATTGTAAAAGTAAGGGAGCATGTAGAGGATAATTGGAATGTGGGTTTGATTCCAAGAACATTGCTATGAAAAGGCTATGAGAGGAGAGGAAATAGGCATTGATTGATCATTTATTTCAAACTTAGCTCTGTGCTCACTACTTTTCTCACAAAGCTAGTCTTTCAAGGTTCTGATCTGAGCCCACATCTCTGTCTCATTTCTGCTTTCAGAACCCTGGAGCTCAGACCGAGAGCTCCCTGCCTTTCAGTCCTCTTTGTGTTCTAAGATGTAGCTTCTACCTCTGGCTGGTTACCAGGTTCCTCCATGACATGTCCCTAGGAATCACCATGTCACAAGTTTCTAGAAAGGAGTTGTCCACCTACCCATCCCGAGTAAGATGTACAGTGACCTTCCATGTGCCAGACTCTGCGTATTCAAAGTAGTGCAGTCATCTGCTTTTACAGCCTGTTTGTTTTTAGCAGAGCTGGGATTGAGGCTTTCTGTATTAATGGACTTCCACTTTTTCCAGTTTTATGCTCAAAACTGAACACAGATTTCTCCCTTGACCCTCTAAAAGACATACTAATTTGAGCTTCTGGATATTAAAACACTTTTTTTAACAGAACTAGATCTCAAAAGGAAGCAAAATTTCAAGCATGTTCCTGCCCTTGTCCTATTTCTTTACTTTGCCTGCTAAAGGTCCCCTTGCACCTTCCCAACTCCACAGCCTGGTACTTACTCATGAATCATTCAATATTATCCCAGTAACTACTTTCTGAAGCCACCCCCACCGCACTTCTCTCTCTCTCTCTCTCTCTCTCTCTCTCTCTCTCTCTCTCTCACACACACACACACACACGTATGTGGCCTTGGGTCTTTCCTTCAGAAGCTTTTGTTAATCATCATCACACCCAAAACTGCTTCTTCAGGCCTCTGCCTTTGCATCCTTAATATACTAAGTCCTTCCAGTACCACTGTAGTCTAAGTGCTTACCTATCTCCACCTGGAAGCAAAAGGTTAACCAAAAAATGGCTACATTCAACAGCATTAATTAATCTGTTGAAGATGAGCTGCTTTGGAATCCAAATTGCTTCAGCAATTCAGATAAGACATTGTTGGAAGAATCCCAGTACATTCTCATTAGAATGAGCATAGATAAAAGTCATTAGGGTGTCCCATCCACACTCCCTAAAAGCCAATGGGATCTATTTAGAACAGACAGCTTAACCTGCTTCCCTCACTAAGTTCATCTGTAGCTGCAGGCACCAGGAGGAAGGTCAGCAATTATCCTGTGATTTGATCAATGGAGAGCTAATCTCAGCAATTCAGCCTGAAGGAACCACCTGTTCACCAAGGCCCCTTTCTGACTCTTTATAATTCAGGCTGAAAGTGAAATTTTCATATTGTTCCTGTTTTCTGCACCACAGGAAGCATTATGCTATCAGAGGTGTATGTGAAAATCAGGGGATTGTTGCTACCATGCTGGTTCTGATTTGGGAAGTCTATGGGTGAGGCCTGACACTCAGAGATCACAGCAAGCTCCTAGGGTAAGCTCTGCTGCCTCGGCCTGTGGTCCATGGAGGTCACACCAAGTAGCAAGTGTTGGGAGATGCGATTCTCAGTCTCAGTGGCACATTTGAATCAATCCCCTTGCTAGTTGTAAAAATGTGCTTACTCCTAAACCCTACCTCAGCTTGGGTCACAATATGGGTGGCAAAATGTTGCAGTTTGCAAACTTTCCATCTCAGAAGCCCTGGTTGTGATGCATGCCTTTTAACTCAATCCCTCAGAAAGCAGTGACAAGAAGATAGTGAGTTCAAGGCCAGTCTACATACAAAAGCATCAGCAATTACTGGTCTTAAGAAGTGTGCTCAAAGCAGGTACTAAAACGACAGCATCAGCTCCACATTGTCTGTGCATTCATCGAAATGCACACTCTCAGTGAATGGAGGTAAATGCAGTGGATGGAGTGATCTTTGGCAATACAAAGGAAGGACTGATGCTGCAAAACTGGCGGACTTGAAAAATACCATGTTGCATACAAAGAAGACAGAAGCAGAAGATCACAAAGTGGGGGCTGGAGAGGAGGCTCATCATTAAGAGCACTGGCTGCTCTTACAGAAGACTCTAGTTCGATTCCTAGCACCCACATAGCAGCAACAACTGTCTGTAACTCCAGTTCCAGGGCATCTGACACCCATTTCTGGCTCTGTGAGTATTGCATGACACGTGTGTATATATGTAGGCAAAACACTCATACACCTAAAATTAAAAAATAACACAAATGTTTTTAATAAAAGTGTATGGTTTAGAAATTGATCCATCTATACAGACTGAAATTAGACCTAAGTTTGCCAAGGTCCCGGGGAAAGGATTGTTTGTGGGATTATAGAAATGTTTCCCAGCTAAATGTTGCTGGTGGCTATCGGTATTGATTAGGTTTAATGGTCAACGTGGCACAACCTAGAATTACCTGAGAAGAGAGTATTGATGTGGAATTGGCAAGTATGTGCGTGATTCACTTGAATGTTAATTGATCTAGGGAGACACAGCCCACTGTGGGCAACACCATTCATGGGCTGGGCTCTAGACTGTGTAAGAGAATGAGCTGAGTATTAGCCAGCCAGCACGCAGACTGATGGGTGCATCTGTCTCTCTCTTCTTTTGACTGTGGAGGTGGTGCTTCAAGTTCCTGCCTTGACTTTCTGCTATCTTGAGTCTGACCTTGAATTATAAGCCAAATAAACTTTTTCCTTTCCTAATTGCTTTTAGTCAGAGTATTTTATTATAGCAACAGAAACAAAACTAGAACAGATTTATGAGTAGGTAAGGTCTCAAAAAAAAAAAAGATATATCTAAAATGATTGAACTTTATATTATGGATCATATATCTGAATGAAGCTATAATTGTGTATAAAATATGTTTCAGTGGAAAAGCATGAAAATCCTCAGACCTACTTTATCTGGAGTGGGATCCAGCACATGTGTTTAATGAGCCCTCCAGGAGACTCTCACGGTGCTTGCTGTGGGGTAGGGTTTCAGGTAGAAGGTTTATGGTACCAAGAAACTGCTCAGGGTAGTTCCTTACAGAAAAGCAAAAACACTTTCCAGAAATGGAGTGAAATTCCCTTAGTAACTTAGGGGTGGAGGAAAAGCACATTTATCTTTGCCACCTCTGCAACCATTATTCCTCCTCCCCCTTTGGTGCTGAGGCTGGAACCCAGTGCCTCAAGCATGCTAGGCAAGTGCTGTACCACTTAGCTGTACCCTCACTCTTCAGTCCTCACTACCATCGTTTGTGTGAACTTGGGAACAGTATTGGCCTACTCTCAGCCTTGGTAGCCTCATCTGTGAATGGAACTAAAAATATATGCTTTTCAGGCTTGCTGTGTTGATAGAATCAGAAGGCAAACATGAAAGCTCTTAGCACTAATAGATTTTCACTGGGCATCTGTACAATGTACATTAAGAACGAGAGTTACTGGTGTTTTTCCCTTAAATAAACTGCTCTAATTTGGCCTCTTCTGAGAAGCCCATCCTGGAATTTTCTGCAGTACTAGGGATGCTTTCCCATGCTATATTTGGAAGGTTGTTATTCCAGCAAATGTATATTCTTCTGGATCTTTCTTTGCCTCGGGGTCTTATTTAAGACTGCTTATTTTCAAAGCCATATGTATCTGCTATATTGTTTCCAACATAGCTTCAGGACAATACTTTGGATTCAGTTTCATCCTCTTTGTTATCACAAGAGCAGAAACAGAAATTTTTACTGGAGAAACTGCCACCTTTGAAAGAGTTCTCTCTCTCTCTCTCTCTCTCTCTCTCTCTCTCTCTCTCTCTCTTCCTTATCCTTATCTTGGAACCAAGGAATCACTCTCAGTAGTCTTTACCTTAATGGGTAAGCTAAACCACAAGAGAAGAGTACATCCATGTCTCCCAAAGCCATCAAGAAATGTGCTAAGTTTAAGTTCAGTCCCAGTGAGACAAGAAGCAGACAGAATCAGACTTCCGTAGAATATATTTTAGGGTGACATATAGCACTTTATAGCATTTGAAGCTCAAGTCAAGATGTAATCAACTAATCATTGGTAATCATTGGTAATTCAGATACGAATCAAGCTAATTTCCCACACAAACAGCCCTTCAGAGGCTTCAGTGAATTGCAGACATAGGTGCTTCTGAGTAGCATTTGGACCTAGGGTGAAAGTCACAAAGCTGAAATGTGAGGTAATGAGGGGTGCTAACTCCTCAATCATCTTCTTGTGCCTTTGCGGATCTTTAGCCAACCCACATAAAGAAAGAGCCACCATCTCCTTCCTTGAAACCATTTTATGTCCTTGAAACTCTTTAATTTTAATTGACTTTGTCTTCCAGTTGCTCAGTACTACACCATGATTCAGATGAAAATGACTTCATTCCAGTGAATGCTTGATGTCTCTGTCTAATTATATACTTCTTTAAGATTTTTAATGAATTTATCATTTTTATTATTTTTATTTTAGTGTATGAGCGTATTGCTTGCATGTGTGTAAGTGCACCCATCTAGTGCAATGCCCATGGAGATCAGAAGAAGGTGTTGGATTCCCCTGGAACTGGAGTTAAAGATGGTTTTTAGCTATCATATGGGTGCTGGGAACTGAAACCAGGTGCTCTACAAAAGCAAACAGTACTCTTAACCTCTGAGCCATCTCTCCAGTCCCATTAGTCATATATTTATACGTATACGAATGCTTTCCTTGTATATACGTATGTAACTGCACCCATGCCATGCAATGCCCATGGAAGCCAGAGGAGAGCATTGGATCTCCTGGAACTGTAGTTAGGCATGGTTGTTGCCAACAATGTAGGTGCTAAATGTTAATCACATACTTCATAAAGGAATTATGTTTCTTGTCCACTCATATATTTAAGTTAAAAAATGCTGCACGCTATGGTGGGTACCAGCCATTTAGCAAGTTATATCCATGGTTTATATTTATCCTACTCATGTGAGGCAAGCCTTATTAGCTGGGATTTTTCAGGAAACATAAGGTAGAATCAGGACAAAGAGTCATGCATTCTAAATGCCAAGGCATACAGAGAACTGGGTCTCTCTTTCCTTTATCTTTACAGATAGAAAGAAGCTGTAAGTTTGCTAACCTGGAACTTGACCCTCTATTTCTTCCTCTAGTTTCTGGATTGTATAGGACCAGAGATGTTTATAACACATACAAGACCATGCAGTGGCTAGAGAACAAGTCTGTGCCCCTGCTGCCTGTTTTCCGAGGCAGGTCTTGATTGTTTGAGCCAAATCCATCTCTGCCAAAATCTCTGAGTCCAGTTCTGCCAGTAAGCTCTTTAAACAGCTTGCTCATCCTGTCTATAACAGTAAAAATCCCTGGTACAACAAGCGAGGAATTGCTTGAAATTCCAATTAAGCCAAGTCTTACCAAAGCTTTTTCCATTATCTCAGTAAGCTGCTTTCTACATTAAAAGGCTCCTCTTAATTAATTTTTCTTGCTGGTCTGTGGATATGCAATGCTTTATTATGACCTGAGAAAGCAAGAAAATAGACCGTCGATGAGCCTTATGTTGTGTTCCCACCATCAGATCAGAGCACCATCTCATTGTCCTATTGCCAGTTGTGGTTGTTTTATACATAAAAAGAAAACAAAACAAGAAGACCCTTCAATAGAGACCTGTGAGAGACTCGGGAAAGACCCTCACAACATCTCCCAGGAGCTGTTCGTATAGCTGTGCCACACCAAGCTCTAGATAGACAAGAAGACCTAAAAGTACTAATACCCTGTTTCTCATTCACATGAGGAGTTTGTTACATAAATAAAACCATAGTGGTGACAATGTCAGATGGTATAAATGAGTTGCAAGGTTCTCATGTCTGATCATCATTCCCTTCCCACCGAGAGTTCCCTGAAGTAGATCCCAGCTTCCTGAAGGTGATGTCTTCAGGTATCCTCTCTGCTTTGACATCATCCAGCTATCATAAGGGCCTAGTTTCTGAGGTTACAGTACAGTGTAGAAGAGACTTCAAAGCATTAAACCTCCTGCTCAGCTCACCCTAGTTGTGTTCAGTGATTAGTTAGGGACTGAGAAAGTAGAGTTATCTACTGAGCATATAGTGTATGCTCTCTTTCTCTCCCCCCCCCCAATTTTGTTTTTAACTACATTCCACAGATCTATTGCAAATCTCCAAGTTGAAAAAAAGATCTTTGTCCTACTTTGCAATGTTTCTCTACATAGTTGTATCTCTACCATTAGATTTTCCTGGAGTTTAGTTCTGTTTGGAAGGGAAAACTCCTCTGGCTTCTAGAGTTTCTTGGGTAAAGATATCAAGGCAAGGCCAGCAAAACAGATCAGTGGGTAAAGGGCTTGCTCTCTTAGCCTAGTGACCTGAGTTTGATCTTTGGAATCCAAGTAAAGATGAAGACTCCACAAACTTGCCCTATGACTTCCACTTACGCACCATGGTCCATGTGCATAAGCATACACACAAACACACACACAATAATAATTATTAATAATAATAAATTTCTAAATAGAAGTCAAGACAGAGAGTTCTATATCTATAGTTAAATTAATCCCTGGGAACCAGGGGAGCAGGGTGAGATCTCGCTGCCTGTGAGTGCCAGTGCCAAAATAGATGGTTACACTACAAGAGGAGGAACAATTCTAATGTAGTCTGACAACAGATGTAGATTTCTGCAATGCCAAGATAAGGCTTTGATGAAATTGATAGCACACCTACAAATGAGTATCAGCATTGAATATGTTCTGACTTTCAGCACTGGGCTGTGCAAGGCAGGGTTGTAGAGAGGCTTTATCACTCAGCCAGCATGATGAGCTTGCAACAGAGTGCAGGACTGAGAATGATTAGAGTCACATCTATTTCTCCTGAGTGTGCAGGATGACAACCTTGTTTGTGAAGAAAAAGACATTCTAAAGGTATTTATAATTGCTTTCATCAAATGGTATGAAAAGAAAGCTGCAGCAGATAAGGGGAGGCTGACTTCTGGGAACAATATCTGCCTCCCGAGAGTATGCTTGATTTACGGTTTTATATTACTGAATCCAAGACTTCTACCTCCTACCTCTTTCTAAAAGCCATTTCTTTCTCTCCACCCCAATAATATATGGCTGAAGTTCAAGCATGTACCTTTTCTTATAGAAAATATTACATCATCAGTCAGCATCACCACACTACTCTACCAACCCCACATGCACTTTGAACTACTGTTCTGAAAGGCAAAACTGATCATGTTCACGTTTGAAAGGAATCCCTTTGTGTCCTTCAGGATGAAGACTACATGCTCCCATCACAGAGCTGTGAGGTTAACGAGAAGCCAACCTTCATGTGAAAAGTATCCTCCAAGCTGGCGACCACCCAGCACAGCCTCTCCCTTTCCTTTCTCCTTTTATCTTCACTAGTCTTTGACCGGCTTTATTTCTAACAATGTATTTGCTTCCTCAGCATCTCTATGGGTCTGACTCTTAAAGTGCTGTCAATGACTATGTCTAACTCAGCACCACTTTTCTAGGATTGCTTCATGATTGCTAATGTTTGGAGCAATGAAAGCACAGCCATGAGAGAACCCATTACTCTCACAGAGCTCATCTAGACAGCGCGAGAGGGCAATTCCTTATCCGCTAGCCAGGGAGGACTCCCTGAGGAATGGATACCCAGGAAAGGAGAGGAAAGGAGTACCGTAAATGACTTCCAGGCAGAAGGAAAGCCAGTACTTTTTCTGAAGTGAATGAAACTATGCTAAAAAGTAAAGAAGTAAGGGAACAGTGTGGCTGTGAAGAAAGAAGAATTCAGTGATGTCAGAACTATGCAGAAAAATCACATTGCTGGCTACCAAAGGTTTTGAATATGTTCTCAATAAGACAAAAACTTATTGGGGAGTTTTAAACAAAAAAGTGGCTTGGGGCATTGGAAAGATGGCTCAGCAGATAAGAGCACTTTCTCTTCTTGAAGAGGACCGGGGTTCAGTTCCTAGCACCCACGTGGCAGCTAATGATCCCCCTTAACTCCAGTTCCAGGGGATCTGAGGCCCTCTTCTGACATCTGTGAGCATTGCACAACACGGGAGCACTTTCATGCAGCAATACTCTCACACACATAAAATAAAAATAATAAAGTACATTTTAAAAAGTGGCTGGATTCCCACTTTGGTTCTCAAAGGCATTTTGTAGACTGCTTATGTGGAGAACAAGCTGACTGAAAGGAGCAAGGATGGAGCACAGCAGGAAGGTGTCAACATGAGTTATTCTCTGACTGACAAGCAGTTGGGCATTGAGTGCATTCTGAAAATGAAGGTAAAGAGATTTGTATGTAGACCTCACTCCAGACTGGTATAGAGAAACATAGAAGGGAGGTTCCAAGATCTGGATAATCACTGTCCTGGATGAGATTATAGATGGCAGGTATTTCTGTAACAGCCAGAAGGAGGACATGGATACCTTCCCACAGTGTTAGTGAATGGTCAGGTCTTTTTGTCTGCTATCCTCACTACTGCCATCTCCTTGAGCTATTCTGACAAAAGGCATTCACTATCTACTTCTATTGGCTGCTGGTTCCCCAAGTTTCCATTCATTGTTCCCAATTTCATTCCAGGTATGGAACTCATTTAAGTCAGGATCAGGGCTATATCACTTGTGTGAATTTGCTTCAGGGCAAGTCCAGGTTCCTCGCCTCAGTTCAGTCATTCTTTTTCAGTCTGTCCTTAGCTCTTTCCTCAAAATAATTCAGTTTGTCCATTTTCCCTTTAAACCTAGTATGGATGAGAATAAGGTGACCATCAAACTTTAAACAAGGATTCTACCAGACTTAGCTTTTGTTCTAGATTTTTTTTCCCTTTCTTGTCAAGCATAGCATCACCAGGGCTGGAGAGATGGCTCAGCGGTTAAGAGCACTGACTGCTCTTGCAGATGACCTGGGTTCAATTTCCAGCACCCACATGATGGCTAACAACTGTCTGTAACTCCAGTTCCTGGGGATCTGATGCCTTCTTCTGACATTGGCGGGCATGGCATGACACAGGTACGCTTACACTCATGCAGGCCACATGCTCATACACATAAAAATTAGAGAAATAAAATATTTTTTAAGGTAAAGAAGAGCATCATCTATGATCACATCTTGCTGCCTAACGTGCATGCTGTGTTGAATCAGCTGGTCATGTGGGCCACCGCTATGCAGCATTCAGCTGGCCTCCCTTCCATATCTGACACAGGTCTTTCCCCATGCCGTCCTATAGTAGAGCATATGCAGTGATGCTCCCGAAAGACAGCCATCAAATGCATAATCTTCTGTCCCACAAGCTGTCTACCCCTCAGTCATCCCTTTGTGTCTTTTCAGTTCTTATGACATACCTGGCCATTGTCTCCCAAAGCTCAACACCTACCATTTCTTTGACCTCATTAATTCCTTCATTCCTGATGCTTTCCATGATTGTTTTAGCCTTCCTTACAGATTCCATTTCTAGTATTGTCCCCTCACAATGCATAACTGCGAAAGAAGCCCCATTACCACCTACCTGAGCCTTCCTAGCATCTGTATGTACTTATGGTCAACTTCCTAACTTATTTTGCTTGTTTAACAATCACTTTCTACTGCAGTTTAAACCCATGAGGGGAGTTTGAAAGATGACTTAGTTACTTCCTCCTCTTCCAGGGGCCTCAAATTTGGTTCCCAACATCCACATCAGTTGGCTCACAACTACCTGTAACCTCAGCTCCAGGGGATTAAATGCTCTCTTCTGTACTCTGCAGGCACCTGCATTCACACATGACTATTCTTCCATACATACACACACACACACACACACACACACACACACACACACACACACACAATTAAAAATAAAATGACTTGAAAAATTATAAACCCAATAGGACAAACTGTGTTTGTCCAGCATTCCTAAAACCTGGCAAGTAATGTTACTCCATGACTATGGGCAAGGGGCATGTTGAAGAAAAATTGCAAAGGCATTTGAAAAACATATGAAAATCTATATTTGTCTCCCAATAAATTTCTGATAAATTTTTGGTGGAAATACTTCTGAAACTTTTCTTAAGAATTTATTTTCCTTATAATGAAGAAAATACCAAATATCACATGTATTTTTAAAAAGCAATATTACTCTGCAAAGATCACTCCATAAGAAAATATATTAGCATATATTTCTATTCATATAGACATTCCATTTTTTAAAATGTGTATGTGTGTGAGTGTTTTGCCTGCGTGTATGTATGCACCATATGTGTGCCTGGTGTCTGAGGAAGCCAAAAGAAGCTGTCAAATATCCTCAGATTGTAGTTACATGGTTATGATTGCCATTGGGGGGGTGAAAACCAAACCCTAGTCCTCTGCAAGAGCAACAAGTGTTCTTAATTGCTGAGCCATCTCTCTAGCCACCGACACATTATAAGTGTACATGATAGATAGATAGATGATAGATAGATAAATAGATAGATAGATAGATGATAGAGTTACCTGTAGCTCCAACTGGGCTGAAACTCACTACATCGACCACCCTGGCCTCTATGTCACAAAAATATGCCTCTGCCTCTGCCTCTGCCTTTCTGGTGCCGGGATTGAAGAAGGGTACCACAGCCAACATTGTGCATCACATATTGTATGTAAAGTTTGAAACTACTCACAGTGCTTGCCTTGTTTCATCATATGATGTTCTTTGGTCAAAAACTATCATCACTTTAGATATTAGACATCCCTTCTCTCAATTATGTGGCTTGTAAACAGTATTTCAAAGAAAATTTTAGAAGACATAGTCAAGTGCCAGCCAGGCTGGGGTAACACCTGTCTGTATTCCCAGCAATCAGAAGATTAAAGCAAGAACATTTAGAGTTGAGTACAGCTGGGGCCTCATGGTGAGATCTTATCTTTTTAAGAAAAAGTTGTTCAAGGGACCAGTTTATTTATTTAGCACATATGCATTTTCCTTCAGGTTAGATGTATTCTTTTGTACTAGGCTTTACTTACTTATTAGTTCCAATTGTTTTTTTTTTTTAGCATCGAGTTGCAGCTTCATTGCTGACCTTACAAGTTTTCTTTCTACTCTCTCACTTCTGTAATTAAGGTATTTTCCTGTTTAAATGTTACATTTTTATCCCATAAATTTAACTGATAACTTTTCTTTTTCCGTTTGCCTTTTTGGCACTGCTTTTAGAAGGTTTCCGTAGCCTGCAATTTAACATGATTTTCATTATCTAACTTTGTATGCTTTTATCATTACTTAACAGTGTAATACAGCAGGAAAATGCTATGTATATTGTAGAGTGAGCATCTAAAATTATTCTCTTTCCTTTAATTTACCAATTTCTGTTAATGTGATTAATTCCTTTAACTTATCAATTATTTAACTTTTAAATAAGTTATGGTTTCTTTCAGTGATAAACACACGACACATCCCATATTATCTATGTAACTCTTGATGAACGTCTTTGGGTTTCTTATGTTGCTTGTTACTGCACTTTTGTTCTGGTTCCTACATAGTTTTTTATTTAATGATCTCAAAGGAGGTTTTAAAATCAGTTTTGTGATAGTTTCATATAGTTAACTGAGAAATTTGAGCATTTTTTGGCAGCTTAAATAGCATTGGACAAATTTCTTTTAAAGAATTATTCAACTTAAACAGTTACTTTTAAGGACGTTTTTAAAACAGTTTTTCCTTCTAACGTATTTGATGACCTACCCACTGATGTTATTAAGCTGGAAAGGATACTGACTTTCATTGTGAATAGATTAAGTACGTGTCTGTGCTTATTTCCTATTTTACATACACTTCTGTCTTTTGCTCTTGACATTTTTAGTATTGCTGGAGAAACACTGGTTATTGCCATTTTTTAGAACTAAGCTTTTAAAATTATTATTTTTATTTTATGTGTATATATTTTGCCTGCAAGGGTGTAAGTGCACAACATGTGTGCAATGCCTAGAAAGGTCAAAAGAGGATGTCAGGTTCCATGGAACTGAGTTACTGATGGTTGAGTGGGTGCTGGGTGTCAAAGCGGGGTCCTCTGGAAGAGCTGTTCTTAACAGCTGAGCTGAGCCATCTCTGCATTCCATGGAACCAATGTCTGTTTACAGTTTTATTCCTTCATATTGCAGTTCATTTATTTTTGTTTTATTCTCATGACATCTCCAATATCTTTTCATTAAATTGCCTTTTTCTTTTGTTAATATTTTGTTTTTATTATTTATTATGCATATTTGTAAGTGAGAGGAAGTACTGTGCATGTGTAGGTGTCCAGGAAGGCCAGAGGAAGTTGTTGGACCTGTGAAGCTGGAGTTATAGACAGTTGTGAGCTACCCAACATGAGTGCTGGGAACTGAATTCAGTCCTCTACAGTATAACATATGTTCTTAATTGTTGAGCTCTTTCTACAGTTCCATGGTTTTTCATGGAACAAAAGTTTGGTTAATTATGTTTTTTTCTTAAAAAAGACTTTAAAGACTGAGGTGATGGCTCAGTTTGTAAAGTGCTTACCTTGTAAATATAAAGAATGAGATTTATCCCTAAAACCCACAAAAAAATGGTCATCTGTATCCCCATTCCGTGACTCAGGGAACATTGCAGAGCCAGAAGAAGAGACGAGTGATGTGGAAGGCTACCTTCCAGGCTCGACAGGGTCATTGCATGCCTGAACTTAAGTAAGAGCCACGTAGGACTTCATTTTTATAGATGCATATTTATGTATGTCTGTTAATGCTTCAGTGATTAATGGAGTTCTACAATAATTTTTAAATTATTGATTTCTGGTGTATCAAAAACTGAACTTTGTTACAGATTCTCATTTAATCATGATATTGCCAGTTTCTTTCAGGTGATTTATTAACAGATTCCTCTATAGTCTTCAATGGCTTATTGGTCAGTTGATGTATTATGGCATTATGGGTTTACTTTTAGAATATAGACTGGGGCTGAGACGATGACTCAGTGGTTAAGAGCACTGGCTGCTTAGCCTCCACATGGAGGCTAATAACCAACTGTAACTCCAGTTCCAAGGGATCCATCGCCTTGTTCTGACCTCCATGGGATTTCACAACATGGGTGCACCTACCTACATGCAGAGATTCCCCTCATACATGCAAAATAAAAATACTAAATAAAATATTAAAACAAATAAATAAAATAGAGGCTGGAGATGGAGCTCAGTGGTTCAGCACAAGCCAACATGTACAAATCTTTGAGTTGGATAACTAGCAACCCAAAAAGAGAGCAGGAAAGACAGAAGGGGAAAAGATAAAATGAATATATTCTGCATTGATTTGAACTGTAAGTAAAATAAGTGCTTAGCATTCTGACAGCGCTTAGTTCGGTACAGAACAATAAATAAATAAATAAATAAATAAATAAACTCAAAGTAATCGTTATATTTTTTTGCTTACATTCTTTTTTTGTCGGACATTAATTTCCCTGCATCTGATTCCTGTATTTTCATTCCCCTGATCTATCACTGCTCTTCTTCTGCCATAGTTTTTGTTCCAGGACTGTCTGTTTGCAAAAAGCTTATATTCTAATGTGCTTTTGTGATTTGACCTTATGTGAGACATCACACTTCAATAATTGTTACAGATGAAATATTTTAACGTACTTCAATTCTCTTATGAATCCTTACTTTTTTTCCCCTTTTCTTTCTTGAGTTTTCTTTCCTTTTTTTTTTTTCCTGAGCGATTTGGAAATTGTAGCTTTCACAGGTAAATTAAAAACTCTGCTGAGGCATTCAATTCAATTAAATAAAAATCTATTTTATCCATGCAGTGGGTGAGTGCGTGCCATGGACTTGGTGTATGATGACCTGGTTTCTTCACTCTGCAAACTCCTTTATCACCCTCTGTAGTCAATGCAGATCTTGTTCCTTGCAGTACCATGGAGGTAATCGCTTCCCTGACCAGAGTCTTTCCTTCCTCTGTCCTTCTGTTCCACTTTGTATGTCAAGTGGTATAGCTTGATTATTATCCTAATCTTTTAGGATTTTAGAAAAGTGTTCTAAAAGTTAAGAATAGTACAATAGACATTCATGTACTCTACCTAGATTGGTCAAATAGTAACACTTCGAAAACTTACTGTAGTATGTGTGTGTGTTGAATCATTTGCTAACAAGTGGTAATTATAATGATCATTTACCCTTAAAAACTCGAGCACAATTTTCTCAAGAAGATAAGTATTCTTATGTAAAACTATAGCACTATTGCCAAATGCTGGAATTCAATATTGATATGTCTGTTATTAGTTAATATGTTTTTCACATCTGAATATCGGTGACTGTCTCAGTAATTCCTTTAGAAGAAGCAGAATTTATTTTCTTCTGGTGGGTACCACTGAGCTGCCCAAAGTTAGCAGCATTAACACTGGCACAAAATCATACTGTCTGATTGTTGATGGCATGCAGCAAAAAGAACACAGTCTCAGTTCACAGATATCTTGCTGAAAAGCACAAGTTGAAACAATCATGAGGAAACACTAGACAATCTCAAGATATGTGAAGGCTTACAAAATTACCAGCTTAAACTCCTTAAAAATGTCAAAGATTAGAAACCCACAGAAAAGGTAAGAAAGTAACCAAGGAGAATAAGAGAACCTAACCAGTGAGCACAAAGTACAACTCTGATGGGATTTCTCTAAAGTAGAGGTTGGCAAACTATTTCTGTAAAGAGCCAGATAGTGAACATTTCAGGCTTTGAGGACCATACATTCTCTGTTGCATCTTCTCAACTCTGTGGCTGTAGAATGAAAGCAGCCACAGACAACATGTAAACAAATGGGCATGGTTCTGTTCCAGTACAACTTTGCTTATGAGAGTAGACGGCAAGCACTCTATAGTCTTCAGAGCCCTCTTCTCCAGGCATTATTGGGACAGTTGGCAAGATCTGAATATGACAGAGGATTAGTGCTTCCATTTTACCAGTGTTAAGTTTCCTAATGTTGGTCAGTATGTGATGATTGTGTATACACAGCAAAATACGTAAAATAAAGTGATTGACAGTTAGACCATAAACAGAGTAGATCGATACTCATATTTATAACTTCATGCATTTTCCTTTGCTGATCCAGGCTCCAACTTTCTATTTGGTGCTCTCATTTTTCTCCCCTTCTGTTTCTGTTTTACAACTTTAACATTTTTTGAAGGGTTGAGCTGGTTTTCTCATAGAATATCCATCAGCGTGTATTTTTCACCTAATGAGAGGCAGGCTACATGGCTTTGGTAGGGCTACTGTGTAGGTGATATTCTGTACTGCCCAGTGCATTTCATTAGAAGGCACAAAATGTCAGTTTATGCCACTGTGGGTGAGGTTAACATTGACTGTTTGGTAAATGTGAGGGTTACCCTGATTTCTCCACAGTGCAGATAGCTTGGTCCATCATTACTAATTTATTATTTCCAAATAGATTAAAAGAACTTATATAGTAATAATTGCTATCTTTCCCAGTTCATGGGCACTATTCTTTAATGTTTCATACGCTTACAGAAAAGAACCATTTACATTGTATCAGCAACCTTTAATCTCAATAGGTCCTCATGAATCTTCTTGTAAGAGTCTGCATTTGTTTCTGCCAAATTGAAAATTCTTTCCATTATATTTGCACATAACAGTCCAACACAGAGGCTGAGCCTCTTAATCATGTGGGCGGGCCCCTTGCAGAGACTCAATATGTTTAAGAACACACTCTTCTATTTAAAGGTTATTGTGCGAATACCAAATAACTACCACTGCTGGGCATGAGGTGGTGGCTTTGATTCACAGACCTTTTAGGGCTTTTATGATTTGTATTACTATAGTTTGAAGGTTTTATTAAAAGTTATACATTATAATAACCTAGATTTTTAAAAATGAATATGAAGTTTAAGATATTGATGTACTAACTACACAGCTAATTAAGAGTTCGGGAAAAATTAAAAATACTAAGCTCAAAGCTTTGAATGTTTCAGATGATCTCTAGGAATGAAAAAGGCACAGGTTTAGTTATAAAGGTGGCCACTGACCAGCCACTGACCAGAAAGCCAGGACCCCAGGGACTTTCATTTGGGTAGCTATCATCAGGTGCATGTTAAAGTAGACCATTAGATTTACTTTAGCCACTGGACATTCTGGCACGATGTTAGGCTCTGATGGGTCATGTGTGAAAGGAATAGGTGAATGGTGAAAGGGAAGTGAGTCGATGTCCTGAATCCCAGTGGAACAACAGGATCAGCCGTGTGGGCGTACCCTTCACCAGCAGCAAGGCAGCATGGCATGCCCCCTGTGATGTAAAGTGCCAGACACCTTGCAAAGACTGTGAATTAAGAGAAATCTTAAATTTGACACGTTGGAGCTGAAGCAGCAAATCATTTGGACTTCCTTCACCTTGATGGATAGGGCCATGTAGAGCACCGTGGCTTTGAAAACAAAAATACCCAGAAGAGTGAAAGAGCTGGTAACTGCTGGAAGAGAGAAAACTCGGAAGCCCCTGTCCTCCCAATTATCTTTGGGAGAGATAAAGATTTATTAAAGGATGTTTATTCAGGATGATCAATGGTTTCCTGTCTGGCTCTGGATATCCAGCAGAAAATTTTCATTTTATATGGCTTCTGAAGAACATCGATTCATCTCTCTTTTCCGAGGTTATGCATGACTGGAAGTGCAGAGAGCAGGCACATCTAACTTGGGCTTTTTCATCACTATCTTCACAGAAAAGGATTGGATTGACTCATCTTAGGAAAGTAGTCAACCCTGTATTTGCTTGGGTGGTCAGTTGTCTCGGATTTGGGCTGGTAGAACTAATTTGGACAGAAAGGACCGTAGGTTAGTGGAGAGGTTATGGGTGACACCAAAGCACACAACTGATCAGCAGACTCTGAGCTCCACAGGGCAGAATCCTGGTTGAGCAAAAGTTAACTGGAAATGACCAGGGCTATTCTATCAAGAACAATGAACCGATGCTTCAAGTTGGTGCTGAGTTGGAGGACAGAGGAAGGATTAAATGCAGCTTCCCTTTTGTTTTCACTGCGGGGTATTCACTGAGAGGTATTAATCTCTGTTCTCAAAATGCCAACTCAGTGACCCACTGTCCACAAAGGTCCCACCAAGACTGGGCAATAAGGCCCACTGTGGGTCTGAAAGGACGCAAGGACTTTTGACAAGAATTGGTGGAGGGGAGAAGGTAAGGACTTTTCAGCACAAAGCTTGCTGATGTTATAGGGATTCCTACTTCTAAGGAATCTATTTCCTTCCCTGTCCCTGTCTATCCATCTGCTTTAGAGGTCTGTTCCTCAGAGGCCCCACACTCAGCCCTATAAATGCTGCACTGGAGAGCCGCAGCCCTTCCCTGTGCATGTGATCTGCTTCTAACCCAATTTTCCATCTGAGTTAACAAGACCAAGTGAGGTGAAGCAATTTTGACCTTGATTCCCAATGAGCCTGTAACTGAGTCTACATTTAGAGGAGAATTCACTTCTCTCCTCCCGAGGCTGCTCATGATGGCATTGGTCCCTGAGCCTTTCAACTTCACTTAGATATGGTCTGGATTAATATCCACTTAGGCACAAGATGGATATTTGCCAGCCCAAACCAGCTGGCAGGCATAGAAAAGCCCTTCACCCTCCTCAGGCAGACTTCGTCAATCCTCCCATCAGTCAGTCAAATAATCAATTAACTTCTGTAAATTGATAAAATAAATTCTTTGTAAATTAGTAGAAGAAAATTATCCCTCAGTCGTTCTTTTTATGTCCCTTATCACTGAGGACCATCTAATAACTGTTTTTAAAAAGAAACAGGAAGGAATAAGAGCCTTCAAAGGAAGTTTCTTATTGCCTGAGATAGGTTATTTTTGAGATTCTTAGTCGTGTCTGTCATTTCTCTTAAAATTCATTTCTGTTTTAAAAGCAGCAAAACTATCTATAATCTGATGCATTGAAATAGTTTTCTCATTACTAATGAAACCAATTTTTAGAACTAGCATTCAATTTGGCTGTTTTAATTGTGGACATTTTTCCAAATCTGATCAGGGTACTCAAGATATATTAGACTGTGATTTTATGTTTTATTCCAGAAGAACAAAATATCTACTTTTAGTTGCCCAGAGAGCTTGCTTAGTATTATGACAATTAAGAGCATTGGATCAGTGATGGTCATGGATAATTCAGACAGATGGGCAATCTGCCCTGAAGGACTTACAGATACATAACGATGCTAGGGAAGGTTTCGGACAAGCAGAGACTGATGGGATGGGAAATGAGCCAGAGTCTCACGGTGACTGGGACTTGTACTGGAAGTGGTCCCTGGAAAACCTGTTTTAAATCTTTCCTCCCGACCCAAATATGAATGTGGTTGATGTCAGCAGAAATGGGGAGCATGTAGGACATAGACAGCATTTCCAAGTCTTCTGCTTGCAAGGACTCCACTAGCTCACAGAGGCCCCATCAACTCCCAGAGCAGAATTTATTCAAGCAGGATGTATGAGCACAACTTTTAATGTTATGAGTGGTTAATGTCCTGGGAAATGCCCTAAACAAGAAGTTTCCTGTAGGAGATGAGAGATGCCAAGCACTGAACCTATCAGTGCTTAATAAATATTTGTTAAATGACTAAAACAGGGAATGAATAAGATGGATGCTGTTTCCTTCTATTTTCACATTCTGATATTGGTAGGATCCATGATTTAGAGACCAAGTGAGAATCCTAAGTGGTCTTTAACATTTGGCTAATCATTCTATGTCTTGAGGAGGTGTGAGATGGTAGTCTGCACTAGACGAAAACAACCCACAGAAAAACTAGTAGGGAAGAGTAGGAATTGGGAATAATAGCCAACACTGGTCCAGTCTGCACTGTCTGCCAGGCACTACCCCAAATGTATATATGCCATACCCTTTTTGTCTTCATAACAACTCAGCAATAAAGACAAAGCTATCAACTTCACCAACACCTGAGGAAACAGAAGCCCAAACTAAGTATCTTGCTCATAGATCTTCTTCAGGTAAAATTCAGAGCCAGGACTGGAATTCAAGCCCCTTGACTCAGAAAACATATTACTTCTATATTACAATGCTTCTCTTGGTGGGATGAGTTCTGAAAATCCATGATTTGGAGAGTTTAGAGCATAATGATAAGAGCTGAAGTCCAGAAGACATAACCATATGGAGGCTGGTCTTGAGGACAAATGTGAGCAAAGGAACCCCCAGGCAACAAACAGATGTCACAAAATCAGATGGAGGCAGCTGGTGTCTCAAGGGAGACCATTAGTTTGACAGAAAACCCTTCTGCCAGAGATTGTATTTGTAAGGATAAGGATTTCTTTCGAGGATGTGCAATGTGATAATGACTAGGCAGAATTTAGGACCCAGAAAAGTGTAGAGATTCTAAGAGCAAAGAAAGAAATGAGGCAGGAGGACAATATATTGCAATGTGGACACGTGGTGGGGCTTAGTGAAGGTCCACAGTCACTGAGGATAAGCTGCCATCCAAGCTTAGGGCAGTAAAACTAATCCAATCCCCTTATTCAAATGGCTTGGACAGCTGAAACTTAGCCAGATTTCTCAAGGCCTGGATGCCCTGAGTAAGAACTTTCTGGAACTCACAGACTCAGGAGGAAAGGAATTGCTGAGGTCAGAAGCCAATACAAGCATTAAAAAGGTAGACACAAAAACAAGCCATCTGTCCCAGAGAAGGCAAATTAGCTGGCAGGCAAGTGTTTCTGGCTAAAGGCTGATACAGAATCTAGTATCCGAAGTGGCTCTTCAAGATGATGAACAGATAAATGGCAGATGGATGGAACTGGGCATTCTGGGCATTACAGAAGAATAGTCAGATGATAGCTGTTATTTACTAGTGGTAGAAGCAGAAATTCAATTGACCACAGGTAGCTGTAGTCTACCTGAGGTCCAGGTAACTCACTGATGAGGTCAGAGGTCAGCAGAGATAAAACAGTGAGCAGAGGACTGCCAGCACATCATAGGGATCACACCAAACACAGGTATGTTTTGCCATTCAACTTCTGTGCTGGTTAATTTCAAGTATGTAATGGTGTTGGATAGTGGTTCTTGTATGAAAGGCACAGTCTTATGGAGGCTGTGCTTTATGGAGGAGGCTGTTCTGAGACTTGAATGGCTGAAGAAGAGCTTGCTGATACAGTAGTAAATGTAAGATTCCCAAGGCATAAGGCCTTTGCTTGTAGGATCTTAACCCAACAGACAGGTAGGACAGGCTATACTATCTGACTCTCTGATGAATGAGGCCTCTTAAGGTTCTAGTTTCCTGTCCTGTGTTCCTCTTCTATATATCACACAAAGACCTCCAAAGCCAAGGACGGGCTCAGCTTCACATAAACTGAAGAGAGTCATTTCTCTACAAGAGGCATGTTCTCAGACCTGAGTGGAAGCCTAAAAACAAGATAACACTAAATCCTATATATAGAATGTCTATTTCAAAATTTTGCATACATACCTATGGTCAAATTTAATTTATAAATTAAGCACAATGAAATAACAGTGATAGGAATAGTAGAAGAATTGTAACAAGAACAATCACCATTATTCTTGTGCTTCAGAGCCACTTAAGTATTGTGTGAACCCAGCACCATGACAATTGATCTGATATCTGACTACTGAGAGACTTGTGGATGGGCAGTATAAACAGTGTAGACAATGAGATATAGGACAATCCACAGTCTTGTTAGCCTGAAGCAGGTTGGTATGAGATTTCTTCACCCTTCTCAAAAGGGTATTCAACTGAAAACTTTTGAATTATTTATTTCTTAAATTTTCCATTTAATATTTTTATATTTTATGTCTGACCTTGGGTAACTAAAACTAGAGAATATTAAAACACAGATAAGTGATAGTAGACGAGTATACATCTGCTTCAAAGGGGTCTGGCGGAAGGTCAGTGATTCTAGACTCCAAACTACTCTGCCCCATGCAAGGCTTGAGAAATCCTCTTGGGCAAAGAAATCCAGCCTAAAACCCAAGTCCTACAAGAGACTTTTATGGTCTTCTGATTTTGCCATGACTGTAAGAACAACCACACCAGGAACTGGCCCCATAACTTCACCCTGTATGTACAGGCATATCCCCTGCTCTTGACAGCATGGTCCTCATAGTACAACTGTTATGTTTAGTCTGGGAATATGTTTCTCTTTCTCTTCTTGACCAGTCAGTCTTTCCTTCTCAGAAGGCTGAAGCCACTCTTTGCCCCTCTTCTACTGAGCCAGTCTCACTTCACTCCCAAGCCTCCTCTTAATCTTTGGAGTAGACCTCAAATGGGACAGAGCCCTATAGCCTAATGGAAAGGACAGGACAACCCACCACCTGGTGCTTTTAGTGATCTCGCTTCCACCTGCTGACCTCACCAACTCTGTGGCTTCCGGGCACTCCTAGATTCCTCTGTTCTCACTAGGCTCCTCAAGCTGTTACACCCTACTTGGTCCCACCATTTGCTTTCAGGTCTGCCTGAGATGGTCCTTCTCTTCAGTAGGTGCCTCCAATTTATGGGTTAGATTTCAATTCTGATAAATAAATATCTTAGGAGAACAGTACCTTGGAGGGACTTACACTCAAGTTCCATGGTACCGAATGAAAACTAATTTTTCAAACCTACCTACCCCAAATATCAATACAGACAGATAGCAGCCGAGTGTCTACACAGGTCAGTTTCAGTTGGCATGACAATGAAGTGCTCTGAATTATTTTTTTATGAAAAGGTAACTGGGAGTTACCTGATATTACTCAGTGTAGTATTGTTCTATCACTCTATCTCCATGATCTTGTCTTAAAAGGAAGGAACTTTGAAATAACAAAGCAACTTTTTTTTATTTTTGCTTCTGTCTTCTGAGACCTTCTCTGTCTATAAAACTAACCTCCTTGTCCTAGCCTATAAAACACTCTATTTTGTGAAATGATGTGTTACTCAGTTCTAGAATGGAAAATAAAATCAGTTAAGATTCTTAAGCGAAACTGTTGTTATTTTTGGCTTTTGACAGTTCAACTAACACTTTCTGAGGGAGGGAAACTGTTCCTGCCCGCACCCCCATCTTAATTAGGTCTCTCACACTCTCACTACCGAGACCTGCACTTATGACACTTGTAATCATTTCTTTCTTGTGTAGATTCTAATTAGCCTTCAGCTCCTTCCTTGGGCTATAATTTCACTTATTTCATTCAGTGCAGCATCCAGTATAAAGCATGGTATTTATGATGTGTTCAGTGAATAGTTGATGGATGAATAAATGAATGCCTTTGGTGAACACTACTAACCAATAGCTGAGTCCACATTTCTATACATCTTTCACTTAGGATGCTTTGGCTTGAGATTTTTCAACTTTACAACAGTGTAGAAGTAACACATATACAGTAGAAAACATTTCAAATTTTGAGGTTTGATTTTTTTTCCCAGGCTGGTATTATATGCTATGGTACTCTTTTGTGATTCTGAGCATAGATATCAAACCTCGGCTCCCAGCCAGTCACCTGATTATAAGTATAAATAACTGATACTCTATGACACAAGTAAAGAGTCTCTTATCTGTGAAGAAACAAAAAGAAATTTGTGCTAGGTTTCTGTTGGACCTCAAGTGCAGAAGTTATGGCTATGATGTGTGATATGTGCTAAGACAAGATGGGAAAAAGGCATTAAATCTGAGGGCAGAAGACAAAAACAGAAAACATCTTCCACTTGAAGGCCATGGATTTGCACCAGAAAGAACTGACCAGCTACCAAGACTTAAGTATAAGATCTCTGGAAAACATAAGAATTACTGGAGAGGCTATGTTTGCCAATAAAGGTGATATTCCAGTATTTCTGGGCAGGTTGAAGAAGTTAGGGAGACTGTGTTAGGGTGGGGATGAACTTCAGTGGTAGCACTTGAGCTGAGCTTGAAGAAAGTATTGGGTTTCATTCTAGCACTAGAAACCAAATCAAAGAGGGAAATGATTCTTATTAGCTTTCCATCACAGTGATAAAATCTGTGATGACTTCTTAGGAAGAAAATATTTAGTTGACTCTCACTTCCAGGTTCAATTCAAAATCAGTTGGCTCCATTGCTTTGGGGTCTATTGGAAGGCAAGAGTATCATGCCTAGATTCTTTAGTAAAGATACTTCATGGTGGAAGTATGCACAACAAGAGACAGGAATGAACCAGGGTCCCAATATCACCTTCAACAGAATGCCCCACTAGCCTTCCACTAGAACCCACCTCTTTTACAGGTCCTTGTTCTGGCAGGGTGTTACAGCATACAGCTAACTAGCAGATTGATTCAGCAGATCTACTTCCCCTGAACGTGAATTTGCTTTTGGTCTCTTAGATGGAGTCCCAGTTTCTTCTTTGTAGTGTCCTATTTAGAGAAACCTGTAGGGAATATCTTTATTTTAACAAGTAGCTCTCTATATCTTCCTGTCTCTGTTAAGGCGGCCTTGCCTCTATCTAAGAAATCAGATATGGCTTATCCCTTTCCTTCCTATAGGCACTATAGGCTAGCAATCGAGGTTTCAACACATGGGCCACATCCAGATCCAAACCAGAAGAGGCATTAGCCAAAGAAAGTCATCAGTTAGACATTAAATTAAGTATCATTTATTATTAATCTCTCATTGTGACTAATTTATAAACTAAATTTCATCTTATGCATGGATGGATTGTCTCATAGTTTCAGGCACCCAGTGGGGACTTGAACAGTGTTCCCCTGGAGATAATCAAAAGCTGTTAGATAAAGATAAAGACAATAAACATAATTTGGTGGGATTTTATGTGGTGAGGGTCACATTATACAGCGTTTGTATGTGGCTTCACATGATATGTGGCACACAGAATGACTCTCCATACCTTCAAATTATTTTCTTCATAACCTTCCACAGTGGTGAGGCTCCCCTCTCCAGCCTGTAGTTTATCTTCCAGAAGAGTGACAGATGATGATGAAAGACTTCACTTTAATGACTAATCTACACATAGAGAGTTAACACGTCCCTTAAGCTTCATTTTTCTTAAACTGGAGATTTTAATAATGCTTCCTAAAATTATTGTTGACATTGAAACATGTAAGAAAAATACATGAGATGGTATTCAGGAATTGATGTTTTCTTGTGTTTATATAAGTCACATGGGCCCAATTAAACACATGGAAAGAGAACACATGAAAATTGGCCCAGGATTTGCCACACCCTGATAGTCTATCAGGATTCTTAAGCAGGTGAGCTAGTCAGATGCACATCCTTCTGGTCAGGAGAGTGTATCGTCATTGGAAGCCAGGGGAGTGTCAACAGGTTTTGATTAGAAGACTGTCTGTAAGTTGGCATATCAGTCTTGTCAGCTCTGCAAACGGCATTTAACTGAGACTTGAAAATGTTCAGTGGTCATATTTCTACTTCTCTTTGGAGTACAGCCCTCACTGAGTCCTGCTAAGATTGCCGGTTGTATTTCTCAGATCTCAAAGGACGTACAGAGAAAAAGAGAAATGCTGTTCACTGCAATAGGCTGTGTATTACTCAGAAAATAATTCACAGGAGACCAACTTCAGTTCTAGGTGGGAAGGACAGAGAGAGGAAGAAAGAAAGAGGAAGAGAGGGAGGGAGGAAGCTTGCCATCAGGGATGAGCTGCATCTGATTTCTTAAACACAGGCAAGACCACTTTAACAAAGGCAGGAAGATTATTTTAGAGAGAATTCTTTATTAAAATAAAGGTGTTCCCAGGAGGTTTCTCCAAATAGGACATTCCAAAGAGGAAGCTGGAACTCCGTCTAGGAGCCCAAAAGCAAATTCTTATCCTCAGGCAGTAGATCTGCCGAATCAGCCTGCCAGGTATCTGTGGGCTGAAATGCCTTGCCAGAACAAGAACTGCTTAAAGAAACGCTGACAAAAATGCAGGATGGAGCAGGGAGAGACCAAGTAGGTCATTGGAAATACTTTGGAAAGACGCCTATCAGTAGTTCTGCCCTCCACTGTGGGTTTAGCTGCAGGTCTTTCTACAGGTCTGGAGTTGGAATTAGGACGATTAGCCAACCTCTTTTAGCTGTAGCCTAGCTCTGTGTAAATGGTGCTTGCTGAGATTGTCTCATGTGAAGTGGTAAATGCCCTGCAAGGTGCTGATACAAGTTACTCCAGCTCAGCTACAGTGGTTCACCTGGACTCCATGACTCTTCAGTATTAACCAGGGTCAAAGAGAAATATTTAAAGCAATAGAACTGGACACAATGGAAGCAATAGTAAGCAATTAGAGGCAATTATTTTTGGTGCACTCACATACACATCACATAATTAATATGCATTAAGATTCTATGTTATCTCCGATAATTCCCTCAACACCAAATTAAAGAGCTATTTAGCAGTTTTGGTCAGGTAACTGCAGTGAGAATATCTCTTTACTATTTGCTGCTTCTTCCCTCTGCCTCCCTTGTTTATCCACCTATCCATTTCACAATTGTTGACTGGAAAGATCATGCAGCCCTGAAACCACAGAGCTCAGCTCCCGTCCATGCCATTTTCTAAGTGTACTGTCTCAGGTAAGTTATTAAAGTCTCTTAGCGCCTGCCCTCCACTGGAGAGCCCGAGTAACAATAATCACCCCCATAGGATTGGTAAAGGATTAAAGGTCACCAAGGGGCTAAAGCAAGGTTCCCTACAGTGAGGTTAAGTAAATACTGCTCCTCTTTCCTTCCAAATTATAGTGCCCACTGGATTCACCTCATGTTTACATCACAGTCTTACGTTAGTGATAGATGACTTTCAACTTTGCCTTTCTTTGACTTTAATACAGTGTCTTCAGCTACTGTGTGCAGAGCCGTAGCGGCTTCCATTTCTGATAGACTGCTGTCAGGCTGCTGCTCTGCTTGAGTTCTGGGAGGTCCCCTCTTCTTTGTCTCTAGACTGATCATTGGACATGGATTTGGCTTCTCTTTTTCTATCTGGTTCACTTTGGGAGGTGGAGTTTTTGGATCAACATGGTTTGTTATGGCAAGAGGACCATTCCAAATTAAATATCCATGAACAATTCCCCTCTGGCTGATAAAGTCATTGATTTTATTACCTTTCCAAGCATGGCCTTAGCTAATTTAACCACTTCATACATCGCCAAGGTGCCATAGACAAAGTGAGAACCAACTTCTGTTTGCACTAGTTTTGGACCCAAACACTCTAGTTCTTGGAGCTGAAAGGAGAGTCCATATGTCTGGACTGGACTGGCAGGGGCTTTGGAACTTCAACTGCAGTTGGCGAGGGAGTGGGTCCCTGGGCTGGTCAGGGCAGCATTCATATGATTGAAAGTAATTATGTTGACAAAAAGGGGACGTGTAAGGGCACCTGGTAATTACAAACAGATGTGTTTGGATAATGGCAACTAGTCTTTCAGGGCCCCGACAGAGCGATGCTTCAGCAGAAGTTCTTCAACACCTCCAACATGCCCAACATAGTCAACGTGATCAAAGTGTCTGCACAGAAAACTACACACAAGGAAATGAAAAGAAGGCAGTAGAACTGAAAAACAGTGAAAGAAAGAAAGAAAAAAGGAAAAACAAAACTTGGGTTTTAGAGCCAGCTCCTCTGGTTTAACTCGACTATAATAGCTGTATGACTTCACCATTTAAGAAAGCTATAACTCAATTGTTTTCAACACTAAAATGGCTTGAATAATCCTCCCCTGCTGCACCAGAGTTGCTAGTAGATTGTAGAAAGTGTGTCAGCTTTCCTTCAAGCAACAAGCACAGAGTCTGAAAGTCCAAAATGAGATCTTATTGGCAAAGTGTCCTGACTGGTTTTCCTGCTTCCGTTATGTCTGAAGATGGTCCAGTTTCCAGAAGAATTATTTTAAAGCATAAGTCAGAATGTGAGTCTGCTCAAAACTTTCTAACCACTCCCTATGACACTGCCTACAAGTCAGGGACCTGAGCCTTTGAGAGCAAGGCTCATTCCTCACACTCTCAGGTAAGTTCCTCCTTTCTAGTATCCTGCAGCCAAGATTTTCTGTCAGGCTTCATGATGCCAAGCTTGTTCCATGAGTCTACTCAGATTACATCTTTCCCACTCATTCTCTAGACAAAATAGGCTCTCTCCTGCTGTCTTCAGCTGGGCTTCCTAGAAAAGTGGTCTTAGGAAAAATTTTCAAGGAGTCAGGTGAAAGAAAAGTAGGAAGCAGGAAGGTGAAAGGAAGTAGAGCAAGGATGAGGTCTGAGGTGTGATCATAGGCAGTGTGTAGTCCAGTTTCCACCCATGGACTGTGATAGTAGTTGCAGTTCTTGAGCATAAACATCCTGAAGTTCCCAAGCTTTTGTCTACTGCAGCAAATGGTCTTTGAAGTCTCACTGTTATCCCCTATCAGCCAAGGAACAATCTAAAATGGTTACAGATTAAGCTACAGAGTACAGGCCTATGTTCCAACAACTGGAGAGTGAGTACACTTTAACGTAAAGTGGATCTACTGAGCATCAGTTTACCTTTACACCCACCTGGCCCACTTCACTCTCCTGCATAAACCTAGTTCAACTCTTGAGTCTATCAGTATATTCATGGGTGTGGCATTTCTGTTTCACTGACTGAAAAATCAGACCTTGAGAGCAGAGACCAAATCTATTTAGTCCTTGAATACATCTCTAGACTTTAGAACAAATGCTTAAGTACCTAGGGAATGTGGTTTGTCACACATGATCTTCATCTGAAACAGAAAATGGGTTACAGCCAGATGAAGAGTGTCGCAAAAATAAAGGTGAATATTGGACTGTCCTTGTCAAGGTCACTGGATCTCCAGAGTTACTTTGTTTACGGAGCCATTTTTATTTTCCATCAGTGGAAAATCAGCTGGCCTTTTAAAGCATTTTAAAGACACACTTGCTTATAAACTGTGTTTCCTAAGACAATGATGTCTACCACCAGGGAGGCAAAGTCATCTTTCAGCACTTATCCTGGAATATTTACAGAACAGATTTGAAGAAAGAGAATGGGAGAAACTGTCCCTGGTAGCTTATCTCCATTGCTTTTTTAATATGACTTCCTTCTATAGATGTTCCCCAATCAGATAATTGCTAAAGGGATGAAGCTATTCCCCCTGCAACACACCCTTCAGACCTTTCCTGTATATCAAAGCACAATCTGCTATGTGTGGTACTGCTATAGTCTCCTTCTTCCTCTCTGTCTTTGGGGAAAGGAGATTATAGCCAAATAACGACATGCTAGAGGATTAGTAAGAGAATGAGATGTGTACCTCTGTTTCATACTGTGTCTACGAAAAACAGAATTCACACCCCCTGTCGAAACACAAGGGATGCCAACAGCAACTGTAGGAGCTTTTTTGAAAGATCCAGCCTCTAGCAAACCTTCTGGCCATCAACAATTCCAAGGATTGTTTGTTAAATACTGGGCCACTTTAATAAAATGTTAATGACAAGAAGAAAATTGGGCAATATTGTTACATGTATGAATACGTAAGAGTTATGAGGACTGGGGCATCGTAAAGAATAACAGCCTATCTGAAGGTTAAAAGTACTTTTAAGTACTAGCATTGGGCATAGGAGATTCAAACATCTTGGATCTTTCAGAATACTGCGAGATACATAATAGAAATTATGCTTTTTGTATTTGTTTTTAAAGGTTTATTTTATTTTCACTTATTTGTATGCGTGTGCAGGTACCTGTGGAAGCCAGAACAGTGGTGGCCAGAAGAGGTTCTCAGACCTCCAGGAGCTAGAGTTACAGGTAGTTGTAAGATGTCTATTGTGGGCATTGAGACCTGAACTCAGGTCCTCTGGAAGAGCATGAGGAGCTCTTGATAACTGGGCCACTTCCCCACACCTCCATATTACTGTTTATGAGTGAGGTGACTAAATATCTCAAAAAATGCTTTTATTAGCTCTTTGAGATTTTCAAACAATGTATTCTGATCATATTTAGATCCCTCGCCATCTCCACTTTCTACTATCTCCAACCATGGACTTCATGTCCTCTATTTTTTATTATTATTTTGTAAAGGCTTATTGAGTTTAATTTTACTTCCCAAATACTCTTTGGTTTGGGACTATTCCTTGGAGCTGATCAGGCATTGCACCTTTAAACACTAGCTAGGGCTGGGGTTTCTTGCCCTTCTCTCCTGCCCATACTGGGATTTTTCTTTTTTTGGCTTGAGCTTGCACACATCTTGTGCATGCTGTCACAAGCATTGTCGCGAACACTGTGGGTTCATATGTGGAACTACCCTCTGGGATCCAGGAAACACAATTTCCTTGTATTCATCTATCACTCTGACTCTCTTCTTTATGCAGCATTCATTTTCAATTCTTTTGACCCAAATAACCCAGTTTTTCTCTTAGGAATCCCTCTTCCTATCTTTTAGTATATGTATTTGAATGGGGCTTGCCCTATCCCAGGGGCCATGTCTAATTAGATAGTTCCACTGTCCTGGCCATTGTGTAGTTTCAGAGATGAACGCATTAAGCAGGTGAAACTCAGCTTCCAGACTTTGGGTAACAAAATGATCTATTTCTTCTGGAATTGCTTAAGTAAGATAAGCACAGCTGATTGTGGCAAATTTCTATGCAGCAGGAGAGAGTTTGATGATAAAACAAAAACTAACATTCCTCATGCAACAGAGTATAATGCACACAGAAGGACATACCTGACCAAGGTGTAGAGAATAATAGAATGCAAAGCACATGTCCCTGGGTAGGACTCCTATATTAAACCTCACCTAACCGGGGCTCAGGAACCCTTGTGAAAGGTGAGGTAAAAAGATTGTAAGAACTAGGGCTGGTGAATGAACATAAGAAAACAGAATCGTCCAGGCCTCTTGGAAGCTGCTCATATGAAGTTGCAGTAATGATGACAGCATGCTCAAGACCCATGCTGACTCAATCAGAGAAAAACCTAGCATAGACTAGGGAAACTGACAGCAGGCCCCAAACTTACCCAAGGAACCATTGGCTAAGGATTACTGATGGGTGAGGGAGAGATGATCTTTACGGGACTGACTCTAGACAGGCTGGACAGGCTCTAATGGATGAACTCATACTGAGGGCCATCAAGGTACAAAAGCTTGACTCTGTAGGCCTTAACATATATGACAGAGTGCATGAAATGTGATAGGGAGGCACTAGGGGTGTGGATCAGGGGAGGGGTCTAAACACCATTAAGATGCATTGTATGAAATGCACAAAAGTTTGATAAAAATATCCATTAACAAAGAAAATAGAGATGTGACATAAATAGGGATGGAGCCCTAGTGTTGTAGTGCAAACATCTGGATTCTACCTGTATTCTACCTTTGCTGAAGGGACTATAAAGCACAGGTTCTTAGGGAGCCAAGCATTTCTTTGGCTCCATATGACCATTTGAAAGTAGATGTCTCTTTCTACCAAATGGATGAGCCTTAATGTAGTATTAAATAAGTAACGGACGACCTTGGACATTAACTGATGTTTGACTGAACCCACAGTGCTATGTGCACAGCCGGAGAGTAGGCATACTCCAAGGATCAATCAAAGGCAAAGGGCTGAATTTTCAAACAGCTTTTCCTTCTGAACTTCTGGCTACTTTAAGCAGAGATCTGATCCTCTTGGCCAGAAAAGTAGCCCAGAGAAGAGATAGTAAGGGCTGGAGATGCAGAGTGAAGTACTGAAGGAGGGCTTGGAATCAGACTGCACTTGGCTCAAACCTCAGCTTTGTTACTGCATACTAAGGAACTTTGGAGAACTGTTGGGTTCTCTACGCCTGCATTTTCTCATCATTAAAATTGTGATGATAGAACAACCCATTTCATAGAGCCATTCTGAGAAATAAGCAGCTGCGTGTTTATTGAGTGTCCAGTTTACCCACTGCAGTGATGATTAGTCCCCATTCCAAGAAAGATGTTGTTTCTCACTGACTACTGATGCTTACAAGGACGGGCTTGGAACAGTGGTTAGGGTTATCCCAGTGACCATAAAAGCTCCTTGTTTTATGACAAGTAAATGAAACAAGTTTTTTCAAGCTTCAAAACTTAAATGCGTGTATACTTTATAGAGTCTGAGAAGAAGGGCAAGTATGACAACAAATCCAGCCCACCCTGTTAGAAAATTTCACTTCAGTCAAATAACTGATTGTTTCTTTGACACCTTGTCAAATAACAGCTTTGACTGATTTTCCTCTTCCCTCTAAATAAAGGTTGCTTAGATTGATCAAGCCAATGAGGTTTCTTGACAACTTGTAATAATAGCAGGGCCATCCTTCATCTCCATGATAGCCCACTGTCAGGCAAGTAGAACATGGCCTTTGAATAGTGAACAGGTGTGTACAAGGTCATCTACACTCTGTAGAGCCCCTTCAAGCCAGTGACACACGGTAATGGAAAATCTAGTTAGAGTTTAGGACATAAATAATGACTGGAAAAGGTCTGAGTATTTTTTCCCGAAGAAATGGGTCATGCCTTTGCATCTTCTAGCCTCTAGAAGGCCCACTCACAAGGCCGTGTGCATTGTACTAAGGAACAAAACTGAGAAAACGGGTGGCAGGTTGACCAGGCCTCCATTGTGATTGTGGTTATTAGAGTCAGCTCAATCAGTATAAACTAATTGATTATCTACTGTGTTCCAGGAACCACTCTATGTGCTCAGATACAGATAAGAACCCCCAGTCTAATAAGGCTTAAAATCAAGTGGGAAGAGACAGAAACATAAGATGAATAACATGTGGGAAAAAATGTAAGTGCTGTGACGCAAAATAAAAAGGAAGGGGAAAGGAGGAATGAGGATTGAGAAGCGGGAGGCAAGTTTTATAAGTCAGAATAGGTATTTACTGAAGATCTAAAACACAAAAGGTGGTGTTTAGAAAAAAAGAAAATAGCAAAAATTGATCTGTGTGGACTTCTGGAAGAAGTGAGCCTCCTAAATGGGGATGTGCCTCACCCATTTGCAACAATAAGGAGTATCACCCAGGATAGGAGGATAGGGGGTAGGAGCTGAGGTCAGAGTAGGCAGGTACGATCGGGTAGGAGTTAACATGCCCAAAAGCTTTTCCGCTAAATAGAGACTGCCAGAAAGTGTTGAGCAGCAGTTTCTTGTTTCTTAAATCTGTCTACTGCTGTCACTCAGAGATTAGACTCTAGAGTCACAAGGGGGAAATGAGGCAAGATGAAGTGGGCAGAGGCGTTAGGGAGTTATTACAAGAATCCTTACGCTCCCGAGCATGGCTTCTACCAAAACACAGTGGTGAAGAGACTGCCAAAGGGCCAACTTTGAGAATGACATTATAAACTGGGTCACCCATGGACAGAGGTAAAACACATATAGTATTTTCCTGAAGATGTGAATGAAAGTGACAGCCTCTAGAGGCCAAGGAATGTGAGTTCCATTTGCAAAGCGCCACACTGAAGTCACGGAAGTACAAGGTCGTGGCTGGGATGAGGATGCCTCCGATTCTAAAAATGAGATGCAAGAAACATGGAGTGTGTGGGTATGATGACAGTGGCAGGAATCAGGAACCAAGCCAGCAGTTGTGAGGGATGGGGCGGGTGTTAGAGTGCCCTCCAGCCAGCTGTGCTGTAGGAGGCAGAAACTCAAAATTTCAAGGAGCTCCAGTGGGTGAGAAAGGATCCTAGACCGAAACAGAGCAGTAATTTAGGAGGAAATGATGGGTTTAAGAGCTTACTGAGGTCCGCAGCTACACACAGAGCGTGGTAGGAGGAGGTGTTAGGTGGGAGGAAGATGGACAGTTCAGGTGGGACGCTGTTATGGGAAAGGACAGCCTCATCAAGGTTTCCCCTTGTGCAAACTCAGAGTGGACATTTTGAAGTGGCTCCTTTTCTTTCAGGGAATGACAATGATTGAAGATGATCCCCCGATTTTCATTTCAGAAAATGAAGCGCAGATCCTGGCGAGTGTGATTTTCTGCCTCTATGACCTCACACTCTGCTGCACTGGGAAGGGATAGGAGTCATCCCTCATGCTGCTTCCTCTGAGCCAGAGGGCAGCATCCACCTCAGGGGCGAGGGGCATCTCTCACCTGGACAGAGTCTGGAATGCCACCGCAGTCAGGGCTCATTTGGTTAATCTTCCGAATCCTTCAGGCCAGGACACACTCCTTCACAGATGCCTGAATGCAAACATGACAAGGACATAAAGGAGAGAGGGGACAACCCACAGGCATTAACTCCTTCCTCTCGCTCAGAGGAGGAACAAATACTTCAGGTATTTTCTATGGGAGAATCCTCTGAATTACTCAAAGATCCAGGGGCTTGAAGATGATTATGCCAGCAAACCAAATACAGTTAAATGACTTGTCCAGGATGACTTCTGCCTAAGTTTCTGACCCAAACATCACAATAAAGATATTTCTTCCTGCTATGTTCAGCCTACCCATTGTTACTTTGAATCAGCCAAGTCATGGCTGCTTAAGCATCACTGGGGTTACATTTTATTCCCCCAAATAATAAAGACGGGCATTTTCTCTTGTCAATTTACAAGTTCCTCTCTTTCGTGGCTGAGGCAGGGAGAAGATTCAATCACTAGGCTAACAGGATCCACAAAGTCACCCTGCAAGCAATCACCAGGTGAGGTACTAGTTTCTATGTCTATGCCTCAGGAAGATATTCTTCCAAGGCCTCTGCTGCATTTACCTGCCTGATGGGAGCAAGCAGGTGACTGGGGAGGACTAAACATGAAAATGTTTGGGGAATATACTTTGAGACAGTGGTTTGAATATTTGTTCTCTCTAATGCTCATGCTGAAATCAGTTGCCATTATGATATTTGTAGGAGATGGATGGGAAATTTAAGAAGACGCTACTCTCAGAACCACTGCATTATTATGTTTGATATTTTAGGAGTCTCTCCTCTCTCTCTCTCTCTCTCTCTCTCTCTCTCTCTCTCTCTCTCTCTCTCCTCTCCCTGCTCCTTTCCTCTTCCTCTCATTCTCTTGTTATCTCATTTACTCTTGCTAACTTTTTGTCCTTCTGCCATGCAGTGATGTCATCTATTTTACAACATAGCAAAAAAGAGCCCTCAGGAGAACCCAGGTCTTTGATCTTGGGTTTCTCAGGCCGCAGAACTATAAGCCAATGAATCCTATTCATGACAGACTTCTCTACATGCAACATGCTGTTATAGCATTGTTAAATGTACCAAGACAATCTGAAAAGTCATTCTCTTCTGAGAGGTGTCCCAGACTCCATGTCTGCTATGGCTCGGGGACAGTTGAGAGGTGACTTGTCTAAGGGACTCCATCCTTGTTTCTACCTCATCAGTGACTTGCATGTGTGGTAGGACAGGCTGCTAGGTGTGTTTATCATGGGGGGTGGACTGAAAATTTTCTGCATTGTGTTCCCCCTTTCTCACCAACGCTTCCATCTTTTCTTGACAACTCCTTCTTGTTCCAGTGGCTTTAAGAATCATTACTTCTCTTGTGATTTCTACTGAAAGAGAAAAAGAAGGGAAGTCTACTTTGGTACTCAGGCTGCGACTTCTAATTAATTCATTAAAGTGATTTGGGGTCCATAAGACTTTTCTATTGATGTCCTTAGGATTCTCTGTTCAACCTGTGATGTCAGTTCTCAGTAAAGTTAGAATGCTTGCTGATGAGTTAAGGGTAAAAGAAACCTTTAATTTGTTTTCAAAACACAGTTCTCATGCAGAGTCCCAGCTTTCTGAGCCTTACAAAGAGAAGAGACTGTGGACAGAATGCTTACTCTCTGCAATGCAGACTCATTTGAAATGTCACAGGTTGAGAAAGCAAGAAGACTTACAGAAGCCAACTTTACTGCTAAATATAAAATAACATTCTTTAAACTGCCCTTGTTCTTCTAAAGGCAGCTCACCTGCTAATTTGTCAAATTTATTATTTTATTGCCAACAAACGAGAGAAACAGGCAGAGAAGTTCATTGTAAAGGAGAAAATAAAGACTTTTCTTCCCTAACATTTCTAGTACTCCATCTCTCAGATGGCAGAAAGTGTAGCAGAAATCTCCATTGCTGTTGGCAGCCCCTTGAGTGCATCATACTTGATCACATAGATGCGGACTTCAAAAATGTGAAATGTTATAGATGTACCCACAGCCCACAGAAGAGATCACCCTGTTGCCCCCAGGATAGCAGGAACCCTTTCACCTTCCATATAAGGCCAGATGGAGTCTTCATCCGCGTGCAGTACCTTGTGCCCTGTCGTCTTATCCCACCAGTCCTCAGCGTGGATGGCGCCTCATATTGAATCACACACTCTGCTTGTATGACGCAAGAGTTCCAGGCTGGCTCTGCTGTACTCCCTACTCTCACCAGCTGCCCAAAGCCTTTACCGTTTAGCAAATTCAATATATATGCAATCTCCTCTGTTAATCCTTTTCTGATCAACACAGTTGCCTTATGGCTTTCCTGTTGCTTATGCCCAGCTCCAAGGGACAAGGTGACAAGGGGTAAAGCGTTCTAGTTGGTTGTATTGTAGACTTGACACAAATCGAGTCACCTGGGAAGAAGGAACCTGAGTTAAGAAATTTTTCCAGATCAGACTGGCTTATGAATATGTCTGTGAGACATTTTTGATTCCTGATTGATGTAGGAGGACCCAAATTACTGTGGGTGGTGCCCCTCCTTGGTAGGTGGGTCTAGGCTGCATAAGACAGGAAACTGATCAAACCACAGGAAGCAAGTTAGTAAGCAGCTTTCCTCCATGGTCCCTGCTTTAGTTCCTACTCCAGCTTCCTGCTTAAGCTCCTGCCCTGATTTCCCTTGATGATGGATTGTTTACCTGGTAAGCCAAATAAATACTCTCCTTCCCTAAATTGCTTTTAGTTATCGTATTTATCACAGCAACAGAAAACAAACTAGGACACAATTGCCAATCAATGATAGGGAAGAAGAAGCAGTTTTGAAATCACAGGGTCTATCTCCAAGTCCCTCACCATTTAAACTTACAGAATTCTGATGATCTCTGCATGAACATAGTAGAAAGCCAAGTAAGAATGTTGGATTAGCCTCAAAATATTTTAACTTAGAGGATATAAAGGCTCTTCTTTGAGTGTGAAATATCTCCCTATGGCACATGTGTTAAGATAAAGGTTTAGTCCTCATGGTGTGGGGCTAGAAGCATTAAGAAGTGGAGCCTCACAGAAGCTTTAAGGTCACTGAGAATGAACCTTCAAAGGATTCTATGAGCCTGGTCAGCACCTTCTTTCACACTTTCTTCTTCCCACCAAGTGGCAAGTAGCTCTGCTCAGCTACACTCCACACTATGACACCCAGCTTTATCACAGGCCTAAAGGCAACCATGGCCAAACCATGGCTAAAAGCTCTGAAATTATGAGCCAAAATGCATTTTTTCCTTTTTCTAAGTTAATTTTCTCAGGTATTTTGTTACAGTAGAGGAATGCTGACAACCATCACTTAAGATTTTAGTGTGCCAGGAAAGATTTGGAGACCAACTATACTGAGTCAGCTCAAAAATAACTTTAGGAGAAATGGCTATGCTGCACAAAAATCAAGACTGAAGCGCTGGGAAAAAAAATTAATTCAATTCAACATGCACTTCCCTGCCCCAAATTAGAAGATCTGGGGGTGCACTGAGAAGCTCAGGATGAGGTCCAATCATTGGCAGCGTGCCAGTAATGCATTCCATCTGAGGACTGCACTAATATCTGGGGATTTTCATTAGTTATGTATTTATTTATTATTTATGTGTTTACTTATTTCGTTAGTTATTTTGTTTCCTAGAGAGACCAAATTAGATTTCATATAGTTTCTGCCCACTATCACAAATTTTCAAGAAGTTTTTATTATGCAACGCATTTATGAGCATTCTAAGGCTAGCCCCTTTTCTTTTTACCCCAACTCATCTTTTTTTTTTTCTAATAAAATACCTGAGATTTTCCTTGTTCTGAGCTCTAGGCTGAGGGCCTTGGCTTTCTGCACACTCTTTCCTGGACTCTTTCTCTGTGTTGAGGCTGCTCTTCCTGCAAACTGGCTCCTCCTAGGCCAGGGTGCAGAGCGGTCCGTCCCATACTGCCTGACCCACTGCCTTCCTTGGGGCTGCTATCTCCTTCAGTAATTCATCTCTCGATGGTGTTGGCAGTTTTTTCGGGTTCCCATCCTGACCCAGTATGTTAGGTGGGTACATGCTAGAGAAGCCTTTCCTATTCCCATCATGCAGAAGTTCACGGGGTGCCATTGCTGATTTTATAAGACGGTTTGCACAGAACAAAAGCCTCTGCACCTGATTCTCCCATATAACTTTTCTACCCTAGAGTTAGGAACTGGGAGTTTGAGGCATTAATGTAAGGTGCAAATATTTCTAGTATGTCAAAGAAGATTTCATTTAAAAAGAATAAAAGAAAGGAGAGAGAAGAGAAAGAGGAATGAAGAAAGGAAGGCAGGAGATAGTGTTAGCGCCTGTCATTCTCATCATTTTACCAAAGAAAACATTTACAAAAACCAGAAAGATGATTTAAAATAATGAACAGTCTTTACACGACTATTTTTATGTAATTGTATAAAACCACAAAGTTTTCTTAATCGTCACTATTTTATCATGAACTAGCACTCATGTCCAGCTCGACACATGACAGTCCCATAAACCCACACTTTGACTTTAAGAAGACCTGTACTACTTCTCTGAAGGGAGCACAGCATAGATCAGTGCTTCCTTGCAGGACTTCCCACCTCGGCTACATAGCCTGAGGCCGCAGCACACGTTAAACCAATACTTGTGAATGAATGGATGTAAAAGTAAATATGATTTATAAGAAATAAGCTCCACTGAGTTAAAAATTATCTCCAAACAATTCTTCAGCTCAGTAGCTATTGATTCCATTGCAAAAGCAGTCTCATTTGTCAAAGAGGACATGGCCAAGAGAATAGTTTACTGCCCTTCTGTGACCAAGTGAATTTGTCTTGTGTAACATGGTCTCCTGAGTCCTGCAGACCCTGTGCTTTGCAGCCAGCTTTCAGTCTGAGCACCAATGCTCAAAAATTTTGAAGCCCCACTAACTTCTATAGTATTCACAATAATTCCCCAGTACCTTCCACACCCACAAATATGAAATGAAACTCAAAGATATCTGTACTTGACCCTAAGACAGAACAGTCTTCATCTCCACTGATCACTTAAATAAACATCTCAGTAACAGCTCTTAACTTCCTCAGCACCCCCAAAATTTCTGAAAACCTTCTTCTAGTCATTCCCATATTTGACATTTCCATGGCATTGCCTGATAAACCCCTAAAGATCAGCTCTTGCTGTAGCCTTTCCCAAGGATTTCTACTAGAGGCAGCAAAAGGCTGCAATTCATAGACCAGTTTTGAAGGACTCCTGGTAACCTGATTCAGACGTATCCTTTTTTAAATTGATTTTTTGAGATTTTCATAATATATAATCTGATGGTATTTAGATCCCCTCCCATGGCTGTACCTCACCTTGTTGCCCCTACCAAATTTAATGTACTCTATTGGATAGATAGATAGATAGATAGATAGATAGATCTGCCTATAGAGTATAATTTGCGTCTTCAAACATCCTTCAGTGGGGGTCTATCCACTGGAGCCTGGTTAGCTTACCAAGAGTCCCATGCTTGAAAGAAATGGTCTCTGCTGTTCCTAGGAGACATGAGCTTCCTTAGGTGGGTTAGAGCTTCTTACCCACTTCTTCATGTCTTCACTGAGATTTTTTTCTGGTTTGAGACTTGTTCATGCTATTGTTACTGTGTGTTCATATGAATCACTGAGAAGATGTCTGGAAAACTCTGTTTCCTTGTGGTCATCCTTCACCTCTGGCCCTTACAATCTTTCTGTTCACTCTTCTACCATAATCCCTGAGCCTTGAGAGGCAGAAGTTTTATACAGGTATCCTATTCATGATAACTGTTCTGCAATCTTTTGATCTCTGCACATTGACTATTTATGATTTCTATGTTAATTACCATCTGTTTCATAAAAACTTCTCTGATGCGAGATGTGAGATGAATTAATATGTGGTCATTGTCATACCCATTATCTGTGGGCATAAGGTATTAATAGTCAGATAAATATGATAACTATATAGTAGAAAAACAATATTGGGTTTTCCCCTGTGTCCTGTGACCTGTCGAGCCTCAGGGTCCTAAGCTTGATGGCATTGTTGTTATGGGCTCCATCCTAAAACATCAGACCTTAAGTCCAACTAAAGAATGGTTGGCTACTCCCATAATATTTGTGCCACTATTGCACTAATCAGTATATCTTCTCAGGTCTGTTGTTATTGTAATTCACAGGATTCAGAGCTTCATCTGGTTGATGATTATCTTTTCCTTCCTATAGCATGCATAACACCTTTCAACAACACTGTGATGATGAGACTCTAAATTCGGCAACCTATTCATTTATTCTTATGTGTTCTAAAGATCATGTATGTACTATCTTTAGCCATAGGGTCTTACCATCCAGTTCAGGTGGGTAACTAAGAGCAGGGACAATGGCAGCCAGTATTGTTTAAGGGTATGTGGGACCCCTGGTCAACAGCTTCTAGAGAGAGAGTCTATTCCTGGCATTGAAGTTTTCTATTTCCAGATTAGTCTGTGATATCTAGAAAGGGCAAGATCTTTCTGTTATAGGATAGCTCCATTTAATCTCTCTTTATGATGAATATGTTTGTACTTTAGGAATCTTCTATCATGATAGGATTCCATATGGCTTTTTCTAAAGATCTTTAGTGTTATTTATCCCTACCTGTGCTCCTTCCTCTCATCTGTCCTCCTGTTCCTTATCCCGTTTGATTCTACATCAGATGATGAATGGATAATGAAGGTGTGGTACATATACACAATGGAATATTCTTCAGCTCTTAAAAGACAAAATTATAAAATTCACAGGTGAATGAGCGGAACTGGAAACAATCATCCTAGGTGAAGCAACCCAGACCTAGAAAGACAAATATTACATGTTCTATTTCATAGCTGGCTGGATGCTAGCTTTGAAATTTTCAATGTGAATGTTTCACTTTGGAAATACAGAGAGATCAAGAAGTCAACAAATGGCCATGGGTGGTGGCAGGAGACTTCCACTTCCAGGAGGGTTGGTAAAATGCAGTACGTTGGAGTGGGAAAGAGAAACATCACACGAGAAAAGAATACATGTATTTTTTCCAGCTTCATTCATTACAACAGTTTATCTTCAACTCCCCTATGAACTTCTCAATATCTGCTTTGTCTATTAGTAAGAATTTATGTCTTAGGTCCTGTGCACGAGAATGATATAGATATTTCCACAGCACCAACACAAAGTCCTTCAAATATTATCTCAAATTACAGCTCTTCAGTGCATGTGTACTGTGGACAGAAACAGAAAAGCAGAGGCACGATTATACCCAATCAGTCATTTTGTGATCTGCTCTGTATCTAGCTGTCATAGGTAAGTCATAAGGAGTTAATGCATAGACACTGGATAAAAGGAAAGAGGACAGAAAGACAAGAAGAAAGGTTGAAATGAGCTGAAAGAAGGAGAGAATTTAAATTATAATCACACTGGTAACATATTCTTTCTTGGACACATTCAAGCCGAAGTCTGATATGAAAAGAGAAGACTTTGTAACCGTTGGGACATGTCGGAAATTTTTGACAAATGAGGGAAAAACAAACGTGTTGGTGAGTAAAGCTGAGAGATTAAGAATTATTCAGATAAGAATTATTCAGATGCTGTGAATCCGCCTTTTCCACAAACTTTCAAGTAAAGAAGAAAGACAACTTTTGTCACAGGTACTGGGAAACACTGTCTGCAACAAAGCAGAGAAAAATGGAATGTCTGGTGTAAAGGCCAGTGGGCCAGAGAGCTGGGGAAAGACAAAACTAGAAGGAAGGGCCCACTGACTTCCAATTGGTCCTCAGCATCCTCTGCTGTGCCAGATTTTCCTCCAAATGCTAATCTGCTTTCTAATTGTGGTCTCAGGCCACGTTTGACATGCCTCACAGTCTCTCCAGAGTCAAAGTCACTCAGCTATAACAGCTCTTCATAGATGTCCCCCCTAGATCCTCTTCGCAGTTCACTTCAGTGCTATCTTAACAAGATTCAGCTTGTCTCCTCACTGTGCTTCCTCCAGATATCCAGTTTGTGATTCTTCTCTAAGTTTCTTCTCCTAGACCTTAGCTTACCTTCCGGCCCTCATGGCTGCAGAAAGTTTGACTCCTGTAGAAAGTTCTTTGCTCCTCAGTTCCTGCAGGAGGGTCTCTCTCCCTGAGTAGGACCTGACTGATCAAAATTAGGAGAAGCCTACTTATCCATTCTTCTTTAGACAACATCCTGTGAATGCTCTTTCACTACGAACAGGGAACAGGGACTACTTCTTATGTAAATGGTGCCATTGTCAAATTGGTACCTGGAATTTGTCATACTCTGATGTGGTAAGAAGCAGGAATGGAAATGACAGTCATGAAGTAAGAACTTTATGTTTACAGATGCCTAGAAATAGGAAGAGTGCCATGCTTTGTGGCGCCTCATGTGAAAACACCGTGGACAGTCAGAAATAGAGTGGGGTAGAAGACATGAGCCAAAGCATTTATCAGAATTTTCAGAGAAAAGAATAGGAAAGGCAAGGTGGTAGATTGAGTTTCAGATTGCATGGTCTGAATAATTTGGGGCAGGCTCTGTGCCGTGGGACTGGTGTATAGCTGTATGTGATCTGGCCCTTGGAAGATTTGGAGTAGGGGATGATATTGGCTTTGTATATGAGGTTTGATTTTGGACATGGCTAGATGTCTATATACCCAACTCATCATCCCAGAGAGATAGTTTGTACCTCTAGAATTATCTGGCCTTGGGAAAAAAACAGTCTCTCTAGGATCAAGGTCTCAAATTACCAGTGTCAAAATATAGTGAACAACAAAGTAAAAGGCATTATTGGAGAAATGACCCAGGGAGAGGAACCAAGAGCCCAAACAATGGGTTTAAAAAGTACAACCCACCATCAGGACACAGAACTGGATCTTAATCAGTATACTAGTCAGTATACTGTCTTTACCTCTGAGCAGGGGATTTATTTCACATACCTACCTGGATTGTAGAATTGCTGTGGAGCAATAAAGCTTGTGTGTCTTCAATTCTCTTTTTTGAGCATGAACTTATCACAGTTGATCATTAATTACCTCTGTATAGCAGGTTGTACCTTTTAAATTCATGGTTCATCAAATTAACAAGAACCACTCAAGACCTACCCTCAAGTGTAGGTACCTCAGACTTTCTCATATGTTCCTAGGGACAGTTAAATGACCAGACTCTGGACTTCAAGCCGAAGTCTGATGTTATGTTATGAAAAGATAAGACTTTGTAGTTGTTAGGACATGGAGGAGAATATTTTACCTGTGAGGGAAAAGTAAATAATTCATGGGCACAGAATGAACTGTGCATTCAATTAAATAGGGTAATAATTCTTTTTTCTACTGTTCTCATCTGGAAGTGAGAGGCATTCCCCTCTCTTTGAATGCTGATTGGCCTTTTGACCTGCTTTGACTAATAGAATGCTGCAGAAGAGACTCTGGGTAACTTACAATTTTGAACCTTAAGGAAGATGCAGCATTTGTGCACCGAGAACACAGTCCTGCAATCTAATCACTGTGCTGTGAAAAGCTCACAGAATGGAGAGGCCAGGCAGAGGACATGCACCCTCTCTAGATGACAGCCTCGGTTGAACTCCCAGCTAGCAGGAGGGCATGTGGGTGAGCTATCTTATGTGTTCAGCCTGTTCCCAAATGAATGACAGTTGCAGTCCCAGCCAAAGAAAAAGAACCAGAAGCAACCCCAGTTAAGCCCTGGTGAGCTTTGGAATTATGAAAGATAATAAATGGTAATTATTGTTTCTAAGCCACTTTGTGCTGGGACATTGTTACACAGTAATCACTGAAACAGAGAATGGAGAATTTCAAGATGTTTTTAAAATGTAAATTGTGAACTTTTGTCTCTGACCTCAGCTGTTTCTGTTCTTCTAAGGGTCTACTTACCCTTGACCCTCTCCAAAGACCACCTTCTTCTAAATACTACATATCAGGGATTTGGAAGACACCTAGTGTGTTTTATTTGGACAGCTCTCATCTGTCCTTAGATAAGTATTCTTCTCTAATCTCTTTTGTTAGCAGAGACAAAAATCCCCCCTAAACTAAAGAAGTATAAACATTTCCCTTGGAGATTGATGTTCCTGGATTGAGAAGCAACAACCTTCCCTGAGTTCTAGCTGTTTGGTTTTCATATTGCCTCTGGCAAAACTTCATATCATAAAAGTATATCTCAATACTCTTATAAGAAAAATTTTAAATTTCCTTTATAGAAAGATCATGGTTTATTTGTCTGATTCTGGCTGCTCTGTTTAACTTTGCTATTGAACTGCTTTTGGCGAATCTACATATCATAAGAGGATATTTGTGTCTGCTTGCCTGAAGCTTGTTAATATATTTCCAAAGTTGCCTAAAATTTTATTAAGATTAGGCAGGACAGTCATCATGACTTGGGATTCAAATTAGGGTGACCTAATTTGACCAGAATCCTTGGGCTTTTACACTCCTTAGCCTAGCAGAGCAACTTTGAGTACAGAGATGCATGCACTATTAGGTGCTGGATCTAGTAAATAAAAATACAGCCGTCCAGTCATACAGCCGAATTTGAAGTTCACATAAACAAATTTTTATTTGGTATAAGTCAGTCTTATTTTATATTTAGACATATTTAACTACAGACATACATCACTGAATGTATTTCTTTTTATTATTTGATAACCTTATCACAAGTCAGAGCAAGGTACAGGGAGACCAGCTGCGTTTCCTCTGGTCATATATGTCTTATGTGTCTGCTTTCTTCTTTTGTGGGATTAGTAGTACTGTGATTGTGTTTTAACCTGCGACATGAAAACTCCCAAAGTCAATGCAGAGGGGAAAAGCACTGAGCACTTATATTGTGATCAACGTTTGGTATACATACTTCATTCCACAGACTCAACAAATGTGAGTGTTCCCACTTTGTTGATGAAAAGACATACCCGAAGAAGAACTGCTGAGCTGTGGTTGATCTTTCTGACTCAGATATCTCTGGCTCCCAGCTCTATTTCCTCATGGCTCTACAACACACTAATTTAGAGGGAGGCAGGTAAAAGGTGGGGATGTGAGGAGGAAGTGAAATTCCTGCTATTTTCCTGTCACTCTGTGCCTATAGCAAATTCCCTTATTACATGACATTTGAGAAGCCTATTAATAACTATATACTTTATTGAGGACAAATGAAGGTAAGAAAGCAACAAAGAAAATGTGGGAAAGACATAAAATCGTTCTCTTTTTTTAAAATCTCTGAAGGTAGAATAAATCCTCATATAGTGACTTAAACAGGCCCCTAGTCACTTGCTCTTGTCACATACAGATGGTAACAGATTTCTTTTCCACAGAAAAGAAGCCCAACAGGGAGACTGCTCTGTTGTAAACTCCTAGTTAATGGTCCCTCTTTGGTCACTCACAGTCCAAGTGGAAGAAATCTATTGTTCCATGGACCTCTTGGCACCAAGTGGGAACAGCTGAGCTCCTCCTCTAAGAGACAGAGTAAGCCTCTGTGTCCTGGAAAGTGACAGGAGGAGATAAAGGAGAAGAGAATGAGAACACAGAACAAGGTCAAGTAAGTAACGGACCTTGGTGCTCTGTGATTTGACCTGTGCTATATTGTAGAAAAGAGAAGAGAAGTCAGCAACATGTAGGAATTTGACTAGGAAAAGCTATAGAAATACTAGATCAAACTCCTGCAGGGATTTCTTTTCTCAAAAGGACTAAGCGAAGACTGGCTTCTTTTTCTTACACGCTGACACTTTTAAGTATCTTGGTCCATTTTAGGTCATATATGAAATTCCATGAACTAAGAGGTTTATAAATAACAGAAAAGTGTTTCTCACCTCTCATGGGACTGGGAAGACTCAAATCAAGGCAGATTTTGTGTCTGATGAAAACCCATGTTTGGGCTCATAAACAGAGCCTTCATTCTATCTCCACATTAGGGAAGGGCTGAGAAGTCACTCTTTTATGCTGCTATAGAAGAATAATATTTGACTAGATAGTTGACAGTGAATGCAAATTTCTTATAGTTCTGGGAGCTAACAAATCTGAGATCAAGGCACAGGCAAGTTCAGTGTCTGGCAGGGGTCTGTTCCCATTGCTGGCATCTTCTCTTGGCAGTAATCTTACATGGTAAAAGATGGAGGAACAAGAGGAGATGAAGGCTGTATCCTCATATAGCACAAGAGTGAACAGGTAAAATTGCTCCTAATATCTTTTTATAAGGCTACAATCGATTCATGAGTGGCCTTATGGCATTTCCAAGGGCTCCCGCTTCCTAACAGAAGTAAAACGAAGATTAAGTTTTACATCAGAGTGTTTGAAGAGACTCACTCAAACAGCAGCACCTCCTAGAGGCCATATCTTTTAATATCATCATCTTGGGGATGAACATTTCCATATTTGAATCTTGAGGGCTCACAGACTCTCAGACCACAGCATTAAAAAATTCCAAAGTTGGTTCCTATTTTTATCATTTCTTTTCTTATACTTGAGAGCTGAGAATAACCAGTCAGCATTTATCCTTCAGCTTGACCTAAATCATTTTCTGGAAGGATGCTGACGTGAAGGGAAACCAATGGCCCAAAGTTGAAATGAGCAAATGATTTACAAAATGCTTTTGTCCCTATTGAAACATGTGACCCTGATGCCGATTGGAAATAGGCTACAGAAAAAAGAGACTAGCTAGCCCTCAACCACTTGTAGATGTCATTCAGGGTGATTTTTCTTTGAATGGTCCACATGGGTTCATGTGCATCACCACTAGGATGGGCTACAGAATGCTCACATCAAGCAAGAATCACAAATTCACCAAAATTCTGTTGATGGACTTCTTCCATGTCACCTGCCCTTTCACCAGACAACTGGAAATGGAAGATTCGCTTCTATTTCTGGAATCCAAGCCAAACCAAAAAAACCACTTCAAAGGGATATTTCTGGAATAGGAGTTGCTAGATTTCAAACAATTTTATAAGAAATTCATAAAACCTTCCCCAAATGATGCTTTACTGCTTTGGAGTCACATAGGAAGGAGAATTGAGGTGCTGACTAGAATAAACACTGCCTCTTATCAATTTAGTTTCCAAGGAGCAGGTGAAATGAAATGTTTTGAGCAGAAATTGCATGCTAGATAAGTGCTGCATGGGGACCTGACAGGAGTCTTCTACTCCCTTCTGTGATGTGGGCTTCAGACCTCCTCATTCACATGCAAGTTGACCTGTGATGGATATAGGAGGGTAAGTGAGATCCAGCCAATCAGAGCCAGGGAATCACAGCAAGAGTGTGTAACCAGGTCTGTCTGATTCCACCTATGCTTCCTAGAACTTCCCCTCCACTGCCTGGCTCATGGAAGGGCAATCAGTTCCTTTTTTATTGAATAGGTGACCTGGCCCTGTCCTTATGAAGTACCAGGGCCTAAATTCCATCGAGAGGAACTTCTTTGGCTCTGGAACAATATTTGCTACTTTTATATATCAAAGTTAACTTCCCCATCCTTTAGACACCTCAGGCATGGCTAATGCCTTTGGTAAATGATTAGCCTTCTCTTTATTTTTCTTTCCCTTTTTGCTCCTCAGTGAGTATCTTAAAGTCAGTCTGCTGTTACAGAAAAATATATAAAGTAATCAACTTAAAAAGAAAATGGTTTATTTAGGCTTTCAATTTTGAAGGTTTGGTTGAAGACAGATTCTCTCTATTGTTTGAGGGCCTGTATTTGGTGAGACAGCTCATCATGGTGAGGAATGAGGTAAATTTCCTCATCATGGTGCCTAGAAGCGAAAGAGAAAGACATCAGTGTCCCATAATCACCTTCTAGGCAGGTCTCCAAGCTGGATGTAGCAGCACATGCCTTTAATCCCAGCATTTGGGAAGCAGAGGCAGGTGGATCTCTGAAAGACTGAGGTCTCCATAGAGTTCCAGATCATCTAGGGCTACAGGGAGGCCCTGTCTCAAAAAGACAAAAAGCAGGGCAAGTCTTCAACAATCTAACAGCTCCTTCTAGGTCTTACCTCTTAACGCTTCTACTTACCATCTTCCTGTAGCACTAAGCTGGGGGCCAAGCCTTTCTCCCCAGCCTGAGCTCAACATTTTATTTTTTTAAAACTGATTTCTGTTTGTTGTGTTTTTTCTCCATTCCTCTAGTGGTACCTTTTAAAATATTTCTCTTATTATTGACTCATGATCTGCATTCAATAGAACATAAAGCCATGTAGCATTAGATACTAGAAAATGGAGGAATAGAAGTGTGTGTGTGTGTGTGTGTGTGTGTGTGTGTGTGTGTGTGTATGTAGGGTGTGGAACTAAGGTGGAGCCTAATATAACAACTACCACTTCTGTTCAAATTCTACTTTCATTTGTACATGTGATATTCAAAAAAACTATTTTACATAGTTGTTGAATGCATTAAATTACGAATATATAGAAGGTTGCTTGCTCACTTTAGGTGTCCAATACATATTGTGTGATGTTATCAGATTCACATGATCACAAAGTTTGCAGATTAAAATATCTGCGCAGGAGCTAGAAGTATAACTCCGTGGCAGAGCCTTTACCTGACATGCACAAAGCCCCGAGTTCCTTATCATACAAAGAAATAAAAGGTGATTTCACCAAATATAACTTCTAAGTCTGTATCTTGTCTGTAACATACTAGTTATATAAATTTGGTAAATTATTCTGAGCCTTAGTGCTTTCATTTGTACAATAGATATAAAAATAATCTCAGTATAATGTCATGCTGGGAACAGAAATACGCTATTTGTGCAAAGTGGCATCATAGAGAACCCTAAATTATGAACTCCCAGGCCATGGGAGCATCTTTGTTTCTCCTTCCCCCACGGTCTCAAGAGCAGACAGAGTTTTCTGGGAAGGATGAGGCTTTCTAGCCTTCTCATTTTGCTCTAGCAGAGATTAACATCACTCTTGCAATTTCTCTCAGTGACTGATAAGCATTTCATGATGACTTTATCACTTGGTGGAGGGTGAAAGTCACTCAATGATTAGCTGGGTTCCTCCATTAAGACTCACTGCCCAAGACATACTCTAATTATCCACAAATTCCTGTTAGGCTTCATAGTGTAATTGTTATTCATGGTCCAATTAAGGGGCAATTGCAGGCTGAGGGAAAAGTGTGCTTTATTGCTACAATTTTGAAATTTGTGTATCTCAGACCCATAATCTACTCAGGATCTACAAGGTTCCACAGAGAGATGCCCACACTGGTACGGTGAGCCCGGTGGAACTGCCCTCCCACACCAGGTTCTTGCAGAAGAGCTCTCTGGCTACAGGCAGAACTTCCAACAAGCTCCTAAGTTTGTGTATTGAAGAAGGCAGAGGAACAGACAAACGTAACTGATCTTTCAAGTGTGTTTAAGACAATGAAATAAAACCATCAGATAATCTGAGCATGGCTAAGCATGTGTATACAGTTTGTGAGAACAGAAGCCAACCTTGCCCTAGAGAAAGGATCCTGGAAATGCTTAGGAGAGACACAGACACTATCTAAGAAGTAAGTCTTGTTCTACCATTTTCCAGGGGTGTGACTTTGAGCAAGAGCTTTCAATGCCTAGGGAGCTCATGTGTCAGAGTGGTAGCATTACCTTTTAGGATAACTGCAAGGACCAGGTGAAATATGAAATAATGCATGAGAAGAACCTACTACACAACAGTCCCTAAATAAGCCTCATCACCATGACCACCATCACCATCATCATCACCATCATCTTCACAACCGCTAATGCTCTTACTACCCCTCCAATATTACTCTTCTGAGTAAGCATGGGAGAATGAGTACTCTACTGATTGCAGCAATACTCCTTCGAAGGGCTTAATAACAGGTTAAATACATTAAATAAATTCATTTGCAAAGTACTTCTGAGATCATTCAATTCTTTAATATTCATTGTAAGTCTCAAAGTTGGTCTATAAGAAATCAAGGAGCAGGCAGTCTAAAGATCAGATTTGTAGTCCAAGACATCTGGATGCAAACATAAGGCTCTGTGTGACTTGGCCTCTTAACCTTCAGCTCTATCTGTATAAACTAGGTATATGTTTCTTTCATAGACTTACTTATAAGACACATAAAAGATGCTTACCACAGTGTTCACATAAATGATCAATAAATTTTAACTTAGTGTTATCACTCTTATTTATGTTTTTACAAAGAGAAGTACTAATACCATTCCGTGATAGCTGCCCAGTCACTTTCTATAAAATCACAGAATCTTATAAAGAAAACAAGCATTTTTTTCAATAGTAATTCACCTTTCCCAGTGACCTATAAGGACCCTGAAGGGTAGGCATGATAGTTTTCCACTAATCGATCAATAAAATCAGCATGAGGAAGATCCTTTGCTGGGAAGAAACAGATCAAATTTCCACATAGATAGGGATCTGAGAGGTTGGTCAGAATGGAAGCTGATATAATCATCAAGCATCCCCTAAAAATCAAATGATTCCTTTTCCTTAATTAACTCAGAACCATCCCCTTCACCAGAAAGAATGGAAGCTTGTTGCACAGTCTCTGCTGTAAGAGGCACAAAGGTAGCCACCGTATTAAAGAACCTCAGCATGTCCTTGAATTCTTACTTTAGCAAGAGCCTGAGGAAAATATGACAAGGTCTGGTCTTGAGGTACTGTCTAGGTTTCAGGGTTACGGTCAAAGAGCTTCCACCCACCTGTGAGAAAAACCTCCGAACCTTTGCCTATATGCTAGAAACAATATACTTCAGCATCCTTCCATTTCCCAGAACTTTCAACCCCAATCCATTGATCTTACATACTATAGGAACATGTGGTTAAGCTGCCTTCCTCTATTTCACCAGAGAATTCATTTCAGAATGAACGTAATGGATCATTTTTCCTGCAAGGTTGGCCTCACGGTTCCCAGGTTCCCATTGGTGAAGCATTACCCATTCACACTCTGGTCCATTTGTTTCCACTACAAATTTCTCAGAGACTCGATGGAAGTGATGTTCATAGCTTCCCCCATTTGTGTTGTTTTCTCGTGCATAACAATAATCTGTCAGCTTTCATTTCCTTTAATGACCCTCTGGGGAAATGTTCCCTTGTCATGTCACATGTCTGATGCTGGCTTGATTTCAGAAGCTGAAATAATCTTTCATGGGGATAAGATAGAAAGGAGTCCTTTCTTCCCTTCTGCCAGACCAAAGATTTCAGAGAAATGTCAACTGGGGCAGAATAAAGAATGACACTTTAGGAGGCAAACAGAGAGTTGATTTATAGTCTAGTCACTTTATAAATGTCTGGCCTCGGCCAAGTCATTTCAAGACCTTATACCTTAGTTTCATGACCTGTAAAATGGACAAAATGCCTAAAGACAATATGTGTGAGATCATGGTAAGGACATATTACTATCTGCGTGAGTGAAATCATGAAGTGCCTGGGATTATGTGTCAGATTCTCTGTTTTCCACTATATTTTCAGACAGGGAAATACAAGTAAATGCCAACATCCTTTAAGCATGAAAGGAACTTAAATGATGTGCTACACTTACTTGTTTGCCCTCTCCACACCTACGGATGTGGGTTCACCAGAAGCAGTTCTTTATTTTCATTTCTATCCCTAGTAATTAGAAAAAAGTATACTTCACTATTGAAGATACCAATTGTGCACAGAGGCTGGGCAAGTTGCTGCTCTTGTAGTAACAGTTCAGTTTCTATTGGGTCCTGTCTTACACTGAAAATGACATGAGCCCTGAAAGGAAGGTGATAGTTTAACCCAACAGAGGTCCTAAGAGATAAGCAAAGCACCTCCAGAAAAGGAGATCTCCAACCCAGCATAGTCCCACACAGACCCAGGACTTCCTCAAGAATTCAATGTTTCAGTCTGAGAGAAGGGGAGGAACTGAGCTCCAAGGTCTTGGACTTAGACAGACAAGACTCTGCTCCTCACTGAAGAGATGGAAGAAGACAGAATTGACTCATGACTATCTATGCAGTTTAGGATGGATTTACTTTGCTGTGACTCATGTAGGTTTTGTTTTAAAGCCAGTCAACAGCAAATGCATTTGCCAGAGTTTGCATATTCCTTTAGAACCTCAGGGGATGCAGAGGACACAGAACTGCTGTGCTCTGCTCTGAACAAGGTCCCAAGAAGCCTGGCTGGAATGAAAGCTTGGAAGGAGGCCTGGCTGGGCTACAGTGCACATGTGTGCAAGTACACACACACACACACACACACACACACACACACACATAAATGCCTCATTATTGCAGCAGTAAATGAACCACGTGTCAGTCTATAGGATCACACACAGGAGAAGCAAGAGGGAAAGTAATGCTGACTTCCTTCCATTCCTGTCTGCTTTACCCACTCCTGACAGGGTGGTCCTGGCACTCCCAGCCCACATGGATGAATTACCAGGCTCTAGTGCACTCAGGGACTCCTTTATTTTACAGTAGGAGTCAGGAAAACCTGAAGTGGATAGAGAAGGAGAAACAAAAATGAATGAGAGGGATAAATAAAGAAGAGAGAAGGGAAGTAGAGAATCAGCTACAAGTGAAATGCTTTCTGCTGTGTGACATGTTCAGCCTGGCCCTAAATAGGTTTTCATTTGCAAAACCCAATGAAGAGGAATTTATCTTAAGTTCTCATTAATGCTCTGCACAGGGAATGCCCCCGCTGAGAGCATCTGTATGCATCAGGAGACAGCTGCCCTGCACAGCTTAATAATGGGAGGATGGATGGTAATCATGTCATTGCCGTCTGAGCTCCCATTAGAATCAATGGGGATTATTTCTTTCCAGTCACTGAGTCATCCAGCTGCCCACCTTCTTCTGATGATGTACACAAGTTTGCCTAGTGAAACATCCTAAAATGAGACATATGTTAAGGGCAGTATTGGAAAAAAGGGGGTCCCCTGGGATGATTGGGCCTGTGAAGAACCTGGACAGAGGCAGCTCAGCCCCTTCCTCTCCTCTTGTGATGGTTCCTCTGCAGCAGTCAGACACTGCCACTCAGTTATTGGGTCACATTCTATACAGGGAAAGCAACTGTAGTAAAAATAGAACCTTGCATTTGAAAAATATGTCACTATTTCCAAAGTGCTTTTCATACCTGTCATCTGACTCAGTCCTCGGAATACACTTATCTGTGAGTCAGGACAATATCCCATTTGACAGAAGAGAGCCGTTCATGGAAAAGTCACCAGCCCAGAATCCACTCAAAGCCTGCCTCAGTGTTCTTTCTTCCTCATGGTATGACTTGATAGGAAGTTTGTGTTAGCATGCTCTAACTGTGCGTGACCCATGGCCCTTCACCCTCCACATGCAATTGACAAAGGAATTCTGTGCTTGTTTAGCATAAATGTCCCTGGAATGGCCAACAGCTCCACATCCCATCCTGATTCATCTGTCCCGGTCCCCACATTCACTCTCACTTGCCCCTTCTTCACTCCTGACTGCTGCGTGCTGAGAAGGCAAGGCAGCTGCTTGGTGTTTTTCTTAAAACACAAAACAAGAATTTGTTTTTCCTACCTAGACTCTCCATGGACTCCTAAGGACAGCACGTAATTCTGGTCTGTCCCATGTGATCTGTTGCTGAGTTCTCAGGAGTCATCAGTCACATCTCTCTGATGCCCTCTCCCCGAGTCCTACTCACCTGTGTCCCTTCCTAGCATGAAAGCATCTCCCCTTTGGGCCCTTGCAAATGTGTGTGTGTTGCTGGCATTAAAATTATGATCACTGCTAAAACGACAATAGTAGTGGATAAGTAAATAAGGTAGCGATGGGAATATTTCTTGATGGTTTTATTTATTTCATGCACATGTCTACACAAATATCCACACCGTGGAAAACACAACCTCATTATACAGTTTTCAGTTCAATTTTTTCCTCCTTAGACAAAACATTCCCAACAATCCTCCCTAAAATATAAACTCTCCCCACCTGTGAAAACTGTCTTGCTATTCTGTCTATTTTTTTTTAAATTGTCCTTATTTTGTCACAGCTCATTATACGTACATTCATGCATGGTAAGGTCCTGCCTCCAAATCACCCTGCCATAACAGACTGTGAGACTGGAGAACAGAGACAACAAGGACAGTGTATCAGGAGTAACAATTGACTTCATCTCTCAGTTTGACTGTTTTAAGTGAGTCCAGTTAAATGGTAGCACATTATTCCTGGGTATGTTTGTGAGGATGTTTCTGATGAACTTCAACACTTGGATTGACAGAATAAGAGAAGAAGCCAACTCTCACTGATGTGAGTGTTCAGCTATGGGTTTATTTAGCTTTTCTTCCAAAAAGGCAGAAGGATTTACTCTCCACTTGAACTGGGGCCTTGACTTCCTTCTGACCTTAGGCATTCAAGTTAGACTGAATGAGCACCACACCACTAGCTTGTGTAGGCCTCTAACTTACAGATGACAGATTATGGGATTTATTCATTCTCCATAATTACATTATGTCAATTCTTAGAAATTAATCTCTTTAGATATATATACATATATACATATATATATACATATATATATATATATGTATATATATAATTGAATCTTGTTCTCTAGAGAACTCTACCTCAGACATAAGTTTTGTTTATCCTGTGGCCTCATCCTTAAAATATATCTATGGGTCATGTTAAATGAATCAAGACCATTTAGATGATGAGGAATCTGAGGTGAGCCAGCTACCAATCAGTGGAACCAAGAGTTCTTTCAGGTATTCCTGACCCTAAGTCTAGTGGGTCATGACATAAAGCAAACAGTATGTCTCAAGTATATAGGCTTACTAGATTAGGTCCAAGTAAGAAACTTTATCTTTGTCCTTGCACATTTGTTTATCTCTGGACTATAGGCCTTCTGATATCAGGAATGATGTATCATTTAGTAAATAGCTCTAGTCCCTGGCATGATCATGGAGGCCAAGAAGTTGTTACCCTTGCTGAATAATTAGGAAAGAAATAAAGTAACATTTTACAAGGTAAATTTAATCTTACATTATTTTTGACTAATGCTACACGGTATGGTTGAAAATTGACTAGAGGAAGCATCTATTTGGAGCTTGTTTTAGATAGAGATTCTCAGGACTAAGCCAGACAATGAATCACAGACCCTGGGGATATGAGCGAGACACTAGTCTTTCTGAAAGCCCTAAGGTGAATCTGAGTCATACTAAACTTTGATAATAACTGCTTTAGATTAAAGACTAACATTATAAATGGAATAACCAGAGACATGGCTGATTACCAGGCTTTCAGACCCAGGGTACTCTTGCCTCACAATTGAAGGAGTTTTCAGATGTACTTACCTAGACCTTTGCTTGAAAAGACATCTCCTACTCACCCTGACTCACTTGGCATAGACTCACAAACCTCCTATCATGTCGAGGGTCTCACTGGCCTCCTATGTAACTTCATGCCTAGGGTAGGAACTTGTTCAAAGAAGTCTCCCTCATTACTGGCATTCCCGTCTACTTTCCCCTAAGCCATGTGTATCTAGAAAATGATACTCAGGTTGCAAAGGTCCCTATTTATTTGGATGTCAAAGCCCATTGCCTAGATCTATAACTTGGCCTAGTACTCTGTTGAAAAGTAAAGTTGGCCCTAATCTTGAAGGTGCTGTCAAATATCCTGTTTACTTATTTGGTATTCTGCTGCCTGTTAAACTGTATTAATATCTACCCCTAGATTCTCAGTGCTGGAGAACCAGAATCCTTCTCTACTACCAGTCAAAATTGCAATGGTTCCATGGAAAGACTGAGATTGAATAATTGGCTATCTTTCTAGCAAGATCCTCAAAACAGTTGTTTTCTAGAGCCCTATTCCCTATGTCTGGGTATTTTCTTGACCCTGCAGGCCTGAAAGTTAAATCTCAAATTATCTTGAAGTGACCATATTTTCAAGGGTCAAACCATTACTTAACAGCTTTAGTATGGGTTCAACTTTGGCCTTAGTGACAGGTGACACATTCCTTTCCAAAGCAATCCATTCCATCTTGACCATCTCTGGAATTTTAATATTCTTATATGACCACAAATTACCTCTACACAATGTCTATCTATAGCTCCTGGACCTATAAACCATTTACTTCGGTTCCCTAGCTCCAGAGGACTCAGTGATAATGCTCAAGGCATCTGCAGTGTGACTCTGGGGAAACTTCAAGCATCATCTTCTTTGATCCTCAACCAATTTGTATTTCCTCCTACAATAAAAACAGAGCCCAGAGAGCCTGTGCAAGCCATACGGTGTTACAAAACAAGGCTTCAGTCGCTCCAGGTTAGGGAAAAACATTAGAGCGCCGATACACTACAGTGATAGGTCTTTATAAATGTGTAGGTGCCTGCTTAGAACTCCAAGAAACTTCTCTCAGAGAACCTGACTGTTCCTTCTTCAGAATCACTTCACTTTATTTTTATAACATACCCTGTGGAACTAAAGGCTGTGAGGGACACAGGAAATCTTACAAAATCACCGCAGACAGGCTATGAGGGCATGAAAGAGAAATCTATCAATGGGACCAAAATACCAAAAAATAATGGATCGAAAGAGGTTAAAGACTGTTTGTGAGAACCAAGAGTCTGAAATAGAACATCTAAATCAGATTGAGAACTCCGTCTGAAGTAAGCCTTTATTCATGTATGTAGATTCCTTCATGTTCCAACAAATTTCCTTTGGTAAATTAAAGATCTAAGTTACTCAAGTTGTACCATTATAAAGTAATGTTGTTATGTAAGACATCAGTAATACCCCTGTTCCATTGGTTTCTTGGGTTTGAAGGGAGGTCATCTTGACCTCTAGGGATAATATTGAAGTATTCCCCTCTGAGTACCCATCTCCCGCCTTCTTCTATAGACTTTTCCATTACTGTCTCTCAGAGTCATGTTCTTTCCTTATCTCTTCTTTTGTTATCTGGTTTCACATTACTAATTCTTTTTGTTTCATCTTTATTACTGGTGGTGGTCCCTAAGGGCACTTTTCCTGCCTTTTCCTCAACTAGTATCCTCTGTCTTACAAGTTCCACTATTTATATTCAACACTTTGGGACCCATTCTAGTTTTTGCAACCTAGATATAAGTCCATCTACCCACCACTGGACTAGGCTTATAGTAACCTAGTTTCAGCTCATTTGAGGTAAGAAAGTTCAAGTACCCAGAAGCTAGCAAAAGGGAACTAAAAAAACATTTTCCTATTATATAAGCAGTTACATCTTAGGTCTCTTGAATAAAATAAGGGCCCTTGATAAACAAAGATAGGGAAGTCTGCATCTTTTAGTTTCCAAAAATGGCTATGGTCTTGACTAGAGTCCCTGGAAAAGGGGTTGCTGAGGTTTCTGAAACACAGTAATGCAGGAGGGTACACAAAGACATCTTTCCGAGGCACAGATCTCAAAATAAAGCATTAGTAGAAACCTAGGGTAAAACTGTGGGCAGCCATAATCTGTAGAGGATTCTCAAAGGAAAGAAAAGCTAGGAATAGATGCTCTTGTGCTGTGGGGTCAAGAGGTAATTTGTCCGTAGTTGGACAGGCTTTCTCACACATGGAAGGAAATTTTTCAGTCTGGTTTCTGAAGCTTGTCTTAGTGGGTCCTTTCATAGCAATGAGTCCCTTTACTACAAAGTATGGGTCCTTGAAATTTCCCCATGGCTTAACTTGATAACTTCATATGGCCCAAATATACAACACTAAGAGATCCAAATGTCCCAGGCAGGCCTATCTGGGTAGAGGGACTGTGTCATCAACGGCTAGCAGTGAAACTACAAAACATTCTCTAAGAAGGGTAGGACTCATGGACTTATTTTTCCTCAAATTGTAACTGTGGAAAAAAAATCATAACTTTTCTCATTATTTCTGGCTGTGAATAACATAGGTTGTAGTGGTTAACTAACCTCATGTGGGATCTTTGATGGCTACAACTGGGACACATCTAATGAGGTTGAATTGGAAATCATCCCAGAATATCATCATGAATAAATGGGTCATGGAAATTTTCCAAACTGTGGCCTCAGAAAACTGATGATAGATAAAAAGGTGAAAATATTTTAAATTGAAAAACAAAAGAAACAATTTGGTTGGTAAGAATGAGAAATGTATCCTTACAAATAGAAGGTGAGGACAACAACAAGTTTTCAGTTGGTGTATAGCCAGATATTGTGCTCCATGCTTAATGAACATATGAGATGGAATTGGACATAGAGGAGAAAACACATTATTCCAAATACTTGATCATGATGCGATGAGAGAGACATGGAGTCACCATGTTGAGAGACACTAAATGAAATGGAAGCCCATAAAAATGAGAGTAGAGCTGAGGATGGGTAGAGAGTTAGAAGAGCAAGAACTGATGATACTATTCACACTAAAATCAAGATGAACTTCAGCCCAGATCCATCCCTAGATTGCATGATTGTGTAGATTTTCTCTGAGATGTAGTTATTTTACATTGCACTTATCTTTAATTACAGCAAGAGCACTGACTAATATGGAAATGAGCCCCTGCAGAGTCTCCAGCAGTGAAGACAAAACCAGTCATGGAGGAGAAGCTCAGAGTTATTATTGTAATGAGTGAATGATATGCTTATCCTTACAGGCAATTGTGAGCAATGCTGCACAAGTAGAACTTGCATCTCCCGACTTCTATATCATTGTTGCTTCAATTACCTTGCATGGTCTTGGCTGATATGGGAAAGCACTTGTATCACTAGTGTAGAGGGGATAATGAGTCTTTTGGTTAAGTTATCTTTCTGTTGTTCATGTTTTAAAAATATTCTACAAGAATACATGAATACTTTTTTCATCACAAAATATGTACCCACTCCACGGCCTTCTTAACTAGTTCTTAATGGCAATTTGATATATATCCTAATAGATTTCTTCTATGCATTTATATAAAGTCCCTGAAATCTCAAGTTGACAGTAATCTTTGAATGGAAAGCAACATTTTGCTCTGTTTGAAGCAATCTAAGGAGTGCAAAGAATTGCAACTGGTAGGGTACAGACGAAACAGAACTGCCTGTGTGACAGTTATTGAAATAGTATGATGGGTGCACATAAATGTGTCACATAATTCTACTTTTACATATTTGGCATATTGAAATCCATAAAGTAGAATAAAATTATCATTCGAAACTAAGTATATGCACTGTGTAAGGAAGCAAAATATACAAGAGTGACACAACAGGAAAATAAAAGTATTGTATTTCTACTATTCCCGATTTATCACAGTTGAGTATTTTCTGGTATGCTTTTCTAGAAGCTTAAATGTACATAGACACACATGCACAAGCTGTTCTCTTTCTCTTTTATTTAACCAAAATGAAAGTATGTATTGCTTTTTAAATATCTGAGTTTTCATTGTTTTGTATATTTGTGATCTGATATTTGTATTTTGTTGAGCTAGTACTGAACCTGGAGGCTTGCACACACTAGCCAACTGATCTACAAATGAGCTGTAACTCTAACCCAAACATTTCTCATACAATTAAAACCAAGTTTATTTTACTATTTGGTAGGTTTACTTGTCCTTTTCCACATTTTCTTGTGAGTGTTCTATATTTTACATCTCAATAACAAAATCCAAATTTTCTAACCATTTAAGCAATTCCTTTATCTAGAAGAATACAGATGTGGAAGTGCAGGCTTTATGCCTTTAAAACTTCATGGAAAGGATCGAGGTTTAGCATAGTTGTGGTTCATATGCTGAGAATGGCCAAGACTTTACCCTCAGCACCAAGAAGAAAGAGAAAGAAGAGGAGAAGAAAGAGAGGGGAGGTACGTTCACAGAGGAAGACAGATCTATTTCAATAATCCACATCGTGTATAATTCACTCAGGCAGAATGTGTAGTTCAGTAGGACATTTTTATATCCATAGAATCACACAGCCATCACAACACTCTAATTTTAGAATGTGTTTGTCACTCTCATAATCAGTAGTCACTTCCCATTTCTCCACTTGTCTCTGCAGAACCGGCCTATGCAGAACTGTTTATGCATCTGCCTAGTTACGCCTCATATAGATGAAACCATACACTATGTGGTCTTCGGTGATGAGCTTTTTACCCTAGCATAATGATTTCAAACACTACCTATGTTATAAAAGGATTCATTTTATCATTTTACTTGAGCTCTTTAATACTTTCCATCTATTGCAAGAAGAAACTTCTTTGATGCGTGCTGAGTATATACTTCTCAGGATAGTCTGAAGGTCTCTTACTTTTAATTTTTATTTAAAGTTTAAGTTTATTCATTCTGTCACAATTTCATACACATAAATAATGTACTTTGATCATACCTATGCTAGAGAGCTTCAGTTCTCAATTTGACACACCTTGGAAGAGGGAACCTCAGTTAGTGAATTTTCTATATTGGATTAGCCTGTTGACACATCTATGAGCCATTTTTTTTTTGGTTGCTGAGTGATGTTAGAGGGCTCAGCCCACTGGGAACAGTGTCACCTCTCAGCAGGTAATCCTTCTAGATGAGCACAGGCCAGAAGACAAGAAGCATGTTCCTTCTTGTTCTGTACTTCATTTCCTGTCTCCAGCTTCTTATCCTGAATTCCCTCAGTGATGAACTGTGACTTGGGATATGTAATATAAAATCAACCCTTTCCTCCCCAAATTGGTTTTAGTCAGTGTTTATACACAACAATAGAGAAGAAATCTAGGACAACATTCCACCCATTATCCTGTCTTAACTGTCTCTCCTTCCACTGAACCATTTCTTCCCAGTTGTACTCCTACTTTATTTTTGTGTGTATTTCACCGCCTTTGAAAGGAGTTGCTTGCATAAGCATGGGTGGGTGGAGTACTAGGGCATCCGTCTTTAGATGACTGAACTACCTTTGCTCTCCTGGTCTGGCCTGTGGGTTGTACTTCACAAGAAGTCTCAGATCTGGTCAGACCTTTATGATTCCGTCTCTTTTCCTATTGCAAATAGTGGCCCTGCCTCTATGTAGCTCTTGTGAAGGTTTTGTACACTGCTCAGAATCTGAAAGTTCCAGCATATACTTTGATTCCTACCAGATTTTGAGCTCACATTCTGCTGTTCAGATCTTATTGAAAGTTTCTTTTCTGCAGTCTCAAAGTGCTCTGTTTGTCAGGCTTCAGCCTAGTCCCATATCACTTGGACTCAGTTTCCTGAGAATATCTTTCACAGTTTCTTGATACTGAGTGGTCAAGCCAGCAGAAGTCTTTTGAAACATTGTTTTCTGTTCTATCAGTTACCAGTGCTGAGTGCCCAATCCCAAAGACAAAGCGTTTTCCCCACATATTTCCTCTCTGCCTTGGTTGCTGAGACTCTGGATATCATGTTTTCTCCATCTGTTTGTTGTGGCCCTTGCTTTTGTGTGAGATGATTTTTATCTCTCCTTACACTGTCCCTAGACTCTCTGGGACATCACTCTTTGCCTGATGTCTTCCTCCATCTTTGGTCTCCCTGTGTTCTGGAAATGTCTCTAGTCACCAAGAAAAGAGTAATACAGAAATCCCAGTCTATAGGATTTGGACTTGATGCAGTAGCATAGTACCATGAGATTTACTTAGCAAAACAATGACAAACCAACCATCTTTCTGTGTTTGAGTTGGGAATCTAACAATCTATGCTGCTGGGCAGAGTTGTACAGATGAAAGACAGAAGGTCCAACTCTTTTATCCTGGCAGAACTTGATGTTAAGTTCACTCTTCATCTTTGTGAATAATACGAGGTGACCCACAATATGTTCTCCCTGCTTGATCAGAGATTTAGGGGAGTCCCATGTTATGTTATATTAACATGGAATGTCACATGTTAACAAGGAAACTGAGGTTCCCTCTAGGGACTCTTAAACTCATCAATAAAATAATTTAAGGACATAAGCCTGGTGTGAAATATCATGCCTATAGTCCTGGTAATTGGGAGGTAGATGCAGGTGGATCTTTTTGAAACTGAGGCGATCCTGGTCTACAAAGTGACTTCAAGGCCATCTGGGAATACAAGGAGACTTTGTCTCAAAGCAAGAACAGCAACAACATAATATTAAAATAATAGTCATTATTATTATTAATTATATGATTTAGAAGGAAGCTCAAAGGACAATTTTATTAGTGTTCAAAAGAAAAACCCCAGGGTAGAAAAGCTGTAAATTTCAGCAGCAGTCAGGATGAGGGAGATAGAGAAGAGGAATGTAGAAAAGCATGCCATTAGTAAGCAGCCACAGGGCCACGGGGAGGGTGAGGATGATAATTTCAGAGAAAAAGGGTAAGAAAACCCAGAGTATTCAGGAACTCATGCTGAAGCTATGGCCAGTATCTGAAAGAATGTGATAGGAAAGAAGTAAAAATAAGTGTTAAACTTTTATGAGGAATTCATAACTGCAGCTCCAGAATCAGCTGCCCTCCTCCCACTTTTAAGATATTATGAATAATACTTCTATGAACACAAGAGCTCAAATTCTAGTATAGATATATGTTTTCATTTCTTTGCATTGAAAGAATGAAATTGCTAGGTGTACAGTAACTATAGGTTTACCTTTTGAGTAACAACAAAAATGAGCAAGCTGAAATGGGAAATATAACATAAAGTATAAGCTACTTGCTACTTGCTGACATTTTCTTTCAAGACTAGTTTAAATCTACTTCTAAGGTTTCTCACTGGTTTATTTACTGAATATCCTGGATATTCAATTTTGCAGACTCTCCAGTGGATGTACTGACTTAGAGAATTTCTCATGCCAAAGTGAGTTCAGAGAGCTGTTTAACTCATAGGCCTCTGGCATTAATTGTCTGGCCTTGATGGATGGGTCACCCTGTATATGCAATGAGACTGACTCAGAAATTCAAAGGAAATTGTTCTTATTTTTCTGCTGTGTAACTTCCTCTTGTCTCTCTCTTGGAAATTCCAGTTGCAACAAACTCCCTCTATGAACTTTGTTCTCTTCAAAGTTCTACTGAGTCCTCCCTCAGTCTGGCTAGAAACCCATTTCCTAGAAAGTAACTCAGACATCACAGAAAGTCGTCAAGAATCTGGAATAATTACCAAGCTCACCTCCCTTGTTTCTTTCAGCTAGACACCACAGTCATCACATACTTATTCAGCACCAGTGAAAATAGTTCTTTCTTTCATGTTGTTCCATTTTTCTACTTGTGTATGCTAGTAAATCCAACGTGTACTCCGTCATGGATAAATGTACCACATAGTTTAAAGCACCATTTCCCCAGATGGATTTCACAGGCAATTTTAATAACAGAACTTGTTCTTTTTTGCTTCCATTTTGTAATAAGGATGTAGATTTCATTAGTTATTAGAACATACATAGTTATGGTTAGGATCCTTGTCCAGGGAAGGAGCATCCTGTGAGGTGAATGGTTTTCCACTGGAATAAGGTAAGTGGGTCTTATTAACCAAAATGACTGAGCCTCTGTAATTTTAAAAATTCATTTAGTTTTAAAGCTACCTGCTTCTGTTTTAAAGAACACATGGATTCAAAAATAGCTTTATGAAGTTGGATAATCCATGCATTCCAATTTCAAGACTGAGTATATATCCACAGTGATTCAAACATGTAGGGAGGCAGTAGGCAGATCAATGCTAGTGCTGAATAGTTTTTGCCAGCTTGATTGAAATTAGAGTCATCTGGGAAGAGGGAACCTCACTTGGGGAATTTTCTCCATCACAGGTGGCCATGTCTGTGGGGCATTTTTTAAAGGTTTTCTTTCAATTGTTGAGAATTTCGTACATGAATGTTGTTTCTGCATTACTTCCATCCTGCCCAGCCCCCCGCCAACTCCTCCCATGTCCCCTGCTCCTTCTTAATTTCATTACATACATACATACATACATATATACATCCATAAATATATAAATATACATGCATGTCATTTCTTCAGCAACAGAATCTTACCTTCAAGTGCTGGGAGACAATCAAGAGCTGTAGAGATAGCCTTTATAGTTTTGAGAATCTCTTGGTGTACCCTGACCAACAGCTCAAAGGAGGTTTTCTATGCCTTCAGCTATATGCATGCATTCACATTCGTATTATGTATTTTTCCATAGGCTTATTAAGTAGTACATTTCTCTTAGGCATCTCATACCACTTCAACATTATTTATCACTGCTTTGTGAGGTGTTTTCTTAACTGCTAATTGATGCAGGAGCTTCCAGGTCACTGTCGGTGGTATCATTCCTAAGCATTTTGTCCTGGTTTGAGGAAGCAAGCCAGGGGAACCAAGTCAGTATGCAGCTTCTCACTGTGTTTACTACCTCTGTTCTGCCTCCAGGTTCCTGCCTTGAGGTCCTGCCTTGGCTTCCCTTGATAATGAACTGTGTGCTGTTAAATTTGGCCATGGTGCTCATTCATCATAGCAATAGAAGACCATACTAGAAGAATACCACACACTTAGTCCAGAACAGACACATCTACAGTCAGGTAAATTTCAACAATAATTTCAAGACAAGGCAATAAGCGTAAAAATAGTATCTCAAACAGATGCTGTTAGAACAACTAACTCAAAAACAATGGAAGTTAAACTCTTATGCCTCATGCAAAATCAACTGAAAATGGATTACAGAAGAAAATTTTAAAAACAATCTTAGAATAAAGCATATGAGGAAATTATCATGACATTGGATTTGGCAATGGAGGCTTAGATATAGTGCCAAAAGCTTGTAGCAAAATAAAATGTACTTAAATTAAACTTCATTAAATGTAAACCTTTTGCTCATCAAAAGACATTATCAGCAGTCCATGATGGCCCACGCCATTATACCTAGAAGGCAGAGGCAGGTAGGTCCCTGTGAGGTCTAGGCCAAAATAGGTTACATAATGAGGCCCTGCTTCACCCAAAAGACATTATTAAGAAAGTAAAAATAAATGTAAGAACAAAGAATGGTTCAACACCTAAAAAAAGTTAACCGAGATTTAAAAAAAAAAATGTATGTGGAGGTTAAAAGTGAGAGTGAAATAGATATTTCCAAAAAATAAGATATGAGTGTCCTGTAAGACATGGAAAACATTCAACATAACTGAATATTTAGAAAAGACAAATGATAATCACAATGAGATACTATGCCATGCCCACTTAGCTAGCCATTCTTTTGTTTAAAATATTTTTTATTGGGGCTTGAGAGATGGCTCAGTGGTTAAGAGTACTGGCTGCTCTTGCAGAGGACCAGGTTGATTACCAGCACCCACACAGAGTGAACGACCATTTATAACTCTAGTTCCAGAGGATCCAGCATCGTCTTCTCAACCTCTATCAATGAACTCACAGGGAAAAATTACCTACATGCAGGTAAAACACCCATACACATAAAATAATAAACAAATAAACAAATAAAATAATTTTAAAGTAATATTTTTTATTGATCTATGCACATCCCAGACTTACAAACTCTTCCAGCCCACCCAATGATTTCTCTATTAGTGAGCCTTCCCACACTCTGCCATCTTGGGTCCCAGTCATACTTGGATCACTCAAGTCTGTGCATGCCCCAGACCAGCGAGCTCCCTCAGCCTAATCTATAAGCCAACCTACTCATCTGGCAGCCAGCCAGACCACCCTGCCATTCCATGACCTCAAGGAGTCAGTCCTGGAATTTCAGATTTAAAAGCTGCATGTGTCCTTACCTGAACTGGAACCACTTAGTACATTCCATTTGCATAGCAGCATACAGTGGTCCCCAAAATGAACACCAAGCACCACTGAGCTAGGTCAAAACCCGACAAACTGGGGAAATAGCAAATAACCATAAGAACAACTCATCAAAGATGAGATAACCTACCCATACCAAGAAACAGCACCACCAACTCAGCTGCCATATCTTCTCACTAGGACCTGGCCTGGAACCACTCTGGATCACTCTGGCAAGTTAGCTAGAATCCCATCCACATTGTTGCCATCTTCCCCAACAGGTACTAAGCCTAGAATATGCTGCTCCTGCTCTGGACTAGCCTGGTGATCTAGTCAGAATCTGGCTCATCTTTCCCCTCTGGGACTAAGTCTGAAACACACTGTTCTCCCCCAGGGCAACCTTATTAGTTACCCAGAACCCTGCTATTCCCATCACCATCTCTCCCCTCCAGAATTAGACCCAGAACATGGTGCTCAAACTCCAGACTAGCCTGGTAAGCTAATCAGTACTTGGATAGCCCTGCAGCTGTCTCCACACTCACTATCTTAGCTGTGATTGCTCTCCTTGCAAATGTGATCATCCTGGAATCCCCCTGTCTGTCAAGTGAAAACCTGAATCACAGACCAACTAAATAGTCATATCTGATGAGAAACCAAACAAGCTAAGATAGCAATGAAAATACAACCAAATTTACACTCAACAAGGGCAAGAATTTCTCCTCAGACACAAAACCAACGAAAGAAGTTCATATGCCTGGGTCACATCACAAAGACACAAATCATATGAAAATCCATGGTAATATGTTCGCACCAAATCCCACTGGTCCTAGTGCAATGATAACAACCCAGGGAAACCCCAGGACAACATGATCAAAGAGTTTAAGAACTTTAAAGAACACACTAACAAACACTTCAAGGAACTCAAAGAGGATAAGAATAAATTCCTGACTCAAATTCAAGATAATATAAATGGCTGAATTTGAAAGGACAAAGACAATTCAGGATTTGAAAAGCGAATTAATGAAAGAGATAGAAATATTGAAGAAAATTCAAGTGGAACTAAAAATACTCAGTAACCCAACTTAAAAAGGCAGGGAAAACTCTCACCAAGAGTAAATCAAATGGAAAAATCCCACAAAGACATGAAGATAAAGCATGAGAATTGGATCATTCAAGTCAAAAATATGAAAATTTTAAAAATAGAGAAAAGGAATATGCAAGAAATGTGGGACACCATGAAAAAACTCAAATCTATGAATTACAGGTGTGCTAGGAAGAGAAGAATCTCAGATCAGTGGCATTGATTAGAAGTTCAATAGGATTATAGATTAAAGTGTCCTTAAATTAAGGAAAGGCATACCTATTCAGGTACAAGAAAAACACAGACCATCAAATAGACAGGGCCAGAACAGAAACTCCCCATGACATATCATAAAAAAAAAAAAAACATTAAATATACAGAACAAAGAGAGGGTATTGGAACTTGCAAGAAAAATATATAGGTATATAAAGGAAAACATATCAGAATTACAGCTGAGATTTCAATGGGAAATTTAAAAGCCAGAAGATCCTAAAGGAATGTATTTGAAGTTCTAAATGACCATATGTGCCAACACAGACTACTTTACCCAGCAAAACTGTCTATCATAATTGGGGCAAGAAAAATCTTCCATGATAAAAACAGACTTAATGAATTCATGTCCACCAAACCAGCCAGCATTTGTTATAATTGAAGGTAAGAACCTATTGCCGAAGACACAGTAGTTGGAAAAACTGAGCTAGCTATGACCTGGAAGTCTAGCTCTCACAGTATAAGATACTATAAAAGCAGGTAAGAGTGAAATCCAACCAATGATCCTACCCAGCTGTGTGGCCTATGAAACACAACAATGACAACAATAAATTATCTCTATTGGTAAAATAACAGCACTTTCATCTCCAGGGGTAATCAATAGCTACCTAATTGTATTTAAGGCCTGATTATTCATGCATGATACTGTAAACATAACCAAATACAAATGACTGGAGAGGTCATAACCCTTAAAAAACAATCTACTGCCACGTTCCTAGGCCAACCTAATTTTTACTATATTCCAAATATGTATCCTTTAGTTACACAAGATATTCTTCTCACCTCTCATTAAAGATGCTTCTATCTTGCAACAGATGGGGGCTATTACAAAGTTCCACAACTGACCAAAACACAGAATACAAATGGTTGTGAGGTGCCCAGCAGTAAGTAATAGAACTACAATGTAACCTCTACACCTAAAGTTCAGAGAATGTCTATGAATGATTTAAGAGCCAGAGGGACAAGACAGTGCTGTTATTAAATGCATTCTAGATATAACAGGGAGGCTGCACCAATGAAATCTCCACAATATGGAAGTCTAATATGATCTCCATAATGACAAAACCAGCTGACAGGACAAGGTGGATGGGATATATTTCACAGGGTCCCATATCAATATTAAGAGATATCTGGAATCAATGGATTCGGAGGGAAGGAGAATCTTTTTTCTCCAGGAACTAGCTCTGTGAGAGGTAATCCCAAGTGGGCATCCCTAAACACATGTACACATGGGCACCACTAAATGGACTCAGTGCATTATATGCATACATATGTGTGTGTACTTAGAAATGTATGTACGTGAATGTAACAAAAATAATTAAAGATGAGACCAAGAAATTGCAAGGGAGTGGAAGAACATGGGAAGAGTGGGAGGGAGGAGGACCGGGGGAGGGAATAATCATAACACTCATGTATTAACTCTCTAAAATATTTTTTAATTCTCATGAGTCTCATGAGTCCCAGCCTGCCAAGAACTCACTATATAAAGACCAGGCTGGCCTCAGTCTCACAGAGCTCCACCTGCCTCTGCTTCTGCCTCCTGGGATTAAAAGGCTTGCGTCTTTTTAAATTAGCGTGTAAAGTGTTAGGTATCATGACAGCATTCTGAACAAAGGGTAGCAGTGGCTCTCCTCCCCACCTTCACCCCCTTCCCTTCTGGTATCCCACCCCAGTTTCTTCTCCTCTTTCGTGTGCTATATGTTCTTTTGCCCATCCCTCGTCTCCGCATCTCTATCGTGGTTAGCTCTTATCAACTTGACAAAAACTAGAGACCCCCTGGGAAGACGGAAGCTCGGTCAGGAACTTCCTGCATCAAATTGGTCCATGTCTGTGAGGCATTTTCATAAATTGTAATTAATCTAGGAGGATACAGCCCACTGAGGCAGGTGAGCCTGAGCTGTGCAAGAAAGGGAGTGGAGTGAGCCAGGGGAAGCAAGCCAGCAAACTGTCCCTCTATGGTCTCTGCTTCGGTTCCTGCCTTCTATTCCTGCTTGGCTTCTTGCCTGACTTCCCTTAATGATGAACTGTGACCAGGGAACCTAAGTCAAATAAATCCTTTCCTCCGCAGGTTGGTTTTGGTCAATGTTTTTTCAGAGCACCGTAGAAGCAAACTTGAACAGCATTCTGGTGCTTTAGACTTTACCCACATTTACACTTGTTTATAGGTATCCATATACACATTTGAGTCTAGAATCCCCATATAAAAGGGAATTTATCTTTTTGAGTTGGGTCTCTCAATTAATATTATACTTCACAGATCCATCCATCTTCCTGAAAATTTCACAATTTCATTTTTCTTTACCACCGAGTAAAATTCCACTGTCTTCATTTTCCGATCTCCCGTTAGTGGGCATTGACCCTGCTTCCATTTTCTTGCTATCCTGAATACAGTAGCAGCAAAGATGGGTGTGCAAGTATTTCTGTGCCATTCTTTCTCAAAATAGAGAATAACTCATTGGCAAAAAATATGGATAAAATGAAACTCTCAGACATTATTGCTATGACTTTTAATCTACTCTGAAGAAATGGCTTTAATGTTTCTCAAAAGATTAAATGTAGAATTGCAATTTGATCACACCATCTCTATCCAAGGTATTTAAGAAAGAAAAATGGAATATAAACAAAAGCTTGTATGTGAATGTTCACAATAGCCTCAGACACAAAAGCCGAAATGTAGAAATAATCCAAATACATTTCAAATGATTTTTTAATATTGCTAAACACATGTAATGCACGATTGGCCCACCACAGTGAAGACACCAGTATATGGTGAAACATGAGTGAACAACCCAGGATTATGTTAAGTGAAAAGCCAAATCACAAATATATATGTTTAATGATTCCACTGTGTGCTTTAAATAGTTTGGGCCACTAGAATGTACTGTAACAGACTATTGATGACTCATTAAAAATTATTCAATTCTTTGGACCCAGCCAACATATTCAATCCTCAGCACTTGGGAGGCAGAGACAGGTGACTCTCTGTGAGCCTGCTACACAATGAGTTCCAAGCCAGCTGGGGCTAGAGGAAGACATTGTCTTAAAAACCAAAATAAAAATAAAAAATAAGAATTAATTCTCCAGTCAGGTTTGGTGGCACGAACACGTAATTTTAGCCTTTGGGAGGCTCAGGGAGGAGGGCCAGGATCTGATCAAGTTTAGGCTGTACTACATAGCAATTTCAAGGCCAGTGTGAGATCCTGTATCAAAACTAGTTAATTCTCACAAGTCTTAAAGTTAAGAGTCTAAGATCCGGGTTTCAGTAGGTCCTGTGCCTGGAGAAAGCCCATTTTTTGGTTTGTAGGGACTGCCTTCCCTTGTGTCTTCGCAAAGCAGAGAGAACCGTGAGAGCACATATTCAGACTTTCACTTACAAGTACATTGATCCTATTTCTGAGGAGTCGACTTCATGACTTTCCAGAGGCTCCACCTCTTAGAATATACCTCTCAGTTCTGCTTCTTCGTATCACCACGTTGTAAGTTGGCTTTTAGAAACAGAGTTTGGGGGAATATAAAGATTTAATCCACAACAATAATAGTGTATAGGTCAGTCTACAAAGTAAGAAAGAGATCAACGGTTGTTAGAATCTAGGAGGAGAGGAGAGTGGTAAATGATGCTTAAGGGGTTTTGGGTTTATGTTTGTGAAGGTACTGAATGTCAATGCATTGTTCAGTTTAAAATGGTGAGATTTATATACAAAATTTGCTTCAATTAATACAAAGCAACTTCACACCTTCCCCCAAATCATGGACTCTCTTAATCTTGAATACATTTATTTTTACATCTATTTAAGATAAAATATTTTGAGAAGTGTAAAATACTCTGCACACTATATAGTCACACATATGTACATACTTATTAAACTAGTGGTTTAATACCACTTCCTTTATTCTACTCATAAATTACTTCTCTGATACAAGACATTTGATTACTCATTTTTAAATGGGATTTTTAAAAAGACACAAGCATTTAAAATAATGCCATTTTTCTCCAGTCCTTCAAGGATGACAGGCCAAAGTGTCAATTTCATACTCTGTTTCTTTACATCCAGTCTATGCCCTTCCTGGTTGCTGTCTGCTATTCACTCACATTTCTTCAGTCACCTACATGTCATAGACTGTGGGCATGATCAGGTTTCTGCCTTAATTATCTAACTGCTTCATCATCATGGGAACAGTTACATCCTGTCAAAATTTGGTTCAAACTTTGAATCCATTAGGAGACTATTCTGTTTACATACCACTAGACATGATAAATGGTCACTTCTCTGTACTGCCGGACCTTAGCTTTTCAAAGGTTGGTGCCTAGACCAGCAACATCAGCACCATGAGAGTGCATGTTACAAATGCAGACAACTGAATCAGCTTGTGCTTGTTATTAAGCATCTCAGATGATTTTTATGCCCATTAACATTTGGGAAACATAGAACAGAACTCTACTTTATACTTGTGACATCGTATTTTTCTTTTCACTGGTCTGCATGAGCTCCCAGAGCATGAAGAGTCTTCAGAGCAGAAAATGTATTTTGTTTTTTTCCCTAATTCACTAATAAGTTACTTTGGGGGCTTTGGTAAGAACTTTAGTTTGTCTGTAGGCTGTTCTTTGAAGGCAGGCATGAGATTAATCCACAGAGTTGTACATTAATGGTTTTCAGAGGGGAGGCCATTGGAAAGTGATTAGGTCACAATTTGACCTCAATGACTAGAGTCATTGAGACCTGGTTACACTAAATATGCTGATTATTTTCAGTTAGTCTGACACAAACTAGAGTTGCCTGGGAAGAGGAAACCTCACTTGAGGAATTTCTTCCATCATAATTACTGGTGACTATGTCTGTAGTGCATTTTCCTAATTAATAATTAATGTAAAAAGAGCACAGCCCACTGTGGGCAGTTCTCTCCTACAAGAAGTGGGTCCGGGCTGTTTAAGAAAGGGCTGCAAATGAGCAAGCTAGAGGAAACCAGTCTGTGAGCCACACTCCACCTTGATCTCTGTTTCAGTTCTTGTCTTTAGGTTCCCGTCTTGGATTCCTGTCCTCACTCACCTAGATGCTGGACAGTAACTTATAAGCTGAAATAAACCATTTATTCCTCCAAGTTGCTTTTGCTCAGTGTTTCATCCCAGCAACAGAAAAACAAACCAGCATACTAATTTTACACAAAGTAAAAGAGTAATCAGAAAAGTTAGGAGAAAGACATGTGCTACCATGTTGTTTGTGATGAAAAGTGTTTGTGTGACTGGAGCCTGAGAAATGCTGTTAGGGCTTTCAGCTTTCAAATTCATCAGCCAACATAAGACTCTTTTCCTTATAAAGTAGCCTCAGGTAGTTCGTTAAATTAATGGAAATCTGACACAGTAAGGAAAATGCTAGAGTTCCACTCAGCTCTGGTTAGTTTCCACAATGGGATTCATACAGCATAATGAAGCTAATAAAGCTTGCTAGGTGATAGAGAATATAAATACACACAGAAGCCTGACTTCTCCTGCTTCTCAGAGCCAAGAAGAATTTGACAGTTAGATGCCCCCAGTTTGTCAAAATATTTATCTGGCCCACTTCTCAGTGTGAAAAATGAACCTGTTGGGGGAAAATGTCATTGTGTCTGGGTGACAGAAGTCCAGGTGGGAAAACACAGATCAGCGCATTCTTTGAGGACCTGACAGTCAAGGAGTGACAAGAAAGTTTAGAAAGATTCCTCACTCAGTCTCCCTCCTTCTCCACGTGTCCTGCTCAAGCAGGCATGAGGACATCTTCCTTGCCTGTACAGTCGTTGCCACCACCATAAATTTAGTTCCTTCTTCCTTTTAGCGCTTTTCTCAAGTATTTAAAATTCCTTATTGGGAAGCACAGTATTGCCCTTAAGAAGTACTATATTCAATCATCAAAAGACTTCTTTGCAAAAAAAGAAAATAATAATAATAAGTAAATAAATAAATTGAGCCATACTTCTTTGTAAATACTAAAGCACTAAAATGGGATGGGAGGGTGGGTACAAGGCACACAGAGGTCAAGTAGTAGAAAAATGCAAGAAAGAAAACTGAAGGAGATACACAGTAGCAGAAATGTGGATAAGGGAAGGCAGAGACGGGGCCAAGGGGAGCCCTATATAACTTGTAAGGGTAGTTGGACTTTATTCTCTGTTTTGCATTTTGTACACTCCGTGATACAAACCACAGAATTATATAGCTTTGTATATTATGACCTAGGAGACACACACAGAGTGGAAACAAGCTTCATACAGCAATGTTTGGCTTCATTAGTGAGTGGATGAATTCCTGTAATGATTTTTCTGCTTTGTTTTAGCACCATGATTTTTCTCTATCTGAGTTAATGATTTTTGTCTTAAAGAGTGGGCATCCATGCCCCCCTCCAGCTCTCATAGGAGAGCTTTGATATCTGCTGTATGATTTCCACAGATTCCTTATTAAATGAAGGAAGTCCTCTATATAGATCATTAAGCATTCTTGACATGAATGAATACTGTTTCTTCCTATCGGGCTACGGAGAGCATGGGCTTTTCCCCTCTAGAATTATGTTAATATGGAATTAAATTGTTTAATATTCTAACGCCTTTTGAAAATTGTGAGACAAACTTGATTTGAACATGATGTTTTATATTCTCATAATAAATGGATTTGGTATACCACCGCTAGTTTAAAAGTCTTAAAAACTTTGATATGTGAAAACTCATTTTATTTACAGTTCTACAGTCTTTGGCAGATGTTTATAATCAAGTAGGCAACCCAACATGTAAAAATAATAATAATAAAAGGCAGTGTTCAAAACCGCAATTATTTCATAAAGTGCTATTTTGTCTGTCTTTTGAGCCAACATAAAAATAAGTTGCACATACTGCATTTGTCAGTCACGTCTTTCAGTTCAGGCTCTCCTGAATTTCCTGCCACCCTTTCTTGTCATTTACTTGTAAAGAAGCTGCATCATTTGTCCTGTGTAGCTTCCTACCAGTGGAGCTCTGCTCATTACAGCCCTGTGGTTTTGTTAAGCATCTGTTGTTCAACATAAACTGTGCCGTTCAACAAATTATTTTGACTACTTTTGTTAAATTGAATCTGGAAGTTTGGTGGGATGAGGGATTGATGTCACTGAAGTCAAGATTCATTTATACATAAATTTACATATTTCATCAGGAAATGTACTACATTTTCTTGTCCCCTTTTGTACTAGTAGCAATAATTAATTATCAGAGTGCTTAGCACTAATTCATTAGGTATCACAAAATGCTGATGTCCCAATTCTATCATTTCTTAGCTAGGAATAGTTTTTAAGTGTTTTAAATTAGCATATGTTAATTATCTATAATAATGTGTTTCAATGATATTTTTACATGTGTACATAACATATTTAATGTTCTATAGTATTCATTTCCCAGTTAGCCTCTCTCAACCCCTCCTTCTTATTTCATAACTTTACTGGAGTGTTGGTGAGGGTTTGTTTATCAGTACATGGACCCTTTATCACTGGCTACACTAATGAAGACAATGGCTCACCTTCCCCTATCAATCATCAACTACGTATAAATCCTCAGGGATGAGTGAGGAGCCATGATCCCCTCCTACCTCCATGACAGATATTGACATGCCCAATCTTGTGGAGATCCTATTCTGATAATCACAGATACTGTGAGTTCACAAGTGCAAAAGCCACATAAAACCTGGAAGCCACCATTTCACACCTCTCCCAAGGACCTTCCACTGCCTCTTATATTCTTTCCACCCTTCCTTCTGCAATGAGCTTGGAAGATGTCCTAGTTTGATCTCTGTTGTGATGATAAGTACCATGACCAAAAGCAACTTGGAGGGAGGAAAGCATTCTTCTCAACTTACACTTTCAAGTCACAGTCCATCACTGAGGGACTGATGTCAAGGCAAGAACTGAAGCAGAAAACTACGGAAGAACACCAATAATGGCTTGTTCTCTGGCTCACTCTCTGATGCTGGCTCAGCTAGCTTTCTTCCATAGCCCAGAACCACATGCCTAGTGATGGTACTTCTCACCATGATCTGTGTCCTACCACATCAATCACCAATGAAAACAATTCTTCACAGGCCTGGTCATAGGCCAATCTGATCTGAGAAATTTCTTCAACTGGGTCTCCCATAGCTAAGTCTGGGCTGTGTCAAGCTGACAGCTGAAGCTGACTAGGACAAAGGATGTGATATAGATGTTCATGAATGCTCAGACATTCAACCGTCATTTATTGCCAGTTCTTTGACAAGTCTAAAGTCAGTACTGACCACTGCGTAAAGAAACCACAAGGACCAACCTGACAACAACACTAACCTATGTCATAAACACAGTTATTTAGAAGATATTTTGGCAGGTTCTTTTGCCCGTTTTAACTAAAATACTTTCACAATGAGAAAGGCTGCCTTATATACTTTTTTGATGAGTTAGTAGTATGGAGTGTTGACAAATGCCTTAGTTCTCTCCCTGTCATTGAAGTTTCCAATGATGACTAAAATGGATTTGTTTTTCTTTAGGTATTATTTTTGTGTTCTGAAGTTTGGTCTATATGTGTCAATTTTATCACCAAAATCAGCCAGTGCTGCTTGAATTTTCCCCACTTTTGACCAAGGAAAACTTACTTGAATTAACTTCAGATTTATTTAGATACAACCACACTAATCTTTGGTGGGAGATTTGTTAGCCAGCATACCAAAATATTCCAAAACTCATCTTATGTATTCATGTTTTGTATTTGGAATTAGCCTTTCTGAAGCAGGGTACAGTTCTTCTAGTGAAGACAATCTCATTTCAAAAATAAAATCTGTGCACCATGCAAACTCTTCACTACTAATGCTATATTCTCAGGGCGCGTGTAGTATGTATGTATATATGTATGAACATATGAATGCGTGTACATAGTTATCATCATCAACATCACCATCTGCCTATCTCTATTCTTTGAATGCCAGTACTCTAGGGCACAGTGAGATCACAGGCTTAGAATATCATAGACTTTCTTGTTTGCTCCACTTAAAAATATGCATATGCAACAGTTTTGAAAGCAAACTAGTGAGGATAGCAGCGTTATCATCAGTAAGGCACTTACTAAAAGCAATTTGGAAACTTTTGTTTCAGTTCCATCCTGTAAGAGGATATCCCACTTGAAATTTAAAAGTCAGTTATACTAGATTCACCCAGAATATTTCGCCAAACAGAAAATTACTTAGGCTCCATATAAATTTTCAAAGTTATATGAGGATTTTGTTCTAAAACCAAGTTCATAGAAGAAAGCATATTCAAAGGTGAAATTTCTAACTCTTCCCTCTTATGATAGTCCTATTTTCTTTTTTCAAAATATAGTTAGATATAGAAATTTCCATGTGATTACACACACACACACACACACACTCACACACACAATTAGATATTCTCATAGTTTTTAGACAAATGGACTGTTCATACTTTTACCTATATTTTGTCATTCTAATTTTAGTATTTATGTTGCTGAGGCAAGCACTATATTTTTTATTTTTAGGTAATATAGTATTCTAGAAAATTCCAAATTAAGATACAGAGATATTATTCCTCATTACTGTTCATAACTGCTATGCTCCTCATGGTAGCTATGTGAGTTGATCCCAAAATAGAGACATTTAAAATAATCCAGCAACAGAAAAATAGACATGTCAATCTTCATATTTTCAACTGTGTACTTTTGACACAAATTCCTAGAAGTGGAATTGCTGGATCCAAGGGTAAATGAATATGTAAGTTTTTTGAAATTACCCTGTATGGGTATAAACGTGCTCATTAATTTGTATTCTCATCAGGGATATATGAAACCTGATTTCTCCTCTGACTGTGACATCAAGGCATGTTGTCAAACAATTCTTCTGTTGTCAATTGAGTGGTAGAAATAGAATCATTTTACAACTTTACCTTTCATCCTTTTTATTGTGAATTTATGTGAGCATATTTTCAATGATTATGACTCATATTCATTATGATTCATACTTTTCTATGCACTTTATGCTCAAGCTCTTACAAACTTTATATTAATATGCTCTTCATCTTTAGAGATGTTCCAATTTAATTTCTGTTTATATAAGTCTTTTGTGCATTAGGAATATTGATTTTTTGATGTAGGTTGCAAATAATTTTCCAGATTATGAAATTTCTTTTTACTTAGCTTTTCTTACTAGAGCAGTGCAAAAGTTCTTATTTCTCTTCTAAGTACATCAGTGTCCTCTTTGATTCTTGGTCTCTGCATTTTACATTATAATTAAGCTATGCACACAGTTCCTGATGGTAATTTCCCCCAATAGTCTATCATTTTTTCATCTTTTATTTTGCAATAATTATAGTTTCATAGAAAACTGCAAAATTTGTGTAAATAGGTTCACATTACCTTCACTCAATTTCTCCCAATATTTTTTGCAATTATATATCTTACATAATTACAGTTCACTATCCAAACAATGAAATCAACATTAATACAACCCCCTCATACTCAGAGTTCTCAGTTACAAGCATTCATTTGTGTGTATTTGTGTGTGTTTAAATGCAGTCTCTGGATAGATTGTTAGTTAGCAACACAATCAAGGAACTGATTTATTTCACCACCTCCAGAATGTTATATGATGGTATCATACATGGCCTTTGAGGCTGGGTTTATTTATTTATCATGTTTCTGTTGAGATCTATCCAAGTTCTACACACAGTTTGCTTCTTTTAATTTAATATTAATGGTATGTGTGTGCCACAGTTTAACTGTTCTCCCTCCCCCAGTGAAGATAATTTGAGTTGTTATCAATATTGGGATGTTACAAATACAACTACCTTGACAATGTCTTAAATAACAATAAAAAATGGTAAATGGTCTTGGCCTTGAGAAGGAGAAATTACTCTGGGTCACATGGGTGTGCACATACAATAATTTTGAGTTCTTAGAAACAGAAAACCTCTCCTGGCTACAGTCACCTTGAGAATGAGAACTAAAGAAAAGTTGGAGAAATGTGACATTATTGACTTTAAAGGTACAAACTAGGAAATACCAACACTGGGTTAGATGGGGGGGAAAGCAAGGAAATTAACTCTTCTCTTGACCTCAGAAAATATCACATCCCTGCCAAGATTTAAGTTGTCTTGGTGACATCCACTCTGGCCCACAAGAGCTACAAGACAATAAATTCATGGTGGTTAAGCCACTGTAAGTTTGGCAGGAATAGAAAAATAATGGAATTTATTTTAAAAACTCACTGTAAGGGACAGCAATAACATCCCTGTTGTATTTTCATAGCCCATCTTGTCTATTGTACATCCATCTCTGGGATACAAAAGATATTTCAACACATGCAAATAGGCTTAGTGATAGATTGACAAATATACGCTAGATGTGTTCTCGCCATGTTTAAGACAGACAAGCCTGGGCAAGGTGGTGCACAACCTTTAATCCCAGCAATAGGGAAGGAGAAGCAGGTGAGTCACTGTGAAATTCAGACCAGTTTGGGATGATATACATGGCAAAGTTCCAGGCCAGCTGGGACTACATAGTGAAATTCTGTCCCAAACAAACAAAAAAGAAAAAAAAAAAAAGATAGGATAGGCTAAACCACGATACTCAGTATGATGGGTGTACCAAAAGCATGCTCAAATTCTGATCCATTTAAAATTAGAATGATTTTTCTAGAACAAAATTCCTCTGTAATCTGAGAGGTATATGTATTTTAACTAAAATTACTGTGACAAATATGATTTTTAAATTGTGTATGTGCTTGTCTTTCTGTGTGCGTATTTTATTTATTATTTTTATTTTTTATCTATATGAATGTATTGCCTACATGTGAGTAGGTGCTCTTGTGTTGTGCAATGCCTGCAGAGGTCAGAAGAGGACATTGAATCCCCTGAAACTGGAGTTACAGATGGTTTTCGGCTGCCACCTGGGGGCTGGGAATTGAACCTAGGTCCTCTGCAAGAGCAATCAGTGCTCTTAACTACTGAGCCATCTCTCCAGTCCCTTATTCTTTTTCAAAAGAAACGATAGTGAATTGTGACCTAAATAAACAGGAACATATGTACAAAACTCCTGTAAATAATGGTGATGTACTAACAGAGGGACCCATCAACCATCAGAAAATCTGAAAGTCAGAGCTGGGAATGTAGCTCAGCTGGTAGAGTGCTTGCTTAGTGTTCATGAAGCACTGAGTTAGATTCCCAGCACCTTAAAACCCAGATGCGGTGGTGCATGCCTATAATCCCAGCAATTATGAAGTGGATGTAGAGGACCAGAAGTTAACAATCCATCCTCCACCAGCAGTGAATTGGAGGCCAGCCTGCACTGCATGAGATCCGAATGGGAAATCTAGAAGTAGATTTAATATGTACAGAAATTTACTATCTAACATGAAAAACTGAAAATCAATAGGGAATAAAAAGAACATTTAAATTAGTAATTTTGGTATAACTTGGAAAAGATAATGTTGGATCATTCACTGTAATGAATGTTAGATCTTTAAATGGATCACAAAATTTGAGTGAAATCACATAATTATCAGAAGAAAACAAGGATGAATCATTTATAATTTGCGAGTTGAGAAATCTTTTCAATCTACTATTCAAAATCTAGAAGCATCAAGTAAAAAATTAAAACATATTTTCTTATATTCAAAAGCCTTATATGTCAAAAAACCACATGTAAATGAAAAGAGCAAATTGCAAACTGGGGAACCAAAAACTTGTTCTAATAAGACAAATAAATTCTGAGTTTTCCTAACAAAATGGAAGCTTTCAAAAATAGAAAAGAAAAACCGCCAACAACTTTACAGAAACAGAGGCTAAGTAAACAGAAAATTCACAGAAAAAAAATGCAAATGATTTGTAACCATATGAAAAGATGTTCAAGATTGTTTATACAGTAAGAGAAATGTAAATTAAAATTATAATGAGATATTATTTTTCACCCATCAAAATGGCAAAAAAAAAACACAGAGCTGCCCAATATAGCATGTGATGGATGTGTGCAGGAACAGGCACCCTCATGCACTGCCTGCAGAAATGCAAAGGGTATGATGATTTTGGAAGAGAATTTAGGAAAACTACTTAGGAGACATTACCTAGAAAATTGTATATGCACATTCACTCTCAAACCCAGCAATTCCACTTCTACAATCTCTCCTGAAGATGCACATCACAGTAATTGCAAATTTCTTCAAGTACCATTTATACTCATCACTACTTGAATATTTTCATACTTTTAAGACATGGTCTTGTTCTTGAATGGCCAAATAAAAAACCAAATATACCATTATATCAGATATTAGCTTTTAAAAATATTTTGATACTCTCTTTTCACGTTATTTGAAAATCAGAGTAAAATAATGTCACTCCTCAGAGGGTAGCTATCATATCTCCTAATGCTTGCTTCCCTGACTAAGACACATAAAAACACATTTTGGAAATTTTTAGACTGCAGAAGAATTAGACTGCAGAAGATATCTTACCCATATCGTCATGGGTAAGAAAAGGCATAGCCCAGATAAAAATCGAAGAAGATTCTAAAGCTATGGGCTAAGGCCTATGCTATACTGAGATTACTGAAGAGTCAACAGCATTTAACATCCTTCCTGAATTGGACAGAACAGGAAAAAAATCATCTTCCCATTAAAAAACAGGAGGTGTTTTAGGTCTAAATAACTAAACTTTGCTCTTGACCAAAACTGAATAATTATATATTTGTTTGATTGATCCTATCTTGGCTTGTGCTATGAATTGGGACATAAAATGCTAGCACTAAGAAAGATTCTAGAACCTACTTTCTTATGGTACAGGTAAGCAAACTGCCCAACTGAAGCCTGAGCTACTGTTGCACAAATGAGCCAGCTAGAGTGCAAATCCTCTGGAAGCTTGGTTTTAAAATCACATGGGTGCACAGCCATCCTGAAATGAGTATACCTCTTCAGGGCTGTGCCCTAGAATCTCACTGTCCTGCTTGTGGTGCTCTCAAACAGATAGAGCTTGCCCGGACCACATGGTTAATTGGCATCAGATGCAGGCCTAAAGTGCATTGTCTATATGGATCTGGAGTCGTCCCCTTCAAATAGGCTGCCTTCACCCTTGTTGCTACCCCAAGCAAATGCTCTCAAGACAGTGTCCAGACCTTTTCCTTAGCCTGGGTGAGACCACAGCTGTAGCTGCTCATGGCATGATAACCAATACAAGCACTGTCAAACTTTGCTCGCAACGAGGTGATCACATGGCTCAGTGATTAGGAAAATACTGATAAGGTGACTCAGGTAAACAAGAGTAATACTAACCTTTCAAGTAATTTTTAAGTGCTAATAAAATTATCATTAATAGAGCCATAAGAAGCCGCTTATAATTCACCAATTTATAATCCACTCCTCTCATTGATTAGGACACAAAATCCACACAGAAACAGTTTCGCTTTTTAAGATAGAATTTATGATAGACTTAAAAGAAAGACATTCACATTTAAGAATACAGTAAAACTTAGGGGTTATAATAAAACAAATAGACTCAGGAATCCTTACTTCCCCATGAGAAATGAAAACTTATGTTCACATATATCAAAAGAATTCCTTCAAGGGATAGACGATTAAATGAACCCTGACACAACAATGCATTGGAATAATATTCAGGGATAAAAAAGAACAAACCAGTGTTTTGTGCATCATCTTAGACATCAAATTAAGTTTGCTGAATGAAAGAAGACTGTTTAAAATGTGAACTTGTACATGTCTGTGAAAAGCCTTGGGTTCCAACCTCAGTCCTGTAATCATAGTAAGCAGGACTGTAAAGGCAACAGTATGTAAAGACAAGCCAAGAGTTTGATCAGGCTGGTGTTTGGAGGAGTGAAAGACTATAAAGAGATGTAGGGAATTTTTTGCAATACTATAATTCTTTATATCTTGTTTGCTTGTTTTCAGAAAGGGTCTGCCTGTAAGAGCCCAGCTGTCCTGGAATTCAGTACATAGACCAGGTGGCCTTGAACTCAGAGATTTCAACTACTGCAGTCACTCCAATGGTCATACATAACCATGTTTTAGTGGCAATTGAGCTATCTGATGTTTTGTTTATCAGCAATTATATGGTATTTTATGTGAATCGACTTTTCTCAGAGCAAGGCTGTGGCATTCTGACTTTTGTGTGAATGGATGTCCATGAAAGGAAAGACAACCGTACTTCTGATTGATTTTCTTTCATTGGATTTTCCAGTTTCATTTTTAGCCGATGTTTTGGTCCTGGCTCGATATCATAAACATTCATTATAATATTAGTTAACAAATAATGATTCCAAATTAAACAGTGAACTTTTGTATTTTATGTAGCAATTATTTAGGTATTCTAACTGAATTATATTTCTTTAACAAGTTCTTAATTACTCTTCAGTTCCAGTTAATAATAGTTGCATGTTTTATAGGCTTTCATGGCCTGCAAAAATAATTTTGATTTTTTAAATTAATTTTTATTTTTCGTGTATGAGTGTTTGCCTGGATGTATATATGTGCAACATATTGTATGATTAGTGCCTCAGGAAGCCAGAAGAGGCTGGTAAATCCCTGAAACTGGAGTTGGTTACAGTTTGGTTATGAGCTGCCCTGTCAGTGCTGATAACAGAAACCTAGTTCTCAGTAAGAGCAGTAAATGCTCTTACTGATGATCCATCCCTACAGCCCCAGAAATAATTTTTTTTTCATGTTACAGTGAGGCTTGGGAGTTATGGAAATATCCTTTGTCTAGCATTTATAGCATAGTTATCATCATGACAAGGAAGATTAAAACACACAGAAAAATGGTCCCTTCCTATAGTGAGATGCTGAGACCAAAATTGGGCCAAGAAAATTAGGGAAAAGTTAACAAAATGATTGTTAAACCTAATTCCTAGAGTCAACCAAGAACCAGAATCTTTGATAAACAAATGCTCAGTCGTTTTGAAGAAGGTCTTTCCAGCAGCCTGTTTCCACAGATGAAACATCTCAGTCATGCACAGCTCAGCAACAGAACTGAGTTCTCACAGACTGAACAGTCACTTCCCGGAAAGACCTGAGAGTGGATTCCAGACTCTCTTAATATAAGTTTCTCCCCAGCAAAATACTACAAAAGGAAGTCAACACTGTACCATAGGAAAATTACTACAATGTACAAAGAAAAACTCCATGGGAGTGTGCAAGTATGTATATGTATTTGTGTGCCTACATGCATGTGATTGTGTGCTTATGTATGTCTGTGTGTACATGTATGTGAAGAATCTAGTAAAGTCTCACCAAAGAATAAAAAGGCTTAGTAATTAATTTTAATAGCCATATCACTCATACACTATATTTTACAATAGGTTTATGTCCTTTGTAAACTTAAAATTATATACTGAATAAAAGATATTTTATCCAGGCCAATGAAATATCTTTTCTAGAAATCAAAATAAAGAGTTTAACTCTTACAAATAGCATTCAATCTATTCAGCACCTGAGAGATCACATTAAAACTATAATTTATTTCTGTTTGACCATTTTATATTGATACAAACTACTCTGTCAATTTAACTAATTTAGAAGAATTTTGCTGTTTAAAAAGTATACTCCACAAGAATTGTTATTTCCTCAAGTGGATATCTGTAGCCTATATAGTTCTTAAGTCAGTAGCTTAAAGGTAATTGGAACACTAGCCCTGTGTTTATACATGCAAATCTGAGTTACTTCAGCAAAAGGAGATATTTTGCCCGTCATTTACCAAATTCCAAACTCTCAAAATCTCAACTGATAAAATGTTAAAAACCTTACCCTTTCTAGATATTTCAACTCTCTCACATATACAAACTCAAGAAGATACATGGGGTACAGGAACCAAGAAATAGTCTTTCTTATAATTCAGATGTTAACTTTTAAGAATCATAGTAATTATATTCTATTTAAAACTTTGAGAACCAAAGCAAATTTACAAAATTTTTGATAATTCAATCAACTACTGCCTTGATATACCAACACTTATATAACAAGAACCCACTTCTGCTTACCTGCACAATGCATTCAACTTGACATTTTCCATTCTAAATTAATGGGCAAGCACATCTCCTCAAGTCAGAATCTAAAACAAGTAAATGATTCAGAAAAAGATATGGAATCACAAAATATCTTCTGTACAAGAGGATAGTATCACATGACTGTAACTCCCAGAAAAGACATAGCTTTTCATCATGAGTATCAATTTCAATTTCAGACTTCTTAAACTGAATAAAAAACTACTAATACCCTAACACTGTAACCAACTAATATTGGAAGAACATGTTAATTGATACACTTTCACACACACACACACACACACACACACAGAGAGAGAGAGAGAGAGAGAGAGGCGAGGGGGAGGTCTCAATGGAAACACATGCCTGATTGGAGCCAAATTAAGAGTGAGCCTTTTGTTCTTAAGTAGTTGAACACAGGAAATGAAAAGCCCTGGGATCAGGGATTATCCTTTTGCCCACATTTTTAGACATACTGTGACATGTATGAGGGCAAGACATGAAGGTGCCCTGTGGGCTCATACAATATGCAAAAGATCAGCTATCACTTGATTCCTGAGTAAAGCCTAGAATGTTAGTAGATATCAATTTTGTTAATGATGATCTCTTTTAAGTGACATATGCTTGGAAAGATGATGTTTTATTTTCACACATGTATACACTCTTAAAGAAAACAACAGAAACTCACTGGCCACATCCACGTAGGAACAGATCGAGCAGGTAGACCAGTGCCCAGTGTAGGATTTTGCCTCATCCCTGTGTGTTCTAGTGCATGAGGCAGTCATACCCTCTTCTACGTAAATGACAAGTCTACCTAGTATTCATCAGTGAGTAGGAATCTGAAGTCTACACAAGGATAGACCATTAGTGTCATGTCAACATGAAAATGAAAGTGGTAAGACCCATAAACTTGAAGCTTCGTATTTTACATATCATCTTGGTAACCCTGTTAGATGACCCTCCACCTTTAGTGAGTTTTACCTCTGTTTAAGACTACTTGGTGCGTATTTGTGTGAGTATCCAAGGAAGGTTCCCCTGTGAAAGTGAGAGGAGTTGGTGCCCTACGTATTTGACCTCTGCTTCTGGCACAGAGGTCATGTAGGGAGAATAGAGATTTAATGAGAAATTAACCTGCCTGGTAAGAACAGGCAACATGTTGAAGTTTATTTGTCTGTTAATACTTTATCAGTACCATATGTTAAAAATATTACTGATTTATAGATTCTTCTAGGAATCTGAAGAAAGATATTTTCCCACAAAGGTTTCATATATAGGCTAAAGTCCTGGGGGCTAACAAGAATAGAGTCTACTAGATCTGAGTGTTAACTAAGTTGCAGAGACTTTAAGAACAAATGAGTTCTCTCAGTCAATTAAAAAAAAATACTTTATTATTTGTATTTTATGTGTATGAACGTATTGTCTGCATGTATGCAAGTGCACCAGTGTCATGCAGTGCCCTCAGAGGTCAGAAGAGAGCATTGGATCCCTTGGAACTGGAGTTGCAGATGGTTGTTAGCAGCCATGTAGGTGCAGGAACTCAAATCCAGGTAAAGCAAGAGTAGCCAGTATTTTTAGCTGCTGAGTCATCTCTCCAGCCCCCTGTCAATCAACTTATTGATTGTGGCCTGGGAAATATTTATTCATCCTGGATACAGCTAGATCTTTTAACAGATTGCAGAATTATCTTATTTATAGTTAATAAAATATTAATGTTTTGTATTTGTGACATAAGAAACCCAGAGTTAAATTATGAAATAATAGAATATAAATGAAAATACAGAATGCTGGGAATACTTACTAAGGATAACAACTGTGAGCAATCCAAGGACCATAATTATTAAAAAACAGAAGGACAGAATGTCAGCACTGAGTGTGTACTTGAAAATTCCTTCTCACCTGTGAGACTTTACACAGAATCTACAATTGTAGGTCAGAATCTACAATGCACCTGTGAGTCCTCAGCAATCCAGGAAATACCTTGGATGTCACTATCACGGAATCCAAAGACGCTTGCTTCTCCTTAACCTTTCACTAAATCCTCAGTCTTGTCACATCTCTTTGTGATAATACTGACCACCAAGTATTCAACACTAAAGTCTCTTTGTGTAGGTGCTTCAAATTGCTTTTCAAGAGCAGCTTAAAGGATGAAATACCTCAATTTCTCCCTTCATTGACATGCTAGTCTTTCAGTGACACAACCTAGCTTCCATAAATAAAAAAATAACATGACACATACTCTTACAAAACAATAATTGACTTGTTTTTTTCTCCACTTGAAAGAAATCACATGACTGGATATGGAGAAAAGAAGTGAGCAATTTAAAATGTCATTAAAAAGTCTCTTTCAAGGCTCTGGGCACTTCAGCCAGCAAAGGATAATCAGAAAAATAAGTATGAACCAGGTCCTTAAGCATTGAGAATGTTCCCATTCTTAAATTTTTGCCTGTTGTTAATTTAACTTTGTGGGTAAATCTTCAGTCTCCTTGTACAATGTGTTCTGTTCCTTGTGCCTTGAGCAAGAGTCTGGTAATCTGTTTTAATTGCTTGAGTACAAATACTCTTTTGATGTGAGAAATAGGAAGAGTGTAGAATTAGGAATGGAAAAGTGCAAACCTTCTATAACCAATTCTTTCATGACTTAAAGGACTCTACAATGCCTTCATCATAGTTATTATTATTATATAAGGTAAGAAAAGCATACCTTACACAGTATAATAACTAGCTTAATACTCAGGTGACGGACACGTTCTCTTGGCAAATTATTCAGGTTTGCCAGCAAATATCACATGTTGCAGTGATGCTCAGAGTTGTGTGACTATGCTGTGAGATAGCCTCATTAACAAAAGTCAAAATTACCCTGAAACCAATAAAGGAGTCTCATTTGAGTTTCAGTTTTAAGCATGACCATAACCTTAGCTTTCAAAGGCACTGAAATTATAACTGCCAGGTTCCTTGGTAGAAATAACAGGGTGAACTAAAAATTTCATGTCCTGGTTTATTTTAGAATGGTCTAAACTTTAATGGCAAAATCAGGGAATGGCCACTAACCCCTTCAGCAATGGGGTTTTCAGACTAGGTTTGCAAGTTTCTTGACTAAGAGAACCATGGAGGGTATTTTCAGTCCTTCTTGCTCTTACCAGCTCTGATTTCCCAGGCCACAAAACCCTCCCTAGGGGAAGCAGGATATAACACCAGGAGAAATAGGTTTTCCAGTTTTATCTCAGACAGCTCTATCACTGAGAAGGTCGAACCTTTCTCCTTTCTACCACAACTCAGTGTCTGCACTCTTTCTCAGCCTGTGCATGTCCACTGGAGCTGTTATTGCCAATGACCTTGGGTGTGGATACAGACGCTTGCTGGTCATGCATCTGCAAGATCACCATCTGTCAGGGATGATTTCCCTGGCCTCAGATGCTGAGGCCTCCCTGATTCAAGACTCATCCTGTAGTATAGGATATCATCTTATGTTATTTACATTGTAAAGGTGTTTCTATGGAACACACAACAGAGACCCTGTTATCTTAAAATTCTTTTGCGAGTCCTGCATATATACTGGGGGTTCAGTGGCTTTGGCTCTGTTACATTTTATTTTCATAACTTTAAGCCAGTGGCTCAAACTTTCTGAATAGCAGAAATAGCTGTTCCTGGTTCAGTCCTTTTCTTTTATATAGATTTTCTTTCTCAGCATAGTTTTAAATGCATAAAAAATGGAGTGCTCCCATAAACTCTCTAGCGTCCTCACCCACTTATAACCTACAACTCTGTCATTATTTCTTTCCAAAGTTATATATTTATTATAATCAATGAACCCAAAGTGGCCTGTTATCATCCAGAAGCATGGTTAACAGTAGGGTTCACTCTTAGATTTATGTAGTTTGTGGGTTTGGGAAAATGTATAATGATTAATGCCAAGTAACAGCATCCCACTCAGTCTCTACACTCTAAAACTCTCTGTGTTGCGGTGTCTACCTTCTTCACACAGCCACTGCCTTTCCCCATTTCCACAAGGCCACACAGTTGGAATAAAGCAATGTTCTGCTTCTTCACTCAGTGATTCAAACGTTCCCTGTGTATTTTAATGGCTTGAAAGATCATTTACTTCTGGCACTGGATACAATTCCGTTGCTTGTATATACTATATCTTACCCACTCATCTATCCAAGGTCGTTTGGATGCTCCCTAATTTTGGTGATTATAAATTAAGCTGCTCTAAGGATTTGTTCATAGGCACTTTGGTGATTTCAAGCAATTTGTATAAATACAAAGGGGTATAATTATTGGATTACATGGTCAAAATTTAGTTTTGTAAGAAATTGTCAAACTGTTCTCTTCCCCTGTGCCTGGACCTCTGCACCGCAGCACCCCTATGAAGAGTTTCCTTTGCCCTGTTTCCTTAGCACCATCTTCTGTGGTCAATGTTTTGAATTTGGGCCATTCAATGGAGGGCTATATCTTGTTTAATTTGTAATTCTCTTCATTTCATGCAATAGTGAGCAACTACTCACATGCTTATATGCCATCTTTATATGTTTGTCAGTGGAATGTCAGTTCAGGTTTTTGATCATCTTAATTCAAGATATGCATTTTCTTCTTCTTGAATTTTGAAGAAAAATCTATGTATTTTGGATGATGTTCCTTTATCGGGTCCATGTTTTGCAAATATTTTTTCTAGTCTGAAGCTTCTGTTATCTTCTAAGAATTGTCTACTTTTGCATTTTAGAATTAGGTTTATGACATGACACTCTTTGTAATAATTTTGGGGTAGGTGTAGCATGAAAAAAAGAAAGCAAAAAGCAGTTTTCTCTCTGTCTGCTATGAGGGATGGACTTCAGCCTGACTGACAACTGAGTAGCCAATGGCTTAAGGGAAATGCAGGGGAGGTTGGGAAGAAGAGAGGCAGGCATGGGGCAAAGTATCCATCTTGGATGCACACTCCTGGAGTTCCCGTGATCAAAATGCAAGTTCTATCATAGGAAACCTCCCTCCCCCTCCCTCTGGAGATGAACTTTTTGTGAGTAACATGGAATAAACTAATTTCTCTAAAGAACATTCTCTATTTGTTCAGTCGGTTCAAACCTGGGGGTGGGACAAGGCTGAACAAAAAAAATTTATGCAACAATAGGGTATAAAAATATGTGTCTAGATTCACTATTGTTCAGGAGCTGTCTAACTGGTCCAGCATCATTTTTAAAATCTTTTTTCTCCAATGTATTGTATCTACCTGTGACTCACAGGCAAATTGATCATATTTGTATGTCAGCTCTGTCTTCTTGGTATACTAGTCTGCTCAGTTTACTAGCATTACATTTATTTTAATTATGATAGTTTTATAGTAAGACATTTTGAAAGTTACAACTGTCAGTAATCAAACTAAGTTATTCAACTTGAATATTGAGTTGGGATTTTAGGTCTTTTGTCTCCAACTACCTTTTGAATCTGTCAATAATTTGTTTGGTCTTTTATTGAGATGGTATTTATTACTAAAACAAGCTAGAAGAATGTATATGTTGACATAATTGAGTCTTCTTATTCATGAACATGGGTATCTCTCCATTAGTTCCTTCATTTTATGTATTAGATTCTTATAATTTCACTTATAGTTCTAGATACACTGGGTTATTTTTATATCTAAGAATAATGATTTAACTGTTATTTATGCTAATAGAAATGTTTATATGTTTTCAATTAAATTTGTTCTTCGCTCATATGCAGGAATGTGACCTTGTATGTTAACCTTGTAACCTACAGTCACTTATTTGTTTTAGGAAGCTTTTATTTAATTTTTTATGGTTTTCTTAAGGAAGTTAAGCCATTGATGAACAGACAGTTTATAGGTCTTTTATCTCCTTATCATGCATGACACATTAGTCAGGACTTCCAGGATAACATTGAAAGGATTAACAAAAGGAGACATATTTGTCTGTTCCCAGTTTTGGTGGGAACACTTTGAGCTTCTGACATTTAATTATGATTTTAGCAGAAAAGACTTCAGTAGATATTTTTATTCAAACTGCAATGTTCCATTATATTCCTAGAGTGCTGTATTTATTGCAAAATGGCATTGTATTTTGTCAAATAATTTTAGACCTATTGGGATGATCATATGCTGTTTTTCTTTTTGGTCTATTGATGTGAAAAAATTGATTCTTGAGTGTTGACCCAGTCTTGTGTATCATCTTTCTATAGTAGTGCAGGCTGGAGACCAAGCTTTTAATGCACAGTCTTATGGGAGACACACAAGATCCAAACTGTACCAGACTCTTAGTCATAAAGGTGTCTGGGAAATGTCTCTTCCTTTTCCTTTCTTTCTCTCCTTCCTTTGCCCCCGATTCCTCCCTCCCTTTCTTCTCCACCCTTTCTTTTTCTCTTAACTTCTCCCTCCTCCATTTCCTTCTCCTCCTCTCCTGCTGAAACAGGCTGGCCTGGAACTAGTAATTCTCCTGTCTAAGTCCTCTGAGTGCTAAGGTTACAGATATGGTACATGACATCATACTTGATGTACCAATATTTATTGGGTACATTGTCATGTTAAGGAAAAATAGAGTTTAACATAATAAGGAGAGGAAGTTATAAAATTAATAATGGTGAGATAATCAAATTTTCACAAGTTTAATGTATTCAATTTAGAAGATTTTAGAAATTTTCTTCATCTTTTTTTCAGAAATCTGCATTTTTATACAATATTTGCAATTTTCATACAATACAATTTGATGGTATTTAGAGTCCCTTCCCTATCCACACCTCCCCTTATTGTTCCCTATTCAATTTGATACATAGATGATAGATAGATGATAGATAGATAGATAGATAGATAGATAAATAGATCTCCACTGAAGCCCGGTTTATCTACCAAAACTCCCATCCCTGAAAGAAACTATCTCTTCCTCTCCCAGCTGCCATCAGCTGCCAAAAGTTCGTTAGGTTGAGTTGGGGTTTCATGACCACTTCTCCATGTCTATGCTGGGCTTTTATCTGACTTGAGCTTGAATGGGATATGTGCATGCTGTCTCCATTGCTGTGAGTTCAAATGAGTAACTGACCAACAGTAGTAAACTTTGTTTCCTTATGGTCATCTACCACCTCTGACTCTTGTAATCTTTCTGCCTCCTCTTCTGTAATGATCTCTAACCTTGGGAAGTAGAAGTTTTATATAGGTATCCAATTTATGGATAAGCACTCTGCAGCCTCTTGTTCTCTGCACTTTGGTCAGTTGTTGGTTTCTGTGTTAATCACCATCTGTCACATAAGGAAACTTCTCAGGTAGGAGTTGAGATTTGCATTAATCTATGGTTATAATAATAAGTCACTAAGAGTCAGCTTTATATGGTAACTATGTAGTAGAAAACTAGTATTAGCATCTCCCCTATGTCCTGTGACCTGTCTAGCCTCAGGTTCATAAGCCTGATATCATTATCAGGTATGGGCTTCATCTTATGAAGTGAACCTTAAGTCTAATTAGACAGTGGTTGGATACTCCCATAATATTTCTGCCGCTTTGCTCTGGTGGCATATCTTGCCAAGCAGGATTCACAGCAGGGTCAGGTCGATGATTATTCTTTTCTTCTGGTAGCATGCATAGCACCTTGCAGCACTATGAATTTAACTAGTAGAGATGAGTCTCTAAAGCCAGCATGAGCTTAGTTTCTCCTTGCTTGTTCTACAGGTGAGCATTGACATATAGTTCTCATATTTGTCCATTACTCCCTTATTTTATTTTTTTTGAGGTTTGTGCATTTCATATAATACATCTTAATCAAATTTAGATCTCCTCCTCTTCCCTGTCACCTAGATTTAAGGTATTTTGTCATATATGTTAAGTCCTATTCAGTCAAGCATTTGTATCCAGGTGTCTCTTGGTGCAAGTTCATTCACTGGAATTTAGTCAGCCTATCTAGAGTCACTTCCTTAAAGGTGACCTACTCTCCCTCACCCCACAGTGATCATTTTCTAATAGTTCCTTGGAGTTGGGCCTGCTACCCATTTCCCTCCTTCTGTGCTAGGGTTTTTTCTGATTGCATTGGCATGGATCTTTTGCATGCTGTCACCATTGTTGCAGATTCATGAGCAAGTTCCCTGTGGCCTGAAAAACCTCTGTTTCCATATATTGTTACACCAACCTTTTTAATGTTCATGGAATCTGTAATGCTGTCTCTAATTTTGTAATGTAATGAAACTATCTGCTCTCTTTCTTAATAATATTGACTGGAAGCTTATTGATTTTATTAATCTAAGGAGCAAAATTTTGGTTTCATTCATTTTCTATAGTTATTCTTTAAGAGCACATTGATTTCTGCATAACTTTTATGTCTGTCTTTTGATTAACTTTGTATTTTAATTTATTTTTGTACTTTTCTAAGATGATTGGTTTTAGGCCTTTCTTCTTTCTAATGAATGTATTCAATGCTGTATATTAATGCTATAATTTCCCACTAAGCACTGCCCTTGTTGTAGCCAACATGTTTTTAGTATGTTCTCTTTTTGCAATATTTAGTTCAAAATATTTGGTTGTTTACCTTTCTTCTTTAAAATATAATCACTGGGACTGGAGACATGCTTCATCTGTTATGAGCACTGGCTGCTCTTGCAAAGGATCCACGTTAAATTCCCAGCACCCACATGGTGGCTAACAACTATTCTTAGTTCCAGTTCCAGGGAAATCCAAAGCCCTATTCTGACCTGCATGGGCATTACATGACATAGCTGCACTTCATACATCCCAGCAATACACAAAAGTAAAAATAATAAAGTTTCTGCTAATTTGGGGGTATTTTCATATGTCTTTCTGTTATAATTTCTATTTTAATTCTATTGTGCTCTAAGAATAGACCTTAGAAGATTCTGCTCTTCTGTATGCTTCTGCAATTTTTATTTGTGCTTTGAGAATTTTGTAAGATGTTTATTTTTTAAACTGAATAATTGTGAATTTTGTACAGAATATCTTAATCAATCTTAATCATCTTTATAACTTTTTCTGCACCAGCGCCCTCCCATGGCTCCCTACCTACAATCCATAGATTCTTTCATCTCTGCTACAGTCTATTGTGTCAAGTTAGTGTCCCCAAATAACATCAGTGCAGGTTCACCCACTGAGGTCCAGTTCATCTCTCCGGAGTTCCTCGCTTTAGGAAGGTTAACTCATCCTTACCCAACATTAATCAGTTGTCAACATTTCCTCAGCAAAGATTGGGATCAGACTCCCATCTCTCCAGTTCCATGTTAGGTCCTTGTTGGCTTTAGTTTGCACAGCTCTTGCACATGCTGAAATCATTGCCGTAGATTCATATGAAAAGGGTCTCAGGAGCTTATAGTATTCTATTTCCACATAGTTATGGACCTCCTCCTCACTGGATCTTAGAATCTTTCCACCCTCCTCTTACACAACATCCCCTGAAGAGAAGTCACAAGTAAAATTCACCTTTGCTTCTCTCTAGGAAACTTCCTCTACTCAATCCTGAACTTCTGGCAAGATTTGTTCCTTTATCTTCGTTGTTGGCATTTATACTATTTCATGTCCTCTGAGCTTACTGTGTCTGTGATTTGTGGGCTGATATTAACTTAGAGAAACTCCCATTATTTCGATTTTTAATTCCTTTACTTCTCCACTTTCTAGTATTTTTGGGGCACATGTTTTCTGTAGTATCCTGAAATTCTTTGATGATTTATTCTTTATTCAATCTTTTTGCTTTTTTTCAGTATTTTAAACTTAGAATATCTTTCTTCATCTCTATCTACTTTAAAAGATGTTCGTAAACATTCATTTCTGCTAGAATGGTGTTTGTGTCTTTCATTTTCTTCCTTATCCCTTATAAGAATTTTCATCTCTCTGTTTGCATTACTATCTTATCCTACATGTTATCAACCTTTCCTATGAACTGTTTGTTACAGCTTTTTAAAAAATTCATGATCTGATACATACAATATTCTTGACCTATCAGGAACTGACATCAATGCTTTCTTTGTCTCTTCAGATTATGGATTTTTGTCTTAGTATGTCTTGTATATTTTGTTTGAAAGTGTTGTCTTAGTCGAAGTAAGTGTGATAAATAGACATAAATGATGTGATGGTAAGCTGTGTGAGAAGGAGCTGGAGTGACAGCTCGGTGAGTAAGAGCACTTGACGCACAAGCATGAGGACCTGAGTTTGGCTCCCGGCACCCACTGTGAAAATCCAGGCTAGGCATGGTGCATACTTGTAAACACTGTTCTCTGGTGGACAGAGATAGAAAGATCACTGGGGCTTTCTGGCTGCCAGCCTACCTCCAGGTTCAATGAGAGAGCCTCTCAAGGGAATAAGGTGAAGAGATAGGGAAATAAAGCAGGAGGCTCAATATCACAGGCATCTACACACACACACACACACACACACACACACACACACAATCTTTTTGAAGTCCCACAACTCTCCCTAGTCTATGTCACAAGTGAATTTCAGCGAACTTACCTTTTAGATATTTTTCACCCCTTAGATGATACAAGATAGTTAAAGAGATTTGGTTTGATGTTTTCCTTCTTCACAAGTAGAAAGCTAAAGGAGTCTGGCTTTGAGGATTCCACCACTGATAGGCCAGTTAGACCCTAGCTTGCATGTTAGGCTCTATGATGAGGGAGTGTCTCTATGGTACTCACTTTGATATCCTAATGGAGCTCTTAGTGAGAAAACTCACAAGGTAGAGCCTCTCCCTGACTCAGTTTCCCTTGCTTTTCTATCTCTCAGGCTTGCCACACTGAGCCTTCAGCAGCCAAGCTGAGTTTTTCTGCCCTGTTTTGTTTTCCTCAACTTTCTGACATACTAATTCTTGAGTATCTGCATCTTCCTGTGAGTCTGTCCAATTGTCAGGACAGATGTTTGTCCCGTGACCTCATTTCCCCAGCAGAGCTGAGAAGAGTTGTTGATTTCCAGTGTGCTCAGCTTTTTAGTTGTCAGGATGGAGTGGCAAATTCTAAGCTCCTTGTGTGCTATACCAGACATGAGAATTTTACACTTGTTATTTTCCACACATACCTTTCTTCTTAGAGAGTCCGGTGCTAGGATGGTTTTGTGTTCCTTATAAATCTCCCTCACGACTCCCTTCAGAAACATTTTGCACCCAATGGAACACAGAACATGAACTCTGCAGTGCTGACTATAAAATGCAGCAAACAGCATATGTAAATACCCATCTTCCTGGCTTCTAACCCTCTGCCACTCCAATCTATTTACACTGTCTCTTCTGCTTTGCTGGAACTTCCCTCCTTAGTTATTTGCATGCTTTACTCTTCATTTTATCTAGGTATCTGATCAAATATCAGCTTCTCAGAGGGACAACGTTGCTAAACTATCCATGGGAGCTCTTGCCATCTCCTTGGCCTGTTTTATCTTCTTTTATATCAGAATATATTTTGGTATACATGGGTATATTGCAAGCACATTTATTGAATTCTTAATTTTCTAATACAACAATAGCCAATATTTATTTCTGGCTTACTGTGGGCTGTGTGACACTCTAAGGAGAGACATGAGTGAACCTTTCTTCATTCCAGATAGAGGACCAGCAACACACTGAAGAAAGCTGGACCAAATGACTCAAAGACACCAACATCACCAAAGCCCTTCCCAACATCAATGACAGCTTCTGAAAACTGGAAACCTAGAGCTCACTGCTCAACCTGCAAGCAATTTGACAGATTAGAGAGTATCTCTTCCAGGACGCTAAACTGGTCTGAGTCTCCCCTAAGAATCTAGGGGAGACTAGTTTAAGAGAGTGTCTCTGTAGTCCTAGGGTTTATAAATCTTTGGGGAGGAAGAAGCCTAATGAATCTGGTCAGTTTCAAGGACATCTTGAAGTTTTTGAGTTGTTTACTTCCTGAACTTTAGGCATCACTGGCAGGATGAAATGCTTCACCCTCCAGTGAGAAGATTCTGTGTCTTAAAGAGCTTCCTTCCAAGATGCAGTGTTTTATCTGAGGAAATTGCTGCACATCATTGTGGATCAATATTATATCGTTCTTTTACACATGTGGAAACAGGTTCATAGCTGATTCTTCATGGGACTAGATTTTAAACTCAATTACATGGGACTTACAAACCAATTGTAGAAGCATTCAGTCTTTGTGATATGTGCACTGATAAAAACAGTCACACCTACACATAATGTGAATCAGTGCACATTCACACACATTTGTCAGTTATATATGCACCTATTAACATATGCCATACATATGTGTGTATTTAATGATTATCTAAACATATAATATACATATATATAATACTGTTTTATTGTGTATGACTGATTTTTATTATATATCCAACACTGAATAGTCAGGGGCTTTAATTTGTTAAACAACATACATCGAGCACCTAGTGGACTGTGTAGACCAGTCTTCAAACTGACTCATAAGTCCTAATGTTTCTAATACTTTTCCAGAGCTTCTCCATAGGTACTGTAGAACATTCTACAAATATTTATTAAGAGAATGAATACATAAGTGAATGAATACATGGATAAATCAAAATGAAACTTTGCAAAGTTTAGTTTCTTAGATGTTATATGTACTTCAGAAACAGAGAAAAGTATTACTTGGCATATGGCATTTCTATCTTCTGGGTAACATTAAGATTTACTTTCTTGACTGTTGATTTCCAGCTGAAGTATTCAGTAATGAATATGAGGACAGGCACTCATTCAGTCACGAAGCCTGGCTTTTCAGGGGAATGCATACAAACCAGAAGAAAGGAAAGAGAAAAAGCATCATTACAAGCTGAAGAAACACCAGGATTTTTCAGTGAACAGTTTGAAATTCTTGCCAAATTGGTTTCTATTTTAGACTGTATTGATAGATCTCCAATAGCTATAATTAAGGATTTGTGTCCCCAAGAAGGAAAAACAAGGACCAATGGCATTTTATAAGATTTCCTTTAACTGTGTAGCAAAATTCATCTCCTTAATGATGTCATTTGTGAGTATTTCAATAGAAGGCTTCAGAAGGGTTTAGATGCATGCAGACTAATTATCATTTTCTCATTTACAAGAGAAGTATTAATATATCTAAAGGGGGCATAAGGTTAATTGATATTTGGCAAAATAAATGCTCTATTTAGGATATTTTTCTTGTCATAACCATCTCACTTCTTGAACCTTACCTCTGTACAGTCCTGCCTATCATTTTATTTAGTCATAATTCTCAGGTTTCCTTACAGTTCCAGTCCAAGAACTAAAGTGGAAAAAGGAGACAAAGGATTATGAATCTGAGCGTCCATTTTTAGTATAAAATAATTCATGTTCATAATAAAAATTTGAAACAGAAAATTGCCCAAAAAAGGGAATTAAACACACAGATTCATATTCACTTATACATATCCTGTATAAGAATTTTTACATAAAAATATATTTTATGTTTTATTAATAAAATTTTTTCAGGTTTTCTTATACATACAATCTTGCATGTTTTCTATACTATATAACTACTACCCAGGTCAACCTGACTGATTTTCTAAGATAAGATGAAATAAAGGGAGCTCACAGGGTATGTCCATTGACTTGCATGTTTTCTATCAACGTGGATTCTTGGGGTAGGAGGGAGGCACGGAAGTAGAAAGGGAATTTTATTTTAGAGAAAACAAAAGTGGGAAGGGAGATGAGAGGGAGAAGAGAAGAGAGGATCCAGAGGAGTAAATATGATCAAAATAATTAGTATGGAAAAAAAACAGGAAGATTTCCAAGTAAGATGGTAGTCTAGAAGCATCTAGGGAAGTGGAAAAATGAGAATAAAAAAATACAGAATATATTCTAAAGAGACAAAGAGAGAAAGAGCATCAGAAATTCACAAAGTTAGTGACAGGATGCCTGGCATGTGTGGAGAAAGACGGGTGACAGTGAAGAAGCCAGGAAAGTCGTCACTGGCTCCCTGGCAGGGGGAAAGGAATCACAAGAAGCCTCCTTCCATGTGGGGGTGTTGTAGAGAGACTTAAATTCTACCTCAGGACAAGTCACAATCACTACAAGAATCAAAACCAGTTGCAAGTTTGAGGGAGAGAGTGATTCCGCAGGTGAATGAGTCATCAGTGGAGAGGCAGTCTATCTTGTCACTCTTTATGATATAGTGGCAAGGACCACACATTGTTCTGAGAGACTCAGATAACACAGGAATGAATCCCAACAATTGATTAACAGTATTACATAAACCTAAAAGCTTCTGCACAAGAAAGGAAGCAAGCACCAAGGTGAAAAGACTGCCTCAGAATTAGAAAGAAGTCAACACTAAATCATATAACCAATACTTGTAATGAATTAAATAGAAAACTATTAAAATAACAAATATAAATGGAAAATAAATATTTGAAAAAGTGTTCAACCTCCAAAGCCATTAGGTAAATGTAAATTAAAAGTGCTTTTAGATAGTATCTCACCCCCAGTCAAAATAGGTAGTAGTAAAAAAAGAAATGACAGCACTAAGCCGCCATCTTCCTATTTTGAAACTAGGCCCTGCCACATTGCTGTAAGCTGCATATCTTGTTCAGCTAGTCATAACCTACCCAACTGATCAATATCAGTTCTTTAGGACTAGGCCCATTCATGTTGCCAGAGAGATCTCAAATAGCCTAGTAAATCAGTCAGGACCCACCTATTCGATTGCCATCTTCCTACTCTAGTACTAGACCGCCTCACAGAGCTGAAGAGCTCCTGGCTAACCTGCCTGGAACTAATACATCTCACTAATAAAAAAATCAAAAGTGAGAACCCGAAACTAATTATTCATACCTAATGAAAAAGCAACCAAGTTACAACAACAATAAAATCAGAACCAAACTTCATCTCAACAAAGGCAGGCTAGAATGCATTATCAGGAAAAATGAAGAAACTAAGTCCATATGCACAGGTCACAAGGCAAAAACTCAAATAATATGAAAAACCAAGATAATATGTTCATAAATCTTACCATTCCTATGGAGGTATTTTATAGGGTGAACTACTCAGAGGAACCTCAGGACACAGAACTTAAAGAACAATCATAAACATGATCAAAGAATTTAAGGATTTTAAGGAACATACAAACAACTCCAAGAAAAGAGGAAGAAAGTCCTGACTCAAGTGAAAGAAAATGCAAATATATGACTAAATGAAAGACAATTCAGGATTTGGAAAGTGAATTCACATAACAGATAGAAATATTGAAAAAACTGAAATGAAGATAGAATTGAAAAATTAAGTAAGGCAATGAGAAATAACAGGAGAAAGCCTCACCAGCAAAATGAATCAAATGGAAAACAGACTATCAAGACTAGAAGACAAAGTTGGAAAATTGGACTGCTTAAGCAAAGAATATGGTAAAAATTTAAAACACAGGAATGAAATGTAAGGACCTATAGAACACCATGAAAAGGCCAAGTCGACGATAGGCATATAGGAAGGAGAAGAATCTCAGAGCAAAGGCATTGACCAGATCTGTACCAGGACTATAGAAAAATGCTTTCTTAATTTAAGAAAAGACTTATCCATACAGATACAAGAAGCATATAAAACTCCAAATAGACAGGACCAGAACAGAAACTCCATGGTATATCATAGTTAAAACACTAAATAAATGTACAGAACAAACTGGAAGTAGCGATACACACCTTTAATCCCAGCACTCAGGAGGTAGATGTAAGCAGATCTCTGTGAGATTTTGAGATCCAGGCCAGCCTGGTTTCCAGAGTGAGTTCTAGGTCATCTGGGGCTATAGGGAGAATGCATAGAACAAAGACACGGCATTGAAAACTACAAAAGAAAAACAATTACAATGTAAAGAAAAACCCGTCAGAATTAAAACTGACCAAAAGAAAGAAAGAGGAAATCTAACTCAAAAATAAATAAATTAAAGACAAAAGGAGAAACATGACAACAGACACCAAAGGAATCCAGAACATTATAAGGAATACTTAAGAAAACCTATGTGCTATTATATCAAAATCTAAAATAAATGGAAGAATTTCTGAATTCAATTGAATCAAGAAAGATAAACTAAGAAGAGAACAACTTAGACCCATAACCAAATAAGAAATCAAAACAGTACAAAACTCACAACTAAAAAATTCCCACGTCCAGATGGATTCACAGCAGAATTTTACTAGACATTCAAAGAACCAATACTGCTTAAATTGTTGCAAAGGATAGAAACAGAGAGAATGCTCAGATTCCTTCTGTGAAACCAGTGTTACTTTAATACCAAAACCAGTTAAAGCATAGCAGAAAGAAAACTATGTTCATATCCCTAATGAATATAAGTGCAAAAATCCTCAATAAAATACTTGCAAATCACATACAGGCACATATCATCCATCTCAATCAAGTTCACTTTATTCCAGAGATGCAGGCGTGATTCAATATATATAAGTCAATAAATGTAATAAAATCATATAAATAGGCTTAAAGACAAAAATCACGTTATCATGCCAATATACAAAGAAAAGTCCTTTGACAAAATCCAACATGCATTTATAATAAAAGTCCTAGAGAGAACTGGATTTGAGGAAACATATGTCAACAAAGCCTATAGACGTCACTCTAAGTGGAGAAAAACTCAAAGTATACCCACTAAAAACAGAAACTAGACAAAGCTGTCCACCACACCATTCCTTTTCATTTTCATGTTTGAAACTCTAGCTAGAGCAATAAAACAAGAGAAGGAAATTAATGGGATCTAATTGGAAAATAAGAGACCAAATTATTCCTCTTTGTAGATGATATGATATTTTACCCAAGAGATACCAAAAATTCCGGAAGGAAGTTCTAGAAATGATCAACATTTTCAGCAAGGTGGCAGGATACAAAATCAATTTATAAATATCACTAGATTTTCTATATGCCAGTGATAAACAGTCAGATAAAGTAATCATAGAAACACTCCCATTCATCATAGCCTTAAAAATACCTAGGAATAAGCTTAACCAAAGACATTAAAGATAGCTACAATGAAATTTTCAAATCTTTGAAGAAGAGACTGAGGAAGACACAAAGAAATGGAAAGACCTCTTGTGCTCCTGGATTGGTAGAATTAATATTGTGAAATGACCATCCTACCAAAAGCAAATTATAGATTCAATGCAATCCCAATCAAAATTCCCATGACACTCCCCACATAAATTTTAAAAAGCATCCTAAAATATATTTGGAATCACAAAAACATTCAGATAGACAAAGCAGTCCTAACTACAAAGACAATGCTGGAGTGATTACTATCCTAGATTTCAAACAATATTTCGGATCTATATTCAGAAAAACAGCATGGTACTGGCACAACACAGACATGCGGATCAACAGAAAAAAGCAGGAGACTCTAACATGAGTGCACACAATTTCAGCCACATGATATTTTACAAAGGTGCCAAGAACACGCTGGCAGAAAGGCAGGATCTTGAACAAATGGTGATAGGAAACTGAATCTCCGTTGTGTAAAAGAATGAAATGAGGCTCATATCTATCACCTTGCACAAGTCAACTCCAAACAGATCAAAGACCTCAATGTGAAACCTGAAACTCTGAAACTATTGGAAGAAAACATAGGCAGAGCTCAACAAGATTTATATGGAGGAAAGGATTTTGTAACCCAGTGTTCAGTTGTTCGGGAATTAAAGTCAACAATGGATACATGGGACCTCATTAAACTAAAAAGCTTCAGCAAAGCAAAGCAAACAATAAATTGAGTGAAGAGGAAGTCCTCAGAGTGGTAGAAAATATTTACCAGCTATATATCTGACAGAGGATTAAGATCCAGAACATAAAAATAACTCAAAAGGCAAACATTCAACACTCGGTGGTTAAGAGCACTGGCTACTCTTGCAGAGGACCCAGGTTTGGCTCCAGCACCCACATGTTGACTAACAACTGTCTATAACTCCAGTTCTAGAGGATTCAATGGTCTGCAGGCATGATGGCATACACCTTTAATCCCAGGACTTGTGAGGCAGAGACAGGCAGATCTCTGTGAGGTAGAGGCCAGCCTGGTCTACAAAATGAGTTCTGCTACAGGAGACTGTTTCAAACAAATAAGCAAAAATTGAATAAATATGATTCATAGCTATAAACATGCCATAATGAAACCCTTTACTCGGTATGTTAATTATAAAAGTTAAGAAAAAAACAAAGGACAATATATGCTTGTGAAAATATATGTCAAAAGGAAAGCTATTTTGTATAATTGATATATGCCAACAAATATAAGAGAATAATTTCAAATTTATGAATATTTATTAAAACTATTGGATATTATGTTATCCTCTAACTGGTCCTTATGCAGGAGAACTTAGAATTTATCTTTCTTATGAATTTTTATTAATGGTTCATTGAAAATTTTGTGACTATTGGTTTCTGAGTTCAGTATAATCTTACTGTACAGTATGCTAGTTGAATTTATGGATCAAAGATTCAGGGCAATGTTTAAAGTCCCTTTTTCAAATTTCCAATTTTTTAAAAGGTTGAAACATGCACTTTTACCTTCTATCCTCAGAATGCAGAACAGCCCTGAATCCACATAGAAAATAAGATTCTCCCAGCTCTGACCTTGCGGTGTCCACAGCGGATGCACCCTGAGCCACACTAAGAAAATTCCCCCTTTTCTGTTCTATTTTGCTCTGTGAAACCAAAGTGCACTGGACTTTTGCTTTGCAACATATGTAGAGTTAGTGCAGAGATTGTGCCAGGTTTAGTTGTAATCATATCTTCTCCAAGCCAAAGGCATGGGTTACAAATCACAGAAATTGTGGAAGTGGCTAGACCTTGTAGTAGAAACCAGTTTGCTGCCAAGATAAGACCATGCAGTCCCAAGAGCAGGGAGAGATGGGATAGAAAATCAAGTCAGTTAAAGTATTTCTGTACTCCTGGAGATCCAGTTGCATTTCCCAAAATGTGCCCTCTTCTTATAATCACTCTGCTGTTTTCTGAAGTTTCCCTGTGTGAATTTCTGCCCCTTACTACAGCACATCAATGACAAAGTATGTCAGTTTCACAAGTGACAGTTTTTTATATATAACTCCTTCCAAATTCACACGAGTCTTCAAAGAAGTGGAAGATAATGGATACATGATTACCCCTTAGGGACTGACATCAACTTAGAAGCCATTTATCAGAGCTCTATGTATAAATTTTAAAGTCTATATGTGTATATGTCTGTACATATGGACATTCTGTGAATGTATGTATGTATCAAGATCATTTTCAGATAGAAAGATTCAAAAATTAATTGAACTCCAGTGATGGTATGCTGCAGACATGACTCAATATTATTCCTTAACACTCCAAAACCCAAAAAGAAATGTAGAAAACAAAGTTAATGCATAATTTAATACATAAATAGTATAAAAGAATGTAGAAGAACTTTCTAATGACTCTGTAATTTAACTTAGAGAAATTTACAATTAGCATCCTGGGAAATGGTCAGGGAGGATGATGCCGTGACATTAAAATAATAAATGTATAATGAACTACTAACGTGCTTCCTAAGAGTATCAGTAATACTGCTTCTAAATTAGTGAACAACTGATTATGGTAAACAGGGACTTACCGGCTAAGTTCTGATATGGTGTTTGGTCCTCCCTCCTCCCTATCAGCAAATGTCATGGCTGGGGCAGGTTCCTAGCATCCTCTGATTCCAGAGGTCATGTACTTTCTTCTCTATCTGAAATACATGTTTTCTTTTTTATATCCACTAACGAGGAAGCAGAATACACTTCTGCTGGTAGTATTGACTTATCCTCAAGCCAAATGTATTTTGTAGAGCTCGTTTTTCTACAACCAAAGATTGTGTCCTGTTCTCAGTCAGCTCTCCTTGTTCCTTTCAACTCACACCTTCCAGGACTTTTCAGCTTTTAAAGAGGCTGACATTTTTGGATTAAGACATATAATCATTAAGATAAAAGGCTGAAGGGACAATGTGAGTTTCTTGTACCTTGGACACCTCAGGCCAAGCTCAGAGTGATATTCGGGAGGTTGAAAGACACTGTCCGGATTGCATGTCAGGAGAGAAGACAGTGCTGTCCAGAGCACCTGCTCAGGCTTCTTCTTGCCCCCACCTCCACCAGGCACTGTCCGGAATCCTTCTTCCTCCAACTACCCAGATTCTGTTGAATGTTTTTAAAGTACCACTACTTAGACTTGCCCATTCATCCACCTCTGAGTTCAAGGGAAGATTCACATTACTGATTTTTCTTGCCATGAAACTTTTATTTTCAGGCTCAAGTAAATTGATGTTCATCTTCAATTCCCAGCATAATCTCCCAGGTGCACTCATTCTGTGTCGATGTGCTCCAAGAGACATACAGCTCCACTGTGGGTGAGATGGGATGTAGTTACCGAAATGAAATATAAAAACCAAGAAGGAAAAATCGCTGCAGCATTCCCTCACCTCATTTCCAAAGGGTCAGACTAGAATTTATCCTCTGAAGCATTTTCCTCTATTCTATATCACCCTGGGGCAAGTCTTACATGGTGCTGTTCAGAGACACCAGAATTAAATTTTTATCAATAATAACATTCTATCTAATCATATTTATGAATTAATTCATTCACTCATTGAACAAACATTTATTGGGTGACCTTTATGGACTGGGCATTGTGCCCAGCTACCTAAAGGAAAAGACACAGAATTAGAAAGTTACAGATTCTGTGTTGTTACAAGTGAGGAAGTAGGCAGTTGGGGAGCAGCGGGCACCCAGGTGCCACCCTCATCCAGCCCAAAGGATATCAGCAGGAGCTCAGCCAGACAGACACTTGGGATTCAGTGTTGGAGAAATAGACAAGGAAAGCACAAGCAAAACAAATGCATCTACCAGAATTAGGGAGGGATGGAGACGCCTGAGCCTTTCAGTGTGTAAGGCATGTGCCAAATACTTAGTGTAGGCGTAGAGAATCATAACAGCTATGCCTAGCAAGGTAAGATTCCAGAGTCACATCAACACAGAGGAGGCTCCCTAAACACCAGTGAGGGCTTTAACTTAGCAGCCCCTCCCTATAGCTATAGAAATCTGCTGTCAGTGGCTCTTAGTGCTCTATCTCTCCTAGTTCTGGGCTTGGTTTATATGGCAGTTATTGGATTCGAGTTCTCTCTAGCACTGGGAGGGGACTGGAAATGCCTTGTTTGAATGAGAGAAAAGTTAAGTGGAAGAAGAATCTCTGTTGTGCTGTTTATTGACCATGAGACTATAATAAATTAATCCACTTACACTCTGCTTGGTAATTTCTTTATTGAGAATGAACTGGACTTTCTTTGTTAGATAAATATCTTAGCCTAGAAAAGATTTTCTTTGCTGCCCTTGTAGACATAAAACACCTTGTCTTCTTAACCAGGGCTCCTTCACAAGGCATTCCAACCTCACCACCTGTCTACCCTGAGCATAGGAGCAACAGTAGCCAAATCTGACAACAGGCTAAAGATTTTGGAAGTGAAAGTCAGAGGGAAGTCAAGCACTAGATGGTATATGTGACTGAGTAACCTATGAACCTCCACCTCATTTCTAGCTCTTAATCACAAGCTCCTGAGTTGGTTTGGGAGAAGTCAAAAGTAGAGGGAGGGAAGCTGAGTTCCTCTGTTTATTGTCTACAATTGCTGTAATTAATTATCACACACTGGTACCATGAAGCTGGTTGTTATGTAGTTGTTATTAAAGCAGAAGAAGAGTTCATTTCTTCTCTTACAGTGTTGGTCCCATAAGTTTCTGCAGCAGAGTCATTCTGCACAAGGATTTAAGATAAAAGTCATATCTTTGACTTGGTCCTTCCTCCTTTCAGTGGCTCCTTCCATCTTGTTCCTCAGATCTCGCTCTTTGTGCTGTGATCATAACATTGTGGGTTACCTTCCTTACAGCAGTCTTATGAAAACATTTGTGAATGGACTGCGGAAATAGCTTAGCCAGTAAAGTGCTTGCCCCAAAAGCATGAGAACCTTAATTAGATCTGCAAAATACACATAAAAAAGCCTGGCATGGTGGCACATGTCTGAAATCTCAAGCCTGGGAAGGCAAAAGGAAGAGGATCTTGGAGCTCACTAATCAGACAGCCTAGCCTTCTGAGTGAGCTCCAGGCCAACAAGAGTCCCCAACTCACAAAGTAAGGTGGATAGCATTTTAAAAAACAACACAGTACCATACATGAGTTTCCTCCCATTTAGTGGTAAGTCCAGCTGATAACTGTGATTATCCCCAAGCAAAAGGTGCCACTACTGCACCAATAGCAATAGTTTGGTATACTAGTCAGTATTGTGGTTATTAGGCTTCACAGCTGGGTTATACCATTGATTTTTTTTTCCTTAACAGCTTGTATAGAATCCTCTGATCCTCTGAGAGCTAGTCTTGAAGGAGAAGGCTTCCAGATCAGTTCTAGCTCAATTGCTCCAAATCCTATGTCCAAAATATATCCAGACTTCAGCAACAGAGTCTTTCATTGAAGTTCTGGGAAGCAGTCAGGGCTGTGGCAATAGCCTGTGGCCAAATACAAATAGTTGAAGAGGTCATAGATCTTAGGGAAAAACTTACCTCTGTCATATCCCTAGATAAATGTAATTTTTACTATATGCTAAATATGTATCCTTATGTTTACTGATAAATATACCAATCACCACTCATCAAAGAAGCTTCTTTTTTGCAACAGATAGAAACTATTACAGAGTTTCACAGCTGGCCAAACACAGATAATAGGTGTCTGTGAGATGCCAAGACTTAAGTGACACATCTGCAATGCAATCTTTATACCTAAGGCACAGGGAACATAGTGGAACGGGAACAGAGATAATATTAATGCATCTTTCAACTCTTACCTGTGAAGCTTCCACATGCAACAGAGAGTGATTAACACAGAAAGCCACAACTGGCCAAAATGTAGATGATATGAGACAGCAGAGCACATATCCTTGGATAGGACTCCTATATTACACTTCTGCCTCCCAGGACTGAGAGTCCACTTCAGAAGAGGGAATGGAAAGAATGTAAGAGCCAGGAGTGGAGGATGACCACAAGGAAACAGAGTTTTCCAGATGGCTGGGGACTTGCTCATATGCACTTATAGCAATGGCGACAGTATGCACAAGACTCATGGAACTTAATATCCATAAACCTTTTATTCCCTATAAATTCACAGGGATTAGAACATGGACATCCTTGGCAACTGTTACTTATCCCATGACACTGCTTTCATCACTAACACTTGAGGAGTCCCAAAGCAGAACCAATACAGGATGAGACAAGTGGGGCACCCAGAGCACATGATTTAAGAGGGCCCTTGCTTCTAGGGATGTAAAAATACAAGGTTCACCTCTGAAGCTGACCATTTGTTTGAATTTCATTCAGTGGATATCTCAGCCATCCCACTTTTGTTTGAGTCCAGTCTTGGCTCCTACAGGGCAAAGCAATGGTAGAGTAGGGATGGTTTGCCTAGTCAGCAGCCCTGGTACAGTCCAGCAAAGCTCCAGCTGGTTCCAGGAGCTGGGCTGTTTTTGTATGAGTGTCTGTGTGAGTATGTAGTGTAACAAGGCTAATACACAGCAGCAAAATGATTTCCCATAAGTACAGGACTGGCACTGCACTCTAGCAACAATCTTGAGTTGGAAGAGATTTGACACAGACAAAGATGGCCTTGGAGAGGTTTTGCCTTTGCCTAGGAATGGATTGCTCGCAAATGAGAAGTTTGCTAACAGAAATACCACAAAGGACCAAATGGACACCACCCACCTATGAAGCTAATGCACCAGAGAAAAGCATTGAGATGACTATGGATTGACTGGCTATGACTGAACTTCTTAGGAGTATAAGATCTGAAAGAGAAAATGGCATGCAGGCGAGGCATATTCTCTGTATGGACTTAGTGGCTTCCTATGTATCCCTGACTGGCCTGGAACTTTCTATGTACATCGGGTTGACCTGGGATTATAGTCATATGTCACCATTCTTGAACCTAGTTCTTCTTTAGAGTGCCCATTTAACATTACTGTTACTTTTCCCCTTTATTTCTCAGAAGAATCCAAGGATTGTTTGTGCCGTGTTTGTTCTAAGCTTCCTGTTTCTGGGAAACTTACTAGAGAACAAACAGTATCCAGACCAGACTTGCTTGTCGACTTCTCAGTTAAAACCCCCACCCCCTCATCCCTCCATCCCTCCCCCCAGCCTCCCGGCCTGTGTCTACTCAGCGCCTCCTCCTCTGGCTCACACACTCTCAACCAAGAGGACAGTGACTCACGCTAATTATACAGTAACATTTTTTTTTTCCAACAGCAGCTGGGACTTTCTATTTATTTGCTCGCTATTTATAACTCACTTAGACATGGAAGCCTCCTCTCACCCCACCCACCCCAAGGAAATTTTCTCTGGGGTGGATCTAGTTTTATCTAAATTGGATGGACAGAGTTGCAAAGCATATATAATCCATACTGAAAAAGATAAGGCTTTTTTCCTTGTGTTCAATATAAAAATAAACAACAGGCAAAATGAACATGGACAGGGAAAAATTAATTTACTTTCCTGCTTAATTAGTAGATGCAAGATAAATGTATCTGCTTAGTTCCCTAATTATAATAATACTTAACAGTTATGTGAAACTCTTGATCATCAAAAATACCACCCTTTCCTGACACTAAATAATTAGTCTCTGGCACCCTGGTGTGAGCATCTTATCTGATCAAGAGAAAGACCCTGGTATTGGAAGGAAGTAGAAGATCAGCAGGGTCAAGACTTCCCTTTATCATTAACTAGTCCCCTGTCCCTAGAAGCAGAGCGACTGGGACAATCTACTTACCCTGGCAGGTTCAGGGCTGTGTCAACCACAGAGAGAGATTCATTACTGAGACTCAGAGCTGTGAACACATGCCCAACTGACTGTGTAGCCAAACTCTTCCTTTAGTCCTGAGTGAGCAGTGGTGGCCGTGAGACGGCTGAAGCCCTGGGTACCACCTTGAAGCAGGTATCAGTCACAAGTGGAACCTTTCTGGGGATCTTCAGTATGTGGTTAATGAACTTCTCCCTCCACATACTGATGTTCAGTTGATCATTTCTGCCTTTGACATGTTACTGCAATGGAATCTGACTCCCATCTTACTCTTCGCTACTTAAATTTCTGATATGTGTCTCGCATTCACCGAATACTAGATACGTCTTCATCTCTGCATCCCTGGACCTCGCAATCCTTACATCTTTAAACAAGTATACTTTCAAATTAGGCATGGTAGCGCATGCCTTGAATCCTAGAACTCTGGGGACAGAGGTAGCAGGCAGATCTCTGTGAGATCTAGACCAATCTGGTCTATATAGGGAGTTCCAGGCCAGCTGGGGCTACAGGGAGACCTTGTCTCAAAAAATACTTACACTTTCCAGGCTCAATTGGAGTGTGGTTTGATGTTCCATCTTCCTGAGCTACAAGGGTGGTAATTGCTTGCCATCTTGGAAGGATGTATTTCGTCTGTGGCCTTTTTGCACATTTCCTAATTGTTCCTCCCCAGCTGGGTGTGCCCAGCATGGCCTACCTTGGACCATGACACTGGGTAAGGAATCTTGGTTCTAGAATAGAACTCAGGGCAGACAGGAAGTCGGGGGATCACCCTGTGTCACTTTATACTCTGTGCTTTCTAGTAGATTCAGGGGCTTCATCCTTCTCAAACACTGGAATCACATTATTATTAAAACAAAGAAATATTTAATCCAGTCAACTTTGTTCTTGATGCTTGATAGACCCTTAACAAAGTTTGTTTAAAAACTAAAATATTCAGATTACTTTCTCGGGCTTTATTTTTTATGACTTTTGGAAAAGGTGAAACATGTAGCCAAACAATGGAGAGTGTCTAAAGTTTTAAGATCTTGCTCTGATTTTGTAGCTAGGGGTGGAGAAAGGGATATTATTCAAAGTGATTGCTACCTAAATTATTGTTTTATTGTATTTTTATTTCTCCTTTATTTTTACAAACAGTAGGCCATATGCATTTGTTTAAATTTAAATTGTTAAAGACTAAAGCTACTGTAATGGGATAAGAATTATAACCTCTAATTTTATGGCTTTAAGGCATTGTAATTATGCAACAGTTTAAAAAAAGAACACAGTGCGATGAGTTTCTCTTTTACTCTCTTTCTCTCTCACTCACTTATCTCTCATTTTCTTAAGATAGTCTTTATCCTTAACCATGAAAAAATATAACTCATGGATTTCCACAAAACCTCACGATTCTATTTAATATACATTTCTGCTTAAATCATGTGGGTTTAAATTACACAAGTAATTGCTACATCTTTTCACCATTTTCTGTGAGGTAGGCACTCATCTTGTCCCCATTGTACATATCGGAAATCACCACTCATGAGTCCTGTCTGATTTGCCTGATGCTCAGTCCTCATGATCTACTTCTGGTTTCTACACAGTGGATGAGCTCAGAGCATCAGCTTCCAGGATGGAGAAGGCCACTGTGAAAGGCCCTGATACAGGAAGGACTCAGGGAAGCATGATATTGCCAGAAAGTTATGAAGGCACCAGAATGGGGAAAAGGATAAGACTCAACTTCATGGAGCTCAGAGATGGAGATAGAGTGATCTCTTCATGGCCTTAGATCTCTGTTAGGCATTGAAAGGAAGTTTCTGGATTTCTTAGCTCTTATAGACAATGAGTGGCCTGAGAGGCAGTATTCTGGGAATGTAAAAACAGCAAAGAAGAAGCAGGCTTGTCAGGGATGCTGAAAGAGAGATGTAACCTATAATTAGATAACTTCTCTTGAGAACATCTCTAATTCTGAGGATTTCTGACCCCATGCCTCATCCCAGTCCCAGTTTAGTCATCTTCAAAATGAGAGAAGCTGAATTAAAGCCTAAATAGAAGCTTCAAATTCTACAGTCATCTGTGTCCTGAAATGAGCCTGCCTATAAGTATAGCTTGTGCAGACTCTATATCACACAGCTGTATTCAGCATATTAACCACATGTTATTAGAGGCACAAATAGATTGTATTTCTCTGGTGGTGACTGCTTGATTAATAAAAACAATGAATGAGAAATAACTCTGTTATCCTATATAGACTGACCAAAAGTGACAGTAATTTTTTTTCAGAGTTGATTGCTCTGAGGTTTCTGTTGTGAATGCCTACCTCATTTATATTTTAAAATATAAATTATTTTATATTTACCTTTTATATTTTAAAAGCCATATAATAGTAATTGCCATAATAAAAATAGGCACTTTGAACTTAGGATTTTTATGGGTACATTTCCTATCTAATTTACACAAAATTAATTGTCATTATTCCCATTATACAGAATAAGAGAATACATCTCTGATGAGAGATATGATGTACTCAGAGTCTCCACAGCTAGTAACTGGTATCTGATTTAAGGCCCTGAACATTTCAGAGCACACACCATCCAAGGAGAGTCAAGGAAACCGGGACAAGAAGAGGTCCGGCACTGCTCGATCTCCTAACTGCATGCCAACCTCTGCTTCAGGTTGTGTGGTCCTGTGGGAAAAGGGCTGCCATTTTTGGTAGTGGAAGTACCCTGCTCATCTTCAAGTCTTCATCCCATCTGTCCCCTAACACGGGACTCCCTCAGCTCTGAAATCCTCCTTCTCCAGTGAGCACACTGCTGAGCTCTTCAAAACTTGCCACTCTGCACACCACACTCAGACCCCCTAATAAAGAAACAGAAATCCACGTGGATTCCTTCAGTGCTGCTGCTAATGCATGCACAGCTCTGACTTCTCTAAGGTTCCAGCAACTCTACCAGTCCTTTGCTATAGCACCTTAAAGGTTAAAGACAAGTAAACCTTTTTTTTTTTCAAAAAACTAATTCTGCTTTGCACTGACATATGCTATATTGACAAAGGGCCGCAGGCCTTTCTCATTCCAAAACTTTGAAAACAGAAGGTCTTGTCCAAAATAGATGTGTATGTTACACTGTTCCCATAAAAGAAGGAAACAAGAGGAGGCTCAAAGCCACAAACATTCTATTTCCAAGTTCAGAGCAAACAAAAAACATGTCAGCCCAGAGGGAATGGGTCTGGAGGGAAGGAGGAGCCAGACATGCAAACTTTATTCTATGTTTAAATCCAACATATGGGACATTCCTATTTTAGGATGACAAATACTGACTTCCATATTTTGATAATTAATGATATAAAAAGAGGAGCCAAATTACATTTGAAGAACCTGGTAAGTTTTCCCAATATTAGTATTTGGGGGCCATGTGGCCTTTTTTTAAAAAATTAAATTTGGAAAATTCCATTGGTGCTGTCCAAGTTCTCCTGCTATTTAAAAACTGAGTTGGGATGAAGATCTAAACCTGTGTACCCGCTCCCTCCAGTGAATCTCATTTTCTGGAATCTACTTTTAACAACTTGGTACATCCCTAAGTAGAAATATGCTAAATCTAAGGTTGTTTGGAGGCCTCTTACAAGTCTATGCTAAGGGGCAAATGATCCTGAGGGTCAGTGATGGTGCCTGGCTCTCAACCCTCGGTACAGTGCTCTGTGGGAGCTCAGCAGACCAAAGGATAATCATCACTTGTTAGGCTATTAAACATACAATAAACGCATGAGGAAACATGGGTGAGAGTGTTTGTCCTAACAGTCTGGATTCCATGATTTTATGACACCAGAATCCACCTTCCAAAATACGGAATATAGCCCTTCTCCACATCTAAACTGCTTCTCTAACCTTCACTCTCAGTCTCCCCTTGACCTGGATTATCCCTAATTCAAATTAAAGCTTTCCAATGGTTCCAAGCTAAAACTTGGACCCTTTTTTAGACCTCAGTCTTTGCCCCAGGACATTTTTCCTAGTGGTTTACAAACTTAGTTGCATGAAAAGTGCATCCCTTAGAAAATTTCTTCTAACTAAGGCACATCAAGAAAAAGTAATGATCAACCAGAGCTACCTGTGTCTTGTACAGATGCATATCTAGCTCCCTAAAGTCTTGCATAGGCTATGATTCCAAGATAGCATAGGAAACACTATGGCTGGGTGTAACTAATAGTCATGTTTAACTTCTAGATGTATGACCCCACAGAGAGCTTCTGTCTCTGCCTCTCAGCACCCAATGCTACTGTTTTCTAAGACAAACATTTGGGCTACTACCATAGCTCTTGGCCTTGGCAAGTCTGATTTTGTACCACAGCTATGTGGCTCATGGTTCCTTCTTTGGAAAATTCCTTAGAGAGAAGAAGTCTGAGTCTTTTTGTGCTATCTGCACAGAAAGGCTAGTCATCATTTCTGTTCTATATTTGATTTTGTCTCTGGGCTTTATCGAAGAAAATAGTCATAGGTGCAACTGGAATGTGCTTTGTCATTCATTTTAAAGTAGCATTTTACCCAAAAGATTAAATAAATATATCCAAAGCTTCTGTTTTGTTCCAGCAAGTGGATTCCCCTTTCTACTACATGGTAGAGATCATGGTTCCAAAGTCACCCCAATGGAACTTAGAATCTAAACCTTTCAAAACTATCTGAGCTTTGAAAATAAGCATATGAAATAAAGAACTGAGAGATGAAGCATTTGGGGGGCGCTTTGAAGGAGCTGTGCATGTGCACATATTTGCATACTCATGATTCTTTCTTTGTCCATGATTTCTTTTCTCTCCCTTAACCAATTTTTAGTTCAACAATTGAGATGATTATATGATTTCTCTCCTTTATTTTATTTAATGTGGTAGATTGCATGATTGGTTTACAAATGTCAATTCTTGGAAGTAAAAACATCAAACTTAGTTTAAAGGTACATCTGCTTCAATATAACACTACATTTGGCTAAATAAGTATATAGGAAGCTTTTTGTCTATGCTCAGAAAGACTGCTCTACTTCACAAACTTGTCAGATTTTGATATTGAGTTATGCTTATCTTGGAAAACAAGTTGGGAATGCAATGAAAATGTACAACCACACAAAATCCTGTCCACCAAAGGTTTCATGGTTTCATTCGCTATTTCAAAACAAGGAAGCAACCAAACAGCCATTCAATAGATGAGTGGCACAATAATACACCGAAATCTTATTCAACTTTAAAGAGAATGAACTACCGAGTGATGAAAAAGTATCCAGGAAACGTAAATGCATACCTAAAAGCAGAAGAAGCCAGTCTACAATGTTTATGTGCTGGATGATTCCAGTGATATGGCATTCTGAATAAAAAGGGAAAACCAGAGACAATGGAAAGATCACCATGGTTGCCACAGTTTTGCAGTGAAGGGGCAGTGTGGTTGAATAGGTATTATTGTCTCTGAGGCTATAATAGTGGATATGTGATATTATGTATTTATTCAAAGCCATAGAAATTTTTAAAGAATGAAGTCTACTATAAACTATGAACTTGGGTTAATAAAAATGTTCCAGTATTGGCAAACCATTGTAACCCATTGACTTAGTTGTTTTTACTATTATAGTAAAATACTCTGGCAAAAGTAAGTTGAAGGAGAAAGGATTTACATTAATTCAAAGTTCAAAATACAGTCCATAATTATAGAAAAGTTAAGGCAGGAGGGCCTGGAAGCAGCTGATCATATTATATCTCTAGTCAGAAGAGAGTAAGGAATGGCTGCATGTTAGTGTCAGCTACTTTTTTCATTTCATTCAGTCCTGGGTCCCCTGCCAGGTAATGATGATACACTCAGTGATCAGGTTGTCCCAATTCTATTAATATCATCAGGTTCATCCTCTGAGAGTATGCTAAGAGGTGCATATCTCCAGTGATTCTAGATTCTGACAAACTGACAACACTACCATCACACACACACACACACACACACACACACACACATTAAAAATTTTGATAATAGTGGATTGAGTAGATAAGGTAGGATATGAGGATTCTGTATTTCCTTCACTTTTTCTGTAAACAGAAAACAGCTATGGAACAATAAAAATAATTTTTTAAATCACAAAAGACTCAAAGGAAGTATAAGCACATAAAAACGTGTTGACTTATATTAGACACCAGTCTATACAAATTAAATAAGGTACAAAAACATGCATCTAAAATCTTCTTAAAAATCACAGTGGCAATACAAAGATCTACAAACATAGAACGACTGGACTCTGCATGCTGCTCGTGGGGATGCAAAGTGGTGTATCTGTTACTGTCAATCCTTTGGCAAGTTGTTACACAGCAAAACAAATTTGAAGTATGATCTGACAATCCTACCTGTAGATCTATGCTGTAGGCCAATGTTTATAAACAAATGTTTTGTGACCAAATCTGCAATAAACTTTTGTTATCTCCTCATGAAATTTGATACTAAGACAGACTGACACTTGGTTTTGTATATATTTCTGTTCTTTATGCACAAGAGGAGTAGGATATTTTCCCCCTAAAACCAATTTTCCTCTTAGGAATAATATTTCATTCACTGAGAATATACACACTAGAGATATTAAAATGTTGTTTTAACAAAAATTAATTCATGAATATTTATAGCATCTTGATTTACAATTGCCCAATATTAAAAATAAATGTTCTCTAATTGATTCAAAGTAAGATATATTCACACAATAGACTGCTATCCAACAATAAGAAGGAAAACTGATGCTCGTCATGGATTAATCTCAAAGCTTCTATGCTGAGTAAATGAAATCAATTGCCAAAGGATACATATTATGCAATCCTGTTTAAATGTCATTCCCAAAAAATAGTGTTCAAGCAACTCTTAGATTAATAATTCCAGAAATTAGGGGTGGGATTAGAGTGCGCTCAAGATGTTAAACATTGTTTAAAGTGTTTCACAGCCATCTGTGTTTCATCCTTTGAAAACTCCCTGTTCAGCTCTTTGCCCCAATTTATAATTTTCTTTTGAGTTTTTGTGTTTTCTAGATACTCTCTGTCAGAGGTATACCTGATTTTTTCCTCATTCTATAGATTTCCTCTTTACTTAAATGATTTCTTGGGCCATATAGAAAATATTTAGTTTCATGAGGTTCCATTTGTGTATTGTTGAACTTGATGCCTATGGTATAGGAGTTCTGCTCATGAAGTCCTTTCCGGTGTGTAAAGGTTCTAGTATATTTTCTAGTTTCTCTCTATCAGATTCAGGGTATCAGACTGATGGTGAGATCCTTGATCCTTTTGGAACTGAGTTTTGTGTATGGTGAGAAATATGGATTTAGTTTCATTTTTCTACATGAAACTATCCAGTTTGACCTGCATCATTTGTTGAGCATGCTGTCTTTTCTCCAATCTGTATTTATGGCTCCTTTGTCAAAAATCAGATGGCAGTAAATGTGTGGATTTAAGCCTGGGCCTTCAATTCTATTCCACTGATCAATGAGTCTGTTTTTACACTAGGACCATGCTTTTTAGAACTATAGTTCTATGGTCCAATATGAGATCAGCGATGGTAATGATTTCCATAGTTCTTCTATTGTTCAAAAATATTTTGACTATCTTGGATTTTAGTGTTTCAATATGAAATTTGAGGTTTACAATGGACTTGAAATGAATTCTGTATTGCATTTGCCAATTCCTTTGGTAGGATGATCATTTCACAATCTTGATATTATTGATCCTTTGTATCTTCTGGTATCTTCAATTATTTTCTTGAATATGTCTTAAGTTTTTATTATATCAGTCCTACACTTTCTTGATTAGATTTACTCCACAATATACTTTTAACTTTTTATTTAATCATTGCATGTTTCATACAAAATATCTCAATCAATCTTATCATTTTTATACCCCATTCTCTACCAGCAGCTCCCCTCATAGCCCCACAAGTAGAATTCATACATTCTTTCATCTGTGTTATGGTCTACTATGTCAAGTTGGTGTGGAGAGACTCCAAGATATTTTATGGTTTTGAGACTATCATAAATGGGATTACTTCTTTGATTTCTTCTTTGATAGGAGGCTACTGATTTTGTGTGTTAATTTTATATTCTGCTACTTTGGTGAATGTGTTTATCATCTCTGGGAGATTTCTGATTAAACATGCTTAGCCATCAGATAAATGCAAATTAAAACCACATTGATATTTTATCTTAATCCACTCATAACATCTAAAATCAAAAAACAAATGACAAAAGCAGGCAAAGTTGTGGGGAAAGTAGAACTCTTATCCACTACTAGTGGGAGTGCAAACTAGTACAGTCAGAGTGGAAATCACTATGGAGAGCCCCCAAAAAGCTAGAAATATATCTACCATATGAACCAACCATACTACCTTCGGGCATATATCCCAATCTATATCCTACTATAGAGATACCTGCTCTTTCACGTTCATTGCTTCCATTTCTTAATAACCAGAAATTGCTAACAGTCGATGTTCATCAAGTAATGAATGCATAATGAAAGTATGATACATTTACACAATGGAATATTTTTCAGCTGTTTAAAAAATTAAATTATGGATCAGGGCAAGGATGCAACCTCCCAGAATCTTCTAAGCAATGTTAACATTTCCATCTTCATCTGGAAATATTTGTTGAATCCTCTATTTCTCTGAGACTCTGGAGCTCCTGCAGTCTAATCCTCATTCATTGACACTGAGGGATAAATTTTCCAAGATGTTCCGAAAAGGAATGTCTCAAACACCAGTACAGCCAGGTTTAGAGGACTGTTCTTACTTCCTGCAGTGCCATGGGCGTCAGGTGACTGGCCCCACATTCCTAAAAGCTGTGTCTACAGTTCAATGTTCTGCATAGACAGCACCATGTCCTGTGACTCTCTTGACCTTCTGACCCTCCATGCTCCCAGTAACCTCAGTAACTATAAGAGTACATGAAGTAGACAATAAATGGATCTGAGTATGGGGTTTACCCAGACCAACCTCACAGGTTTGGGGCTTCTATTGACCCTGTAGCCAGAAGAGAAGGTCTAGAAAGTGAAAAGATGTGGAGGTGCAAAAGCGGATGCTGCTGTTTTCAACATCCTTGCCCTGTGACCCTCTTCCCAGAATCTGTTACTCAGATCATACTTTTCTGAAGAAGGAACTGAAATAACATCCAGGTACCCACAGCCAGCTATGACTTCTATATCCATATCTACACTTGCTCTGGCATCCTTAATGATTTTCAGTTATGTAACTTCGGCCTTACAGAAGAAAACATCAAGCTCAAAATACCCCTGATTCATCAAGACTTGCAGGTGGCCCCATCTCACTCTTTACCAGTCTCCAGACATCACCTACTTCGCTCAAGACCAATGGGGCAGTGACTAGGAAGAGGTCACTCAAGAGTCAGTCAGGGGATAGTACTAGACCTAAGCCAAGTATTTTGTTAAGTTTCTGGATGCTTATGCTGAGCACAAGGTAAAATTCTGGCCAGTGACAATGGAGAATGAACGTTCCACAGGCTCGTTAGTCGATACCCTTTTCTCTGCCTAGAATTCACTGCTGGAATACCAGTGAGACTTCATTGCTGGTGACCTAGGGCCAACCCTTGCCAACAGTACTCACCACAATGTCCAGCTGCTCATGCTAGATGATCAGCACTTACTGCTGTCCTGCTGGGCACAGGCAGACGCAGAGAACAGCTAAGTATATCCACGGCATTGCTATGCATTAATATCTGGACTTTCTGTCTCCAGCAAAAGTCACTCTAGGAGAGGCACATTGCCTGTCTCCCAACACCATGCTCTTTGCCTCAGAAGCCTGTGTAGGTTCCAAGTTCTAGGAATAGAGTATGTGTTTGGGGTCCTGGAATTGAAGGATGCAGTATAATCACATCATCATCTCAAACCTTCTTTATCATATGGTTTGCTTGACTGACTAGAATTTTGCCCCGAAACCTGCAGGGCGCCCCAGTCTGGTCCACAACTTTGTCAATGGTTGACAGTCTCATCATCGAAGACAATGCCAAAGGCATATTTTTTAAACATCCCATGTCAACCCATTTTGGTCACTTCAGGAAGTTCATTCCTGAGGGTTCCCAGAAAATGAGGCCAGTGGCCAGTGAGATGGCACTGATGTGCCCTGAGGGCTCTGCAGATGTGGTTGTATTAAACTGCTCCCCTAAGCATGTACTTACAATATCTTGCCCCAGGCTTCCTAGAGACCGTCTATTCTGGCTACTCCATTCATACCTCCCTGTGTCAGCAGTAAACGAACAGTTACCAAGGAGGCACCTGGTCTGACCATGAGCATTAAAGGGAACGCATTAGCTCATGTGCTTCCCACTTGTGGCTAAAGAAGGCATAACACAGCACGGTGTGGGCAAGTTTGCAGTATCACAGGTTCAGGGACAATGGTTTGGGTGTCTCGTTCTCTTCTCTAGTCAGTGCCAGGGGCTGGAGGCCCTGGAGGAAATCAGGAAGTCATGGTATCCCCAAAGCTTCCATGCTTGTATAAATGTGTGTCACGTGCTGGTTGCTTGTAGAAACTGGGCCTAGGTCCAGGGTGAGCTTATTTTCTGTAGAAATACAAGATGTGGAGATGAGAGAAATTAAAGGAGAAGGTTAGTAAAGTTGGACCCAAACTAGGGATTTTTTTGTCTTTCCTAGGAATGCAGAAGTGGGTCCTTGAACAAGTAATGTCAGCATCAAGACTGAGGTAAATGCCAGGATATAGGCATACACAACCACATGTCCACATGTTCTCATGGCACCACCTAGGAAAATGAGTGCCCCATAAGGAGAAAATGCTTGATAAAAAAAGAGAGAAAGAAAACTAAATTATGCAGTTTGAAGAAAAATGAATGGAACTGTAAAGAATGATCTCATGCAAGGTGGCGCAAATGCAGGAGACAATCACTTGCTCCCAAGGCTCAGGAGATGAGGAGGAGAGATTATAAGAGCCAGAAGTGGTTACTGAGCACCAGGAAATAGATTTTTCTGGACAAATGGTCAGTTATTCATATGAATTCACAGCAAGAGTAACAGCATGTGCCAATCCCACATAAGCTCAAGCCAGACAAATTCCAATGTAGACATGAGGAAATGGGTAAGAAATCCAAATCCTTCCTGAGGAGTTCTTAGTAACTCAGCTGCTGGAAGGTTGGTGTGGTGGGGGGGAGATTCAATCTTATTTAAGAGTGACTCCTCGATTCCCCTGCAACCCGAACTGTCCCTCTCCCTACACTTGAGTCTACTTCTCATACTGGGCCCAGACATGATCCTGCTCTTTCCGTCCCAGATCTCTATCTTTTTAGTCCAGACCCACCACTGCATCCTGTTCTCATGCATCCAGGCTATCTCAGGTTTCCAGCTTTTTTTTAGACCCTCCATAAGCTGTCCCCACCTCCATCTTGCCCTTAGCCCCACTCCTGACCTGCCTATCACAGAACTGCCTACTATACAGACCAGCCTACTACCCTGAGATGACCTAAAACACACACCAAGTAACTTTTCATATTTAAGCATAAAGCATCAATACATCAATGACATAAACAGAAGCAAACTTCAACTAAACAAAGGCAGAATAGGATTTCCTATCAGACGCACAACCAACAAAAGATCCATTAACAAAACAGCAGTGCAAAAGCACAAGTAATATGAAAAAAAAACCAAGAGACTATGTTCCCAACAAAACCACGAGCTCTACAGAAGCCTTCTTTAATGAGAATACCCTTGAGGATCCCCACAATGCTGATTTAAGAGAACAATTATAAACATGATCAAAGAACTTAAAGAACACACAGAAAAACAACTCAAAGAATTCAAAGAGGATAGACATAAACTTGTGGCAGAAGTTCAAGAAAGTACAAATATGTGACTGAATGAAATAACAAAGCAATTCAGGACTTAAAAAGTAAATTCACAAGAGGTAGAAATAGTGAAGAAAACCCAAGCTAAAATGAAGATGGAATTGAAAAACTCAATGTGGAGAACTTTTAAAAATCTAAAAATGAATCTACTATTCAATCAGGTCATACTGTTCCTTGGCATATACCCAAAGGACTCATGTACATCCATGTTTGTTGCTGCTCTTGTCAGAATAGCTAAGAAATGGAAACAATCTAAGTCAGATATGGTGGTGCATGCCTTTAATTCCAGTACTTGGGAGGCAGAGACAGGCAGATCTCTGTGAATTCAAATCCAGTCTGGTCTACATAGTGAGTTCCAAGCCAGCTGGGAATACAGCAAGGAGACGCTGACTCAAAAAAGATGAAATAAAAGAAAAAAGGAAGAAATGGAAGTAACCTAAATGTCCCTCAACTGACCAGTGGATGATGAAAATGTGGCATAGTTACACAATGGAGTTCAGTGGTAAGGAAAGACAAAACTATGAAATTTGCAAGTAAGGGGATGGAACTAGAAACTGTTTACTAAGTGAAGTAACACAGATTTAGAAAAGCAAATGACATATGTTCTCCCTCATTTGTGGATCTTAGAACCAATCCCTTAAATGTGAGTAATATCTTGATATAACATCAAAAGCCAGGAAATTGTAAAGAAACCAAGGAGATTAAGAGAAAGAAAGAAGGAGCCCAAGAGAGAGGGATAGTAGGAAATAGATGTTACCAATGGAGAAGTCGGGGAAATGGGAGTGTTCAACCTGGAAAAGTGAAAAGAAGGACACACAATGAACCAGGGAGGAAGGGGCAGAAGGAATTCAAGAGAGGGGGGATAACAGGAGACAGATATTAGCAAATGGAAAATGGTGACATTTAAACTTGAGAGAGAAGAGAGAGGTTAGACAGGAAAAGAAAGAAGAGTGGTTAATAAGGCTTAGGTGGCATAAAAAGCCAAAGGTAAATGTATTAACTCAAACCCACTCCCCTGAAAAATGCACATAAATATCTACATGACTGGAGATGGAAAGGTCCTTGGGACCATGACCACTGACAGCCGACACACTTTCCAGATAGACCTTTGCACTGTCATGACCCTGTCCCTATGGGTCCCATACAGCAGGGATGGGGATAGAGAAATGGATTGAGATCTAGAATTTGAAAAGGGGATTCAAATTCGTCAATTGTATGCCTATCCTGCTAATGGAAATTTCTCCTGTCAGGGGAGCAGTCACTACTACTGTGGGGCCTGGAGATGTAGGGGCGTACAGACTCCTACATGCACATAAACACCAGAAACTCCCCGGACTTATTCCCCAGGTTGCTGTAATCCCCTGACCATCAAGATCAGAGCCTGGAGTACTGCAAGTCCCATTGCTGGGTGACAGGAGTACCTGAGGAATAAGACTTTATGCTACTGGGAGGGATCCTGGGGATGAATTCACCATACAAAAAAGACATACACCCCAATATCTCCAACCCATTGGTACAAACAGGAACTTTTACTTCTTGGTACCTTGAAGGCCCCTAGTCCCTCACCTACCCCTCAACCCCAGGGACATCTGGCCAGCCTATTACACCGAGGTGGTTGGTGGGACGACCCCAGTCAACCAAACCCAGAACCCTGAACCTGGCCCCTCCATGTTAAGAATGTTAACAAATGTCAATCAACTCTTAAATCACTCAGAATAGACCTAGGTCAGGACTACTGGCTGTGCTTGCACCTCAAATCCACCACCCCATTATGTTGGAATTGGTCAGAACCACATTCTCACTCCCTCTAAAATCCAGACAAGTTGTAACTGGAAACACCCCTGAGCTACTCTAGGCGATCTACAAGACCAAGAGGGAACTGCATCATGTCATCTAACTATGAGCTTGACAATTCCCTCTACATGGGGACCTGCAGCACACAAACTCCAGTGTAGAGGGGAGGCTCTTTTTCCATGCTCCAGAGACCACCTGGCTGGCTTGCTTGAACAAGCTGACCAAATATACATCCTCTGACTAGTTCAAGGATTGAAAATTATGGAATGGAGTCCTCTACATACTGGTCTACACTGTTCCCCAAGTATATGTATACAGTGGGGAAGACAGATGAACCCACCTCAATTTGTATTCAGAACTAATCTGAACCCAAAGATTGAACAAGCCTCAAATCTTGTTCTCCCTCTTGGTTGGGGCAGGAATTGTGGAGTTGGTGGCCACTGGGACTTCAGTCCTTATGTAAGAGACAAAAACTTCAGCAAACTTAGTGCCTAAATAGACCGGGACCTAGGGTGCGTAGAAACTTCCCTCCCCAGGCTTGAGACTCAGATGGACTCAACTAGCAGAAGTGGTGTTGTGAAAACACAGAGGCCTAAATCTCATATTTATGAAACAAGGGGCACTTTGCATGACTCTTGTTGAGAAATTCTGCTTCTATGTGAATCAGTCTGAGATCATCAGGGAAAGCTTAGCACTAGTTAGGCATAACATAAAAGAGAGAGAGAGAAAACGTGAGTCCTACAACTGGTATCAGTCTTTATTTTCTAGGTCTCCATGGCTCACTGCCCTGATCACAGTCCTAGCAGGGCCACTGGTCCTCCTGTTTCTGGTCATGATAATCGGGCCTTGTCTGATTAAGTGCTTAACTAAACTACATTAAACAAAAGTTAATTCAGTAAAGCTCATGATCCTGAGAAGGCAATATAATCCTGTCCCAAGATGGGTCCACAACTTGACTCATGCTCATAGAACCAGTGGGGAATGTGATAAGGTACCTTCTAAACTAACCATAGATATGCCATGTTGAAATCCAGGCTGAACCTAGCCTCTGAAACTAAAGGCAGTTGGCCTGGGATATGGGAATGGAGAAGTACAGCTCTTGCACCAGGATGTGGGTTTAAGAAAAGGTCAACATGTTCTTGTCTGTGAAAATGACACAAATGTACATGTTCAATATGGACAATTGCTTAAATATCTTCCATTGAATCTACAGATAAAGAACCCATAGATCTAGAGGGCTATTTGTATATGAGAAAGAACTCCAGATCTGAAATGAGAAACACCAATCTATAATTAGAGTTAGAAGCTTCAACTCTGCTGTTTCAACTGATAGTACATTGAGGCAGAAAATCTGTGGGTCTCAGTGACCCAGATAAAATGTAGACATTGATAAATTAATACAACTGTATCTCAGATTTATAGCGTAAGTTCACTGCAGTGCGAGGGAAAGGAAAGAACTGACCTCATTATCATTGGGAAACAGTGATTTTTAACTAGATACCACAGGGTTGAAGACAAAACTCCCATCCAAAACCGTGTATAAACACAGCTTCTGACTTGCAAAATTTTTACAGAGAAGTACAGGTTATTAATTTTGAAACAGTTATTTATGGATGTATAGTAAGTGTTCAAAAATAATATATGGTTAGACAAAAAAGACTTTTTTGCTGTTATAGAATGGTGTTACAAATAGGCAGGAAGTAAAATGCATAATCAACTCATAATAACAGATTGGAGTTTGGTAGATAAATATGAACAGATGTGTGTGTACGCATATATATTTTTTATCTGATTTTTTGTGAATTTCAAAGAACATACTTTGATCAGACTTAGATCCCTTTCCCTATCTTTATCCGCTTGCTACCTTACCAAATTTCATGTACTGTATTATAAATATATATGTATATATATTTATGTATAAGACATATAAAGGCAAATGTATGCCACCAAATGACCTTTAATATGGGTCCATCCAATGGAGTCTGGTTAACCTACCGAGAGATACAGCCTTGACAGGGACTGTGTCGCCCCCTCCCAGTGGCCATCAGTTTCCAGAAGTTCTTTAGATTGAGTTGTGGTTCCATACCCACCTCCTCATGTCTATGCTGGGGTTTTTTTTGGTTTGATCTTGAATGGGGTTTGTGCATGTTGTCAGCATTGCTATGAGTTCATAGAAATACTGACTAACTATGTAGAAAACTCTATTTCCTTGTGGTCACCCAATACCTCTGGCTCTTACAATCTTTCTGACCCCTCTTCTGCAATGATCTCTGAACTTTGGAAGCTTGAAATCCGTGTCATATTCAGGAATAAACACTCTGTAGCCTCTTGCTCACTGTACTTTAATCAGTTGTTGGTTTCTGTGTTAATCACCATCTGCTGCATAAAACTTCTCTGTTGAGAGTTGGGAGATGCATTAATCTTTGGGTATAAAAATAAGTCTTTGTGAGTCAGTTTAATGCTCTATTTATTTAGCAGAATAATAGTATTATGATCTCCCCTATAGCCTGTGACTTGTCTAGCCACAGATTCTTAGGACTGATATCAATGACCTTAAATCAAATTAGAGAGTGATTGTTTACTTTCAAAATATTCATGTCAATATTTCAGCAGCGGGGATGTCTTACCAGGCCAGTTGTTGTTCCTTGAAGAATTCACAGCTGGGTAAAGTGGTGACAGATTTTCTCCTCGGACAGCATTAATTGCACCTTCCAGTACTACGAAACCTAGACAGTAGCCATGAAGCTTTGAAGTCAATGCCAGTTTGACTTCTGTTTGATCTGCAGCTCATATATGTAATATCTTTAGTAAATAGCATTTCGCTGTCAAGTTCTGGTGGGTCACCAAGAGCAGAGGAGAGGCAATGACCAGTATTGTTTGAGGGTCGAGGGGTAACCTGGTCAACAGCTTCAAAAGAGGGACTCCATCTCTGGCATGGGGTTACTATTTTGTTAGCTTATGACATCTTGTAGAGACATGGTCCCCTGCCATTTTTCAACCCAATTCACCCTTCCTACACTATTGTTCCCCTTTGCCCCTTTATCTCACTGCATTTTCTTTCCTTTCCTATGAATCCTTCTACACATCCATGGCTGTTTTTTCATTTCCTGACTTCCCTGGATTTTCCAGTTGAAACATGCATTCAAAGCTCGCATTCATCTATGACAGAAAATATGCCTTATTTATATTTTGGGCTCTGGATGACCAAGCTCAGGATGATTGCTTCCACTTCCATCCATTTTCCTGTGACTTTGTATTTTTTTAAAGAGCTGAATAATATTCCATGTGTAAATGCACCATACTTTTAGGATCCACTCATCAATTGATGGACTGTCAGGTTATTGCCATTTCCTGGCTATTCTGAATAAGGAAGCACTGACCATGTATGAACAAGTATGGGCAAATGGGACATCATGAAACAAACAAAATAAAACCCACATATAGAACATAAAGAACAATATCATTTGTGTGAAGAGGCAATCTACAAAATGGGAAAAATGTCTATCAGCTATATCTCTGACAGAGGGTTACTATCTAAATTATACAAAGATCTAAAAAGAAATCAAAAACACAGTGCAATTTAAAAATGGGACAAGGAGCTAAATAGGGTGTTCTTAACAGATGATTGGAAAATGACTGATAAATATCTTTTAAAATATTCAACATCTTTATTCAGCGTGGAAATGCAATTTAAAAGCATTTTGAGATTTCATCTTAAACCACTCATCATGGCACAGATCCAAAAAGTAAACAACCACAAATGCTGACAAGGATACAGGGAAAGGACAAGTCTTATCCACTCCTCCTGGGAATGCAAATTGCTGTGCAGCCACTATTGACATCACTGTGGAGATGGCTGAAAAAGCTAGAAATCCATCTACCACATGATCCAGCCCTGCCACTCTGGGCATACCCTCAAAAGACTCTGTATCCTGCTACAGAGATACTTGTGCATCTGTTTTCATTTCTTGGTTGCTTTTTTGAGACAGGTTCTTCCTGGAGCCTCAGGTTGTATAGAACTCACTATGTTGACTAAGCTGGCCTTGATCTCACAGTGATCTGCCTGCCTCTGGCTCCTGAGTTCCAGGATTAAGGCATGCATCACTATTCTTGTCTTATATTTTTAAAGTGTGTATACAGATAATGTAAATATATTATATAACTATATGGTATGAATGCAATAGATATATGATATATATATACACACATATATATTTATATGTGCATATATATATATGTATATGTATATATATTCATTCCTCTTCTGGTGTGACAGATTACCCAGTCTGTAGCTCTAGATACATTCTGGGATCCTCATATAAACGACCAATTCGAGGGCTGGAGCAAGAAAAATATAAAAATAACCGGGAACTTTTGATACCAGAATGCAAGGAAATGCCTTTAAAATAAGACCGTTTCAAAAGGAACATATCTTTAGGTCACAGAAACCAATTTGAAATAGATTCTAGTGAGCGAAATTGAAATTATTTGAGTGACCAAAAGAAAAATGATAGCTTTGAGTAATATCTCAAAGTATAAAATAAATATCTATAAGCCTACATTATTACAAACACATTTACCATGTAAATAAGAAATGAGGTAGAAAGAACAGCTATTCTTTCTAGAAGAATTGCAGGAAATCAACTGTAAGGGAATCGTCATGGTTGTGTATGAGACTTGCTGATAAGCACTGCACATTAAAAAATGAAATACTACAGAGTCATCGGGTTCACACCTTATACACATCTCCCCTGATATAACCATCCATCAGTACAGTGGGTTTAGCATGTTTCCATTTGTTTTGTGACTTCTCTTTCCAGATGGTGAATCTTAGCTCCCCACTCTTCCCTGTAGGTTGGAGTTGATGAATTGCATATAATAGTCAGGAAAGAGAAAAAAATATTACTTTACAATACAAAATCCAAGCAGACATGATTTTCACCCAGTGATCAAGTTAACATCACTTGTCACATTGACACTGTCCTTTAATGATGATGTGACACAAAAATGCCATCACTTCTGAGGTGTTTATCCCCAAAATGTGTAGACTGATCTAAGCACAAGAAAACATCAGTATACATTAATCACGGAACATTTTAAAATTTTATTTATTAATTTTTATTTTCTATGCTTGTATGTGTGTAAGTGAACCCATGTCATGCAGTGCCTGCAGAGGAAACAAGAGAGTGTTGGATCCCCTGGTACTGAAGTTATTAGACTATTGTTCCTGCCATATAGGTGTGGGGATTTGAACCTGGGTCTTCTGCAAGAACAACCAGTATACTTAACCTCTGAGCCATCTCTACAGCCCAATCAGAGAGCATTTTATAAACTACCTAATGAACACATTTTGAACGTATTGAGATCATCAAGATAAGGAATAACCAAGGAATCATCATATTTAAAGTAAGGGTAGGGAATAATAAATAAAATAAAATGCACATTAGTGGGGAAAACAGATTTAAATAAGTCTAAAGTTTAGTTATTGTTATCATCCTTGTGGAAATTTCTTAGTTTTAACTACATATATGAGCTAGAAAAAGGCCTTGGTGGTTAAGAGCACTGGATGCTCTTGCAAAGGATCTGAGTTTTGTTCCCAGCACCCACATAGTCTCTAATGACTCCAGTTCCAGTGATCTGATGTCTTCTTCTGGCATTGCAGACACGGCATACACACATAACTTTGCAGGCAAAACACTCATACACAAAATAAAAATAAATAAATCAAAAAACATTCTTTTTAAATGTGACTGGAGAGATGACTCAGTATGTAACAGGATTGGGTTCCCTTGCAGAGGACCCATGTTCATGCTACATGGTGGGTAACAATTCCAGTTCTAGGGGATTAGATATCATTTTCTGGCTTTGCATGGCATGGGTGCACTTAACATCCATGCAGGCAAAACACTCATACACATAAAATGAAAATTAATGAATTATTTTAAAAGGTTTATGATGGTTATATAAGCTATAAGGAGTTATGTGAATGGTATCCTAAAATCACTTTGCAACTCCACTCTAAGAGAATATGGGATAACCAACATAGACTAGATTTGTGTAGTTTTGCTACATTTCTCATGTCAGGATAAAGACAGACTTATCAGGAGTCATCTTCTGTGGCAGCATGCACAAGACCTGCCCAAGTTCAAGTCATACAAAATCCTAAACTGGATATAGGAGGTGGACATGAAGCCCTAGCTCTAAGTGAGGAGCTATTGACAACTGATAGCTAAGTGGAAAAGAGCAAGTTTTTCTTAAAGGTATAAACCCCAGTAGGTTTTCTGTGCTCCAAGGGATAGACCCACACTCAAGAATATTTAGTGGGGGGAGAGTAGATCTTTAAGCGAGTGAATCTAAATAGGTTGACTAGACTCCAGTGGATGAATTTGCATAGAGGATCATCTCAGTACAAATGCATGACCAGATAGGACTTAACATGTATGACAGAATTCATGAAATCCAGTGGGGGAGCCTATTGGGGGTGTGGATGAGGGAAGCTTTCTAAATTTGATTAAGATCTATTGCATAGAAACTCAGTAAAATATTTTTAAAGTAAATTAAAGTAAATTTGAAAGAATATTTGGGAAACACAAATTGGAGTCAATGGACTAAGAAAATAAGAGGACTTGAAGTTGGCAACTGAGGAAGTGGGAGATGTGAGAGGAGATGGGGGACTGTTGACTATGATCCTAATATGGAAATATCAAAGACTTGATAAAATTATTTTTAAAGAATTATCTTCAAGAAAATAAGTGACTGTGAGCTGCGCAGCCCTAAGTGACACCTCTGTGTTGCAGCTTCTATGTATAAGGCTCACGGACTATAACAAAAGAGGGCGTAGGAAGGTTGTACAAGTCAGAGGGACAAGACACCTACCTGCTGCTAGGTAACAAATTCTAGACATGATGGGGAAGTCACAACAATGAAATCTTCACAGTACAGCAGTCTAACAAGATCTGCATAATGACAAAACCAGTTCACATGCCAAGGTAGATGAGGGAAATGTCACTAAGTCCCACCACAAGAAGAAGAGTAACAGGCAGGCAATAGATGCTGAAGGAGGAAGAATCAGTTTTCTCCACAGACTATCTCCCTGAGAGGTTATCTAAACCCAAGGGGAACATAGGTACAATTGATGACAGTTCATTGTGTGTGTGTGTGTGCACGCGTGTGTGTGTGTGTGTAAATGTATGTATATGTATCAATCATAATCAAAGAAGAGGACAAGAAGTTGACAGTGAGACATGGGAAGAGTTGGAGAGAGACTGGGAGGGATGGAAATAATGTAAATGCAACACTCACGTTTGCAATTCTCAGAAAATAAAATAATATATATTTTAGAAAGAATTATGTTCTCTATTCTGAAATAATTTCAAAATAAAGGAAAAATTGGGTCTAAGAATAGCCTGTGTTGGTCAGAAAGATTCCTTTATCTTCCTGTTGTAAATTTGCACCTGATTTTAGGCAGTCTTGGTGGTTCCTGTGTTTTCGGAGCCTCAGAATTCTCTCCTTGATAGGTTACTCTTCAGCCATGTCCAAGCTGGGATCTGCCAGTTTGTCAGAGCTTTAACCTGGTTACATATAGTTTGGTTCCTATAAATGTGATTCATAACTTTCACCAATTTAAAAATAAAAATCTAGCCTTGAAGGCATTTGTTACATTTTACACTATTTTGTTGTCTTACAAAAGAATATTTTTTCTACTAAATCTTCTAGTAGCCATTTTCTATGTATTTCATCACGTATATGACACAAAATGTCACCAAAACAATTTTGGTTTATGTTATTGGAAGATACTATACAGCATGTGTCTGTTCCTCTGTGCATGTGTGTATGTGTGTGTGTGTGTGTGTGTGTGTGTGTGTGTGTTTTTACTTGTAGCTTTTTGTGCAGTTAATGTTTCCTGATGCATGTGAATGAATTCAGAGGTCATTGTATGTCTTCATTTCTGAGTTTGGCAAGATCCCAAACTCCAGGCAGCCATAGCAATATGAAAGAACCCTTCTAAAAGTCTGTTGTATGGAACAGTGTTCTCCCAAAATGATCCCAGATCAAATTAACATGGAAAATGCTTCATTCTATATTCCTTTTGGGGAGACGTCAAGATAAATTATTGTCTGTGAAAAATCAAATAGGAATGACAGTCCATTAATATACAGATGCCAAATTATTTTCTCATGTGATTCCTATTAATTATGGAATTACTTTGGCAAATATTATGCTGCAATAAACAAAATTGTATCATCAAGACCAAGCCCAAATGCTATTATTCCAGGCTGACTCCCAAGACTTGATAGTCCAGGAGTGACACGAAATTTATGAGCCTGTAGATGCATATACAGACAGATGGGAAAATCAGATAATCAATGAAGGAGAAAGAAGAAGGAGGGGAGAGGAGGGGAGAGGAGGACCAATACTTTGACATAAAAAGTAACAGGGAAAATGAGAAAGGATACATAGTAGAAAGGAGACAAAAAGATTAGCATCAATTATTTAGAGCAATGGCTTAATGATGATACTGAGCAAAAAGAAAATAAAAGCAATGTTTGATATCTGTAAAACATTGCATGATACTATGCTGATAGCTTTAGTTTTCAACTTGACACACCTGGGTAGAGGAAATTTCAGTTGAGGAATTGTCTCCATTGGATTGGCCTGTGGTCATGTCTGTGGGGCATTTGTTTTTATTGGTGAGTGATGTGGAAAGACCCAGCTTACTGTGGGTGGTGCCACTCCTGGACAGGTGGTCCTGTATTGTATAAGAAAGCAGGCTGAGTACAGGCCAGGAGAGCAAGTTTGTAAGCAACATTTCTCTCTGGTCTGTGTTCAGGTTCCTGCTATGAGTTTCTACCTTGGCTGAACTCTGACCCAAGAGGTGTAAGACATAATAAAACCATTTTGTCCCCTCCCCAAGTTGATTTGGTTTAGTGTTTTTGTCACAACAATAGAAAGTAACAAAAATAGGTGCCTATTCTGAATTCTCCTTTTCTGTATCTCTACAGGACCGGTTATTTCATAATGCTTACCTTTATTCTTTGGTAAAATCCTTATTTACTGATATTCCTTTTTCATTCATGTGATACACAAGTTCTAACCAAAATTTCATGTTCACAATTACATCTTAGACTCCTAGTAGTGACCTAATTCAAAATGGGCAATCAATAAATTAAGACTCATCTCAGTAATCTATAATAGCACCTTATTTACAGTTAAATGATAAAGGTGAGTTTGCAGAGTTAAAATTGTAATAATAATAAATGTTCAACGCTGGAAAATTTATTTCAGTTTAAAGAAATTATGAAGGGGGAGATGAAGGTGATATGAAGAGAACAAAGGAGAGGGAGGCTCAAGTCGGGAGGTTGCTGGGAAGGCAGAGGAGGAGGTGAGGGAGGGAAGACTTAACACTAAGGATGTTCAAGAAACCCATATGAAAATCTACTCCTTTATAAGTCTTCACACACACACACACACACACACACACACACACACACACAAGATAACTACATTTACCCTTCTCGTAGGATAAATACAACTCCTAGAAGACATAGTTTGACAAATAAAAACTTAGTACCAGATTTGGGATGCTTGTGCTCCATCTTTTGATCATGGGTGGCCTGGAGATTCCCAAAATGATGCACAGAACTACCATTGCTCATGAATGTCCTCCAGAACTTGCAAGTAAGGTACTATTGCTGAAGACACCACACACGTTATTCACAGAATAAGGAGAAGTCAAATTAATAGTGACCTGGAAGTTTCCTCCCTGATGGTTAAGTTTTGTAGTACCAGAAAATGCTATGCAGGCTGCTGGGGTCAGTAGTCTTAACAGTCTATGAAGATTGTGAGTTGCAATCACAACTAAACTGGCAAGATATGTCTATGGGCACAATAGGAACATAAATGTTATGGAGGCTAGCCAACTACTAATGACTGGATTTAAAGTCTTATTCACAGGAGAAAACACATGCCTAGTACTGTAAATCTGGCAAAGAAGCCTTGGCTAGGGAGCTCATAGCCCTAAGGATAAACTTACTACTATAACTTTGCTAAATAGACATAGTAACAAACAGCCCTCTAAATATGCATGTCTTTGTACCCAGAGATTAGTGCAGCTCTCAGTCCTCAGTATATAAATTTCTTTGTGCAGTGGACAGAGGTTAACACAGAAACTCAAGCCTGGTCAAAGTACAGAGAATAAATGTCTGTAGAGTGCTCAACCCTAAATGGGACATTTATATTACACTCAACTCACTCCAAGACACAAAGAACATTGTGGAAGAGAAGGTGGAAAAATTTTAAGTACCAGACATTGGAGAGACTGGAGCAAAACAGTGTTTTTTTGGACAAAACAGATCTAGTACACTCATGAACTCATAGAAGTCCTGCTTTCCTGCCTGAGACCTATACGAAATCAAGCTAGTGAACTTTCTAGCTTATGAGTCTCCACCTCTAACTGGGGAGCTATTCACAGTTGATGGCTTGTAAGGGAGGAGGAGGCATTTTCTTTAAGGGTATGGCCTCTGCTATGTCCACTATGCTCCAGTACCACATGCATGGCCCAAAATGGACTCAGTGGTTTACACGTACTTTAGAAAATTTGGCAGAGGGTTAGAGCGGAGGGGAGGACTGGATTGACGAAAGAGCAGGGGGAGGAGTGAGAGGCAAATATGACACAAAAATGTACTCAAGTATGAACTCAAAATTTAATTAAAAAATCTTTTTGAAAAGTAAATATAGGGACTGGAGAGAAGGCTCAGGGGTTAAGAGCATGGGCTGCTCTTGCAGACGACCCAGGTTCAGTTCCCAGCACCCACATGGTAAATAACAACCGTCCATCACTCCAGTTCCAAGGGAATCTGACACTCTTCTGACCTCCATGGGCATTGCACAACATAGGTGCACACGTATACACATAAAATTTAAAAAATAATAAAATATTTCTTAAAATGATGAATAGGTAACATGAAAAGTAAGGGATAAATCTGTTAAAAAGTGACCCAAGTGAAGTCCAAGGCCTTACTGATTTTAAAAACCAGTATTTCAAAAGAATTTCCATACAACAACAAAAAAAAATTCAGCGCTCATAATAAATGAAATGAATCACTTTAATTTGCAAGGAAATTTATATAAACTAGATATCAAAATATAGCAGGCTTATATAAACAGAAATCAATAGATCAATGTGGACACTACAGATTTGGAAAGCCTCGATTCTTTCTTAATAGACTATTATTTGGTACAGTACCTAGCATATCCAGAACCCTGGGTACGATACCCAGCACGACATAATCTGGTATGGTGCCACACATCTTTAATTCCAGTACTCAAGAGGTGGGGGCACAATCATAAGTTCAAGGTTATCCTTTGCTACATAGAGAATTTGAGGAAAGCCTGGGCTAAATAAGGTGGCATCTTATTAAATATTATGAACTTTACTACTTCAAATTGTCAGACCAATGAGTCAATTCAGTGAAACAAAATAAAATTGTCATCAACAAAAACCAAAAAGCTCTCAAAATTATTAAACTCCTAATAGGAGGCATCTACTAAGAACCATAAGATGGTCGTTATAGGATACCACTGGGTAACCAGTGAAAAGCCCAATAGCAGGAATGGACTCCGTCTTTTGATATTGTTGACTAGAGAGATCACATAAATCCTCAGTAATAGTACCTATTGACATTGTACTTGTTTACCCATGAGTACTTGTTTATATACTTATATGTGTATGTCTATGTAGCAATAATATTCAAAGAAGACAAGAAATTGAGAGGAGGACATGAAAAAAGTTGGAGGGAAACTAGGAAAAATAGAAATAATGCAAATACAATACTCAGGCATGAAATTCTCAAAAATAAAATAACTTTTAATATATATATATATATATACATATATATATCAATATGTATTTGGAAGCATAGTTCTTTAGTTTTAGACAAGATTAAAGAAATTGCCCATTTTAAGGAGAAGCTCTTATGTTGCATTGTTGACCATGTACTTCTTAGTTGGGAAGGACAGAAAGCAATCCTCTGTTTTGACACCAGAGCAGTGTTTCAGTAAATTACAGTTGATTCACTAACTCTAATGTTATACGCAACTAAAACAATAATCACAAAGGGACACGAACATATTTTAAATTTAATTGCATAAAAATAGTGCAAAATGAAATGAACGTGATTGTTGCAAAGATATTTGCATGTGAAATCTATGATGACACTGGACATGAAACTATCAACCAATGATATTTTAAGCTGTGGCCTCTGAGAGTGCACAGATGTGAAGAGCATTGGTTCTCTACACAATGGGAATCTAATCTGTGAGTTCCTTCTCAATGATTTTAGTATAAAGCTTCAGTAGTATGCTGGGGCTTCCAGAAACATCAGAGACACACAGAAGGTGTTCTTGTCTGACAAATTGCAAGAAATCTGCTGTCACATCCAGCAACTGACGAAAAGACCAGAGCATCCACTACAGTGCTCACTGTGGGGCTTGACATATGAACAAGAATGTGTGTGTGTGTGTGTGTGTGTGTGTGTGTGTGTGTGTGCGTGCACACGCACGCACATGATAAAGAGGGTGGACTGAGAAAAGATTAAGAGTGAAACAAAAAAGGACTTGAAACAAAGATTAATAGTTCAATTAAAAAACGCCCCAACACAGGGCCCGAAAGAGGATCTCTGTTACAAAGAGTAAGATGGGTTTAAGTGGTGCAAAATTTCCTACCAATGACTCTGATTAAGAGTTAACACCAGTTCCTTTATGACACTAAAGCTTAGGAACTGAGGAGATAGCTCAGTCTGTAAAATGCTTCTAGTGCAAAAATGAGGACTTGAGTTCGATTCCTAGAACTCACAAAAAGTTAGGGCATGGTGGTGTGTGCTTGTAATTCCAGGCCTAGGAGGCAGAGACAGGGAGATCCCTGGTAGAGAAGAGTGAGGCACTCTGTCTCAAAAAACAAGATGGACCTATAGCCCCCCCCCACAAAAGTTTATATTCAAACTGGAATGAGAGAATGTGAGGGTAGAATCTATATAAATAAACAGTCATTTTTGGAAGCTGTTTTCTGTAGTAATGCACTTGTTCTGTTCTGATGGATGTGATATGGATAGAGAGACAATTACCTGTATGCATGTATTTGTGTGAGAGGGCATGGGTCCCTGTGCAGCTTGTGTGTAGCCAAGCATGAATATATACATCTGTACCTGTGTCTTCTTGAGCAGAACACGGGCCGTGGACATTGGAGGAATGACAGCCAGTGTCTCCACATGAAGGTGCACACCTCTCTGTTTTTTAGGCTCAAGGTAAAATTTCATATTAATTTCAAAGGTTTGTAGTGCAAACATTCTAAAACATGCAGTTTGTGTTCTAGTGGCCTAGTTCCTCAGTATAAATACTTTAAATTTTTATTTTAATTATAAGTCTAAAGTTTAAATACAGTTCAGGAAAGGCTAGTTCCTATAAGCATCACCTGAAATATCATGCTTTTGTGTATATGTTTATATATGCACATATGTGGATATATATGGGTTTCATATGAAGATCATCAGCACCCAAAAGCACATTTTCTTATGTTTTCCCATCAATGAGGACTAGCTTGTCATTTCTGATCCTCATGGCCTCTTTCATTTTTCCTTATAAGCTAGGTTGGGTGTCTTCCAGAACAGCTATTTGTTCGTAAACTAAGTGCCCTCCAGGAAGAGATAAAAAGCATCAGGCAGAAGATGCACTTGGCTTCTGTGATAGAGCCTATAAGTCACAGTGTCATTTGAAATTCTTTTTATGAAAATTTCTATTTATGAATTTCTATATATGAAAATAGACCCCCTTCAACGGAATAGATTATGAATTCATGTTTTAATGGAAAAGTATTGACATCACAGTATAAGAAGAGTGCATCGGGGCAGATAAGCATTGTTTCCATCTGCTAGACACAGTAATTCTGCTTTCCCACACCCAAATATGTTCATCTCCTTCAGGAATCTCAAGTCTTACCTTATAGAGGCAATATTTTGTTTAACATGATGATCATCAGTTTTACCAATTTTCCCATGCACACAGCATAATTTCATTCCTTTCATGCCTGAATAAAACTATGGTGTGCATATATTACAATTACTTTATCCTTTAGTATGTTGACAGATGCCTAGGCTAATTCTGCTAGCATGGACTTTATGAACATTGCCACAATAAATACAGAAGTCTACTTGGTATGCTCAATCAGAGGTCTGCTGTATACCCAAGAGTGGCATGACTGAACCATAGGGTAGATCTGATTTCCACAGTGGCTGAACTGATTTACATTTCTGCAGTGTAGGATTCCTTTTCCCTTGCATCCTTACCAGAACTTGTTATTATTTTCTTAATGATAGTCATTCTGACTAGGTTGAGCTAGAAACTCATCACTTCATGCAATAAACGTATGTTATTTTTAATATACTTTTATTGAATTTTTGTGTATTTCATATACAACATCTTAACCTTCTTTATAGCCCTTCCCCCTCAGTACCCTCCCATAACCCCCCAGACTGAACTTCATGCATTCTGTCATTTATATTAAGGCCTACCATCTCAAGTTACTATCACCTGACGTACCTCAGTGCAAGTCCTCTCCCAGTAGTAATCAGCTGCCCAATAGTTCTTCAGCTACATTTGGGACCCGCTGCCCATTTCCATAGTTCTATGCTAGGTTTTTGTCTGTTTGAGCTTCCCTGGGTCTTGTGCATGCTGTTCCCATTGCTGTCAGTTCATATGAGCAAGGTCCAAGAGCCTGTAAGACTATTTCCATAGGGTCATGCACCTCATTCCCTGACTCTTACAATGTTTCCACCCCTTCTTCTGCAATGGTCCCTGGGTTCATTGATCTCTGTTGCATGAGGGATGAGAGTTGAGAGATGCATTAGCATTCTCTCTATCCCTTGTTCCACTGTATCCCATGAGTCTTAGGTGTAGAGGTTCCATTGTAGATGTGTCACTTAGGGTTGGGCATTAATCTCTCTATGTGAGGCATCGTTTCAGTATGCAAATTCTTAGAATCCAGATCATCTCTAGTTGCTGATGAGGCAACTCAGGTGAAATTTCTCAATGAAGTTCTGAAAAGTTTCTTCTATTCTGAGTGCTTCTGAACTGAAATTCAAGTTATATGCAACTTGCCTGCCCAACATTTACTGGTAGGACAGGCATTGGTTAACTACAGTTCTCCCTGCGCAAAGGGGAGAAAACAGGAGGCACCCTGTTCTAATTGCTCTGCTGTAATTCTGAAATCCAGAGGGACCGTGTGGGATGCCGTCTTGTGAATGAGAACCTAGTCCTGCTGCCTGGAAATGTCTCTCCATTGCCCTCAGTGCCACATAGTAGATTTTGCTTCACACTGTGGGTCATCTTTTATTTCCACAGCCTTGGCTGGCATTCGTAGCTGCATTGTTTTTCTCGGATTGCTTTCAGGTGGTACTAATTTGGAGATTCAAAGGCTGATTTTCCTTTTCTATTGTCTTTACCTCTTTCAGTCCAAAGTGATGCAATTCTTTTGACACTTGGCAAACTTTTCATGAAGCAATTTATTATCAGTTTTAATAGACAAAGAACCACATCTATCGGTCTATTTAAGGAACGCTTTTCTCGATTTTCAGCTTTCTGTCTCAACTTTGGGGCATGGAGCTTACAAAGCATTTCCTCGTCTGGAAAGGACTCGAAGGCATGGTTGTTTTTGTTTGTTTGTTTGTTTGACTGAGTGTCTCTCTGAGCCAGTATGGCAGATATTTCTGAAGACATAAGATATCTTATAGTCTTATATAGAATTTATCTTTGTTCTTAAGTCTGTTTTTAACTTTGGAGCTGGGGATCTGATGGTTAGGTAGCTTTATTACAACCCCAGCAAATTCTGGCTAATTTATATTTAATAATCACTACTCCTGTTTGTCTTTCTTCTCTTTCATTTCATTAACCACGGGCTCAAATCAAAACAGAACAAAAGAGACATGCAAACCACCACAAGTAATCTTCACCAGCCAGTTACTTCATTAGATTCATTTTCTGTTTCCCATGTCCAGACACACCACATTGCCCCTAGATATCCAAGGACACTTAAGAGATACCAGTTCTTTCCAGTTTTTAGGTTCTCTTAATGTTCATACACTGTCACTTCTGCTAAATTCTTAATTCTGTTTGTCACTGTAATTACAAAAGCTCTTTCCACATGTAAAGGGGGCGGGAATGTGGACAATAGCTGCAGTGCATGAGTGTTAAACTCTCATTCTCCACTGGGAGGAAAGTATGTGTGATAGGACCTGTACTGACATGGCCATGTTTATGAAGTACAGTACAGGAAACTCTCACTACCAAAGAATCCTGACTTCTCACGGCTTACAATGATCCGAGTTAAGATTCTTCTACTTTATGATGGTGTGAACATCTACTCACACAACCATTCTTTTTCTTTACTTTCAATATTCACTCAGTTATATGATATGTTCAGTACTTTATTATAAAATGGGCTTTCTATTAGGTCTTGTCCACTGTAAACTAATGTAGGCTAAGCTATGATCTTTGGTCTCTTAAATATACTTTCAAATAAAATATTTTTGATTTACAATGAAATTGTTGGTTCATAACTCCATCCATCAAAAGTTGAGGAGTATCTGTGTAGAATATTCTTTGGGAATTTTAAATACATTATTTTGTTTGCTTCTTCTGTCATTATTTCAATAATCCCTAAACTAAGGAAGCCAAATCAAGTAGAATCAGATACTAAATTGTCCTAAATGCTTACTGAATGCTTGATCAGGCTTAACTTTGTATGAAGTTATTACATACTAGAAACACACACACACACACACACACACACAAAAGTTTGGAGAAAAAAAATTCATTAAAATTCTCATCAAAGTCAAGCATGGTGACTGACTTTTTTAATCCTTGCCCTCAAATGCCTAAGGAAGAAGGATTGCTATGAGTTCAATGCCAGCCTAGGTTACAAAGTAAGAGTCTGTTTCAATAAAACAGAAAAAGACACAAAAATATCACAAAGGAATATATTATCCAGGCTCACAATCATTCTCTTCTGTTAGTCATGATTCACTATTTTCTTTGATTTCATTACAATTCCAAAATATCCGATTCGATGCTGACACTGGATAAAATTGCTTAATGTTATTCAAAATAAAATAATCTCAATATATGTATATGTATATATTATATAAGACTTTGTATTTATGTAATATATATACAATATGTATGCATGAATAGATGTGTGAATGTATATATGCATACATAGATATAGGAACAAGCAAAAAACAAAGTATAATTAAAATAGAGTATTCAAACAATCATTCAGGCCAGGAGGGAAACATGTGCTTTCTTATTACTTGAAGGCTATGAATTTGGCAAATTAACTTATATCCTGCCATTGTGAGTGATCTTGCTATAACTTTGGATATGAAATTAGACCTAGAAATGCCTTCAGTGGTTTCACATTTCAATTGCTGTTGAATGACCGAAGGTTAAATTGTGCATTTTCTTTGACAACTCCATTCATCCAAGAGAAACTTTTCTTGGGTACATTTCAAAATCACCATCACCAAAGGCTCCATATTGCTTGCTCCAATTTTTCTGGGTTGTCTTGGACAGTTTATAGAACAAGAATATTACAGTCAACTTAATTTGCCATTAAATTTAGTATAATTATGTAAAAGCAAAGAAAGCATGAGCCTCGGCATTAAATCAAGGTTACTGTGTGAACCAGGTTTGTAACCTTAGTGAAATTTCTGAAATTTGTAAGCTTTACACGTAATCTGATATTAGTGTCATTATAGGCAGGTTGATATGTGTATTAAATATAATATGTAGAATAACCTAAATGGTACCTATTATAGAGTAACAATCCACTAACTTAACGGCAGGACTCCTCTTCCTCTCTTTTTTGGTTTCTTTCTTGGTCCTTGGTCCTCTTTTCTTCCTTTATTCTAAAAACATAAATATGATTTGATTTTTCACCTTTGAAAACATACCGTGACTTTTGATGAATCTCCAGAAGTGTAGTAGTGTGGTAGTTTGTAAATACATGATATAATCTAAGAATTTATATGACAGAAAAATAAATAAAGAGCTTATAAAACCAGGGGCAGAAAAAGTTTTAAATATTCAGGGTACTATAAACATTACCATTAGAGTATATTAAATGCATAGAATTTGTCTAGTAAAGAAAGAAGCTGGAGGACTGGAGAGAAGGCTCAGTAGTTAACAGCACTGGCTGCTCTTGCAGAGGACCTGGGTTTGTTTCCCAGCACCCACATGGCAGATAACAACCTTCTGTAACTCCAGTTCCAGGGAAATCCGAGTCCCTCTTCTTACCTCTGCAGGCATTGCAGAACACACAGGTATACTTACACACATACAGGCAATACACTCATATACATAAAATAAAATAAAAACAGTAGTAAATAATTTTTTAAAAAAAGAAAGAAGTCGGATGAGGGTGGGCATTGTACTTGAAGAATCAGCTCCAACCTAATTCCTACTCCCTGTAATAATTCAAAGATGTGCAGCTCTACACTTGACTGAAAGGAAAAAATAAACAATAGGTAATCTTCTTTTTACATTAAAAAGAAGGAAAAAAGGAAAATAGTCCCCTTAGAGTTAACTCTACTCAGAATTTAGCATATGCCTTAGAAGTAAAACATGTTTAATTTATACAAGATTCTATTTTTATTCCAAGAAGACAGATTGTCATAGTATCTTTCTACTTCTAGAGCTCCCAAAGAGTTTTGTTTATAAAAATCAATAAGTTCAACACTATTTTTTTAAGCCGATATACTTCATCTTTTACCTGTCTGCTGAAGGAAGCCATGTGTCTTGCAGCAAGCACTTGGACCACTTCAGTTCCTTGTGGTCCATTATCAGCCAGCCAAGATTCAAGGTCACTCATTTTAGTTTTCGCTTCCTGGCAGAACCCCCTGTTCTGATGAAGGTCCTTAAAGTTGGTAAATGAGCATGGGCTATTTTGGACTGCATGAAATGTAATTCATCACCCTGCCCAAGGCTCCCTATCTCATTTTGTTTTGTTTCTGATCCTTTGGCACTGTCAGCAGGTGAATGGAGCTTTAACAGAGCCCTTCGCCCTCTCTGCCCCATCTCTTAAAAAGGTCAGCATGATTCTTGTGTAGACTTAACAAGAAAGGGTATTCAAACTCTTGGAATTATTTGTTATAAAGTGACTAAATTCTGCTAAAGATTATGCAACCAAGTCACTTTCCCAGTGTTGAAACACTAAAACGTAGTAATTCCAAGCACATTGGTATCATTTTTTAAATATGTTTTTAATAATTCTCTATTCTGTTATTAATTCCCTGTTTCTCCTTTTTATGTTATAATATTTTCCTTTGTCTTTATTAATTTATTCTTTTAGGATTTTTCCAACTCAATGACTTCTAGATTTTTAAATAAAAATCCCAGTAAATTTATTGTGTGTGTATGTTTACTAAATATTGAAGCTCAGACCTCACATAATGCTAGACAAGTGCTGCACCTCTGAACCCTAAACATTTCTCATTTTTCTGATATTTTATTAAAGGCCTTATATTATTTACTTCTGTATTTATTAGTCAGAATTTTCCAAATAAACACAATGAATAGGAGAATGGAGAATTATATTTAGAGAGATTTATTGTAGGTATTTGTTCACATGATAATGGAATCTCGGAGGTCTCTCTGCTGTCTATAAGCTGAGATTGAGGGAAACAGAGCAGACTTTCAGGTCCTGACCATGACAAAGGTAATAATAGAAATCCTAAAATATATTTGAAATTCAGAGAACTGGAAGCACCAGGGAAAGAATGTGGTGTCCCTGTGTTGGCACCAAATAGAGAATAAATTCATTCTTCCTCTGCCCTTTTGTCCTACTTACTCCCTCAGTGTGTAGGATGAAGCCCACTCCCGTGGAAAGAGCCATCTGCTTTCCTCAGCCCATCAAGTGAAATGCTCATTTCTTCTAGGAACACATTTGTGTTCACACCCACCGGAATCTGAGCATCTCATGGTCCAGACAAGTTGATACATAAAGTTAACCACTACAACTCTTTTTATTACTGAAGGTTATTTTTTATATAACTCTTAAATGACAATCTTTGTTTTAATGTTTTCTCTAATTCAATAATTCTCTCTGAGTATGCATGCTTCATGGAAATTTGTATCTTTTCAGTGAGCATAATTTTTGCTTCACTTGCGTTGTTAATCCTTTTAGTGTGTCTTGCTTAAGGGATATAGATTACATGAAATACGCTTTTTGTAACTTTAGATTTCTTTGGGGCTCTTAACTCATAATCGATATTTATGCCTTATATGTATTACTTAGCATGTACATTTTGGTAACATTCCAAGTAATACATGTGTATTTGTACAGATAAATTTTTTCATTATTCAAATTCACAGAACAATGCAATATGCTTAGAATTCAAATTCTATTTGTACCAACATTTCATTAATCAATAACCATTGATTTGGGTCTACTTCTACATTCTACATTTATGAGCAAGGTGTAATATATAGTCTTTCACTAGATTCCTAGATTTTTCAAGTTGACCTCTGTGACTAATCATGCATTTCTGGAAATGTTACTGAGTGTATAAATATTATTGGCTATTATCTTCAAAGTTGATTATTAATTTCATCAATATGAAAAGTTATGGTGTTTTAAGTTTATCTTGAGTTCCATTTAGCCATTATCGGTTTATTTTTTGTTCATAAATCATCTGCTTTTAGTACATGAATTTTATCCATTAATTATTATTTTTGCATTTTTCTATTCTATTTAATGGTTTATATTGTCTCAAACATTCATTATACTTCCCCCACTATCTTTTATCGTAGTCAGCTACACCACCTTTGTGGTTATTAATGATGGACTATATTAATGGTCTACTTGGACCACATATCTTGCTTTTCTAATAACACTAGAAAGGTAAAAAGGATCACAAATTTCTCTGGTAACATAAGAAAACTCTGAAGAGACACTTAGCAAGGCTTCTCTGAGCAATAAAAGGTGGCCACATTCCAGGACTTTAGGTAAGCTCCTTCTAGTGGCTCAAACTGACAGAGACTATCTTTGATGAAGATTCATTTGGGGAAGATTCAATCTCCAGGTTCTAACGCTCTGTCCTGCCCAAGAGCTATTATAAACGTTGGTGGTCTCACACTCTGGGAGAAGGAAAAGGATGTCTACTGCTCTCCTCTCCCAGGCTCTCTTTTGGCGGGTTAGGGGTTAGGATATGGAGTACGTGTGTGCCAGAAATGTTTAAGCCTAAACGTCTTTGGTTCCTGGTATGGTCAGGGATTACTGAAGGGAGGTCTGCTCGTTCCTTATATTCCCATCACTTAAATAAGCAGCTTTTCCTGGAATGTGTAAGTGAGGACATAACCAAAGCTAAGAGGCCCCGGACACTTCAAAGTTGGTGCAGGTGGACTGACCAGCCCTTGTCCCTATGCTTCACCCATTTCCTGCCATGTACAAAGCCTGTGAACTAGCAGTTCGATGGTATCCCATCTCTAGACATCCACTCTTGCTACACAGGAGCTCTGCCCTCTTTTTTTTAAGCTCCTGCTTGTGAATCTATAGTACAACTCCTTTCTAAACTCGTCTTCCTCTGGTCAGTGAATCCAGTTGTTTAAATTTGCAAGAGCTTTATGTGACCATGAGCATCAGGTACTCTGACTCCTGAGTTAAAGCCCACCTGACGTGAGAGAGAAAGCCTGTGTTAAATACACCCTACATTTCCTGAATCTAAGGATCTGGAGCTCTTCATTGCATTTCCATTTTCAAGTGCTTTGTACTGTAGATTTTAACACATGTATTTACGGTTATATTTATCAAATTTTGCTCATAGCATTAATTCATATTCATGACACCCTGGTCTCACCAGCTCTTCTGATCCCTTATCCAATAGCACAAAGAAATATCCCCCAATTACCTTTTCTATTTCTCCACTAAGTATAATATTATTCCACTGGTTGAATATTGTTCTATCATTGAATCTCTTTTTATTAAATGATTGATGGTTATATTCCTGAGGGGATGTTTATAGTTTAGTGTTCCTTGACTGAGTGGGATACTTTCTGAGTATATGTGGTATGTTTGAAGAGAGAGCAAGGAATGCCACCTCACTCTGTGATTTCTGGTATAGGTTCATCATTTTGGCACAAGTACCCAAGTTACTGCTGCCATCCTGAGCTAGGTACTCTGCAACTGTGGCCACAGTGCATCAGAGAGATAAACTGCCATATTGGGTTTGCAAAACTGACCTATTTATATGACCTGGTTGACCACACTGCTTTGGGACACTGAGCCCAGTTACTTTCTGTAGCTGTCATTCCCATGCCTGAAGAACCTCTTCAAACACCCCTACAATTTCAGCTATCTTTACAGTTTTGTCTGTGGTTTTACATTCTTTCCATTTAAAGTATCTGGTTTGTGTTTTTCAAGTATTACTTAGTTAACATTGTATCAATGTTATATCACTTTGTGCTAGGCATGGTGGTATATAAGTATAAGTTCAACATTTCAGGGTCTGAGGAAGGAAAATGGAGTGTTTGAGACCAGTCAGAGCCGCATAGCATGACCTGGTCGAGAAAAAGATTTTTTATTAATTAAATTGGTTTTCTGACTATTTCACACATATACACAATACCTACTGACCACTCTCATCCCCCACCCTCCTCCATCTCCTTAGCATCACCATCCATTCTCCTTCAGTCGTCAAACTTCCATCCCATGTTCACATCTACTTGCTTTGTTTTGTGATCCACCAGGACAATCAGAATATCCATAGCCGTGGAACTATCCGTTGGAGCCTAGAGAGCTTGGCAGTAGGTATAAAACTAGAGACAATGATTCCCCCTCTCCCAGAAGCTATCAGTAGCCCTTAGTACAGTAAGTGTTATAGGTCACATGAATCCATTCTCTGACTGATTGTTGATAAGGCTTACTTTATGTGGGTCCAGTACAATTACAAGTTCAAGTTCATATTTTCAATCTATCTATCAAATCTAGAAGATAGCATTTCATGACCATATACCCTTTCTTCCTGCTCTTGCATACCTCCTATACCCTCTTCAGTAATGTTCACTGAGTCTTTGGGGTGAGTTATAAAAGTCTTGCATATGACTGAGCCCTCAATTATCACTCATTCTCAGCATCTTGGGAAGCCGAGTCTCTGCAATCACTTCCCTCCCTTCACTGTAAAGGAAGGCTTCTCTGTTTATGCCTTTCATCTATGTGTATAAACATACATATTTAAGGAACAGTTTGATACTATGTCATTTTAGTCCCCACATGTGGGCCTGTGACTTTCCTGTGCATGGGGTGTAAGTGGGCTTATATTACCAGGCAAGGGCTCTCTTCTCTGGTAAGGACCCCAGATCCAAATGGAGAGTAGTTGGCTGTACCCACAAGTAGTTACTCTGCTATTGCACAGTGGGGCACATATCACCCTGCAGGTTGAATTTTGGGGTTTGCAGAGTTCACTGCTTGTTCAGATCAATGATGCTTAAGAAAACCTTTTTAATCTAAAACAATTTATGTCTCCAGTGGGTTTTGTTTTGTTCTGTTTTGGTTTTGTTTCACTGCATTTCTTTCCTCTCCCCAATCCATGATTGATTACTGACAGGGTCTGTTGTGTGGGGGTCAGTGCAGGTGTGAGTTCGTAATTATAATAGCTTTATTGTTTGATGCTTTGCTGGTTTGGTTTAGTTTGTGGGGTTTGGCATCAAATGATGTCTACTTGGGGGAATCACTTGGTGCAAGAGCAAGAAATGATTGGCACAAAACTCACCCTGCCATCTTGAAGTTTTAAATGTTTGATTTTCCAGGTAATTACACATTTTTCAGCACTGGCTTCCTCATAGTGCTGAGTTATGGTTGGTTTCCTCGTGTGCTGAGTCATGTTGTGTAGGTCAGATATGTGTGGAAGCCCAACTTTCCAGTCCTGAGTTTTGATTGCTACTGTGGTTCCATTTTCACTTTTTTTTTCATAGATTGAGTTCTTGGGATTGTATTTCCTTTATTGTTGGGGAGATTATTTTATGAATTACTCTGTTGTGCTGGATAGCTTTAGTTGTCATCTTGACACATCTGGGTTGAAGGAAACTCAACTGGGGAATTGCCTCCAATGAGCTGGCCTATGGCCATGTCTGTTGTGTATACTCTTGAGTTAAGTAATGTGGGAGGACCCAACTCACTGCGGGTGATGCCACCCCTGGGCAGGTTGTTCTGTCTTATATAAGAAAACAGGCTGAGCACAGGCCTGGGAGCAAGCCAGTAGGCAGTGTTCCTCTATGGCCATTGCTCCAGTTCCTGCCTCCAGGTTCCTGCCCTGAATTCCTACCTTGGGCTCCCTCAGTAATGAACTGTGTAACCCGGGAGATGTGAGCCAAATCCTTTCCTCCCCAAATTAGTATTGGTCAGAGTGTTTTCTACAGCAATTTAAGGCAAACTAGAACACCTGTCTACATATTTTTTCATTTGATATTATTGTAGTTTGGGTTCTTAACATAAATTAAATTTTCCATCTTCAGTTCTTAAATAGTGCTTTCAATATTTTGTAGCCTATACTCAGTGCATTTTCCATTTGACTTTTATAAAATAAAAACTAATTTTATAATAGTTTCCATCTCTTGCACAAAAATCTTCTTTGATGACTGGTGAGATTTACAGTTATCTGTATATATAAGGAAAAGTATTTTGAATGTAGTAAAAAATCACACTGATTTAGGAAAGTGACAGTAGTAAATTCTCCTCCAGAGTCTATGACAACTCCAGTCAGGAGTACGTGAATAAATTCACAGAAGCAGGCATGAATTCCCTCATCCTGAGTGGACTTTAAGTTCAATTAGACAGGTTGGCTGCTCTCAAGATAAAAGTTCCACTATTTCACAGCTAGGTATATTTTACTGGGCCGGTCATTCTTGTGGTTCAATGGATTTACAGCTATGTAGGATTATCGATTGCTTTTCTCCATTGGCAGTTTGTATAGCACCTTCCAATACTATGAGAGCTGGTCCTCAAGGAGATCTGGGGAAAATAGTACAAGATCCCACCTCTATATGAAGTGCTATAAGCAATTAATGGTTACTGAGTGAGGGAGAATCTGTTCTCTCCTGGGACAAGCTTCCTGATAGTCTCTAGCCTCATCTTGGATGGTCAGTCCTAAACACATATACACACAAGCACCACTAAATAGACACAGTAAATTACATAACTATTATGTGTAGCAATCAAAGAAGAGGTTATGAAGTTGAGAGGGGAATGTGGGAAGAACTGGGGGGAGGCAGAGGGAGAGTGGAAGGAGGAAGGAAAAAGCACTCATGTATAAAATTCTGAAAAACTGAAATATTTTAAAAGTTGAATAAAACTATTTTTAAGCACCATCACCATTTCCGATGGCCATGAATTTCACTGTCATATATATGTTAGCAGGTAGTCTGCTCATTTAGTACGGATGTTCATTCTGATGCTCAATTTACTTCAGGAATTATTTAAGAAAGTTGTCTTATAGACCATATTAAATTTTTATTTAATTTTATGCTTGACAGTTTTTCTTACAAGATTATGAACAAGGAAGAAAGCTAGCAGCAGCAAAACATTCTGGAATTTTTATGTCATTTGCTTTATAAATATAAAACAATATTTTAATGTAAGGAATAAAATTATCTCCTTTTGATATATTTATCAAATGCCATTTTTAACTTGCCATTTAAATTTCTCCTTATGTATATTTATTTTTCTGTTCTGAAAAACTTTGGTAATATCTTCCACCATAATTTCATGTTATCAAACTTCTGATGCCTACAGTTTTTTTCCTTTACTTGGCTCTGTTTACATTTCACATATAGAAATGTATTTCAACAATTCTTGACAGTCATGGTGTTCTTCTTCCTGTGTGACAGAGTGACTTTGCATTTAGTTTTCACTTGGCTAGTCATTCTACCTTCATTTTATTACATTTGATCAACTGATCTTTGCCAGAGCATTTATATCAAATGTTGCTTATGGAGTTTTCATTGGGTCTATTACTTGAAAATAATCAAATTAATCATATGCATGTGTAGTTACTTATAGTATCCAGTATCATTAAGAAAGATGTCAGTTCATCCATATTGACTGTATGAACTAAGATATTTGGTTTAATTCTCCTATCCTGATTTGTACTTGTTAATTAAACTGTCTGCTCTTTATTGCTGCTATTGTTTCCTTCCTATCTTACTTTTAATTTTGAAATTCTATTATATTCTAATTACCTAAAATATTATCCCGCCAACCATATAAATATTAATTAACTTGCCTCAATTACTTCTCTGCCATAACACTATTAACTTACCTTATATTATTAACTTATCAATATTAAATCATATTTATTTATCATAAAAATTTTGCTCTACAAATATTGTATTCACACCTTCATAAAAAATGAAATAATTCAAAGGCTTTTTATTAATTTTTTTGGTTTATTTTTATTTTATGCGTATGTGTTGGCTGAATGTATTTAAGTACACTACTGCATGCAGTGCCGTGGAGACCAGCACAGGGTGGATCTCCTGGAACTGGAGTTACAGACGGTTGTCAGTCACCGTGTGGGTTCTGGGAATAGAACCCAGGTCATCTACAGAAGCAATGGGCGCTGTTAACCAATGACCATTTCTCCAACACCCCCCCCCCGTTCAAAGGCTTTTTAAAACTTTCTGATTTCTAATCATGAAATTTAAGGTTTCTTTGAAGTTATTTTCGGATCTTTTATTTTCAGGTCATTGTAGATTTATCTCGGTGTTCTATATCTCTTATTTATCTTTACTGAGTTTTAGATTATAAATTATCAGTCATATTATTATATGTTTCTACTAAATATATTTAGATGATATAGTTGTAAATGTATGAGTATGTATTTTAATATTCTTTCTTCATCATATTTCCTTTGACATTCCTTAACCAATTGTTGTAGTTAAATTATTATTTGATGAATGCATATTCATCTATTCATATACTTTTATCCATATAAGAAAACACATGCAAAGGTGTATAGACACACACATGCATGTATGCACACACTGTACATGCCCCCCCTTACTACTCTAACAGGTGTATTTTTTCCCTGAGTATAAGCCTTTCTGTTGCACATGTCTTCTTCTTCCTATAAGTCTATGCTTGATGTTGCACATTAACCCGGGAATCAGAGAGCCTATTCTACTCTTTCCTTTGTAGAAAATCTGTTCATTCTGCTTAAAGTTTGCATAGGCAGCTTTTGGGGGTTTGTGTTGCTTAATTATCCTGACTTTCCTGTGTCATTTAAATACGTGCATTTATTTATGCTTATGGTCTCTTCTACAACAGTTATCCTTAATTCTCTCCTTCTTGTCCTTATGAACTATATTTTCTTAGACACCAAATTATATATGTTTGTTTTCTCAAACAGGGAAACTAATAAATCCCTCCTCAGAAACCATTCTATTTAGTTTTAATTAGCATCCTAAAACTTTTTAAATGAAACTCTTCCCAGCATACCAGCCTTCTCTAGTTGGTGGGCTTGCCCAGGCATGGAAGGCAGAACCTGGGGACTGAGAGATTTCTTGAGCAGCTCATCTTTCCAGTGTCACTCATGTTATCCTTTGTTAGTTATCACATATCTCTGAAAGTGCAATAGCTCAATCCTTCAGATCAGCTCAGTGGCCTCACAGAGTGAATCCATATCCTAGTTGATTATTTAACTGTGTGCCTGTCTGTGCTAACAGCATCTCTTTTTATTGGTTTCGGGTGAGATATAAATACTTCATTTTCTATCACTCTTATAAATTCTTGATTCTTCATCTCCGTCTAACTAGATGCTAGGATTTATTCTATTGGACATACAAATATTGTGTGACACTGTATTAAACATGTTTGCAATAACACATTACTGAAAGTACACTAACTGTAACTTCTCATTTGTGCGTTGTTGACTTATATTTGGATAAATTGTTCCATTATGAATGCATATTTAAACAAACACACCTCAGAAATCTTCTTGTGCAGACTATGAACATCAAAATAGAGATTGTTCCCATCTCTATTGTTAACTATTCTGCACAGTTTTTCAACTTAGGCAAATCAAAAACCTTGAGTTGGGGCCAGTGAGATGGCTTAGCAGATAAAGGTGTTTGCCACCAAGACAGATGATCTGAGAAAGATCCCCAGAACTCACAGGGTGGAAAGAAAGAACTGACTCCCACAGGTTGACCTCTGCCTTCTACAGGTGTGCATGGCACATGCACACCCATACGCATACACACACATGAACAACAGATAAATGAAAGAATAAATGTTTTTTAGGGTTGAGTTACCTGTTTTAAAGGACTAAATAGCCCATTTGATCAATAACAAAAGCTGTCTATTTTAAAGAAAGAATCACTCTATGACGACAGGAAACAAACTATGAGAAGTTGCAGAACTCTCTCTAATATGATTCTAACCTGAGCTCAGTTTTTCATTCCTGTGGACTATTCTTTCTTCTGGCTTTACATGCTTAGAACATACGAACTTCCTTCTCATAAGCCAGGGTGGACAGGCAGACTGAGAACAAATACCCATATCTATTTGTGTATTCCTCATTTCCACCTCAAGATACTGAGATTTAAGTTTGAAATCAAAGTCTCTCTCATCTTGCTTGAATGAGTGGCAATAGATAGAAACTTGGAGCAGAGATAAAATTTGCACAATGTGTTCTTGAAATGAGATGGAAGTGATGAGTGATTCCCTGTGGCTCCTTCAAGAAAGCCATTGGAGACCAGACCTAATATCAAGCTTCATTCTCCTACCAAGATGCAGCACAAAATTAATAATAATAATAATGGGTTGGCACCATACTATCAGGATGGAAAAGTGCCATGCTATCAGGATTACTGTAGGCAAAATAATGATGTCGCAATCACATTCACATACCAATACTCAAAATCTGTGAATACATTAGGTTACACAGCAAAGATGAATTAAGGTTTCACAGGGGATAAAGGTTGATAGTCAGATGACCATGAATAAAAAGATTACTCAGGATTGTCCAGATGGGCAAGAGCAATTATAATGTCCTTAATAAGTGGGAGAAAGAAAAAGGAGAGAGAGAGAGAGAGAGAGAGAGAGACAGAGAGAGACAGAAAGAGAGAAAGACAGACAGAAGACAGAGTTACTTGTGGAGACAATCTACTCTTAATAATGCAAAACCCTCCACATAATCTGAGAATTATGGTAAATATCTAGGAAGTTGAAAGGCAGGGAAATTAATTCTCCTTTGGAATGACCAGAAAGGAACACAGCCCCTGTGACATCAATTTCTTGCCTCTAAGAGTAAAACCTATACTTGTATTATTTAAGCTACCAATTCTGTGATTAAATTTTACCCCAGTCCTAGGAAACTGACACAAGGATAGAATCATCTTTACTCTGACAATTACAGCCTTCTTCTCTACCCTCTGGATGCCTAATTCTCTACCAGTATTTTCCTCTTATTTCCTAACATGAAATGTCTCCCACAGGCTTGTGTGTTGAATGTTGAGTCCACAGCTGGTAGTACAATTCTGTAAGGTTGTGTAAACATCAGGAGATAAAGTAGGTCACTTTAGATTTGCCTTCAAAGTTATACCTGGCCCCTAATCCTTGTATCTCTGTTTCTTCTCTACCAGGAGGTAAATAATCTGCTCTCCCAAGTACTGTCAACCACAATGGTATTCTGCAACACCAGAACTAACAAAGCCAAGGAAATGAGCCAAAATAAACCCCCCATGTCTTAGGTTTTGCTATCAAGTGTGTCAGAGATACAAGAAATTCTGTCTGATCTGCTTTTCTTTAGTTCTTGCCTCACACTTTCCTCCAGCTTCTCCTTGGAAGTGGGTGGTCCTTAAGTTCTCCCTTCTCCAAATGCTCCCTCTTCTAGCTCTTCTCTTCCTCTTTCTTACCTCTCCATTGTGCCCTTATTTCATACCCTTCTTTCTACCATCCCATATCCCATTTTAAAACCACTTTTTGCATTTTCCAATTCTCAGAGATTTTGTCCTCAGAAGATGGATAAGGCAAAAGGAGGAAGAGAGTGGGTAAGGATTGAAGAAACTTTACTGATACCCATCACTGCTCTGAGGATTCTATGACTCCATACAGCATTCTAGGACAGACGCAGAAAGCAGTGGGAACCATAGCTGACTCTCAATAACTTAGCCACATGAGCATAATAACATTAGCTATAGCTTGCACTTATCTACCAAGTCTCTCAGTCTTACTGGAAAGTGACACTCCATTAAAGACTTTGTCAGAGTGGAGTTCTTGAAATGCAAAGATTTCTATCCAAAAGCACAATCCATTTAGAAAAACTGAATGTTCAGTATTTAAACTTTTGGTGTGCTTTCTTTAATTTAAAAAATACTATATAGGAAATTTCAACAAGAAGCTAAATTAGGGGGAGGTAGGTATGATAGTATGCACCTATAATCCCAGCACTTGGGTCTTGAGGACTATCATGCACTGTAGGCCATCTGGCCTACATATAGAGACAATGTCTCAATAAATAAATCAATAATCAGGGAGATAACCCAAAATGCGTTAAACTGGATGCTGACTAGTGAAAGATTGCAGCCAAGTTTAAAATTCATTGTGAGATATCGTGCAAATTTAAACAATATTTGGATTTGGACCAGAGTCAGTTCAGGTAAAAAAACAAATGAAAATACTTCATCTGCCTTTCCTTGCCTTCCTAGCATTGCTGTTCCTGGCAGTTTGAAGAACTGCAGAAATCACCTGTCTCTGTGAGGACTTTAAACAAGATGTTCGACATGACACACTCCTCAACCATTTATGAAGAGTAAAGAAAAGTAGCAGAGAAGGTTGTATTTTAAGATGTAGCCCTAGATAGAGAAAAAGCCAAAGGGCCAACGTGACTGATTTTATACATATTCAGGGAAACAGAGTATGGGGGACACAAGATGATGAGATACCCCCTCACCCCAACACCCCAGCAAGGCAAAACGAGAAGTGAAACCCAAGAAGAAGCTGAGATTTGTGTCTGGGGTCAAGGAACAATTGGAATTAACCCTACCAAAAGGAGTCCCTCTCTCTGTTTTGAGTCACACATTAAAAATGACATTAGTGATTCCCCCAGGGAGATTGTTCAGGGAAACAATAAAGACTCATAATATCTGAAGCCTATCTAAGCATGAGGAATTGTTGGTCTTTAACTTTGCATTTAACTGTGAAGCATTAATCATACTTGGAACATAATCTATACCATTTTCATGACCCTTCCTCCCTGTTAATCCATCCAGCTTCATCCCATATTATTCAGACACGGTTCTGCACTCTGCAGCCATATTAGCTTCTTTTCTGTTTCAAAAGGTGGGAATATTGAGTCAGATCCTGATTCGTTGCTTGTATCTGTAATCAACAAACTCTCTAAGTTCTTTAAAGGCAAGAACCTTCAGTGGATCACCCTTGTATGCCACAGTTGCCAGAACACTGTAAGAGCTCAAATCATGTTTTCTGAGTGAAGGAATGAAGACCCACAATATGACACTTACCGTGGCTACGAGTGAAAACACAAAGTATACCCAAGGTCTTAAATACAGAATTTTACTGCAACATCAGAGAGAAATACATTATGAATTCTTAAAATTTAGCAATAAAGTGTACAAATAGAGCTTTTTCTCCTCAGGATACTGTAAACATCTCATTACCGTTTCCTTTTCGTTTTCCAAATGAAGCTCCTTGCTGATTCCCATAGATGCTTATGGGTTTCTGTGCTTCCCTCTCTGCTCACCTTTTCTACTTAGTTAAACTTATAGCACAGCAACTTCAGTACTGCCTTGGCCTTGCACAAGTCTATATTCACAGGGGAAGTAGAGAAATCATACCACAAAATGTCAAGCTGGCAGCTTTTGCCTTAAACTTCGGGAGCAGGTTCCTCAGACAGCAGCAAACACCTGGAGGTGCACACCTGAAGCAACACCGGCCGGCAGCCCTGGGCTTCCAAGCACGATTGTGTAGGAAGAATCTACAGGAATCACGAGAGAGAGCTCTTTCCAGTGCCCTTTGGAGAATTACACTCATTACTTCTAACAGTCCTGCTTACTTACATCAATGCAGTCTATGGTCTGTAAGTACAAAAGCACCTTTGCCCTGGAGCCAAAAGTGAGTCTCCTCTCCTCAGCAGCCCTTAGACACTGTCTATTCATGACAAAAGGGGAGAGAGAGAATGAGGAGGAAAGCACTGAAAGCGGAAGTGAAGATGTGACAACAAAAAAGAAGAGAGAACAGTAAAGACAAAGAGAACGAGCTAAGAGAGGAGAAGAACAAAATGAGAGAATGAATTTCTTTAATGAGCTTCAGTGTTTAGCAGTGAGTGCAATTAGAAATAGTTGCAAATGTCTCCAGTTCTCGCTGCCATGTCTAGATGATACCTAAGTTCACTTTCTGGATTTTTAAAAGTATGTTTTTATTGAATTTTTGTTTATTTCATATAATGGAATCTACTCTTCCCATAGCCCCCCTCACACCGGATTTCGTGCATTCTGTCATACATGTTAAGTCCTATCCAGTCGAGCATTTGTGCACAGATGTCTTTCAGCGCAAGTTCATCCAGTGGATCCAGTTAGCCTATCTAGAGATCTTGAAGAAAATCTGCTCTCCTCACCCAGCAGTAATCAGCTGTCAACAGTTCCCGGGCTGGAATTGGGAACTACTGCCCATTTCCCTCATCCTATGCTGAGATTTTGTCTGATTGAATTCGAATGGGTATTGTGCATGCTTTCACTACTGTGGCAAGCTCATGTGAGCAAGCTCCCAGTGGCCTGAAAGCCTCTGTTTCCTTATGTTCATGTGCAAACACTCTTTCTGGCCCCACTTTAGCAATGTTCCCTGAGATTGGGTGGGTGAGGTTTCATAAAGGAGTCCTATCCAGGGACACATACTCTTCAGTCTCTGCTGAAACAGTCAGTTGTGGCCTTCTGCATGCATCACATAATGTTGTATGAGGAAGCTTCGCTGGTGAGAGTTGAGGGATGTATTAGTGTTCACTCCACTCCCTGTTCTGCTATGTTCCATGAGGTAGAAATTCCACTGTAGGTGTGTCACAGCTGGGCATCTCTCAGACATATATTCTCTGTGTGTGACCAGTTGGAAAACTCTTTAATAGCCTCCATCTGTTGCAAAAAGAATTTTCTTCGATAGGTGGTATATGGTATATTTGTTTGTAAATGTAAGGATCCATATTTAGCATACAGCAGAAAATTTCATTTGTCTGAGATATGCCAGAGATAGGGTTTTCTCTAGCATCTATGACCTCTCTAATCATGTGTATTTGGCTATGTTTACAGAGCTACCCATGAATTCCCTCCCACTGAGAGCACTTTAAGTTCCGTTCCATAGCTGTTGATCACCCGCTAGATAAAAGTGTCACTGCTGCCCCAACAGAGGTAGTTTGCTGGGCCAGTCATGGTGGTTATTAGGCTTCAGAGCTGGCTTGGACCATTGATTGATTTTTCTCCTCAAACTGTGAGCCTAAACAAACCCTTAAGTTGTTTTTTATCACCGCTACAGGAAGCATAACTAACACACTCATTGTGATTAGAAGGATCATATGATTTATTATCTGAACTAGGACAGATTTTAGAAGGGTGCTATTGATTAAATTTACTGACAGGCATAAGCAGGATGATTGTAGGAAAACAGGATAGTCACCTGTTTGTGACACTTCCTCCAGTAGTCCCAGTAGATAAGATAGAGAGTTGCCACCATACCTAAGTTAGGATGGTTTGAATCATTTTAGAACTGGCAGTAAATAGAACTCTTCGTCTCTTTTCTAGTGTATAAAGATATTAAATGGCAACCTGTTAGTGGTCATGTTTTGTATAATATGTCCCAGAGACTAAAGTAGTAGGAATGGAGGCTGAGCAAAAGCAGGAAAAACACACAGTCTGCATCCAGGGAAGTAACATACAGGAACTCATCACACAGGAAGCTGTTCACGTTGCGTCCACAGTCAGGAGGCAGAGAGTGCTCAGGATTCTTGTGCTCAACAGAATTATGACAGTGAGACTCCTGCCTCCCACCTCTGTGATGCTTTTAATATTCTTTTGCTTGTGACATCAAGTTGCCCTTTGAAGGAGAGAACAAGTTGGTGAAATATACTACTAGGAAGACCGAGAAAATATCCCAAGAAGATGACCTCATAATCCCCAATACTTGTAAGTTACCTGTAGCCTAAACATCAACATCAATAACTGCCCAAGTATCAAATTCTATCAGTTTGTCAATGTTTGTCAATTCAACCCTGAAACAGAAGGATCTGATAGCTTTATACAGTGCTATTCCAGGGATAAAGTGGTAAACAGGATCAGAGAAGCCTATTTCTCTTCCCATGTGCAATGTGCATTCTCTTTGGGTAAACAGAAAACAAACAAATAGGTAACATCAATGCATTAAGACAAACCAGGATGACTATATTTGAATTCTGTGGTGTGCCCAGATACAAAGACTTTCTCACCCACGTCAAAGGCTGAGCTGAGCACTTTTCTAACTGATTCTCTTCATCTAAGACTCTGTAATGGACTATCTGAGGCACATGCCCACCAGGAAGCTTCACTTCCTTTCTTATCCTCTTCTATAACTTTTATTTCCTAACTACTCAAGCCTGCCTCCACAATCTCTCAGGAATCCTTAACAACTACATAGAAATATCACATCTTAGTATGTTCTTGGTACCATGTAAGTAGCTCAGAAAGAAGTGGACATTCATCTTCACTGTCATGTCATACTCTCAGAGTCTCATACAGTGCCTGACACATAGTAAGCTATAATCTATACTTCAGTTGGGACAAGGAACACATTTAGTTTTGGAAATCATCTTAATGAGTTTCCTCATTTCTATGGGATAAAAGCCAAGACATCCGTGAACCCCACCTTGTCTTTACATCCACTTTCAGCCTAATCTGACTGCGTAAACCATCTTCATTTCTCATTTGCTCAGTCTTCTACAACAGAGTGTCTTGACCTGCTCTAGTAAATGCCTAGTTCAGTTAGAGAAACAAAGTTTCACCTCGAGGACCTCTCAAATGTCATCCGTGTATGTGGAAAATTCCTCAAATCCATGGCTACTTTGATATCCCTGGACTGGAAGAGGACCTATTGTCTTGTGTTCCTGTTACCTTCTTGAAGGGCAGTTTTGCTGATTTAGAAAAGATTTTGATTCTCAGTATTGCTGACTGCCCAATATTTATGACCGTGATAGGAGGCACAAAGGCAGATGCTCAAGGAATGTTGTTTTAGGAAAGAATATGAGAATTTTGCTACTTTATTTCCTTTTTTAGAAATAAATAAAAAAATAAAGACTATAGACTTTGAGTGGCTGGGTCTGTGCTTTCAAAATGTTACTAACTACTGAAGCACTAATTATTAAAGACCAAATAGAAATCAAAATGATTAGTTGCACTGCATTTCTGAAGTGCCTTGGAATCACTACTTGTACAGTGCTTACATATACATAGAGACTATATTTCCCCACCATCGTTTGGATCAAAAAAATAGGACTCAGAGCCTGCCATAATTAGTTGGCATTGAAAAACATACAGAGAGAGAGAAAGAGAGAGAGAGAAAGAAGAGAAGCCAAATTTAGCTTGGATCTTATAAAAATATCAGCAACCAAATAATTTCAATACTGCCCAAATTATTTCAATGTGGACTAAAAATGTTAGTGTTAAATTGTTCGTTTCATGTTAGGAAATAAATGAGACTTTGATGGTCAAATCAGATGTTCAGGGCAAGAAAGTGGTTACACCGTGACAGTTTCATCTGACTTTTTATTTATTTATTTTGGGATAAGGTCTGTAACCCCAGATGACCTGGAACTCACTATATAGACCAAGCTGGCCTAGATCTCACAGAGATCTGCCTGCAGCTACCTCTTGAATGCTGGGATTAAAGGTGTGCCTCACCACACCCAGCTCATCTAGTTTTTGACAATTAAAAGCAAACTTTTTTTTTTCAGGCATATCTCAATAATGCTCCCATTTCATTCGTCTCCTGTGATCAGAATGAGCTGTTCTCCAAATAGAAGGCAATTCTAACACTAGCGTTCTCTATTAGAAAAGTTTCACCCCTCAATACAGTTCGTCCCTCTACAAAGTTAGAATATTTCATACACCCTTACCTGGTTTCTGGATTTTTTAAATGAGCATTAAATGAATTGACATATGTAAATATCTATAGAGTAGTGCCTGGGACTTATTAAGTGCAGATAAGTATTAGCAGCCATTACCAGCCAGTGGAGGTAACATCAGAGAGCGGTACGCACTAATGCATCTCACAAAGTATTCTAATTATTTTACATGTATTAATTCATTAGATCTTTTCAATAATTCAGTAAGTACTATCAAATGGTCCTTTTTATAAAGGGAAATTGAAGTTAAGTCTTTCATTTTTGATGGTCTCATAGCTAGACAGTGTTAAAATAATCTAAATCCATGGAAATCTCTCTGGAAGCTTAACACTCAGTTATACAGGGTCTCGGAGCAGAAAAGGCCATTAGAGCAGAGTCTCCCACTGGACAAAAACTCAGTGGGTTTGATTCTCCAAATAACTAATTCTACAAAATACTGATTCTTATAATCAGTAATATACAGTAGTATAAAATATAAACATATATTTTACACATACTTTTGTAGTATATATGTATGTATGTACATGTATTACTGTACAGAACATTACCATAATGAAGAATGAAGAATAAACTGTAGCTGTAAAAGTATGCAAATAAAAATTTCATTATGTATGTTATAGGTAATATAAAATTGAAAGGGAAACGTGACATGAAGATAAAAGTAACAATTGTTTAAATTTTATTTTACATACTGAGCACACAGGACACTTTCCTCAAAAGATCAATAGGAACAATGTTTGCATCTTCATTTATTAATATTTGTTTCCCTCTTAATGATATAGAGATTTTTAAAATCTAGTGACAAGATTGGTTTGATTCCTGGTTTAATGCTTGTAGTATCTAAAAAAGATGGCTCACAAAAATTCATGAATCCAGATGAAGGTCATCATTGGCTGTGCATAATTAATTACGCTATCGTTTTTCATCCCAATTAGGCAGTGTTATTTGCAGAAATTGGAGTTGTATATTTCCTTGATTCCTGAAGTCAATCAGCAGTTCCTAAACACTAATGAGAAGATATTTCATTCTGATATTTTAACAAATTGCCAAAACACTCATTGAAAGTCTATATTTGGAAATTTCTGAACATGTAAAAATTCCAATTGTAACTTTCATTTGTGTGCATATGCATTTCAGGCATAATGCATTTCGTGATTGTTTTTGTTTCTGTAGATGGTTTATTAGGCTCACATGGTTTATTGGGCATACACGCTTTGGGTGGAGTGTGCATCATTAATTTTACTCAGTCACCTTTGAATAATACAGCATGTTTCACATAATGTATAAGAATCTTACACAGAGTGCTGCCCCTTCCCCTCTCGTTACGTCTCTTTCTGTCTTTACTCATTGTATGTCATGATAAATTATCTTATTACTGTTTAAATGAGAAATAATTCTCTTATAAAAAGACTTTATAGGGGTTGAAGAGAAGACTCAGAGATTAAGAGCACTGACTACTCTTGCAGAGGACTGGGGTTCGAGTCCCAGCGCACACATGGCAGCTAACAACTGTGAGCAACTCCAGTTTCAGAGCATGTGATGCCTTCTTCTGACCTCCACAGGTGCAGCTACATACATGCAGGCAATACACTCATACACATAAAATTTTAAAACTAATAAAAATAAAAAATAAAAAGATAGAACAATTTTATAAAAAACATCTTTTCTATTTCTCTACAGATTTGGCAATTAACAGTGGTTTTCATTATTTTATGCAAATGCAGTTTCCATCTCACATGTTTTTCCCTGTGTCAGAATTTTAACATTTTCCTTATATGTTAGGTCTGCTGGAATAAAGTCCTTCAGTTGCTACATAATTGAGAAAATGTATTTTCTATTCATTATTACAAATATCTGGTTGGACACATAATTCTAGGTTAATAACTTGGGTTTTATTTTCTTCCAGTACTTCAAAAATATCTTTCTCATATCTTAGATTATTCCTCAAGATAAGTCCAGTATACTTTATTTTACTAATCTATACATATGAAACATAAGCCAGTGAATTTTCTAGAAGAAAATATAGGACAAAATCTTGTGACTCGCGCCTTCGTTAACATTCAGACATGAAGTAGTCAATAACAAAAGTATAAGTCATGGATTTGAAGAAAATATGAATGCAGGTACATTTACTTAGGAGATATACATATACATATATATATATATATACGTATATATAAAGAATATTCAAATATAAATAAAAACAAATATTTTTAAAAGCAGCTAATGAAACAGGCCAAAGGAATTTTCCAATAGGAAATTCAATTCATATAAAAAGATATATGAATAGCCAGTAAGTTCAAAATAGGTTTACATCACTAAGCTTTATGAAAAAGCAAATTATGATGATGATGATGAAAGACTGCTGCCACCCATTTACTAGAGATGCTACAATTAGAAAGATAGGCCCAGATATTGTCAATGATCTGGAGTAACTGGTATTCTCAGAGATTTCCCACTGCATTGTAATTTGATAGTTTCTCATAAAGTTAAACTTTCTTATTCAGACTTAGACCCAAGAGTTCTAATTTCAAGTATTGACCTCAAAGAAATGAAAATTCATGTCCATGGAGAAACTTACAAGAAAAAGATTATAGAAACTTTATCAAAAATAACACCCAAATAAGACCAGATGTGGTGGTTCACACCTTTAATCCCAGTATCCAATAGGCAGAGGCAACTGGATCTCTGTGAGTTTGAGGCCACCTTAGTCTACACAGTAAATTCCAGGCCAGCCAGTTTTACATAGTGAGACTCTAGGAAAAGAAAAAAAAGAAACACCTATAAATATATCAAATTCCTTTATCAAATTTCTATTATACTTACTTATCTGTAAGTAAATTAGTTGACATATCTATATAATAAAAAGCGTCATGGTACATGAATCATAGAATCCCCAAAACATTATTCTGACTAAAAGAAGTCAGAACCAAATGAGCATTTAATCAATAGAATTCTGTTTGCATTAAATGCAGAAAAGTCAAAACTAATGGAGCAAAAAGCAGGTGAGGAGTTAACCAGGCCTGAGGTGAAGGGAGAGAACTGACTGAAGCAAGATGGAAATATTCATTATCTTGACTTTGTTGATAATTATGCATCTACTTTACATTTATGAAAACTTTCCAAATTAAAGTTGATGCATATTTTTACGTTTTACAGAGGTGAAGCTTTTAAAAGAGAGGGAAGGAGGGAGGGAAGGAAGGAGGGAGAGGCACAGGAAAAGAGATCAGCCTCCATATCCAAAAAACAAATACACAAAATCACACATTACATAAGAGGAGGCAATTCCACAGTTGAATGTTGGTAGGAAAGAAGTATCAGAGCACACAGCTTTCAGTGTGGCTGTCCAGACATTCTGTTATGAAGGAATAACAGAACACACATAATCAGAGTTTTCAGGCATGCAAAGGTGATTCAGCATTCAGAATATGATTTCTGGGTTTCTTTTCCATAAGGAATTCAAAAGAGAAAACTACAGGGCATTCTCACTACATTCTAAAAGAATTAGATTAAATTCTGTATTCATGGGGATGATAGGGATTTAATAAGAGGTGACTGGTTCCTGAAGGCTCTGTTCTCAGGAATGGATTAATGTCCTTAATTGTTGGAGTTGTTCAGTTAAGAGTGGGTTTGTTATGAGTGCAGATCCTCTTATCCTCTTTCACTGACTTACATGTGTTCACTTACATTGTGAATAGCACAGAGGCTCTCAACAGTGATCTTGGATTATTTTAGCTTCTAGAACCATAAACCAAAACCAAAATTCTATTAGTTATAATTTACATAGTTGTGATATTCTGTATAGAAGTTGAAAACAAAGACCTCATCTCAGCAATGAAAACTAAATTGTGTATTGCACAGAGGAGAATGAATTTTTACTAAAAATGGAAACACTGAAGAAATGTGTGAAAATATCTAGGAACAGAGAAATTAAATTAAATAATTTAAAATGGTGCGAGACGGTGTGCTGGTTTGAATGAGAATGTTCCCCATAGGCTCTAAGTATTTGGACATTTTATCTGCAGTTGGTGTACTGATTTGGGAGGTCTAAGAAGGGACGGCCATGCTACAGGAAACATGTCACTGGGAGTGGGCTTAGAGAGTTATAAAGCCTAGCTAGACCTCTGCTTCCTGTGTCTGCTTGAAGATGTGAGAGCTTATCAATGTGTCTACGCTAGCCACCTCTACCATCATGCCTCCCCACCATGATGGACTCTCACCCCTTTGAAACCATAAGCTGAATAACATCTTTCTTTATAAGCTCCCTTGTTCAGTGTTTCTATCACAGTAACAGAAAAGTGACTAATACAGACACTAACGATTAAAGAAGGTAGGTAAAAATGATCAGAGATATGTGACTGGATACATATAGATAGATGGATAGATGATAGATAGATATATAGATACATACATACATACATAGTACATACATAGATGATAGATACATAGATAGGAAGGAAAGAGGGCAAGCAGATAAATATCACTGTTCATAACCAGGAATAAAGAGAAAATCATGCAGATAAGCATCACAAAGGATGTGTCTAATGACATAAAGGCAAAAATGTGGATGACATCAGATTTCACATCATCTTTAAAACACTAAAAATTTTCTGGATAATAGTTTTATGACTTTCAATTTAACAAAACTTCCACAAATAAGGAAAATAGGCTTTCTCTTTAACATGCAAAACATGGAAGACTTCATCACCAGCAGACCTCTACTTCAAAAGGTATCACAGGAAATCCCACAGATAGATGGCCAAGGAAACCCAACTAAAATAAACATTTAGATAAAAGCCAAAAGAAAACCAGGAATTTTTATCATACAGAGAAACATAGAAGAAGCCATTCTTAGTATTTAACAAGTTCGAAAGTTAACAGATAGCAATGCCCAGATCCTGTCTCCTCCTCGGCTGCCACACGATGCCCCTGCTCAGCACATAACCCAGAGACTACTAAATTGTTCAGAAATCTCCAATCCAGTTAGCAGCCTCTAACCTGGACTCAATTCCACACATCTCCACCTGAGGTCAGTGTAACCTCACTGTGGTGACCAGGGAGCACTGCTCACTCCAAATGCAACTACAAAAAGCAGCCCTAAGCACAAAGAGCAATACTGGGTGGATTACTGTACCAAATTTCAAATTATTGTACAGAGCTATAGTTATAAAAACTGTATGTACTGCCACAAAAGAAGACTAGTAGATCAATGGAGCATAATTGAAAACCCAGACATGAGTACATGCAATTTCAGCCACCTGATATTTGACAAAGGGGCCAAGAACACTCAGTGGAGGAAAGATAGCATCTTGAGCAAATGGCGCTGACAAAACTGGATCTCTGTCTTAGAAGGATGAAACTAGACCCTTATCTTTCACCTTGTGCAACAGTCAACTCCAAATGGATCAGAGAGCTCAAAATACAACAAACAAATGCTGGTAAGAATTTGGGCAAAGAGAAACTAATCCACTGCAGGTGGGAGTACAAACTGGTACAGCCACTGTCGAAACTGGTGTGGAGTTTTCTTAAAAAGCTAAAGCTAGAGCTCCTACATTATCTAGCCATACCATTCTTGGACACATTTCCAAAGGACTCTATATCTTATTATAGAGATCCCTGTTCATCCATGTTCATTGATGCTCTTTTCACAATAGCCATGAAATGGAAACAACCTAGAAGTTCATCAAGTGATGCCTGGATAATGAAGGCATGCTACATTTACTGTATAGAATATGATTCAGCTCTTAAGAAAAATTAAATTATGAAATTCATCAGTAAAAGCATGGATCTAAAATCAGTCATCCTGATTGAGAACCCAGACTCAGAAGATAAATGTCACTTGTTCTTGTTCATAAGTGGATGCTGTCTTTGAATTCATAGATATGTTTGTTTCAAATGAAAAATTCAGAGAGGTCAGATAACTAGTAAATGGCCATGGAGGGGGCTTCATGAGAGAAGAGACGAATGCAGAAATATAAAGGGGAAGAGAGGAATAATGGAGTAGGAAGGGTTAAATGAGTTGGGAAATGCGAGGGCAGGGCATAAGGGAAGTATTGGTAAGGATAACTAACACTAAAGGCCTTTTGCAAACACTATACAAATCTACCACTAGAAATGCTTCTAAAACAAGACATATAAAATATAAAACTAAATTAATAGGGGTTACTTTATAACAGGGGAACATTGCCACTACCACACACAATAGAGTAGCAAATAAAATACCAATGACAGGCATAAGCTCCTTTTGTTGAAGCTGTTGATCAAGGGTCCCATAGTCCCTTATACAATACTGGCCATTGCCCCCGCTTTTGGTTACTCACCAAAACTTGACTGGAAGATCCTATTGCTGGAGACACTACATACATATGTTATGACCAAATAAGGATAAATTAAGCTGGTACTGTCTTCACATCTACTAACTAGTTTTCAAAATGATAGAAGGTGCTATGCATGCTACCAGAAGAGAAAAGTAATCATCAGTCTTGTCCAGCTGTGAATCCTACTAGCTTCAACAACCCCCCTGGCAAGATAAGCCCACTGGGCAAGAGTGACACTCTGGGAGTAACCAACCACTTTCTGATTGGAAAGGTCTGCCTCCTAAGATGGAGCCCATATTTGACAGTGATCTCAGGTCTAGGAACCTGTAGCAAGACAGGTCACAGGCCATAGGAGAGAACCTACTATTATTATTCTGTTAAATGGACATAATATTAAGCCAATTCCTAATGGTTTATTGTTATACACATATATTAATGAATCTCTCAACTCTCACCAGAGAAGTTTCCTCAAACAGCAGATGGCAGATAATGCAGAGACCCACGACAGGCCAATATACAGAGACTAAGAGACTGCAGTGCACTTGTCCCTGAACCGTCCATCTATATTAAACCTCTGCCCCCAAAGGCTCAGGTGTCGCTGTGAAAGACAAGGTAGAAAGAAGACTGTAAGGTCTTTCCTTACAGAGGTGGTGAATGACCACAAGGAAACAGAGTTTTCCATACATGTGGGCAGTCACTCATGTGAATTCACAGCAGTGATGCCAGTATGTACGAGTTGCACATAGAGTCAAGCCAGACAAAAACCTCGTAGTAGAAATGCAGAGGTGAGTAAAAAGCCCCGACTAGCTGAGAAATTATTGGCAAATGAGAGCTACTAGAAGAGGGAGAGTCATTTTTCTTTAGGGATTCGAAGTTGAGTAGGTTAACAAAGCCCTAGTGAATCAACTCACACTGAAGGTGATTTGGGGGTACAAATTTGATTCAACCGATGTTAATGGAAAAATGTTATATATTACATAGTATATAATGTATGTAAATACAGGAAAGGACATCAAATCAGGTCAGAGGTAGTAAGGGAGAGGCAGATGGGGGTGCTTCTATAGACGATCAGAATATATTGTGTGACATTTGAAAAAATTCTATTAAAAAATGGGAAAAGTTCAGAAAGTGTGGAAATGCAAGTACAGCCTGAGATTGAATGTCCTGTGTCTGAATGCTTAAAACCAGAACTTCTGGATTCAGGAATATTTACTAAAAAGTAAATAAAGTATCTTGGCCATGAGTCCCAAGCACAAACATGACATTTTATATGTTTCAATTACACCTCATGGACATATCTTGAACGTCATTTTACACAGTGTTTTAGTGTGACCATGTTTTAACTTCAACCTGTCAAATGAGGATATAAAATCCCCCCCACCTTGTGATGTCACACATGTTCCCAAAGTTTTCGTATTTGGGACCACATTGTATTTGGGATTTTTAGCTAGGAATACTCACTTGTATATTGTTGCTAGGTAAGAACAAGGCAACAAAAGTTGGATTAGCAAATGCTGGAGAAATCAGCAAATTAAAAGAACAAAGAATTTCAGCTGGTAAGCCAATAAAGAAACAGAATAAGAAAGACTATCCAATTTGTCAAAAGGAGAGAAAAGAAAAAGGAAACCAAGTAGAAAAAAAAATGATAAAACAAATAGAAAACAAATAAGATAATAGAATTAACCTAAGAATGTCAATAAACACTTTCTATGCAGATGGTGTAAGCCAACTGTTCTCTTCCAAAATGGAGAGTGGCAATGGAAAGTGGTTGAGATAGTAAGATATATACTCTGTCTATAAGGTGATATCTTCAAAAATAATGACACAATAATTTAGCAGTAAAGGAATAAAAAACATAGCATACTAAAACTAAATATCAGCAAGCTTGAGTAGGTGTATTAATATTAGATAAAGTATATTTCAGAGTCAAGAATATTATTATGAACAGGGACATTTTTTTCCTCATGAGAAAGGAGTCAATTCATCAAGAAAAGTTGCGATTCTAAATGTTTATGCACCCAATAAAAGAGCTCCAATATATATGAAGCAAAAACTAATCCAACTGCAAAGATCGACAGGTCTGCGTTTACAGTCAGAGGCTTCAGTATTCTTCTTTCAATAATAGATAAATTAACTGGGCAGTAAATCTTGGAGGACATAAAAGCTGCAGAAACACTAGCAACAATTCATCCTGGTTGATGTTTATATAACAACTCAGAACTAAAATATGCATTTATTTCAAGTACACAGAGAATGTCTAGCAAGACATACCATATTCAGCCATAAAGCATGTGTCAACGAACTTAGAATAACCAGTAGAATAACCAGAGTCCTGCAAATCATGCTCTTAGACTACATAGATTTAAATTTGAAAACATTCAAAAATATTTTGAAAATGTCCAAATATTTGAAATCTAATTAAGTGACGTAATTCTAAGCAATGATTGTGTGAAAGTGGAAATCAAAAGGAAACTGGAAACCATTTTTGCAGTGAATGAGAAGGAAAATGTAAGAATCAGGATTTGTGAGTCACTTCCAAAGAAGTTCTTGGAGCAAAATTTATAGCACTAAATAGTTATATTAGAAAAAATATCTCAGCTCAGATATAGGAGACCTGTCTCCTAAATAAATAAATAAACAAATAAATAAACAATGTTGTAAGAGTTATCTTAAGATGTATTTTCAGGAAATAGAAAAATAAGAAGAAATAAATATGCAGCATAAAAGTTGATGCCTTATCAAAATATTATATATATTATAATTATCAAAATATTATATATATATACCTGGGCTGAAAAACCCCTGTCCTAAGCATTTATGCAAAAGAAATAAAAGAAATATTTTCTTGAATAAATATTCTTAGAAGCTTTATTTATAGAAGCAAAGAAATCGAAATGTACAATAATCACTTAGTAAAAAAAAGATCCCATAATCCATGTAGTGAAATAATACTCAACAAGGAAAAAGAATTATCGTTAATTATTTCAAAATAATTATACTGCGGTATTAAAGTTAGAAAAACCCTCCACAATATTATTCCATTTCTAGTGCATTATTCCCCCTAAAATATAATAAATATTTATTAGAATATAAGTGGTAGAAATAAATGATGACAGGTAGTAAGTGAATAAAGGAGTCACAAGAAGAAGGAATTACAATGGTCCATGCAGCGACTTGTTGAGACAAATACTGTATTTATTATCTTGATCATTTTGGTGATTCACAAGTACATATGTAAGTCAAAAGTTAATCAAATGCTGCACTTTAAATAGAAAGTTTAATATAAGTCAACTAAAACTCAAAGACTATTTTAAATATCATATGCTTAGTGAAATAGGAGAAAGTCCTTGTTTCATAAATTTATTCTCCACGCCTTAGGGGTGGGATCTGGTTAATCCAGCTGGATAAAACGGAAACTGATCTTCCATTTAGAAAGATTTATTTATTTATTTATTTACAAAGTTTACAAAGCCGCTGGGTATGCCTGGGAAGTCTGCAACCACCATTTAGAAAGATTTATTTATTTATTGAGATCTTTTTTGGAAAGCCGTTTCACTCTTCCTCAAAGTTGCATCTACTGCGTAGCAAATGTCAAATGTCCACATGCTCTCGGGTGTGTGTGGCACAAAACAGTTGTGCCATGTTTTCTGTTTTAAGTAAAGGAAGCAAAGTCTCCACTTCTGAGCAGTGACTAAAACATGACATCCCAAATCACTGATTAGCGGAGTGTGGTGGGTCAGTAATCCCAGGGAGGTAGGAGCAGGGGAATTAGAAATGCAAGGCCAGGCCAGGTTACATTATCTCAGAAAAAAACAACTGCCATGAATTTATAGACTTAAAAAGTTTATTTAACACCAAGCAAGACTAACATATATATATATATGTATATATATATACACACATATATATGTGTGTGTATATATATATATACATATATATGCATTCACACACAGAGATAGACACAAGAACACATTCATGCACACACATATACATGTACACACATACATGCATGTACACAATCCAATACTAATTAGCATAATTAAATCAATTCTTAGAACAAAATCTTTCAGTCAATCACAGAAAATAAGAGTCTTCGTGCAAGTATTATTGACTTGAACGACCACCATGTTATTAAAAACTGTGGTAACAAGACCTAAGAAGGTGATTCAGTAGAAGAGCATTTACCTAACATATACAAAGTCCTAGGTTCAGCTATCAGCACAGGAAAAGGAAACTTAAAATAATATGGGAATATAAGATAAATACATATTTAGCAAACTGAATGTATTGGCTGTACTCCCAAATTTCAAGACAAACCCACAACATGGCTTCAACATTTATTGAATGTTTAGCATCTATAGATCCTACTTTATAGCCTACAAAATACATAAAACTCCATACTGTAAGGAATTGTCCATTCATACCTTCCAGAATGCAAAAGTTGGTTGTCAGTTCATTAAATTATCCATGGCAGTGTAATACTGACTTCATTATCAGCAAATGGATCCCTGAAGTAGGTAAGAATATTCAGAAATGTTTCCACAGTCAAGGACTCAGGTATTCTGTAACAAGAGCACCCAAAATATTCATGGAAGGAGGAAATTATTTTCAACAGTTACCATCAGAATACGTAGGCTGGACTGGAAGCCCTGCCATTATTACCTGGATCTAGTTCTCTCCTGCCCTTTGCACCCAGGTCCTGGTGATCTCCATGGAATGAATTCAGATGAGATGCAGAAAACACAGTTTAGCAGACAGGCAGAGTTTATTATAAATAATAGGACCACTCTTGGGGCTGAGAGTAAAAAATGTTCAGATAGGCTTTATTATATTTCTCAGACTCGCTACAGCAACTTCCTGAGGGAGTAAACACTAGTTCAGGTGACTGGTCATCCCACCTGTTTTAAGTCATAAGAGGAGATAATAGTGTGTCTGTTATAAATAAGAGTCCAAATGACGCCTGCTAGATCATCATGGGAAAATCTTCCTGGCGGTTCAGAGAGTCATTTCTCTACCACAAAGTCAGAGATACAACTCAGATTACATTCTTTTGACTAAAAATATTGTAATAGAGAAAAAAGAATTAAAGAAAAAAAATAAATTTTTTTCCTCAGCCAAGTTCTGCTATTTTCACATTCTATCTGCTCTGGAATGCATTATATATACCAGGCTGCACTACATATGAATAACCCTCCTCTCTCTCTCTCTCTCTCTCTCTCTCTCTCTCTCTCTCTCTCCTACAGGCTGTAATTACCTGGTTCCTTCCTTTCTTCAACCTAATGTGTATCTCTCTGTTCTAGTTCAAAACCTGACGGGAGCTGGTTTTCGCTTTCCACCATGTGAGTCCCGGGGAGCAGGCTCAGGTTGTTATGGTTACCTGCTGATCCAACTTGCTGGCCTATTTTTTAATTGACAAATCAGTTGTAAGATTTAGCCAGAACTTATTTTATATATGAAAATGCAAAGAACTGAAACTATCTGAGACAGTTCAGAAAAGTTGCTCTAATTTGACACTGAATTTGGACATATGCATTTTATAACAATTTTTTTAAAAATCAAGGCAAATGTTAGTTTACTCCAGTTTTTAAATTTTTCATTGATTCAAAAATTTCATAAAATATATCTTGATCACCTTCAGACCCTCTATGCCATCTCTACCCTGACTTTACAACCCCTCCCCCACATATGCCCGACTTCATATCTCCTTCCATTAGCAAATGAAAAACCCTATCTATTGTACATGATACATCTGAGCTGGGTGCCAGAGAAATCGCATATCCGAGTGTCAGTGATCTGTAATTCTTACACATAGATGAGTCAAAGTATGAGCCCACTCCCTTTCCTTTGTACCTGATTTTGGGTCATAATACACCCAGATTTCTTGTAATGAGATTTTCACACTTATTTTCTGCTTTCTCTTACACACTGCTTAACAAAGTCAAGTTGGGGTTTTTCCTTTTTTCTCAGTGGTCAGAACCACTTGTTTTTCTTCTTCAGAGTTAGTTGTTGATGTCAAATATAATTTTTTCTTAATACTAAAAAAGAGATTTGAACAGAAGTTGAAGAAAACATGAAAAAAAGACAATAAGCATATGTGTATAGAGGTGAACTTTTTCTTGCAGGCAGGAAAATACACAAACAGACCATAGCGGTGGCTGTAGAAGAAGGGACTCTGCGACTCAGGAAGAAGCAGCAAGGGGACAACAGTGTGCAGAAAAGAAAAGAGACATGATACATTTCCTAACGTCCAGGCACCCTCTGAGAGTGAATGCTCCAGAAAGAATAACGTGACCAGAAACATTGTTTAATTGAGGAAATCTAAATTCAATGGCTTTGAACACTAAAAACAAAGAGCTTCTATCATATTTGGTCTTATGGAAACTGCTACAAGGTAAAGGGTTCTCAACATGGCGTTCATCATAGACCAGTTGGTTGTTCCCATGCACTGGCCATAGAATGGAAAACCCAGATGAGGAGCCGTGATCAGCTGCTCTGGCCTGTGGAGAAGCTGGTGAGATAAATGTCCTCATCCTAAAGGTACAGACCATTAAGAATGACCAACCTTGATTTATTGCTCTGTTTGTTAAGTGGACCAAATAGTTTGGGTTTTCATATAGTTCATATAAGAAGAAAGTGTTTCTGTTTCTCAGCACAACAGGATTTCCCTCAACAGTCCTAATTCTCATTGTGTATCTTTGCATCCTGTTCTGTCTCATTCTCAGTGGGTTGACATGAGTATGATTATATTGTAGTGTTTAGTTGGAAACTGTTGCTGTCCACCCAAAATACACTTCTTCCTTATACTTCTTTTGATTTTATTCATGTGTCCAACTAGATTTACTGACAGACTGCTTCTGTCCCTTCAAGGGAAGTGGCTTTACTGTTAGTCTGTTACAGACAGGCCCTTAAGCAGAGCTTTTCTAGGCTCAGGACAGGAATACAGACCAAGGATAATACCTACTCAAAGATAAAAATCAAGTCAGAAATCAGTTGGCATCTCAGTTCAGTTCAATAAGAAACAGGGAACAGACTTGGGAAGGAGATAGGGGCAGTAACTTTGGGGAAGTCTCCTCAATTTTAATGAAAAACTCCCCAAAATTTAGGTTTCTCCTTTAACTGAGTATCTTAATACACACAATAGAGGGGTGCAGTTCCTTCAGCAGGCTTTCCCTCAGCATGGAGGTGAAATCAAGATTAAGAGGAAAGTAAACTCAGAAAAGGATAAAATAAGAACTCAGGTACCAGGAGAACACTTCACTGATTCGGTAAAGGTGTCTTGAATTGGGTTTTCTGTTTTCTTTGGCTTCAGACATGCCAACTTATAGAGGAACTGATTAAAATCAAGCTTCTAGAATTATAGAAACAAGACATAGTTCTGGAACAGAATGACTGCGCTCTATGACCTCTCCCTGATAAAATGGTGCTTCCCAACATACGGACATTAACACAGCAAGCTTAACAGTAAAAACCTGATTATAAAGATGTGTAAAGTCAGTGCTGATAAGACCTGTAGGGAAATGTGAACTACTGGAAACTGTCTTTGGCATAGCAAATGGATTCAGTCTTTCTAAGGAGAAATTTGTTGCTATGTATTAAAACCTTTAAAATTACTCACTGTTTTGACCCAGAAATTCCACTTCTGTAATTAGATCCCAAAGAATTCTCTTGAAGAAAATAAATAAAATTTTAAGCACTCAGGAAAAGTACAGTGGAAAACTAAAAAAAAAAAAAAACCCAAAAAAAAAAAATAATCCAATTACTAAGTACATGGAAAGCATAATAAATCAACCTAAAGAAATACAATGTTGCTATTCCAAATATAAACTATTGGAACTATGTCCAACTTGGAATGAATATGAAATGAAGCTTAAATGCAAATAGTAGGACACAAAATGGCGAGAACATATTCTTTCCTAGGACATCAGACTCTCTATGTGCACATAAATTATCAGATCAAGTCTTCCACAGGGGTTGGAGGTTACTATCTTATGAAAATACACACAGACACACACACACACACACACATACACACACACTACTGTTACTACTACCACTCAATAACAGATACAGCAGCAACAATGTTGAACAGTGTATATACACTGAGCTAGGTAGTGAGGACCCAAAGGGATACAAGGATAAATATTGTCTTTATAAATTCACAGTAGAGTGACAGACACAGCAGGTCAACAAGAAATTCTGTGAATGCATAAGATATGCACTGCCTATCATAAATTTGGTATTTAGTATGGTAGCAAGGACTGTGTAACTGGGTGGGATTCTGCTGTGGGCTAAATCTTCCTAGAATTTGTATGGTGACATCCTATGACCCAATGCCATATTTAGAGGTGGGGCTTTGCAGAGGTCATGGGAACAAGTTTCCATATTGACATGAGTGTCCTTATGAAAACAATGGTCCTTGCTCTTTTCCTCCCATGTAGAGACATGGTGAAAACCTGGCCATCTATGAAGCTAGGAAGAGAGCCCTCAGTGCAAATCAAATCAGATGGCACCTTGACCTTGAACTTCCCCATCACACAGAGCTTTGAGAAATAAGTGTCTGTTATTTAAGCTGTCTACTCCATGGCATTTTGGTATGGTGGCCCAAGGAAACTGTCAGGTTTCTTTGAATTGTATGACAAGGAATCAGTTTGCCTGAGGACATGTAAGCTGAAATTTGAATAAGGAAAAGAATTTTTTCAAAGATGAAGGGTTTGTGTTGAATAATCAATAAACGTAATGAACTGAGATGACAAAAGGGTTAACACATTCTAGAGAAAAAAAACAGAGTAGATGATGCCTGTGTTTCTCCAGAATAAGTAGGGCAAAGAATGGTCTTCTAGAAGGACCTAGGAGACTCATTAACCCAGGATCTTTTCCACCACAGTAAAGAACCAAACTATACGAAGTGTAATAGAAGCCACCAAACGGATTTAAGCACAGGAAAGTGTTCTAGTTTGCCTCCCATTCTGTGACAAAACACTTTAACCAATACCAACTAGGTGGAGGAAAGTGTTTATTGGCTTACGTCTCTCAGATCACACTTCATCAAAGCAGGAACTCAGGACAGGAACCTGGAGGCAGGAGCTGAAGCACAGGTCATGAAGGAACAATGCTTACTGGTTTGCTCCCTTGACCCATGCTCAGCCTACTTTCTTATACAATACAGAACAACCTGCCTAGGGATGGAACTTCCCACAGTGGACTGGGCCCTCCCACATCACTCAACAATCAAGAAAATACTCCACAGACAAGGTCAAAGGCCATTCCAAGGAAGGCAATTCCCCAATTGAAGCTCCCTTAGCCCATGTGTGTCAAATTGACAACTAAAGCTATCCAGCATAGAAGGAAATGATCAGAGGGGTTTTTAAAGAAATTACTCCTGCTGCTCTATGCAGGGGGAATGATAAGTGTGGCATGGTAGTGTCCCAGTGAGAGATGGTGATGACTCAGAGCAGAACAATAACAACAGCATTCAGAGTAGCAGAGGCACATTTGAAGGTAACATCAGTAGGACCCAGACATAAATTCAGTATGAGAACTGAGGGCAGGTGAGTCACTGAGGTCACTAAGAAGCTGGGCAGGACTTCTAGTGACTTCACTTCTTGTGGAGGACATCATCACTAGTGAATGAGTCATGTGATCTCCAGGTAGTACCCACAACAACCAATCTACTATTAAGGCCTTACATCCAAAAAGTATATGATGGGAAGGAAAATAGACCAAGACACACAGTGAATGTAACCTGAAACTGGAGAATCAAATGCCAGAAGAAGAGAAGGATCATGAATTCCTTGAGTCATGAAAAGGGAACTATACATACCTACGGCTCTGACACATGCTTAGGCAAGTTGTACATCCTTGGATTGAGGTTTTTGCCTAGACAACATCCCACATAGAAACCTTCCAAGTCTGCACCTCTAGCCCAGAACTCTCTTTGAAGACCTAGATTTAAAAGCTAGAGATTGGGGAGGACTGCTACAAAACAGCATCTTGTGGACAGTACAGGTCCATTGTATTTATGAATTCAGCTGCTGTGGTTGCCTGCACAAGACCTGTACAAGATTAAGCCAGTCAAAATTCTAGCATATTTGAGAGAAGCTTCATGAAGCCCTTCCCCTAGCTAAGTAACACTGGCAGTTGAAGGCTGCTGGGATGGGTCAAGTCAGTGGGGAGGGAAGTAACCCCTGGAAGGCTGCCCATATTCCAGCTGGTGGCCCAACACCCACATAAGTAAGGACAGCATTGATTGTATTCTACTCAGTGAGTTATAAATAGATGACATAAAGTTAGAAGTGGGATGTGCCAGGAGATGTCTGAGAGGATTTGGAGGGGTAGAAGGGGGGTTGATATGATCAAAATATATATGAAAATCTCAAAGAATGAATAATTTCTCCTGGAGTTCTTTATCTGAGTGTCCTTGCTGGAGTCTTGTGATCTGCATTTACAAAAGAAAACTAGCATCTGCTATCACATTGCCCCTAAATTTACACTTGGACAACCTACTTCCTTTAGCAAGGTGATGTTGAACTGCTGGCTTTTTCTTTTGCTTCAGAGAACACTGATGTCTAATGAACTCATCACTGCAAGTCTAGCAATAATATCTCCCTATGAAGTCCTCCCTGACCTCAGATCATTTCTAAGGAGAAATATTATTCTCTTCCACTCCCTATCATGAAAATATGCATCTTTTTATCGCCTCTCACCACATTTTGGCAATTGTAGGTTATCTCTGCCTGTATCATTCATGTTTATATTCCTAGAAACTGATAAGTGATGGAGATACCTTAGGTATTAGATATTCCGTACCTGTTGGCTGAATAAATGGATGTATGCAGATTTATTCACTAGAAGACAAGACCATCAGTGAGAAATGAAACATTACATTTAGCAGAAATAGAACATCACTCACGAGGATGGCTATTATTACAGTGACTCAGTGCAAATCCCTCATCCTGTATTCTGTGAATTCCAGTGTACCCATCAGGGTCCAATCAATGAGGAAGAACATCTATGGTGCACATGTCCTGCAGAATCAAGAGTCCCTTGACTCAGAGCTAAACCCATACCCAGACTAAGAATCTGAGACCAGCGACACTAAAACAACGTCTATAGAATGGTAAAAAACATTGCAGTCACTGCTACAGCTTTGTTCACATAAGAGAGTCAATGATGATGAACAGTGTGTGATCTCCACATAGCTGCTTCTTCCTCACTGCCTCTGTACCTCCCAGGAGTCTCCACAAGGCCCATGCTAGGCAGAAACACTGAAGACACAGATTTTTTGGAAGGACACTTCAACCTAACAGAGTTGACAAACACATCTCTCTGGCAATGTGGGTGCTAGAGGTAAAGACATGGTTCCTGGATGATCAGAAGTTTGATCACTCACTGTAGCTGAATATGTGATACATCAAAGCCATGTTGGCTTTCTTGTGCTAGTCTTATGGACATATTATTTGTTAATTCCAAAGTTCCTCTGGCACTTTAATGAAGGACATACACATAGACCTAGGCTATGACAGCTTTTATTAACACATCCAAGTTGTAAAGAAGGAACAGGATCAAGTCTATCAGAGCCTTTGCTTCTTAAAGGAAGGAACTGAAAGCCTGTTGCCCTTGTCTCTAAGTATTATCTAATGCTCCAACCACTGTTCAGCAGAAATGGCAAGCCAGTCCCACAGCTAGAATTTGCTTTACTGTGTGTACTTTGATCATAACTATAGATTAGTGATTAAAAGAAAAGACAGGTAGATTCATCCCTAATTACTTGCATAGCTCACAGTGTCCATGAAATAAAACAAAATAATTGCTCAAAATTATTACTATTCTTAGTGTTCAGGTTTTTTCCCTGTGTATTGTCAGATGAGAGATCATGTGTAATAAAATAAACAGTGTCCTCAGCCACAGTCTGACAGTGCTCACAATAATAAGTTTTGTACGGCTATTCATTACAGTGTCCTTCAGTTTAATCAAGTGGCATTGCACAAAAGCACAGTATAATAAAGAGGTTTACAGGGGCCTAGGATGATAGACATGAGCTAGAACAACATTTCAGTGTATTAAATGATCTCTTCCCCATTTCTGGATACAATTTTTTATTTTTTGTTCCTTCTAGTTAAGTCTCAGAGAAGTGTTAGTGCACCATTTTAAAGTTTTAAAATTCAAATCCTCAACTGACAGAGGGTATTAATAGAAAAACATGGAAAGAAAAGCATGTAAGGGCAGAGCAGGGTTCCCACTTTCTGCTACATGTCAGTCAAAGGTTCCAAGAGGACATGGTATAAAGTGGGTGTAATGGTTAATCTTGCCAGCCAACTTGACAACACTTAGAATCATCATGGAAAGCAATCACTTGGCATTGCTCTGAGAGAGTGCCTGTATCAGAATAATTGAGATAGGAAGACCCACATTAAGTGGAAGTGGTATAGTTCCATGGACTGAGATCCATGGAAGAAAGGAGAAAATGAGCTTGGTACCATCATTCATCTCACACTGAGGCTCAACTGTGGATTGATGTGATGTAACCAGTTCACACAAGCTCCTGCCATGGAGACTTCCCCAGCAGGAGAAACTCTATATTCACACTCTGAGCCAAATTAAAAGTTTCCTTAATTTTTTCTGTCAGGTAGGTTCTCATAGCAATAAGAAAAGTAACTAATAAGTAAGGAGTAGTAAGATAAAGACTCCAGAAGCAAAGTGGCAGCAGAAGAAACAATAAATGGGCGTGAACAATTTAGGACAAGGAGTTACAAACAACCCAAATCTCAGGGGGTTCACATAACAAAGTTTATCTTTCATTTTCTCTATGCACCCATAAGCATTCTTGTTGAGTGGGTGATCATCCAAGCTTGAATCCATATTAGGCTGCTGCTCAGGCCATATCCATCTGCTGGTACAACTCTCTTCATCCTCCTAACTGATTTTGTACGCATGGCCTAGCCTAACACATTCTAAGCTTTCAGGGACTGTCAGGGACACACCCCATGTGACTGATGCACCTGACCTGCACAGCTCCTTCTTCCATTTCCTCCCACATTTCCAAGGTCACACATTCCTTCTCTAGAATGCAAAATTATCTCCCCACCCCCTGGTTGCAAATACATACTTCAAACACATGACATGAAACCTCTCTCTTCGTCTGAAACCGGTAAGAAGGACCCCCCACACACACACACACTACTACATGGGCTTGAACTCTCCTCAGAACCCTCACCATCATCTTATTTGTCTGTCCAGTGCATTAATAACTCTCCCAACAAATTATTATAGAAAGGATAATTGGCCTCAGTGTCCCCTTGAACCACAAACCTGAAACCTCTCACTTTGAATTTACAGAGCAGCTGACATCTTGAACACTGTCAATTGCCATGTTAGCTGAAGTGTAATCACAGTTCTCAAACAGAATTGGATACTACAGCAAAAGTCAATATATTTCCCATCTGCTGAAAACTCAGTGATTAAAGCTAGGCACATAACTCCACTTGACCCCAGGGTCCAGAGGCCCTAGTGCTGACAAGGTCAGTCAGCATAGGAACAGGGGCTGATTCCCATCTGAATGAGCACCTGAGTGTGCCCTGAGCCTGCCAGCCTCAATTTCCTTTTAGGGAAGTGCCAAATTTCACCTACATGAAAGGGTTAATGATCAACTTTCTGTTGTCTATGAAGCTTTCTTTTAAAGAGGAACGGGAAATTTGCTTGTTTTTCTTTTTTCGTATGCATGTGCGGGCATTTGTTTTCACACGTGTGGAGGGTGTATGTGGAAGCCTGAGGCTGACCCCAGAGTCTTCTTCAATAGCTATCCACCTTCTTCATTGAGATAGGGTAAATGAAATGTACTCTAGCATTCTAAGGCCCTAAAAAGAGTGAATGTGGCCTAGGGCACTAGGGCAGAGATAGTGAAAAAGGCTACATTAAGGCAGAACAAATATACTACTTCTTGGGTCATAGCTCCATTCTTGTGGGTATGATAATTCATTTACAAAACATTATTCCAGAACACTCCCCCTCTCTATCCTTCCCTTCCTGACTCCAAGTCTCTCTTCTCTCCTTTCATTCTATGGCAGACAGTGAGGCCCTCTGTCACACTTCTATTCTTTGGATGATGTGAAATGAGGTTTTATTAAGGATAAATATCAATTCTAACCATTTCATGGCAAGCCTGTGAGTAGCATCTTCTGTATCCCTGCAAGTGACTTGTATTATAATAAAACAAAGTCAGACAGAAGTGAGTTAAACTCGGTCCCTAGATAATCAGTGACATCTCTAGCAATATGCATGATCTCTCCTAATATCTTTCATGCAGAATGAAAGTATTTTATATGCATGATTAACTTGACTTACCTTAAAATGCTATTACAGTGCTGATTCTAAGATTAACATTTAAATATGTACACTGAGCAACACGCAGCCAGGTGCATCAGGGAAATGATTGCCATTACATTATAGCTATTATATTTATTTGTAAGATATGCAATGGTAAATTCTAACATTTTTTTCTTTCTCCTGTTTACGAATCAGATGGAGTCTAGAGGCCCTCAACATCTCTCTTAGCTGATATTGGCTATAAGTTGCCTGCAACATTCTAACCTACAGAAAATAGAATGATAAGGGAGGTAAGCACATATTGAGGAATTGGTCCAGTACATTATCATTGGTAAAATTAGCAGAAGACTGGAGATGAAGACAAAAAGGAGTTATCCAGCACTAAAGAGAGGAGATGAAATGACTGTCCCTACTGTGAGTAAGGACAATATAGAAAAGTTTAGAATGGATAAAAGAGAACCAATGGAAGGAAATCCGGGTGCTAAATAAATAATGTAAAGACAGACACAGGTTCCAGTCTTTACAACTTTCTAGCCAGTCTGAGAATGTGGGGCTTCTTAACCCTCAGTGCTGTGCTTAGGATGTAGGAGTTCTAACATCTGACTCACATCATGTAGGGTATAATATGTGCTTATTAAAGGCTTTTATAACTCTTCCTAAATTGGATTTGTCATCCCTAGAGCATACTTTCAATTGAAATTTTGTAAGTTAATTTCCTCAGTGTCCTCATAAACAGTACTGAAAATTAGTTTTCATTATATAGTAAAATCTTTACTAATATTTATTTTTACTCTATAGTTCTACTTCTCAACACTTAAGTTTTAAATATGTACATGCTGAAAGTGTTACTATCAGAATTGGAAACAATTTAAATATTCCCCCAACCCAAGTGTGTATATCAGGAGCAGGGGTAAAAGATTCCAATAAAATGCCATGCAGATTTTAAAACTGAAGTTACAGAATGCAAATACAGACACACCTGATAATCAATAAATGATAAGTCAATTCTAAGCAAGAAATACTATAAGTGAAAGTACATTTAATACCCTTAAACCTCCACCCCTCAAAATCATCATAGCTTAGCCACACTGTTCACAGTATGGTACCGACTGTTTGGCCCTAGTGATCATGTGACTCACTGGAAGCTGCTCAGAGTCATGAGAAGTATCCTACCAGAATCACCTGCCCAGGAAAATATCAAAATGTCAAATTCAAATCACAGCCTCTCCTGGAAGTATATTGCTTACACCACTAGCCAGGTGTGGTATTATCTGTATTCAGTTCCATGAAAGCTTAAGTTGCTCTGCTTGCTCTGCTTTTAAAAAGCTGTGTTCTCATTCCTTACCCTAACCTATCCTCATTTGTCTCTCCTTCCATCTTTTTTATGTCTGCATTCTCTTACCAACCCATCCCAGGTCCCCTTTTGATTTCATATGTAGCCAACTCCCCAAATGCAGGGCCAAGATCAGTGCTGAGGCTATATGACCCATCTTCAAATATCCAGCATAGGCCTCTCCTCTGAAATCCAAGAAAGCAAATCTAGTTGTCTGCTTAATACTGCCAGTTAGATATTTCCCAGCAACTTAAAGTTAGTCTTCTGTCTACTGAATCCATGTGGGTAAGCATGACCAACTTTTCGTGAACCTAGTATATGATCACTCACATGAAGCCACTCCCATTGGCAGTGCGTCTGCTGACAAAGTACGGCTAAGACCTTTGTAATCTGCTTCATCATGTTGCCTGGACTATATATAGTAACATGGGTCTTTGTAGTCTCTCTCTCTCTCTCTCTGCTTTTGATTTATCCCCTTATGGTTCACGGAGTACAGGTGTTTCCAGACCTGATGACCTGAGTTAGATTTCTAGATTTCACATGATGGAAGAAGAGAACCAACTCGGGCAATTTGTCATCTGACCTCACACACTCCATGCCATGAATCTACATGAACACACACACACACACACACACACACACACACACACACACACACGCATAAATAAATACATAAATAAATAAACGTAAAAATAGTTTCAAGAATAAATTTATGTGTTCTTCTAAGTGCAAATCCTCTGGTCATTGGCTTATGTCTTCCTGCTTCTAGAGGCTTCTAGAAGGCCCTAGACTGGCCCTTATTTCCTGTTCATGCACCCAGCCCCAGTCAGGATCACAGCCTCTGACTTTGTGTTTCCTGCAGGTGTCTCCTCTGCATTCCTGAAGGGGAGGGAACTGCTATAGTGACCACTGCATTCACAGGCTAAACCAGGGCCACAGCACAAGCTTGATGATTAAACTGAGTACAAATAAATTGGTTCCAACTAGGATCATCCCATTACACTTGTAAAACAAAAAGTATGCAGTGTGTGTGTGTGTGTGTGTGTGTGTGTGTGTAGGAAGACTGAGTATGTAGAGACTGGAAAGACTGAACCCCAAATCTTAGCATTGGTTGTTGATGAGAGTTATTTCTTAAGGAGACTTGGTTATTTTTCTATTTTCCAAAGGCTCTCTAGTACACGTATGCCTTGAATAACAAGAAAAAAGAATATTTTTTTAAGGATCCAAATTTTAAGCAAAAGCTTTCAAGAAGGCAGGGGTGACCTGCCTGGACTCAGGCTGCTGAATGCTCTGGTTCCTGAGAATTCCTTTCTCAGGTACACATAATGAGAATGTCCTTAATTTTGGTCTATCTGTTGACTTTAATTTGCTCAAGAATGAAACTACTTCCCCCAAGCCAGGCTCCTTCCTCCTCCATTTCCTTCTTTGCATGGTGAAGAGCTCAGGCCTCCTCCTGCCTCTCTCTCATTTAGGTATTTTCTTATCTCTTACAGTAATTGAAGAAAGTTAACCCAGGATCAGAGGACATAAAAGAGATAAGGCCTTGAGCTTAATTCAACCTGCATTTTAACAAGCTGCCTTCTGCTTTCACAGGATACTCCCCACAGAGGCGATTACAGAAGCCTGCTTCCCTGCCTGGCCTTCTCCCTGCTGGGCCTCTCATCTCTCCACCTGCAGGAGCTGTCCTGCCCCAGTTCCTGGGGCAGTCAGGTGGCGGGGCACTGCTTCCCCTCCCTGAGGACTGACCTAGAATGCAGAGTCCAACCTGGACTCCCTCTCTGACAGCAGGAATTCAGGAATGTTGCTCCAGGGCCTGCACCAGATCTCTAATTCTATTTTCACCCCAAGTCTCTCACCCCACCTTAATTACACCAAAATCTTTGAAGTGGTCTGTAAGTCAGCTCAGGCTCTTTCATGTGACCATGTTACTTTTTGAGTACATCTTCTTAGAATGTGCATAACTTGACGCTGCTGTTGTCAAAATACAATTTCTATTCATCCTTCCAGCTTATTTCAAGCACTGTCTCCTGTCCTTCTATACTCCTCTATGAAGTTTCAAGTTTCCCGGGGTGCTCTGATCTGTATCTTCCTTCATCCTTCATTAGGTGTATACACACCTAAAGTAACTCAGTAAATCTTGGGTAGTCAGGATAACTAACACCCACCAACAACTAGAGACATAGTACACAGCCTGACACACACAAGATCAATTTTCCATAGCTAGTCCTTCCACCACTTCCACTCCCTTAAATCTCCATCCTTTTATCAATATCTAGAGCATCTCAACTCAAATATCCACCTTGACCCATCAGATATAGGAGCTTGTTTGGACTTGATAGCTCTGGCTCCCAGCTAGATACTTGGTAAGGTTTGCTCTCCAAATATCAACTCTATGACTGACCTTCTGTCAAAACTACACAAGTCCCTCTTTGCTGCCTGAGGGTAAAAAATTGGTAGACGATAAAGTAATGCCGGCTTATATTTCTTACTCCCTCAGAGCACTGAATTCCTTGAGGACAAAGAGACATTCTCATTCTGTTTGTGTGACCCATGCTGGGAATGCACTGTGAGACTGGTGGCCAAAGAGTAGGGTAGGGGATATTTGCTACATTAATGAGCAAAAGGGCTATGACAGTCCTCACTGCAAACCTGGGCCTGCTACTGAGTCTCAGTGTGAACGCCTGGGCTCTGCACTTGCTAGACAAGATGTTGCATAGCAGTCACTATTGATAAAGGGACCTCGTTAGTGTCAGGTTCAGGGTTCGAGAGACGCAGCAGACAGAAGGGACCGGACTCCGCTGGCAACTAACAGGACCCGACTTTATTGAGAGAAGACCCGATGGGACTAGCTCCTCCACACCCACGAGTGGAGAAACGCTAGCCCTCCTTGGGGGCTAGCCTCCCCGAAGAGATGGGGGAGGCTAGCCCCCTAAACCCATCTTGGGGCTGGGGCTCGGGGGAAGCAGGCTGGCCGCGTAGCACTAGCAGCAGCAGCAGCAGAAGCACAAGCAGAAGCAGCAGAAGCTCAAGCACGTTGTCCAAGTCCTCAAAACCTTTTCAAACCTTCAGTCCCCAACTGGCTTTTAGGGGAGGGGGGTTGCCATGACATCTGATTGATGTTTCAGGCAAGCTTCTGTCCAGGAAGTAGTCCTTTTCCAGAGCTGTTCGTGAATTCCTTGCTTATCTGCCAAGGAATTTGGGATCTGGAGCTGTTTGCAAGGCTTAGATAAGCTCTGGCTCCAGGTTTCTTCCAGAGTCCGAAACTGTTGGGGGTCTCATTCACACCTTACAGTTAGGGCCACACAGGTCCCTGAACCCTGATTCACAGAAGTAAGTTGTTACCAAGATCCTATTCATCACTCTGTATTTGTGCAACCATGCAAGAGTGAAGAAGGCAACTTGATGGCTGAATCCAAATTTTCTGCCTAGACTCTGGCTATAGGCTTCCTATACACCTTATTCTGTGCCCACGTGTAAATCTCAAATGCCCAGTGTCAACTGTTGCCTTGAAGCTGAGTCATCATGCCATGCCTTTTTTAAGAAAACATTTTCATTCTGTGTATAACAAAATTAGTCTAGGTATTAATCATGACAGTAAAAATGGCCAGAAGTGAAAACACAGTGGAATAAATATACAAGGGGAAATCTTGCACTGAATTTCAATACATTGTGATTTTTTTTCTAAATATGACTATAATGACTTTCACTAATTTAAATTTTAACTATAACTTTGACTGGAAGTAGCTCAAGTTGTATTTGCATGCCTTCTAAATTACCATGAACTTTTAATCTCCCATTCAAATACAGACACATGGTGGTACACAGGGTGGAAGATAACCTTTGTGCCAGAGATAAGCTAATAGGATCCCAGACATTGTCAATATCATCAGGTGTAGCTGCGTCTGTGAGATAGGGGTCAAATATATGTTGATGTTAATAAATTAATGTTAATATTGTTAAGTGTCATGTTGACTTAAAATAATTAAAAACAACAATGACTGGAGAAATTGATTATAACTTAGATCACAAAAGTATTCAGTGATGAAAACTGGGTGTGGTCACACAGGCCTGAAATGCCAGCACTGAGGAAGTAGTGGCAAGAGGATTAAGTGTTTAGAGTCATCCCTGGCTACCTAGGGAGTTCAAGACCAGCTTGTGCTACATGAGAACCTGAGAACACGAGAAAAAAAAAATGTAGCAATGAAAATTTCATTACTGAAATGATTTCTAACTGTTGAGACATAGGAATAATATAGTTATGGACTTTAATGCGTTTCCCTCCCTGAATTCATATGTTAAACTGTAAGTCCCTGACCCTTGTAATGTGACTGCATTTGCATATGGGACACTTTAAGAGGTAATTACCTTAAAATGAAGTCATTATAGTGGATCCTAAACCAGTCTGACTGATGTCTTATGAGAAAATTTGGACCCAGTAAACACTTCCAGGGATATGAGGTCACAGGCAAGAGGCAAGATATTATGAGACACCATCCGCAAGCCAAGGGGAAGAACCTTAGAGAAACCAATCCTGTACTTGATCTTGAATGTCTAGTGCCCAGAACTGTAAGAAAGCACATTTCTCTTTTTGAAGCCACCCAGTCTATGATATTTTGTGGTAGCAGTCCCAGGAAACTAAAACAAGCTGTTTGTTGACTTAAAAATAAGTAATAAAACATTAACAATGGAAGCAATCTATTGTAGCTTAGATCACAAAAATATTCCTGCCACGGTGGCACATGCCTATAATCCCAGCACACGGAAAGTACAGGCAGGAGGATTAGTATTTAAGATTCATCCGCAGCTACTTACCTATACAAGATTGATTTTCAGAACTTACAGTGTTTTTCAGTCTCTACGAACAACACAGCCCTAAGGTGAACTCTGCCCATTGCTCCCCTCACTAGCTGCCATTCATTGCCCTCCTAATATGGCTGAGCCTCTGCTCTCTGAAAGATACCAGGAGTCCTCTAGCATGAACTGTTGACTCTCCTGCCAGGCAACACTAGTTGTTTTGCTAAGAGAACATTATGATTGCCTGATCAACCCTAAATGATGATTGGCACATACCGATGTACCATAGGAGCAATCCACCCCATTCATAGAAGCAAAGACATGTCTGAGATACACCTAGGCCAGGATCTCAGTGGCCCAGGAATCCGTTCAATGAAAATATGCATTGCAAGAATGCAGAGCCACAGACTCCGACACAGCAGGTCAGAAGCAAAGGGAGAATTGTCTACAGGGGTGCTTAGAGGTACACAGACTGAGAGGTGTCTATACACTGCAGAGAAAATGACCCTGCTCAATCACAGGCTCACACAGGGATTTCCCTCTGGCCCTAGCCTGGGAAAAGGGTTATAACACCAGGGAATCTTCAGACACCACTGAATATTTCCGGAAGTACAGTCTGGTCTGAAGATCAAAGAGGCTCAATGAAGGATTCACTCAAGGGATCCTGTAGAGATGATGCCCAAAGCTCAAGACAGGGACATCCCACTATTCAGAACAAGGAACTGGAAAGAGCAGATAGAAACCTTTAGAGAACCTCTGTTAGGATATCTGCCTCTACATCTTCCCTCTAAGGACACATCACCTTATCTTCCTATGGGTAAGCCTTTTACCCTCAAGATATAGATACAATTTCCTGGTTTGTATGAGGATGCTCATAAACACCCTTTGCTCTGTGTATGGGACAGGGAGACCACTGTCACAAGGTGTGGCTCTGAGGCCATTACATATGAATACAAGTTCATAGAAGACAGAGAAGCTCAGGGGTGCACAGCGAGGCTAAATGGCGCAGGGATGGCTTCTTTGCAATCTCCCATATTATTCTCTGCTTCCTTTTCTCAGCAACATAACACCTTGGAGATCTAAGTACTCAGTTAAGTTATGACTAATTAGTGAGGAAGGCAGAGGATAACACCACAAAGACATGGGCTGTCCAACAGGTGCTAGTCGGAGAGCAGGGGTCTTCCACTACCCACAGTTACCTCTTCCTGCCTGCATAGAGAGCCATTCTCATCATTCTCATTCGCTGACTTTTTCTGCCTACCTCCTAAACTCTTGCTTAGAGAGTCATATTTCTCCTCTTTTACTCTCCAGTGCTGCAGGGGTAATAATTTCAGTTACAGTCTAGGTCACCACGCCACCCCCAGGGGCTCCTACTGCTGAGCTCAGCTTGTTCTGGCAGGGAGTTACTTGGGAAAGGCAACAACCCCACAACCCCCCTCGTCCCCCCCAGTGGAGCTCAGACAGTTTTCAATTATAGATCAGTAGAATTCACCCTGCTGCGTTGCTCCAACAGAACATCTGCAGTCAGGAGGGGCTAGGCTGGTGAGTGCGAAGAGAACAAGGTTTAGTTTCAGTAAACCATGCGCCGAACACATTCCTCCAATGCTACCACCTACTACATCTGTTATGAGCCCTTCTCATTGGCAGAGAAAGGGTGGGGTGGCAATGGAAACATTGCTTCCATAGGGAGAGGTTTTGTCACTAACATTAAAGAGTTGTCTGAGCACCATGGTGATCAAAAGGAGACCACCTTCTATTCTATTCTAATATTCTTTGTCATTTCCCCTCAGACAGTATTCTCCCATGTTGTTTATCTAGGGCAGCCTATCCCATTCCCGACACTTGGCACACTGCTATCTACCAGGGTGTTAATGACCTTGCATGCTAGCAAAAACAGCCAATCACTATTTTAATATCTGGCTCATCAGGTAGCTCCTCTTCCTAAGAGGGGGACCATGAGAGGTGTACAGAAAGAGAGGTGTTCTAATATGTGGAAGAGTGAAGGCACTTTCCTACCTTAAAACTTCAGACAAACAAAAACAAATTAAGGCCAACAAAGATGTCTGGGATTCTTGCTGTGAGAGCAAATGTGGTTTCCCAGTTTTGACAGTGGTTTTCAGCCTTGCTGAGCAGTCCTCTGTTCCTCTAGATAATTTCACATGGCTTTTTTCCATCAGGAAAAATAAAGTCTTCTGCTATGCGGATAGTCTCCTCCTCAGGGGCTCTCTGCTTGGCAGAAGAGAAATAGGAAAAAAAAAACCATGAAAGTAAAGGATTGGTAGAAGTTGAAAGAACTCTGAAAGAAAAGAGAGCCTATTTCTTTCTTAAATAATTTTTTTTGACAGTTTCATGCATCTATACACAATATTGTGATCAGTTCACTTTCTGTTAACCCCTGTTATGCCCCTGACTCCTCTTGATCTCTGTCTTCTTCACAACTAATTCCTCACTGACTTTGTAAGTGTGCGTGCGTGTGTGTGTGTGTGTGTGTGTAGGACTTGTGCAAGTGGGTGGTCACCGCTATTGTGTATTCATGATGTCAACAACCACATAATGTTTCAAAGATAGGGTTTCACAGCATTCCTCCCCATCCTCTGCCTCTTGCAGTCTTTCCACCCCGTCTTCTCTGATGTTCCCTGTTGGAAGGGGGATATAAATGTTCCATTTAGGGCCAAACACTCAACAGTCACTTATTCTTAACACAATGTTGACCACCTAGGTGTCTCAGTTTTACAGTCCCCTCCTGTGAAAAGAGACATCTCTGATCAAGGCTGAGAACTACGGTGGTCAATGTGTACAAGCATAAATATTTATAAGGCAGTTTAATCACATATCCATTAGTGAACAGTCACTAGCAGATACTCCCTAGGGACTGTGATATTCCTAGCCATGGGCTTTTGACCGGGTTTATGCTATGCGACCTGATGTATATTCCCCCCTTGAAGTAATCTTCAAATTCAACCAGAAAGCAGTTTGCTACCCTGAAACAGTCATGCTGCTGTCACATCAGTGGGAATGTCTTACTTGTCAGGTTGATATTGGAACATACAGTGTCCGCAACTGGATGAGATCATTGACAGCTTATGCCCTAGTAGCTTACATGACACCTTCCAGCATCATGAATGTTAGCCAGCAAGGAGGAAGCTTCCAGCTCAGTTCCAACTTGATTCTTCTGTTTCCTGTATATAAAATATGTGATATCTTTAGTAATAGTTGAATATCCCATTTCTAATGCAGATTTTTGCTTAGTAAATGTGTATGTGTATTGGTCATTTTGACTTACATGTGGTAACAAAGTGCCACAGACTGAGTAATTTAAACAGCTGCTTAAATTTACCCACAGTTTAGAGGCTAAAAGACCAGATCAAGGTCTAATAAGGTTGGTACCTTCTAGAGGCTATCCTGGATCATAGACATCTATAGACTGTCCTCTTTTTCCTTGTCCTTAGACGGTAAAGAACAGAAGAGAGCACAAAAGAGTACACATAAGCACAATGCCTCTTCTCAAGAAATTATTTCAATGCAAGCAGAGCCTGATCCTTATGACCTCATTTAACCCTAGTTATTTACTTTGAGTTTCATTTTCAAAATATAGTCACACTGAGAATTGGAGTTTCAACATACAAATTTGGAAATTCCCCATCAACATCCTTGAAACTGTCTTTGTCCCTTTCAGCTGGAAAGAAATGAGAAGGTCAACACCTGCCTTGCTTGAATTAGCAGTAGGTAAAACAATAAGCAGAAGGAACATAGTTAGAAATAAGAATATACTAATACCAACTAAAGGAAAATTTTAACATTATTATGCCAGCTTCAAAATATTAAAGTGCATATGCTTTGAAGAACCAAACTTCAAAGATTTCTCAGTCCATTCTCCACAATGTAGCCAGAAGGAAAACTGAATGCAAGCATTTAGTATCAAGAGCATGCACTTTGGAGTCAGGTTCAAATCATATTCTGTTAGCTGTGCAGCACTGTAATATCACAGAGTCCTGTTGCTTTACACTATTGTACCACTAGGGGCAGTATCTCCCAAAGGTTTATGATCCAAAGGTTTGGGCCCCAAGTAGTGGTCTTTTGAGGTACTGTGAACTTATAGGAGGTGAGGGCCTAATGCAGGATCCTTTGGCCTTTAGGGCTATATCCTCTGAGTACATTATAGTACCCCATTTGCTCAGTTGCTCTCTGCATCTTAGTTCATCATGTCAATAGTCATTTGGACACAAGCCCCTGCTGTGATACGATACCATCACCAGAGGCCAAAATAGATGAACTGTCTAATTTTGGACTTGAACCTCCAGAAGCACTGGCTTAAATAAACTCTTTAGTCCACCAGCAATTATTCTCAGTATGTAATTGTACTAACACGAGAATAACTAATATGCTCTACTTGTATAAACAAAATGATTCCCTTCTAGTTTTTTATGTTTACTTTCTGTCTGTAAGTGTCATGCCTGAATGTATGTAAGTGCACCCATGTCGTGCAGTGCCCACAGACGGAGGAAGAGGGCACTAAAGCCCCTAGATCTGGAGTTACAGACCATTGTTAGCTGCCATGTGGGTTCTAGGATTCGAGCCTGGGTCCTCTGCAAGGGCAGCCAGTGCTTGTAACCACTGAGCCATCTCTCCAACCCCAGATTCCCTTCTCTTAATGATGAGCTAAGATGCAAAATTAAAGTAGTAATAACTCTTGTTTTAGTGCCCTGAATTTTTATTTGTTCATGCAGTTCAGGCAGAACTGTTTCCAGCGCATGCACAGGAGATATCAAGCCTAACCTAATCACTGTTCTTCAACCCTTTGAGCCATAAACTGTGACTGTCCCTTGAGAAGCCATGCCCAAGCTCTTGGGTATGCTTTATTTTTTTTTTTACACAATTTCTTTCTATTATGTTTAAGAAACCCAGCTCTGTTTCAAATTGACTTGTCCTGAAAAAAATCTTTTCTCTGTCAAATCAAAAGATCCGGCTTTAAGTAAGTTAAGATCTTAAAAGATTAAGGGAACTCCTTCGGTCCCTAAGAGTGACAGCATGGAGCTATGTCCCCATCCCTGCCACAGTTAACAGATCTGATCATTCACAGTTAGCTCTTCCTCAGTCCTTCCAGTTACATGGACAAGAAAGTCAGTTCCCATCATTTTTTAAATTGTTAAATGTGTTGAACTCCTTTTTCTCACCTAAAAAGGAATGATTAACAAAGTAATTAGACTCAAGGATAGGCTATTAAAAGTGTTAGTCCTAATGTAGATTTGACTATAATCAGAAGATCAGGGGACCCTCCCCATTACTGCCTATGAAGCTGTCCATCACGCAGGTGTCAATATCCATACAAGTTCCTTTCTATCCTGGCATTCTGACAATGTTTCTATAAGGCTGTAGCATGTAGTAATTCTATGAGAAGAGACTAAACAAACGGCTATGTACCAGTTTGTTTATAGCCAGTCATCAATAAAGTTATAGTGTTGTGAATCCAGAGTAGCAACCAAAATGGAAGACATGAGGTCAGGCACAGAGACACTGAAGCCTAAACCTTAGGGCTTTCTTCTGAAAGCCTTGTATTCAAACAGTTATATGAAAAGACAATTAAAGAGCAGCAGATACAAGTCTGGTTTAACTCTTGGTTCCTGATAGGACTCCTGTCTCTATGCCCACTAGTCTCCACTGGCCCCTAAATGTTCAGTATACCTATGAGTTTGCTGAAAACATCCTTGTGAAAAGGGATTCTTTTTACACAAACACACACACACACACACACACATATATATATATATATACATGTTGAAATTTGTTTTATCTTCATCACCCTAGCAGTCCCTGGAGGAGATGAGCACATCATAGTGTGGTACAGTTTGATTCCCTACTAAAACAGGCCAAACTAAGTGCAGGGAGCTTGTTCCATCCTGGGAATTAAGCCAGAAGCCCACTGAGAATCATTTGGAGGGGACATGCAGTACTCCCAATGTGTTACAGACATTCAGAGTGAAAAAAAAATAAATCTGCAATTGAAGTATTTAAAATGAGTGTGGCATCCAATGGGAAGCAGAAACAAAACTCGACAGCCAAAAGCAACATAATTATGTGCTCATCTGTGGCTGATCCTTAGGACAAATTAGATGAAATGTTTTTAATTCAACAAAGACTTTTTAAAGACTTTAATCAATATTGAGACACAATGGATGATGGTTTTCAAACTTTTTCCCTCCTGAGTTGCCTGGGGAAGTTGACTGACAGAGGAATCAAACAGAACAAGGTAAAATTCTAGACTCTGGCAACTTCACTGTTGTTTTCCATGTGGTCTAGAAGTCGCTACATCACCTCCACCTGGTCTGCTTCTTTCCATCTGAGATGTTTGGTCACAAGGCTAAGATGTGTGCCTTTCCTTAGCTGAAGCCCAAGGATGGCCAGGAGAGGATACTAAGGTCGAGGACAATGAATGCTGGTCCTTGAGGTGTAAGCATCTGCCCGGCTTCTTCAGATTCCTGAGGGCTCTACATTCCTTTCTCATCTCCCTGCTTCAACAGCTCCACATCATATCATCAGATGGACCAGAGGCCTACATATTTTTCCTGGCATTTCATGCAAGGCCAAGGAATCTTCATTTTCTCAGAAGTGCCATCTGTACATTTATTTCTTCTTTAACCCTTTCTCTTTTAGGAAAAAATGATCCTTAGAACCAAAGGATTTTAGTCAATAGGATCTGGAAAAATTCCCAGGTACCAATGTACTTTTTTGACTTTGGTTTGGTTTAGTAGGACTGTACTAGCTCTGTCCCAGGCTACAGACCTGGATTTTGTTCAGGCTTTTAAGGATCAGCTCACTGTAGCTTGAGCTCATGATGATGTTGCCTTTAGCAACCACACTTATGTGTCCCCCTGCAGACAGAAGACCAGCACATTCCTCATTCTTCCCTCCTGCTTGCCAAGGAAAGAAGCACCTGACCTCTAGTGCTGAGGACTCTTAAACAAGGGAATGGACTACAAACCATACTTACCCATCCAGGGCCACATTGTTGAAGGAAGCAGACTTAGCTAGCTATTGGGAAAAAATCTAACATCAAAGCCCTGTCTAGGATTAAGTATGGAAGGGATGTTACCTGATGAGAGTAGTTCCAGAGAAATCCAACAGGAGTCAGTGAATCCTTCCTTGGGTGCTTTCATTCTCTCTCCCCAATGAAGTGAAGGAGACAGATCTATGCTACTCAGAAGATGCTACAGCAGGCAGACATTTCAGTCCAGCCAACCACCAGGAGACCCCTTCAGTTACCATGGAAACAACTCTAGGAAGCCAAAGAGTACATGGCACTCTTTAACTGGGTTTAAATGCAAATTCTGCAGGTAATTAAGAGGCAAGGCACAGTTAGAACATTACAGGAGATATATAGTCATTGGAAAGGTAATAAATGCTTGCCTTGAAATGGATATAATGAAAAATTTGACAGTGTGTCTCGGCAAGAAATTCTATCTTAAAAAAAACCTCCACAGTTTCCGTCCTCCCCTCCAGTTTTGAAAATTGTCACTCAGGTTTTTTCCTCGTCTTCCTTTTTTTTTTTTTTTAAAGTCTGGGAACTCAGGCTCACAATGAAAACTGTTCTCATTAGCAGGTGTCTCCTCTCTTCCCCCGTGTTCTTGCTCGAGCCTTTCATGAGCTGGAGTTCCATTGACATTTCAAGTTCAATTTTCATGTTGTTGAGGAATCAGTTGTTTTGAAGAGAAGATTTTCTCTTCTGTTTGTTTCTCCTAGACATGTTCCTTGGCAAGAACAGACAAGTAAGCTCCTCTGTTAATAGGCTCTGGTTATCCTCCTCTCGAGGTTTCCTCACAGTCCCAAAGAATTACCTCCACAGGCTTCTACTACTTTCCCAAGTAATTGGAAGTTTTGTCTCAAGAACTCCAAGTAGCAGTGGAGGAGGGGGTCCAGTCATGGCATCTTTGGGCCCAGAATTAAAACTTCCAAGATGATTTGCCCCCTCCAGATGAAGAATGTAGATGAGGTCTGACATGGCAGCAGCCCAGGCCTGCTTGAGAGACTCGGCAGCTCCTTAATTAGGACCTCATTGCTTTTTGATGCCTACAAGTTTGATGAGGGCACTTGGCTCGGAGTAGAGGGTCTGTAATTGCAGATCAATCAGCTCAGCAGAGATGTTCTTCCCACCCTTCTGGCCCCACAGGGCAGCACAGGTATGATCTTAGCTTCACCTTAGGCCCTCCCCAATGGAGAGCTTGCCTTCTCTGTGGCTTGCCATATTAAACCCATGTTTTAAATTTCATATATCAAAGCTGAAACTTGAGTCCAACAAGTTTGAATGTTTAGAGTGGAATGAGATAGTAAGAATGGGAAGGCAAATGGCTTTTTACCTCTTAGACATCTCATTACTTCTATCAGCATAATTAAAATTAAAAAGAAATTATAAGATTTAAGAACTAAGAGTTATTCAAATTAACCTAGTCCATGATTTCTAGATTTGAGGCCCATTTCTCAGAGTAGTCAGAAATACCTTGAAAAGCAGAATGCTCTCTGCAGCCAACATTAGGAACTTAAATGGATCTGGAGAACATTAAAAATAGAATGAAGCAGCATTGCTGGATTACAATATATGGTACAAAGAGGCGACCTAATTTACGCACTGCTGAATGAACGTGTAACAAAAATGTAGTGAAAGATATCTAATCCTCGGAAAACATGAACTTCTCTAGAATTGTTTTGCCTCTACTTCTTTTGCCAGGCAGACTAATACAATCGCTCAGTGAAGAGGAAAACAAACAAACAAATAAACAAAGCTGGATATGTGGGTTTTCCTTGAGGATATTAGAGCTGGCTTAGGGCACATTCTCATGCTTAGGGTATCTTGGATACTGAGGCAAATCCAGAATGGAAGTCTGTAGGTTCAATTTTCAGTGCTAACCTTAATGAAAAGGCTTCCTTCTTTGAAACGGCCAAACAATAGTTTTGAAGTAAGTTTTTAGAGTGTCAGTGTATCTGAAACAATGTGGAAGATAACTCTTCTAGATAAATAATCATGAAAATTAATGGAGACTGGAAACTTTCATCAAATCTTCATAACACAGAGCTACATCATAAACCCAGCTAAGTCCTTTAATGGTATTGGGATGAGGAAAGATTAGCCAATAAAGGAGCTTTGGTTTGAGGGTGAAAGTCACCTGTCCCTACATGACTCATCAAATTCTAATGAAGAAAAACTTTAATGCTAAATAGGTAAAAGATGGACACTCTGTCACTGTCCTGCGAGGTCGATTGGCCTTTTAGAGATGAGAATATTTCTATTTCACATTGATCATAAAACAATGAAACTCTCAACCTTCCTTCAAGCATCGATCCCTGAACTTCAGTATCAACATGTCTCAGGCAAGGATAATGTTCTTTCATTGGTTGGTTGGTTTTGTAAGCCAAATAAAATAGCCAAGATGAAGCCTGATTCCATTGCTTAGTGAGTGCTAAGTACTCACTACAAGGCAGTTCAACTTTTCCTCTATTTAGACATCTTGCTATAATCCCTCACATGCCAGCAGAAGCCAGTGTTTCGGATGGGTTGCTGTTGAATAGACCAATGCCTTGGTGGTTCTGATGATAGGAAGAGCAGTTTTTGTCTTGTTTTGTTTTATAGCAAAGATTAAGTTGTTAACTTCTATTGAAAATAAGTTAGTAAACAAATTCCAAAGAGATGACCAAATAAGATGAATATCATCAAGGAGTCTGTTTCTTCCCACAATGATTGTCATCTAATTCAGGCAGTTAGCACCATCAACAGCACACTATCACAGGGAATAGCAAGCATTTTCAGAAGGGGAAGGCACAGAAGAAGTCATCCTCTCAGTCATCGCTCCCACAGCATGGAGGGCTGTCCTGTATTCAGCCATGCTCCTCTTTGGTAGCAGTAATTTGTTTCCTCAACCTACAGATAGGACAGACTGGTCTAAGAGGCCACTGAAGAACACTCAGGCTCTGACAAGCAGGAGTCAGGAACAGCTCCCTCTCTTCATCCAGTCACAATCCAGGTAGAGTTCTTAGCACACACAAACAGTGGTGGCATCTCTAAGGCGTTTTCCTTGAAGCTTCCAGAGTCTTGCTCACCATCCCTAGTCCCAGGTTGTATCCTTTGTTAGAAGAATGAGCACAAAGACCCGAGTTTCTACTGTTCCTCTTGCTACTTCTGGGCCTGGGTGAGGGCAGCTCCAACATGTGGTAGAAAGGGAGAACGAGTCCAAGTTCTAGTTCACTGACTTCTCATTTGAGACTAGTCTGTGCTGACTGGGAATAAGCTTTAGGGGTAACTGCTCAAGACAACCAAGGAAAACTGAAGTATTTCTTTATACAAAGTATAAACTCCTACAACTTATGAACAAAATCTGAAAGTACATACATCAAAATCATCAAAATAAAGACAATGTTGGAATAAATGTAAGAGGACACTCCAAGAAATAACTCAGTGAAGCAAAAGATAAAGGAAAGAGCGATCACCCCCATGTCACACTAAACCTGTCCCCATATCACCTCATTCTTTATGTTCTCCAGCACAGCAGAGAGACCCTCATTAAAGCTCTAGTTGTGGGAATTTAGGGCTTTCCACTATCAAATTCCCACAAGATAGACAACATATCTTAGTTAGCTTTGAAATTCCATTGTCTGTTAGTACACTACACGAATTGACAATTTCCCAAGTAAATAAAAGAATAGATTAGGAAGTGAAAGATTAGACAGAACTTGGAGATGCATGCCCCAAATGCTTAGTATTCCTAAGGACAGGCATCAATAATTACAGATGTAATAGAAGAAAACTTCGTAAAACTGAAAAAGAAAATATTAACAGGGCCCTGAGATGAGAAATTGAAAGGGATCATCACATGCTGGACAGAGTTAATCACAAGAAAATGTGCCCAGGCAAATCCTAGGTGGGAGGGGAAGAGCTTTCCATTTCAAAGATAAAGATTCTTACAAGCTTTCAAGTCAAAAAAAGAAAAAAAATATTACATGCCATCTTTCAAAAAGATCCTTTGACTTACAAGAATAAAACCCTGAGTGTTCTGATTCAAAGTATAGGAAAAGGGCGCAGCTGATGCTACAGACAGGAAAGGTTTTGAGAAGAGATTGTCTTTGTTTAGGCATAACCTGCTAACCCTGGGAGGAGCAGTTCCCCTTAAGACTAAATTTTCAAAGGCTCCAGTCAGCATGGCTGAGAACCTGCTGTCTCAGCCTCTGTGGGGGAAGGTGGGTTCCATAGCACCTTGTGAAAGCTCTGGGGCTCTGGGATCCAGCTGCACTGCCAACTGTCCCAGGAAGCAGGGGATATGCCACTGTGTAGAAAAGAGCTGGCATTGTAGATCCAAACTGCCATATGAGAGAAAACTTTTTGCAGGATGTGCTATTGAATCATATCTAGGAGGTTGCATTCCAAAAGATTAGGGCGTTCTTACCAATCACTAATAACAGTTACTTGATGTCACTAAGCTGCTTGTGGGGAAAAAAAAAAGTTTATTCTGTGTTTTCTTTCTGAAGTCTGAAACTGAGATAAACAGCTCTTAGCAGAGGCTGTTTATGTAGTCAGTGTGGGATTAAAAGACCTGGTTGGGTCTGCCCTGATCACCAGCCTCTCATACTTATTGCTGAATTACACCTATCCTACATAATGCCAATGGGAAAACATTCTGGAAGCTTGAGGTTTCTCTCTCAGACTTCATTCTATCCATATGCTTCATTATACTGCTGTGTTTGATATCATTTTGTGATAAAAATTATAGCTGTGAGTACAACTGTATGCTCAGTCCTGTTAGTCCTTCTGGTGAAGTCAATCCAACATCCCCACTCTTTCTACTGTACTACTACACAACACAGACTGTTCTGATTGCCTCTATCCAGGCACAGATAATGGCTTTTTAGAGTAATTGCCTGTGTGAAATTCTACAGGCAGACAAGAGAGAAAGCAGTGGTAAAATGAGGAGGAATCAGGAAAAGCAACCTCCAGGACTTGTGACTGTCATGCAGCATCTTTGGCAAGACAGAAAGCCACAGATGATTCTGGAAAGCGTTACCAACATGTCAAGCAGATGCTCAACATTCTTCTTGAGCACCTTGGTGTCCTGCCAGTTTCTTGCCCATTACTGCTGGGGTGATAAGGAGCTTTATGGTCCCTCTAAAACACAGATATTTTTTTCCAGCTGTGCCATCTGGTTGGTTTACAATTTTTTTTTTTACACTCAGTAGAAGACTTATAGAGACATAGATGGAGCTCTCTATGTGTGCATGTGTATGTGGGGGGTGGGGGGTGGGGGTGTGTATTTGTTTATTCACTCACGCATCTCCTTATGCTGAAGATAGAGAAAATCAGGGTGGGTATGGCAAAGGGAGATATGTGAAAAGAACTCTAAGAATGGGAAAAATTAAACTCCACTCATTCCCCAAACTTCACATGGGAACTAATCAGCCTCAGACTTCCTTCTGCCAAACTACCCTTGCTGAGACCTCAATCCAAAGGCAGTGCATAGAATCACAAGCAAAAGGACACACCCATGCTTATTTGAGATGCAGAATCTCATGTGTCCTCTCAGTCCTACTGAAACAGAATCTGCATTTTAACAAGATTTCCAAGGTGATCTTGTGTACACACTAAATTTTGAGAAATTTAGTCCCATAGGACCGGGGCCTTGTAGTTGTGATTGTTCATCTATATATTTTCCTGGATGAATTCAGTTTCTGGCAGTAAGATTCCAGGCAAACTGTGCCTGTATCGAATCACATTGTTGTAATCATATTTTTCTTAAGATTTTTTTCCAAGAGATTATATATTTTTAAAATCCCATTGGTTGCCAGAATATTTCCCTAAAAGCAACTATTTTGGGTTAAGGAAAACAGTATCCTGAGCTTTAACCAACTCATTTATTAATCTATTTGCTTTTACTAAAAAAAGTTATATGTATATGTAAGCTGCCAGAGACCTGCGTAAGAGCCTGGGTTGTACACTGGAAGTCCATTGCGATGTTCCATTTTCCAAGATGCCTAGTGTGGATCTCAAAATTGAACACAGATGATTCTCTTCTTCTCTCTGGCTTCCTTCAACGCAAATAGCTCAAACATTTCTAAGAGCTCAAGCCAGACTCCCTGTCTTCACACAATGTCGGTAACCCAGGAACATACCACTGCCCAGGAAAGAGACCTTGACTTTCAATCTCTCAGTTGCTTTACTTGAAATATGCAAGTAAAGCCAGCCAATAAACTTAAGATTAATGACTATCTGATCCTCAGTGATGAGGGTTTAATATACCATAAGATGTTCTAGCAAACATCTTATGGGTTTGAGTTTGGAAATCAAGGTTAGTTCTCTTTCCTTACCAATAATTTGACTGGACAGGAAAAGCAAAGTACATTTCCCCATTTACTAATGCCAGAATACTCATTATATGTGAGGCTTCTGCCTGCATGTAAGTACACCTGTGCATGCAGTGCCCACAGATGTCACAGGATGGTATCAGTTCCCCTGGAACTATGGATAGCTGTTAGCCACCATGTAGGTTCTGGGAACCAAATATCAGTCTTCTACAAAGGCAGCCAGCGCTCTTAACCACTAGGCTATCTCTTCAGCCCCCAGGATGCTTTTTAAATGAATCCTGGAATAAAGAGAAGGGAAATGAATCCTTAACATTAGAGGCCAGAGTTATCATTCCAACAAATTAAAGACAAGGACTAGATGAGATCCAGCATGCAATTAATTCTCATGAAAATAAAGATTTTCTGGTTTAGTTCACATTGAGAGATACCCATCCCAGTGCTGTTACCAAGCTCCCTTCCTGGAGACGCTTCAAATGCGCAGAATGGAAACCAGAACCACTCTCACCCAGATGATAGTGGAGTCTGTAGATAATAAACTCTGTGACTCCGGGCTCAAAATGCATAGGGACTCAAGAACTAGACAGAAGTCGTGTGGTGAAGGGTGGGGGTGAGGGGTGGAAGGAATATCCCAACACATTACTAGTGTGATCTAGTAAGAATACCAGGCAAGGAGGGCTGAAAGGAAGAGGCATACAAACCAAAAAGAGAAAATGGGATGCTTTAAATATAAACATATATAGATATTCATAATGGTTCTATCTTATACAACAGATTCTCATAAACAGAGCAGGCTTTTAAAATGAATTGCTGAGCCTGAAGTTTGAAAGTATACTAAAAGAAACACTGCCTCAATTTTTTTCAATGGCTGGCTTAAACTGACAAAGATTTTATTATGCTTTCTCAAAATTCAGGAAGAAAAGAAAATGGTGTTGCAGTTTTCTTAGAAAGGCTTGATGTAATGTGCATGTACAATTTAGCAGGTTAACCTTCATTTAGATTGATAACAATTAGCCAAGATAATTTGCTTGGTCCAAAAATATATATATATATCATATGAGTACAGCTAGAATCAGTCATATATATATATATATATATATATATATATATATATATATATTTGGTATGTACATGCCAGGCTTTATATTTAACATTAAAACTGCAAAGAGAAGAAAATCACATCCCCTCATGGAAACAATCTGACAAAGAAGATGGTAATAAGGATATTTCTACTCTGATGTGGGATTGTGTTGTAATGGAGGTTAAACAGGTCTCACTGATACGAGATATACTTCATCCTCAATCACATTTTTCAATCAGAACCCCAGGAAGTATTTGATCATATAGATATTACAATAATTAATCTCTGTATATACACATATTATTTATGTAATTTACACATGAATAATTTTATACACATATTTTTGTGTACATATGTATATTTTATAAATGTAAAAATATGTATGCTCACATGCATACATAAATACATAAATATAAATATACCCATTCAAAGCTATGCATACATACATCATGGTGTGTTGGTATTCAAATAATAGAATATACATACATATATGTATAGATATATAAATGTAGACATAGATATGTAGATCTAATTCTTTTCCATATTTTACAACCTCCTAGTTCAGAGTTCTTCCATTACTTAATACCTATATCCCATGATGTGTTGCTTAGACATTATCCAAGTAGACGGAAGAAGTGGCCTGAGGCAAAACTTTGATCTCACTCTTTAACAAGGTATCTAGCCTTGGAGTCCCATCAGGGTTGCAATATGAAAATTTGAGGACTTTCAGCATTTTTGAAATGAAGCATATGGCAAAAATAATTCCATTTTTAAACTACAAAAATGCTTATATGACTTGCAGGTCTCATGAAGAACATCCCCAAATCAGCAGTTGAGAAACAGAAAGAATCCAAACCTGTATCTAAAAGCTGGATGAGAAGAATAGTCAAAAATTTCTAAGCCAAGATGCTTCAATGGCATTGGAGTGGCGCTTTTTAATGGACTGAATCAAGCTCGATATATGTCAGGTACCAGAATTCAAGCACAGAAATTAGCAGAGCGTCCCTACATCTATTGGGAGCCCTCTCAGCATACACGAAGTATAATGCAATGAGAAAGAAGAAAGCAGCTGCTGAGGAAGCCAAAGAGGTAACATTTACAGTTACAGGCTGTGATCCCTGTAACTGACTATCAGAGCAGATTACTCAATAAAAGCAAAGATGGATTTCAAATTGTATGAGCCTAAAAGTGATGGAGGTGTGTGGTTTAGCTGGAATGAGGAATTCGTTTCCCTCCCTTTCACTGCTGGGGTCTTCTGATGGTATATTCTCTATGTAATTTCCTTAGTTTTCTCCTGTGTCACCCCACCCTTGTTTCCAATTCAGCCTTGCTTTCTTGGTTCCTATCTTACCTATTGATATATGAGCACAATACAGCGAGAGTCAGTCCCATCTCCCTAAGGCCTAGAGTCTGTCATTTCCTCTTTCACTTATTTCTTTAGCTCTGTCTCAATTGTCCATTCCTTTTGCCCAAAACTCTTCATGACATTGTAAAAACCCAGATTTCTTGTACAACTCTTGAGTGCTGTCCATAGCTACCCATACCCACAGGTGCCTGGCAGAGAAGAACATATATTTAGTTGCCATCTGACATTAGCTGTCTTTAGCTAGACATTAGTGAGTACATAGGTATGTTAGGTAGAGAAAAGGCAGAGGAGTCTTCAAGGAGAGGAAGTAACCTTTGCAGGACACTGAGGTTCAGAAACGGTATGAGGGACTGGGGAGGCAGTGAACGATGCTGAGAAGACTACAGGGCTGAAGTGACACATACACATAGTACAGTGATATCATAAAGGAAAGTTATGTGACTCCATAATGGAAAGTTGCTCCTGGTGCATGAGACTATGAGAATTTACTTCTGAGATTATAATAGTCAAATCACTGATGGAATGACTATCAACACTTCAGGGGAAAGGCAACCTAAAAATACTCCATAACATTATTTGAACTGAAATTTAACAAAGAAAGTAGCACCAACTACAATATGCTAGTTGTCATCTTGCTCTAAGATTACGGATTTGAAAGTGCCTGTGGATTTGCTTAGGTAAGATGGAAGATCTTTACCTGCAGAATCTGCAATGTTCTGCTCAAAGAAGACACCAGGATTTTGGGAAAATCAACATGACAGCTCATCTCTCCATAGAATTATATGGGTTTTGTTGTGTTGTTCCATCATTTTGGAGGACAATTAGAGCGAAACATCTTGTGCCCTTGATGAGAATTGCCGCAGGTTATTTCATCACCTAAGTCCCCTGTCACAGTGAATCTATCAACTGGGTTTGAAATGGACCCCTTTCATGGTCAGTATTTATGAAGTCATGCCAAGTTGTCCAGCTGTACTGGCAATGGCAAGCCAGGCAGGGCCAATCTGGATTTCATTCTATGTTGTCCCTTGATCCAGGACTGATGCCCTGTCTACAGAGGAGGTGGGGGTGGTGAAGGGTGTTGGCAAGAAGCATCTCCAAACACTCAGTTGCAAGATTGTAAATTTCAGCAAGGCTATTCAATATTCATGTAATTACCCCAGAAAGCACATTTGACATTTCATCAATATGGCAGAATATTTAGCATTTGTCTATCTCTCCCTGAAACCAAAGCATACATGGAAAAAGAATCCCCAGGGATCCTTGCAGTCTGAAATGGCAACAGTTATTGAAGCTATAAATTTGATGGATCAAAGTTTTCTCTCTTTATCCCATTCATGATTTACAAATAGATCTGAGACCATACAAATGAGGCAGCGTGCTAGTCTTCCTCATGGAGCATGATTGCTCCTGAGAAAGGACTTGCTTCTTACCAGTTCTGCCTGCAGATTCAATCCTTTATGCTTAGCCTATTCTCTCAAGTGAGCTTGCAGACCCAGGTGGTACACAGACCTGTGGCCAGTACTCAGGGCCCAGAGCATAGAGACCCAGATATCCAGGCAACAGTGCTGATTAAAAACTTTTGCAATAGCCTCAAAGTCATTGGAGATATTCAATTTTTTTTTTTTTTGGACTTTGCAAAGAGGTTGATCTGTGTTCTTGACCGCATCCCTGTCTATATTCCCATTGACCCCACAGGCTCACGAATAGAAAACACAGCTCCTCAGCAGCTTACTACAGAACAAAGTACAAAAGTAAAAAAATACTTTGTCCTGATCAGGCCTCACCTTCAAAAACCAGCACTACAGATCAAAAACCTTCATGAGAAAAGGCAAGCGCAGGCTGGATGTGCTTATAAGGCTAGCAATCCCAGACAGGATGCCTTATCTCTCTTTTACACCTTCCATGAAACAATGACCTTCCCATCACCCATAGGCTAAAGAAGAGGAAAGGCATGTAAATTCACACCCCAAATGTCTGTCCCAGAAGAAGTAAAAAAAAAATCTTCCTCATACATGTGTAGTAATTTATTTTTTATGTGTAAGAGAGTTACTTTTAAGCCAGGTAGTGAATTCTCTGTCTGAGAAGGAGAGATGCATCCTTACTATGTAAAAATATCTGTTTTATACACATATGCATGTAAATTCCTCTACTGTGTAAAGGTAAATATGTACATATATGTATCTGATATAATATGTCTGAGAGTGAGCTGAAATATGTTCAAATATGTTTATACTTAAAGATTCATACACATGTATGCATATGACTGTTTTTTGCTAATGCTATTCATGTATGTACTTAAAGTCATTATGTATACTGGAATTTATGGCTGCCATATGCTTGTGTGTATGCAGATACATATATGTGTAGAGAAGTACACATATATAAATGAATGAATATATAGATCACTTACATGTAAATCAATAATGGATTATGTTTAATTTAAATATTATGAATGGTTTTCATAAATATTATGTGTTTATTCACATGTCACCCATGAAAGACAATGATTACTTTCATTTTGGTCATACATCTAAGAGATATAATGGTTTGTAGAGGACTGCATGGGCAGTGAAAGACAAAGGTGCAATTAAACCCCTGGTCTCTCACATATTGTGGCTACATCAGTGCTCCTAACATAAATTACACACACACACATGTACACAGACACAGAGAAATATGTACAATATCCCTACAATATTCTCAGGATTAGTACCAAGACCAAATACAGATATTCAAATCAGGAATGACAAGTATTATACCTTATGCAAAAGAGCATAATATTTGTGAATAACTATGCATATCCTCTATTTGAATTATCTCTAAATTATTTATAATATTTATAATATCTAGTATAATATCAATGTTGTGTAAATTTTTTTTGTGATTTTACTTTTAAAAGATAGTGATAAGGAAATGTTCTCTGTATATGTAAAATAGAGATGAAATATTTTTCAGAATATTTTATGCAGGTTTGTTGACTTTGGATGTGAAAATCTTGATGCAGAGAAATCACTGTTATATGCTCATGTATGTTTTGTAGGGATGTGTTTGTATATATGTGTGTGTGCATGTGTGTACATGTATATAAAAGGATCCTCACTCTGAGGTCTATGTCCAGAGATAGGCCCTAGTTATTGCTGCAAATAGGAATGATCTTTCAGCCCCTGTAGTCCCAGCTAGCTCCTAAAGGCCTGTCTTCACTAAGCAGTCTTCCAAAGGATGACTGGCTCTGCTCTTTCATTTTTCTAAGATTTGGTATTAGAATAGAAACAACCAGACATGAGACCAACCACTTTGTCTGGGCTACTCCAATTCATCTAGCACATTCCAGAGACCAAAAGAGAAAGGAACTAAGAGGACCTGGTGTGCCAAGGAGCAAGGTTCTGGCAACAGAGTATACCTGCTACTTTCTCCTATTCATAAATGAAGTAGACAGATTCAGTGAACTAAATCAGTGTACTAATCATAAATCACAGACTGCCATGTCTTCTTCCCAACATGGCTAGTAGAAGAAAGCAAGATCAAAGTACCTACATGAAAACATATATGCAAGGTGCTTTAAATGTCAGTATTCTCTCCTTGCTGCAGACACTGGAACCTGCATTAATGTTCCCCAACAAGCAGGTGAATACTTTCCTCTTAATCTTTCTTTAGCTCTAGTACATTTTATATATGTGAATCCCCTCCCAGTAGAATCTCCCTCTCTGAGAACTGCCAACAGCAGTCACACTGGCACCATGTGACCCAGCTCAACTTCCAGGTACACATGACTGTGGGAAGGAAGTTTCCTCTCTCAGCACTCAAGCCATTGTGACAAGCCAGTAAGATTCAGGCTTCTGGGAATCTGACATAAGGTAGAGAAGTCTAGTCTGCTTCTGGGCAGATTGTGATAGAGCCAGAGTAGAGCTGAAGCGTCCTGGGCATGCCAGTATAGAGAATGCCACCAACAAAGGAAGACAAAAGGAAATGCAACTGGAAGAAAGGAAGCATGCAGAACATATAGTCCTGAGGACAGACAATGACCTTCCACCAAATGCCATGCTTGGTTTTCAATGCCGTGTTCATCCTTCACAAACCTGGCTGTAACTTGTCACTCTGCATTTCTGGAGGTCACTGCTACACCCTCCCCAAAAAGTCTCTCTGTTGTTCATAATATTTTGGGTGAGTTGTTCCTTGCTATTCAATGACACTCAGATAAAAATGTTCATCTAGAGGTGGGGAAAAAAAATGGCTCAGTGGATAAGAACACTGGATGCTCTTGCAAAGTACCCAAATTCAGTTCCCAGCACCCATATGGCAGCTAACAACCATTCATAACTCAAGTTTCAGGGGATCCAATGCCCTTTTCTGGCCTGCAAGGGCACTGTATGCACATGGTGTACCTAAATACATACAGGCAAAACTCATACAAAAAAAATAAAATTATAAAAATGCTTCTTTATTTCGAATGCACTAAGATTTCTAGAACTTTCCTAGTACCCTCTTCTGCTTTAGATGAAAGCATGTCGGTTCTGGCACCCCATGATCTGATCCCTTTTAGTGTATGATCTTAGTGAAAAGGAGCCTACAGAAAAACCCTAAACTTCACGAGATCCTAACAGCACTGTGCAAGAAAGATGGCCATGAAAATTTATTATATACTTGAGGATCTCAGTTTCAAAATACCCTCAAAATGAGCCATTCATGTTTCCCTCAAATATGCAAAATATCTGTATGTTTCATTTAAAAAAGTCATTGCACATGCAAATATTATGGGGACATATGACATACATGTCTAGCCAAGAGTGACAGCTGGTATCACTGTGTTCTTTAATATTTAAATAACAGTTAAATAACTGTTTCTGTTCTAAAACTCAATGTTTCCTCGAGTTTTGTGACTTTCCAGGGACTCTGTACTTAGTCACCAAGATTCCTCCCCTAGCCTTTATAATGTCTCCCCTAACCCTCAGACTTTTCTCCTCTTTGCCCTGAATCCAGTGCCTAGCCTTTGCTGTCTCTGGCATGCCTTTTCTGTGAGCCTTTTTCTTGAACAGCTGCTTTTCCTGTACAAGAATGACAGCTTAGTTCAACAATCAACCTGAAACCAAGCTGTGGAAGACCTCACATCTCCCAGCAGCATGGGCAGAACCCTCTCCCTGCACTGGAAGCTAACACAGAAGGAAATGCTTCTGTTGTTCCCTTCACACACACACACACACACACACACACACACACACACACACACACACACACACACCATACTGCTCAGCCCTGCATGTCCTCCCCTTCCACTCACACCTCCCTTAATTGAAATAAGCAGGCATTTAGCTCTCACTGATTTACCCCCATCTCATTTAGACAATCCTCCAAAGACCCCCTGATCATATTCAGACAGGATCTTTAAAACCTGCTTTTCAACAAGCACAATTTTCACCCCGCATGGAATTCTGCTTTCAACATCAAAAATCGCATGACTTCCCTCCCCTTACAAGGGAAGCTAGGAAACAGACTAGCTCCAAGGGCCTGGGGACTCCTGCAATCCCTAATCTGCTTTATAGCTCTCTACCTGACACCTGTCTCTAGACAGGCCCCACTCAGCTTCCTCATGCTCTCCACCACAGAAAGCCTGGATGGCCCTCATTCCCACAAACCTTTCCTTCCCTCTGAACTTTTCAACTGTCAAAGTCCTCCTCATCCTTCTAAACTCAACTCAAATGCCACCTTCTCTGAGACTTCTCCCTAATTCTCTGTACCAAGAAGGAATTAGATGCTCAGTCCCTGTGCTTTCTCAGAACTTTGTTTCCATGGCAGGAGAGTTTGCCCTTGTGTATTGCACATACCTGTCTAACATCATCTTCTCTTTTCCAACTCAGAGACGTTCCAATGAGGGCATGGGGTTTTTGCACCCCTGTGTCTGTCACTGAAGCAGCTTGCAATCACTACTGTGGAAGTATGATTTAAATGGCACAGGAATAAAGAATGCGCGACACTTATTTGGTGCTTACTGTGTTTTAGTAACCTATATGCGCCCATTTGTTTACTTAGCTCTGCATACTTCCTATTTACGACATTTTGAAGCAGGAAACGGTAATGCATGTTTTATTTTACATGTGTGTATCCTAACACTCATCAATGTTTACAAACTCATTTGGGTAGCCTTGGGTACAAGCCCGATCCTGCTCTTAGCACCCAAGATCCTAAGACTGCTCTTTTAGTCTACACCTATCCACTGCGTCCTGAATCCCATACTCAGACCAACTCAGTTTTTCAGACTGGTTTGTTAGAGTCTTCACAAGCTGTCCCAACCCTCAACTTGTCACTGCATTCCTGTAACCACCCATCTACTTTGGCTGCCCTCTGCTCCAAACTGCCTTGGATTTCTGTGAACAGCCTTCTTCACTGGTAAGCCTGATTTGGCCCACTGCCTTTCCACTCCCCTCCCACCTGAGTAACTCCAGCCTTTCTGGACCCCACATCTTCTTCTTCTTCCACCCTTGGGGACAGGCCCTCCCTGCTCTTAACACCCCAGATTGCTAGACTCTTTTAGTTCAGACCCACCCACTGTGTCCTGAATCCCGTACTCAAACCAGCTCTAATTTTCTGTCTAGTTTGTTAGAGCCTTCACAGACTGCCCCCATCCCCAACATGCCATCGAGTTACTGAGAACAGCTTCTACCCTGGCAGTCCCCACTGCCAATTTGCCCAGAATTCTGGAGACCAGACTTCTTTCCTGATAAATCTGATCCTGCCCACTGAGTCTCCACTCCCCTACTACCGCAGCAACTCCAAACTCCCCGAACCCACATCCTGTTCTCCATCTGGCCTTGGGCACAGGCACACTTACTCTTAGCCCCCAGACATGGACTACCCTTTTGTCTCTCCATGCCTATCCCCCGACACTAGTACCATGAAGGCCCTCGTACTGCTGTAGGGATAGGCTTTTTACCATTTTGTAGGGCTCCAGACCTTTGCAGACTGCCTGAGAAAGCATGAATTCAGCCTTTGCCTAGCAATTTTTTCCAAACGGTGCTGTGCCTGCTGCCTAGAGAGACCCAGACATTAAGAGAGAACCTGACAGCATCTGATCTCGCCTAACTCATACCTCTGAGGGAACTCTGGAGCAGCTGAACTAGAGCCATCTGGTCCCTCCAATATAAAATCAAAAGAGAAAACCTGAAGCCTTGAACAACCAGCTTTTCATATTCAATAAGAAAATGACCAAGTCACATCAAGTAGACAAGCAGATTCAGACTTCAGCAGAACAAAGGAAGTCTATAGTCTCACATCAGAATAACAAACAACAAAAGAAATCCACATGCCAAGATCACAAGAAAAAAATAACAATATGAAAAACTCAAATAATATGTCCCCACCAAACATCACCAGTCTTGTAGAAGAATTCTACAGCAAGAACCCCATAGAGAAAGCTCAGCACACAAAGTTTAAAAGACCAATCATAAACATGATCAAACAAGTCAATGAATTTAAAACACACACACACACACACACACACACACACACATACACACACACACACAAACACATACACACACATGAAAGAACTAAAAGAAGAGAGGGATAAACGTCTGACTGAATTCACAAAAGAGATAGAAATATTGAAGGAAACTTAGACTGAAATGAGTAAGAAAGTGAAAAACTCAACGAGCCAATTTGAAATGGTGGGAGAAAGCCTCACCAATAGAACAAATGAAATGGAAAACAGAATGTCAAGACTGAACAATAAAGTTGAATAATTGGAGAACTCAGGCAAAGACTATGAATTTTTTTTTAATCTACAGGAATGGTATATGCAGAAATATGGGACATCATGAAAAGACTAAATTTACCCATGATAGTCAAAGGGGAGGGAGATGAATCTCAGGATAATGGTATCAACGAGATCTTCAACCATTGTGTAGAAAAAAATTTCCCCAAATTAAGGAAAGACATGCCAATACAAGTACAAGAAACAGAGAGGACACCAAATAGACAAGACCAGAAAAGAAACTCACCACAGCATATCATAGTAAAAACCTTAAGCATACATACAGAACAAAGAAAGAATTCTGAAACCTGCAAAAGAAAAACAACAAGTCACATATAAAAGAAAATCCATAATAATTGTGGCTGATTTTTCAGTGCAAATTATGAAAACTAGAAGAGCCTCCAAAAAAGTATTTGGAGTTCAAAATAATCATAGATGACATCCTAGAATACTTTACTCAGCAAAATGTCAATTATAGTTGAAAGGGAAAGAAAAATGTTCCGTGACATGAATATGCTGAAAAAATTCATATTTAGAAAACCAATCCTACAGAAAACACTTGAAGCAGTACAAAGAGCTGAAGAAAGGAATGGCAATAAATAAGTGATGATAATAAATATAAAAATAAATAAATAAAGACAATAAACAAGGGGTAAGGGAAAGAAACTAAATGACGGTATAATTGGAGATCCACAACGTTAGAACAAACATGCAAATAGAATTTAAAATGACAGAACTCAATCCACATTTTTCAATAATAACTCTAAATATCAATATATTGAACTCCTCAGTCAAAAGACACAGGAAAGGTGAATGGATCAAGAAACAAAATCCATACTTTTGTTGTCTGCAATAAACCCATCTCACCTTCAAGAACAGGCACTACCTTAAGGTGAAAGGACAGAAAATATATTTCAAGCAAACGGCACTAAGAAACAAGCAGGAGTTTCATTCTAATATTTGGCAAAATAGACTTCAAATTAAAACTAATCAGAAGAGAGTCACTTCATTAGGATCAAAGGAAAAATTAATCAAGAAGATATTACAATCATGAACATATATGCACTAAACTCTTATGCAGCAAACTTCATAAAAACAGAACTACAAGACTTTAGGACACAGATTATTCCCAAATCACTAATAGAAGGGAACTTCAGTATCCCACTGTCTCCATTAGACAGGTCAAATGGACAGAGAATAGAGAGACATCTGAATTAAACAATACCATACATCAAATGGACCTGACAGAAAACTACCCAAGCACCAAAGAATACATGTTCTATTCAGAACCCAATGGAACTTTCTCCAAAATTGGCCACTCTCCAAAACTGATCAGATACTGGGGCAGACAACAAACCTCGACAAATACAAAAAAAAATTGAAATAATTCTATGCATTCTATCAGACGACAATGCAATAAAGCTTAAAATCAACACCAGAAGAAGCCCTAGTAAATTCATGAGCCATGGAGACTAAGCAATACACTCCTGAAGGATGAGGGGGTCAAAGGAGAAATTAAGAAATAAATAAAAGTATTCCTGGAATTCAATGAAAATACATCCTGGCAAAACCTCTGGGACACTTTAAAAGCAGTCCTAAGAGGGAGATTTATAGCTCTAAGTGCCTACATTAAAAAATCAGAAAGATCACAAATAAATGATTTAACATTGCAACTCAAGAATCTACAAAGGCAACAGCAAATGAAATTGAAACCCAGTAGACAAGAAGAAATACCAAAAATCAGAGCAGAAATTAATTAAATAGAAACAAAGAAAACAATACAAAGAATCAATGAATTCAAGAGCTGGTTTTTGAAAAGGTAAACAAGATAGACCATTGGCCCAACTAACCAAAAGAAAGAAAGAGGAACTCCAAATCAACAAAATCAGACATGAAAGGGGAAACATCACAACAGACAACAAAAAGATCCACAACATTATAAAAGAATAAATATAATATAATAGAATAAAATTCTATACGCTATTAAACTTGAAAACTTTTTAAAAAATGGATGCATATCTAAAATCATGGTAATCACCAAAGCTAAACCACGAAGAGAGCAACAGTTTAAGCAGACCTGTATCATACAAGGAAATTGAAACAATAATACAAAACCTCCAAACTAAAAAAAGTCCAGGCCCAGATAGCTTCACAGCAGAATTCAACCAGACATTCAAAGAAGGTCTATATCCAATACTACTTAAATTATTCAAAAAGATTGAAACATGGGGCGAGCTCCCAAATTCTTTCTATGAAGCCAGCATCACCCTAGTACAAAAAACAGGTAATGATACAATGAAAAAAGAAAACTATAGACCTATATCCTTAATGAACATAGATGCAAAAGTTTTCAACAAAATACTTGCAGACCCCATAGAGACACAGATTTAAAAGGTCATGCACCATGATCAAGTTGGTTTTATTCCAGAGATCCAGGGATGATTCGATATATGTAAGTCAACACATGTCATAAAGTATATAAATGGACTCAAAGACAAAAATCACATGGTCATCTCAACAGATGCAGAAAAGGCCTTTGAGAAAATTCAACATTCTTTATATTAAAAATCTTACAGGGTTTTACCTCAACATAATTAAACCTACATAGAAAAATCCACAGCCAATATAATTCTAAATGGAGAAAAACAGGAAGCATTCCCATTGTAATCAGTAACCACTTAAGCCTATCCACTATCTTCACTCCTTTTTAATATAGTACTTGAAAATCTTGCTAGAGCAATAAGACAAGAAAAGGAAGTTAAATGATACTCATTGGAAAGGAAGTCAAATTATCCCCTTTTGCAAATGACATTTTATTATGCCTAAGAGATGTCAAAAATTCGCCAGAAAACTTCTAGAAATGAATAACACTTTCAGTAAAGTGGCAGGTTACAAAAGTAATCTACAAAAAAATCAGTACCTTTCTATATACCAATAACAAGCAATTGGAAAAAGAGTACAAGAAAACCCTCCCACTCACAATAGCCTCAAAAAAAATCTTAGAATACACCTGACCAAAGACATTAAAGACCTCTACAATGAAAAGTTTGGATTTTTAAAGAAAGAGTTAATGAGAACACCAAAAGATGGAATTCTCTCCCATACTCATAGATTGGAAGAGTTAATATTGTGAAAATGATCATCCTACCAAAAGCAATATGTAGACTCAGTGAAATCCCAATAAAAATCTCCATGATACTGTTATAGCAGTACCAAAAACCTGTCCTAAAATTCATATAGAAGTACAAAAGACATCAGATAGTCAAGGAACCCTGAGCACAAAGAGCAATGCACGGGGGTAGGGGGGTTACCCTACCAGATTTCAAACTATGTTGCAGAGCTATAGTCATAAAAACAGCATGGTATTGACACACAAAAAAACCTATAAACCAATGGAACATAATTAAAGATCAAGCATAAGTACACGCAATTTCAACCACTTGATATTTGACAAAGGGGCAGAGAAGATTCACTGGAGGAAAGATAGCATCTTCAGCAAATGGTATTGACAAAACTGGCTCTTCACCTGTAGAAGAATGAAACTAGACCTTTACCATTTACCTTGTTCAAAAGTAAACTCCAAATGGATCAAAGACCTCAATGTGAAATCCAAAACTGTTAGAAGAAAATGTTGATAGTAACTTATAAGATCTAGGTATAGGAAAGGAATTTCTAAATAAGATAGCATTTGCCAGGAATTAAGGTCAATAATCAAAAAGTGGGATCTCGTTAAACTAAATAGCTTCTGTACAGCTAAAGGACAAACCAAGAAAGTGAAGATAAAACCACAGAATGAGAGAACATCTTCACCACTGACATATCTGACAGAAGTGTAACATCCAACACCAGTGTCATAACCAAATAACCACATCAATGGCTGGCACAGCATTAGACACTGGTGCAGTAGTGCTATTTTTATCATGAGGCCAATCAACAGCTAAGTGGTCTTAGAACCCACTCAATGAGAGGAAACTCATGTGTCTTATTGTAATCATAGCCAAATAAACATGGCTGAAGAGGTCGCAGAGCTTAGAGAAATTCCCAACGCTGTCACATCCCTAGGTTAAATGCAAAATATGTATCCTTATATTCACAGTCAAGTATTCCAGTTACCAATCATCAAAGAAGCTTATTTTGCACCAGACGGAGACTAATACATCATACCACAGTGTGTCACACAGACATTGTCTGTGAATTTCTCATGCCTAAGCAGCACATTTACAATGCACCTTCTACACCCAAAACTCACGCACTGTAGAACAAGGGGTTAAAAAGTCACTAACATGTTTCTCAACTTTCATAAATGAGTTAGAGACTCTGGATAGGCTGACTAGACTTCAGTGGATGAACCTGCAGTGAGGTCACTTGGAGATACTCACTTGACACAACAGAACTTAACACAGATGAAAGAATGCATGAATTCCAGTTGGGGGGCTATGAGGCTGCAGGTGGGGAAAGGGATATAAAGATGATTAAGATTGATTGAGGTGTTCTATATGAATCACAGAATGGTTCAATTAAAAACATTTTAAAAATCCAATGTTACATCTTTATAGCAGCAAATAAACTTTGAGAATAGAAAAGAAAAAAGCTTATTTTGGATCACTTAGTTAGCAATCCCTGGATATGAGCTGAAACCATTCAAGCTCCTAACAGTTACACTGTTGTGGTAGTTAATCTTAATTGTCAATTTGATTGGAATAAAATACCTTGGAGATTAGTAAAGCCCAATGATATGTGAGTTGGTGATGGCCTTTCCTGAGATGATTACAGACAAAGGCTGTAGTGTATTCCACCATCGCTATAGCTATTGGGCTTTCTGAAATCACCTTGAGTTGGAATTCCTGACCTGTTTTCCACTGGAGTAAGAAAAATATAATACAAAAACTCAGAGTTCCATGTACTGTATTGGGATGATACATCTTTAATCCTAGCACAGTGTAACAGAATCTAAAAGAAGCACACACACATACACAGTCATACATGCAACATGTGTACACACAAACACACCACACACTAATTATGGCAGCCTTGGTAAATACTTTAAGTCCTGCAGATCAATGTTATTGTCAGACCATGCTCATAGGAACTTGGGGTTTTCCCTGGCCCTCCAGACAAAAGCCCCCAGTGTTTTGGCTGCATCCAAGGAACAGAACAGGAGCTCAGAACCATAGTGTGGGGTCTCTGACTGCTGGACTGACCACTTTGAAAGGGAACTGACCTTTCCCTAATACTCTAATGACACTTGAATTATACTTTGCCAAAAGAAGTGTCAGCCTCTTTGTTAAAATCAAACATGAAACCCTTTATATAAAGATTTCAGTTCCTTCAGCCAATATTGACATAGGACAATGAGAAGCTGTGTAAGGACAGTTTATTAGAGCCCATGGAAACAAACATTCATTGCTCTCATTTGTTACTGGAATCAGCTATAATAGCCTTCATGGACTTCCTTTCACGAATGCCTGGAGTGAGAGACATACAGCACATACAAGAGCACACATAAGAGAATTCTAATCAGCATATATTTGAGATATTTTTGAGCTTTATCTAAATAGTATAGATAAAATTGATATTTGATTACAACAGTAATCAGTATGGCTATGTAACAAACTATATCAAAATGTATAAAATAATTAATAGCCATGTATTATTTCTCACAAGTCTACAGCATGGCTAAGTATTTGACTGATCCTAGTGAGGCATGCTTCTGTATGTGTGGTCAGTAGAGAAGTTGAGCTGATCTGCCATGACCTCAACGGGAATTATTCTGTTTTGCACCATCGGAGTTTTCATTTTCCAGGAGGTTAGCCCAGGTTTGTTCTCAAAGAAGTAACAGAAGTTCAAGAAGAAAAGTGGAGCTTCCAAGGCAAGGGCTCTTGAAACTCTGAACTAACACACTGTCACTTTTGCCACTTTATTTTGGCCAAAACAACCCATTAGGTCAGCCCAGATCTCAGGAGTGGGAAGTAAACATTGCCTTTTGATGGGCTATAATCACAGTACAATCAGCTCACTATACCACTCAACAGGGTGAGAAGCCAATTAAAATCTGTTCACCATTTAAGACTCAGTGTTATCTGGTTACTTTTTATACCCAGGTTTATGAAGAGGAAATCAATAATCAGAGAAGTTGAGTACCTTGATCACCATTACAAAGCTGGAAAGTAGTGAGCTAAGGTTAGAAACAAGCCTCCCATAACTCCCTATGTGTCTTTTCACTTCACCAGCTTGCTACACTCTGCAGTGTTGATCCAAAGAGGCAGGCATACTTGACACTGGGTGCTCATAAGGAACATAACAGGAAGGAGGACTGATCAAGACTACAGGGAATAGGCAAGTCCCTGCTGACCAGACAGACACAATGGGAAGAAAAGTGTCTTTGAGGTAGAGACTCCTTGATCCAAATAGGTATACAACTCTTTCCTCCTTTGCCAGAAGATGATAACAGGCCTGACCTCTCAAGGCTGTGTAAAGTATAAAAAAGCTCTGGATTCTTAGTTCCATATGCAAGATCTATCACTGGGGACCTCAAGCAGGTTTTTCTGATTGCCGCCTTTTGTCTTGTCTTCCTTGTCAGTAGAATGGGAGCATATTATCTCACAGGGGTGCTGTGAGAACTAAATAAATTAACACCTGCAGTGAGAGCCCTTAGCCCACTTGCCATTTGATAAGTTGCATATAATAAGATGCAAATCTCCATGTATATCTACAATGTCCTTGAATTACAAGATGTCATGGAAGACCAATGAACTCAACCCTCTAAAGTGTCTGATCAAGAGTCAGGCATGGAGGGAATACTTGGTAAATTGAAACTTACCTTTAGAAACCAAGGAGCAGGGCAATTGATAGACCTAGATACCCACCCTGACTGCCAGCTGTTTGTGCTACTGAAAGGGCACTGATGGAGGTAGATTTCAAAGCCATTCTATGTGATAGATCTAGGAGCTATTTTGCTGTTCTTCAAAGGGTATAATTGCTATTATCTTTAGAGATGCACACCTAAGGGAAATGTTTGTATATAGTTGTTAAATCTAAAAGAATCTTTGTCCAAGGAAAACTCATTTCACATGCATTACATACATGTATACACATATGCATATCCACATATACACATGCATATAAACACACACATAAACTGGAAGAAACTTGAATAGTTGATTGTATTAAAAGGACAAATATACTGATAGAAATCAATCTTAAGAGATGTTTTCTACCAAAATTCATTTGTGGAAGTCCTTGCCCTGCCCAAGGCACCTCAGAATGTGATTGTATTTGGGGATAGGACTTTTTTAAAAGTAACTGAAGTAACGTGGGTTTATTTGAATGAGCCATAATCCAATACAAATGGTGTCTTTAGAGTAAGAGAGAATTAGGACACAGACACAGGGGGAAGATCATGAGAGACATAGAGAGAAGACAGTCATGTATATGTCAAGGCCAGAGGGCTTAAGAGAAATCACATCTAACAACACCTTCATCCTATACTTCAAGCCACCCAAACTCTCAGAGACTAGATAGCCATTGTGTATCTGGCCAGCCTGTACTCATTTCTTATGACATCCTGAGAAGATTAATACAGTTGCTAATGGGCTGTTCAAATTATAACAATTTTACATGAAAGAATCTTAGACTCCCAGATCCAGTTTGCTTCCCCCTGGTCAGGAGACCTGTAGAATAAAGAAAGGGAATCTGTAGCCCACAAAACTGTGGAAAAAGGTTTTCTCTTCTCCATAAAGCCTTCTCTGGTGTAATCACTTTGATCTTGGTTGACTCCTTGGGGTCCTCCCAGTCTTTGTTCATGGTCAGCTTTTGGCTTCAGCTCACACCCTGGGTTTTTTTCTCTGGCATCCTGCTTCTCTCAACCATCCCTCCAGGGTCCTCCCATCAGGACGGTTTAGCCCCCAGCAGAGCCCCCTGTGTGCTACACCTGCTTATCCCACATCTCCTGAAAAGTGTGAAAGAGAGTGTTTTGTGCACATCCACTATACCTGCTGATTCTGCATGGCTCCTTGGTGTGTAATTCGCTTCACATTAACATGAATAGTTGACATTTTTAAGGTTAATGGTCCAGCAGCTTAAAAGACAGGAGGGGTTTGAAATCAAACAACTCTTGCACAACTGGAAGCCTATGAAACAAACTTTATTATGTTGCTTGGTAGCATCTGAGAAACCTAACCTGTCCCTTTGGCACCAATACAATCACCTAGATCCCATGTCTTCCAGCTAATTTGCACTTTGAAATTTTTTTCCCAAGTCCTTTTACTTCAGCAAGTGTCTTGTGGTTTTTTTAAATGACATGTGTCATGACTCAACTTGTTGCAGCTCCTGAAGGTGAATCTGGGTCTTGTTGAATTTGGCAAGCATAAATTGTCTTACACAAAATGTACTAAAATGGACAACAAAGAGAAGTTTATGCTTATTAAACTTCCATTAAATGAATTAAAACATCCATTTTTTACATTAATCACAATTAAAACTGAGAGTTTTCTCAACCACAAAACAAGCTGAGTACTAATTTTATCATGTTTTCTTCATTAAATCTGCTGTAAGACATGCATTTTCCTTCCACATCTCTCCCACTTTAGCCAGGCCATTTTCTTGTCTAAAAGATGAATCTTAAATCAGTGCAGTCACCCTAATATTAAAGAGTGAAACGCTGAAATGCTAAACTGGCTAGGGTTTCATATTTCTGCTTTCCATGAGTCACTGATTCTTTTTAATATATGTTTTTGTTTTTAAATCTCTGTGTGTGTGTGTGTGTGTCTATGCATAGGTATGTGCACTTGAGTGCTGGTGGTATAGGACCTAGAAGGCATTGGAGAGGTAGTTACAGGCAGTTGAAAGCAACCAGATGTGAGTGCTGAGCATGAACTTGTGTTGCCTACAAGAGTATGTGTCCCTCTTTAATCCTGAGTCATCTCTCCAGTCTCAGATCTGACTGTTCTTGAAAAGTCTTATGTAACATTATAGTATTCAGAACTCTGGAAAGGATCACTCAGACTCCAGATGTTCCAAATCAGCCAAATTTATTTAACTGGGTCAGTGACTTTACTCTCTTAGCTGAGAATTAGATAGCACAGCACCAGGAGGTGGGACTGAAGGCAGGAAAACCTCACTACCTCATTAACACAGTAGGTATTCTGCCCATCTATTTAGCATAATTTAAGGTGAACCTGCCTCCCTGGGAGCGGTTCTAAGAACAAATGGTTGACCAGTGAAACTGGAAACAGTGTGGGTGGGGCTGTTTCAACAGATACACTGGAGATTGTTTCGTCTATTCCAGTTAATTTTCTGGGCCATTTCTCACTTTAACATCTCCCCCACAAGAGGTAACTCCAAAACCTTTTAGAGATTAGATAAGAGTTCTCAAATACTTCTGGCATTTTGGGGCCTTTGGCATAGAGTAGGCTACTAGAAGGCATGGGACATTTTGGCTTCTAGCCAAAAAAAGAAACTGTTTACTTTTCTTTGGGGTCTTTACAGTCTAAACTGTCTAATCCTTTTTTATTTCTTATTTTTATTGCACTATCCTCTGACGAGGTCACCTAATTGTCAATAGAGAATTGGGGTACTGACTCTCTGACTACATCCATGATGAATAAGGGCACAGGTTGTGGCAACTGGGTTACCCCTTCAGTGGTTTTATCTAAAAGACCCCAAAATTGCATAGCTATTAGATCTAGGAAGAAAAGAAAGTCCTTGACTGGTGCCTGGGATATGTGAAGAAGTAAAGGCAAGAGAAGTTAACATTGTACACTTTAGACAGAGAACCAGAAAAACTCAGAACAGGGCAAGTTTTAAATGTTCAAATTACAGTTCATTAGAATTTCGTGATGAGGTCTTCCAAAAGCTTCTATCTTTTGGGTTTTACCTCATTTTTTTCTGGCCATCAAGGCTGGTTTTGGTAGTAACAAAGTCAGGCCTGTTTTCAGGCACGTTGATTACTATTGGAGTGGGTTAGAATCCGTTTAAGTTCTCTCCCAAATGACTTCTAGACAGGAAGAGATAATAAATTAGCCGCCATTAAATTTTTAGGTTAGAATAACAGTTAGCTTGTCTTCCTTAAATGCAGGTAGGAGCTGCAGTGTTGAAGTAGACCAAGATTTGAAGTTTTCCATATAAGTAGAACTTTCTTGTGAAGAAAAAACTCATTAGTGAGAAATCATGCAAATAGCACCTTATATGAACTTAAGCCTATTGTCTGGGAGGTACAATCCCTTGTATTCTCAAAGAAGCATATTAATCACTTTAATATTTGGTTATACTTTCCTGTTGGATGTTTAAGACCATGCAATTAGCACCTCCACAAAAAAAAAATTATTTTTACTCTTAGGGTCGGTTGAGAAGCTGGTCTCCAGTTGCCCTGTTCTGACTCTCCTGTTTGCAGACTGGATACTGGTTGAGTCTATCTAGTGAGGTCTCCATGTCCTCCCTGAATAAAAGAACACAGGACTCACCACAGGCACAGGACATTTCAAGAGATGCACCATAGTCCCCTGGGTCTTAGTTGACTTGGAGGGCAAGAGACAAAAAAAAAATTATCCCTTCAAGTCCCTCTGAACAGATTAGTATAGGCCTCTAAATATGGTTGTTAATCACCCAAGAAGGTTAGTTTCCCCAATCTGGTACTTTTAATTACCATGTAATATGTAACTAAAGCTTGGGCAAAGCCCAAACATTCTTGAATAAACCTTGATTAGATATATATTTTGTTTCTTAAACTATTTGACTGAAGTATTACTTTAGAAATTTAGAAAGATTATCTATACATAATTTTATCTCATCTTTTATATACTATACTCAGATCTTTAATCATTTGTACAGACTCTCATTTTTGTTTTCTATTTTGGAAATATGCCAACATTATAATCTTCCTACATGGATCCTTTCTAATGAAATATCTCCATTCCCAAATCCTTCCAACTTCATTTTTCACCTTTTTGCTTTCACTTTCTTTTTTAATACCATGAGACATAATAACATTAAGAAATAAAATTACCATCTGTTTTGAGAACTCTCCTCCTGGAGACACTAAGCAATGCTTACCTCCTCTCTAAGATTCTAGCTTCAAACCAATGTTTCATTACATTAACATTCATCCTTGGGAACCAATGACTTTACTCAAAGAGATGGATGAGGTATTATAAACAGGTATATAGGTGACCTAAGAGTAGTTGCACTGGAAAAGTCTATCCAGCATAGATGTTGACTTTTTATAATCTCATGGGTCAAGTCCTATCTTCCAAGTCTTCCCAGGTTTCCTTCCCAGATCCAGGAGGCCATTTGTGATTAAAGCAGAATTGAATACAGTTGGCTGGGAAGAGTGGCTGGATATTATGGTGACTGTCCAATGACTCTGCTTACCACTCCTTTAATGAAGGAACACAACAGTCGGAAAACCCAACTGAAATGATCTTCTGCAAGTAGACACAGCTGAAGTCATGAAAATGGGAGTTATTTGGTTCAGAATAGTGTTGTGCAACATCATCTTACTAAAATAACATGGAATGAAAATTACTCACATAAGAATGTAATGGATTAATATTACCTGTATATTCACTGTACTCTACAAGTTCCCACATAAACCTTATAGAAAACATACAACAGTTAATGAGAAACTTTAGACAGGGAGTGCTATCTTTTCCATGTCCCATTACCTACTTTAACCATAGACATTATATAACATGTGATGAATAACAATAACCTTTTTTGATACTCATTTATCCCTTAGTTATTCTCAATAGTACAATGGCTTTACTCTTACATTGTTTTGTTGTTCTCCTTTTATCATGTCATAGGATCATGGGACCAGCCTGAACCTGGATAAGAGTCTTGGAGCACAACTTGAGATAATAGGCTTGAGTCTGAAGTGAGAAGGCCAATCCTATCTCCAGAGTCAGCTTCTTACTGAGCTCAAACAGCTCAAAATGACAATTTACCAATGTAATTTTTTAAAGTTATAACTTGTCCATTCATATTTAATTTTTAAATTAGACGAGAGGCAAGACTATTAGCCCTCATGATAATTTATTTTAAAGAGGGCTTTCAGTATGTTTGGATTAGAAAAATCATATTACAATTAACCATACACAATCTTGAAGTAAGTACCCATAATCTTAAGAATAGGGAACACAGAAAACAGAGATACCTAAAAGAACTGGAAGGAGATGATATGAGAATGTTCTTTCCCTTTATTCTCTCTATGACATTGTAACTAGAAAGCAAAAAGCAGAGGTGCCCAGGACATGAAGGGGAAGAAGCAAAAGCAAGCTTGGAGCAACTGAATATCAGAGACAGAAATACTCTATTTCAGAAAAAAAACAAGCTTGGGATCACAATACAGAAAGGAAAGTAATTAAGACCAGTAGAGGCCACATCTTAAGCTTTCCACCAAAATAGGCTATTCCTTTTTACCTCCCAGTGTTGTAGTTATGTCCTGTTAGCAGTTTGTTTCTTATAATGTTTGGCCCTGAAGTACTGAAAATTCATATGAACTTCCCAGGTCTTGCCATCACAAAGAAACAGTTCACTTTGTACCTGGCTAGTCTTGGAAGCATATAACTAGAAAAACTTTAGAAACTGACAAATATATTATGCAAAACAGTGTAGAAATTCAAAGCAGTCACTTTTAGAAAATAGAAAATATACCGTATAAAAGATGTCAAAATCCAAAATAATTTCTCATAAAACAGGTATAAAAGTTGGTGCTGGAACACAAACTCTTGAAGGCAGTAGAAAAATATGAAGCTATACCCAGTACACATATCCTTGAGCTGTTGCTCTAAGAGCATAAGTCTCACATGAGCTGCACTGTGAAAAAATGTCAGGGTACCCTGCTCACAGATTGTAACAATCCTTATTTAACTCTGTGGTTAAGGTTTTTGTTCAAATAGAAGTTTGCAGGGGGTGTTGCAGACTTCTGGAAAAGGGGAAGGTGTCAGTCCTCCTAGAAACTGTTTTCCAGGCTTGAGCTGGGACCATGTCATGGCTGAGTTTCAAAATGGTTACTTGCACAAAAAGGAAACACTCTAGTCATCACAAGTCTTGATTTTGTTTGTTTTGTTTTGCTTTGTTTGTTTATGAAAGCTGGTAAGTACAGTTGACCAACATCATGCAAGTATGTCAAGGCCTTTAATGAGTCAAATTCGCTCAACAAATAGTTTTCTTTACTCCAGTAAATGACCAATTGATAAGGCTCGCTTGTTGACTATTTTAAGGAATTGATGGCTGCTTTATGGCCTCCTCTAATGGATCTTATAGATCTTCTTCTATTTACACATTTTATTATGGTGAAAAAAAAAACCTCAAGGTTGAGAAAAGGTCCCAGAAAGAAATATTTTTAAAACTTTTTTTTCCCTTTGTCCAATAAACAAGTGGTTTGTACCCCTCCCACTTTTACATCAGTAATTTCAGGCACAGCAAAAGAAGATAATCCACAAACGACAAGACACAAAAGATTGGGATAAACATGAAAAACATACAGTGACCATGTCCATTCACACACCAGAAACCAGTGGATAAAGAGGACATCTCCTCTTCCCCTGGAGCCTGGGTCAAAGGATTGTGTCTGATCTCCCTGTCTGTCTTCCCAAATGTCTGGACCCCAGAAACTTACCAAAGCATCTCTGGAGGTTCTTTTTTTTTTCACAATTGCCAGATCTTACTTTAACTTTAAATTTGGTTTAGAATTTGTCATTTTGTAATAAAAAAGAAGAAATGCCCTGAGGTTCCTGCAGACCTTAGGACTTTCCTGAAGACTTTCCCCCATGAATTGGGCTAGACCCCTGGCACTTGTACTGAGTATGAATTCACTCTCCTCAGGATCTTGCTGGGGCCTCCTAATGTTATGGTGTTCAGGCCCCTGGGAAGGATCACTCAGACTCCAGATATTACAAATTAGCCAAATTTATTTAACTGGACAAGTGACTATACTCTCTTGGCTGAGAATTAGAGACCACAGCACCAGGAGGTGGGATTGCAGGCAGGAAAACCTCATCACCTCATTAACACACTAGATATTCTGCCCATCTATTTAGCATAACTTAAGGTGAACCTGCCTCCCTAGAGTTGGTAGTAAGACCAAATGATTGACAAGTGAAACTGGAAAGGGACCAGTTTTCTCAAAAGATACATTGAAGATTGTTTAGTCTTTTCCAGTTAATTTTCTGGGGCTATTTGACACTTTAACAGTGAGATATTTACAAGTCCAGTTAATTATTGATTTATTACATCAACTTTTGTATTTATGGTTTTTAAAAATTTTATCTTCTTAATATAGATTTTATTAATGTTCTTCTTTTATAATTTCATACATGTATATAATACATTCTGGTTACTCTCATCCCTAACATTCTTATTTCCCTCCCACCTGAGTCAATTATCCCCCTTCCAGGTTCCCTTTCCACATTCATGTCTATTTGTTTTATCTTGTGACCCTCTGATTTTAACCAGGGGCATCTGTGAAACAATGAATCTAGAACTGTTCACTGGAGCCTAGCAGGCTCACCTTTGATAACACAAGTGAAGACAATGAATGGCTAGCACCTCTTTTCCAGAAGCTACCAGTATTCTATAGTTCAGCATGGTGTGGAATGGCCCTGTGAGTCTTCCCTGATCTATGCTTAGCTGGTGATAGGCTAAAGCAGGCAATCACAATTGCTGTGAGGTTGCAGGATTGCGATGGTTGTGTCATGCCCAGAAGACAGTAATTTGTAGTCCTTTTCCATATCTTCTGGCTCCTATATTCTTTCTGCCTCATCTTACATGACACTCCATAAACCTTAGAGAGGATGGTACATATGTCCTGTTTGGGGCTTGAGTACTCAATTATCACTTATTTTTAGCTCCCTGAGCAACTGTGAGTTTCTCTATTCACCACAATTAATTCCAAAGTCAAGCTTCTCTGATAAAGACGAGATGTAACAGTTGTCTGTAGGTATCTAATTTTATTTATGAATTTTTAATATGTAACTAATAAATCCATTTAAATCGTTTTCTTTTTCCTCTTATTTTCTAATATATTTTCATTTTTGACTTTTGACTTTACTTCCTTCTTTTTCCACCTTCCCTGTGTCCTTCCTTCAAGTCATCAATTTTCTGTTTTCACTTAGACTCTAAATAGCCTTTAACTTCATAGCTTACTCTCCATTATTTTTGACATTTTCTGTCTTTGAATGCTGGTGAAGATAGTTTATTGTATTTCATTTTTAAGTGTATTTCTGTATCCTGTTTGATTTGGTGCTATAGCTATTACAGAGATTTTTTTTTTTGTCTTTATTGAGTGGTACTAAAGATTGAGTCCTCAGGAGAAAGCAGCTAAATAAGAAAAATCCTCAAAACCAGAAGAGATATGAATACTGACAGATGCACAAATCCTAAAAGAAACACAAAACCTATGAAGATGTAAGACAATATGATGACCTCAAAATACCATAATGTTTCAATTACGGAAGCTATTGCTACTGAAGCAGTTGAAATGTTAAATAAATGATTATATAAAATTAAAGAATGAAATATACTTGTAAAAACATGAATTCAAAGAGTCCATTAACAAGCAAATGAAATCAGGATATGAATGAAAAAGTCAGCAAAACAGATAAGAGAGCCAATCACATAGATAAGAAATGAAGCAAGAAAATTGAAAATTTTAAAACAAAAAGAGAAATATTGAAAAGGTAAATAAAAATGCAGATCAGAGAGATGGTTCAGTGGGTAAAAGCACTTGCAAGCCTAATTACCTAAGCTCAATTGCCAGAACAACTTCAGTGAGATGGGAGGTAGAAATGGAAGAATCGTCCAGAAGATTGGAGACTAGCTAGCCTGGAGTATGCTTCCCAGTGTCAGAAACAAAGTGACCTACCTCACAGAGGTGGCAGGTAATAGCTGACTTCTGAAAGCTGTCCTCTGGTCTTCACCTATACACTGTGGCATTTACAAGCCCATGTTCACAAAACCTAAATTTTTAGCAATTTAAATTTAAATAAAAACATAGAAACAAAGATTCCTTGGTGGTAGAATAAGGAGCTTAGATAAGAACTGAACAAATATTCAATTTCATAATCAAAAGATATTGACTAGCTGATTGAATCAAAAACAGGATTCATGTTTATACTGCCTGCAGGAAACATACCTCATCATCAAAGATAGACACCATCTTGGTGTCAAAAGACAGCAAAAGGTACTCCAAGCAAATGGAATCAGGAACCAAGCAGGTGTCACTATACTAATATCAGACAAAATAAACTTCAATCCAAAACTAGTCAGGAGAGATTAAAGGAGAGAGGGGCACTTTACACTAATTAAGAGGAAAATCCAACAAAAGGGTATTATGACTCTACGCATACATTCACCAAATACATCTATATGAAATTTTATAATACAAATATTAGGAGTTGTACAGTCACAAATTAGCTCCAACATAGTAATTGTAGGTGACTTTAAATCCCATTCTCACCAATTCACATAGTAGCTAACAGAGTAGTTAAATGACATCATAGAACAAATAGACTTAGACATCTACAGAGCATTTCATCCAAATATTACAGAATACACATTGTTCTCAGTAGCCTATGAAACTTTCTCCAAAATAGATCATATATTAGGAGACAAAACAAGTCTCAACAAATCCAGGAAAATTGAAATAACTTCTTATCTTCTCTCAGACCACCATGAAATAAAGTAGAAATCAACTAGGGTAACTGCAGACAATTCAACAAGCCATGGAGAATAAATAGCACACCACAGAATGAGGAATGGGTCAATGAACAAATTAAGAATTAAATAAAAGTTTCCTGAAAATGACAAAAATGCGGATAAGGTATACCAATGGGAATAATAAAAATAGTCCTAAGAAAGAAGTTTACAGATATAAGTACCTTCATTAAAAAACAGAGGTTTCAAATAAACAACTTAAGCATGTGCCTTTGGAACTTGGAAAAACAATAACAAACTAAACCTAAAAGCAGCAGAAATCAAGAAATAATTAAAACCAGGGCAGAAATAAATGAAATGGAAATTTTAAAATATACAAAATATCAACAAAGAGTTGGTTTTTATAAAGATAAATAAGATTGAAAAACCCTTAGTCAAACTAGCCAAAAGAAAGCGGAGATTTAAACTGATAAAATTACAACTAGAAAGGGAGCTGTTAAAACAGATACTGATGGAATTCAGAAAATTCTAAGAACATACCTTAAAAATATATTACACTAATTAGAAAATCCAAAAATGGGGTGTTGTTCTAGATACATATGACATACCAAAGTTAAACAAAGAGGAAGTAAATCATTTACATGGACCTATAACAATGAGATTGAAGGAGCAATTAAAAATTACCCATTTAAAAAGAGTTCAGGCCAAGACAATATTAACTTCAAAATGATATTAAGCCTTTAAGGAAAAGAATAACATCAATAATTCTCAAACTATTCCATTATGCAGACAATGAAGGAAAGTTTCCAAATTCATTTTACAAATACAATATTGCCCTGATACCAAAACCAGATAAAGACTAAACAAAAAATAAATTTCCACACAGAACTCTCTGGTAAATTCTCAAAAAAATGCTTGTAAACTAAATTCAAGAACACATCAGAAAAGATTGTTTATCAGGATAAATCTGGCTTCATTTTAGAGATGCCAACATGGTTGAACATATAGAAATCAATAAGTATAATACATTACATAAATAGATTCAATGACAGAAATCATGTGATCATTTCAATGTATTTAGAAAAGATTTTGGCAAGAGCCAACATGCTCTCATGATAAAACCCTAAAGAGACAAGGAATAGAAGAGTGATATGAACACAATAAAGGCTATTTATGACAGTTTTCCAGGCAAAATCATCCATGTGTATAGCTACTTAAGGCTACATAACAAGATACAGTGCCAGACAGGAGAAATTTTCTTTTGAGTTGTTGTACAGGGTAGTACAAGGGATGCCAAAAATTATACAGGCTATTGCCACAGCCCTTGATTACCTCCCAGAACTTGAAGGTAGGACCCTATTGCTGAAGACAAAACATATTTCACATACAGGATTTGGAGCAATGGAGCTGGAACTGACCTGGAAACTGCCTTCCCTGGAGGCTAGCTTTCATAACTTTTGAAGCATTATGCAAGCTGCTAAGGAAGACTATCAATCTCTGGTCCAACCCAGCAAGGTCAAATAATCACATCAATGACCAGCACAGCATACAACATTGGACATTGGTGCAGTAGTGGCACTTTTATCTTGAAAATAATCAACAGCTACCTCATTGGATGTAAAGTCCACTCAATGGCTGGAAACTCATGCATGGTACTGTAAACATAACTAAATACACTGGAGAGATCATAGATCTTAGTGAAATCCCCAAGACTGTCACATCCCTGAACTCATGTAATTTCCTATTATGTGAAAAATATGGATTCCTATGTTTACAAACAAGTATCTCAGTCACCACTTCTCAAAGAAGCTTCTTTTGCACCAGACAGAAACTATCACAGAGTATCACAACTGGTCATAAATAGACATTGTCTATGAATTGACCAAGCCTAAATGGCACATCTGCAATAGAACCTCTTCACCTAAGGCTCACAGAACATAGAGTAGGGGTAAAGAGGACACTAATACATCTCTCAGTTCTCATCAATGAGGATTTATACAGCTGAGGGCCATGAACACAAAACGTCACAAATGTCCAAAACATGGACAGTAAGAGTCTATAGAGTGTGGGTCCATAGAAAGGATTCTTATATTAAACTCCACCCACCAAGCGACTGAGAGGTGGCCAGAAACATTGTAAGAGCCAGGGAAGAGGTGTATGACCATAGGGGAACAGAGTTCTACCATCTCCTGGAACCTTGTTCATAAGAACCCATAGCAATAATGTCAGCATACATAAGACCTATGCAAACTCAAGCAGACAAAACCCTACAAAGAACTGTGGAAATGCTCAAGCCCCAATCTTAGTAGATCAATTTCCCTCATGAACATAAAATGCAAAAACTATTTACCAACAAATAGAATAACATGTTATAAAGATCATAGACTTTTAGCATGTTGATTTCATTCCCAAGGTACAAAGATAGTTTAAAATAAGCAAATGAACAATTGTAGAGCAGGCTATAAACAGTCTCAGGGACAGAAATCTCACAATCACAAATAATTTGACAAATTTGATAAATACTTGGTAGGAAGCAGGCATAGAAGAATTTGCCTCAACACAATCAGGGATACATACAACAAATCTATAACCAACATTATTCCATAGGTGTAAAAGCTGAAAGCATGTCCTCTGACATCCAAACTGAATCAAGAGTGCTCAGTTGCCACTCTTATTCAGCATAGTATTTAAAATCATACAAACAGCAATAAAGAAACAGAAAGAAACTAAAATGATAAAAAAACAGGAAAAGATAATCTGTATTCAAGGGTGATATGTCCCTGTTCCTAAAGCCTCCAATAGAACATTCTTAGATCTGGTAAACACTTCCCGCAAAGTAGGAGGATCAAAAACAATAAACAACAATTAGTAACTTTTCGATATACCCAATAATGAATGTGCTGAGAAAGAAGTTAAGAAACATTTCCATATACCTTAATAAAATACCTAGAAATGAGTAGACAAGGAGGTGGAATACTTTCATAATGGAAGCTTTAAAATGCTGAAGAAAGAAACTGGAGACTGACTTCTGTGCACATGGATCAGTCATATTAATATTATAAAATGGGTGTATTACCAAATCTATAGATTCAATTTAGTCTCCATTTGAATTCCCATAGCATTCTTCACACAGCTACAAAAACAAAAACACCTCATGTTATACAGGCACACAAAAGATAGCGTATAACCAGAGCAATGCTCGGCAGAAAGAAATGCAGTGGGTACCTCAACATCTGATTTCAAATTATACCACAGCCCATAGTAACTAAACAGCAAGGTACCCAAATGAAAAACGGACTATTAGACCAGTGCACAAGAAGAGAGGGCCCAGAAATAAAGTGAAACAGTTTTAGCCACCTGAGGTTTTCTTAAAAGTATCAGAACATCCCTAAGGGAAAGGCAACCTTTTCAACAAATAGTGCTTACAAAAATGTATATCCACATGAAGAAGAATCAGATCAGCTTGCCATCTCTCACCCTATCAGAAACAAGTCAATTCAAAATAGATCAAAGTCTTTAATATACTACCTGGAACTTTGAAACTGCCCTAGGAAAACATTTGGAAAACACTTCAAGAGATAGACACGCAAAGACTTTCTGAGAAGGACTCCAATAACTCAGGAAATAATATCAAAAATTGAGAAAATGAGATTGCATAAGAATATAAACCTTCTACATAGCATGGAAAATATTCAACAGAGGGAAAAAATGTCTTCAGAATGGGAGAAGAATCTGAGACAACTACACAGATTACAGAATACTAACACATAGAATCTAAGAAGAACTGTAAAATTTAAACATCAAATAAACAATTTAATCAATAAATAGGCAGTGAAATTGAATAGACCATTCTCAAATGAAACAGTAAAATATATTAAATAAATGTTCAACATGCTTAGCCATGAGTAATATATATATCAAAACTAGACTGAGTTGCCATCTCACTGAAGTCAGAACTGTTATCAAAACAAACACCAAAGGTTATTTAGGTGTGCAGCAATAAAGATCCTTATTCACCATTGTGGGGAATGTAACCTAATGTAGTGACTATAGAGACTAACAAGGAGTTCCCTTAGAAAGCTCCTCCCCGCCCCAAAAAAAGAGGTACTAAATAATCCAGATACACCACTCCTGGGGGATACTTAAAGTTCTCTAAGTCAGCATTTCACAGAAATACTTGCATTTTCGTATTTTCTGTGTCACATATACTGTTCAGAATAGCCCAAATAAGGAATCATCTTGGATGTCTATGAGCAGATGAATGGGTAAAGAAACTGGAGATTCATACAGAATCAAATTTTATTCAGTTGTAAAGAAAAATGGAATGATTTTACTTGCAGGGCAATTAATGTAAATGGAGATCATCTTTTTAAATAAAATAAGCCAGACTTATAAAAACAAACACATCATCTCTTGTATCAGAGTTGTATATAATAGGTGTGAAAGTTTTCTAAATATATGAGTTATATGCATAAATGAGAGTTATTATATATGAAAGCTACATATAATATATGCCAGAAACAAAGCTGAAGGAAGACTATTTGGAAAGAGAAAGTGTTCCATGAGAGAGGACAAAGGTAAGGAGAAGGAGAAAATGAGATGTTTATGGGCGAGGTACATGACATGCACGTATGGAAATGTCACTGACATGTGTTATTCTGTAAATCAACTAAAAATACTAAACATAAACATGTTTCTAATCCTTTAGGATGAAAAGAGTTTGTGTCACCCAAAATTGCAAAACTATCTCCTGAGTCTAGTTTACCTTTTGTTTTGTAATATTGGTGAGGTCCATAGCTACTCCAGATGACTGACTCTTCTCATAAATTCTTGTTTCTCATTTCTAGCATGAGAGATAGGTACATGCAGATTTCAATTTTCAATCATTTATTTATTAGCAGGTTTATTTCGGAAAAATTATAATCATTAGTATTCATTATCAATTTGACACCTGGGAGGCAGGCCTCTGGGCAAACCTGTGAATGGGGTATTTAAATTAAGGTTGCTGTCTGAAAATATCTGTAAGTAATTGCCTTGGTTGAGTTAATTCATGTGAGAAGACTCACCTTAATACTGGGCGGTCCCTGATCAGGGGATCTTGGGCTGCACAATATAGAGAGGACAGGCTGAGTACTTGCATACACACATACACTGCTCTCTGCTTCCTGGTTAAGGACGCAATGTGACAAGTTCTCTCAAGCTCCTGCCATTGTGACTTCCCTGAAATGCTGAACTGTAACCTGGAGATGGTGGACTGCCATCTGGAAGTGTGAGTTAAAATAAAGCCTTTCTCCCTTAAGCTTATTTTGTTGGGACATGTTATCACAGTAACAGGAAAGGGAACGAAGGCAAATGTCTAGCAGTCTTTGCCCATTCTTTCCAATTGTAATATGTGGCTAATACCATCACTCTTAGAAGTTGGTCATGGAACTTCATTACAACAATGAAGGCAAAGATCATGCCCTAGAGAACACTGCAAGATTAACTCATGGCAAATATTTTGAGTCCCAAGTTTCCCCAGATTTCATCTGATCCATTCCAATGCACCTTGACTATGAAAATACCAGAGCCCAAGGAGATTCTTAAACAGCTCATTTCCCTTTTCTCACAGATTATTACTGGAGCTCAATGTTCCAGGTAGACTATCCCTGCCAGCCCCAGGTGGCCGTCCAGGAGTATCCTCTTTTCTGAATCACAGAATTCTCTGAGAAATCAGTGATATGTTGGATCCTTCTCAAAGGAGAAAAGAAAATCCAATAAGCATAAAGAAAGTCATGACTATGTGCATGCAATTTTGGTGTCAAAAATTTCCAAAATGGTCCCATCCTTTGACTTTAGCTAAGGGTTTGAACCTGGAATATAGTGTGGACATTGGGCAATCGACCCTCTGTGTCCCTTGTAGCTGATATTTTAATCAGAACACAAGCTTCCCTGGAAGCAATATATTCATCATTGAGTCAGCATCTGCTCAATCAACACCCACAGTTGAATTATAGACCTCACCCTGTGATGTCAGTGGTGATGACACTGTGGGCTTAACAGAAGTGTTTGCCAATCTCCATCAGCCCGACATGATAAAGCACTTTGTCTGAGCTGAAGGGTTGGAAAGGGTGCCCAGAGAGCTTCTCAGGCTCTCCTTTGCTTACCAGGATGTCTGTCAGTCAGTCGGGCAAAGGTCTTAATAGTTATCTTATTTTGTGACTATACTATGTGAACCCATAATAACTCTAAATAAGAGAATGATGGACTTTTTCCATATTTATACATACATATGTATATGGTAGAAAACTATATGTGATTAAGAATATATAAGTGTGAATCAAAGCCAGGAGCTAAAGCCTATATATTACTATTCCATTGTGCTTTAGCCAAAATCATATTGTGCCTGAGAATACCACGGTGGTAACCAAGGTCAGAAGAAAGGATCAATACATCTTCAATGGTGTTCCCTAAATATCTGGAATATATAGAAGTCTCAGTGTTGAGGAAATAAATGTGAGGCCTCCAATAACTCCAATAACACCTTGAAGATTCCAGGGCCAAGAATCTAAATGAATGAGTAACCTGGGAGGAAATCACAATGAAACCTTAGATTTGGCGTTGCTTGTCCAAGTTCAATCACAAGTATTGTGAGAGTTCTTTTTCAGTTTGGGGCCTGTGAGGAGGAAAAGATGAACAACACATGGCTCTGATCTCCAGAGAGCTCACAGACTAATGAGAGGTGGAATAGTACATCACATCAATATAATAAAAGTACATGAAAAGTGCTATAGGGGAAAGAACAAGGAATTGTGTCTAAGAGTGATGAGAATCTCCTGCAAGATGGTGATGTGACAGCTGGGTAGTAACAAAAAGAAACATAGCTGTTAACCATGGAAAACAGAAAATGTGAAAAAGCCCCGCAGAGGTAAGATCATGGCAGTGATTGGCTTCTGTATTAACAACAACCTGAAATCCCAGGGGCTTTATTGCAACAGAGATTTGTATCTGTTTACTTCACACCCCCCATGTCCAATAAGGGCTAAACACAATATTGCTCCACATTATAGCTAAGGAGCTTCGAATGAACTTCCAAGGTTACCAGGCAAGAGAACAGACTACTTGGAGGAGAAACACAGACTTCTAATAACTCTAAACACTTTATTTCCACACTCGATTTATTGGCTAGAGCTAGTCATTGAACCTCCCTTTGTTGTGGTGTCTAAAAAATATTTTCCTTCAGGAGAGATAAACCAATTCTATGAACACTGGTTTTCTCTTCCACAGCAAGTTTAGGAAAACATGGGTTGTTTAATTGGTTAGATCATAACTATAGGTTGTGAATGCATATACACAGTATGCACTGAGCAAATGCTTCGTAGTAATCTTTGTCTCTGGTTTCTAGGAACCACTCTACTCTGAAAATTAATTAATGAAAGGCCTTCGTGTTTATATAAACCAGTGTCAGGTATGCTGGTGGATGCTTAAAATATAATCTCAGAACTTAAAAGGCTGAAGGAGGAGGATGTTGAGTTCAAGGCCAGCCAGGACTACAGAGCAAAAACCTTCCTTTAATAGACTACAAGAGCCAGGGGTATGTATGACTATAGAAACTGTGTTTTCTGGACTCAGCAGTGCAGGTACACACGTGAATTCACAGACGTTCTGAGAACGTGCATAAGGCCTTCACAGGCATAAGCCAGACAAAAATCTCAACATGTAGAGGAGAGGTGGACACAGTGTCCTACCTCTAGTTGAGGAGCTATTGGCAATTGATGGATGCTGTAAGAGAGAGTAAACCTTCACTAAGGCTGTGACCCCTGGTAGACTGAACACACTCTGGTGAATGGCCACATACCCAAGAGTATATGGGCAGCACAAACTGCACTGATTATTTTTAGGAAAATTTGGACAAAAAGTTGAGTGGGAAGGGAAGAACGGATGGATTTGGAGTCAGGGAAGGGAGGATGAATATGATCAAAATGCACTGGATGAAGTTTTCAAAGAATTAGCTTTTAAAATTACAAAAAAATAGAAAGGAAAGGAAGAAAAAAGAAAGAGAAAAATTAAGTACACTCTTTTGTGTTTATACACTCTCAGGGAGTAGGGTAACCATGTGCCAGGGGATGGACCCACGTCAAAGGGCATTTGGGGACACAAATTTGACTGGATAGGACTTAAATATGATCAAAACATATTATATGAAATTCTCAAAACTTTAAAAATAAAGAAAATAGCTGTTTACCTCAAGGAAATACCCAATATGAAAAAGGGTCTGCAGGGAACAGAAAGAGAATGACCTCATTTGGAAATGTCTTTAAAACAAACGTGATAACAGGGAAAAAAACCTAGTTTCTAAATTTTGTACCTGTAGCCAAATGTGTGGAAGTTAGTTTTCACGTTTCAGCAGAAGGCATTTCAAACTGGCACCACGCACAATGCCGCGAACAGCAGTTCCTCTGACTTACTTCCAACTCTGACTGAGCCCACTCAGGCCCACAGCCCTGCCTTACCTGTGCCACAGACAACAACATCACCACTCACTGCTTTCCCTCGTTCCTGTTGACATCTTGGCTCCTCCGAGATGCAAGGCTGAGCTCCTCATTGCCTTTTATCTAGGACACAAGCTCTCTCCTGAAACGAATCACTGTGAAGGTCTCAGGCACAGCTTGTTAGGGCACTTTTTCAAGCCTCCTTTTCTGCACAGGCCTTTCCTCCTTTCAGTGTGTCTTTTTGGCCCAGCTTCTGCCTTTCAGGTAAAGAGCTGCTTCCTAGGAAACCGTACCATGTTCCTGTCCTGTCCCAGCTCTCAGCAACTCCCACTTCAGTTGCTGTGGGAACTCCCCGAAACAGCCCCTTCTCATTCAGTCCTGCTCCCTCTAATTCATTCTCCATCCATGTCTGGAATGGAAGCTACACAATATAACGAACATAAATGAATATAAGTGAAGCCCTGGGAGTCACACCCAAGTGTTGGCCAAGTGTTGGGTATTTGACTTCTTTGGGCCTTCCCACCTGCAATCCCTAGACCTTAACTTATTATTGCAACCACACACGTAACTATGTACAGAGCACTTACAGCTGTTCCTACCAAGAGCAAGAATCATCTGTTCAGGACTAGAGAGATGGTTCAGTGGTTAAGAGCACTGGCTACTCTTGCAAAGGTCCTGGGTTTGATTCCCAGCACTCACATGGCAGCTAACAACCATCTGTAACTCCAGTTCCAGGAAAATCCAATGCCATTTTCTAACCTCTGTGGGCACCGTATGAAACAGGTGCATTTACACACATGCAAGCAATGCACTCATACACGTAAAATAAAAATAACAAACTATTTTTCAAAGAGAGCTGTCTGTTCAATTTGTTTGCCAACTTATTGATTAAATGATTGATTTGCTGTTTACTTTTTACAATTCTTTTGTATTTCCAAATGTCCAATCTCCCCTGATAACTGGCTAGAGAACATTATGAACTTCTCTGTCTTCAGGCACCATCACCTCAGAAAGAAGTTTCACTCCAAGCTATCATAGCCCTCAGCTGTGACCCATAAGCTCAGTTGCATCAGCATTGCACTACAACAGTTGGCCAATGGATTGTAAAAGCACAGAAATTCATGCCTGGGAATTCAGAAATTCCATATCCATGAGTGAAGTTGAATTTGAGAAGTGGAAGGGACAAACAGATAACAGTGATGTGTAAAGCTTGGACAGGTCCAAAATAATAGCAAGAATCTCTGGAAAGAAGTATACTCTATAAGCCAATTTTGTGGCACCACATGTTATCTCAGAAATATAATTGACATCTGTCCCCTGGTCTGAAAAGCTTCCTGAATCCTTCTATCTAGGATGGATAAATTTCTGAATAAACAACACCCAGGAAGAAGTTTTGAAAGCATACAGTATATGGCTGCATTTGCCACAAACATTTGATTCAACAGAACTAATTTTGTGTGTTTTCTATTTGCCTTGGGGATAGAATGTGAACAAGAAAGACAAGGGCATGCCCTCTTGGTCTCTCCCTTTAGCAAGTGAGATAGAACATAAACAGATAGAGACATAAATAAGTAATCGAGTTTCACAGAATGGTAAGACCTACCAAAACCTGTAGCAGGGCAATGGGGTAGAGAAAGAAGGAGAGGGAGGGAGTGCAGGAAGAAAAAAAGAGAGTAAATTAATAAATGGATGAATGTGGCCCCGTTGAACATGAAATGCCTGCCATCTAACTCATGTGAATGAGGACAGAGACAGCCACAAGGCAGGGTGATGTGGAAAGAGAACGAATGTGACACATGCTGGCACCAGGTAGGAACTCAATGAAGGGTGGGCTTTTTTGTATCAGAATCTACTAGGTGTTGTAAGGGACTAGACTCGGGAAGGAACCAGAGGTAGATGATCAGAATCCAAACTGGAGGTATTTCCCAGGGGAGAGCCCTACGAGCAAGTCGCCTGCTGCAGTCTTCAACATTCAGCAGTGTCTCCCAGCCTGGGCTGCCAGGTTCCACATGCATGACCCCGACTAGGAATGGAGAGTTCCTTCTCATGTGAAAACACAGCAGTCTATTCTGTACTCTTGTCAGGTTGTAAATAAAGGGGTATTGATTTCAGAAGATGGGGTATCCCTGGCTGTGGTGAAATTGAAAGACCTGAGGACAGACGACTGTAGTTGAGCAGGATAACTGAGAAGAGAGAAGAGCGGCCACCTTGGTGTACTCAGGAGTGCTCTGGAGCAGAGTGGCTGTCAGCCTGAAGTGTATTCCAGGAAGCTACATGAAAACAATCAGGCCAGAGCATCTGGTGAGGTCATGGCAGAGACCAGGTAGCTCAGAGTCCTTTGTTCTTCCTGACTGATTGTGTTCTGGCTCATGTCAGAGATCACAGAGTAGGGCCTGGAGCCATGCAGGGTACGAATCACAGGTTAACTAGGGTATATTCCCATGCAAGCATAAGAACACCAATTAGGAAAGGTGGGCAGGCAGCCCACGTGGCTTTGACCTTTCTCTCTGTGCCTTCCCAAGAGCAGTAAAGATTTCCTCTGGACTTTATCACAGGCAGCTCTCAGAGCAGCAAAGCCTTCTGGGATGCATGGCTGAGTGAGAACCCAAGGAAGGAACTTCTAAAACTGTGTGTCAAGATTGACACCCCAGTATGATTCTTTTTCTAGAGAAAAAAGTTCACACATTTCATTTTATTCTCAAAGGGACCCATGACCTCAAATAACTGTAAATGACATAACTCAGAGCTTCCCTGTATCACATGTGGTCTAGAGTCTGTGAACCATTTCTCAGGACAAGATTATTTCTACAGAAGGTATAAGAAATGGAAAGTCCCTGAACCTGATACTGTGTGAGTTGGTGCATATCTAGTAATTAATGCACCCCCATTGTGTTGCAAAACTGCCTCAGTTTCCCCAGTTTACAAGCAAGAGAACCATATCTGTGAGAGATTAAGCAGGTTGACCAGATGTTCACACCTTGGCTCAGACGCAGTATCACCAATCCCAAGCCATGCTTCCCCTTCTCTGTACATTGATGTTCTCAAACATTCATCACCGCAGAGACAGGTCTTGTGGTAGGACTAGGTCCAACACTTCACATCCACACTGGCCGTAACCTCCTGCCAAGCAGCCCACACAAACTCTGAAACAGCTTTGCATGAGCAGCACTGTGAATTCTACTGAGCACTCTCTTCCAGCAAATAAGAATAGAAAGTTCCAAGTGACTTTAGGGAAAGGCTCTCAGGAATTCCAAAGCACAATCTGCTTTTAAAGCTTTTATGATTGAACTCTCACAATATGGTGGGGCTGGCAGCTCTCCTCTCTTTAAAGATCACCCTTCAGCCCTGAGGATCTAGCCTGGGGTCCTTTTAGAACCCACAAATGCCTGAGTAGATCAATGGAGGATGCTCTGGCTGGCATATAATTTTAGCAAAGGAAAGATAAGAGTGTAGCTTTCATCTCATTTCACAGATGAGACAACTGGAGCAGAACTGTCCATTATCATTATAGCTAAAATTCCTTCTGGAAGGGGCAAATGATGTTCACTTCCCTCCTCCCTTAGTCCCCAGGACAAACTGGGGTACAAATCTCCCAAACTTCGGTCTGGGAAACCAAGGAGTTTATTGGGCTTACTTACAGAGCAGTTGATAAAGGGTTACTTGCAGGAGTGTGGGTTCTCCCCTAAGGCCACACTGGAAAGTCTCCATCCAGGTGTAAATCAGGACTTCCCCACCGCAGTGCAAAATGGTGAGAAAGCACCTCCTACAGCCTCCTCCACTTATGAATTCCTACTCCCTTCCCTACATGCAGACTGGCTGGTTGGTTGGGAGGTGTGGCTGACTCTCCCTGCCCTTCCTTTCTTGGGGAGCTTTAACAGTCAACAAGTTTGTGATGATCCTACACAAGTGGGTGCAACCCACAAGCTTGAGAAGAAGACATCTGTGCACAGCTTGCTGGTCAGAGCACAGTCCTATGAAGCAATCCTACTTTGTTGCTATCTGCCTTAAACCAACTTAAGAAAGATTTAGCTTTGACTTTGCCCGATGGGAAGAGCTTCTTCTTGTGTGGCTCACCTCATCATACAGTTTCTCATCTCTGGGTCACATGTTGAGGATTCTGTCTCACAGCTCTGGCATTATCACGACATCTACAACAAGGCAGTATGATAAGAACAGGGCTTCAAAGTTAGAGCAGGCTATATTAAATTAAACTCTGTGACTACTTACTTAGTATTTGACCTGGACTAATGTCTCAATCTTACTGAGTCTCAGAAAGAGATTTCTATTGAAAATAACCAATATTTAGGGTAGTCATGAAGAGTTAATGGGATCGAGCATCTAGCATACCCAGTAGGTTCTCAATGCATGGTGGATAGCTCTTATTACAGTCTCACATTAACCGTGATTACTGCTGAGCCTGTATGGCTGGCCGGGAGTTGGAAAGACTGTGCTGCTGGCCCCAGGTGGCATCCTCTGCCCTTGAGCTGGTCTAGGATCTTCCCTTGCCAGTTGCTCTTTAAGAGGAACCAATTTCACACTTCCAGATAGATCCACACTCCAAATAGTGTTTGTTTTAAAATAATGAATAGTGGCATTATTATCCCTAGCGCTCTCTGGGGCGCTCTGTGCTGAATGTATTCCTTTTGCATTAGCAGAGCTTCACTGCAGCAGATAAACGGGCCAGCATGAGCAGAAATGCACCAAAGAAACAAAGGTCCACCCTGCTTTTGTTGCCTAACTCTCTGTGAAACCTTCCCAGAAGGTTGCCGGCGGAGGCTTCCGACACCCAGGCAGGCCCTGAAGTGTTGCAGCAGCTCCAGAAGCACTGGGATGACACAGAACGAGGGAGTGGCTAGGTGTCTGTCCTTACTCTATTTTTCTTGGATTCTCAAGTGAATGTCAAAGGGCGGGGGTGGAGCTGTGGAGAAAGCAAGGACAGAGCCGAGCCCATGACGAAAGCCATCGTTTGGGACACAAGCCCTCAGAACGTTGCAGCCGGTGCACTGGACACTGAGTCAAACCTAGCTGCCGACCTGAGAGCTCAGGTCATTCCAGGATTTCAGAGAAGCAGTCAGAACAATCACCAGCTAGGGGGTCCTGGCTCAGCTGTGGTGGTACTTTTTGTCTTGTGACCTCAAACTAAGGCATTTCTTGGTTCTCTGATGGTAAGGACCATGTGAGGCTCACTGTAGGCTTCTGTTATTTTCAGGAGAGGAAACTGAGGCTCTATTTCCTGCTTTCCAGACCTCCTTTTTGGGCCGGTCGAGGTGGGAATCACTCTTTTCCAGTATGACAGGCCTGACTCATGTCTTAGTCTTGTATTGGTTAATAGCTGGCAGTGAATTCTCTTCCAACAGTCTGAAATCTTTGCTCACTCAAGAAGGTCCACAGTTAGAGCAGATCCGGATCTTTTGTGAGGTTGGCATTTTGGGAAGTGTATTCAATGAATGCTCCAGATGATATAAGGACTTCTAAAGCATACATCAGATGTCATATCCAAATGTAATTATATGCTTCATCATAGATGTAATAGACCAATTAAAGGTTGTAGATAGGTGTGTCATGACACTTTAAAAGCCTTTTCTGTGCCTGTAACACCATCTGTACAGATTCTGTAAATGAAAGCCCAAACTAGTGGTGCACACCTTTAATCCCAGTGAGTGGGAGGTAGGGGCAGGTGTTTATCTGTGAATTTGAGGCCAGTGTGGTCCACATAGTGAGTTCCAGGGCAGCTAGCACTGCATATGAGACCCTACCTCAAAACACAAACAAACAAGCAAACAAAAAAATCTCTACATGAGTATTTTTTCATTCTAAAATTACACTGCACAGGTTTTCTTTCTGGATTATTTTTCGTTAAAAGCAGTAATTGCTCAAGCACTTAATATCTAATTTTAGGACCATCTTTCCATTTTGTGATTTTTTTTTAACAAATCAAGAACTTCACATGTATTTTTGAAGTCTTAACTTCCCAGAGACTCTGTGTATCTGACCCTATCTTTCACTTCCTTCCCCAGGATTTGTCTCCTATAACAAATGCTTCTCTCTGACTTCCTTTTCTACAACCTTCCTGTGTGTGCCTTTCCTAGAGCTGTGAATGAAGAGCTAGCTTTCAAAAGAACACAGTTAGTGGGTGTCTACCGACGGTCAATAATGCAGTTCTGGTTACCACCCTTCATGCGTCCATCATGACTTGTCAGACTAGTATTGAAAAGAAGGTACTGCTTTGCTGGGCTTTTTGTTTAATCTGAATGTATATATCCCATGAGGCTCTTAAACACGTGAGGTTTGGAGGACATTTCAGACCTAAATTACGGGGAGAAATGAGTAGGTAACAAGTCCCACCTATAGCTGGTATGGATATTTTCACTCAACTCACTAAATATGATTAAACTATTGACTGGGTATCTTCAAATAACCCCACGATTAGTAGTAGCTATGTAGTAGTAGCTATGATGAAATTAATACCATGCATCCATTTATAATCTCCAACGGGGCTCTCAATATGGCTCAGCCTGTAAAAGCGCTTGCCACAGAAGCCCGACAACCTGAGATCTATTCCTGGAGCCTATAATGGAAGGAGAGAATGGTACCAACTCTTGAAAAATTGTTGTCTGACTTCTGCATTCACACACACACACACACACACACACACACACTCTCTCTCTCTCTCTCTCTCTCTCTCTCTCTCTTAATAAAAATAATTTAAAAATTAAATTCCCAATGAAAGATTCATTTACCAAGTTGATGGACTAGGAAGATGCAGAACTGAATGTGTGCTGGTGTGTGCCTAGACTGTCACTAGCTCATGTCATCAACCAACTGACAGAAACACAGTTCCATTTACCTAATAAGATCCCCAAGTACAAACATTTGGGAGATATGTGTCCCTGGAACACTTGTCTTTGATTTAGTTTCCTTTAGTCATGGCCCCTTCATTTTGAGGTGTTTCTTGATGCCAGGCTCTCTGCTCGTAAGTAGTGATACTTGATCAGCTTCCTCATGTCTGTTCTGTGTAGGAGTAATGGGAGACTCTACCAAGTTCTACCAGGAAGGCTTTTTGCCAGCAAGGCTTCTGATGACCAAGGAAGTAGTGATGTGTTTCAGCAGGCTTAGAGGAGACACATGATCTGGAGCCTTTCATATAAACTTGAATCAAGGGGTTGGCAGGGAACAGGACCAGCAACAATTTTTATGTGCAGAGTCAGTGTATTAGTCAGTTTTCCGCTACTGCAACAATTACCCAAGATTAAATTAATTACCCAAGATTTTAAGTTAATTAACTTAAATAGTCAAAAACCTTGGCTTTGGCTCGTAGCACTGGAGGCTTTGGGGTACACTGGGTCCATTCCTTTCAGTCTATAGTGGGGAAGGAAATTCTGGTGAAAGCACATGGCAGAGACATCCATTTACCTCGAGTACCAGAAAGAGTCAGGAAGGGGGTGGTGTCTACTTCAAAGATCATACCTCCAATAACCAAAATATCTCCTACCAGGGCTCACCTGTTAAATTTTCATCCACCTCCAAATAAACATGAGGGTTAAGAATATTATCTGTCAGAGTCCTATCAGAAAACAAGCAACTTGCTCAAATTAGAGAATTTTAGGAGAACTTGATGACAAGGCTACTTTGAAAGCTGTAGGCAGGGCTTAGGAAAGTAACACAAAAGATGGCAGTGTCTTCTTTGGTTAGCAACAGTGATTGTCAGGGAAATTAACCATAGTCTGATATGACCCATAGAGAAGACTCAAATCACAGTCACAGTCGGGATGCAGAGGAAGTTATTCTTCATTATGTGCAGGCCACAGACTGGGCGAAACCTGAACCAGAGAAACTGACGCCCTGACCAGGCACATATACAGGTTTTATAGGATTTTTCATGTCATCCCTTGGCAGTAATTACTCATATTGGTGGATTTCAGACTTCCACCACAGAGGTATACATGCCATTCAGCTTATTACTGGAAATTTAACAGCTAGCATTTTACAGAGAAGCAGAAGTTAGGGGAAAGTGTGGGATAACTTACCAGTAATATGCTGATGTCATTATGATCCCAGCTATTTTAACAAATAAGATACATGGTGGCAGGTGCTTTCTCTAAAACCACTGCAAGAGGCAGCAGTTACCAAGGCTCGCAGTCTGCAGTGTTTGTGGTTGTCTGCCTTGTCTTATCTCAACCTGAGATTGAGATCAGAGTGGCCTTTATGATTTGAGTACAAGTAGAAACTTCCAAAGTTACTTCTGCATATGTTAACAAGTATTAGAAATACATATGACTCCTGTCAGATACATTTGTTATATTTACTCAACTACCATCAAGAACAAAGTTATACTAAGGTCATAACTCATTAGTTCCTTCATCAGGATGAGCTTTCAGCTTACAAAAAATATATCTTAATACAGGGGACAGCATAGACATGCTGAGTTCCAGAAATGACTTATAGCCTGTGATAAATGATTCAGGCAGCCTGCAGTGATGCTACTGGACCTGCAATGGACCACTGTCTCCTTTCAGGAGCAGAACTACTGATAAAAGGAATATATATATATATATATATATATATATATATATATATATATGTATATTAGATTGTACTGAAGGTCTGGAGAATTCCAAGCGATCTTTCACTCTTCAGTCTACATTGAAACCCAAAGAATTTGGTACCAAGGAGTGCCACAAGAGCAAGCTACATAAACTCACCTGTGAGAGGGAAGGCATGTCCCTTTATATGGGTTGCCACCCATATTTAGGGTGCGTCTTCCACCTTCAAATAATATGATCAAGAAAGTCTCTCACATTTTAGTTAATTCTAGATCCAGTCAAGTTGACAATCAAGAACAGTCATCACAACAACTTAGTGGACAAAGTACTGGCAGTTCAAGCATGAAGATCTGACTTTGTAGCTTTAGTGATGGCTGTGTGCATCTGCAAACTTGGCACCATGGAATCCAGAGACCAGTCAAACCCAGGGACTCACTAGGCAACTAGTCTAGCTGAAACAGTGAGCTCTATTTCAATAAGACAGCCTGTCTAAAAAGAAACAAGGTGTAGGGCTGGAGTGGTGGCTCAGTGACTAGGAGCATTTTCTGTTCTTGCAGAGGACCGAGGTGTGGTTCCCAACATCCACACAGCACCTAGTAACATCTGTATCTCCAGTTCTAGGGTATCTGACATTTTCTTTCAGCCTCTGTGGGCATTGCATGCACACACATGCAAGGAAAACAATCATACACATAAAGTAAGTTTTTTTAAAAAAATGAAATGAGGGGAGAGCAATAAAAGAAGCCTCCTAACATCAACCTCTAGTCTACATATGCATCCACGTAGGCAAGCACACTGTACACACATGGGTATGTGAGCATATACCATACAGACATAAACACCCTCACAATCAATCAATCGAGCAGTAAGAAAAGAGGAAAAGAACACATGAATTAAGAAAGTAGACAAAAATCTCATACAGTGTGGAAGAATATTACTCCCTTTGTGTTAGAAGGAAGTAGAAGCGATTCAGTATAAGGAAAATCAGAGCAGTTGGGGAAATGGTTTGAACAACAGCATAAAAGCAGAATAGAGATGTGTTCAAGGGTTAGCAAAATTGCTAGGAGGAAAATGAAGCAAGATCCGTATGAAAGTAGACTGCTGCCAAATTGAGAAGATTTTGAAATGGAGGCAAGGAAGGAAGACTTTGTTAAATAGTTGATAATCATGTTTGAGCAGAGCCACTTGTTCGGTCCTAGATGTGCTGTGGTTCCAATGCTGCCATTGGACAGACTGGAGGACAGAGAATCCAGAAGCAGAAGGTCAGCCCAAGGGCAGAGTCAACTGATAAAATACCTATAGGTAGTGCAGGGTGAGGAATGGAATCCCCCGCCAAAAAAATATGATGTAGCACCTAAGAATATGGGCACCTAGACCAGAGCATGCAGTGAAGGGAAGGAATTTGGGATCTGAATCTTCTGGACTCTTGATGACATTTCTATGAGGATGCTTTTGTGTGTCATCATGATAGTGTGGTGGAGATGAAGATGATCATCCAAATGGAGATGATGAGTCTCAGCTGGAAGGAAGACCTGATAAGAAAATCTACAGTGGGTAACAAATGTTTTATAAGAGCGGAAGCTGTGGGTATTTTGATTGGCATTGCATTGAATCTATAGATTGCTTTTGGTAAGACGGTTATTTTCACAGTAATAAATCCGCGAATCCATTAGCATGGGAAGTTTCCCATCTACTAGTGTCCCCCTCAATCTCTTTCTAAAAATATTTAAAATTTTTATTGTTGAGATATTTAATGTCTTTGGTTAGGTTTATTCCTAAATACTTTATTTTTTGAGGTTACTGCAAATGGGAGGCTATCCTGGAATGCTTTTCCTGATTGCTTGTTACTGATATGTAGAAAGGCTAAGTTGTAAGTTGATTATGTAGCCTGCCACTTTAATGAAAATATTAATAATTTCTAGCAGATTTCTGGTGGAATTTTTGCAATCTCTTATTATTACATCATATTATCTGCAAATAGTGTTAATTAAGCTTCTTCTTTTCCAATTAATACTCCTTTAATTTCCTTCTCCTGTGTTATTGCTCTAGAAAGAGTTTCATGGAATATATTGAAAAGGTGTGGAAATAATGAACAGTCAAGTCTGGTTCCTGCTTTTAATGGGAATGCTTCAGTTTTTTTCTCCATTTATTTTAGAATGATGTTGCTGTGTGTTTGTTGTATATAGCTTTAATTATGTTGAGGTATGTTCTTTCCAGGCCAATTACCTCTAGGACTTTAAACATTTATGTATGTTGGATATTGTCAGCTGTTGAAATGACCATGTGATTTTTGTCCTTAAGTCCATTTACATGATTTGTTGAACCATCCCTGCATCTCTGGAATAAAGCTGACTTGATCATGGTGGATGATCTTTTGATGTATGTCTTTATGCAGTTGATGAGTATTTTGTTGAGAATATTGGCATCTCTGTTCATTAAGGATTATGGGTCTATAGTTTTTTGTTGTTGTTGTTGTTGCTGTGTCTTCACTTAGCTTTGGTTTAGAGTGATACTGACTTCATAAAAGGAGTTTTAGAGTTCTTCCTCTGTTTCTATCTTTTTGGATAATTTAAGAACTATTGATGGTAGATCTTCTTTGAGTGTCTGGTAGAAATCGGCTGTGAATGCATCTGAGCTTGGGCTTTTTTCTTTTAGTCAGGAGGTTTTGTATTACTGTTTCTATTTCCTTCTTTGTTATGGGTCTGTTTAAGCTGTTGACCTCTTCTTTCCATGAAGTTAGAAATTCATTCACTTCTGTTAGCATTTCAAAATTAATAGAGTATAGGTTATTAGAGTATTCCTTTATAATGTTATGAATTCTTGTGGTATCTATTAAGATGTTTAACATTTCATCTATGATTTTTTAAAATTTGGTTTTGCTCTTTCTTTCTTTTGGTTAACTGGGCCAAGGGTCTGTCTATCTTGTTTAACTTTTCAAAGAAACAGTGCTGATATTCATAGATTCTTTGTATTGTTTCCTTTGTTTCTATTTCATTAATTTCTGCTCTGATTTTTGTCATTTTTTTCTCCTCTACTAGGTTTGGGTTTGGTTTGTTCTTGCCTTCCCAGAGTCTTAAGTTTTACTGTAAAGACATTTATATGTCCTCTTTCTGATCACAGGGCTAGAAAAAAAAACATCATATCAAATCACAAAAAAATCTTAGGCAAAAAAAAGAACAATGCAGGGAGTTCACCACACTGGATCTCAGATTATATTACAGAGCTATAGTCATAAAAACAGCACAGCATGGCACTGACAAAACCAGACACATAGATCAATGGAACACAATAGAAGACCCAACATAAGTACATGGAATTTCAGGCATCTGATATTTGACAAAGGCACCAAGAACACACAATAGAGGAAAGACAACATCTTCAACAAATGGTGCTGACAAAACTGGATCTCCACCATTAAAAGAATGAAATTTGACCCTTATCTCTCACCCTGCACAAAAGTCAACTCCAAATTGATCAAAGACCTCAATCAAAAACCTGAAACTCTGAAATTACTAGGAGAAGGAAACATAGGTGGTACTCTACAAGATATAAGTGTAGGAAATGACGTTCTAAGTTGAACATCTGTTGCTCAGGCATTAAGGTCAACAATCAATAAGCACAACCTCATTATGCTGCAAAGCTTCTGTATAGATCAGGCACAGTGGCAGATACCTTTAACCCCAGTACTCAAGAGGCAGAGGCAGGAGAATCTCAACAAGCTCATTGCCAGCCCAGTCTACATATCAAGTTTGAGATCCAGGCCAGCTGGGATTACAGAGAGATCCTCTCTCAGAAAGACCAAAAATACAAAAAGCATCTGTATAGCAAGAGAAACATCCGAGGAAGTGAAGAGGAAACCCACTAAGTGGTAGAGAATCTGCACCTGCTTCATATTCAAAAGAAGATTTAATATCCAGAATATACAAAGAACTTATAAAACCAAGAAACAACACAATAAACCACCCAGATGGTCTATGGATCTTAACAGAGTTCTCAAACTAATAAATAAAAACGGCTAAGAAACACCTTAAAAAGTGCTCAGCCTCCTTAGTAATTAGAGAAATGTAAATAGAAAGCACTTTAAAATTCCATCTTATCCCAGTCAGACTGGCTAAGAGCAAGAGAAAAAAGAAACCAAATGTTTGTGAGGATGTGGAGAAAGGGGAACGCTCATTCACTGCTGGTGGGAATGCAAACTCATGCAACTACTATGGAAAACAGTGTGTAGAACCCAAAAAACTAAAATGAGTCAACCATATGATCCAGTTTTACCACTCACTGACATATAACCAAAGGACTCGTCCTACTGTAGAGTTATCTGTATATCCATGCTTGTTGCTGCCCTTTCACAATAGCTGAGAAATGGAAACAACCTAAATGTTCCTTGGCTGATGACTGGATAATGAAAATGTGGTCCATTTACACATGGAGTTCTACTTAGCAGCAATAAGAAAAGATGACATTTTCAGGTAAATGAATGGAACTAGAAGCTGTTATACTAAGTAAATAACACAAACTCAAGAGAGCAAGGGACATACTCTCCCTCACTTGCAGACCTTAGCACCAATCTCTTACATGTGAGTATACATCCTAATATAACCACAAGAGCCAGGAAAATGGAAAAGAAGTGCAGAGATAAAGGGAAAGAGAGAGCCCCAAATGTTATCAAGGGGAAGTACAGAAAGTGGGAGTGTTCTGCTAGAAGGGGAGGCGGGAAGGACATGCAATGGACCTTGAAGGTGTGGTCGGAGATTCAGGAGAGGGAAGATGGTGGGAAGCATTGTTATGGGTGGGGGGGGATGGATGGGGATGCTTGGACTGGGAAGGAAAGTTGGATAGCAGGGAGAGAGGAGAGCTGAATGGAGCCTGGGTGGTGTGGGAAGCCAGAAGGAAACGTATTAGCTGGGAACTCCCTGAGAAATACACATATGGTATCTGAACATTAGTGCACGTGTGTAGCTGGGGGCTGTGTAGCAAGGAGTACAGTGCCAGACAGGAGAGACTTCCCTTGGAATGGCTGGAGAGTAGTCTAAGAGACTCCCAAAATAGCACAGGCTATTGCCTGAGCTTTTGGTTATCTACCAGAACTTGAAGGTAAGACCCTATGGATGAAGACAGGGAAGGGCATAATTTGGACACCGGACTTGGAGCAATGGAGCTGGAACTGATATGGAAGCTTTCTCCCTGAAGACTAGCTCTTGTAGTTCTAGAGGATACTATGCAAGTTGACAAGGGAGCTAGGTCCAACCCAGCTCTAAAACCTAATCACCATAAGAACTGGCACAGCAAACAACCTCTATTGATGCAGTAGAGGCACTGTAATCTGCAGGGGTAATCAACAACTACCTAATTGGAATAAAAGCCTTCTCAATGGGAGGGAACTGAAGGGTAGAAATGTAATTATAGACAAATATACATGGCTGGAAAAGCCATAGATGTTAGAGAAAGTCCTGTCTCTACCATATTTTTAGACAAATGAAATTTCTTACTATATGCTGAATATGAATCCTTATAATTACAGACAAGTGTATCATACACGACTCATCAAAAAAGCTTCTTTTTGCAACAGATGGAGGTCATTATAGAATTACACAACTGATCACACACAGAGAATATGCATCTGAGAGATGCCTAGCTCTAGGTGACAGTGGACCATCCACACCTAAGGTTCATGGAACATAGAGGAACAAGGGGTGGAAAGCATAGTAGTGCATCCCATAACTCTCACCAGCGAAGCTTCACAACTCTCACCAACGAAGTTTCCTCTTACTACAAAGTGTGACGCACACAGAGGCCACAACTGGCTAACTTTTAGAGAATAAGAGATGCAGAATGTGTGCCCCTGGATAGGACTCCTATATTAAACCTCACCCACCCACAGCTCAGGGACCATTGTGGAAGATGGTGCAGAAAGATTGTAAGAACCGGAGTTGGTCCATGAACATAGGGAAAAAGACTTTCAGGCCCCTGGATGCTTACTCATGTAATTATTCTCTGTGTTTGACCAGTTGTGGAACTCTGTAATAGTCTCGACCTGTTGCAAAAAGAAACTTCTTTGATGAGTGGTAAGAAGCAAACTTGTCTATAAATATAAGAATGCATATTCAGCATACGGTAAGAATCTATGTTTGTCTCAGTCGGAATGGGACAGATGTAGCTTTTCATCTAGGGTCTATGGCCTTTCCAGCCATTTGTATTTTTCTAGGTTTACAGTACCACATTTGAGTTCCCTCTCATTGAGTGGACTTTAAATCCAATTAGATAGCTCTTGATTACCCCCAAGATGAAAGTGCCATTACTGAGTATGCTGTGCTGGTCAGTGCTGTGGTTAGACTGTGTTTCTTGTTAGACAGCCTTCGGTTATATACATGCTCTCATATAGATATATTGAATGTGTATTTTTCAGTAGGTTTTGGAATGAATACATTTCCCTTTGTTTTTTTACACTCCTAAGCATTACTTATCTCTCCCTTCTCTCTCCCTGTCTAGCCTTCCTCTTCCCTCCCCAGATCAATGACCCCTGTTTTTCCCACATCCCTCTTGATAACACCTGTCTCCTGCTAGCCTCCTCTCGCGTGCACCTTTCCTTTGTTCCTTTCCTAGTACCCCCTCTCTTGAGCTCCTTCATCTCCTGTATCCTCACCATTCTTTGTATAACCTTTCCCTCTCACTTCCCAGTTAAATATCCCCATATTCCCCTTGTAATAAGTCTCCAACCAATTACGCTTGAACCCATTAGCATAGTGCTTTTTTGATTATATCACTCTTACCAGTCAAAAGCATAGCATTTATTTATTCTGAATATAAAGAGCTACTAAAGGTGTATATCTTATACAGTTCTGTGTCCCTAGAATATAAAATACGGTTGACATAGAATAAGTAATTTTTAATAAATTCCCATTGAATGAATGAATGAAGTTATGATATAGGAATGTTGAAATGGTAAGAGTTCAGGAAGGGGAAGCTTGAGAGAGAAACTATTAGAAGTTGGATTGGGGATTCCATTACCCATCAGTCTTCATGGAGTTTGGCAAATGTGTGGGCTCTGTGGAAAATTAAAAACACGTTTAGTATGTATAGACATTTTGTTCCCTGATGGTCTACTTCATTCTGTTACAGATGAGGCCTGACATTTCAGGAAACAGGGTCCTATGGCCCAGGACATGGGTTTGGAACCAGGCCAGCTTAGACTTCACAGCCTCTGTCATTAAGCCAACTTCATCAAATCAATTACCCTCTCTCACCTCAGTTTACGTCCACATATAATCAAGGTGATAAATTCTAGGTTGGAGGCTTGTTCTAAATGTACCAACTAGAGAAGGTATTTAAATCAGTATATACTTAGAAAATTCTCAAGGAATCTCCTCTTTTCCTTCATCTCAGTTTCCCTACCAACCCTGGACTAGTCTAGCATTTTGTTTAATGTTTTATAGGCTATTTTTGCACAGTGTGTTGACAAGTTTTTATTCTCAGTAATTTCTTTAAACTTCGGGGTTAGATTTAAAGATTATTATTATTGTCTCCCTTGGAAGCCTCAGAGGGACAGCTGAGGTTTAATAGAATCACATTCCTCCACAGAGAGTGCCCTGCAGGCCTGTATCTGAAGGCCACCATCAGCCCTCACTGTTTGTGGTTCACCTTGGGTAGGAAGCAGGACAGGCGGTTCCCTTGGGCCAGCCAACACACAGGGAATCAGATGAGAGGAGGCCAGCCCGATTTGGCTTCCTGTCAGTGTGCATGCCTCCAGGATCCACCCTCTCCCAGAAGACCAAATGTGCAGCAGTGGGAAAATGTTCCTACAGAAACTTGCAGGCCCTTGGGCCAAAACCTGATCCCATTACCCATCAGTCTTCATTATAATGAGAGAAATTGGATCTGGGAAGGCCCCTCAAGGTACTCAGAGTTGCTTCTTCATCTCTCCTGCAGAGTGTTACCCCACAATCAGCCTGTATAAAAACTTTTTAGAAAATTACAAATTTTGCATTTTAAAGGGTCCATTTTAAGGAATTGAGTTCCAGTTCCATTCCCTGGCTTCTGTCCTTTCCTACTATGTGATGCACCTGGAAAAGCCCAGGACAGGTGATGGAATTATTTCAGGCTTTTAAGAGCAAGGATAGTCAGCCCCAAACCACAGAACCCAGTAAAACACAGAGTCACAGGGATATTGACCCTCTAGTATAGAAGAATTTCTGCTTTCTCCAAACTTCTGAGCTCTTGAGAAAAATCAAATGTTTCTCACTTGACTAGTGTCATAATCATGGAGAATTGCTAGAAATGTGAATTGTTAGACCCAAGCTATCCCAGTGGGTCTAAGGTTGTGAGGAACAAGCCATAGTACCTTGGGTTTGCAAGTCTTCCTTCCAGGAGACACTCATGCACAACTCCAACTGAGAATCACCAGACTAGACAGCCTAGGTCTTCATAGTCACCAGAACTCTAGGGAAATATCTGGTGTGGGAAAACAAAATTTGGGTTAACCCCAAATTCCTGATATGGAGAGATGGTTGAAATACAGGGCTTTAGTGAGCTGTTACATATGGAGGCAGCAAGGAAAGGAAGGGCAGGTCCTGGAACAAGCTCCCACAGCCTGCAGCAGTCAGGTTAGGTAGTCATTGGGAAAACATTTATTGAACGTGGGGAAAAGCAGTGAAAAGTGAGCTGGCTGACCCAACATACGCCATCTAGTGGATTCTTTCCTGAAGTTCACCAGCTGCTGTTATATCTAGAAAGACATCAGACAGTAAATAACTCAGTAGTCTAATATCGAGTTGCAGTGAGTCTCTTGGCAGTTGGATCATCCTCATTTTCAAGGTGGTAAATCATCACCCTTCTTCGTGATAACCCTACCAGTGCCATTATTGCATTAACTACATGACGGACAAGGAAGGCAGGCAATGCTGGCCATGTCAGTCATCTGCAGCTCATAAATCTACAAGGGCTTTCCTTTTCCACTCATGGTTTTCACTACTTCCTGTTTGCATTTCCTTTAGCTTTATCTCAGCCAACACACTGAAATCCTCAGCTTGTAAATCAAAGACTTTTACCTGTTTTATGCTCTCTCCCCCTTTCTCAAGAGAACAAAAATGAGCATTTATTTAGTATTTATCACATAGTTGGCATTTTACAAAGTCAGTGGCCTGCATTATCCCACTTAATGACTGTATGTCCCTGTAAAGAAGGTATTAAGTATTCCTTTCCTTTCCTTTTTATAATAAGAAACTGAGATCTTAGGAAGCATGAAGTTACTTAAAGAAGAAGCCTTCCTGGTGTTGAACAGAATTGTGTATGATCTGCCACTCAGAACTTCTCGCCTGAAGTCAGTCTCTTTAATAAAGCTTTCTTTCTTCTTTCTTTGGAAAATTGAATATGAGGACCGAAGTACATAAAGAAATCATTAAATCCATAGTATTAAGCAAGAAAGACTAGTTAATGCTGCTATAAGAAATGCCTGCATCTTCGCAACCTAGAATATAAAAATATATCTTCCACTTCCAGCCCACGGTAGGACCACAGAGTCTCCAGAACACTGACCACTTCCATTTCCACCAGTAACTCAGTTCAGGTTGTTGCCATCTTCTAACTCAACTGACATGCCATGACAGGGAAGAAGATTGCTGGAAAGTCACGTTGAAACCATTGGGAGACCACCTAAGAGGGATACAAAATGATCAGAGGTCCCCCACAGGGACCACACTGATTTTCTGCTTTCACAGAATGAGTGCACAAGCAGGGACCCAGGCCTCACATACAATACCAGAGTTGTAGCACATCAGCTGCAAACACATCCTGCTCACAAGTGCAGAGCAGACTTGGCCTCCTCAAATCTATCCCACCCTAATGGTCAGAGCTGACCAATGTGCTGCCTGCAACTGACTAGTGATGACCAATCACTCCACAAATAGGAATCCATCATTTTTTCAGTCTCCTTTGCATGAAGGGCCTGACACTGACCATTAAGGCTGGTACCATCCACCAATTTTAAAGCCCTTGTTTAAATGAACAACTTGAGTGGGAACTGTTGACAGGAAATTTTTCTGCCCCTTTTCCTGTGTTTGAGAAGCGGTCTGCGCATGATCAGAACTGCACCTTCCACAGAATTCAAACAGATGTCCCCAAAAGAAGACTTGCTTCTATTTCTGTGGGTTGAGACTCCTTCTGACTATCTTCTACACATAAGAACCCCGCTCCAGTAATGATGTAGTAGCTTTATCTTTTCCAGAGAGAAAGACACACCCCTTCCTCTCACATGTCTCTAACAAGAACTCAACTTCAAGGTTTCCCTAATGGCAAATAGCCTAAGAAATTTGGAATTATGTGTAACCTAAAAGAGGAGAAATTTGGATGAAACACATTATAGTCTCAGACTAACATGGCTAAAGAAAAACAATAAAATGAACATTCATGGGTCTTCCACTAGGCTTTAACAAATAGAACTCGATAGTATCCCAGAAGCCCTTGTGTGCCTTACTCACCTCATTACACTTTCAGAGGAATTTTGTGTTAATCACTCCTTTCTTTTTTCATAGATTCTGACATTTATCTGTATTTCCTTAAAATGCAGGTTTTTAGATTTCCTATTCTTAAATTGTATAAGAATCTTAATATTTCTGTTTTCCTGACTATTTCTTCAGCTTAACATTATATTTCTGAGATTTATTCACCCTACCCTGTGTAGCTATAATTCATTTATTTCTACCAATGCCCAGTGCTATACTATGTAGAGATATTGATATATCTTTATCCTTTTATAGATGTATAATTCGTTCCTGTTTGCTAACACGAATTGTACTGCTATAAACATTAATGTATATATTTTCTCATGAAGTCTCTCCAGAGTACTTTAGGAAGTACACTGATGAAATGAACTGCTAAGTTCTATGGTATTCTCATTTTTCAGTTTTACTAGAAAACAAACAACTCTTTATGCGTAAATGGAACTTGACAGGAACTGGTAATGGTCCGACTGTGTAGCAGTGGAGATTCTCTTCTACTTCTAGTTGGAGCAGATCTTCATAAAGCCACATTGGAAAGCACTGTATAAATGAGTCTTAGTCAGAAACAAATATTTTGTATAAAAGTTGTATAGTGAATAAGGCATTTTGCAAGTCTTTGGATGATATTTCTGGCAACCACATTAAGACATTGTAACAAATTTGCCTCTAACAAGGCTCTCCATCAAACTCAAATGTTTTTATAGTGCAAATATCCCATTCATTATGAAAGAAGTCACCGAAATTATTTTGCTAAGTAACTGGTGCATTCCATTGTAGAACATGACTACATTGCAAGCCCAACTCATTTTCTGTCACTGGGGCAGCAAACATAAAAAAAGATGACTAGGTTATTGGTGGTCAGGAAAAACCTATGTTTCCTAGGCTTATAAATCCTTCATCTCTATTACTTTGGCCATTTTTACTCTTGAATTCCCTAGATAGGAATATTAGTGGTTGAGGAAAAGAATCTCACAAGTATCACAAAATTGTAATTCTATTACCCTGATTATCTAATGAATTCCCATTCACATAAAGAAAACAACAATCTTTTAATTACTGTACATTTTGAGACATCCATCCTGTTGAGACACAGCCTATCACCTAAAGGATTAGAAAGAACACCGGGAAGATATTTCTGGGGACACTGCATGTGTATGCACAGAATAGGATGCATGATTAGAAAAGATCTCAGAAGACACAAACCTTTCACTGGTAACTAATGTTTAGGTTTAGAGAAAGTAGCAGCCTGCCACAGGGAAGGAGTGGCCAGCACAATGCAGGTCTGAAAAGTCAGGAAGAGCAGATTTGATTTCTATTGTTGTTTCAGTTAAAACTTCCAGTGTTAAGGAAATCTCTGTGAAATTACTATCTGCACACAAACTAAAAGATCAAGCACTGTAGGAAAAAAGGTATGAAAATGACTCAATTTGCACAAAAATGTTTTTGGAAAGGCTAAACGGATGGATATTACCTTTAAAAAACTCAAAGTAGTAATCCTGGAAAGGAAGAGAATCCAACATTCAAAGTCAGCTAATTGACAGAAACCATCCTTAAAGAATCCCAGATGCTGGCCTTACACAACAAAACCTTAAGATAAGAGCTACAGGAGGCTGTGTACAAAGACATATAAGTAATCGAGTCAGGCTGCAGTGGTATGAGTGAAGGGAGAACACCACCAAAGAGGTAGAAATTATAGAAGCAATGCCCGTGGTAATTTTAGAATTCAACATGATCATAACCAAGGAGGGAAATGTATTAAAAAGATCCCACAGCAGCACCGAATGGATAAAAGAAAAGATGAGTGAATTTGAATATAGAATGGTTGGTGTCGACTAGTCTGAAGAGCACAAGGAAAAAGAATGCCGGAAAGTTAGTAAGACAAGAGGGGTCCATGTGTGAAGAGAATCAGACAGTCAAAAGAGAGATGAAAGACAACAAATACTTAAATACTTTTCCAAGAGCAAAAGCTTCTAATACTTTATGAAAGATATTAGTACAAATCCAATAAGTTCAGTGATATCTAGGTAGGGTTCACAAAGAGACATGAGACAGATATTAATTAAACCATCAAAAGTCAAAACAGGAGATCTTACAAATAGCAAGGAAAACACAATTTACTGTATAAAAAGAATCCTTGGTGAAACCAACAGCCAGTTTAGATAAAAAACAGAAGGTGGAATATGATAAGATGGAAAAGGTAAAGAACCGAAAAGGGATAATGTCAACTACACATCCAAAAGGCAGTAAAACTACACTTCAAAAATGAAGACATCCCTAGGTAAATCAAAGTTAAGGTGATTGCAAATCCTTCAGTAGAAATTAAAAGACAAGAAACAGTAACTCAAAGCTACAAGAAGAAATATATGCCTTTGACAAACTGATACTCAAAAGGTGGGCTGCTGCAGATACTGGAAATGTAGGGCATGGTTTTGAAATGGATGAGTAGAGAGTGGTATAATTTGCAGGAACAGACTAAAAAATGTCTCAAAACTATGCATAAAGTGTTAAGGTTAATTCTGGTGAGGGCTCAGAAAGATAAAGTAAGGAAAATCTGGCACGTCTTAGAGATTTAAGTGCTTATCCTTAGAATGTTGGTATAAATGGGAGTGAAGACTCAGACATAATTGAGTAAAACTGAGAGTAAAAGCTATCCTTGTGTCTCATGAAATTTATTCTCCACACCTTAGCAGGCAAGGTCTGGTTAATCCGGCTGGATAAAACGGAAACTGATCTTCCATTTAGAGAGACTGGTTTATTTAGGGAAATTTACAAAGTTACTGGTTACCTGCGGCCCACCCGCAAAGTCTGCGACAGCTGGGCGCAGAGCTCTTAGTCCATTCCAGGCCAGAATTTCGCTTCCACTCACATGATTCTTAGGACTGTGGGGACTTGGAACGCTGCCTCCTGAGTCGACCTTCCACGTTAGCCTGGGGCTGTGGCATTTTTTTTCCCAAGTGGATTCAATCCGTGCCCCTCCCCAGGACTCGCCACCATGTTGTCTCTCCTTCTCCCCACCTCCCTGCCCCCTTATTGGTCAGACGGCGGGACTTGCCACGAATGAAGCAATAGGAAAAAAAAAACTCAGAGAGAACCCTGAATTTACCATACACCTTGTAATGCAAAACTTGACATAACTGTGTTTGATCTGAAGACATTATGGGAACCTGAGCTTAGTGACAGACTATGATATCTGTTTAAACAAAAAAGTGCTCCAGAACTTCATGACTTCTTTTCGTTCCAGACAGTAAAAGGAGAGAAGAGATAAATGATTCAAAAATGAACTACTATATAGCATTAACGTATTTTGTTCTTTTTTTCCTCTTTGAATAAACTAGTTGACAACATTATTTTGGTGATAAATGGATTTGATAACTAACACAGGATGGGGCCTGATTCAAACTGTCATCATTTTAATTGAATATCCTGATTCCTATGTGTTTACATGTGAACTTATAATACTGCATGAAACATAAGAAAGGAGGATGAACTTAATGATTTGAAAAACATCAACCTGTCCAGGTAAAGAATTAAAATTAAAAAGAAAAATGCTCAGGAAAGAACACTCCAATTGTGAGCAGTTGACAAGTTCCTAAAGGTAATGATAGAATAAAGGAAAACTAAGCTTGTTCCTTAAGCCAGTAAGAGAATTACCTGTGTGTGTGTGTGTGTGTGTGTGTGTGTGTGTGTGTGTAGTATATTCATCTACAGAGTGTTCGATGTTGGTATTGTATTGTCTTCTTTGTTTTCTTCTTTTTTAAATTAATTAATTTATTTATGAATAAGACAGTGTCTCTCACTGAACCTGAAACTCAGTGATTGACTACATGTGTTGGCTAACAAGCTACTGTGACCCTCCTGTCTTTGCCTTATAGCACTGAGAATATAAGTACATGTCACCATGCCTAGCTTTTTACATGAGTGCTTAGGATCTGAACTCAGGTCCTCTTTTCTGCATGACAAGTACTTTATCCATTTCCTCAGGTCCTGTTTTAAAAATCACTGGAGCAAGTTATGACCTTGGACATAAAGCTTTTATAGATGCCCCCTTGGGACCACAGCATTTACTTCTAGGGCTGTCTGAGAACTCTGCTCCCCAGATTCCACTGCAGCGCTCTTGTGGTGTTCTACCCATGGCACACATTGGCCCAGGTATGGTTTGTGCTACAGCATTGTTCAGCATTACTATGAGGCCATTACAATCACCTGAACAAATAAAAGCCTAACTCTTAAGAGTTGGTCAAAACTTGAAGGATACTCGTTCCCCTAAATATGTCTTGAAACTATTCATCTTCTGCAATTCTGTTGATAGACTAACTTGCTGGAACTCCATCCCTAGAACTGTGTCTCAATTCTGGCCCCACCCACAGTTTTATTCACAATGATTTCTCCAGTTTCAATAGTGGAAATATAAGCTTGACTCCACTCTTAGCTTAACAGACCAGCCAGCAACCTTTTTGGCACTAGTTCTAGAATATCTCATTCATCCAAGGTCAGTCATCCTTCCTAACCTCCACTGTGAGCAGTGGAGATAGGGTCCCACCTTTCAGCACTTTGATGTTAATTCTCAACATACCCACATTCATTCATTCATTCATTCATTCTTTATCTTTTTGGTGGAGTACCAAATTGAGGTTGCCTAAGAAACAAGATCAGGAGTCCAGGTCACAAGACATAAAAGCACATGGTTTTGCTAGGGTTAAAACTCATTAGTTCAGATTATATCAGTTTACAAAAGTCATTCTCACAGTCTTGGGGGGCATAAGTTGGTTACTGTTGGTAGCCTCCAGGTGTTTCTGACTCTACAGACATGTGAGTGAAGGAGCTATGAAACCATGACAGCCTCCCAGTGAATGTCAAAAGTTGTATTGGATATCCTGAGGTTTACCAAGGGTGAAGACAGGTTCTAATAAGACAATGCTTAATGGAGAGGCCAGAATGGGTCAGCCTACAAAGTCCCTGAACTTAAGTTCACCACTGTACAACTGCAACCTGGGAAAGTTACAGGTAAGAGACTCCAACCTGTGCAAGTGGCTGGGTACACTGAACACGGAGACATGGAGAAAAAATAGATTATTCTAGCATCTTAAAATTTAATATCATTTTTCCTCTTGGGTTCTTCACGTACCTGGGAATATTTACATTGCTATTCTTGCTTATTTCCCATCTGTTGAACAGAAATGCTTAGGCTATCCTATTCTACCACTGCATTTTTGAAGTCCATAAAGGATCTGATTTCAAAGCCTCACAGAAGGAAGGAAATTTGCCTCAGAATTAAGTGTGCCTTGAGTCTTATACATATCTGAGGTTTCAAAATAATATTTTAATTTAGTCTTTGAAATTTTCATGCATACATTCAATGTATTTTGATCGAATCAACCATCTAATATCTCTTGGCCTACCAACCAAACTCCCTCTGAAATTCTTGTCCTCTTTTTAAAATTTCTATTATTGGTACCCCCCTGAGTCCAGTCAGTGCTGGCCATGTGTGAATGGATATGGGGCCATTCACTAGTTCAAGAGCAACACATCATTGGCTACATCCCCAAAGAAAAATCCACTCTCCCTCCCTCACCAGCCATCAACACCCATTATCTTCTCTATTAGAAGGATTTGAGGAGCCCTATCCTATCCAGTATTCATTCTGACTGGCTTGATCTTCTGCAAATATTGTGAAAGTAATCACAGTTGTTGAGTTGATGTCTGCATTAAATACTACTCATTGACCAAGTTTGAAAACAGCACAAATATATAAGTATAAACATAATATTAAGAAAGTAACAACACAAGTAGATTTCTCACCAACGGCGTATGCCTATGATTTCCACAGTCATTGGCATTTGAACAGGTTGACAGTACCAGTCATGAAATCTCTCCAATAGATCAGGTCTCAAGTTCAATCAGAAAGTGGTTGGTGACCCCCATAATCATTGGGCTACTATTGTACCAGAAGGAGCAACTTTCCCGGTAGGTCAGTACTGTAGAATTCAGGGTCCAGCACTGGGTAGAACCATCCATGCCTTTTGTCCCACAGCAATCTGTATAGCACTTTGCAGTAGGATGAAAGCTAGCCAGCAGAGAGACAGTTTCCGGATCAGTTTGAGATTGATTTCTCAATGTCCTAAAACCAAAGTGAGTGGTAACTTCAGCAATAGGGTCTTACCATGACACTAAAACCAGATGAAGATGTCCCTACTCTAAAAAATTATAGGCTGGTCTCCATAATGAACACAGGCACAAAAGCTCTCAACAATACTGGCATGCTGGAGAGATAGCTCGGCAATTACGAACATTGGCTGCTCTTGCAGAGCACCCAGGTTCAGGTACCAGCACCCATGGTGGCTTACAACCATTCATAACTCCACCATCCATAACAACAATTTTAGGCAATTTGATGGCCTCTTCTCATGTCTGTGGTCATTGCAGGCAAAAACCTTCTAAAGACAATAAAATATAAATAAGTAGGTAAAACACTGGCAAGCTCCATTCAAGATGATAGTTGCTAATCATGACCATGTTGGCTTCATTCAAGAGATACAGGTATGGTTCCACATATGTAAATCAATAAATCTTATCCATCTTATAAACAGATTCAAAGACAGAAATCACATAATCAACTCAATAGATGTAGAAAAGATCTTTGATAATATTCAACATCCCTTCATGACAAAAGTCACAGAGAGGCTTAGGGATGGAGGGAACACGTCTTCATGTAAAAAGGCTATACCACAAACGTAGAGCCAACATCTAAATGTAAAAATACTCAAAGAGTTCCCACTAAGGCTAGGAACAAAACAAGGTGATTCCCTCTGTCACTTCCATTTACTATAATACTTGAAGTCTTAGCTAGAGCACTAAAACAAAAGGAGGCAATAAAAAGGATACATATAGGAAATGAAGAAATGCAAGTATCTCTATTTGGAGATGATATGATTCTATACACAAGAGACCTTAAAGACTCTAGCAGAAAATTCTTAGAGCTGATAAACACTTTAAGTGACTTAACAAGTAACAAAATTGGCACAAAACACGCTAAGGCCTTTCTATAGACCAATGACAAACAAGCATATTGAAAAAGAAATGAAGGAGACAATCCTATTCACAACAGCTAAAAAAAAAAAACCTTTGAGAATAAACTTCACCAAAGAGACAAAAAACTGTTATAATTTTTAAAAATTAGGACATAAGAATTTGAGGCAGACAATAAAATCTAGAAAGACAAACACTTGGATTAGAAGAATTAATCTTGTGAAAATGCCATGCTACAAAAGCAATACAGAGATTCTAAGCAGTCACCATCAAAATCCCAGAGCTAATCTTCACAGACTTAGAAAAAACAATCTCAGAAATGTATATGATCTCTCTCTCTCTCTCTCTCTCTCTCTCACACACACACACACATACACACACACACACACACACATACACACAAAATAGCCAAGGCAATCTTGAACACAAAGAATGTTTGGGAACTCAGCATGGTGGCTATGCTGGCTTTAGTGTCAGTTTGACACACCTGGGTTGAGGGAGCCTCAGTTAGGGAATTAATTGTCTCCAGTGGACTGGCCTGTGGGGCATTTTTTTTTTGATTGTTGAGTGATATGGGAGGGCCCAGCTCACTGTGAGCTGTACCACCCCAGATAGATTGTTCTGTCTTGTATAAGAAAGCAGGCTGAGCACGGGCCAGGGGAGCAAGCCAGGAAGCATAGTTCTTCCATGGTCTGTGCTTCAGCTTCTGCCTCCAGATTCCTGCCCTGAGTTACTACCTTGGGCTCCCTCAGTGATGACCCGTGACTCAAGAGATGTAGGCCAAATAAACCCTTTCCTCCCCAAATTGGTTTTGGTCAGAGTGTTTTGTCACAGCAGTGGATAAGCTAACTAGAACAGTGGTGCACACCTTTAATCCCAGGACTTGGGAGGCAGAGGTAAGTGGTTCTTTGTGAGATTGAGGCCCGCCTGGTCTACATGGCGAATTCCAGACCAACTGTGGCTATAGGGAGACTCTGTCCTAAAAAAAAAACAAAAAAAGAATGGGGTGGGAGGAATCATTATACCTGTTTTCAAATTATACCACAAGGCTATACTAGTAAAAACAGCATGGTACTGGTATACACATAGATACATAGAACATTAGAATAGAATACAGGACCCGGATATCAATCCACTCGAATGCAGCAACCTGATTTTTGACAGAGGCCAAAAATATGCATGTGAGGAAAGACAGCATCTCCAAAAACTGGTGCTAGGAAATCTGAATTTTAAATGTGCAGAAACATAAAAGTGGCTTCTTATCCTTCACCCAGCACAAAACTCAAACCCAAATGGAACAAGAACCTCAGTGTAAGACCTAATATTCTGAAACTGATAGAGGATCCAGTAGAGAGCACACTTCAATATAGGTACAAGGCTGGACTTTCTGAATAGAACTCCTAAAGTAAAGAAAGCAAGACCAGGTGACAAATGAGATTTCATGAGATTTAAAAGCTTCTATACAATAATGTAAACTGTCAATCAAATGAACACGCAGTCCAGAGAATGGGAGAAAATCTTTGCCAGCCACACATTTAATAAAACATTAGTGTCTATCGGGTCTGGAGAGATGGTTCAGTGGTTAAGAGTCCTGACTGCTCTTGTAGAGGATTCAGGTTCAATTTCCAGTACCTATATGGCAACTAACTCAGAAGAGAGTACCACCCTTTTCTGACTTCTGTGGGCATTGCATAACATGTGAGGAGTTTCATACAGGCAGGAAGTAAATACACTCATACACATAAAAATAATTTTTAAAATGTTAAGTGAACATTAGTGTCTAGAATATACAAAGATCTCAAAAACCTAAACAGGAAGAAAACAAACAACTCAGTTTTTAAAAAAACATGGACTATGAAATGAACAGAAAATTATACAACAATAAATATGAGCAGCTAGGAAACACTTTAAAAAGTGTTCAGCAGGCTTGACTATCAGGGAGATGAAGATTAAAAGCTTCACCCTTGTCAGGATGGCCATGATCAGTAATACAAATGACAACAGATCACGCCGTGGACGTGGGAAGAGAAAACCCTAACGGAATGCTGGAAGGAGTATCAACTAGTGTAGCCAATATGGAAATCAGTCTGGAGGATTCTCACAAAAAATCAGAAATAGAACTACCAACTGACACAGCTATACCACTCTTGTGCATGTACCCAAAGAATTTTACATTCTACTGCAGAGACATTTGCACATCCATGTTCATTGCTGCTCTGTTCACAATAAGAATGAGATGGTATCAACCTATATGTCCATCAACTGCTGAAAAGGAAAATGTGGTACATATACACAATGGAATATTATTCCGTTGTAAAGAAAAACAAAAATCATGAAATTCACAGATAAATGGATGGAACTGGAAGAAATTGTATATAATAACGTTACCCAGGCTCAGAAAAACAAATACTACATGTTCTAGCTCATATATAGATCATAGCTTTCAATTATTTATTTTGTATGATTAACCTTGAATACATGTGGAAATCAAGAAACTAGACACAGGCCCTTCATGGTAGGGAGACAGTAAAATGTAGGCAAAGTGAAAGCAGAAAGGGGACTACAGGAAGAGGAAATGATCAAGCAGGAAGAAAGGTGGAGGACAGGGAAATGAGTGATTGAGGGAATGCTTAACCAAAATGATAAAGCTGTGTGGGAACCTATGGTCCTGAAACCCAAGTACAAACAATATAATTAGAGGTACCGGAGAATACAAGTCACAGAACAGAACAGGAAGGCAATAGTCCAAATTAAAGACTTAAGTGGGGATGGAGCCAGGGAACTACGAGAGAGCAGGCAGTAGAAAATAAGTTAACCAAAATAATCGGTGCATAAGGAGGACTTGTAGAAATCCAATAGTGTGTAAGCTAACGAAAATTTATAAAAATGGAAGTCTGATCAGAGGTACCCTGCATAGGTAGATGGACAATACTGATCCCAGAAGACATGGGCTACTTAATGAAATAAGTGTCAGACACAGGATACTACCCCATCCATTACTGGTCACTGAGTGTTCATAGACACCCCAAAACTACACAGGATACTGCCATTGCTCTTGGTTGCCTACCATAATTAAATGTTAAAACCATATCCAATCTAGATGAGACTGTACTTTGACCTGCTGAACTGGTGCTGGAATGTGTTGACTTTGAGGTATTGGAATGGAATTCATTTGTGAAAAGGACACAAATTGGGGTGGGGGAGCAATGGGTGTAATGATATAGTTTGAATGTGTCTCATCAAAGCATGCTTTGGAAACTTAGTTAATTTGTTTTTAAGATTTCATACCTTTAAAAGGTAATTAGATCATGAGCACTCCACTCTCATTAGTGGATTAATGCCAATTATAAAGGCTTAAATCTTCAAATTTGATCTCTATCTCTCAAATGAACTATAATTCTTTCCAGACAATAAAAACATAAGGTCCTCACCAGATGCCATCCTCTTAATATTGGGCACTCCATCTTCCAGAACTAAACAAAATAAATTTCTGTTCATTATAAATTACTCAACCCATGGCATTCTGCTACAGCAGTACAAACTAGACTAAGACAGGCATAAATATGTTGAAAGCGAAAGGACGGAAAATATATTACAAACAAATGGTAGCCAAATGAGAGCTAGAGTAGCTATGCTAATATCAGATAAAACAGACTTTAAGTAAAATACAGCTGCAAGACACAACGAAGGACACTGTATATCTTTTAAAGGGCCAATTTATCAAGAAACCATTTCAATTGCAAAACACATGCGCTAACTCACAGAATATCAACACAGAAGGAACAAACATTGACAAAATGAAAGAGATGGCCACACAATTCTGTAATAATACTTTGAAACTTCAGTGTACCAGTTCTAATAATGGGTAGGACTTAGAAACTGAAGATAAAGCTACAGAGGACCAGGCCTGTGAGAACCAGGCCAGCCTAGTCTACATAGTGAGTTCCAGAACACCTATAGCTACAGGGAGACCCTGTCAAATAAAGAAAAGAAACAAACAAAATTAGTTTCCTGATGGGCTCATGTTTGAACACCTGCCTAGCACAGATTTAAAATGCTTTGTAAAACACCAGCAATGTAAATTTAAATCTAAGGCCATTTAAAAGGATAGGGTATATTGTAGGCAAGATGGGATTTGTTCTAGAAATTCAAGCATAGTTCAACATCAGAAAATCAACCAATAGAATACATCACTGCAATAGAAAGGAGAACAGAAAACTTAATGCAGAACAAGTACTTGGAAAAATACAATGCTTTTCAATGTTCAAAAGTATTTCTTATTTATGTCTATAAGGCAGTGCCATTAAAGGCTAGAAGACAGTGTTAGATCCCCCAGAGCTGGATTTTCAAGCAGTTGTAAGCGGCCTGACCTTCCTGCTGGGAGTCAAACTGGGGCCCTCTGCAAGAGCAGCATGCATTCTTTACTGCTGAGTTAAATCTCCAGCCACATTTTCCATGATTTTAAAACAACACTCAGAAACAAAATAAGAGTGTGAGGGAGTTTAATATTATAAAATAAAGTCCAGTTACACACAGTGAACACCACATTCCATGGAGAAAGTTAGAAAACTTTCCCCTTGGATCAAAGACACTTCAGGTCCCATTGCATTGGCTGTACTATAGAAATAATTTTCAAAACAGGATCCAGTCCTGCTAGAAAACAACTTCCAATTTTTCTTAAAATTAATGTTTTTTTGGGTTATTTTATCAAACAGGTACTTAGGTGTGGCATGTGCCACCTCCAGAATCCATAAACCTCCATGAAATCACACTGTGTCTCTTTCTGTCAACAGGAGCAATACAGTCTTCATTTGGAGAGGGGAATACAGCATGGCCTCAGCCATTGGCTCTCTGAAATCTTAAACCGTTTGCCAATCTCCTGTTTCAATTGGGGTTGTATCCTTCTTCCTAGTGTTCATTTAGATTCCACAATGAGGAGTCTAGAGACATCATCAGTCGTAATACAAAAATCTGAATAAACTTCAGCAATAACTTCAAAGTTATGAATTTTCAAATGATGCCTATAGATGATAAATTAATTTATTCACTACAGAAGTTACATGATGAAACAACTTTCAACTTAGATCAAATCACAGCTTATCTAAATTAATTTCACTTATACTTGATCCAAATTTTCTTAGGATTATACAGTGAAAAGAAAAAAAAATTGCTAATAAACTAACTTCAGTGCAAAAGGACTATTTTTTTTCTTTTTTCTTTTCTTTTGAGGATTTCAAATGTGAGTATTATATTTGCATCGTTTCTACTCTCCTAGACCCTTCTCCAAATCTGCCAATGTCCGATCACTCCCTCTCAATTTCTTATTAAGTGAACTATTTTAAAATAGCTGAATGGAGTGAGAATTCTATAACTATTATCCAATGTTTCAAACAAAAAACTACTTGAATTAATTTCAACAATTGGTCAAGGATTCTCCCATTACCTGGGAGTGGTGGTGCATGCCTTTAATCCCAGCACTTGGGACACAGAGACAATTGAGTCTCTCTGAGATGGAGGCGAGCCCAGTCACATAAAGAATTCTATGTCAGCTGGGGCTACAGGGAGAGCCTGTCTAAAACAGAAAGAGCAAACAAGCAAAAATCTAGAATTGAAGGGGCTAAAATTTCATTCTGTTCATCACTTAGGAGGTTCAGGCAGTGGGATCAGGAGTTGAGGTCATTCTCAGCTGTACAGCAAGTTTGAGATCAGCTTAAGGATACTGTGCCTCATTCTTTCTATTAAAGGTAAGACATTTGATATTGTTGTGAATGTGATTTTAATTTTTTTAAAGGATCCATTCTTGAAATTAATTTATTGGGTAAATACACAAATAAAATCTTATTGAAGCATCGACTCATATTCTAATTTATTAAAGGGACATTTTTACTAAATTAATGGACCTACAGAACAAAAAAAATACACTTGGAATTATTTGTAGCATGCACACATAATTCCTGATTATTTTAAAATAAGCCTCAATATTCTAATGAAAGAGATAATAGCAACAGTCAAAACATATTACTGTTTACATGTACACAGAGTCATTGAACGACAGAATTAGTGTGATAAGCATGCTAACTATAAAAATTGAGATTGTCATGCACATGTTTTCAACTTTCTGTCTTGACAACAGTTACATTTTACAAAACATTTGAGGCTTTAAGAAAGCATTTTGTAAATCAACTTAAGATGCCCTACAATTAGATGTCCTGCACTGAACTTTGTTTAAATGATTCTTCTAAACATAGTATGCATTATATTAAAACCAGCCATAATCATTAATAAATATAGTCAACAAACGGTTCCCTCTAAAATCAGCTTTTGAGTTTTTAGCAAGCTGAAATTTTTGAAAGCCAAGCTTGCAAACAAGAAGACATTAAAATTTAATTGTGAAAAGCAAAAATGAAACTGAATGAATTAAGTACAGAATTCAAATGGCATTCAGGATTTAATGTTTTGGTTCTATGAGTGCTCTTTCAAATATCTTGACTTGTAAGAAGTATCCCTTAATGGGTCTTGTTTTTATCTCAGAAAATTGATTTTTAATAACAGAACAGAATAAAATGTAGATGACCTCTGGTTTTCTGATTTTGGAACATCTACATTTGGTGAAGTAGTCAAAATAATTACAAATACACATAATTTATTTGATGAGATTTGGGTTGTGAAAATATTTCTCAAGGAAAAATACACTTGATTGAAGTGTCTGAAAATATATGATCTAAAATAGATATCAGTTTTAATCCAAAAACTAGAATCATGAATCAGCCTATTTACCAGTATTTTCTTTCTGAAGCTATCAAATGTATCATAACTTTTAAAGAGTATTTTTCATTTTACAAAATTATGATTTGCACAGAAGAGAGATTAATTGAACATGTCAACAATCTGAAATTTATTACCTATAATGTTACATCTAATCTTCTCATTTGATTCTATTTGCAAAAGAATTATAAGCCCATATTAAAAATAGGATGTTCAGAAAAATGTCAATGATATGGGTACATTACAAAATTCATAGAGATATGAAAGTGGAGGTCAAGGATAAATTGCTCTGCTTAATTTTAATTTCATACAATCAATATAATATTTGTTTTATTTTGCTTTGCTGAAAACAGAATGTCATCATTTTGTTTTAGAAATGTTATGTAGATATTTTTGAAAAAGCACATTTTCTCCAGTGGCTTGCTGACTGGAAGGTGTGAGGAGCTCTGTTCATTCTGCTATTTCCTCCTGACTTGGAGGAACAATAATGTCATCAGAATCCAGCAAAAACTTGATATTTAAAATGATTTAAAATGATGGAGCCCCAATGAATGAAAGCGGAATTGATCGGACACTGAGCAGGAAGGCAAATACTGCAGCAGGAGTCACAGAGTTTGATATCCAGGACCTGAAGAGCAGGGGTGGAAAGGATGTGGCCACTGAAATGGAAGAACGAAGGAGCCAGAGCTGTGCCCAGGTCATGACTCAAGCTTTGCAGATTAGCCCACATCAAGTTGAAGAAAGGAAGAGATCAGACCCATGAGACCACGCAGGAAGTTGATTCTTACCACCTGCCGCTACAGAACCTGCACTATGAAGTGCTGTACCTGCAGAAGATCACCAAATGTCTGGAGTTTAAGTCAACGTATGAAGAAATCAGTCTGAGGAACTTTATACAAAGGCTCTACCAAACATCAGCAAGGCCGAAATCACTATGGGAAACCTTCACCAGCAGTCCCCTGGGGTGTCTGGACCAGGAGCTGGAGTAGTAGCAAAGGCAGGCAGAGAATTACTGAGAATATCTGTCCAACAAGAAAGGGATCCTGAAGGAGTACCGGGCCAGCCTCCAGCCTCGCCTCAACAGCATCAGGCAGGCGTCCCTCTCAGAGTGGGAATATCTCTGTTCATGCTGCTTGATCAGGCTCACAAGCAGCATGAGAGTGCCAGGCACCAATCACCTCCTCTCTACACACTCTTTGTCCAGGCCACTGCATATAGTTAGGTCTATACTCATGAAATCTTCCTCCTAGACCCCAAGACAGAACAAGACACTGTGGTAACTGAAGGCAGTGTGGATGAAGCCAAAGCTCTCTTCAAGCCTCTGAGGACTCTTAACAGGATGAGAGACCTGGATGCTGAGGAAGAGCAGACCTCAAAATGGCTGCCACCCACACTCTGGGTTTAATTGTATGAGGAGATGCTGAAGCTGCACCTGCTGTCTGTCTTGCTTGATCTGAACTGTAAAGATAACAGCATACCCCATGACTGTAAAAGCCAAAATGAGAGCTACCATGGAGCCTACCACACCCTCCCGCCCCAGTGCCGGAGACTTGCTATCTCCTGATTCTGTCCTGAGCTGTCTATATCACGGAGATCATGACACAAACAAACAAACAACAGCAACAAAAACCTTCCTAATTCAGCCAATCAGTTTAATAGCATCCTGAGTTTGAAAAATTATGTACTTGAGTTAGGCCATTCCTCCTGGTAAAGCAGCTGAGTGGCTTCCACTTCCTCAGTGAGCACATAGTGATGGTCCATCACTCACATAGTGCCGGCCCCATGCAGAACACCATGAAACTGATCAAGATCAGGTGCAGTCCTGCCTGGCTCTCCACAGTTTGCGTCTCTGGAATACCACACTGTGCCAGTTACCAGTGATTGCCAGTACCTTTTCCCTGCCAAGGTTGTTTCTTGTTTGGTAAAGTGAATGACAATTCCTCATGAAAAGTACATGGATCTGCATTTCACTAAGGACATCATAGAGGCAGGATTGGCTGGGGACACCACATTCACCTGGCACTTATAGAAAGGGACACAGCCAAACCAGGCCTCTCTGTAGTATTGAACCCTGGTTACTCCACCATCCCACCCATTTTCCAATTGGGTCTGAATTGGAAAGGGAAGAAACCAATAGCAATGATAACGCTGTGGTTATAGAGAGGGAGGTCAATGTGTGCTACAAGGAGCTGTGTGGCCCCCAGCCCAGCTACCAGCTCTTGACCAGCCAGCTGCAGAGACCATGCGTGCTGTTGGGTGTCTACCTGGAGACTAAGAGCCATGACAGTGGTGTGGAAGGGCCCAAGGAATTTCCTCAGAAGATGAGTCTGAAGCCATTTAAGTATCTTACCTAACACATTGTAAATGATTGTTCTGTTGTCTAGGAAGCAACAAGAGGAACCAAAGTGGTCAGTCTGGGATGCAGTCTTTGTTCAGACATTTTCAGTCTACAGTTGGCTGAATCCCGGGACCACCTGCAGCTACATGACCATAACTTCTCCAGAAGTCTCCACTGTCTGTGCTTCCCTTCCACATTCACTGATGCTCCTGAGTACCTTCTTTGGAGCAATTTGAGAGCTACCGCTTTGTGGCAATTAGAATTGTTTGGTTTTATTATTTTGCTTTGTTTTGTTTTGAGACAGAGTCTCCTTGTGCTCCAGTTTGCTTTCTATTGCTGTGACAAAACACTCTGACCAATAACAACTTCTGGAAGAAAGGGTTTTGTTTTATACTTCATCAGTGAGGGAGCCCAAGGTAGCAACTCAGGGCAGGAACCTGGAGGAGCACTGCTTGCTGGCTTGGTCCCTTGGTCCATTCTCAGCCTGCTTTCTTATATAATATAGGACACAACATGCCCAGGTGTGGCATTGCCCACAGTGGGCTGGGCCCTCCCACATAACTCAATAATCAAGAAAATTGTTGGCGACAGGCCAGTCCAATGGAGGTAATTCCTTAATTGAGACTCCTTCAACCCAGGTGTGTCAAGTTGGCAACAAAAGCTATCCAACATAGGTTGTATCCTTGACTGCCCTAGAAGTCAGTATATGTAGCCTATACTGTCCTCCATCTCACAGAGATCAGCCTGCCCCTGCCTCCTGAATGCTGGGTTAAAAGCTTGTGCCACCACACCTGGCTTGTTTTGGACTTTTTTATTGTTTGAGAAATTCACACCTGTATATAATGTGTGCATCAAATACATCCTCATTTTCCCCCTCAAAATCTTCCCCTAAATCTCCCACAACTTTTATTGCCAACTTCATGTGCTTTGAAAACAAGTAAGAAGAAAAACAAAACAAAAGAAAACAAAACCCTCAGAAGCCCACTTAGTGCTTCCTGTGCACCCAGGCAGATGGGTGTAGAACCGTGAAACGGGGTGTAGGTGACATCCGTGCAGTCACATCTTTTAGGAAAGTGGTCTTCTCTTCCACCAGCAGCCATCAGTTGCTGATAGATCCTTAGATATACATGAGACTTCAGGAACCCACTCCTATCCATACTGGGATTATGGTTGGCTTGATCTTCCCCAAGATCAAGCATTTTCAAATGAAATGTTTGTTTGTTGCTTGTTTTTATTAGACAGTGTCTCACTCTATAACCCAGGCTGGTCTCAACCTCACTACCTCACTATATAGTTCAGATTATCTTCATACTTACTGCAATCCTCCTGCCTCAACCTGCCTAGTGCTGGAATTATAGTCATGAACCATTATGCCTGGGAATAGTTTTTTTGTAAATGTTTTGTTGGTGATACTCCAGCTGATTCTTCCATACTCAAGCCTGCCTTGTGGCTCTGCTCCATTTGCCAAATCTGTGTTTAAACATGGTATACCATCAGTAAGGACACTCCTGAACAGAATCTACCAACAGATTAGCAGGGGATACAGATAAATCAAAATGCCCAGATGGGATTTTCAAAGGGAAACTGATGAGTATCCTGCCTGAGATCCCTGGACAACAGCAGATTAAGAGATGGTGTCACCTCCCACAAGTCCCCCAGGTCACAGCCTAAGGTCCTTTGTTTGGTTAACATTGGTTGTACAAATTATTGAGATGGCTTCATGTGTGATTATGCCAAACACCATCCTTCTTTCTGTGGATTTAGGATTCCGGCTAAAGGAGGCGAAAATGGCTTCCAGCCCAGGCGTGCATTTGTAAAAGGACAAAACAAACAAAAGAAGCAGGAAAATAACTGGCCAGAAGATTTAAACAAATGCTTTCCTTTAATAACACTTACTAGTAAAACAAACACAGAACAGGATAACTATGCCTAGCTCTCAAAGCAAAATGAGCTAAGTGGTTTTTTTGCCAAAATTGTAAATTACAGAGCTAGAGTTTTCCCAAGTGCCAAGAAGTGAAATTTCATCCACTCTCCAATTCTATGTGCCTGTAGGCAAGGTGACTGAGTCACCAATGGCACCCAGATTTTGAAGGCATATTCCTAAAAACAGAGAGGGAAACGTTTTCCTTCCAGTAACAGGATTAGAGAGAATCCAGCAGCAAATTCCTTTTCTCTTCTCATAGGCACCTGCTATGCTTTATCTGTATTTAAATTGGTTCACCTTTTGACTAAAAGTTGGCATCTTTCTCCCCTGCTGTGCCTTATGCAGGTTCCCCATCACCGGCTGGTGAGGTATCCACTTGCTCCTCCTAATACTTAGTTTGTGACTCAAACTCGGTGCTCTTCTCCCAACCCTACACCACTGGGCACATTGCTTCCTTTGTTTTCAGTTGGGATATTTCCAAGTAGAGGAAATCTCTCCTTCCTTCCCTCAGGGTTCTTCAAGAGCAGCTATGTTATCTTCCTAATCAAATCTTTAGAGCTCACAGTGCAGTACCTACTTAAACTGCACTAAAACTCTCCTATCACCTCTAATAATCAATCAACTCTTGTCTTAGTACCAAGCTCACAGGTAGTATCTCCTGCTTGAATCTCCTTCTTGCTGTGACCACTCACGGATAGTCCACCTGTGCTATGCTCTGGATTAGAATCTAAATCACAAATAAGAAAGACAGTATCACTCTTCTGATTAGTTTCCTTGACCTTTGTACAAAAAAAAAACCCCACAAACTGGGTGGCTTAAAATACATGAGCTTTTGTTGTATAGTTGCATTGTTCTAGAGATCAGAAAATTCAAAATCAAGGTGACAGCAATGTTTCTTGCTTCAAAAACTTCTAGGGAAAATCTACCCTGAGCCTCTCTTAGCTTTTGGCAGTTTCTAGATATGCCAAACCCTTGGTATTCCTTTCCTTCTCCATATTTCTCTCCAATATTTGCCTCTCTTCTTCTATGGCCTTCTTGCCCATCTGTGTCTGTGTTGTCATATGACCTTCTTCTATGGGACCAGTCATTGAGTTTAGATATATCCTAATCCAGTATGACCTCATTTCAACTTAATATACTTTTCTTCAAAATTCACATTAACTATTAATGACAAGTCGTTAAGAATTTGTTACTTCCCAGTTTGGATTTTGAGAAACATGAACTAGGACAGACATATGGAAAGGACACACCCACTAAATTTTTTATTAGGGAAAATTTCCTCAAACATTTTTCTTTTTGTTTCATTTTTCTATTTAAGATCTTCTTGTAGCCCCAACTTTTCTGTGTTCCCTATGTGGACCAAACTGGCCTTGATCTCAGACATCTACCTGCCTTTGCCTCCTGAGTACTGGGATTCAAAGCAAGCACCACCACACTTGGCAAAAGTTTATATTCTTAAAAGAAATTGAAAGAGAGATAAAAGTTAGGTAAGGCAGATGGTTATAGAAAGGTCACTAGGAATCATTAATGGCCCAGTAGTTATTGGCCATGGATCTGAATCAGTGCCAGTTTTATATTTATTTAATGTTCTCTAGGTAAACCAAGGAAGCTCAAGGCAATAAAAAGTAAAAACTCTAAGTTTATTGCATGAAGATGCAGAGGGAAAAAGGAATGAGGGAACTTATATTACTTTACAGAAAAGGAAATGACCTTGAGAAGACTCATCAAACAGAAGTTTGAAAAGAGAAGACATGCTGTCTAAATTGTAATGGTCTAAGAAAATGGGTAAAGACTTTCATTTTGTGGTTTGTCCAGACTTCAAAGTCTACTGGTGCTTAACCCTTGCCCAACCCTTCCTAGCAGCATACCCAGAAAGGATTAACCTTGAGAGTTCCAAAAACTGGCCCTACCATGACCACACCCCACATGATGTTCTATCTGGGAGGGGCATGTGCAAATAGCTAACCCCTTGGTCTGTTTTTGTTAGGAATGTATACACAGAAAACTGTGAAATGCTTAATTCTTATTGGATGTTGCAAATTGTACCCAGTCCCCTCTGCTGAGACCCTATAAAAGCTTCTTTCTAAGTTTCATCGGGGTTCACTATAAGCGGCCCCAGCTGGTCAGAAATAAAACACCTTGCTATTCTATCTACATGGTATTGGCTTTTTATCTCAACCCATTACATAAATAAATGGAAGGATTTGATAAGGCATCAGACACATCGGTGGTAAGGCAGGGCAAGGAACCTGAAGTCCATAGAGTAGGGAGCTCTAAAATTTGGGAGATCCTGGGGTGTCAAGGTGTTGGAAGGATACTTTTGTGTGTGTCCTGTAGTAGCATAAGGCTTTACAGTAAAACAGAGGCTAGACCAAATGCCACAACCCTGACATTGTGATGAGTGATCTTGTGAGTAGGAGAAAGGGTTCTACCGCTGAGTGTTATGCACTCCAGTAACCACCATGAGTGCTAACTCTTACTAAGAGCTTTTTGAATGTCAGGTACTGAAACAGATGAATTTATTATTCAAAACACCCCTTGGGGGATCACTTGTTATTTTCCCCAGTTTACAAATGAACACTACAAAGAAGGCAGAGTAAAGGCTCAGTTTAGCTGATGCCTGAATGTGCTTCCTTAACCACTGGCTCAAAGGGCAGACCCAGTTAGTCTGAAGAGCAGACTTGGAAGAGGAACTGAGGTCTGGAAAGACAGTGGAGTTGTTTTTCTGCCTTGAAATGAGCATCTTCTGAAAACTGTCAGAAATCACACCAGCAGGGCATATGGAATCTCAGTTTTATAAAAGAGAGGGACGACTCGGTGAGACTTGGAGCTGGTGCTGGGTTAATACACAGCAACGCCTTAACAGCTCCAGCAGTAGGAGAGGAAGTTCAATAATGTGAAGGTGGATTTTGAAAACAGAGGAAGTCTTAAACAACATGGGGTTAAAAGGTATGTGTTTTATGACAGAATAAAGAGTTGCAAGGGCATGAGACAGGAAGTTTGGGATAGTTTTAAGATGTCACAAAAGAGGCTTCATAGAGCTATTTATCAGCAACATGGACGATAGCCCAGGGAGTCGTCTGGAGCTTTGTGATGCCACTAGATAAGATATCATGTTGAGCATCTTCCTATAAGAGGTAATCTTTATACTTCCAACTTCACTACAACAGATTTATATTCATATTAAAGCTCTGTTTAGATTTTCTTGAGGCTACAGGCAGAAAAAAAAAGGAAAGATAAAACTATTCTACTTTAATGCTACTTGATTGCAGGTCTAGTCACTCTGGCAGATAAACAGGGCAGTAGAAAGTGCATACCAGGGTTGAAGGCAAGCTGAGGCTTGGCAGGAAGAAGGATTATCTTTCTAGTTGCTATCCAGAGCCACATCAACCCAGCCATTATCCATTAAGCAGGTGCAGGGTGTAGGGTCTGACATGAACTCGTTGACTGATTCTTAAGTCTTGAATCAATGTTGTATCCTGGAATAAATCTGACTCTACTATGATGTATAATGTCTTTAATAAACTGGAAGAACCTGACTGTTCCTTAGTAGAGAATTTTTGTTTTGTTATAATTTGAATGGATTTTTGATACAGGTCTCATTGTGTAGTCTTGGCTGGCCAGGGACTCAATGTGAAGATCAGATTAGACTTTAGTTGGCAGCAGTTTTCTTTCCTTTGCCTCCTGGCAGTGGGGCTACAAGCATGTGTCACCACACGTGACTGTAGAGGATTTTTGCATAAATGTTTATATTAGGTTTGTTTTTCTTATTAATTTTTCTTAAGTTTTGATTTTAGTTCTGGGGGACAAATCAAATTCAGAGTCTGTACATACTAGATATCTACTCTATCACTGAGTTACATACCCAGCTCCACATTTTTTTTTTCTTTGAGACAAAGTATCTCCTAGATCACCCTCAAACTTCCAGTCTTCTTAACAGCTTCCCTACATAGCCTTCTGGGTAGTTGGGATTTCAGCTTGTGACTTCCTAATAGAGTTTAATATCAGAATAATTTTTGCTTCATAAAATCAGATCAAAGGTACTTCTTCTATTTTTAGAAAGAGTTTGAGAAGATTATCATTAACTCACAATTAAATGTTTGGTGTAATTCAAGCTGTGCATGCAATGTCCATGGAAGCCAGAAGAAGGCATCAAATCCCCTGGAACTGGAGTTATGAATGGTTTTTAGCCATCATGTGGGTGCTAGGAACTGAACACAGGTCCTCTGCAAGAGTAGCCGGTGCTCTTAACAACTGGGCCATCTCTCCAGCCCTAACTAACTATTTTTATTTGTTATGTGTCTAGTCAGAACTTCCTGTTTTGTTTTGAGTTAATATTGGTATTTTGTATCTTTCTAAGGATTTCATCTAGGCTATCTGATTTGTTATATGCAATTTTTATAATTTTGCTTTATAATACTTTTCATTATTATGTTAGTGCAATATTTCATGCTTCATAGTAACAACTTCTTTGTACAACATATTAAATAGGTCACAAGAGTCAGTTGGAAGGAGCTCCCACTAGCTGACCCACCCCAGGACTAATAAACAAAAAATAATGTATACAATGGCATAATGGAAGTCAGTTAATGAATAAAGTAAAAGTCCATGATGATGTAATTAAACAAATGAATGCATTAATGACATTGGCGAAGGAAAATTTCTATACAAGAGTGTGCCAACCAGTTAGGTCGCCACATAATGGCATTTTGGTTATTGAGGAACTTTATATCCAACAGTGGTCTCATACCCCATAAGATTGTGATGCAGCTGAACGACTTCTGTTGCCTACTTTCATGATAACTATCATGATGTTGTTAAGTTAGTGTGATGCTAGTGTAAGTGAGCTTGCTGCACTCCAATCATATGAAACAAGCACAGATCATTCTATACAGCATATACGACTGGACATTGAAATATGCCACTGATCTGCATAGTTACCATTACTTCAGCATGTACCACTTATATAGTGTTTAATGCAAGACATTGCTGTGTAATGTTGGCAGCAACTCAGTCATCCCTTGATTGACACATTTCTTGGTCCCCTCAAGAGGCTACATCAGACCATTGTATGATCAACCTGCACTACTAGGTTTGTGTAAGTAACTTTATGATGGTCTTACAATGATGGAAACATCTAATGTGTTCTTGGAACATATTCATGTCATTAAATGGCTTATTACTATAAGAAGGTTAATAAAATTTAAAAGTTCTCAACAATACTAAACTAGTAAACAAATTGTTACATGAGAAAAATGATATATATTATATGCAGTTTCAAAATATCTCCACATAAGCTTTGAGAGTCTACCAGTAGCCCTAGCTGACCTGAAACTCACTACATAGATCAGGCTGGCCTTAATCTCACAGCGATCTACCTGCTTTGGCCTCTTGGGTGCTGGGAGGCATCCACATAAATATGTTTTCAAAAAGAAATTAGTAATTTTTAGACCGATAAAACATGATGACTACCATGTGAATTAAGTTACAAATGTTAATTTCACTGTCTTATTCATTTTCTATTCCTCTTATAGAATATTTGAGACTGAGCAGTTTATAAAGAAAAGAGGGTTATGTTGGCTTATGATTCTGAAGGCCAGAAAATCCAGGATCAGATGGCTACAATTTGAGTCAGCTCTATGATACTTCATCCATGATGGAAAGCCAGAAAGCCAAGTGAACACATTTGGAAGAGATAAAAACTAGTTGAACTCCCATGAGAAAGTTACCAAGCCATGAATGAGGGCTCCAACCTCCAAGATCTGAAGAGCTACCACTAGGCCGCCACTCCTGCCTCTGTCAATTAAGGAACAGACATTACCTGGGCTCAATTGAAGGCGTTATCCAAACCACAGAAATCATCAATACTGAGAGATCTGTGATCAGATGATTTTTTGTGTGTATAACACACTGAAAAGGAGACATCACTAATGTTCAGTTTCTGGCGAAGAATAGTAATAATATCAGTATTAATATAATCATGACTAGAGTTTTGAAAAACACAAGCTGACAGGCATTGTGCAGTGTGCTTATACGCATCAGACATATCAAGATGAAGAGTAAAGGAGACAAAGCAGTCGTGATAATTACATGTACTTCACAGCCTTATTGGACAGTGAGCTCAGACACTTACTATACAAAGGGCATGATGTGGCAGTTGGATAAGTCGCTTAACCATTGTGTGTCTCATGTTTACAAACTGCCAAATAAGGGTAAATCTATTTATCTCCAAAAGTTACTAGTGCATGAAATGAGATATCTTTGTAGAGTATGTGTCATAAGCCTGAGCATAATAAATGTCTAACGTATGTTCCTTGATAGTTTCCTTATCTGCTATAGTGCTGTTCTTCCTCTCCGTGATTTATTCTTACTTTGTTAGCCCATTCTGCCAATTAGAGTTGTGTTTTCTACCTAATTTACTCATTTGGATAATTTTACAACTATCCTACCCGGTGTCACAGTTGTGAGTGGTTTGCTATGCCCACTGTGCTTCCTGCGTACAGTGCCTGTGTGTATTTTATCACCACTGTAAAATGTACTCCCTTTGCTTATAAAAAAAAAATAAAGAGTTCTATCTGGGCTGGGACTCAGTCAGTAGAGCATGTGCCTTCAAAGCATGAGGATATCAGTTCTATCCCCAGCCAATATCTAAAAATTTGGGTGTAGTAGCCTCTGCCTGTAATCTACTGGCAAAGCAGAGAGAAGATCCTCAGGGCTTGGTATCCAGTCAGCCTAGCTGAGCATTGGATGCCAAGGAGAACAACTTCCTGAGAAACAACACCCAACGTTGACTTATTGCCTTCACATGCATACACACACATGCACATACACCTACACATGTATACACACATACACAAATGAATTAATCAAATAAAAGTTAAAAGGTTTGCTGTAAAATACCATGCCATGTTATTCCAGCAGCAGCCTCCTACAAGACATACTCCTGAGTCTCTTGATGAAATCAAAAGGTCAGGTTGAGTGACTAGGTCACACTGGCTAGGTCTGTGTAAGCACATTCTATGATGTTCACCCAATGCTGAAATTTCATAATGATGTATTTCTCAGAACTGCACTCATTGTTAAACAGCACACAACTATACGTGCACTCAACCTCAGAACACCTCAATGCATAAACAAGCATTGAAGGGGTAGATTTCAAAGCCTCCCCTTTCAGTATGGACAGCTCCTTTACTGAAACATGGTCCACATATATCAACAAGGAAATAAGATTTAATACCTCTCTAGACCAACAGATCTCACAGATGTTTACAGGGCTATGTACCCAACAGTAGCATTATGCAGATTCTTTTCAAAAATATTTATGGATCTTTCTTTCGGATAAATCATGTTATGTTACCAAACTATTCTTAACATTCTTAAGAATACCAAATCTTACTACCAAGTATTTTTTCTAGGCTCAGTAGACTAAAACTAGAAATTCACAGCAGAGGAAAAAGCTAGAAGTTTTCCCCGGAAATGTGGAGATATAAAACCATACTTTTGGGTTCAAATTAGAAATCAAAAGGAAGTTAGAAAATTCTCTGTGGCAAATGAAAGAGAAACAGAGCAAGCCAAAGCTTCAGAAACAGGAGTACAAGAGAATACCACAATAAACAGGCATAGAAAGATCCCCAAACCAGCACTGAACACCTGGTACAATAAAAAGGACAAACTCAGGCACAGTTAAACTCTTGATGAGAGTCTCTTTCATTGCAAAGAAGAGCAGAGTTTACAGTCCACAAGCACCTGAATTACACTCAATAGATGGTTTGATATTCCCATAGTACTAACTCCATGAATATTTGATGTTTAAAATATTCTCCTCTATTTGTAAACTTCTAGGCAGAATTAAGCCTCTACTGTCATCTTTGGTTGACAAGATCAGTACATCTAGATTATTCTATATACTCTAATCAAGAACAAAATTTTATCACAAAATAGAAGCTTGTTTTCTAAGTGTTGTTGTACAGATATTGTGATTCTTCTAGGAATCTGTGGGATCTTTATAGATGTGAGACAATAAGAAGTCTGAGGTTACATGATGGACAACCCACTTTAAAGCTGATTCCATAGTGCACCACCTTTCCTAATATTCTCTATTGAGCATATTAGCCTACCTGATATGGAGTGGAAAATGGAATCATTTACTAAGGTCAATACTTGACCACACATTTTAATTTAGTTAATGGTTCATTCTAATCAAGTTCCGTATTTCCCGGTGATGGGGGACTATATCCAAATTTCCTACCTCTAGTGAGAAGTGGCTACATAAAAATAAAGACAGGACTGGGTCCCAAAGCCACTGAAATTGACTAAGGGCCATGCTCATTGACCTGATGTCCCTCATTCAGTCTGAAAAGCTTAAATACTCCAAAGAATGTCAGAGCTGCTGCATTATTTCCTTGGGTTCATTTGTCCACGGAATGTAGACTTTCACTCTACAGAAAGAAAAATATTCTAGTGAATATTGTCAATTCCTCTCTGCAGTTCCTGCTGGTTTAAAACCATTTTAATCTGCTTCAACATTGTAATGAGTTCCTGACATTCTGGTGCCTGGGTCTATCATATGGTTAAGGGGTATTAGACTCTACTTTTTTTGTCTCATGCACTTAAAACCTGGGCAAGTCCGTCCCCCTCTCTTCCCCCTCCATAGGACTCAGAACTAATGGTCCCATTTTGCTTTGGGTTAACAAGAACCCCTTTATTTTTGGATTATAGGAGCAATCTGTAAATGCATTGGCCATGCAGATGTGTGTGCTTTCTGATTTTCCTCTGCTAGAACTCCAGAAACAGGTAAACGGTTATTTTAGTCACTACCTCCAAACTGCATCAGAATTAATTCTATAATTAGGCCTTTTAAAAGTTCTAAATAAAAATTAGGAATTTTGATATGGAAACATCCCCACATATCAGCTTTTTCATATGAAATTAGCAAGAGGGAGGGATGGAGGAAGGGAGGGAGGGAGAGAGAGAGGGGCAGGAGGAAGAGGGAAGAGAAGAGAAGAGAAAGAGAGAGAAGAGAAGAGAAGAGAAGAGAAGAGAAGAGAAGAGAAGAGAAGAGAAGAGAAGAGAAGAGAAGGGGGAAGACCAAAGAAAGAACTATTGGAAAGGAAGAGAGTGAGTTATGAGCCGGGAAATCTTATTTTCAGACCTAGCTGAGTGCTGCCTGGTCCTGGCAGGGCCAGCCCTGGAGGGAGGTATGTGGGTTGGCTGTAGAATTAATTGAATTTCACAACTTGCCTCACATTCCTGCTGGCACAAAGTGCCTTGGAAGGAAGGAGGCATCACAGGAGACCAACACAATGGCAAGTCCAAGGCTAGGCATTGCTGTGAGCCTTTCTTTATACAACTCCTGCCTCAAAATAGCTTGCCTGTTAGCACCCCAGCTGAGAACCCCCACGGGTAAGAAGGGAGGAAGAGTGCTGTCTCTAAGATACAGGCTGGCCCTCTGCTCCAAGATGAAGCCCTGGACCTAAAGCAGGCTTCCTTTTCAGAGCCCTTCCTAACCCATAAAGAACATATTCGGGTTTCAGAAATTTTAAATCCTTCCCAGCTGTAATGTATTTATCTAAGGACCTGAGATGCAATCAAAGGCTTCTTTATCATCAGTGCCCCCAAATCCAAGAAATGTACAGAATTTATACATACTTAGGGCCCAAGTTTCCTGCCTGACTTCTTTTTGCAGTTTTAATTTACTAATTAATTAATTGTGTGTTTACTAATTGATTAATTGGGTGTGTGTGTGTGTGTGTGTGTGTGTGTGTGATATTTTGGATGCACACTTGCCACATTGCCACACCACATGTGTGGAGGTCAGAGGAAAATTCTCAGGGATGTCATTTTTCTCCTCTCACACTATAGGATCCTGGAATCAAACTCGGATTGCCAGGCCTATAAGCAAGCACCACCACACACTGTGTCACCCACTCCCCCTTGCCTTACTTTTTGCTCAGATATTAACTAAGAGCAGAGCACACTTTACAACAGACACCTAACATACCTTTAAATGGGCTAAATATGCAATCTTTACAGAAATGCTGTACAGGATCACTAATCAGTTTCTAGCACACTAACAAGGAAAGAAAAAACCTAAAAGGTTTAGGAAATTTGACCAATGCCAAGAAATTTGTAAGAAAAACAGAATTTAAATTTAAACTATACAACTCCAAATCCAGGGTTGTTTTCATGAGACTATTCTTCTCACATAAAACCTGAACTGCTTCCGTGACCATTTCCTTCTCTTGTGGTATTTTCTTTTTCAGTACCTGGAACAGCATTGCTACTAACTACATGTTTATTAATGAATGGCTGTCTAAATGAATCTATGACTTATTGGTTTAAATACATTAGAGCATTTGATCAGTGAGCAGAAGCGTTACCGCTAATAATATTTCTTGGTGACAAATCTGACTTCTTCAAATATTTCTAAGAATACTTCTATACAAGCTTCACTTATTCATGTATTCATGCATTCAAAAATGGCACCTATAAGATGCCAGGCACTATGCCAGGAGCTGGGCAAAAGAAAAAAAATGTAGCCTGAATGCACAACACACACTGTCTTGGGGGAGGACAGCCTAAATGAAATGAATATGTAGTTAAAGCTGGGGTATGTGCTGTGAAGGGGGGTTCCCTGGGGAGCTGAGACTGTGCTCTGGGAATCTGAAAAGCCAGATTTCCCTCTCCCCTCTCCCTCCTTTCTCTCTCTCCTTACCCCTCCCCACGTGCCTGTGTGTGTGTGTGTGTGTGTGTGTGTGTGTGTGTGTGTTGTCGTCAGTGCTGTTTCTAGTGAGATTTTCAAGATGAGAAGATATTAATCATAGAATCGAGGCTGAGAGTTGATCACTCTAGGCAATGGACAGCATGTACAAGGCAAGTTGAAAGGAGCCAGTGAGGTCTGTTGCATGGACAAAGACAAGGCTGCCCAGGGAGGCTGAGTTGAGCCTGAAAGGATACGGATATCTGTTCCTCACCGAGAGCCTTCTAATAGTCATACCTGAAAACCCCGCCTTCACTTAGGGTTATCTGGGCCTCCTTCAAGATCCTTTCTCTGTGGACTTTCTTTTAGAAAGCAATCACTCCATTCAGCTCCACCCCCACCACAGACAAGGATTTCACATTCCTGTAGCTTCTTCCTCTGGGTTCAATATCAGGCCTCTGAAGTTCTTTGATATTATTGTACAAAGCTATAATGTATAGATTATTGTTGGTGAAAGTCATAATTATATGATATACTTATTAAATCATTCTATTTCTGATGAACATTGGATTTTTTTTCTATTTTAGAGTCTTTATAAATAATTTTTCTCTGAACAACTTTCGTAAGTCCATGGTACATACTTTAGACTTTTGTTTGAAGGTAATTAAGTATAAAACTGGGAAAGCATAGGATTTACATAGTGTCAACCTTAATAGAGAATGACAAATGTTTCCAAAGTATTTACACCAACTTACTCTCCTACTGGTCGGAGCTGCTGGATGTATTGTGATCGCACTTGCCACATTATCCTTTATTATCCCCTTCTACCTCCCCACCAAACATCTACTCTCCAAAATTCCCTATCCCACTATCATATCGTTTTTGGTTTTGACTCTTGTTTTGTGACCCACTGAATTTACCAGGGCCACCTGTACAACTATGGGTGTGAAGCTAGCTACTGCAGTATGGTCAGTTCAGAGTGGCCTCATCACTGAAGACAATGACTCTTCCTCCCCCAGCAGTCATCAACTGCCAGTCGCTCTCCTGGGAGGGGCCCAGCCCCAAGAGCCCCTCCCCCCTCCGTACTCAATGTCTAAGGGTCTGATTTTATGTAGGCTTTGTGCAAGTGACTGCAGCTGCTGTGAGTTCATGGTTGCAATGGCCACGTCATGCCTGGAAAACAGCATTTCATGCCTTTCCTTCCCATCACCTGTTCTCACATGCTCTCCATGTCCTCTTCTACAATGTTCCTGAGCCTTGAAGGGGAAGTACGGATGTTCCTTGAGGGACAAGCATGAAACAGTGGTTTATTCTCATCATCTTGATCATCCGTGAGTCTCTGTATTAATGTCTGTTGACTACAAAAAGAAAAGAAGAAAAGAAAAGAAAAACGTTCTCTCTCAGGAAGGCTGAGGAGTAATAGCAGTCTCTCTGGGTATACCCATGACTATTTGAGAAACAGTTTCACATGTTCTTTCAGAAACAGTAGATTCGCTTCTAGGGTCTATGACCTCTCCCGTCATGGACCTTTGACCAGTTTTACATTACTAGACATGAACTCTCTCTGTGAAACAGATTGGTGTTTTTGACAATTTCATATTTATAGATAAGTGTGTTATGATCATACTCAACACCTATTACCTTTATCGGCCTCATACTCCTGCCTTTTCTTATTCCTAGTCATTATCTCCTACTTTCCTGTCTTCTTTTCTTTCCTTCCTTCCTTTTTCTTTCTTTCTTTTTGTCTTTTTGATAGGTGTCTTCTGCAGGAGGTCATAGCTACTGTATGTTCATGATTACAATGGCCACGTCATAGCTAGAAAACACAGAATGCATAAATTTCTCCTGACCCTCCAACTCTTAGAATCTTCCTACTCCCTCTTCTATGATGTTCTCTGAGCCTGGAAAAAGCCTGAGAAGCCAACAGTCACTTATTCAATCTATGGCCAATCCCAGTTTCAAGGCCTAATAACCACAATGACTGGCACAGCAAACAACATGGGTGTGGAAATGGCACTTTGATCTTGGGGTAATCAACAGCTACCTAATTGGACTTAAAGCTCACCCAGTGGGAAGAAACTCACTCATGGTACTATAAACTTGGCCTAATACACTAGAAAACGCCAAGGCTCTCATATCCGGAGAAATATGTAATTTCTTATTAGGTGTAAAATATGGATCCTTATATTTACAGACAAGTATCCCAATTATCACTCATCAAAAATCTTCTTTTGCAGTGGACAAAGACTATTACAGAATTCTACAACTGGTCACACAGAGAAATTGTCTGTGAATTGTCCAAGCCTAAGTGGCACTTCTACAATGAAACCTCTAAACCTAAGGTTCACCGAACATAGGACAAGTGGTTAAAAGAATATTCATGCATCTCTCAGTTCTCATCAAAAAGCTCCCTCATGTAACAGAGGGCCAATAACACAAAAGGTCACAAATGGCGAAAGCATAGAGATTAGGAATCAGCAAAGTTGAGTCCTTGGACAGAACTTTATATTAAACTCCATCCTCAGAGGGCTCAGGGACCACTGTGGAAGAGGGGCTGGAAAGATTGTGAGAGCCAGGGAAGAGGTGCATGACTATATGAAAATAGAGTCCTATAGGCTCCCGTGAACTTCCTCATGTGAACCTACAGCAATAGTGACAGCATGCACAAGAACTGTGCAAACTCAAGCAGACAAAACCCCAGCACAGAACTGTGGAACTATGCAACAAGCTCCATTCTTAGTTGAAGAACTATTGGTAACTGATTACTGCTGGGTGAACAAAAGCTGATCTTAAAGGGAGAGATTCTAGATAGGCTGCCTAGACCCCAGTGGATGTGGACTTGCACTGCGTAACGTCTGGGGACACTAACTTGATATGATAGGTCTTAACACAAATGACAGAGTGTTGAATTCCATCGAGGTGGGGGATTGTAGGAGGACCAATGGGCAAGGGAGTATAAAGATGATATATAGTTGTTTTGGTATTTTTGAGACAAGATCTTGCTGTGTAATTCATTCTGACCTTGAACTCATGTTTTATTTTCTCAACTCCAGAAGTGCTTGGACTTTACGTGCCCCATACCTGGCTAGTTGTTTTTCCTTTCAGTCATTACTTTGGATAGAATGCTGTACTATATATAATTAAATTTTTATTTTTATTATAATTATAAAAATAAGCACTTTAAAAATCATGTTTATAGTCCAGATCGACAAATGTTTTGATAAAGTATTTGTTCAGACCATTCGCCTGCTTTTATGCTTGTTAGTCAAATTTAGTATGATTGATTCAAGGTAGATACATTCTTTATAATAGTACTGCTTTAGGATTCTGTAGAGGAACAGAAACAATCAAATGACTATTAAAAGGAGAGTTATTAGACTAACTTTCATAATGCTGTCTTGGTAGTTCAACAATGACTGTCTTTACACTACAGAGGCCAAGAACCCAGTAATTCCTCAGTTCATGAGGCTGGATGTCTCGCAGCCCTAATGAGACACTGAAGTACTGGAGGATTCCTGGAGAGCTGCTGATCTTTAGCCTATACTGGAAGCCAGAAGAGGCTGGGTTCTGATATTAGCAAAGGAATGGGGCAGCAGCAATAGCACAGTGTCAGCAGCACCAGCAGCAGAAGCAGGAGCAGTGCACATGAACTGTCCAGGGGGAGCAGAGGCAAGCAAGTGGAAGAAAAGCCTTTTTAATAGGAGTCCTTTTATCAGACTGCCACTGGAAGGCATCTCCCACATTTAGGGTGGGTTTTCCCAGTTTCAGTAATCTGATCAAGAAAATCCCTCACAGGTGTGCCCAGAAGATTGCTTTCATGTGATTCCAGTTCCAGTCAAGGTGGCATTCAAGATCTGCCATCACAAGCCACAAATATCTTTGGCCACTTTGTAGCTTAGTTGTTGTTATTATTGTCTTTTAAATATCTTTGATGTGGTAGAAATTTTTCAACAGTTTCCTTTATGCTTACAGATAATTATTCTTTAATTTATAAACATTTTCTATACTATGAAAGAGCATGTGTTCATATATTATATTCAAGAAAATGTATTCTCTTCAATCTATATAAAGATTATAGTCATTCAGAAATTTATTTTTGTACTAGATAGGAGGCAAATTTCATTTTGGTCCATTTTGATACTCAATGGACATAACAGCCTTTATAGAAAATTCTTTTTATTTTGCTATACTGTAGTTAGTCTTTTGCTTAAATCAGGGTTCCTTTATGAGTAGGTATGAATGTGAGATGTTTGCTATTTCTCTGACTTGCTCAAATGTCTTTGTTGCTATATATTGTTATTATTATGTATTACATAGTACTATATTATATATTGCTTTGCATTATAATTGTTTATTGCCTCCATCCTGTCTTTACATGTGATATTTGGAACAAGGTTCTTTATAGATAACTTTTTCCAGATCAAAGCAATTTTCTTCATTCCTAGTTTGCAAAGACATCAAAGATGAATGGGTATAGAATCTTATCAACATTTTTGTATCTACTGCAGCAATCACATAATTTTTCTTTCTTATTCTGTTAGCATGATAAATCACCTTATTTTATTTTCAAATGTTCAAACAAATAATGCCACCTGGATTAACCCAGCACAGTATGCAGCTTCATATTTCTCAGACATATTATATTATGAGCTATTTTGACTCAATGAATCTTTCTTCAGCAGCAAGATGGTTCTTGGCTTTTTTGTTACATAAGCCACTTGCCAGATTATCACATTAAGGTTATAATAAACAAAGTAATAGCTCTTGTGCTTCCATTTTCATAAGAAATTTCATTTTATTTCATATCTGAGAGAGAACGCTTTCACATTTTCCTTTATTTTTTTTTTCCTAAATACTAATAGAGTTTTCCACACATATTGTAAGTATAAACTTCCTTTGTCAGGATCTTAACCACAGATTTACCTTCTTTTCTCTTCCTTTTTTCTTCATCAATTTTAATATTTTATTTGTCTCAGTATTTCCTGGTTTGGTCTTCATTACTATCATAATGAGTTGCCATATATTCTTCTGCTATTTCTCCAATAACTATCACAGCTGTATTATACCATCCCTAAAGGTGAATCATTCCCTCTTTTTGCCACTACAGACTAAGCGTAGCTTCTATAACAAGCACATTTTTACCAAAGTTGTTAGAGTCAGAGCCAGGACCGGAGCATCCATCCCCAAGACAAAACTCCCACCTCAAAGGGGATAAGAGATAGCTTATTCTCCAGCCAAATATGGGTGGCCACAGACTTAGGTCACCTCAGATTCTTGTTCCAACAGGAAACAGTTTCATGAACTTTTTATAGTAATAGAACAAAGTCATAAATCTAGGCACTTTGAAAATACATTGCTAGAAACCTTTATTCAATAGGTGGTTAGAGAAAAAAAGAAATATCTATAGGCCCCAGGCACTCTCTAATGCTAAGATTTTGCTAAGTTAATACATTCCAAAGTTTTTAATCTGTTAGTCACAGAATGTTAGGTCAAATACAGAGGTGGAGCATAAGGAATGGCTATTTAGGGGACTAAAATATGCTCAAGATAAATTTTAATTGTTTCTGGACCTACAACATTCCAAACTCCCCATAATCACTGAAGGTCTGATCAGTTAATAGGCCTTGAAAAAGGTTACCTTTAAAGATACAGGTTTCTTTTGAGAACTTTGCTTTACACAAGCTAGACTCAATCACCTATTTTAACAGATCAATGAAGGGACAAATAATAGTGAGAGGCAGAAAAAAAGGAGATTTATTGAATGTGAGAGAGTGGGAAGAGAGACAAATATGGAGTTTCAGGGAAGTTTTGACCCTCTGAGCCCATCTTAATCCTGACATGAAGTATATATTTAAATAGAAGACAAGAAGTAGGCTTACATAGGCAGTCCCAGTCAAGATGTGGTCCTTCTAATGATGGACCAAACAGATCCATCGTCATCTCAGCTCTTGGCTCTGTCTTTGTCCTGAAAGTTGTCAGTACTGTGCAAAATCTCTTTCTGGGGTACAAGCTACCCTGGTAGCACCAGGGCTTCAGCATTTTACTTCCCCAGACTGAGACTGCAGAGGAAATTCCAGTTCCTTGGGGTTTATTATCTCAATGGTCTGATAGTCAAAGAGAGAGGCATACATGTGTCTCTTTAGAACAGCTTTGCTTATAACATTACCACTACGTTGTATCTCCAAGCCTTTTTCACTTTTTGTTTTGAGATAGGATCATACTATGTTGCCCAGGCTATCCTTGAACTTACTCTATAGCCCCAAACAGGCCTTGAAATTACAATCCTCCTGCTTCAGTCTCCAAAGCTAAGATTACAGGGCTGAACCCTCAGGCCTCATTTAAACGCTAATTCTGCATACCATAGGTATATATGTTCTGCTTACTTATTTATGCTTATTTCTATCTCTTTCTCTCTCTATATATTTCTTCTCTAAGCTTTGTGTGAGGTTAACTTGTTTTACATTCTTGGAATTCATGCTTACATCACTAATGTATAAGTTTTCAATATTTTATAAAATTCAGATATAATAATGCAAATTTATCTTTAATAATGTGCTTACATTTCAAATTTTTTGGTATGGAATAGTTTATCATTCAGTTGGAATATTTTTTTTCCAATTATATCTGTTATTATTAGAGTAGTAAAAAGCCCATTATGAGAAATCTGGTCAACGGAATGAGAATTTCTGGTCTGGGTGGAACCTTAACTTCTCAGTTTTGCCAGATTGATCACAAGACCATCCCTAGGAAGGCAGATGCACCTTAAGTCATGCAAAACAGATAGGTGGGATATCTAGTGCATTAATGACATGGTACACTTTTCCTGTCTGAAATTCTTATCTCTAGCACAGTGCTTGTGGGCAGAGTCGCAGACACAGAGCTCTCCGTCAGTCTGCCTGACTTTCTGAACTTTTGGGAAAGTGTAACTCCTCCTTTCCTCTTTCTACCTCTTTTCTTACCATATTTTCCATAATGCTCTGGGCTGCCCAGTATTTTATGTTTCTTTCTTTTTTCTCTAAATCTCCCTTCTCTTCACCACCATGAGGCCAATAGTCTGCCACATGTCTGACCTCCACGCCAGCTCTAAACTGACATGGTTTTATGGCTTCTTTCCTTCTCCTCAGGAGAGCTGCTGCGATTTACAGCGTGCCTGCCCTGAGGATTTTTCTTTAAATCTTAAAGATGTCGCATAGCTTCCATTTGAACCCATTCTTAAATTCTTTTATGAACGAGAGTAAGAGCCCTGAAAGAGAACCCTACTTTCCCTTGTATTCTTACCTATGTTTTATACATAGACTCAAGACTATTCTTTTAATTTTTAGACAACAGAAATTTCTTAATTTTCTCATGATTGAGGTCTGTAGAATTCCAACCCTTTGAAATTCATTGATCTTTCATTTATAAGCTAGCATGTGGTTGCTATAGACTCAGATATGAGTTCAGAGGCTCTGTGTGTGCTGAAATTTATTGATTCTGCATTCCAGAGAAACATATTAACTTAATAGAAATAGAGACCAGTTATTAAGAAAGAGAGACACTTTCAGTTATGGGAGTGGGCCAGTGAGATGTGGAAAAACATCCCCACAAAAGCCTTCATGTTTATGAGCCTTTATAATTCATTTGAATGGTGTCTGCTTCCTCTATTTGTATATCACAAGCTTTTCTTATGCATGCTCCTTATATGTACTTGGTAGGGAAGGGTTTTCTGTCTTTTGTCAACTGGTTTCTTTCAGATATTATTCTTACTCTTTCAGTTCTCTACTTTCCTGTTAAAGCTGTGTCTCCAGATAAGGTTTAGGGGAGCAGAAATGAAATGATTGGTTGGTCATACATAACTACTTCCATATCAATAAGGGGTAGTGTATTGCCCAAAAGGAACTACAAGAATCATCATACTTTGTTGTTAGGAAAGGATGCTTTGCATTTCATATAGTAGATGTCTGGAATCCCTGTATCCTAAGTTTAGTTTGAAACTGACACATATCCTAGAAGATGCAAATTTTACAAAATTAAACATATGAAGTCTAACAAAAGGAACATGCTTACATCACTCAGTGACCCCAGAAAGGGTAAGAATCAGAAAGCCATGGCTGTATTTCTCCTAGGACAGCAAAATGTTTGTCTCTTGCTCTTGGGATATGGTCCCTTGGCTTATTTAAAAACAAATACTGAGCATAATATCTTAAGAGTGTGGCTAGATACAAAAGGACAATTTTAAGGCCTCTAATAGTCGGAAGTTGATTAAAAGAGAGATAGTGAGAGGTTGTAACCATTGAGTTCCAACATGACCAAAAGAAAACAAATGAAGAAAACCAAAACATAAAGTAAGTTTACAACCACTGATAGATTAAGAAATGGAACTCCATAGATGGGGTGTTGATGAGTATCCTATCTTCAACCCAGCAAGTCAGAAATTTAATGGTAACACTTATAAGACCTAGATTATAATTTGTTCCTTTTTGAAGTCTTTTGTAGTTTAGAATACTTTCTAATATTATTAATCATTTTATTCTTTGGCTGTACCTTCCAGCTGAGTATTTAAGAGTGTACAGGTGGTCAAAATTAACCATTTTCCTTCTTAATATTAAGGTTCATTGAGGTTCTCTAGAGATTACTACTATGGGATTGGGAAGAGCCCCATGGGTTTTAGTTTTCTGCTACCAGTTGTGCCGTCTGCTGGGATGAGTCAATGACTTGTTGAACACAGAGCTTCTTTTGGAAGCATTTAGGACGTTTCCCTCTGTGTTTAGCATCCTCTTTATAGAATGCACACTGGTTAGAATCCAACCTCTGAGGTCCCATGGGATCTCTGATTATGCCGATAGGTGACTATAGACTTCTTTTAGAGGTGTCCCATTATTCCTTGTCTTCCCCCACCTTCCTGATCTGGGGGCAAGAACCAAAACATTTCCTTTCCTTTCAGTCCCTGTGTCATCATTTACTTTGACCTCTAAGCATAGTTACTGAATGCCCAGAAGAACAATTCACCAGTATTTACGACTGAATTTTGGTTTAAAATTTAGTTTTCACATAACATTTGCTATGTCTTGCTACAGACAGATTTAAAAATAAACCTGACTCTCTTAAGACTATGTTTCTTAATTAAAAGCCTGACACAATCAGTAAAAACTATGAACAGTGATCTTGATAAAACTAAAAATTTTTTTCCTTAAGCAAGTTCCTATAAACTGGTGTTTTTAAATTTTAAATTTAATAAACTTCAACTTCTGGTTTTGTCTTAATATTGTTCTGTTTTCAGTTTGGAATAATCTTTTACCTTAGGACAAAACTCTACAAAATCCCTTTTTTTATATCTAAAATTATTTCCCTTTTTCTTGAAACATATTTGCCAAAAATACATGTCTATGTATTTTTGTAGATTTTCCTATTTGATGGTTTTCCTTTGTCTTATTTTTCTTTACAAAACTTAGATAACTTTTTCATAATAAATCAAGTTTCTATTTCAATGAAAACACAGAAAGCTGTATTTGAAACACATAAACCATGTATATTATATCTTAACTATTTATGAGTTATAAATATATGCAAACTATGTAAACAAGCCTGGAGACTTTTTTAAGTAATGAATTTAAATTAACTAGTCTATTAATGATGTAAGTTTTTTTATTGAATCACTATGTATTTCATACCAAATAATCATCTTTATACTCCCTTTCCTTCTGGCACAGCCAGATAGCCCCCCAACTGGAATTCATACATTCTTTCATCTGCGTTAAGGTATATTGTGTAAAGTTAGTGTCCCCAAAGGTTTCTCAGTCCAGGCTCATCCACTGAGGTCTAGTTAGCTATCAGAAGACCCTAGCTTTAGGGAGATAGGCTCATCCTCACCCAAAAGTATTCAGTTGTCAATATTTCTTCAGCAAAGATTGTGGTCTGTTACCCATTTCCCCAGTTCTGTGCTAGGTTTTTGTCTCCTTAAGTTTGCATGACTCTTGTACAGTAGATTCATACGATCAGGGTCCCAGGAGCTTGGAGGATTCTATTTCCAAATAGTCATGCCTCTCCTCACTGACTCTTACACTCTTTCTGCCCCATCATTCCCAATGGCTCTGAGCCCTGGATGAGTGAAGCTTAGCATAAGAGTCTTGTCTAGGGAACCACATTTCTAATCTCCATTGTTGGTCATTCGCGACCTTTTGTGTTACCAGCCCTCTGATGTATGAGGAAGCTTCATTAATGACTGTTGAGAGAGTCATTACTCTCCTTTTATCCCTTATTCTATGTTACACAAGCCTGAGGTGTAGAGGTTGCATTGTAGATATGCCACTGAGGCACAGACAATTCATAGACAATGCCCATGTGTGAACAGTTGTGGTACTCTGTAGTAGTCCCCGTTTGGTGTAAAATGAACTTCTTTAATGAGTGGTGACTAGGACTCTTGACTGTAAATATAAGGATAAATATTTTGCACTTAGTAAGTCGAAGTTTCATTAGCCTAGGGATGTGAAAGTCTTGGGGATTTCTCAAAAATTTTGACCCTTCAGCCATATGTATTTGGCTATGACTACAGTACCTCACATGAGTTTCCTCCCATCGAGTGGGCTCTAAGACCAATTAGCCATTGACTGCCTCCAAGATAAAAATGCCACTATTCACCAGGGTTGAATGGAATGCCCCTCACTGAAGTGATTATTTCGCCATGAACCTGGTTTTAAGCCACTGACTGATGTTCTCCTTTGGCTGCTTCAATAATGTTCTCCAGAGCTATGAGAGCTAGTATCTGAAGTATGCCTTGTTTTCAACAAAATCTGGAAGTCAATCAAGGTCTGTGGCAATAACCTGTGTAATTTGGGAAGTCTTTTGGTCAATAATTCAAAGGATACAGACACATATGAGAGTTTGGTGTTAGGATCCACAAATGAGGGAGAACATTGTCCATTTTTCTGAGTCTGTGCTACTTCACTTAGCATAACAGTTTCTAGTTCCATCCAGTTACCTGCAAATTTTATGATTTCTTCTCTCTTTACTGCTGAGTAGAACTACATTGTTTAAATGTATCACATTTTCATTATCCATTAGTCAGTTGAGGAATGCTTAGGTTACTTTCATCTCTTAGCTATTGTGAAAGCAATAGCAAAAAGCAGGGATAGACAAGTATCTCTGCAACAGAATGAGTCCTTTGAGTATAGGACATGGAGTGATTAAAACCAAATCAAATGGCAGATTCGTTTTCAGTTTTTTAAGAGTTTTTCATCCTGTCTTCCATGAGGGTTGCACAAGTTTACAATCCCATCAGCAGTGAATGAGCGTTCCTCTTTCCCCACATCCTCCCCAGTGTTTGGTATCATTTGTTCTCTTGATCTGAGTGGGTAAGCTAAAATTTTTAAGTGGTTTTAATTTGCATTTCCCTAATTACTAACAATGTTGAACACTTTTTAAGATGTTTCTTAGCCATCTTTATTTCTTCCTTTGAGAATTATTTGCTTAGATTCTTAGTCCCTATATTAATTGGGTCACTTTTCTTGATTCTTTTTATTTTTCAGTTCTTTATATATTCGGAATGTTAAACCTCTGTCAGATGTGTCAGTGGTGAAGATTTTTTCCCTCTCTGTGGGTTTTCTCTTCACTTCCTTGGCTGCTTCCTTTGCTGTACAGAATCTTTTTAGTTTAATGAGTTCACACTTTTTAATTATTGACCCTAATTCCTGAGCAACTGCTGTCTGCTTTAGAATGTTCTTTCCTAAACCTATATCTTGTATGTTACTGCCAATGTTTTCCTCTAACAGTTTCAGTGTTTCAGGCTTCACATTGAGGTCTTTGATTCTTTTGAAACTGACTTTGGTGCAAGGTGAAAGATAAGGGTCTAGTGTCATTCTTCTACGGGTAGAGATCCAGTTTTGCCAGCACCATTTGTTGAAGAACAAGGTGAAAGATAAGGGTCTAGTGTCATTCTTCTACAGGTAGAGATCCAGTTTTGCCAGCACCATTTGTTGAAGATGCAATTTTTCCTCTAGTGAGTTTTCTTGTCCCCTTTGTCAAATATTAGGTAACTGAAATTGCATGTGCTCATGTTTGAGTCTTCAATTATATTTCATTGGTCTATGGGTCTATTTTGTGACAGTACCACACTTTTTTATGAGTATAATTCTGTAATATAATTTGGAATCTGGTATAGTAATCCCTCCCCCCTCCTTTATTACTCTTTATGCTCAGAGTTGCTCTGGCTATCAGGGCCTTTTGTGTATGCATATGAATTTTAGGATGGTTATTTCTAATTCTGTGAAGAATGTCATAGGAATTTTGATTGGGATTACATGGAATCTAAATGTTGCTTTTGATAGGATGGTCATTTCACATTATTAATTCTTCCATTCCATGAGCATAGAAGATCCTTCCATTTTCTGGTGTCTGTCTTTACAGATCTAAAATTTTCCTTGTAGAGATCTTTAATGTTTATTAAATCTTAATCTTAAGATCTTAAAGTTTATTAAGAGATTTTTTTAAGCTATTGTGAATGGGAAGAATTCTTTGTACTCATTTTCCAATTGTTGGGTTTGGATGTATAGAAAGGCTACTGATTTTTGTAGATTAATTTTGTAACCTGCCATTTTCCTGAAAGTGTTAATCATTTCTTGGAATTTTCTGATGGAATTTTTGGTATTTCTTAGGGATATCATATCATCTGCAAAAAGTGATAATTAGACCACTTCTTTTCCAGTGTGTACTAGCAAGAGTTTCAAGCACTATATTAAAAAGGAGTGAAGACAGCAGACAGCCTATTCTGGTTCCTGATTTTAAGGGGAAATGTTTCCAGTTTCTCTCCACTTAGAATGATGTTGGCTGTGGGTTTTTTTTTTTTTTTGTATAAAGCTTTAATTATATTTAGGTATGTTCCCTCCAGTACAATTTCTTGTAGGGCTTTTAACATAAATGCATGTTGTCAAAGGCCTTTCCTTCACTACTGAGATGACCATGTGATTTTTGTCTTTGAGTCCATTTTACATGCTTTATGACTTACATATATTGAACCATGCCTTCATCTCTAGAATAAAGCTAGCTTGATCATGGTGGATGATCGTTTAGAAGTGTGTCCGTATGTGGTTTGCGAGTATTTTGTTGAGAAATTTGCATTTATGTCCATTAAGAATAAAGGTCTGTAGTTTTATTTTTTGTTTTTGTCTTTACCTGGTTTTGGTATTAGGGTGATGCTGGCTTCATAGAAGCAATTTGGGAGTTCTCCCTCTGTTTCTCTCTTTTTAAATAGGTAGTATTGGATACAGGTCTTCTTTGGATGTTTGGTAGAATTTTGCTGTGAATCTATCTGGGATTTGGCTTTTTTTAGTCGGTATGTTTTGTATTACTCTTTTAATTTCCTTATATGTTATGGGTCTGTTTAAGCTGTTGATCTCTTCTTGGTTTAGCTTTGGTGGTTCCCATGATTTTAGATATGCATCCATTTCTTTAAGGTTATCAAATTTAATAGTGTTTGGGTTTTTAATTATTCCCTTACAATGTTGTGGATCTTTTTGTTGTCTGCTGTGATGTTTCTCTTTTCATTTTTGATTTGTTGATTTGGAGTTGCTTTTTCTTTCTTTTGGTTAACCAGCTAAGGGTCAGTCTATCTTGTTCATTCTTTCAAAGAACCAGTTCTTGTATTACTTACTCCTTTGGCTTGTTTTCTGTGTCTCTATTTCATTCATTTCCGCTCTGATTTTTGTTTTCTTCTTGTCTGCTGGGTTTGGGTTTCAATTGTTGTTGGCTTTCAAGGTTCTTGAGTCACAAAGTTAAGTCATTTATTTGTGCCATTTTTAATGTAGGCACTTAGAGCTATAAACTTCCTTCTTAGGACTGCTTTTAATATGCCCCAGAGGTTTTGTTGTGTTGCACTCTCCTTTTTGTTTAATTCCAGGAATCCTTTTTTCCTTTATTAATTTCTCCTTTGACCCATTCATCACTCAGGAGTGTGTTCTTTCATCTCCATGAGTTCATCAAATTACTAGGGCTTCTTCTAGTAATTTTTTCTAGTGTTGATTTTATGCTTTATTGCATTGTGGTCTGATAGAATGTACAGAATTATTTCATTTTTTTATTTGTTGAAGTTTGTTTTGTGTCCCAGTTTGTGGTCAGTTTTGAAGAAAGTTCCATGGGGTGCTGAGTACACGGTGTATTCTTTGGTGCTTGAGTGGAGTATTTGGTAGATGTATGTTAAGTCCATTTGGTGTATGGTATTGATTAATTCAGATGTCTCTCTGTTTATTCTCTGTCCAGCTGATCTGTCTAATGGAGACAGTCGGAGAATGAAACCCATATGATTAGTTATTTGGGATTAATCTCTGTTTTAAAGTCCTATAGCATTGACTTTATGACGTTGGGGGCACCAGAGTTTTTTGCATATTTATTCATGATTGTTACATCTTCATGGTTAATTGTTCCTTTGATCAGAATGAAGTGACCCTCTTTATCTCTTGTGATTAGCTTTAGTTTGAAGTCTATTTTGTGAGATATTAGAATGACAACTCCTGATTATTACTTAGTGCCATTTGCTTGGAATATTTTTTCCATCCTTTCATCCTAATGTAGTGCCTGTCGTTGAAGGTGAGATGGGTTTCTTGTAGACAACAAAAGGATGAATTCTGTTTCTTTATCCATTCAGTTAGTGTGTTCTTTTGACTGGGGATTCAGTCCGTGGAAATTTAAAGCTATTATTGAGAGATGTGTATTGGTTCATGTAATTTTTATTTCTGTTTGCATTCTTAGTCTAACTTTGTGGTTCTCCAGATACAACTTTATTTAGTTTCATTCTCTTGCCCCTTGGGTGTAGTTGTTTCTTTCTTCAGCTCTTTGTATTGCTTTAAGTAGTCTCTGAAGGACTGGTATTCCATATATGAATTCTTTTAGCCTATTCATGTCGTGGAAAATTTTTCTTTCCCTTTCAACTATAATAGACATTTTTGCTGGGTAAAGCATTCTGCGTTGGCATCTATGGTCAATCCAAACTGGGAATACTTTGGTCTAGGCTCTTCTGGCTTTCATAGTTTCCATTGAAAAGTCAGCTGTAATTCTGATGGGTTTTCCTTTATATGTGACTTGTTTTTCTTTTGTAGCTCCCAGTCTTCTCTTTTTGTTCTGTATACTTAGTGTTTTTACTATGATATGCCATGGGGAGTTTCTTTTCTGGTCCTGTCTATTTGGTGTTCTATGTACTTCTTGGATTTGTATGGGCATATTGTTCCTTAATTTGGGGAAATTTTCTTATATAATCTGGTTGAAGATCTGGTCATTATCCTGAGAGTCTTCTCCTTCCTCATTTTGCATAAATTTGATCTTTTTATGGTATCCCACATTTCCTGCTTATTCCGTTCCTGTGTTTTTAAATTAATTTTTCATAATCTTTGCTCGAGTGCTCCAATGCTTCAACTTTATCATCCAGTCTTGATATTCTTTTTCCCGTACCATTCGTTCTATCGGTGAGGCTTTCTCCTCTCATTTCAAGTTGCTTTATTGAGTTTTTCACCTCCTTCTTCATTTCAATATTCCTATTGAATATTCCTATCACTTTTGTGGATTCAGTTAGAAATTTCCCCCTCTCCTTTTTTAGTTCTTTGATTTGTATGTTCTTTAAATTCATTTAATTCTTTGATCATGTTTATGATTGTTCTGTCAAACACTATGTCCTGGGACATTTTCTATGGGATTTTTGTTGTAGAACTATAGGATTGGGGATGTTTAATGGGGACATATTATTTGGGCTTTTCATTCTTTTTTGTTGTGATCTTGACATGTGGATTTCTTTTGTTGTTTGTGATTCTGATGTGAGACTCAGGCCTTCTTTTGTTGAGTTGAAGTCTGATTCTGGTTGTATGGTATGACTTGGCTGCTTTCTTATTGGGTATGAAAACTGGTTGGTCAATTATTCGTTTCTCTTTTTATTTTGTATTGGAGGGACCAGATGGCTCTAATCCAGCTGCTCAGGAGTTCCCTTGGAGGCACAAGTCAGGCAAGATCAGATGTTCTCAGGCTCTCTCTTAAGATCTGGGCCCCTTTTGCCAGGAGGCACAGCACAATTTGGGACTATTGCTAGGCAGAGACTGAGTTCAGGCTTTCTCTGGCAGTCTTAAAAGGTCTGGGCCCCTACTAAAAGGCACAGAATCCTAGCCCTGCAGCCTTTAGAGGTGCTGCAAATGGTACCAGTGTGGGGGGATGGGCATAATGCCATTTGGAGAGCAGTGGTAAGATGGTAGTCCAGAGATCTTGGCGGAAGGGCTAAGAGTAAATGTATGTCTGTGCCCAAGGCTATATGGAGCACAGAAAGTGGGGTGGGGGAGTTTAGCATTGCTGGGGTGGTGGGAGAGTGGAGACGTAGTGGGAAGGATCAGATTTACCAGGACTAGAGGCTGTTCTCTGGAATCCAGGGCAAGTTGGCAGTGGGGACTGCCAGGTAGAAGCCTAGTCTCAGGAATGCAAAGGAAAATTGAGGGTGGAGAAAGCGTGCAAAGGTTCTAACAAACTAGACTGAAAATTTGCCCTGGGCTGAGTACAGGGGATGGTGATTCAGTTGGTGGGTCTAGACTAGAGTTTAATCTAGTGATCTGGGGTGCTAAGAGCAAAAGCAGCCCTGTGCCCATGACTAGAAGAACAGGGTAGGGTGGGAGGGAATGGAGTTGCTCAGAATGTAGGGGAGTGGAAAGGCCTTGATCCAAGTCTTATAATAAGCATTTACAAATTGTTTCTGGTTTTAAACATTAGTTACTTTTAATTTAAATTTTTAAGGTAACTAAATTGGGACAAAATCCTGGAATTTGTATCCATTTTTATACATCTCATTTTCTTTGGCTAAGTATATTAATTACTTAAGGAAAGCTGAACACACAGAGATAAGTCATTTTCTCAGTTCTTGGATTCCAGGTACAATAGCATCAACCCCCAGGTGAGAACAATTATCCATAAGGGTGCAGTTGCATCCTGGAGCAGGAGGCCTCATGCCTGAGGATCAGTTTATTTCTGTAAGGAATAGAGACTTTTTTGGATATCTTGTGGAACCAGAACTCAGACAGTAACCAACTAAATAACATCTTAACTAACATTGTTTAATTGCTTATAATTTTTTCATCTGTTAGAAAATTTTAGTTACACTTTGGCTGAAAAAGAATATGGGATATCTTAGTTTTAATTTGTCTGACCATTGAATTATACACCAATTTGGTTCCATGTAAATAATATAAAAACATAAGCTCATATAGACCGTGTGTGTGTGTGTTTATAAGTAAAGATCAGGTGAAAAAAACAAAGATATATATATATATATATATATATATATATATATATATATATATTAAAATTAAACTGCTCATTTGATTATTTCCTCCATGGCATTAAACAATCCTTAATCTAAAAATCTGTACTTTTAAAGACACTGGCACTACACAGTTCTTAATACAAATAAAATAGAAGACTTATGGTTTGAAAGGCACAGAGCCTAATTTGTTCATATTTTAAAATATTAATTGATTTATTTATTCATTTTATGTGTATGCATGTTTTGCCTGCATTTAACTGTATCATGCACATGCAATGCCCATGGAGGTCAGAAGAGGGCATCCCATCCCCTGGAACTGGAATTACAGAGGATTGTTGGTGGTCATGTGAGTGCTGGGAGTCAATCTCTGGGCCTTTGCAGGAGCAGCCAGTGTGCTTGCCCTCTGAGCCATCTCTCCAGTCCCCTGATTTATTTATTGATAAAGTTTTAAGCAGGCTAAACAGACACTAACAGCCTGGTTTGGGGTTGATTGGGTATTGTATTGTTTTGTTTGCTGTTTGGTTGGTTTATTTTGCTATTGTTCTTGTCATTTAGTGACAGGTTCTCAATCCCAACCCATAGCCCTGTCTGGCCTGGAAGTGATCAAGCAGACCAGGCTTCATCTGCCTCCTGAGTGCTGGGATTAAAAGCATGTGCTATTATGTCTCGCTTCCAACAGCCTCCTTTTTAAATGACTGCTTGTTTTTCTTTAGTTTGGAATGGACAAGATAAGAGTCTTGAAAATCCTAGGGCAAGAGGTGCTGTTTACTTGCTTCAGTTTTGTTTTACTTGAAAGAGGGGAGTGCACGTAGGCAGCTTATAGTTTTTATGTTATAGTGGTATCATTATAAGCTAAGATTTATCTTTAAAAAATGATAATCGTCATTATAGCTATCTTAAGGCTTAATGGCATAACCTTTTTATTATATACAAAGTAAGCTTACTTGGATTCTGAATTCATGTAAGAGTCTGTTTGGATCATATTTCCTGTAATTACCATTGTGAAAAGGAAATGTAACATGAAGTTATATGGCAAGCATGTATATTCATCATTTTATATGTATCACAGCCTTAATATAAATCTTACATTTGTCACTTATATATTAAGAATATTTTTTTAAGTAACAAAAGAAAAAAAGCTGGAGAATTGACTCAATGATTAACAATATGTTCTTGCAGAGGACCTAAGTTTACTTCTCAGATCCACACTGGATGGCTAACCACAGTCTGTAACTCTGGCTCCAGGAGATCCAATGTCTTCTTCTGACCTTTTTGGGCACCTGTAGAGCTGTGCACATACACAAACACAGATACATATGAATATGTATCTTAAGACTTAAAAATAAGTCTTAATAAAAATGTTTCTGAAAAAATAAATCAATAGTAATTTAAAGATTTAAACATACATCATTTAGAGATAGCTTTATGAATATAAAATATTTTCTATTCTACTACATTTTTGTAACCCATGACTATTAAAAATGAAATTTAAAAAGTCAGGCATGGAGCCCTATGTCTTTATCTTCAGCATTCAGGAGGCAGAGGTAGCTCGATCTCTGTGAGATCAAGGCCAGCCTGCTCTACATAATGAGTTCTAGGCTGGCTGGGACTACATGGAAACTCTATCTCAAAAACATAAATAGATAAAATTGTCTCTTCCAGAGACTGTTTAAAAGGGAAAGTGTTACCAAATATTATGTACCTTATGCTACATTTTCATAAGTTAATGAAAGTTCTGGGCTAACATAGTTACTTGGGTTATTAAGTTCTAGGAATAGTCTCTGAGCCATAAAAAGAAAAACCTAACTGTAGGTTTAGAATGGGGAGAAATTTTACCTCTTAAGAGGAGCAGGAAGGGAACAGACCACTATGCGTGGGGTAAAGAATTTGGAATTTTTAAAGTTCACAGGAGCACAGAGAAAATCAATACAGGAGGCAGATTAAGATATAACCAATTAGTTGGTACTAATAACCCAGTGGTGTTCAGAGGAGGGTCCATAGAATAGTTTTTCCTGGCATTAAATAGATCCAGTTGCATTATACTTTAGGCTTCTACTAGACAAATTTACAGCCCATCCAGCCTATACTGAGGTCAGGTAGTTTTATAGTAAAATATTAACCTTTTATTTTTTCTTTAGAGCCTCAGGATCAACCTTGTTCTTCATCTTGAGGCTGCATGATAGTGTGTAGTCTAAGGGACACTAAATACCTAGACAAGTTCTAGGTCTTCTGGAGTAGAGAACGGCATCCCTGTCGTTTTCTGAGAATCCTGGCATCGGGGAGGTAGGATGGAAGACTGGTGGTGCATGATTAATGCCAGAAATACGGGGGATCTTGGTGTGTTGTGGGTCCCTAGAAACCTACTGCATTGGTCGTCCTAAGCAGCCATGTACTATCATCTTGGTGTAGTCAGTGGTACTTTAGAGTGCAGGCACATTGAACCTTGGTGCACAAGCCCCAATGGGAACAATGCACCTTCCAGATAAGCCTGCCAATATATAGGCTGGCCACTCCTGAGCACCGGAGCTATGGAAAGGAAAGGAAAAAGGGAAGGAAGCTTGTGAAGGGAGAGGTGCCACTGAGCACCACCTGTGTTGGGTGCCCTTATTAAGGAAGACAGAAGAGTCTGGAAACAATTTGTGCTTACCTGCTGGTTGGCTGTGCCAAACATTATAGGTGTGGATCTGAGTTCAGAGAGCACCTGCTGAAGTTTCCAGTTTTTTGTGTCCCAGGACAGAGAATTGTACCAGGGACGCATAGTAAGATAATAGAAACAGAGACATTTATTAATACAAACAGACAGTTTATTAAGAAAGAGAATGGAAACGGTCAGTGAGCAGAGATGTGGGAGCGGGGATCGTACACTAAAGAGCACTGGGCCATAGGGCTCAGGTCCTTGATTTACAGAGCATACTGCTTGTATGTCACAGGCTTGTCACAGGCTTGCTCTGTGTTTTACATGTAGCCCAAATGAGGAAGTGTCCAGTCCTCCCCTCCCTCTTCTTCCTTCTCCTTTTCCTGTCTAATGACTTCGTTCTATGTTAATCTTTATGTCCTTTCTTTCTCTAGCATCCCTATTCTCCTGCCACAGGGTCAATGTTAGTGAAAGTCTAATCAACAGTACTTAAAAGCACTGCTTATTCTGTTTGCTGAAGCGTGGATATACTGCCCATTCTGTCAAATTTGCTAGGCATTTTGTTCAAGTCTTTGTTAACTTTTCTTACTGAATCTTTTGCCTACTTCTTTTATTAGTTACTGAGAGAAGAATGTTCACCTTCCAAATATGATTTGAATTAGACTTAGACTATGTATCTTTACTTCTGTCAGTCTTTGCATTAATGTCAAAGTTCTGATATTGGGAGATTACACATTAGAATAATTACTGAGCTCTTAACATTATGGATAACTCCATACCTGACCATTTCCTTGAACTCCAGATCCATCCATCCCAAATCTCACTCAGTGACTCCATTTGATGTTCCAACAGGCTTGTCAGATATTACATATCTGAAATTAATTTCCTTTTTAAATTCAGTCTTCCTCCTAGTTTTCGCCTTTCAATAAATGACATTACCATTCTTCCTTCCACTCAAGCCACAAACTGAGAGATACATGAAGGGACTGTGAAGTAGTGTTCCTATGACTTTAAAAATGTGCTTGAATTAAGGTGAACATTAAGCATGTATGTCTAGAAATCTTTGCATCTCATGAGAAAGGAAACACAAGAATGCTTGCTGGGGAGATATCGCCAGAATGCTGGTTCCTCCTCCCCTCTAGTTCCTCATGAAATACGTTGACCTCCTAAGTAGACAGAGCACAGATAATGTTGTTATGCTCATCTTATTTTGCTGAATTGTTATAGTCTAGTCATACTGTTATTATTCAGTGTTTTGTGAACATTTGACTATGATTCAGTTCTCTTCAGCTCTGTAGACACTTGACTGTGATTCTCAAGAGTATGCGGATAGAAGCAGAGCTGATGACAGGATCAGCACTCAGATGCATGGAAGCCTGGGTCCCCTGGCTTATTTTCAGGTCTGTGGTAATCCATTCAGGTCCCATGAATGTCCCCAGTGGCCACAGATTCAACATAATTTCTCTCCTTCCCCAAACTCACACGTGTACTATGATCTGAATCGTGATACAAGAGCCAGTCTCCATGCCTTCTACCATGTTCTACGCTGCTTTCTTCATTCTTTTCAACTCCCCACATTCTTTTCCAACATAAGATATTTGCACATTATCTTCTTTATACACAACTCCTCCTCCTTCTGGTATTCATGTACACTACGATTCTTCAAAGGAAATTCCTTAGAAGAGACTTGTTCCTTTAGCACCCATGTTCTCGTGTGTTCCTCTTATGATCATTCTACTTTGCAGTTATTTTCATGGCACTAGTTTATTCCCCCCCACACACACTCAAAAGCATCTCCTTCAAAATATGATTGTGTTTGTTTTGTTCTTTCTCATACCACTAATGGCTCCAATCATGCTTAACACAGAAAAAGCAGCTAGCAGGTATTGAATGTATGAACAAATAATCTTGTCTTTAGTCCAGCTATGAGGAAGATTTTAAAGGTAGTCCAAGTGGGTGGGTAATGATTAGAAATCAAGAATGGATTTATGAAAATGAGTCCATGCAAGAAATGGTATCCATTTAACACACATAATATGACAGTGAATGGGGAGAGAAACTGCATGGTGTAAGGACCCGCAATTACATTTCTTTATACAGTTTAAGGGTCCGTGCCACAGGAAAGGTTATTTATTTACAAGGAAAGCTATGAGTTCAAATCTAGGAAATACTGAACCTGCTGTAAGCAAGATGCACCCAGGCGGAGAAATCAGAGACTGGGCGCACCCCAGGGAGACCACATATTCACGGTTGCTTGAAGAACTTGAGTTTTCTGTCAGTGACTCCAGTGTCTTCATGCACTGTGCCTTCTTTCACTCTCAGCTCTCCTCAGGGCTTGACCAGGGTTGGTGGTACTTTTGGTGGTCTTCTGAAAATATAAGTACTTGGAAAAATACCTTTGCTTAAAGAGAATGTGTACAAGAAAAAAGAAAAAGTTCAAGGGCCAATGACAACACTAAGAATGCTGAATCTGCAAAGAAGGTGAAGCTGGAACCATACATCTGAAAGATAAAGAAAGGGGACAGCAATTCCCACCTCCTAATGCAAAAGCATAGCAATGGCTCTGAGTTGGGAGTTGGCAGAGCCTGAATTGAACTGAATGTCAATGAATACTATTGACAAGTTTTATTCTAAGATCCTTCTATTTCGTCAAAATAACACTCTCCAAGGCAGCACGAACATGCCATTAGAAGAAAGAGATTGAAACATGAAAGAAGCAAGAGAGAATGCAGAGAGAGAGAAAGTAAGGCTCACTCAGACCTGGTCTATGGAAGAAAATTGTTCAGACTTTTTAGTGAAACAGATTCTGGGAATGTTGGGGAAGGTGAATTATATAAGCTATAAAGGCTACATAGGCTGTAACGACTTGGGCAGCCTTCCAAAGACGCTGGACATCCACAGCACACAAAATACTGCCAAGCACTTAACAAAGCCTTGATAAATGTTGGTTCACAGAGAAAGTCATTTATTTGCTTGACTCTCAGTTAAGTCTAAGTTCACACCCACTATCTGGAGCAGAAAATTGGATGCTCAACGATGCCAATGTACAAATTCCCCAATTTGTGAATATGTCGCCTTGCACAGTAAATAAATTGTACATACGATTGAGTTAAGGATTTTAAGGTGGAAAGGTTACTACAAATTATTTCGGTGGGACCATTGTAAGCATAAGACTCTTCACAAGCAAGAGGCGGAAATGTCTATGTAAGAGAGGGATTGAAGATTTTGTAGCCCAGGGTTGCAAGCACCATGTAGAAACTAGAAAAGACACTGAAAGGGACTCTTCTCTAGGCCTGCTGAAGGGGCACAGCCTGGAAACACTACATTGTAAATCAGAAAGACTCGCTTAGGATTTCTGACTCATACAAGTATAAAAGAATTAACTTATCCTCTTTCAAATCATGAGGTTTATGGTAAATTATTACAATAGCAATGGGAATTTAATATACTTTTTATATATGCATAATTTTATGCTCTAAAATCCTTTTCAGTAAACATTTTCCAAGTGTCCAAATTTCTGAATGTGAATGGAGAACATTTATACAGAAATTTAGATGTTCAAAATTAAGAAATACTGGAAAATCTGATTCCATATAAGAATTTGAGACACATAGCAAGGCACTGCTAAATTAGCAGAAGAAACCAAGTTCTCTAAAATACCTGTCAATGTTTACTTTTTATTAATGCCTCTTACTCAGTAAAACTGTACATCATTTTTAACCAACTGAGTACTGATCACATTGAAAAGAAAATTGCATTTCTTTAGAGGGTAACTGGCTTATAGTTTTTAAGTTGATTCATTTGTGTTTTATGCATATGAATGTTTTGTCTGAGCTAATGGAAGTGCACTCGTGTAATACAATGCTTGTAGATGCCACATGATGATGACTTCTGATGCCTTGGAACTACAGTTATGAACAGTTGTTAGCTTCCATATAGGTGCTAGGAACCAAATCCAGTTCCTCTGCAAGAGTAGTCAGTGCTCTTAATTGCTTTCCAGGCCCCTGGTTTATAATTTGTACCATAGGGTATTATTATAGTTGAAAATGTGATCCATGAAATGAGGAAATCCTACTGATTTCTTCTATCATTTATATAATTCATTATTTATTTAGTCACTCACCAAGTAATTATGAAGTGGCTAGTATGTGCCAGACATTGCTATGGATATCAAACAGTCATTAGATTGGCAAAATTCTATTTTTGGTTTTACTTTTTTCATTAGCTTACAAATGTTTCATTATGGTCAGACAAACTTTGACTTTGCTGTTTCATTCACAGTCTTCCCACTGGCCCTTCTTTGACCCTTCCCACTTGACCCTTCCCACTGGCCACTCCCAGTGGCCTCCTTTCCACTTTCAGGTCACATGTGACCTTTCACCCTCCTCTTTGAACAGTCTCCTAGGTGTCCCACTTAGTTTCATAGTCTATATGCATTCCCACAACTTCTTACTTAGATACATACATTAAAAGTTAGGATCCTTATAGGAGCGAGAACGTGAAATTTTTGTCTTTCCAGGACTCAGTTACCTCACTTGGCAATACTTTCCAGTTCTATCCGGGACTCGGGTACCTCACTTGGCAATACTTTCCAGTTCTACACATTTTTCCTACAAATCCCTTCTTCTCCTTTCTCCTAGCAGTTGATTATACCACTGTGTATTGATGCCACGTTTTCATTCTCTCTTCTTATATTGATCAACATCTAGGCCAGTTCCATTTCCTATCTATTGTAAACATGGGTGTATAAGTATCTCTGTGTAGATATAGAATCCTCTGTAAGTACCCAGGAGCAGTAAAGCTGGGCCATATGGCAGCTCTGTTTTCAAGTTTTTGAGAAACCTCCATAATGATTTCCATAGTGGTTTCACGAGTTTACATCCCCACCAATGGTGGAAGGAGCTATTTTGAAAGAATATTCATTCTAGTTGGAAAAAAGAGACAACAAAGACCCAAAGTAAACAATACTGCCTAGCGGTGCTAGCGGCCTTACTCTGAGAGAGAGACTAGAAGCGTAGCTTAGTCATAAGAGGCTCCATAAAGAGCTACCATTGACTTGTATGTCTGAAGGAAAAGAAGAATCCAATCTCAGAGAAGAACACTGCAGGCAGGGGAACAGTCAGTGCTACAGCGAACCCTGTGATCACATGATAGAGGACAAAACACTAACATAGAATTGGATGTAAGTTACAGTTTTGTTGCAAATTTGATATGTCATCCAGAGCAAATAGCTTATTTGAGACTCAGCTATGTTCTCTTAATCAGGTAATAAGCATATTTCACTGAATTATGGTAAAATTAGAGTAAACAATATTTGTTGAAGTGCTTAGCACAATACATTTTAGACTGTGTTTGAAAGACAGGATACACAGTGTTTACCTGTGCAAGTCTATTTTGAAGGCATTTTCCTAACAGGTTTAAGGAAAAATGCAGTCAAAGGAGATTCAGAGACACTTGCCATCTATTTGCACCTGAGAGAGGAGACTGAATGATAAACAGGATGATGGTCTTCATGACATCTCCATCTAGGAGAGGGGGCTGTGAGATGAAAATAGGGAGCCAGAACAGAGGGCTATTTTATCAGTGGTCAGTGTAACCAAGAAAAGGAATATAATATGGACACTATCCAACTCTAATTCCTCAGTCTAAGAACAATAATCTTCTTTTGGTTATTTTCCCAAACCAGCTAATTAAAAATGTCTTCACCCAGAGAAACAGCATGATTGACAACCACCATCTCGTAAGCTTACAGCTGTTAAACAGTATGCCTCTTTTATCCTAACATTTGTATTTAGAAGAGATAAATTGTCATCACTCTATGAAATTTTATGAGCACTGCCTTGGACATGTTATGCTGCCCTCCCTGGGACACAAATAATCAAGCCCTCCCTGGTGAGTAGGCCAGGTCAGCCACAACAGAACGAGGGCTAATTACTTAATACCATGAGCTCACCCTGTTACACATGAATACCACCAAGAGACACATCATAAGGTTTGCCCAAGGAAACTAGCATCTTTTCCTAGGAGGTGTGCCTCGAGCAGTTCTCTGGAGGGAACAGAAAAATCCTAAGCCCAAAGAGGAGAGTGGTAGCACAAATAAATGCCTGTTATGTGCCAGATACTCCATCAGAGGTTATAAGGAATGCAAAAATTCAGCAAGAAATGTTTTATCTCCTTAAAGTTTGCATTTCATTACCTCACAGTCTCTGTCTGGCCAGTATAATTTGTCTTTCATTCCCAGCTCTCACTGAAACTGACCTTCCCGGTGTCAGACAGCATGTCTACATCTTGAATTACTCAAGGGCAAGTTGTTGACCTTCTAACCATCTTCTCTCCTTTGCACACTATAATAAACAGGATTCCATTTTATTGCACCGTTCTTCTGTTCTGTATTGGTCTCCATTTCTAGGTATTTGACTTTGTCTTTCCCTTTGATATGACAGTCTCCTGGGAGTCATTCTGAGTCTCTTTCATTCTCTTTTTGCATTTTTTTCCCTGACAATTCAGTCATGACCATGGAACCAGCTGCCAACCAAATATTGAACATTACAGATACAAATGCTTATGCTCCCTCAAAATTCACATATGCATGTGTTGTGGGTAGATAGTTGAGTATGGTCTTTGTTCTCACAACAGTTCAGAGTACCAAAGGGACATTCTGCATTATCTGGTCATTTTGCAACCTTAACACAGACTTCACTCGGGTAATTATAATGGATTCATAGCTAACTCATCTAAATCACCAACTTATTTCCAAACACCTTAGTAATGTCAGATTTGAATTTAGCTCAAGTTCTGACCCCATGATAAGGGAAAACAAATGAAGTTCACATATTAACAAACTACATCTTTGATCTTTTGATACTTTAATTTTCTCTAAGGTCTTCACTCTATATTTTGTGAATTTTCAGTTTTCTCAGAGATTTTTTACAAATACAAAAAATGAGATTCTTATGAATTTAGTTTCATCTAACATTGAAATAATATATAATTTGTAGTTTACTTCCTCTGTCTACAAATGTTTCTAATTCCATAGCATGTTGTTATAAGGATTCATCCTATCCTCTCATTCTGGTGTGTCTTTGTGTATATAATGTGTGCATGTGTGTACATGAGTATGTGCAGGAGCACTTACCTGTGTATATACATATGGAGGCCACAGGTCAACACTGGGTATCTTCCTCTTTCAATCTCCGTATTACTTTTGCAGATAAGGTCTGTCGCTGAATGTGGAACTCATTGTTTTGGCTAAACATGCTGGTCAATAACGGCTCTTGGGTTCCCTGGTTTCTGCATCTCCAGTGCTGGTGTTATAGATAAAGTCTGCACCTAGCTTATATGGATATGCTGGGGATCCAAACTCAGTCCTCATGTTTGTACAGCAAGCACTTTACTCAGTGATACAAGCCTCCAGCCCCTCTCTCATTCTTTATGCATATTAGTGTATTGCCTGCATATATGTAAGTGCATCCATGGCATACAATGCCCACAGAAGTCAGAAGAAGATGTTAGATTCCCCAGGAACTAGAGTTATGGATGGTTGTTAGCCACCATGTAGGTGCTGGGAATTGAATGGTAGGTGCTTGGTTCTCTGCTAAAGCAGCCAGTGCTCTGAACCACTAAGCCATCTCTCCAGACCTCTCTCATACTTAAATGTGGAGTTTACTGACTCTTGTGTCTGTTTATGTAATTAAATTTATGAAAGTTAGTATAGATGGGAATGGGAAGATTAAGACAGATTTTTTAATAGCAAAGCAAAACAATGAGCAACTTTCTTCTCTTGGGAATTCTCATCCAGATCAGATGTCATAGTCTAGTATCACTTCTATTCTCTTCTCTCTCTTCTCTTCCCTAAGGACTACTGAAATTCTTGACATTGATGCTAGAAGTTGATCAATGGGAGGTCTAACAGATGGAAAGGGAATGACATGGGATTAGCAAACTATAACTGGAGAAGCAAACTAATAGGAGTATACCCAGTACTTTCTAGAGCCCTAACCTCCCAGGAGAAAACATGCTAGGTAGGATCATTTCTCTATTAGACTGAATGGTAATCCCTTTGACATGAGAGCTGCCAGTTAATGGTTTAACTACTGTGTGTTTTTGAGAACTTTATGCCTGACAATGGAGCACTGAGTAATTATATATCAACCTCATGAATTGGTTGGGCACTATAAGCTTCACACATATTGGACTGAAATGCAGTGGTGAGGTGTTTTATATATATATGAATATATATGCTAATTATTTGGCCAATTATCTAGGATAGGTGAACATGCTGTTTTACTAAATACTATTTGTATTGGTTAATTTTGTGTCATTTTGACAAAAGACCTGACAGAAAGAACTTTTAAGAGGAAAGATTTATTTTAGCTTATGATTTTACATCTTCTCAGTACCTCATGAGGGTGAGAGAAAGACATGGCCAAGTTCATAGTGACAGAAGCATATGGCAGAGACTCCTAATATCATGGTAGACCAAGAAACAGAGAGGAGCTGGAACCAGGGTCAGGCTATAACCTTCAAAGACTCTTCTTTAGTGGCCTGACTGACAGCCAGGCCCCACCTCCTAAAGGTTTCACAGCTTCTCAAAATAATGCTACCATCTGGGGACCAAGCAATAAAAACATGAACCTCTGGGAGTCATTTCAATACAATCTATAACAGTAGCCACTGTGAAGAACTCTTTCAGATAATCAAGTACAGCGAGACCACATATCATGTGGATAACATGCTTTTTCCTGAGTCATCCTTTAACTTGATCAATAGATCTGTGATGGCTGATCTTGGCTAGCAACTTGACATATGTAGGAAGAGTTTCCTCCACTGAGGAATTTCCTCCATCAGACTAGCCTGTAGTCATGTCTGTGAGGTATTTTCTAGATTGCTAACTGATATAAGACAGCCCATCCCATTGTAGATGGTGCCACCCATAAGCAGGTGAGTCTGGTCTATATAAAAGAAGCAGTTGAGGGGCTGGAGAGATGGCTCAGCAGTTAAGGACACTGACTGATCTTAGAGAGGACCAGGGTTTGATTCCCAGTACTCATATGGTTGCTAATAACCATCTATAATTCCAGTTCCAAGATATCCCTCCGTGGGCATTGCACAAGACCAGTGCACTTCCAGATGTGCAGTCAGTACACTCATACACACAAAACAAAGTAAAAGTAAATAAAAAATATTATTTAAAAAGGTAGTTGAGTAAATCAAGTGATGCAAGCCAGTAAGCAGCTTTCCTCCATGGTCTTTGCTACAGTTTCTGTCTTGAGCTCCTGCCTGGCTTCCCTCAATGATGGACTGTAACCTACAAGTCAAATAAATCCTTTCCTTCCCAAGTTGCCTTTAGTTAGTGTTTCATCACAGCAACGAAAAGTAAACTAGAACAGGGCCCATGATTAAGTGGACAGGGTTGCACTGATAGGAAGCAAATACACATTAACATCACAGATTTCCTCTAATCAAGGTTCATATGTTTTGTTTTGTTTTCATGTGTTGAGTGTCAGCCTTACCAAAGTCATTGCCAAAGGAAAAGTTTATCTTTGAAAGCCTTTCCCTAATGACAGTCATTCAAGTTCACTAGATACCTTCCATTACAAAGTGGACAGATTTATCTCTTCAAAAATAGATATTTATTCCAGCTATCCAATGGCCTTCCTCATTTGAAATGCTTCCTCCCAGAACCAACTTGTAATCTCTTTATTGCATTATTTCTGGCCAAAGACTTTTTAAAACATAAACCTAAGTTTGTCAATGGACTTTTCCCAAGAAATTCTCCGATTATAGCCCATTATCCATCATCTAGAAACAGCGGTCTTAATAGAATGGTGGAGTGCCTCACAGAAAGCCTAGTTAATGTGCCCAGTACTCTGTGAGTTAGAACCATTGTCTATTGATGTAGTGTATGCTTTAGTTGCAGTCAATGTATGCTGCTGTCATTCCAGTTAACCCTGGATTGAAGCCTCTCAAATCATCAGCCCAATCAAATCTTTCTGCTCAGGTATATTCCATAGCAACAAAAAAACTGACTCACACAAACTTATCTGTAAGGGTAAATTTACAGTTTCTCTCTGCCTCGAGAGACTTGCCTCCAAGAATGTGATTGACAGAGATGAAGCCAATAGAATCAACTACTTTCTGACCAATCAGTGACTTGAGGAGGAGGGTCTAATGGGAAAGCAGTGAAATCTTGGTAGGAGATGCTGGGCCGTGACACCACTGCCCTCCATCTTGGGTGTGCGTGTCAGAGGTCACCTGGACTTCTGATCAAAATGCTGGCACCCCCGTATGAAATTTCTGTCTCTCTTCCCGGGGATGAATCTTTTGTAAGTAAGCCTGAATAAACCGGTTTCTCTAATTGGAGAGCATTCTTTGTTTGCTCAATCAGTTCAAACCTAGGAGAACGGGGCTGAACTCCAGGCCTCATTGTGAGAGGAGAATTCTTAAGACATTATCCCACCAGATAAAAAATCCAAGTTGTGCCAGGTGATGAGTAAAGGCAAAGAGAACTTGAAATGTGTTGCAGAAGAAACTATACAATAATTAGGTATGGAATTGAATACAATAGCAGTTATGCACATTTTCATCAACTATATCAGATATAGCCATCAATTCTCTTCTGCTTCCCCCTTCCTTTGTTTTTCATGCAATATATACCTAATACCTAAGGTTATATTTCAACTCGTAGGCCAAAAGAATATCAATTGTTAATGGGGAAGAGGGTCTGTCATTTGCAGATGCTAAACTCTGAACTAGATATTGTGAACGACTGACACTTTACTTCCCTTATGCTTTATTTGATTGCTATTATATGCGAGTTCAATAAAGGCATAAATGTGAGGAGTGCTTAGGTAGACTTACATCTGGTTAACTTCATACCCACTGCCTCCTTAATCACAGCTTGGGAAGAGGTAATGCTCGGAGATAGAGTCAGGATTAGGCAGGAGCAAAGCTGAAACAGATAGGAGGCAACATTTCAAGAGCAGAGGGAAATTAAGGAGAGGGAGCCAGGATTGCAACTTCAGTAAAAGTGCCAGAGCAGAATCATAGAGCTGACAACTGAGTAATGAGTGGATGTGTCAGCTGAGGCAGAAGATTTAGATTCCTCTTTCAAAACAACTATACCTGACACTCTAAGCAAGACAGATCCAACTGCTGAGAAACATGGTGCATACGGAGAGACCAAGAAGCCTTGTACACTATGTGGTGATTGTAGAAAGGGAGTCACCATCCATGGAGAAAGAATGGGCTTAAAGTCAAGGAAGTCTACATTACGGTTAAGGTTAATTACTCCATAATTGTTTGCCTTACTTGACTGCATTTCTTTATTTTTTTTTTGTGTACATGAGTGCTTTACCTACATGTATGTAAGTGTACCACATGCATACAATGCCCATAGAGGCCAGAAGAGGGCATCAGATCTCCTGGAACTGAAGTTATAGACACTTAGCTGCCATGCGGGTTCTGGGAACCAAACTCAGATCCTCTTCAAGAACAGTCAGTGCTCTTAACCTCTGAGTCATTTCTCCAGTCCCATTTGCCTGTATTTTAAATGTGAGTTCAATGTTGTGGGAGTACAAACCAAATATTGCATATACAAGTGGCAAATACTGTGCCACTGTTGCTTATGAAATTAATAAGCAGGTGAATGTGGACTTGATGAGCTGGCAAGGAAAGGGCAGTCTTTGCAAGACAAAGGACTCTGTCTCTTCAATTCCAGTCCCTGAAGTACAAAAGTATTGTGATGGGACACTAGAGAGGTGAACCAGAGAGAACCAGAACAGACATGAACTGACAGGGAGGATTCAAATAGCAAGAATTAATGGAGAGAATTTCAGAGGCAAAGTTAGTTTCATTTAAAGATAAACTATAGCCCCAGGATATGCACCGAGAGAGCAACCAAATGATACAAAAGTCACAGAAAATAGCAAATCAAACACTTAGAAGAAAAATAAAAATCAGAGAATGATCCTACTGTTGTGAAGGCGGCCGTTCTGCTCATACTGTGGAGTACACAGCTGCGGGTTCAAGAAAGTGAAATAGAACCGGGAAAGAGAATCCATCGAGGGAGGCATCAGGGAGAACAAAGCTTACTTGCATTGGCCAGAAAGAAAGATGAAATGCGCTTGATGAGCCTTGAACGCAGGGCAGCTGCTGGCCTGGGACTTTTCCCTGCTCAGTGGAAGAGGCTGTATCTGTGGCCTGCAGGAATCTCCAGCTCTGAAATTGTGTTTGCAGAGAATGTCATTAGCTTTAAGAAATGGGGAAAGCTCCCAGAGCAACTGGCCTATCCTCAGGAATGGCCGAATGGAAGGAATTTCAAGTTCCCTTTCACGTCGACAAGGCTCATACCCACTGTGCTGTTTGCAAAGACTCCACTACAAAGTCACAGCATTCTGGATACAGATTTCTCCCCAAAGCAAACAGTTTCAGAGCTCCTACTGTTTGCCCAGGCCCAGATCCCTGCAGGGAGGAGGTAGGACTTAAGAGAAAGTCACTGAACTCAAGAAGCACACTGTCTACAAGGAAAATATGACAAGCACTTAAATATGTATTAAGAAAAAGTAGAAAGGAACTAGGCTGCTGCAAACAGGGAGAGATGAGATTATTATTCTATGAGCCTGGAACAGCCCTGAGCAGACTCAGCTTGAAAGGCTGTGTGCCTAGTTATGTACATTATTTGTCTTCCCTCTAAACTCACTGTTTAAAACCACCAAGCCCCCATATGCTCCAGCATTGGCCTGTCCTTTCCGAGACCTCATACTGGTACTTGGGAATCCACCCAATGAAGAAAATAACACAAAATCCCCAGCACAGGATTCACAGCATCCTTTTCAGTCTTCTTGCCCAAATATAAGAATCTTGCCTTCTCTTTGTTTCTAAGGCTTAGGACCCACATCCCAGATGCTCAGGGTGTGTTTGGTTCGCATGACCCTACCACTGTAGCATTGCAAACTGTCATTTCCTGCTTCCAGCTCTGCCTGTTTCCAGCCACGGTGCCCCATGGAGAGCTACAGTTTGCTCTGGGTCCCTGACCGTTTTCTTTTGTTTGTAAACATGGATCATCCATTATCACTGTGTTTAGTACAGAAAGAAGCTCCTGATTTAAACTCCAAGGCCAACCTGATCAGTGGTCTATGTCATCTCCTTTTATCCCCACTGTACTTAGGGAAGGTCAGGAACATCATAAATTGCAGAGCAGTTTACATATAAAAATTATTAGAATAAAAAATTCACAGGTACTTGGTTACAGTGAAAGGAGTAGGAGCTAATATCTGTATTTAGTTGTGAATAAATTGGCTCTAAATTATAACCTGGTCAAACCAGGCTTACGGCAAGATTAAAACGGAAACTTCACTCCTTATTTGTTGGGCTCTAGATCCTGCAGCTGATGCAGAGCTTGTAAGAGCTGGAATTCACACTACCCTGTGCTAAAGAGTCTAATCAGCTCTTGAAAACTGAGTGCAGGTGGCAATTTTTCAGACAGTGTGAGTCTTTAATGAACATAGGGCAGAATATCAGAACCATCAGAGAGCCATTTCTAGAAAGGCCAGTTCTCCAACTAAAGCACCTTCCTTCCAGTTATCAGTCTGTCAATTCCAATAAATTCACATTTAGTGAATACTACTACATGCCAACCATGAGGTACTGAGAATGCAGAATAGTGATAAAAATTTGACCTTTCTCTTGAGAATGTCCTAGAGTGAAAGGAAAAAAAAAAACATTCAACCAAAATGTTCACTACTGCTTATATGTTAAAGCACATTGGCAACAGCATTTCTTAGGCAAGAAGAAAGGTTTCATAGATGAGTTAAAACGAGTCGAGTCCCGAACTATGTGAAATGTTAAGAGGCACAGAGGGTGTGGGGGACAGCGTACACAGGAGATAAAGCAAAGCCGGGTCCTTCTCAGATGTCAGTGGTCTGATTATCATTTTTCATCCCATTCCACAACTCCTCAGATACATGGACTCAGCAGAAAGGAGAATGACCAAGTTAGGGCTGGAGAAGGAGTTGGAGACAAGTCTCTACTTGGACTGATCTCCACTGAAGCTAAATTGAGAACCTTTAGGTAAAAAGCTGGCCAACTCCCGCTGAAAATGTCCTGAAGCCACTGTCTCCCATCAACATGTTTGTGAACACGGATCATCCATCCTCCCAGGGTCTTGCCAGATCATGTATGGCATCTCTTACATGAATGAGACACTATTTTGTTTTAGTTTTTGAAACAGGATCTCATAGTACAGGCTGGCTTAGAATATGCTGTTTAGCTCAGGCTGACCTTGAATACATGAATCTCTTGCTTCAGGCATCCAAATACTGAGATTACAGGGATGTGACACCATTTCTAGCAGTATGTCTACAAAGCTCTTAACTGTGGCCTTATTGCCTGCTTTTCTTCCATGTAAGACCCAGAAAGAGGTACAAGGAATGACTTCACAATGTGGGGCTGTTGAAATACTGTTCTAGATGGCATAGGAGATTGAGAGAGAAAGATATGCCTTCCTTCCAGTTTCCTGTTTTATTCTTGTTTCAGTTTTTAAATTTTTTATTGTTCTATTTCATAGCCAGCACATTTTCCAAGGCCTGCAGTGAGTAGTTCTAAATACATATTGTTTTTGTCATTTTTCCTTTAAATCCAGCTGGACAAACATTTGCTACCAGGTTCCTTCTCAGGTTTAGGATGTGAAGAATTAAAATTCAAAAGAAAATAAGGCATGACCTTCATTCTCATGAATTTTACAACCTAATAAGGAAGTGCATGAGTCAGTGTATCGTATTAGTAAAGCACTGCAAATGCAATAGAAAATTAAACTGCAGGTTTCTTGGGGCTTGTAAGAAAGAAGACTGAGGACCTAGGCAAGGCTTCCTGGGGGAACCAGCTTCGCCAACTGGAAGTTTAAAAATAAGTAGGAAGTAAAGGAAGTATTTTTAGCATTAATGATACTATTGATAATGGTACTAATTTTCAATAGATGTTATGAAGATAGAATGCAAACAATATTGTATCAATATGAATAGAACAGCTAGAATAATGTAAGAAATAATGGGGCTATAATCAAGTTAAGAAACTAACAGATCAAAGGGAAACAGCAAATGAATTTGGGGAAAATGGAATAAAACAATATATAAAGCTAATTTGATAGTTGTCTGTTTTGTACTGATTAGTCTCTTAAAATGACTGCGGGATACTGAAAATAAAATATGTTTATGAAAACATAAACATTATAGACATAAACCTTTAATTCCTTCTAAATGTTGGGATTTACTAAAATAAAGCATGAATTAGAATGAATGCCCTTATGAACCTTAAAGCAAAAAAAAAAAAAAAAAGAAACATTCTGATAAACTTAAAAAGGGTAGAAGGAGAAAATGCATCAATATTTGGAATAAGCAAGTGGCTCCATCTGTAGACACAATTGGCAACTATTTAAAAGGTTTTTGTTCATGAAATATATTGGTTTGTTGCTGTTTTTTTTAGTAATGTATTTTTCTAGGCTCCCGGTGCATTTGGAAAATGAGGTGGCAGTTTGCTCCTCTCTGTTTTCTTGAAAAGTTGTATAATAGCGGAATGCTTTTTTTCCTTGAATATTTGATTGAATTCACTGTGAAAGGAGATGGGTCAAGAATCTCTTTGTTTCCTTTCTAAAGGCTTACCTTTGTGTTCTTTCTAGATTTTAGGGTTCAGAACATTTACATGTGTGTTAGCTTTCTGCAACTCAGTAACAAATAACTGTAATGGCCAACAGCAACAACAAAAAAGACTGCTTTTAAGTCACAATTCTGCCATGACAGGATAGCACGCTGCTTTGGGCTACATTGTGGAGGAAGTAGGTTGTACAACAAAACCACTCCCCTCATGACTGACAAATGAGACAAAGAGCCTGGAATCTCACAATCTGCCCATAGTCCCATTCGGTTAAAATTTCGCTATCTTCAAACGGAGACAGACTAGAGAACCAGCTTTCAACAGATGGGCCTTTGGGAGCATTCCAGATCCAGCCTGTAGGGACACTGGATTGCTTACTCCTGTGTCTGAGTTAAAGTCTACACTATTGCTGTTATCCTTTTTGTGCCTTCCATTGTCATTTTCTATGCCTTTTCCCCCTGATTTTCAATAGCACGAACTATTATTTTCTCTCCTCAATGAACTTCCCTACAATATCTCCTTGTGTTTCTGTTTTTGTTTTCAATGATTTCTCTAGTACTAACCATCTGTATTTTAAACTTCATCTAGTTAGGTTAATATTGTACCATTTCACACCTGACACTTTCCACTTCTGATGCTACAACATCCCACTTCACAATTCACACCTCCCACTCAATACTTTTCAAATGCAATAACTAAAGAATAGTATGTTTTATGTACACAATCCTTTTCTTTGGTGCTATTGGGTCTTCTTTTATTTCCCACGCTTAACAAACTGCCTTGTGATGCTATCCTTGTTTTAAACAATCATTTATTTTATAAAAGTTATAAACTAACAAAAGCATAGTCTTTTATGTATAACTGTGGTTAGAATTCAGGATTAAAAGGTGATGTGTTAAAGGAATAGAAATAAGCTCAACCAATGCAGATCACTTTGTTATCTATAAAGGACAAGCAACCTTCCCTTGGGAATGAAAATTGTGTGTTGGAGTTGAGGGAAGTCTGGGATTTATAGGTGTGTCCAGAAAATCCCAGAATCAGAATCATGCCCTGGGAAGGAGAGATGGGGTTTTTGATAGGGGAACCAGGTATCTTCTGTAAGGTGGTTGGTAAGGAACCAGATCTGCAAGGAGGCTGATGAGGAACCAGAGGTCTTTTGATAAAGTTCCAAATGTCTAGGCTAGAGGTCATGTGTTCTGAAATAGATGTGTCTCCCTCTTGGAGTGGTGAGACAGGGTGGGCTCATGATCAGTTCATTCAGTCATTTGCCAAGCTGATTTTACTTCATTCCAGACACTGAAGACATATAAAGAACAGAAGAGGGACATCCTTTCTCCTTAACTGCTTCAAGCTGAGAGGGCTTGTCCTAAGGAGGGGGTAGTTTAGGGTGCATTGGGGTGCATTGGGAGAGAGTCCTCTGGTGGCAAAGAACAGTAACAGATCTTTAATTTGGTCTCGGACCGAATTAGCAGCCTGGGTGGTCATATGGGTTGCTCAGTCAGGAGATTCTGTAAGAATCTTTGGAGACAACAGTTGATTAAGCATAGTACACTGGTCTCATTACTCTGGAGTTAATGAGGGTTTAGTGGAGGGAGGAGGAGAGGAGGACATGAGCTGGTCAGTCCAGTCCTCACTCCAGGTGACAGGTCCATCAAGATTCTGGTCATATCCTCAGCATGTCTTCCAGAAACAGGGCATTATTTCAGGAAAAAAGAGAGAAATGAAATAAAATCAGACACTTCTTTATTGACATCCTCAGGTTTCTAGCTATGGCAGAACCAGAGACATCTTTGGATTAGATAGTTCTGGCATCTCTAGCCTCATGTAGGGATACGTTTCCTGGCAGATCAAAGGGAAATTAAAGCTCTCAACCAAGAAAGACACTGGTCATTTTTCTTTTGGGGCTTAAATATGTCTAACCAATTTTCTAGAGTGGCTTAAATATGTCTAACCAATTTCTACCTCCCACTCTCATCATTTCCCCGTTATGAAGAAGTAACTCTAACTTCCTTTAGGGGGTAAGGATGCAGACCACTCTAGCTTCTTCCATGCTGACAGTCAGGTACATAGACTCCAGTACCTCTTGACTAGGGATGTGGGAGATCAAACATTATAAGCAAGAGTAGTTAAGAGGAGCAGGTTGTAAGTTTAGTGGTTCCCATCTTTGTAGACTCTCAGTTTGTGGAAGATAGTCAAAGGGCCGTGATGGATCTAATATATTGCAGGACCACCTGAGGGTAGAATGACTTTTGAAGAGGAGTTTTAATTACTCAGTGAGCTCATAGGCTATTCCTCTGTGACTGACTTGTATGGTTTGTCATCCAGTGTTTCTCCCTCTGGCCCCAGGGTTTGACTCCAGAGTGGTAGATCCGGGATTCAATTCCAGGCACTTTGATAGCTGTTAAGATACCCTGAATCAACATGTGAGTTTCCTCCCAAATACCCTCTAGACAGTAAGAGAGAAGAAATTTAGCCCTCATTAAATTTTTGGTTAAAGCAATAGTGGATCTGTCTCCTTTAGTTGAACTGGCCAAGGCCTGAGGTCTTATGTCCAGGTGAGTAGCATTTTTCTTATCAAGAAGAAAATCTTAGTGAGAATTTTCTAAATAACATCTCATATGAACTTAAACCTAATGTCTGGGAAGCTCAGTTCCTCAGATTCTAAAAGAACCTGATGGTCATTTTAATCTTTGGTTATAGTCTCCTTTGAGTTGTTTAAGACCATACAGCTGGCCCAAACTAATCAAGTCTTTTTTTCTCAGGGTCACTCAGGATCAGATCCTTAGAGATCTTTGGGCTTTGGGGGGAGTCCCTGGTTGCTTTGGCTTTCTTTTAACAGTTCTATCTATGTGAGGATAAGTCAGAAGACTTGCTGGGCCATGGGTTCATTTAGAAGCTTTGCTGATACTTCCCTTTGTAGACTGGACACTGGTTTAAGTCTTTTAGTGGGGTGTCCATGGCCTTTCTGAACAAGAGGACAAGTGATTCATCATAGTTGCAGGGTATTTTGAGATGCCCATAGTCCTCTGGGACTTAGTTGACCTTAGAAGGCAAGGGGCAAAAAATTGTCCCTTCAAATTCCTCTGATCAGATTAGTATAGGCCTCAAAATAAATGTGGTTATTAAACATCAAAAAAGGTTAGTTACACCAGTTTGGCACTTCTAATTACTGTGTAATGTATAGATTAAGCTTGGACAAAACCCCAAACATTCTTGAATAAACCTTGACTGATATATATTCTGTTCCTTAGGTTAGCCTTTATAAGAACTAATTTAAGCAAAGGTTTGACTGAACTTTGACCTTAGAAATTTTAAGATTAGTGGATTTAGGTACATAAAAGGCTGTCTAGATAATGTCACAAGAGCAGACCTAAGTCAGAGAAAGAAGTGACTTACATCATAGGTCAAGTAGGCATATCCCAGGAAAGGATTTTAAATGATTTTCTTAGGTCTCTCTCAAATGAAGGCTGTCATACTATAAACAGAAATAGTCTCCTTTCTTTCCCAGGCCCCCATACCTTGATTTATAACTTTTAGAAGAAATAGGAGGCACCACATCACATACCTATAGACAAGAAATAAGCTGATCATGATTCAGACCCAGAGCAATGAAACTCTCTCTGGACTGTGCCCATCTGGCACAGGGAGTCAAAATCTAGCTCCTCTTGAAACAAATTACCTTGGTATGGGCAGAAAAACCCACCCTGTGTCCTAATGACAACTCAGAGCACATTTCACAGGTTTTACACCTTTTGTTGTTAGACAAAAGGAAAAAAAAATACCCGAAGTTACATTTGTATAATACAGAGAAACACAAAGGACATGTTCCTGTAGCTACAGATAACACCAATACTTGTCTGCATCCATTAAATCTACGACTGCAGCTAGGTGTGTAGCACAAACAGAGAAGTGGATTCTAAGGGTTTTTGTTGTTTAATGGAATTTCTTAGGTTTGGTGGTTTTTTTTTGGGGGGGGAATGCAACAGTAATTATTACAATAACAACTCTGTGTTTTTATAAACCTTCCCAGAAGTTTAATAAACATTGTCAAATATTCTTATTAGCCCTTCTATTCTGGAAACACCCAGTCATCTTAAATTTCATGCATAAATAATTTTTACTAAAATATTTTCATTTTTATATCATTTTATCATTTTTTATTTATTAATACCATGATACAGAAAAGCATCTACAAAACATTTACCATTTATGATAAGAATTTACTAAGCAATTAATATTTACCTGCTTAAAATGTATATATAGGCACAGAGATGAACAATTATCTCAAATACATTATTATTATGTATATTATGTAATGGAGAGAATTTAGAATGTTGCAAATCCAGAGTCAAATTATCTTGGGCCATTTTTACTGGGCCTTTTTGATCTATCAGGTTTATGATCAGTAGGTTAGTCATTTGGAATAGGCAGAGTGCAAGTTTGCTTTGGGATGTACTAGCAAACCATTAAGTTCTAGCAATCCTCAAGCTATGAGTTCCATCAAGTAGTATTTGGGATTATAAAAATATGTCCTGATCTATAATGTTAAGGTTAAAAGCCAAATAAAGGAAGAATTTCCAGGGAATTTTCAGAAGAGTATGTTTCTTTTAGATATGTAGGTTTTGAGTAGAGAAACTGCAGCTGGCTTAAGGGACAGGAAAACACCACTGAGGTTTAGGTGCTAACAACAAAGTCCAAAAGCTGAGATGAGAACAGATTTGGAGGATTCAGGGGGCCATAAGGAGGAGGAGGTTCATCAGTGAGTTGAAGTTGGAAAAAAACAGAAGAAGGAGGCAAGGCAGAGGACCTTTCCCAGGTCTGCTCGTGTTAGCTTTATATCAGAGATGCAGGGATGATTCAATATATGAAAGTCAACTAATCTTATAAATCATGGAAATGGACTCAAAAAAAATCACATGGTCATCTGAATAGATGCAGAAAAGGCCTATGATGAAATCCAACATGCATTCATGTTAAAGAGTACCAGAGGGATTGGACTGGAAGGAACATATTTCAGCATAATCAAAGCTATATACAACAAATTCACAGCCAGCATCATTCTACAGAGCTATAGTCATAAGAACAGCATGGAACTGGAACAAAGTAGACACCTAGATCAACGGAACATGATCAAAGAACCGACACGAGTGCATGCAATTTCAGCCAAATGATATTTAACAAAGGTGCCAAGTGTACCTGGTGGAAAGACAGCACCTTCAACCAATGGTGAGGACAAAACTAGATCTTCCTGTAAAGACTGAAACTGGACCCACATCCCTCATCCTACGAAACAGTCAACTCCAAACGGATCAAAGACCTCAATGTGAAACCTGGAACTCTAAAACTGTTAGATAAAAACATAGGCAGTACCCTATAAGACATGGGTAGAAAGGACTTTCTAAATCAGACATCAGTTGCTCAGAAACCAAGGTCCACAATTGACAAGCAGGGAATCATTAAACTAAAAAGCATCTCTACAGTAAAAGAAATAACCAAGGGATTGAAGAACCCCACAGAGTGGGAAATAAACAAATCTTCACCAGCTACATATCTGACAGAGGATTCATATCCAGAATATATAAAGAAAAAAAAAAAACCTAAGGAATCAGGGACTGGAGAATGGCTCAGCCATTAAGAGCACTGGCTGAACTTGCAGAGGACTTGGTTTGGATCAAGCACCCACATAGCAGATAGCAACTGTCTGTAACCACAGTCCCAGGGGATCCATGCTCTCTTCTGACCTTCATGGACATTGCCCAACACTGATACACTTCCATATGTGCAGGCAATTCACTCATATACATAAAATTAAAATAATAAATAAAACAAATGACTCAATTAAAAGAGGGGCTATAGATTGGAACAGAAAGTTATCAAAAGAAGAAATAAAAACGGTTAAGAAACAGCTTTAAAAAATGTTTAACATCCTAAGGAATTAGGAAAATGCAAATCAAAATCACTTTAACAGTTCGTCTTATATAAGTCAGACTGGTGAAGATCAAAACAACAAATGATACAAAATGCTGGTGAGCATGTCGGAAAGGTGACACGCTCATTTACCAGTGGGATTGCAAACTCATGCAACCACTGTGGAAAGCAGAGTGGAGAACTCTTAAAAAAGAAAAATGAATCCACTGTATCATTCAGCTATACCACTCCTTGGCATACACCCAAAGTTCTCATCCTATTGCAGAGATACCTGTGTATCTATGCTTGTTGCTACTCCTTTCACAATCGCTAAGAAATCGAAACAACCTAAGTGTCCCTCAACTAAAGAATAGATAATGAAATGCTATACATTTACACAATGGAGCTCTACTTAGCAGTAAAGGAAGATGAAATTTTCAGGTAAACGGATGGAACTAGAAACTGTTATACTAAGTGAAGTAACAGAGACTCAGAAAAACAAATGAAATGTGTTCTCCTTCATTTGTGGCTATTAGCACCAAATCTGTATATGTGACTATATATTCTGATGTAATTGCAGGAGTCAGGGAAACGGAAAGAATCCATGGAGGTGACAGAATGATGAGCTTGAGAGAGAGATCAGAGGAGACAGGCATTGCCAAGTGTTAAATGGGTAAAATTGAGGGTGTTTAACTGGAAGGGGAAGACAGAGGATTATATGCAAGGTAGTAAAGGGAAGAAGGAGAAGAAGGAGCCCAAGAGAGGGGAGATCATAGGAGACAGGTGTTATCAAAGGGGAAATGGGAAAAATGAGGGTAATTTAACTGAGGAGGGAGGAGAGAGAGAGAAGAGGAAAATACATTCAAAGCCTTCTGAAAAATTACGCATACAATACCTGTACATGAGTGCATGTATATAGATCAAGGCTATATAACAAGAAATGCAGTGCCAGACAGGAGAAACCTTCCTTCGAGCTGTTGGTCAGGGTAGCTGAAGACACTCCTCAAAATTACACAGGCTATTGCTTCAGCCCTTTATTATATCCCAGAACACGAAGGTAGACCTATTGCTGAAGACAGGACATACTTCAAAACATAGGACTTGGAGCAACGGAGCTGGAATGGACCTGAATGCCTCCTTCCTGAAGACTAGCTCTCCTGGTTTTAGAGAGCACTATGAAAGCTGCTAAGGGAGAACATTAAGCGATGGTCCAGCCCCAGCTTTAATGCCTAATAACCACAGCAATGACTGGCACAGCTAACTATCTTGGTGCTGCAATGGCACTTTTATCTTGGGGATAATCAACAGCTTCCTAATTGGACTTAAAGACTACACAAGGGGAGGGAACTCATGAGTGGCACTGTGAACATATCCACACACACATGGCTGGAGAGGTCATAGATCTTAGAGAAAACTAAGTTTTTCACATATCTAGACAAATGAAATTTCGTATCATATTGTAATATGGATCCTTATATTTAAATACAAGTATGCCATACACTACTCATCAAAGGAATTTCTACAACAGATGAAGGCTATTACAGAGACCCAAACTGATCACATACAGACTATACATCTAAGAGATGCCCAGCCCTAGGGGACACACTTACAGTGGAATCTCTACACCTAAGGCTCCTCATGGAACATAGGAGAACAGGGGTTGGAGAGGATACTAGTGCATCCCTCAACTCTCACCAGAGAAGCAACTTTATACAGCAGTGTGATGCACACAGAAAGCCGCAACTGTCTAAGGTTAAGAGAATAAAAAACTACAGAGTCTGTATATCAGGATAGGACTCCTATATTAAACCCCACACAGCCATGGTTCAGGGACCATTGTGGATGGAAGACCAGAAAGACTGTAAAAGCTAGAGTTCGACCTGAAACACAGGATTTCAGGTCACTGGAAGCTTGCTCATGTGAATTTGCATCAATGGTGACATCATGAACAAGACCTCTGCTGACTTTCAAGCAAGGGACTGACGTGGACCAAGGGAAATATGTGACAGGCAATGGTCTTAGCCTGGGATTTGTTGGCAACTGATTACTGCTGGGTGAGGGAGAGTAAGTCTTCTTTAATATCCCTAGATGGGCTGACAAGACTCTGGTAAATGAACTTGTTCTGAAGGAAATTTTGATACAAATGCTTAGCCTCATAGGACTTAACATATATGACAGAATGCATGAGGTCCAATGGGACGAGGGGCAACGATGGAGAAAGGGGTCTAAACTTCATTAAGAGCTATTGTAGGAAAGGCGTAAAACTCAATAAAAATATTAAAGAAAAAATGTAGTGTATGAAATGCACAAAAATTCAACAAAATTATACATTAAAAAATTGACATATATGTGAATATGTTAGACGCTCAAAATCAAAACTCAACAGGGAAAATCAACTTAGAGTCTGGGAAGTTATATGTAATAAGCTTGACTAAGATTTGCTTGAATATTTATAAATAATCTTATTATATAATTTAATAGCTAATAGTTTGTACTCACTGTATCCTAGGTCTTGTCTAGTTTACTTTGCATTGGTTTTAACATATTAATCTATTTTCACAATAACCCTATGATATAGATACTATTGACATCATGGTTATGCATATAGATAAAGAAGTCAGAGAGAAATCAAACCTCTATCCAAAAAAAGTAGGTGGTATAAGGTGATAGCATTGAAATTTGAAACTTATTTAATCTGGCTATTGAGTCTAGATATTACTGATTTTGAATTTCAATGCTATCAGACATATCATCAGTTTTAAAAAGTTAGATAAGGATGTACTCAGAAAATTTATAGAACTATACTAAAAGGCTTTAAAACACAATTATATTAAAATATCTTCATTTTTCAACAATCAAATAGCTGCAAATTAAAACAGCAATGGCACACTCCTTATACCAAACAAATTATCAGGGACTTATGAATGGCAATAATGCAACATTATTCCACTCATATATTGCTTGTAAAAGTGGATATTGTATATGAGTGTACATTAATTTGGTGGGGGGAGTGGGCAGAGGTGTGGAGAAGGAATTTAAATGCCACCAAATTACGCTGTATAAATTTGCAAAAATTCAATAAAACATTTAAAAAAAGAAAATAAACCCTGTGAATTTATTTAACCTTGGATCCAGAACTTAAGAATGTGAGCTCCTCTGAGACCACTAGCATGAATTGAATCTGGTTCTCCAACCCTCCCAGTGAATGCTTGGTCTGATTTTTCCATAACAATATTCTACCATCTCACATGCCAATAAAACTAACAGGCTTTTAATTTCTTCATAGGACTTGCTGATACATACATTATGTTTTTGTAACAATAGTCATCTTAGTGATATGAACTACTCCCTCACTGTGTAGATTTTGTACTTCCATAGTTTTTGGTGATTTTGAATGTTTTTTCATGTGTCTGTTAGCCATTTGTATATCTCCTTCGAATAAATGCCTATAATGTCTAGTCAAGTCCTTTGTTCACTTTAAAAAAATGTATTGGTTGTTTTTGTTGTGTTTTAGAGTTGTAGTAATTATTTATATTTTTGTTATTAACACCATCAAGAGTTCCAATTTTACACAGCAAACAAATGAAAAAAAATGTAAATATGTCAATAATGTTCTAGTCTTCCACTGCCTGAACCCTTCAGTGGAATCCATGAAGAATCTTCCATCACCCATCAGTCCTGGTCAAGCCATTTGCCTCTCTAGCAAAGCGGTCTTACGGATACATCTTAGAGCCTGGAAATTTGTTACCACAGAATATTTGTGCTGCAAGATTACTGGATTTGAACAAACCCAACTTTTCATATGACCCATTTCTTCTTCTTTTCTAGAAGTCATCTTAATTGCCCTCCTCTCAAAGCTTCTCCACTGATCATTTTTCAAAAGTAACACATCCTCTCTCCATCCATATTGTTCCTTATCACGAGATACTGTTAATTCTGTAATACTAGTCACAATTCAAAATGTTCCGTTTATTTATCAATGAACTGTCTATTTTTCCTCCTATAAAGGGATACAAATGCCTCCCTTGCTGTGACATATGACCCATGCAGAAAGGACTGTGTCCTTCATTCACTCTGGTGTCTCCTTGACAAAAGAAGCATAGTAGTTACAACATTCACAAATCCATTGATATTAACAAGGTTTGCAGGTCAAAAGTAATCTCAGGGGCTCTCTCAAAAGTGACTTTGATAAAATTAAGACTTCTGTGCTTGGCAAAACTTTGGATTCTAAAACAAGGTAAGACAATGTCAGTGTTATTGAATATTGATCTAGAAATGGAACCCAATGTAATTAGAGCCAAAATAATACATATTAGGAAGAAAGAAGCACCCTAGCAAAAATGACTTTACAGTGGTACTAAGCGGCCCTCCCCTTTGTCCTTGGCAGATTGGAGAGCTAGTCAAGGTTTTGTACTCGGATGTTAACACAATCTGGTTAGAATCCCAGTTTGCAGCTCATGTTTTCTGTCTCACTACCTGAAGGTCTTGGTAGCAATGAAATGTGTAATTCACTTTGTACAGGGCCTGAAACCAAGTAGGAACTCAGTCAGTTTAATCTACTCTCTTTCTTCAGTTTGCCGGTATAAGCTTTTAGTTTGTGTCTTAAAAGAAAGCCAATTAGAAACAAATATGACAGAGTAACGAAGACTGTGGATTTCATTTTTTCTTGCTTTCTTTTCTTTTTATAAACTGGTGATTGGAGCTATGGGTTCACCCAGGCAAGGCAAGCCCTCTACAACAGACCTCCTCCTTAGTTTTATTGCCCAGGCAGGCCTTGAAATTACAATCCTCCTGCCTCAACCTTCTGAGTAGCTAGAATTTTAAGCCACAGACACCAGGCCCAGTGAGGCTTCACTTTTGGTTTGTTTGTTTTTAAAAGTATATGAGTATCTCGTCTGTATGTATATATGTGCACCATATTCATGCCTGGTGCCCTTGGAGGCCAGAAGAGGGCAATGGACCCTCTGGAACAGGTGTTGCAGATGGTTGTGAACTACCAGGTAGATATAGGAACCAAGCTCCTGTCCTCTGCAGGAGAAGCAAGTGCTCTTAACCACTGGACCCTCTACCCAGTCCGGGAACCAAGAAGGGTGCTCTCTTGTTCATTTCTTCCTTTCCAGTGCACCGTGCCTACGTTTGTCCTCAAAAATGACCCATTTGGGATATGAAAGAAAGGCAAGACTAAACCATGAAAAGAAGGAAGGAGATAGGAAGGGCAAGTAGAAGTTTTCTGAGACCAATTTAGTCATGTTCCTGGTGTTATCATTGTATTGAATTCCTTTTCTTCTGTGGTAGTAGTTCTTAAAATAACCTAAACCTATGATCCATGAAACTGAGAAAGAAATGAAATCAGAGGTAATCTGATTTTGCTTGACTCCTTTTTCTATTGTCTCTGAGGCAACTGGGAACAAATGAGAGACTGTGCCGAGTTAAATGAAGTGTGCTCTGTCAGATGTAACTTGTGTATCTGGGGACAGGCCTGTGTTTAAACCAGGTTTTGTTTTAAGTTATGGAATACATTTAGACTCAACTTTCCTCTCCATCCTCCATCAAGAGTCCATACCTCAACATGTCAGCTGCATTTCCCCTTGTGCTTCATCACTGTACCTCCTGTGGCTGAAGAGAGACCTTGCCATCAGAGATAAGTGTGCTCAGTAATTAGCCTGAAGCCTTTGAATAGCCAGACAAGGACAAAATTAGCCTGAATTGATTAAATAAATTAGGATATGAGAAAAAGCTGAGTTTATAACAACAATAGAGCCTCCCAGGAAAGTACAGTCTGCCATCTGTCCACAAACTCTGCATCTATCCATGGATTCGACCAAACACACATCAAGGATACTTGGGGGAAAAAATGGTTCCTGTATATAAACTTTAAAAAAAAACACTATTCTCTAAAATATACAGTATAACAACTATTTACACAACACAATACCTTGGGTATAAATCATCTACAGATGATTTAAAGTACACGGAAAGTTGGACTAAGCTTACAAACAATGTATTTCAAATACAAGATTTGAGCATCTATAGATTTTGGTATCTACAGGGGTCTTAGAACCAATTCTCTGCAGATATCAAGGGATGATGTACTTACAAGGAGCTATCACCTCTATCTTTATTATGGCAAAATGGGCCTAGCCTGGCCTCTATTTCATTGATGTGTACTTGTGAATATGTTCTTAAGAATGCATGTTCTTAAGAATGTGTGAGGCTCTGGATTGAGTGTGAGTTTACATGTGGCAGGGGCATGTAACAACAGAAAAGACCAAGCCTCTTATTTTTCCATCTTCTATGTGTCATTCTAGATATTCTGATTTGGGTACTGTCACAGGGAGGATAGACTGTTACTCTTGTTAACTGAAACTATTTTAAACAGTGCTCAAATCTTTTTTTTCTTGAGGGCCTCATAATCCACAGATAAAACCACTAAAAAATAACTGGAATAGATTACATAGTATAGAGCTATTAGTAAGCCATTAATGACACGAGAAACGAGGAAGATTATTTAAGAGATTTGTGGGCACTAACCCAGTGAAATGTGTGTTTTCTCAAAATGGAAACAGTCTGAGAATGTGCCTGAAAATGGAGCCTGACGCACATTGTTCTTACCATGGGGAATGGAAGGACTGAGCGTGGGAACAGGTAGGCACAGAAGAGTTATTAGGTAAAGAACAATTACAGGAGAAACAGGTAAGGAGAGGCTGAGGAGAAGTGAACTAACTCAGTTTAGTGAGTCCCGATCTATGTTCTCAACTTTAAGGTTTTAGACTCACTCTGCAAGTTGAAACTCATGGCACAGTAGCAGGCATTTCAGAAAGATACTTTATTTAATTCTTTCCATGGCCCTGGATGGCAGGTACTGTTATTATAGTGTGACAAATAAGAGGACAGAGAAGTCTGAAGGAGTTTAAGAAACTTATCTGTAATCTATTGTAATACCAGTTTTATTTGTCTTTTATTAAATCACCTATGTTTCTCCTGTCAGTAATCTCTTTGTTATGTGAACAACCTGGCCTTGATTTCCCAGTGTACAGTCCATAGATATTGGCCAATGGTTCCTGTAAGATTTTACCATCTTCTGACATTCCAGGCAGCTCAGAAGGAGATGGCAGAGAGGAACAAAGTTGAAATGAATTACCAAAACATGAAAGAACCACAGTTTACTCCTGTATTCCATAAACGATGGCTTGTGGTTCCTCATATGCACTGGGATAGTCATTTCTACACAAAATACTCCCTTCAGATCTCAGCTGTGTCAGTAACCTGTGAGCTTGCACAGTGGCCTTAACATTTCTGATCTCTGGTTTCTTAATCAAGCAAATGAGCTTAATTATATTGGTTTCACTAGAAATGGTCCTTCCTTCGGTTTACTTTTGCATAAAGAAGACAAACATCTTTCTCTCTCAATAGCTGAACTTCATGAATCTGGATCTATCTGTTGCTAACATAAAGGAATACCATTCTGGTGGATTCAGTGATCCAGTTCTCAGGAATGTTGAAAGAACATAGCCATGGCTTCTGTCCCCCAGGAACAGTTCCTGTGGGTACACTCCCAGTGAAATCTGGTGAGTGGAAATTCATTCAGAGGTCACAATACCCTTTGTGTAACTTGTCTTATTTCCAAATTGGCACTTCTTTCCAGAGTGCGAGATTGGCAGACACTGTAGGGAACAGAAATACTCAGAATTCCCTCTTTAAAGGTTGACAATAGTACAGGCTTTTGTGTAACACTAGGAACTGAGGAACCACTATCAAACTCACAAATGAATCAAGAATCTGGAATCCTTGATAAATAATGACCTCTTCTGTCCGTATTCTGCTTCTCTCTGGAATACAGAATTCTGTCAGCCATCAAAGGAGAGCATCTGTGCCTTTAGAGGCACAGCACACATTCAGTTCTAGATTCTGGAAGATCACCTTCTCTCCATTCACACATCTGAATTTAGAGGAAGAAGCATTAGACATAGAGAAAACCTAAAGAAGAAAAGATTACCTCCAAAAGTCCATCCTTTTAGAGTATACTCACTGACATGGGAGTGAAGAGGATGGGACGCTCAGAGGACACAGAGAGGTGGACTGGAAGCCAAAGTTATTAAAGGCCTCAAGCAGGATATGGCAGTTAACTAGGATGTATTAGACCCAAAAAGCTGCACATGCTAGACCAGTGGAGGCCAGCCTCCATGAGGCTGTCCAGGAGTCACACACTAGTAGTCTACCATCTCACAGCCATGTCCATCATGAAGTGAGCCCAGAGGGTAATAAGAATACCTGATGAACATGGCTGTGTACTAATTTGGCAAATATGTTTTCTCATGAAATCTCACAAATGTGACAAGGCAAGATGTGCCCACGGATGCAACAGTGGCAAGTCTGTTGTGGAGGTTCTGAAACACTTTCTGATTGGATTTGAAGCCTGTTCCACAGGCTGGCACTGTGAAGTTAGTCCGAAACCTGGCTGGAAGGTCTTAGGCCCTAGAAAGGAAATGTCGACACTAATTTTGTAATTGGACGTGCTGTTCCTATCAACCTGCCTTCTAAATACTTCTGTTTATGCAAACAGATTAATGTTCCCATCATTTTTTGGTCCAGACAGGTTTATTATTCAGTATGCAACAGTCTAACAGTCACTGAATATACTTATTACTGATCAAAGTGCTGAGAAAACTGACCTGTGAAAGATGAGCTGTAAGTGGGGCACCTATGGTAATCCTTTCGGGTCCTGGGAACATGGTGGAAGAGGAGACATAATAATTTAAGGGCCAGAGGAAAGAACAGAGTGTTGTAGAACCCTTTCTTCCTGATATGACATAGCCATTGCATATTGAACTCTCAGTAGCTGTGATTATCGGCACAAATGACATGACGATGGAGGGATGGAGGAGGTACTGGTTGGGAAGAAGTGGATCAGCAGGAATGGGAAGGAGATAAGGTTGTAAATATGATAAAAATACATTATACACATGTAGGAAAATGTTATAATGAAACCCATTATTGCGTGCAATTGATATATGCTAAGAAAAAGCTAGAAAAGAATCCTACACTCATCTTGATAAAGATAATGGCGAGAATTCAGAATTAAAGACAGACCCAGAATCATGTGTTCTATAGGCCGTGAATGCATGTTCTTTGAATAGAAAGAAAGGCTTTCTTGGTTGGTGTTGAGGTTCAGGTATTTGCCAGGAGTGATGGCAGGCTGTGTCAGGGATTAGTGAACTGGGTGCAAGTCCAGCTTGCTCCTGTGCTCAGTGCCACATGTAAGCTCTGTATTGTATCTGAGACCAGGCTCAACTCAAACTGAGCGTACATGTGCTTTGTATCTCAACATTTCCTCTCAGCACTCAGAGATCTACCCAAATATTTGGGGCTCATTTCTTCCCTTTTCTTCCTCCTCTCTTACATGAGTTAGCAGTTTATATCATATGCAAACTGCTTCTCTTATTCAGTACTTCTAGTGCAGAACATAGGCCATGTGGGGCCTTCTCCACGACGGTCTAACTAATGTGCCTTACAGATACAGCTCTATTCCAAAATGGCAATGGCAAGAAGATACAGAATGCTTTCTGAACATCACATTATTCTTATCCTTCCTACATGCAAAGACGTGACTGAACAACAGAAAAATCAAGGTCTGTGAGGTACAGAAGAAGCACTATTAAATCACAATTGTTTTAATTTCACTTAAGCTATTACATAGCATAGCTATGTTATATTACAAGATAGTCAGACTATCAAAATGGATCATACAAGGAATCTCTTGGGTGAATATCCCAAGCCTTCTTTTGGACATTTTCCAGTAGCCCGCAGAGATAAGGAAGAGGATAGAGTGTTGGTTCTCTTCTCTGTTGGCTTATTTCCATTTCATTCCCTAAAGCCATAAAAATACGACCTGAAACTCTCATGATCAAACGTATAACAGATGATGCCCTTAGTAAAAATATACTAGGAACCAAATTGATCCTTCACTGGCACCCTTCTGATAAGAGGAAAAATAAGAGGAAAACAGCAAAAGTCAATAGTTGGACATTCTATCAACATCTCTGAGCAGGAAGAAGCCTGAAAATAGGCTCAATGTCAGAACCCAAAGTTATCTTTTGAAGGCTTCTGTAAAACTTCCTTTCTAGAAAACAACAATTCTGAAAAAGAAGTTGACCCTCTGTAACAAGTCCTTAAAAAGCCTAAAATCATTGCTCTACTATCTGCTCTACGATTTTCAGTCCTAGGAATTGATTGATTGTAAGGAAATCATAGAACATGTAAACCAAGATTTATTTCAACATAGATCCTAACAGCACAAACTTGAAAATAACTTGAGAGAACTCTCGTGTCAGACTAGTTAAGAAAATTGTAATGAGGATAAACAACGATAAAATGTATGCCATTATCAGAAATGATGTTTCTTAATCCTTAATCCTTAATAACAAGGTAGGTGCTTCTGCTAGACTCTTAAACAAAGCACAGCACATAAATCCAACAGTGCTAGGTGATCTCAGTGTTTCATCTACCAGCTGATGTCTTCATTAGCTTAAGACCTCACTCCAAATCCACAGACAACTTAAATGGTGATTTCTGCTACATTTTGAGTTTGGGGTGAATTCAAAACTTCTTTTGTTATTTTAATGTCTTATAAAGGACACTCAATGTTTGATAAGCGGAAATAGGCCTCCTTTGAATTAAAAATCATGTCTCCTCCCCTGTTCCTTCCTCTCTCAGGTAAGTAAAGCTGCCTTTGAGGTCAAAGATTTTTTTCTATGAAACCAATGCTTTTCCAGCTCCTATGATGAGGATTCTCTGAGGTTCTCCAGGCCCAGCTCAAGGACTGTTTTTCTGCACCCAGGAGGGTGGTGTAACTGCCTATTTCAGCAGCGCCTTCCAAGTTCATTAGCGCCAGCTGAGGAGCAAGGGATAAATCCTGGGTTTTAAAGTGATCTTAAACTGAGAATGGAAACTAGAGAGATTAAAGTCTTGTCCTCTGACTCCTGTTGCTTTCTTACTCAGTGCTGGCCCCGTGTCTTCAGCAGCCCCCTGAGAAGGCGGTTGTAGCAAATGTCAGTCTATGGACTTCACTTATGATTTGCCAACCTGGAATCTGTATTTAGTAAAATCCCCCATGTGAATCTTTGTGTGCTTTGAAGCTTGAGAAATACTGTTCAAGAATATAGGTCTGTAGCAACTTGGTAAGATAAAAAGAGCACAGATGATAAGACTAGACCCTTGACCTTTTATACCAATTCTATAACCAAAGCCATGTGACCTGGAAAATCCAGATGTTCTTGTCTTTGGAGTATAACATCTAGATTTCTATTTTCATACGTGAAATATAGGAATAATAAAATATTTCTGGAGTTGGGACAGAACTAATTAGGCAATACCAAACCTCCATAATACTACCTGGAACATACTAGGTAAACACGAATGATGTTTACCACCATCATCATAGGTACACACAGGGTCAAATAAGATAATGAATACTCCAGCCCATGTAGCTGTGAAAAGTTATTATATAGACATGAAATTGTCCGTTTACAGATATTAGAAGACATTTTCATTCTGGAAGTCATCCATTAAATGATAGTTGGTAAAAATTAAAATGTAGGTTCCCGGGTAAGTGTGGATTCCTTGGATCTGATGTGACATAATCCACACTAAAGACGCAGAACAGGTGGAGTGAACTTTTTCTCTTTACTCAGTTCCTGGAAAGGGAGAAGGAAAAACTCACCTTTATTGAGAGTTAAGAGAAGTCATAGTGGTGAATCTATTTTCTCACACCCCCAGGCATACTCTCCAGAAAATTCTCTCCACCCCTGAGGCTGCTGGTGATTAATCTTCATAAAATTTTTCCAAGGCCTTTTTAAGCCCTTGAATTAAGAAGATGGAATGACTGGGCTTTACCCAAGGCACATCAGCTATCAAGAAAAGTGGTCCACTCCCTCAGTCAGGGAAGTGGATGCAAGAAAAGTTTTCAGAAATGATTTCTATCACCTTGAATGAGAGCAAAGGCACCAGAAATATATTTCTGGAAGAAGAGATGAGGACCGAAAGATAGAGTGCAGAAGGGGCCAAAGCTGGGGAAAGTGGGCAAGAAAAAATTCACAAAAGGATGGAGGTGAAGACAGTAGTCAGAGGAGCAAGGATGCACACTCATGGGAAACAGGTTACTAGTGTTGTCGCTTTACATTAATTTAGCTTTTGGCCACATTCCCTTTACATTAGTTTAGTTTTTGGCCACTTGAACAAAATTTAAGTTGTGTTGATCATATTCCTGATGGAAAAAAATCAGAAAGCAAATTGACTCTAATAACTTTGATCCTTAAAATTTAACGTTCCTAACTGCCCCAAGGGTTGCTTTCCTGATTCCTCCACCAGACAAGACCTGGTTTGGTTCTGTTCAGTAGGGAGCTTTCAATGTGCATAGTGCTTGATCATCCTCTGACCATGAAGATGCTGTTCACATCTTTATCTTCTAAGGGGTCATACTCTCTCCTCTCTTTCCATATGTCCTGCTGTTTACTCTGCCTGTGGTCCTTTCAAGCGGATTTGGTAGCACTAGAGTTTCATTATCTATTATCTGACAGCAAATATAACTCAAATGCTTGAGAGTCAAGGAAGGAAGACAATGTGTAGACTGATAAGGAGTGGTATGGATCATAGAAAGTTGCGTGGAAAATGATATGTTCTGCTAAAAAGATTTTAGAATTATTTTTCTAATGGCTTCAGTGGTTCATCACATCCTTCTGCCTCTTATTAGGCTAGCCATAATGGTGATTCTATGCAAACTCAGTACAGCCTTGAAGAAACAGTGTCCCACTTCAGGAAGGATGCAGGTACCCATCAGCCTTGTTTTTCTGCCAGGATCTTGTTTGGCGCTCTGGCTCTCTGCTCAGCCTGAGTGTGAACATAGCCAGACATTGTCTGGGCACTGTTTCCTGTCCTTCACAACATTAGCTCATGCTTTGTTTCCTTGCATCCATCAGCCAAGCCTGGGTGTGCCAATCTGTCCCTTAGAATATTATTCTCTCAGAAGTATGTGTGTTATCTTTCATTTCTTCCCTTGTTACCTGGCTGATTCTTATTCATTTTTCATAATTCCATGTATTTTGTAACCAGTGTAAAAAAGCCTTTTATCATTCCTCATTAGATCGTAAATGTCCCTAAAAGTCATAGTATAAAGGCTTGGTTACCAGCTTGTGATATGACAAGGCGATTGAGGGCCTTTAGGAGATGGTGCCTACCGGAAGAAAGTTAAGTCATAGTAGAGGTGCCACTGAGGGGATGATAAAATCCAAATATCTCTCTCTCTCTCTCTCTCTCTCTCTCTCTCTCTCTCTCTCTCTCTCTTTCTCTGCCACCGCCCCCACCATGTGTTTCCTCAATGATGTGGTACACACAGCAGGCCCCAAAACATTAGTCAGCTGACCATACACAGACAGGCATCTCTGAAAATATGAGCCAAGATGAATCTTCTCTTCTTATAAGTTGAAGATCGCAGATATCTTGCCACAGAAACAGGAATTTAGGCAACAAAAAACTGCTAATACACACACCCTCCTTTTTCCGTTTATGCTAGGTCCTTTCTTTGTGTCTGTATTATACGAATATTTTTATTGTAACCAGTAATTTTTTTTCTTCTTCTCCCACAAATATTAGAAACTCTGTAAAGGAAAGAAGACTTTTCAATCACCTCAGTCTATGCATTCCTTGGGTATGACAAACAACTGGCACGAATTAAACATCCATTAAATGAATGGATGGATGCATAAATGAATGAATGATTTACAGTTATGCTCAGAATTCTCCTTGTACCAGATGTTTCATTTTGCAGAAGGCCAGCATCAAAATTATTAATATTTTATGGAATTTACTCCTATATGGAAATGTTACAATAAATGTTGAGTCCTTATTTTAACTACAAAAATAATATCACTCAAGACAGTGAGGGAAATGAATGCATATGCAAGAGACCTGGCCAAAGCATTTTAATTAATGAATCAGAGAATGGGCAAGTATATAACTGATGTTTCATAGAAGCCATGGGGAGAAGGACTAGGAGTAGCTGGGGACTAATAGTATTAATTCAAGAAACCCTCACGGGGTACGTAGTTAATACCAGCAAAGTATATAAGTGAGACTCTTACAGGAGGAATACTTCAATATTCACAGACGTATTAGTGCTTTGAAAGTAAAAGAATGTTTACTTGGTTTAAATTAAGCTTTAAGACTTTTAGTATCCTAAAGGTAAATCTTAGTTCAAAGCAGTAGAAGATCATGAAATGAAGATCATGAAATGAAGTTTCAAAAAAACAGCAGGCACTTTAGTTTTTTAGATTTTTCAGACTAACTGACTAGAACAGCAGTGGTTGTGGGGAGCAGAAATGTTTAGGCTCACTAGCTCCTTGAGCTGCCACACATTTCCCACTTCTGTGTTTTACCTAAGATCATTGTAACTGTTAGGTGAATCCTTTTACAGTGACTTAACAGATCTAGCTTCCACTAACCCAAAAGCTAAGAATTTGAAATCTATAGCAAAGATCTCCCTCCTTTGCTGTGACCCACCTACCTGAGGATTCCATCCATTTTTAAAGAACCTTAATTTATGGCTTTATGAAAAAACCTGTAACTATAAAATCTTCGTTAAACTGTTACCACATTAGAACACAATATTTGGGGCATCTGAATCCATGTTCTCAGGCAATCATCACTTATCTTTGGCTACAGAATAAACCATCTTATTCCCTTTGAATTCTGTCCTAAGTTTTGGTAAACAACAGGGTGTTTGTACCTGATGTCTATTACAACTAAGTCTTGAGAGATAGAGATCATTGTAATGCTATTATTACAACTACTTCCATTTTGTTATTTTTATATAGGAAGAGGAAGCGGCAAAGCACTTGGCAAACTAATAATCAAAATTCTAGTTTTGTGGCTACTGGTGTAAGCCTTGGATTATCATTACTTAGACACAATTGCTACTGCTTCTGTGTTGATTTTGTTACCTGTCTTCATTCTGGTCTACCTCTGGGAATGTTTGTGTAGTAGTTTGTGTAGCAGAAATGTCATAGCCTTGGGAATCAAGTTTCACGAACTTGAGCACATTGATTTTCCTCTTGGAACCTTGGTTTATTTGCCTGAACCAACCTAAATAACGAGAGAAAGACTTGCCAAATAATAATATGTATTTAATAATAGCAGAGCATTATAATGGGAACTCATGGACCACACTGGATATTAGAGTTTGGTGGACACCCTCAGGGAGGTTCAAGGCTCTTGAATTTCAGAACAGGGGAGTAGACAGACATGTGGATAGTGGCAGTTTATTAGAAAGGAAGTAGGCTGGTGCCTAGATGCTTATCCAAGTAGAGGCTTTGATTTCCTTGTATAGTGAGAGTTTTCTAGCTCATTTGCACAACACAGGTTTTCTCAATCATGTTCTGTTATGTAGCTCTACACACAAATTCACACATCACATGAATTAGCATGTTAGGTCTCCATTCAGCTGTGTATGTCTTAGTATTATAATGAGTCACAGGTCAGTCACCTTTGTACACACTGGGGTGCTTCCAGCCCTGTGCCCGTAGCTCTAGCAGGTTCTAGTAGGCTTTAGGTTGCAAGGTAGGTTTCAGTCTTCCTCTTGGCCAACAGTTTTGTCTCATTTTTTTCATATGATAATTGTGTAGCATCTGTATGAGACCTTCTTCACCTCACCCACCCTCCTCTTCTGTCTCAGTATGAGCTCTGAGTATCTGGAAAACAATGGGGACAAGTGGCAGCTTTAAAAGATAAAAAATGAGGAAGATTTCATTAGATGTTTTGAAATAATCATCCCAGTCCATGAGGATTAATAACAAAGATATTGATATCAGGCCAAAGTGGAGCAGTAGCTGCTAGCCAGATGTCTCTGCATCATCATCATCACTTGTAAGGTTGCACTGGCCTTTGTGTAAAGGTTATGGTTCCGGCAAAGTCTTCGTGAGAGCCACATTCAGGTAATCAGACGTGAGAACTGTTCCTTCATAACCTATTTGCTTTATTTATTTTTTGTTATACTCGACACAAGTAATTACATTTTGATTGTGACAACTTTCACACCTGAAACAGAGAGACAAAATTGGATTCTCTTTCAGGACTGAATGTGATAACAGTCAAGTAGGCTTGGTCAGGTCATTAAGAGGGAAGATAACTTAGAGCCAAGAACCCAAGGATAGGCATTCCTTCTTTTCCATTTGTTCTTCTATGGTATCCTTAGCCCTGCAATTTCTTGCTGGATTTAAGTCCAGTTTGAAGAAGGAGGTAAGTATACTAGAGAAACCTAGAGATGCTAGAATTTTTGTTTGCAGCTATATAAAATAAAAATATTTGGAATCGATGTGTAAATGTCCATTTGTTTTTATAACCTCATACTTTATCTTCATTTGACTGCTATTTAATCAGCAATAGCTTGGAACACTTCAGCTTTTACTTTCTCCCTGTGTTAAGCAAGTAATGATCTATAAACAAACACTTAAATGAGCACCACTTAAAGGGACCTTTTCATTCTTTTGTAATGTTAAGAGTCATTTCATGATACAAATAAATCCACCCAGTAATTCGCAAGTAGGATAGTCACAGACTCCATTTCTCTATTCTATTTAGAACATAATTACACACTGGCCTTTGTGTAAAGGTTATGGTTTTCTAATATATTATGGTAATCTAATATATATATTAGATTCTACTGCTGCTGTAATAAATTTCTACAGTTGACAGCATAAAACAGAACTTTATTTCTTATTCACACTTTTGTTAAAAGTCTTATTCAGGATGATTTAGCTCCTCACACAAAAGATGTGGCCAAGTTGGATCTGCTGGTCTAGGAAAAACTCTATTTTATCTATTTTTTAAGTGGCTGGCCAAATTCTGTTCCTCATGATTACAGGTCTGGGGACCCCATTTCCCTGTAGGACATTGGGTAAGGGCTACAGTGTGCTGCTCAACACTGAAGATGAGGCAGGATAGAAAGACAGAGAAAAATAAGGTGACATGAGTGTTTGATCATGAGTCTATCCCTTTCAGATGCCCGTCACTCTGAGTCCAGATTTCACAGCCTGCAGAAATCAGGCCATACCCCCTCTTAGAACTTCAAAGCCTCTGCTGTGAGGATTAAAACACACTGATCCCTGAAATGGTGGGCGAGTCCATCCAGGACAAAGGAGGCCTGACCACACCTGCCCTGATAGTCAGGTTCCTAACCCACTGCCGGAATGATGGCTTGTATGTCAATGTTCAGTCAATTCCCCATAACTAAACCATACATTATCCTAGCACACTCACACCCTAGGGAAATGTAAATGTTTTACAAAAACAAAACAAAACAAAAAAAACCTTTCCTTTTGTCACTCAGATTCCAAGACACACTTTCCTAGGTCACAGAGAACAGGAGAGGTGAATAAAGATCCCTCTTCTACCTGAAATTTATCACATTTCCTGTCTACTGAACCAGCTCTCTCTACCCCTCATCACTGCCATTTCTCTGTTTAACATTGGGAAAGGATGGTGTTGGAGAGACAGCTCAGTAGCTAAGAGAGCTTCCTGCTGTTTCAGAGGACCTGAGTCTGGTTCCCAGCATTCGTATCAGGTCAGGTTGAATGACTTATAAACACTTGTAACTAGCTCTAGGGGCTCTCTGACAGTCTTCTGGCCTCAGAAGGCACACACACACACACACACACACACACACACAAGAACTGCTGTGAAGACAGTCTTCAGACACCAGGCCCCCTTTCTCTGAGACATACCTCCTAACCACAGTGTGAAAACAATTAATAAATGATGCTTAAGGCCAAAAAGTGTGATTTATCATTATCAGCATGCCTTTCTTGTCTGTAAGCCTGTATTTTTCTATGAAAGGCTCACAAACAAGATAGGAATCATGTCCATAGCCAAAATAGATTACTTGACCTCTTTGTGACCTGTGGGTAGTAAAATTCCCTTGACCATTTCTAATCCGTGTTTCATCTCATCTGTAAGTCCTTTTTATCTACATACCTGTCCAATGCACCTGCAAACCACTTTATAATATCATTTACAAAAGAAAATGCCTTTGGATAAAAATACAGTAAAATATTTTCATCTTTTTAAAGTAAGATACAGATCATGTTCCTTGAACAATGTCACTTCACACAGCACGGAATTGGACAGAAACAGCTACCATGAAGGTGCCGCTGAGGCACGTAAGGCATCTCTCTCTCTCTCTTAATGCTCACACTTAAATTAAAACATGTATTGCCTTTCCTTAATGAACCTCACCTTGCTTCATAGTGACGTGACCTGATTTTTTTTCCCTATAGCATGAGTGGAGATCCTGGCTACTTGTGAGTAGAGGTTTCTGGAAAAACTCTTAAGGCTACAGCTGGAGTTTGTCTCCCGTGGCCATTGACAAGATCACACACCAGCTTTCCCCTGTGGTTCCTTCTGTCTTCAAATCAGCCAGAGTGCCCTGAGTCTTCCTTTTCTTTTATGCCTCTGCTTTCTCCTCCTGCCATATCTTAAAGAAAAAAAAAATATTACTCGATGATCTTTGGGAAAGCACAGCATAACAATGGGGCAATGGAGGGTCACACAGAGCTTTCGCCCCCCTCTATCACCTCTTTGAAGGATTGCTCTTGTAAGATACATCCTTAGACAAGAAACACCGAGAGACTGGATAAAAGAAGACAGAGTACCCGTGACATCAGAGTAAGACATGAAATACAAACAGGGATTTCTCAACAATTTATTTTTCCAAGAAATAGGCAGGATATGGCAGGAAGATCCTGTGTTTAAAACCAGTCTGAGCTACATAGGGATCACTGTCTAAAAATAAACAAATAATGAATAAAGCAGAGTAGACCCATGTAATCAGAATCCTCACCATAGGCACAAGCACCACAGCAAGAATGTTTTGTAATGGGGGAAAGATTAGGCTCAACTCCAAATTCAGTACAGCCAAATGGGATCTATAGCTGGGAAGAAGCTGTGTTTGGTGGATGAAAGAATGTAAGAGGAAGCAAGCGTAAGAAAGGGGATCCTGACTAAACCAAGCTAACAGGACTCTGGCTGAAAACAGGCCAGTTTTGTCAGATACCATCTGGGCCGCCGTAGAAGATGGGGTTATGTTCATGTACTGAAGATGACTAAATATCCAGAACAGGGGCTTTCTGCTAAACTGATTTAGCCATGTTCTTGTTAAGCTCATTTTATTAGGTGTGCACAGAAGGTCAGGAGATTGATAAAGTTTAGTCAAACAAAGAAGCTGTGCAAAGAAAATCTTGTGCATTTAAGGACTTGTGCTTAAATCAGCTCTGCTTGAATAGTCCCTCTTTTTTGAAGTAAACTGTACAATATAATATAATGTATAATATATTATCATGTAGTCATAATATTACAGTCATAGGTTCTAAGGAACAGGGCAAGGAATCTTGAGTACCATTCCTGGAAATTCTGTCCCCAAATATATTATTAAACAAAAATTATAGTGAGCCACTGATTCGAGCTAAGCTTTACCATAGGCCTCAATGGACCAAACAAAAATTAAATAGAGGAGCCTGGAGAGATGGCTCAGCAGTTAAGAGCACTGGCTGCTCTTGCAGAGGACCTGGGTTCAAATCCCAGCACCCACATGCAGCTAACAACCATCCACAACTCCAGTTTCAGGGGATCTGACATCCTCTTCTGACCCCCTAGGCATTGCAGGACACAGGTGCACTTACACACATGCAGACAATACACTCATACACATCAAATAAAAGTAATAAATTAAAATAGAGTCATCTATGCTAAAGTTCAGTTTCACCAAACTAGTATCATTTGAAGTTCTAAGAAACCAGGATTAGAGAGATAACAGCCATATGCCTGAAAAGATCAAATTTAATAGGTATGATAATAAACTTCACTTTGTTTAAATCATACACAAAAGGTCACCTGAAATGACCTCATGCAACTAGTCAGTTGTTTTCCTGTTGTTCTCTTTCCTTTTCTCTACTGTAGGGGGAGATAACCAATCTGCTTTTTTGTTCTTGGTTTCTGCTTCCTTCTACCCTATTCTGTCTATAAAACCAGCTGCCTATCTTCAGTCCATCAGAGCACTGACTCTTTCTGTGGAAGTGTTGCTCAATTCCAGAATCAGAAATAAAGCCTACTGAGATCTTGAAACTAAATTTGTTGTAATTCTATCCTTTAGCAATCTGTACAGGAAAAAAAGTAATGTCTCCATACTGTGCGTCCTCCTCCACCTGCCTTTCCCCTGACTGCTCTCGAGAAAGATACATCCCTAGGCAAGAAAAACTGGAAAATAGGATAAAAGTAGAGAGACAGTATCAGTGACAGAGAAAGAAATCAAATAAAAACAGGGATCTCTCAACAATTTTCTTAAGTTAACATCACTGGAGAATATGAGTCTCTGCCACAGGGATGAACTCAAATTCTAAAGAGTCTGGCTGGGACCAGGAGGAATAGACAAAAACCAGAATTTTCCCTATGCAAGAAAGAAATCCTAGGAAGTGCTGGAATACAGATGTAAAACCAATAAGGAGTCCAGAGACCTTCACTCCTTCATAAAGCATCCTGATAGTCTGATTATCTCAAATTAAAGGAATTCAAATGCAGCAGATAGGCAGAGAAGCTTTCCCCACATGTGTTAACTGAACAGAGCGAGTTTACCCCTTGATGGGTGTGCAAAGTCCATAAACAAAACCAGAAGATAAACAGTGAAGAAACACTTTCATAACATACAATATAATCTAATACAGTCATACGTTTGTGTTTTTTAATTGTGGGTAGAATAGACTGTGTTTGTTTCACAAAGAGCATTCCTCTCCTATGCTATCAACTGAAGGCACACCCAGTGTGCCTAGAAGTCCAGTTAAAAGTTCCAGAGAGCAGCAATCAGCTGCAGCTGCAAAGAGCCAAACTGCAGAAGAAGCTAGGAAGATGTGAGCTGGTAGAAGAACTGCAGGCTCCAGTAACTCAAAGATTCCCCAGAGCCACCAACAGTCATTAGGCCCTTCTTCTGGGGTGCCTGAAGGAGGAGGAGGAGGAACTTGAGTATGTTATCAGTCATTTAAAAGGAAAGCACCCTTTCCCTGAAAATACAGGTGGTTATTTCTAAAAGTAATAGGCTAATGGTTAACAATATCTCTTTGTCTGCTTTAAATTCAGACGTGCACACACACACACACACACACACACACACACACACAAACCCAAAACCACAGTAATTTCTGATCTCTTTCCTGAGTTTTCACTTAACTAAACTCATGTCTTGGGGCAAAAGATTGCCTTCTCTCAGTATGCCTAGACAGACTTTTGTTACACACCATTGTCTTCATTTCCAGTTTCAGTCCATTCAGTATTCCAAAGGCAATGATTTGCAATCTATTCTATGTCCTGTGGACCCAGTGGACTTTGTCCTCAAGCTCACTGAATTCTACTACATCTTGCATTATTCCCTTGAAATTCACCGCTCTTCTCTGTTCAAGAGGATTTTTTTTTATAAACACCAGAATCATATCTGGCTAGCAGGTAATTATACTATGTGGTTGCCTCTGTACCTATAATAAACATGTGTGTCTTTTCGCCTATTTAATCTGTCTATTGTCAGTTAATTGAAGCAAACCTTCAGAAGGTGAAGGGAAGGCGTTACCTGTCATTCCTATACCTGATAATCTTCAGTGATTGGGGCAAGCATGCACTGTTTGTCTATTGACTACTAGATTAACAGGGACTAAACAGTTATTGTGAAAACTGGCAGGTATGCAAGTTATTAGTTAAAATTAGATGATTATTTCTTTATATACTGATTTACAAATTTATCTTAATTATATATTCATATTTTCATATATGCCTCAGTGTATTGTACCTAAAGTTGAATAATTCATTAAAGTCCTCTATGTGCAGGCAGAGAAAGCCTTCCTAATGCACAGGATATCAAGTAATCACGCTGTCTTTCCTGATCCTGCTACTCATTTAGTAGTAGAGACTGAATGCCGACCTTGTGTCAGACACTGGTAGGGGATCAGGAGACATCAGTATATAAGATGTCCTGACAGGACTTGCATTCTAAGGTCCTCAGAGGTAGGAATGACTTTTACAATATGGACATACTCTGGACAAATGATTTTAGTTAACCTTGTAGTCAAAAGATTAATCTTACCTTGTTCCTAATGTAGACAAATTCACTGAGCCTTGAAGTCCTCTTGTAACCTAAATCTGGCTTTAATTCCTCTTAACCCTTCCTTGTCCTGAACCTGGACTAATGTTGCATGAGTCTGTGTATATGCTGAATATCACAGGCATTACAAGCATGATTATTTCTTGGAAACAACAAAGACATAAAGATTATCCATTTTGTGTTACAAACAATACATGGGATTCAATTGATAACGTCTGTTTATGGTTGTGTGCATATTTTGGTCTCAGTCTAGGGATCATAAACAGCAAAATTCTCTGATAAGTTAGGGGTCTGACTTTTAGTTACCCATTTCATGGTGGATCTACTGTTTTGATAAAAGAAAGAACATGTCTTTGTTCTGAAGCACAGTTCTGAGGAACTTCTGAAGGAACAGGTTCTCAGCAATTTGGGTCTACTCTTGGTCTTAAAATGGATCCTGAGAGTCAGGCTGTATTTTTTCTTTGTTTATAAAGCATAGGCTGTAACAATGTGGGGTCACAAATTCTGTGAGTAGCCACACAAGTGGGGCCATTCCTGGCCATGAGAAGCAGAATTAGATTGTAGGATGGTCACTCTGTCAGGGCTTGGCTCAAGGAAGACACTTATCCAATGACAGTCATGTGACAGTCTAGTCTGCTCAGAGTAAAGGCTGACTCCCAGGGTCTGTTCCTGCTACACCCTGAGTTTATTGCCTCATGCAAATTCAAGCTCACCTGAGCCTGCCTGAGAAGATGAAGGCATCTAAACAGGAAGATTTAAGGTGGAGACAGCAAGCTTTATTTCAGGGATCTATGAGCTTGCTGTCATTTAAAATACATAACAAAATTCTATCTTGCGCAGGACTTTGAGGAAGGTAGTGATTTGAGCATAGCGGCCTGACTGCCTTTCTCTATTAATTCCATTATGAGAATTGATAGGTAATAAAAACAGGGAAAAATTTCCTTAGGCCTGGGTTGCCATCAAAAGTGAAAAATAAACTTGAGGGATTTCTAAATTAGGCTGCATTTCCATCTAGGGGAAAATAAAGAAGCAGGCCTGAATCTCCAGAGGGTCATCAAGTAGGCTGGTAAAGCTCCGTCAAACGGGCACTCCCTCTTGAGCAACTTTGGAAAGTGAATTTGACAAATCTTTTCTGTTTGGTATCCACAGATGCCAAGGGAAAGAATTCTGATGGGGGCATTTGCAAAATGCTCTCCGGAGCTTAGCAGAGTTAGCAAAAATGTAAGGAAATGGTCCTGCTCCCAGCAGGAAAGAACAAACCCCCTCCTGAGATCACAGTGTATATACACAGAGCAGTGAGGAAAACCTCCATCCCTCACTCATCACAGAGGAGCAAGGCTGGGAGGCAGGACCAGTCTAGACAGCAGGTCTCTTCCTCCACCTTTTTTTGACACGGGCAGATACTATTGGAAAATGATTACCAATGTCACAAGCTATGACTTAGAGAAAACAGCCAGTATAGTAAGACTGGGCTCTTCTCCACAATGAACACCAGCAGCAGCCCCATTTTACAGATGAGAAAACTTAGGCACATACCCAAGAAGCTTTCTACCTGCACATATTGTGGTTTAGAACTAGTATTCTTCCATTGAGTAAGCTAGTCCTAGTCCTATATCGCCAAAAGAAGTAATGACTGAGATTAGAATAAGCCAAAAATCCCATTTTAGCAAAGGAGAATTTTGAGCTGAAAATCACTGAGGACTAGCATGAGTCTTATTTGAGCTTCCCTCAACTGGCCACAAGCGAGACTTTACAGTTAAGTACAGCCTTCTTGGGCTTTCACGGTCATGAGGAAGATGTAAAGTACGCATGGAGATGAGTTTGTAGAAACAGGCTTTATCTCCCATTAGCAGCTGCCTATATGTAGAGTCACAGAACTTGCTGTTCTTAGATACTTCTTTGTCTAGCTACTTTTCCAAAGTTTACTAACCATTATTAGAACAGTATATAACAAGGCTAGAGAGAGCTCAGTGGTTAAGAGCACTGATTGCTCTTGTAGAGGACCCAGGTTTGATTCCTAGCAACCACATAACATCTAACAATCATCTATGACTCCAGGTTCAGGGAGATCAAACACTGTCTTCTGACCTCCCTGGGCATTGCATGACATAGATGTACCTACTGTGTCTAAGCAATATATTCATACACACAAAATAAAAACAATAAAAAATATAAAACTAGCACATAAGCTCCCTAGTCCAAATACTTCTGACATGACTTTTCCTTTCTTTTAAAAATATTATTTATTTATTTTTAAACATATTTTATTTATTAATTTTATTTGATGTGTATGAATGTGTCGCCTGCATGTATGTATGTAAGTACTCTTGTGACACACAATGCCTGTAAAGGTCAGAAGAGGGCATCAGATCCCCTGGAATTTGAATTACAAATAGTTTTTAGTCACCATGAGGATGCTGGGAATTGAGCCTGGTCCTGTGCAAGAGCAGTCAGTACTCTTGAGCACTGAGCCATCTCCCCAACTCCCACTTTTCCCTTCTTTTTCTATGAAATTTCCCTACGTATATAAACATCAGCACCATTTACATTTTTCTTCCAATTCAATTGTTGTTTTTTTTAATTTAATAAAAACTCAAGAAACCAAAGAAATGTAAGAGGATAGGGAAAACATAAAGGTTTACTTACTTCTCTATAACAAGAAAAAACAATCACAGAGATGACATAATCTTGTACACGTATCTTGACACAATCTCAAGATTGTGTGCCCACTAAGATTTTGTTGGATTTGTTTCAGCAATTACCAGAGAATGTCTACATTAACCCCTCTGAGTACAGTGGAAGAATCTAGTCACCGACCGTCTCAACTTTTTTCTGAACCCTTATGAGATACTATTTCATTGGCGAGAGTGTTGTTAATTCCAGGATTGGGCTGTTAGGGTGGTAAATGGTCACATGATATTTGAGAAGATAGCACCGGCTTTCTAAAAACAATTTATTATTTGGTGGGGGGCGTGGGCTTGAGAGATGTTCTAGCAGTTAAGATCACTTGCTCTTGCAGAGGACCCAGGTTCAATTTCTAGCACCTACATAGTGACTAGTGGCTAACAAACATCCACAGCTCCAGTTCCAGGGGATTCAATACCCTCCTCTGGACTATGTGGGCTATACATGAATGGGTGCACTTACATACATGCAGGCAATACACTCATACATGTAAAAATCATAAGTAAAATATTTTTTAAATAAAAATTTATTTACCATTGCATAAGGAACTGAGAGTGGGTTGCCTGACTTGAGTGCCGTGTGTGTGTGTGTGTGTGTGTGTGTGTGTGTGTGTGTGTGTGTGTGTTGTATGCATGTGTGCATGTTCATGTCTGGTTGCACTAAGTATGTGGGACTGGTGCACATGTATGTGTGCATATGCGCATGGAGACCACAGGTCACTGATAGGTATCATCCTCTATCACTGTCCACTTTATTGTGTGTGCACATATATGTGTAATATGTGAGTCTGTGTACTACTGCATGCAGACACACATGTGTGCATTCTTGTGCATGTGGAGGCAAGAGATCAACCTCAAGTGTCTTCTGCTTTTGCTTCCTACTTGATTTTTTGAGATAAGTTCTCTCACTGAACCAGAAGTTCACTAATTCTTCTGGGCTGACTAGTCAATGGGCTCTGGGGATCTGCCTGTTTCTGCCATCCCTACACCCCACACTGGAGTTACAGATGACTGCTGCCTCACTCAGCTTTTTTTGTAGGTGCCAGGGACCTAAACTAAGGTCCTCATGATTGTGTGGTAAGCATTTTACCAACTAAACCATCTCCCTGGTCCCTGACTCTCAGACTCTTTCTGTCTAGTGTGCTTCACAACAGTGAAACATTATGGGTATGCTAATCAAGTACTTGTCACACACATGTGGACTCAACCTACTCTCATTCACTCCAGTTTATTAACTGCACATTAACACAGCACATAAGGAATTTCTTATATTATAAAGATCAGGCTGTTTCCTCATTTCAACCTTTTACTGACTCACCATCATGCTGGAAATAAATCCACTTCTGCCTATGGCTCTTGCTCCAATGCTATCTTCACAATCCTCTCCATTGCCCACTGGGCTCTAGCCCCATTGATAAAATCTTTAGGTCTCTACTTACCAAGTGTGAACCCAGTAAGACTTCTGTATATGCTGTTCCCTGTTACTCAAAGCTCTTCCTTAGTCTCATAGCTCATCCCTCTGTTCATCAAAGGTTCTGCTCAAAGAAATTCATACATTTCCTGAGCATCATCAAAAGTGATGATCCTTTCAAGCTGGACCTCCTTATACCACTTTATTCTCCTTTTTAGAAACCACATTATATTTATTCACCAACCCTCTGTTTTGTCTTTTTTTTTTCCATAACATATTGCAGGTTCCCATCCTCCACCATCAATTCTAAGACCATTTCTGACACAAAGACTAATCAATAAATGTAAGGTATTTATCTTTCTGTTTCTGTATTCTCCTTCTTCTCTAATATCTATAGAATCTCATTTCCGAAAAAAGGAAAAGCTAAGTTGTGTTTTCAAGTCACCTGCTACTACCACAGCATCATCAACTTTCCCTGTTAAAGGTGCTCCAAGAACACCTGCTCTGTCTACTTCCTCCTCTGTGTTTTTACCATATGCATTCTTCTGAGCTTTGCATTCAATTCCCATGTTAAAAGGAAGCTGAAAGTAATAGCTTATGCCCATCAATGGCTGCCTTGTCTTTGTATCTCTAGCTCCAACCTCCAAGTAAGTGCTCAAGTGTGACTGTGTGCTTTGCAGCCAGTGGCTGGTATCTTTATAGACACCTGATAAGCTTTATGATCTTTTGTGGCACTCTATACATAATAAATAATAATATACTGCAAGATGATTACTGTATGACTGTTACTATGATGAACCACTCAGGAGGAAGTAATAACCAGGAGCAAATAGAAAAGCAAACAAAGAAACAATCTGTTCTGCTGCACCTAAAAATAAATCTAGGAACACAGAGAGATTCATCAGGAATTGAAATATTTTGTTGACAAAACCACAGGGATAATCGGTGTATTTAAACCTGCCTTTTTCTGTACAGCTTCATAGTGCTCTGACTGAATACTATTCTCTAGCCTCACCCCACCCCTCAAGTCACAACAAAGCAGATGTGGCCACGCTGGGGCCAGGGACAAGGCTTGAAACCATGACTCAGATGCATTAAATCCAGGAGAACCTGGTTGCTTTCTGAATCCAGCAGGCCGGCAATCATTCACAAATGGAGAGTAATGGAATAACGAGCTGCATGAGTTTTTAACAGACACTACTCAATAAATAGAGAAGTATTGTGTAGTTTTTGTCCCAGTACAGGGAATGTTACTGGATGTCTGAATGCCTAACAGCAAGAAAACACATGGTATGGTACTCAAAATTGGATTCTGTTCAAACAAGATGGCTATACTGTACCATTCCATTTATAGAATCACCTTGAAATGACAAAATTATAGGGATGGAGAACAGATCAGTGGTTGCCAGCAGTTAGGGCTTGGAGAAAGTTGTGACTATATAGAGGTATCTCTAGACAGTTTCATTACAGCAATGGAAGAGTTTATATATTGATTATGGTGGTGTCAACACAAAGACATACAGATGGTGGAATTCTATTGCACTATATAACTAACCACACCACCACCACCAAACACTGAGAAAAAAAAAAAAAAGATAAGGCCTACTGGTTAATTGATAATATTGTACCACTGTCAAATTCCCAGCTTTGTAAATATATTCTGGCATATAAGGTGTTATCACTGGGGGAGCTGAGTGAAACAAACATGGAAACTGCAAGTATTATTTTGGTAGCGTCTGTGAGTCTTAACATAGATCAACCGAAAAAGTTCTGAGAATTCAGAAAAATAACTCCAAAGGCTAGCTTCCAGTTAGTTTTTCCTGCTTTGGAAGAACTAAGCCTCTGTTGATTCTACATGACTATGAACCCACAATAATACATGAAGGAGCTATTTTTGGATGATGAAAACTGTAGGGACGAAGCAGACTCAGACCCTTTCAGTTTCAATCCTGGCCCCGCTCTGCTGCATTCCAGGCACTAACACTTCAGCACGCATTCTGGTGCCAAGCCAAGACCCCAGGACAAGGTCTGAGTTATCCAATACAAATAATCCCTGAGGGACAGACAGGTTCTGGACAGACAAATTCCAAGGTTAAACTAGCCTGCGGAGCTACACAGCTACGGAACTTCTAAAAGCTGGCTGCACCCTGAAGAGGGACGGCAGTTCCCCGATCTGGCCTTAGGGCCTGCAGCCCAGCTAGTCACTAGATTCACTTTGCCAAATTATATAAATAAATTTTCCTTTTTGCATCATAGGGGAGTCGTGGGGCTTGTCCCCGATTGTCGGACCCTAACAAAAAGCAAATACTAGCAGGAAGACTGGGAAAGATGACCTATAGAAATTAAAAATTCCATGACATGTTGTTATAATAATGTGTCCGGCAATCCCTGAAGTGCATATTGCCCAAACCTGGGAGTGGTGGTGAACATACATGTAGAAACCTACAGGAAAAGGCCTCAAATTTTGGCTCAGGAGCTATGAAGACTATTCTGAAATCCTGAAGGAAATGTGGGTACTCCCTGTATTGTGGCTCTTTTTTCCTCTTCTCTCACCTCTCTCGTCCAGCTCCAAATGGTATTGACAGAGGCCTCCCATTCAGCGAGCTGGGATCCAGGGATTGCAGGAACTGTTGTTTTTTCTACCATAGTTCTCTTAACTCCCGACAAAGATGCAGTTTTAGGAACGCCAGCAGGGCAGGGCAAAGAAGCCATAGGACTGGGGCAGCAAGGACACGAAAGAGAAAAAAACGCCACCTGGGAGCCCCTGGAGGAAGGAAAAGTGCAATGGCCACACGCGCTTGGAGCGGCGCATGTGAGCTACTCAGAAGGCTGCCCTCTTGGCGCAGTAGGTAGTGGTAGACTTCTCAAAGTCAGACGCCATCTTTCCAGGGGGAGGGGGCACTGAACAAGAAACGACGAGTAGCAGCTTCTTCTTAAAATATTAAGGCACCTTTCCCGCCCCTCCATGCAAAGAGGACTTTGTAAGCCAACCCAAATAAACTAAATGCTCTAACCAGAGGGCATTTTCTCTGTTTTGTTCAGCCGGATTGGCACCAGAGGGTGCTGGAAATTAAACTCAGGTACTTTGTAAGAGCAGACAGTGCTCTTAATCGTTGAGCCATCTCTCCAGCTCCATCTTTCAAAAACTTTAAAGACCTTCACTGGTTGAAGTAAAAATTAAAAGTCATTTGATGAATTTTTAATGTAGGCTGCTGCACTATTTTAGAAAACTGTGTAAAATTTCCTAAAAGAGGGAGGTAATGAAGCCTACACAGTGATGACTTTCCTAAGTTGCACACAATGTAGTAAACCAGACCATGGAAAGTAAGGTATGCACCTCTTAATTGTGACAGCAGCAATTGAAAATCACAACAGAAAAAAAAAATGAAATTAAAACCTGGCAAGAAGGGAGGAACAACAATGCTAATTAGAGGAAATAATTAGGAAACAGAAAATTAAATGGTAGAGCTAAATCTAAACATGGTAATAATTTTGTTAAACGCAATTAGTAGAAGCACAGTAATTAAATGAGAAAGACTTTCAGAATAGATTTTTAAATGATGCAACTATATACTATGTAAAACAAGTTCACTTCAAATATTGCAAAATAGGTTAAGTAAAAAACAGCACGCTGGGCTACTATATCTTATAAAATATTAATCTAACAAAGCTGAAATGGATATATTCTGTCAGACTTCAGACTACAGAAACTCCCATGAATTGAGGAGGTCACATTTCATACTGACCAAGCATTCACCAAATAATATAACAACTCTACATGCATGCATATTTAGCAACAACTGATAGAAATTAAAGAAGAGATAGAAACACTTAAAATAATAGTTTCAAATTTCATATTATAATTTGATAGAACTAAAAACAGTAAGTATATTAAATAAAAACAGTAAGGATATTATCTATCAACTAATAGATAAAATTACATTATAGAACACTACACGTAACATCATTAGAATATTTACTTTTCTTCAGTTCACACAAGATTTATTTTGAGCCATAAAAGAAACTCTCAGAAAGTTTAAGATACTTAAGGGACTGGAGAGATAAGTCAGGCTGTGAAGTATTTGCCTTACAAGCTGGAGAAACCGAATTTGATCTCCAGAATCCATACAAAGAAAGCCAGGCAAGTTGGCATGCACTTTTAGTCCCAGTACTAGGGAGACAAAGAAAAGCTAGATCTTGGGCCACACCTGAAGAATGACACCTGAACCTCCACCCACACATATGTATACACACACACACACACACACACACACACACACACACACCTCTGCACTTAATTAGACATGTTCATGCACAAACAGAAAAATAAGTTCAGGATATCAAATCCTTCAATATATAGCCAACGAAGAGAAGTGATTAGGGGTTTCTTCTTAGATCATGTGTCTTTTACTTTTTAAGACTGGGTCCCATGAAGCCCAGGGTGGATTTAAACTCACTATGTAGCCAAGGATGACCTTGAACTTCTAATCCCCTTGCCTCTCACTCCTGAAGGCTTAGATTACAGCTGTATACTATCATGCTTAATTGATTCTGGGACTGCTGATTGACCAGGGTTTAATGCACATTAGTCAACCACTCTACCAAATGAACTACATTCCCAGACTTCTTCTTAGATCTTAATGGAATTCAACTAGATATCAATTATAGAAAGATTACTGAAAAATTCTCAAACACCCTTATATCAAACAACAAATTTCTAAATAATTCATAAGTCAAAGAGAAAGACCCAGGCTAAATTACACAGTATGTCAGAACTGAAAGAAAATTTAGATAAAAGCTGTCAATAATCACATGGTAGTATCTTGAATATTTCTGTTAGTTAAATTCACAGTAATAAATACTTAGAAAAAAAGGGAACTCCTAAATCAATAATCTTGATTTTAATTAGAAAAAAGTATGAAACAAACTCAATACAAAGAAAAAAATAATAAAAGTAATTTAAAAATAAATTTAAACCAATGAGGAGAAAGTCTGATTTTTCTAAAACAGTGAGAGAATTTTTATCAAGTTGATAAAGATAAAAGGACAATGATACAAAGTGCCAATAAATTAAAAAGAAGAGGTTCTCTCACTACAGATGCTATGTAGAAAAAGGATAATAACTAAAAATATCTCTATCCAACTCTGTACATTATAGCCAAAATTTTATTTGAAATGATGCAATTCCTTCAAAATCATAAACGGCAGTCTCAAAAAATGAAGTAGATAAGTTGGATGTTCATAAAAATATTACATAAATGTAACTTGTAGATGAAAAATTTCTGAAAAACAAATCTTCAAAGCTTGCCAAATATTTTTAAATGTATGCCATTTACAACAAAGTTCTTTCAGATAATATAATAAAAAAGAAACATTTCCAAACTCATATTATGAAACCACCTCACTCTATACAAAAACTAAAATAGAATAGTATTTTAAAAAAAAGGAAAACGTCAAATTAAAACCCTTCATTAAATGTGCAGAATCAAGGGATAGAGAGATGGCTCAGAGGTTAAGAGCACTGACTGCTCCTGTAGAGAACTGGAGTTTGATTCCCAGTACTCACATGGCAGCTAACAACCATCCATAACTCCAGCTCCAAGGGAATACAATGCCCCCTCCAATGGCATTGCATGACACGGGAGTACTTACACACATGCAGAAAATACAGTCATACACATAAAATAAAAATAACAAGTAACATATGTTTTAATGTGCAAAATCAACAAGATTTTACTAAATTTCATCACACAATAAAATAATCACAATTGCAGTGCATTATGATCAAGCAGGGTTTATTTATCACAGGAGAATAAAACCGATTCCAGGCTTGAAATGATTTCAGTAATATAACATATATGGTTCAATTTTTAATGGATATTATTATAACAATCAATGAAGGAGAAGAATTTGGCAAAATTCTACTTCAATTAGTGATTGAAAAACAAAACAAAAAAAAAAACCCGAATATTAATTGGCTGTTTGTATTTCTTATTTCAAAAACTGTCTGTATAGTAACGTGTTTGTTGCTTGGATTAATTGGGCTTTTGGGTATTTAAATTTTGGAATTCTTATGCATTCTAGATATGAATCCCATGCCTGTTGTATAGTTGGCAAAATTTTTCTTCCATTCTGTAGCTTCTGTCTTCATTCTGTGGATTGTCTCCTTTAGACTATAGTTTATAAATTTCATGTCATCCTGTTTTATCAGCTCTTGAGTTTATGTCCTGTGCTTTGGACGTTCATTCCCTGAAGTCCCTACCTGTGCCTTTATCTAGAAATGCTTTGTCAGTGTTTCCTCTAGTGGAGTGGGAGAGGTATTAAAGAACAGTGAGGACAATGGGGAAATAAATGAAACATATGTATGAAAATGCCACATTGAAACCCATTACTTTGTATGCTAATTAAAGCAATGCCAAAGAAAACTCTCCACAAAGTAGGAAAAGAATCCTGAATAAGAGAAAAGTCACTTACATATATATGCTACAGCTAATATTGTGCTTAACAGTAAAAGACTAAATGGTTTTTCAAGATTTGGAAAGATGTTACTCTCACAACATGGTACTAGAAAGTCTTAGTGCAATGGGGCAAAACGTCACATTATTTTTCATAATTTAGAAATGAATAAATAAAACTGTCTCTATTTACATTATCAGTATCATAATGCAGACATTCCCAAGTAACGTAAATAAATAAATAAATAAACAGGCAAACAAACATTAAAAAAACTACTAAGAATAATAAAAAATTTAGCAATGTTGCAAAGTATGTCAATCTAGATGAGTAAATGTTTTCTATGTATTAACAATGTACAATTAAAATATAATTTAAAACAAAAATACTGGCAGAACTCCAACTAAACAAAGCAATTTTGGTATAAATCTGAAACTTTAGTAGAGAATATATATGTCAAAAAATTCAAAACATTGATTTAAAAAAAACAGTAAAGAAGGATTAAACAGAGAGGTCTATATGTCCATGGGTTAGAAGAACCTTTATAGTAAGTACATTAATTTCCCCAACAACTTCATCTATAAATTAGGCCAATATTGACCAAGAATTTACCAAACCTTGAGTAGATATAGATAAGCTGACAGGAAAATATTTAGAGCAAGAGCAAGTTTGAACACGAAGGATAAACTCTGAAAATACAATTTCAAGAATTACTGTAAGCCCATATTGATCAAGGTACTGTTATATTGCTGAAGGAATAAACATAGAAATCAGTGGCTCAGAATGAAGTTTCCAGCAGGAGTCCCCCACAATGGTCAGTTGGTCTTTGATCAAGTAACAAGAGCAATTCAATGGAGGAAGTACTCCTGAGAAGTTAAGATGGAACAGCTTGGCATACCAAGACAGATCTTAGACTGCACACCACATCTCAAACAAAAATTAACTTGAAATTAATTGCATATATAAATCCAAAGGACAAAACTCAATATTCAAATCAAAATTTTCATGACCTTCCTTGGTCTTTGTCAAAGAATTATAATTCTTAGTCATGGCAACAAAATCCCAAGATATAAAAGGGTAAAATAAATTGAACTTTATCAAATTTTACAGTTTGATTCTAATAAGATGGAAAGATGAAAAGGGACAGATTGAGAGGGAATATTTACAATTTAAATACCTGAAAAAGCACTTAACCTCACAACCTAATAGTACAAAAAGGAAAATCATCTTTCTTCTTTTTCCTACATGAGCAAAATAAGTTGGCAGATAATTCATCAGAGAAGAAACGTGGATGTCAAATAACCAGATGAAAACATGCTCCACATCCTCAGGTTCTAAATACAAGCTACAATCATGGGAAACACCTCTGCCACCTGTTGCATGTTCATACTAAGCTACTGACAATCAGCCTGTGGGAGCCCCTGGGATGATCTCTTGAACACAGATGGTGGGAATGTAAAGTGATATAGTCAGTGTGAAATATGGCCAAGTAGTTTCTTCTAAAGTAGTCATACATTTATCATGGAATCTAGTGTCTCAGTCCTGGTATTTGCACTAGAATAATGAAAACTTGTACTTTCACAAAAATCTGCACAAGGCTGTATATAGCAGACTCCCTCTTAATTGCCACAAACTAAAAGTAACTCAAGTGTTTCTGGTTAGGGACTGGAAAAACAAAAGGAAATACACCTGAACAAAGAGAATCTGCCTCAGCCACAGTGAGGACACTCACTAATACATGAGACAAGGATGAATCTCAAAACCATTGTGTAGTGTGATGAGTCATGAATGACAGAAACCAATCCAACAGGCTGCATAGATTGCATATCCTATTATTTCAATCATATGTTATTTCAAAAATGCAAAACTATTATGATGAAGAGATCCAAAGTGTTTCCAGAGGCTTGTGTGAGTGAAGGTATGCGTATAAAAAATAGCCGTAGGGAAATCTGTGATGTGATAGGCCAATTCTATATGCTGATTATGATAATGGTCACAGAAATGTATGCATGAATTAAAATTCACAGAAATCATAGTAATAAAGACAGTGTGGTACTGGCAAAAAATAGACAGATAAATCAATGGAGTAGAACAGAGAGCCCAGAAGTAACTCGCATAAACATAGTCTATTGATTTTTGATTAAGGAGTAATAGCAATTCAATGGAAAAATGGTATTCTCAATAAATAATTTTGAAGGAGTCAGACATTCTTATCCTCCTTCCCAAAAGTGAGATCAAGCCAGAATTTAAACCATTCACAAACATGAATTCAAAATGAAACACATACCTAAATGGAAATGTAAAACTGAAATTTCTAAATGATAACACAGGAGAAAAATCTACATGACTTTTGGTTTGGCTGTGATTTTTTAGGAGTGACACAAAAGTACAATCCATGGTAGAAAACATTACTGAACTAGACTTCATTAAAATTAAGTAATTCTGCTCCATGAAAAATGTGGTTAAAATAATTAAAAGATGCCAAAGCCTAGGAGAAAATATTTACCTAATAAGTACTGATGGCTAGTTCCCAAAATACACAAGGAAAACTCAAAAGTGAAAAGCAAATAATTAAATCAGCAAAATGCTTGAACAGCTAATTGACCAAGGAAGATGTAGAGATGGCAATTAAGTATGAAATAAATACCAAGCAACATATATCATTAGATAATTGCTGAAGTACAAAACTGATAATGTTAAGTGCTATTGAAAACAGGAAATCTCAGGAGCTCTTATTCATTGATTACTCCCCTCCTGGGGGTACGTGCATGCTCTCACTCATGTGGAGGTCAGAGGATAACCTAGTTATCGGTCCGCATCTTCCACCTAGTTTGAGCTGCTAACATCTGTCTCTTATTCCAGTTCCAAGAAATCCAATACCCTCTTCTGGCCACCATGGGCACTGGAGGTTAGTCTCTCTCTGTCTCTGTCTCTGTCTCTCTCTGTGTCTTTCTCTCTCTCTCTCTCTCTCTCTCTTTCTCTCTCTCTCTCTCTCTCTCTCTCTCTCTCTCTCTCTCTCTCTCTCTCTCTCTTACCACTTTATTTTCCAGGCGAGCTGGCCTGAGAATTCCTATGGATTCTCCTGTCTTCACCTCTGCTCTCCCTGTAGGAGAGATGGGATTACAGATACGTGCTACCATGTGTCCAGCTTTACATGGATTCTGAAACTTTAATCTCTGGTAATCAGTGAGCAATCTCCTCAGCCCCAGTTTGGCAATTTTTCACAAATTTAAATACATGTGATCCAGAAATTGCTCACATGAATTGAAAATTAATGTCCCACTAAAACCTCCTGAGAGATAGTTACAGCAGGTTTCTTCAAATCAATCTTGAAAGCAAGGTTGTCCTTCAGCAAGTGAATAGGGAAACTGTGATGCATCAGTACAATGGGGACATTATTTAGACCAAAAAACTATATCTGAGAATGCGATTCATTTGTACAATGAAATATGATTGTAATACCTATTTATCCCTCTTCAATTTCCCCCATACATACACTCCTTTCAATTTCAAATCTTTTTTTAATTAAGCCACTAAGTCCAGTGAGTGTTCACGGGTATGAGGCCATTCACTCAAGGATGGGAAACAAACCAGTGTCCACGTCTTCAATAAAGATTGGCTCCCCATGCCCAGAATCTACACAGTGTCAATAGATCCTCAATAAGGGGTAGAGCATGGAGATCATCTACAGCAAACATGCCAGAATTTTGTCTGGTTTGATCCTGTATAGGTCTGGAGCAGGTAACCCCAGTGGCTGTGAGTTCATGGTTGTGATAGCCATGTCAGACCCAGAAGACAGCATTTCACAGCACGACTCCACCTCCTCAGACTCTTACATGCTTTCTATCTCCTCTTCTGTGATGTTCCCTGAGCCTTGCGGTGGGGGTGTCATATAAATGTTCCACGTAGCCTGAGCACTCAGTCTCAGTATTCTGAGCAGTTATGGGTCTCTCAACTGACTGCTGCCCACTGCAAATACAAACTTCTCTGACCAAGGCTGAGAGCAGGCCAAGTCTATAAGCATACACATAAATATTTAGAAGGTGATTTTACAGCAAAATAACAATAGCATTCTCTACCCTAGAGACAGTGACCTCCCTATCCTCCCTAGGCTTTTGACTGCAATTATGATGGCAGGCATAAAATTCCCTCCTGTGGAACAGGCCTGAAATCCAATGGAAAAGTGGTTAGTTACCTCATAACTGTCTTGCTCTCATTGGACCAGTAGGCACCTCTTGTCTAGCAGGTCATTACTGTAGAATGCTAGGTAAGACCATTGATGTCTTTCCTCTCCCAGCAGTCTGCATAGCACTTCTGACACTATGAAATCTTGGCAACAGAAAGGAAGTTTCCCTGTTAATTTGAGATAAATTTTCTGTGTCCAGTAGCAAAGTATGTGGTGTCTTCAGCAGTAGAATCTTACTATGTAAGATTAGCCTGTGCTATTTTGGAGACCTCTGGGGCTTTTGCAAGCAAAAACTTATAGGGAGGTAATCCTGGCCTTACACTGTGATTTCCATCATCAGAAGGGCATGGGACTTTAGAATGTATATTGCTAAGTGACAAATTCATTCTGAAAATACTACCAATCAAATGATTTAAACTACACGATTTTCTGAATTAGGCAAAACTATAGAGGCCACAGAAAATCAACGACTACCGTGGATTAGGAATGACACAGGCAGGGACAAATGGATGGACAACAGAGGCGTTTTAAGGTGGTGAGGCTACTCCATATACTACATGCTTTTAGATTTTTAATTTTTTAAATGTGTGTGCTCTGCGCATGCGTGTGTGTGTAGATGTATGTTCTGTGCATGCAGTGCCCACAGAAATAGACATTGAACCCTCTAAAACTGGAGTTACAAGTAGTTGTGAGCCACTGGACATGGGTTTTGGGAATGAAACTCAGGTCTTCTGGAAGAACAGGAAGTGCATAACAACTGAGCCATCTCTTCAGCTCTAATACTCTATATGTAATTGGAAAAGCAGATCCATTTCATCAATAGCCAAGGACACATATGAGCAAAAGGTAAACACTAATGTAAAGAATTAAATTTAATGATCATATCAGTATTGATTCATCAGTTACAGCAAATACATCACATTAATACAGGATGTTAACTGTGCATAATATGGACAAGTGTGTGATGGAAGTCTCTGTTTGGAGTTCAGTTTTTCAGTAAACCTAAAAAAAATGTGAAAAACAAAGTCTGTAAATTTGTTTAAAAGCAAAACTATGCATTGAAAGTAAAATATAAATTTGAGGTCTAGCATCTTGGCTCAGCAGTTAAAAGTTTTTGGAAGGACCCAGGTTGGATTCCCAGCATCCACACTGGGCAAGGCTCACAACCGCCTATAACTCCAGCTGCGGTGTGATCCAACACCTCTGGTGTCTGCAGGCACCAACACTCACTTGCCTATACCTATAACTACAACTTTAAAGACCCTGTATCAAAAAGTCAGAGAGCAACTGAGCAATGATACCTGAGGTTGACCTCTGGCTGTCGCATGCACTTTTGCACATGCAGAAGTACCCACAAGCATGCATACACACATGAGCAAATACAAAAGAGAAAAAATAATTTAACGGAGAGAAGACATGTAACGGGAAGGAGGTGTAGTTCCTTCAATGATTGCTTGTAAAGCTATCCTGCCAGAAACATTTGACTGAATTTTACGTAGGTGAGAAGTTAGCTTTTGTTTGGTTAAATCATTGTGATTTGAGACTATATCTCTACGGTAGTTAAAGTAACACGCTGCTTATGACTCAATCTAGAATCTAAGACCATCTGAAGCATCAGTGAGCTTGTTTCAAGACATGTAGATATCAACAAATTTGGAATGAAGAGCTTTGTAAATCGTGGGAAAGAATCTTATCATGGACTGTTCGTAGCGACAGGGGAGGTAATATCATCTGTCCCCTCCACACTATACATGAGCACTCTGTTACATGTGTCAAGTTCAGTTTTGCTCCAAATTCTTCCAGTTCACGCATACACACGTGATCTGGAGTGCCCCTCAGTCCACTGATTGACTGACCAGGAGACTTGAGTTCTGACTCTCAAGATTCAAGGGTCTTCCTCACTGCCCCTGGCATTGCCCCTAAAGCTGTCTTTGTGCTTGAGAATGATAGAGTGATCATCTTCTCAAAGACAGAGCTTTCACTAAGAACATTCATCCAAAAATGGCTTTGTAACCTTGGCCATGAATGAGCTTTATAAACTTGATGCAGAAGAATGCATATCATGTGAAATAAAACTGAACGGATCCTGCTGCAATCCATTTAAGAATTACTGTGCATTTGGGGAAACAAACTTGACTTGATATTATATATGACAGGGTACATGAAATCTAGCAAGGGATAAGGAGATTTAAGAGGGTACAGATGGGGAAGGGTTCTAAACATGATTAAAATGATTGTATGAAATTTGCAAAAATTCAACTATGCAAGAAAAATTCTTGTGCAAGAACTGAAGAAAGGGCTCAGAGGTAAAGAGTGCTTGCCGTTCTTTCAGAGGACCCAAGTTTGGTTCCCACACCCACATCAGGCAGTTCACAACCACCTGTAACTCAAGCTCCAGGAGATCAGATGTCTCTCTTCTGTCCTCCACAGACACCTGAACACAAAAAACATGCACACATGGAGGCATACACATACATGAAAGTGAATAATCTTTTTAAAAAGAATTTGTTTTCAATGAGGGACTCTGTAGATGTTATTATCCAATAAGAGACTAGGAAACATTAGTGGGAAAATAGAATTCTTATTCAGTTGTGGCACAGCTGTAAAATCCAATGCCATTTGGGACTCTCTGTGACTAACCAAGGAAACTACATATGAGTATATTCTATGATCCAGCAATATACAAAGAAAATTCCCACACTAGGCTATAAGAGGTTAGACAAAAGGGCAGAAGGTATTTGTCCCGTCCCTGGAACAACTGAAGTAAGATCAGAGAGATGAACAGTGAAACACAATGCATTAGTTACAAACACTGAAGACTGCACAAAGAAGCACAGCAGATATTCAAAAACAAATCTCTGAGGTGGTAAGTCATACAGAAAAGCTCTTTATTTCTCATGGCTATCAAATACATGTATATATGCAGACATACATGTATATATATGCACACAAATATACATATACGACACAAATTTAAATACACTGAAAGCACCATAAATTATTTTTTCTTTTCTTTATGTAAAAATTTTTGAGACAGGATATTACTACATATCCTTGGCTAGCCTAAAACACGCTAGAACTTGCTATGTAGACCAGACTGGCCTCAAAAGTATAGAGATCCACCTACACCTGCCCCCGAGTACTGGTATTAAATGCATGCACCAACACATCAAGTTTTATTTATTTTTTTATCAAGAATATTTTAGGCATGCAAAAGTATGAGATTATATATATATATATATATATATATATATATATATCCTCCATTCAGCTTTACAGAATTTATAAAACAGTTAAAATCTAACAGTATATGCAATGGGAAATTAAACTTCTAGGATCAGCTCTGATCAGATTTTAAAAGAAGTCTGACCCTGTTGATCATTTATCTATTAACACCCTTTTTACAAAGACATTTGTGCAGAAATAGTATGCAGTGATGTTTTTATGTTTAAGGCTTTCTAAAATGAGTTGATGGTATACACAAAACTTTACATCTAGCTTTATACATCAACTACGTTCATTTTCACTGTAGAGCGTTTTACTGAAAATACCACATAGTGCTCCCCTTATTGACTGATCAGTTGTTTCAACTTTTTGAGATACAGTTTTGAAATGAGCATTTTGGTGGTGCATGCCTTCTTGTTGCATGTGTTTCTTCTACCTAGCAGGGTCTAGTTCCAGACTGGCAGTTCTGAGGCATTTGGTTTTGTATCTGACTAAATAATGGCAAATAGTTCTCCAGAGCGGCCATTCCTGTTTACAGTCCTGTGAGTGCTACATGATAGTATCCAGCTCTTCTGTGCTGACATCCCTGCAACATGTGGTACACTCAAGGAATGTTGTTAGGTGTTGTTCTTTAATTTTATTTCTCTGATGAATGGGAAATTTTTTTCTGAGGGTGAGAATCATAGCATTTATTGACTTTTTATGATCTGCTTGCTCATATCATTTGTCTATATAGGTTTTCTTATTGATTTATAATAATTTATTTATGTATTGAATGGTAATATTTTGTGGTTTTATACATTTCAAATCTTTCTCCTGTTTATGGCTGGTCCTGTCAATGTTTATGTTTCAGACACAGAAACTTTTTAAATTAAAATTTTAAATCCATATTTTTCTTGGATGTTCACATATTTCTTCAAAAAGTATTATCCACTCTCAGTGTCATAAAGATATTGATATTGTATGCTAACACTTTTAAATGTTATTGTTCACATTTAGATCTTTAATTGACTGGAATTGATTTGTTTTATAAAAGATGGAGATGAGATTCAATATATTTTTTCATAAGGGCTAATGCCCCTGAAATATTTACTGAAGAAATTCCTTTTTCTAAACTGACTTACAGTGTCAGCTCCATCACATATCAATTTCCCATTCGCTAAGCATGTTTTTAAAAAATCTGACACATTTTCTTGGCTCTGCTTTAAGCACTAGTTATAGATCAGTGAGAAAATAATTACAGTAAAAAAATTCCCACACCGGACTCTGGGTTTCCACTCTGTCCCTTTAGTGAAGTTTATATCTCTATAACTATGACTAAAAAGCTCATTTTCATAATGATTATAATGTTCACTTAGGCATAGTACTGATTTAGTTTTCCTTTTCTTCTTTTTGCATTTATTTTTAAATTTTATTTTATGGAATTTTTCTGATTTTCATACACTACAGTTTGATGCCACTTGGATCCCCTCCTCTCTCTGCACTTCTCCCTCATGTCCAATTTAATGAAATATTGAGTACCCCCAAATGTCCTTCGGTATTGGTCCATCTCCTGGCCCACCAAGACTCCCATCCCTGTAAGATACTGCCGTTCCCACTCCCAGCAGCCATCAATTGCCCAAAGTTCCTTAGAATGGGGTGGGATTTCTTACTCATTTCTTCACGTTTATGCTGGGATTTTGTCTGATTTGAGTTTGCATGGGACTTGTGCATGCTGTCACCATTGCTGTGAGTTCTTATGAGTAACTGACCAGGCTAGCCACCTGGCTAACTCTGCTTTCTTGTGGTCATTACAATCTTCCCACCACCTCTTCCACAGTGATCCCTGAGCCGTGGGAGGCAGAAGTTTGAAACAGGTGTCATATTGTTAGATAAGCACTCTGAGCTTCTTGTTCTCTGCACATTGGACAGTTTTGGGTTTCTGTGCTAATCAATATCTGCTGCATAAGGAAACTTCTCAGATGAGATCTGAGAGCTACATTCATCCTAAATGTGCAGGTGGCATTGAAAATGTATTACTTAGGGTTAAGCATCTCACAGATGCTTATTCTTTGCATTTGATCAGTTCTGGTAATAGTTTCCATGGTTTACAAAAGAAGCTTCTTTGAGGAGAGGTGAAAGGTACATTTTTCTGAAAATATGAGAATGCATATCCTGAAGAAATTATGATGATCTGGGGATGTGGCAAAAGTAGGTTTTTCTCTAGATCTATGACCTATCTAGCCATGTGTAGTTGGCTATGTTTACAGCACCTCTTTTTTGCTCTTATTTTTTACTATGTGTTCTTATATATTCTATCTATATTCATATATATTAATAAAACAGTCCAAGTATTAGATTGGAGTCCCTAAAAACAGAGCCTGTAAGAGGGATTCCTGTGAGTGTCTCTTGAGAAAATAGTGAGAGGAAGCAAGATTGGGTCAAAGCAAGGTATTTCACACAGCCAAGAACAAGTTCAGCTGAGAGGTCAACTGGGTGTCTCAGCAATCAACCTTTAAGGGTCACAGCAGGACATTTATTTACATGATCTACTATAATTGCAATACTTGTCAGAAAGAAATATTTACCTAAAACATGGAAATTTTACACATTATCACTCTTGCAGTTAGAGACAAATAGAGTTAAGGATGGGTTTAAAACACAAACTGAGGTGATTTTGGACCTGGTAACTGAATGACAAAGTTTTGTTAATGCCTATCTTTGTACACATGTTACAAGGCTACTATAAAAACTGCACGGTAGTCAGTAGATACACAATCCCAACCCCAAATTCACTTACCCACTTAAAAACACTTATTTGCAAAAGCCAAGAAACCTTATGAACAGCAGGAACAGCTGTGGTCTATAATTTAAGTGGTTCTTGTTGAGCTTTTGTAGTTCTCTCTAATGAGTCAGTGTTCAGCCACCGTTCAGTAGTAGGTTTTAATTGCAAACTTTAGAACACTCTAAATTAGGGGTGAGTGAAGCCAGATTCACTAAAACCCAATAGATGCTGATGGGCTTAAAATTTTCCCCAGTATAGACTTATTTCTGCCTCAGCTCTTACATGTATTTGCATCATAAAGAAGAAAATTTTTTGTGCTCCAATTTCTTTATACCTAACTGCACAGCACATTATTTTCTAAGACTTGTTTGATATTCAAGATGTCTCAGGGGCAGTAGTTTCTATGTTGGCTATCTTTCAAACAGAATAAAATTTCTGTTACACAGTTCATCCACTTTGTCTTATGCCTGGATTATCCAAAGGCATTGTTAACATTGTTGCATTACTGAAATACCCAAATGAGCACTGGATCCCTGGATACTTCATTTGAAATGCACAAACCAGACTTGAGTGACTTTTATAAAGGTGGCCCAGGTTCAGGAGAGCAGCAACAGTGGGGGGGAGTTAGTATAAATATCCTCCCCAATGTAGTATCTATTGCAATGCTCAAAAGCAAAGGAAATTTGGAAACAATAAAATAATTAAGTGAAAGGATAAGCCTCATAAAACTTGCTGCAGAAAACTGGTACAGTATATTTCATGACAGATCAAGGTTTTCAGGGAAGAACTGGAAGCTGAGTGTTGTCTCAGATACAGAAGTGGAAAAAATTAACCAGAGAAGTAAACTAGAGCCAAAGCCAGAATCAGATTCCTAAGAATTTTACTTGAGAGGCAGGAAGAATGGTACTTCCCTCCTCACCCAGGTATCCTGGATGGACAGAGATCGTGTTTCTGCTAGGGCTTTGGGGAAGGCAGGTAAAATGATTTCCACATCTCCTACAAAAATTAAGTTCATAAACTTATTCACGCACAGGAAGGACATCAAAATTCTCTGTGCTCATTCCCATGAAAAATAATTCATAAGTTTGAGAAAATGTGAAATCTGTTTCTGAATTGATAGACCTCTTAGGCTGCTTGGCAAAACTAAAGGCAAAGAAACTCATATTCCTACTATACAAGGTAAGGTGTACAAGATGTTTGTGGGCAAGGCAATCTCCGCTAAAAAGGTGCTTATACAAAACAAGGAGATGTTGCACCACGAGAGAGATTTAGAAGACACAACAAATAGCAGATGCAACCCAACAAGGAAGTCTGAAGGGAAGAAAATTGATCAGAAGGAAGTACATAGAGAACAAACATACCTTGAGGACTATCACGGAAACTCATTCTCAGAATGTTAAAGTAATCATGAAGAAGAAAAGAACACATTTCAAAACTGAAAAATACAAAAGAAGACGTCACAGTCAAAACTAAAATATATGATTGACTTTCAGACAATAAATTTGAAAACTTAACAAATTCTTAGGAAAAATATTTTTAATATATTTATTATTATTAGTTTCATGTATGAGTGTCTTGCCTACATGTATGTAAGTGCACTGATGTCACGAAATGGAGGTAATAGGAGAGCATCAGATCCATTGGAACTGGACTTACGAACTGTTTTCAGCCACAATGTGGGTATTAAGAACCATTCCAGGGCCCTCTGCAAGAGCAGACAGATCTTTTAACTACTGAGCCATCTCTTCAGCCCCAGAAAAAAGTATTTATTGAAAATTGGCACAACAATTAAGAAAAACACAGGTTCCTTTCCTTTAAAAAGAAAAATCGCATTTTTATTTTTTTAAATTCCTGCTAAATAAAAGGGCAGTCCAAACTGACTTCATAGGAAAGACCTGGGGGTGTTTAAGAAGAGAATAGTATAAAACTAGGAGAAAACTTCCAAAAAAGAAAACAATACACTGCCTAGTTTAAGAAATCCAGCCAGATCTGTAATGCGTACCCATAGTCTCAGCACCCTGGAAGTTGAGGAAGAAGGGTCAAGAGTTCCAGGTTAGCTTGGGGCTCCATACTAAGATCTAGGTTAAGTTATGAGACCCTATGGTAGAGAGAGGATGGGGAGACAGAGAGAGGGAGAGAAGGAGAGGGACATATACAGGAAGGAGGATGAGGGAAAGGAAGAGGAGGAAGAGAAAGGAAAGAAGGCAGAATGAAGGGAAGGAAGGAAGAAAAGTAATCAAAATTAACTTTGTATTAAAAATGATGGCGCATTTAAAAAGAAACAGTACTTGCCAATCCAATTTACAAACACCTGCATCAAACTTCTACCTCCCAAGGCTCAGGGATCATTACTGAAGAGGAGGTGGATGACCACAAGGAAACAGAATTTTCCAAACAGATGGGAAGTTTCTCTTATGAACTCAAAGCAATGGTGACAGCATGCAGAAGTCCCAAGCAAGTTCAAACCAGTCAAAAATCCCAGCATAAACATGGCAACATGCATAAGAAACCCCAACTCTACCAAGAAGCTATTGGCAACCAATGGCTGTCAGTAGGGGGTGAGTCAATCTCTTTCAAGGATATGACTTTTAGTAGGTTAACAAAGCTTCAGTGGATGGACCCACAGTGAAAGACGTTTGGAGACACAAAGTAGACTTTATAACACACACACATACACACATTAAATTGGGAAGGGGCCCTAAGGGAAGATACGCATGGGTGGACCTAAATACCATATCTTATCATGAGAAATAGTTGGAAGGTATGCCTCTGAGTAAATCTGTGGTGGATTATCTGGATTATGTCAATTGATGGGGGAGATCCATCTTGGTTATGGCTGGGAACATTCACTGGACAGAGGATCCCGGACCATTTAAGTAGAAGGAAGAGAGCATCAGCATGCACGCATCCACTGCTCTCTGCTTTTTAACTGTGGACACCTATGGTCAGCAATGTCAAATTCATACTTCTATGACATTCTTGCAGTGATAGAATGTACCTGGAACTGTGAGCCAAAATATACTTTCTCCCTTAAATTGCCTTTGTCAAGGTATTTTATCATAGCAATAAAAAAGAAATTATGACACATCTAAGGAAATATTTAGAGGAACCTAAATAGCTTGAAATAATCACGTGACGAAAGAACGATTCAAAGTCAGTTATTTAAGACACTAATGGGGATAAAGCAAACTGCACAGCAAATACGAAATGGGACCAGTTTACACATGCTGAAAGTTGTCGTAAAGGACTGTCCTACAATAGATATCATCTTCCTGAACTCAGCTGAGCCTTTTCATGCCCCTCCCCTTTTCTGGGTGAAGTCTTTCCAATGTGTGTAGCCTTAGTGAGGAGCACATGTCCTCCTGTATGTAAACTCTTACTCATTCCCTATAAGTAAGCCCAATAAACTCATTTGTTTCTCAGAGTACACACTTTCGGATTGTCATTGAGACCAAGGGATAAGGAGAAAGACATTTACATCCCTCCTCCTGGGAATTTTAGCAACATAAGTAAAAATTTATAGAAAAATGAAAAATAAAAAATAAAGAATATTTCAGAACTTTGCAAGCATAATAAAGTGACCAAAATCAAGCAAGAGAGGTAAAGGACAAAAGAGAGAACTTGAACATCAACAACAGAAATAATAGAAAGAACACAATTATAGGTTTATGAACACTGACAATAAATTATGTAAACAATAATTAAATGAGCGTACCCTTGAAAAGTAAAACCCTCCATCAGTAATATAAGATGAAATTTAATTGTTAAAATCTTAATATTTAGTAACAAGTAAATTCAAATAAGAAACTTTTCACAAGGAAAATTTAAGGCCCAAAAGACTTAAATGAAACTTTAAAAATCAGTAATGCAAGTCTTACACAAACATTATCAGGATATAAAGAAAAAAATGGAGTGTTGATGACAGATTTAGGGAACTGACAGAAACTGATACTAATACCCCTCAAAAAATATTTAAGGGGGAATGGTTACCAGTCAATGCCTCTCATGAACATGGACATAAAATCATTAATAAAATATTAGTGACTCTTTCCCAGCCATATATAAAATAGATAATAAATCATTACCAAGTTCAATTGATCTCAGGAATGCCAGAATATTTTAACACTTGAAAAATCAAAGGCTGTAATTCACCATATCAAAAGGATGAAGAAGGAAAATTGAGCATCTCAATAAATGCAGAAAACTGTTGTTTGATTAAACTTACAACCTCTGCATGATAATAACTCAGGAAACCAGGAACACACGGGCAATTCTTCATCCTGAAAAAAATATGTTTGCAAAGTAAAAACCATAATAAAAAACCACCATAGCTAACATTATACTTAATGTGAAATACTGAATGCTTTATCCTAATAATAGGGAGGTCAAAATATGTTATCCTAATTTGTCTTTAACGTTGTAATAGTAGGCCAGAGGAATAAAACACAAGAGGAGGAAACGAGAGGGGAGTAAAGAAAAAAGGATATAAAATTTGACTGGAAACAAGACATTATTTACTAATAACAATTATATACATAGAAAAGTCAATAGAATTTTCTTCAGAAAAAAATTAAAAGTAAAAACTGGGGCTGGGATATGGATTACTTGCCTAGCATACCAAAGCCTCAGGTTCCAGTCCCAGCAAGGCATAAAACAGGCATGGTTACATGCGTCTGTCATCCAACCATTCAGGAGATGAAGGCAGGAGGATCATAAATTTGAGGTCATTTGGCTATGTAGCAAATTTGAGGCCAGCCATGGGATACATGAGACTTATAGATGAGCCCAGACAGAAGGGCATGGGGGGGCGCAAATATGATTCTATTATAATCTTGATATGTTTATATGTTAGAATACAGGAAATGTGGTGGGGAGCTAGTAAGGGAAGATGCAGATAGAGGATGGGATCTGAATACGATCAAAATACACTGTATACAATGTACAAACTTTCAATGAAGAAGGTAAAAAGAATGATCCGAACAAAGATTCTAGAAATCCTAGAAAATTACTAAATAAATAAATAAATAGTAAAACCTAGTTGGAGATCTGCTTAATGATGGAGTTCTTGCCTTACACGCCCGTGCTCAGTGTTATAGCTCTCAGGCATAAGATGTCTGAGACCCTTGACTTTCAAAGCCTGACAGCTCCCTGGAAGTCTTCAAGGGACTATAGTCTGTGGTGTCCATCTTCAGCATTTCCACCATCCTCACTGTCACCTGACTCTTCCCCATCACTTCTCTCCTGACCACTGTTAGCAGGTCCTTCCTTGTCAACTGCCATGTTGTCATTGCTGCCACATGGTGGCTGCTGCTCCCTCCATCTTTCTGTTACCAGCTTTGCCTTCCCTGTCAATGATAAGACCAGGAATAAGCAAGGAAAGGCCACACAAAGAAGCCTTTTATTGGGCCTAATGCTGCAACACGGGAGGCAGTAAAAGACAGCTCTGTGCTATGACTTAAAAAGTAAACTGAACTATCTGTATAGCTGTAAAGACGTATGTCAAAGGTGACTGTCTAAATCACAGTAGTCTTTCACGCAAATGAAGGGCTGTGTTTACAGCAATCAATATTTTGTTGGACAAGCAGATAAATGTTTCCTCTCTGGCCTGAGAGAGAATAGCTGCAAGGGAACCAGGTGCCTAGAACTCACCTATGCTTGTGAAGGGAAAAAGACTCAATGAAAATGGATTGAAATATCAGTGGGATAGTGCTTTCTGGAACCAGAGTTGGGTTTTTGGCAGCGAGCAGCTGTGGTTGCTGTATAACTTTACCAAGGCATCCATGGAATGTTCAAAGAAGCTTAGTTAACATGATGTAAGTCAGCAAGACTGGCTGATAGTGCTTGAATCAAGGTAGCCAGAACCATCAGAGAATGGCCAACTAGCTATCAACTAGAGAGCCAAATTACACCAACCTCAGTGTCTTAGGTTATTTAATGGAGAACAAAATCATTAAAAGGTATGCTTATAATAAAATATTCTTATTATTAACATTGATAGTGTTTAACACTGTTCAGCTCCTGCTCCAGTGCCCCAGGGAGAGGTGGGTCCATTTTAAGTAGAAACCACATAGGTGTGCTACAGGGAGCTTCTACTTAGCCAGCTTTCAGGACCACCTGCCAAAGGACAGCAGTGAGCTGGGCCCTCCTACATCAATCAGTAATCAATGTAACACTCACAGACATGCCCACAAGCCAATCTGATCTAGGAAATCCCTTAATTGAGATTCCCTTCTCAGATGACTCTCTAGATGGTATCAAGTTGACAGTTAAGGCTAACTAGCAATCAGCAAAAGGCTACCAGGGTCTATTCTGGATTTAGCCACTTGGGACTCAGACATCCTTTCCTTAAACCCTATGCTATCTTGCTCTTCATTGTTTCCTCTGACAAGTCAGCTGTTATTCACATTATCCTTCCTTTTCTCTGTGATACACATTTTTCTTAGATTCTTTTAAAGTCGTCCCTTATTGTCTCTCCCTCTTTCTCCTCTTTCATTTCGTTCTGCTTCCTACAGCTTGTTGATGTGTATGTAGATATGGTAGGCTTATCCAGCTCATGAAGAATATTTGTTCTAATATGTCAAGTGATTCGCTGATTTTTGACAAAGGAGCTGCAAATACACAGTGGACAAAAGACAGCATATTCAACAGATGGTGGTGGTCCAACTGGAGAGTGGCATATAGAAGAATGAAACTAGATCCCTATCTCTTGTCATACACAAAATTAAACTCTTGAGTGCATCAAGAACTTCAACGTAAGATGCTGATACCCTCAATCAGGATGGATGAGAAAGTAGGGAATACATTGAACCTTAGAGGCACAGGAAAGGACTTTGAAGAGGTTTCCTAAAACACCTGAATTAAGTTCAACAATCGACAATGGGATGACATATGACTATAAGGCTTCTGTACAACAAAGGACATCATGATTCAAATGAGGAGGCAGCACACAGAATGGGAAAAAATCTTTACCAGTTATACTTCTGACAGAGGGTTAGTATCTATACAAAGAAGTTAAAAGTTAAACATCAAAAGCTAATACAAGTGGGACAAGGAACTGAATGGAAGTTCTCTAAAGACAAAATGCAAATGGCTCAGTTATACTTTAAAAATGTTGAACATCTTTAGTCATCAGGGGAATGAAAATTAAAACCATTTTGCGATTTCATCCTACCCTACTCAGAAAGGTTAAGATTAAAAAACAAAGGATGACAAATGCTGATGTGGATATGGAGAAAGAAAATTCTTTTCCACTGCTGGTGGGAACGCAAATTGTTGCAACCACTATGGAAATCAGTGTGAAGATTCCTCAAATAGTTTGACATTGATCTAGAAGAAAGTAAGTGACCCTATTAAAGATGGGCTAAGGATCTACACAGAGAATTCTGAAAACAAGAAATAAAGATGGCTAAGAAACATCTTAAAAATTGTTCAACATCATTAGTAATTGGGAAAATACAAATTAAAACCAATTTAAGATTTCATCATACCCTGGTTAGACTGGCTAAGATCAAGAGAATGAATGATACCAAATGCTGGAAGGATGTGCAGAAAGAGGAACATTCATTCACTGCTGGTGCAATTGTGAACTTACACAACCCCTTTAAAAAACAGTGTGGAGAAGTCTTAAAAACCTAAAGATGAAAAAGATGAATTTCCCATTTGACCCAGTTATACCACTCATTGGCATATACTCAAAGGACTCAAACTATTGCAGAGATGCTAGAACATCCATGTTTGTTGCTTCTCTTTTCACAATAGCTAAGAGATGGAACCACCTACATGTCCCCCAAGTGACTAGTAGATAATGAAAACGTGGTACATTTACACAATGGAGTTCTACTCAGCAGTAAAGAAAGATGGAATCATGACATTTGCAGCTAAATGGATGGAACCAGAAACTGTTCTGCTAAGTGAAGTAGCCCAGACTCAGAAAAAGAAACCATCTATGTTCTCCCTCATTTATGGATCCTAGAACTAAATCCTTATATGTGAGTATGTATCCCAATGTAACTGCAGGAACCAGAAAAATGGAAAGGAACCAAGGAGGTTAAGGGAAAGAAGGAATCTGAGAGAGAAGAATAGTAGGAAAGAGGTATCATTAAGGGATAAATAGATGAAATGTGGGTATTTAAATGGGAGGGACAGGGAAGGCTATACAAGGAACTGTGAGATTAAAGGGGAAAAAGGAGCTCAAGAGAGGAAGGACCATAGGAGACTGGTAGTATCAAGGGATAAAGGGGTAAATGGAACACTTTAAATGGGGAAGGCACAGAGAGATGCTGAGAGGGAGGGAGGTAGAGAGAGAGAGAGAGAGGAGAGAGAGGAGAGAGGAGATAAACAGTGTCTAGCTAATATAAAACACCAGAGGGAATAATATTAGTATAAAAACCTAATGACAAATTCCACATACAGCATCTCTATATCAGCCCATGTATATGGTAGCTAAAGGCTACAACAAGAAACAGTGCCAGATAGGAGAAACCTTCTTTTTAGTTGTTGGCCAGGATGGTCCAATAGACTTCCAAAATTACACAGGCTATCATCACAGCCCTGATTGCCTCCCAGAACTTGAAGGCAAGACCCCAATGCTGAAATCAGAACAGACTTCAAACCAATTAGAGCAATGAACTTGGAGCAATGGAGCTGGAACTGACCTGGAAGCCCCTTCTACAGATTGCTAGCTCTTAGTTCGGCAGCCAAGGGAGAACATCTATCAATGACCCATCCCCAGCTTCATTACCAAATAACCACATCAGTGACTGGTACAGGAGTTGTCACTGGTGCAGTAGTGGCACTTTTATCTTGGGACCAATCACAGCTACATAATTGGTCTTAAAGCCCACTCAATGGGAGGAATCTCATGTCTGGTACTAAAACCAAAGCCAAATACACATGGCTGAAGAGGTCATAGATCTTAGAGAAATCCCCAAGGCCGTCACATCATTAGGCTAATGTAACCTTTTACTAAGTGCAAAATATGTATACTTACATATATAGTCAAGTATCCCAGTCACAACTCAGCAAAGAAGCTTCTGTTAAACCACATGGAGTCTACTATAGAGTAACACTAATGGTCACAAATGGACATTGTCCATGAATTGCCCATGCCTAAGTGGCAAATCTACAATGACACCTCTATACCCAAGGCTCATGCAACGTGGAACAATGGGTAAAGAGAACACTGACGAATCTCTCAATTCTCATTAATGAAGCTCCCTCATTCCACAGAAGGCCAGGAATACAAAAGGTCACAAATGGCCAATAAATTTAGATTGGAAATCTGCGTAGTATGGGTCCCTGGACAAAACTCCTATATTTCATTTCACTCCCCCAAGGCTCAGGAGCCATTGTGGAAGAGGTGGCTGAAAGAGTGTAAGTGCCTGCGAGAAGGTAAGTGACTATATGGAAATAGAATCCTCCAAATTCCAGGTCACTGCTCATATAAGCATACAGCAGTGGTTTTGGCATGCTCAAGATCCATGCGAACTCAAGCAGACCAAATCCCAGCCTGGAACTGGATTCATGGGTAGCAGACCGCAATCTTTGCTGAAGAAATATGTGCCACTGATTACTGTTCCTTCCTAAAGCGAGGAACTCCAGATAGATCGACTAGACCTCAGTGGATGAGCCTGCACTGAGGAACATTTGGGGACAATAACTTGAAAGAATAGACCTTAACACAGATGAAAGAATGTATGGGTTCCAGTTGGGAGCTATGGGAGATGCTGGTAAGGAAGGGGTTATAAAGATGATTAATTTTGATAGAGATATTATGTATGAAACACACAATGAATCAATAAAATATATAGTCAGTGAGGCTTTTACCATTGCCAGTCTACTCATATGTCTGCCTGTAGATGGTGTACTTACCTTTGTGTGACTTGTGGGCCCATGTCTGTGCCTATGTCCACCTCTTTATCACGTGTATGTGCTAGTGTCTGCCTGCCATGTGGCCTGTGTGCTAATGTATATGGTATGTCTTATTTGTCTAATTCTTCATATTCTCTTCAACCTCCCAGCTTCCTGGATGTTCCTCCTTTCCTGTTATTGGAGGTTGCACCTCACAGCAGCGCAGAAATTTCCCCCAGACAAAATACAGGACAATCATTCAGCTTGTGTCTGACTCCACTCATTTCAAGGAGGCTAGGCTGGCCTAGCCTAGCAAATCCTCCTGCCTCTGGTTCCCCTAATGCAATGGAAATAGGCACACACATCACACCAAATCTGTTTTCTTCTTAAGAGTCCGGGTCACTTATTTTCTTGTTGGAGTCTCAATGCTCAAAAACTTTTGGATTGCTTAACAATAACACTGCTTAATGCATTCCTTACTTTTTATATTTTGGTTAACTAGAGGTTTGATTAGATTAAGATTAAAACATTCATTATTAATATAGAGTTTATATGATAAGTAATGAATATATTTATGCTTAACATACATGATTTAATATTTTGTTAATAATAGGCTATAGATTATATAGTAGCCTTTATATAACATTTATCAAGACAGAAATAAGTTTCCATTGTGTCTATTGAACTAATGTGATTATCATCATCTCTCCAGTATTTTTTTTCCTCCCTCTAAATTGTTAAATAACAGTTACTATGTGCTTATGTTAGAAATTCTCTCTTTTCCATCCCAAAAATATTTCACCTAAAAGTTTTTGCATATGTTGCTAATATTTGCCTGAATAAAATTTTATATTAGGGGCCTGGAGAGATTTTTTAATTCTACATTTATTAGTTAGCATTTCATAAGTAATTTCTATTTATCTTTCTCTATAAAAATTAAAAGCTAATGTCAAGAATTAGGAAACCATCATTTAAAAGGCAGTGTCTACAAGCCATTTGTTCTCTTTAAGGTTTCCTGTATAAAGATGGAGATCTCAGTGTCAAGGCCATGGTATCTAGTGTTTACTTTATCCAAAACAAGATGGTAGCTGCAGGTCTTTGTGAAGTTACAAAGTCATTTTCTAAGATTCTCTCATGGGCTCTGCACTTAACCAGTTCTGTAAAAACTCCAGAGCCATATGGTTGTCTCCGAAAAGGACTCTGTTAATTGCCTTAGTAATGGCTAATATCCCCAAGAGGACAGGTGGATTTCTCCACAGAAGTAGTACAGAGGTATGAGACACCCTACCCCCCACTACCACTGCTAATGCCTCCTCACCAGCTTCAGTGAAATACATTTCACACCCCAAGGCACTTTCTCCTTTCTGAGCCAATTATCCTCTTTCAAAAAGAAGAAATAATCCTGGGTACGTACTATGTGCTGGTAGACTTGACTAAAGTAGACGGTATCTCAGTTTATTTGTCTTGTATGCTTGGAATGTTTGGTCAACCTTCTCCTTAACAGAAATCCAAAACTAGTTATTTTCTTTTCAAAGAAAAATTAAATGTGGAGTCAAACAGATCAGCTCTTCTGAGACTTATTAAGCATTTTATAGTTCAAATACATCTAACAGTAATCTCAGCTCTGTGTGTGTGTGTGTGTATGTGTGTGTGTGTGTGTGTGTGTGTGTGTGAAGGGACTCAAAGTTATATAAGGAGACCCATGAGCAAACATCTATTCACTTAGACAGGGCACAGACAACAGATCACTGAATCATCATCTCATTGGGGCTGCTTATTGGAGCATGAGTGTCTGAAAGGCAATTACATCATCAAAGCGATCATACAAATCCACCATAGCTCAAGCGACTGCTCAGAGAAGCTACATCCTGGAGCTCCCTGTGTGATAGGTAGACAACTCCACCAACGAGTCTTCTCTTCCCCAGCAACGGTGTCTTGGAATGTGACCTTAAGGATCCTTCTACCTCTTGTAGCTTTCTGACCTTTCTGAAGTCTTGACTCTTCACAAGTCCACTGGCAAGGAATTGTTTTAGCACATTTATATCTTTGCCCTTACTACATGGGTTTTAAACGTGAATCTCTACATACACATACATACATTTGCCTAAGACACACATGAGCAAATACAGTTTTTTAAAAGATACAATGGGTGAATGAGTAAAGAAAATGTGGACTGTGTTTATGTATGTATGTACATACGTATGCAAAATATAATGACTGTCACAGTAAAAAAAAAAAAACAAAAACTTCTTTTTTTTCTTACTGGATTTGAAACTGCTCCACAGAAGGGTATTTTATTCCTGATACTGTAACTCTAGCCCCAAAATGCATGACTTGAGAAGGTCATAAAGTCCTAGTGTAAAAACTACTATTTTAATTTTGTTCAATGGTCCAGTCAAATTATGTTCTAAATATTCGTATTTACACCCACAGTCTTGGACAGCTATCATTGTTGGTCAGAAAAGCTTCTTCTTGCTGTGTGCAGCAGTCAGTGCAGCAACATGTAACTGGTTAAACTGAGAATAAGAGACTAAGTGCTCAGCCCTGAATGGGACATCCTTATCAACTCTCTGCCCCACAGCTATGAAGGCTCAAAGAAAATCATGGAAAAGGAGGTAGAAAGAATGTAAAAACTGGAGGATGAGGCTAGGGAGGAGTACTATGAAATGTTGTCTTCTGGACATGGCATGGCCACCTCACTCATGAACTAACAGAGCTGTGATTACCTGCACAAGATGTACACAGAATCCAGACAACCAAAATTCTAACATAGATAAGATAGAGTGATACTATTTCTTGGGAGATATGTAAAAGTCTATTCACCCCAGTTAGGAAACCAATGACAGACCAAAGCAAGACCACCAAAATCCAACTTCATGAACTAATAATTTAATTGGGATTACTTACAGGAGCATAAATGACTCAAAAACGGCTGTGTCACCAAACACTCACCCCAGTATGGGGCCTGATGAGAGCAGGAAACCTAGAGCACACTACACACACTCGGCTCAACAGGCTGGAGAGTGTCTTGTCCAGTTAGCTTAGTCAGTCTGAGCCTCTTTTAGGCAGCTTGGCTGGTCTCTGCCTCTTTCAGGCACCTCAGCTGGTTTCTACTTCCAGGTGGTACAGCTTGTGGGATGGTCTTCTAGACCACTCTGTTTGTCTCTCAGCAGTCCTTAGGGCTATGTTAGGGCTATTAGGTACGCCTGGGAGGGGGAGAGGGGCTAGGGAACCTGGTCAATTTCAGGGGTTTCCTAAAGCTGTTGAGTTGTTTACTTCCTCAGCTCAATGAATTTTCCTTCAAGATGGAATGTTTCATCTTTCATCTTTCCTCCGAGCATCCTGTGGTTTACTGCCCTTTAGGATGCCCTTTTGTTTCTGAGTTTCCCTTCAGGATGAAAAATTTTCATCTTGGAAGAAATTGCTACACAATAACGCATTGGACTTAGTGAGATATCATAAAAGGAAGAGGAGAGAGGAGAGGAAGAAGAGGAGGAGGAAGAGGAAGAGGAGGGAGAGGAAGAGGAGGAGGAGGAGGCATGAAGTTGGGAGGAATGTTGAGGGGAATATGGCAAGAACTAACTGGAAGTGGGATGGAGAGGAGGCTATGATCATATTTTATTGAATACATGAATAAAATTCTCAATGAATTGTATTTTACATGCACTAGTGTTTGCCAGCATGTGTATATGTGCACCTTGTGCATGCCTGATGCCCAAGTAGGCCAGAAAAAGGCATCATATTCTCTAAAATTGCAGTTACAGGTGGTTGTTGGGCTACTGTGTGATACTGAGAAATAAACCAGGGTCGTAACTGCTTAAGTGCTCTTAAACAGGTGGGGGCCATCTTTCCAGCCCCACCTGGAGGTTTCTTTCCTTTACTTTTTAAATTTTGCATGCATGAGTATATTACCCGAATGTATGTAAGGGCACTCCTGACATGCAATGCCCTTGGAGGTCAGAAAAGGGTGTCAGAGTCCCCTAGAACTGCAGTCACAAATAGTTCTTAGTTGTCATGTAGGTGCTGAGAATTGAACCTGGGTCCTCTGCAAGAGCAGTCAGCACTCAACCACTGAGCCATCTCCTTAGCCCTTTTAAAATTTTATTTATTATTATTTTATGCCGCTTGGGGGTTTCTTATGGCTTTATGACTTCTCTTCACTTAAGTGTCTAGGAATCAGGAGAACCATCTGCCCTAGTGGTAACACATCATCAGCTTCCCAACAGATCTCAGACCACTAAATATCAAATGCTCTGCTGATCGAGATCTCACCTCAGTCCCAGGTGAGTCACACAGAGGCTGTCTCTTAAAGTAAAAACATGTGGTAACCCTTTATGTAATTTGTTCAAATTTCCCAATAATAACTGAAGAAGGTTCTGAAAGAAAACACACACACACACACACACACACATACACACTTGAAATAAAGCTTGGGGGAGGGGCATTTGGAGTCCCTAGGGACTAGGTTCATATAACTCAGGGCATACTGTCTTTGTGTCTAGTTTCCTTTGCATAAGAGAGAGTAATGATTAAACAGTTTGCTATCAGTAACTATTTAGAATAGCATCTGCTACATACTAGATGATTAATCATGGCTAACTTCCTTTCTTCTCTGAAATTAAGAACTATGAGTTTTCATTCCCAGGTCTTTCAGGCTGTGCTGGGTACACAGACTTGTAGGTTTTAATAGATTTTCAGCAGGTTCTTAGCAGCCCTGTGGATACAGATATAGTTGGGGCTGTGACATAGCATGAGTACCATTTTGCTAGGGCCAGAGTCTATGTAGAAGATGTAGCAGCCTGGGAAGTACCTGGAGTCAGCCTCAGTTTCACCTGGGTCCTCATTGACTACCCAGCTCCAAAGGCATATGTGAGTACTAATTGAATAAATCTTTTTCAAAAATCAATATGGCTTTACTCCAAGTAAGCCAACGATTTAAATAAGCAAAAGGAAATGCTACTTACTGGCCTCTGCTGTTTGTCTCCTAATTGCAAGCATATTTGGCTGACTCACAACCAATTTATGTGTGAAAACCAAACAATTAAAAAGGTTTTATTGCTAAACCCTGGGTACCCTTTTATATAAATGATGCTTTACTATGACCAAACAAAGCTGAACTTGGGTGCACAAGTACTTCCATTCAAAGAAAGGTCCCTATCTGGGCTGAGCCTAGGTCTACCTTTAGTAGGTACCTTTTAAAGGGAGGCAGAGGTCAAGAGCAGCATTTCTATCCTACAGCCTGAGCAACCACCTGAGTGATGAAGACAAAACATGGGTATTATTATCGAATGAGATGGTGGTCCTTCCCATACCCTGGCCTCAGTTCCAAATTTTCTCCATTCCAAATTCTTTTTTCTGTGCACATTTTCAGCCACTTTCACTTAGAACCACACCCCGAGGTCATATCATGATCCTCACAAAAGTGAGAATATAAACATCCACCCACTCTTAGAGCGCTTACCACATTCCAGACTGTGCTGAGTGCTTCTCATGCATTATCCCATTTAATTCGCACCACAAGCTTTTGACACGGGAGCTATTATTATCTCTACTTTACAGATTAAGTAATTGAGTTCCAAGTTCACACAGCTCATAACTTAGAGACAAGACTTAAGCACAGGTGTGTCTCACATCAAAGTACATATTTTTTTCATCACTTTTACATTTCTGTTTCTTTTTTTATAATCTCTAGTTTAACCTTTTAACATCTGACTAACGTTTCTTCCATCACAAGCTCTGGTAAAACTGTGCTAAGTAAGGTAAGGCTCCTGGAGCACTTCGGTTTCACAGCCTTGCTAGAATCTTTCCAGTCTGTCAACTTCCTTCCAGCTTCACTTCCTCCCTGGCAAACTAGTTGCTGTTGTCAATCATTTTAACTGCCTGTTTACCAAATCTCTCAACTCCCCTGATCCCTTCATCTTTTTCCCGAATAGGCTCTGATGATGTCCAAGTCTGCATTAGAACAACCACACTTTTTCCCTTACTGCCCTGGGAATGGGGAGGCCGCTACAAAAAAAATCGACTACACATGTTTAAATTCAGTTTCCCGGAGCCTTTAGCCTTACTCAAAATCCTCAGGCCTGCTCAGGTGATCAGTCTTTCTTGTTCCCCTCAGGAGGATCTTTCAGTTCTGCTTTTCTTTTCAGCCCATCTTTAGGATGCCCCCCCGCCTCATTCTTACTCTCTCAACTGATAAATAAGTAGTTTATGTCATCAGGAAAAATATAATTATTAAACGTGAACTCCTTCAGTTTGCCTCTGAAAATCCTTGTTCCTTCATTCTGTCCTTACTTAGTATCTAGATTTCAAAAATTCTGGTCCTCGACAGGATTGACCACATTTAGCCAAAAAAGCCCCAGGTCTACATTGCCTGCAGTTTCCCTTGTGTCCTGATATTTACCACCAATGGTCTATGAGGAAATTTGCCGTCTTGGGTGTATGCAAAAAAGATCAAATTTATGACAATTCATTCTTGTTTGGACTACCTCTCTCCAGGAGGCCAGTGGTAGTCTCTTATGAGGGCAGTGCCTAATCACCTTCTTCTATGCACTGCCTCTTTCAGGTTCTGCCATCTCTTTAAATTTTATTTATTTTTTTATTTGTGTGTATGAGCGTTTTACCTTTTGTATGTGTGTACCACATGTATGCAGTGCTTTCAGAGCTCAGAAGAAGGCATCAGATGCCCTGGAACTGGAGCTACAGATGGTTGTTGGCTGCCGAGTGGGTGCTGGGAACCGAGCCTGGGTCCTCTGGAAAAGCATCAAATGCTCTTAATCTCTGAGCCATCTCTACAGCCCTAGTTCCACCATCTCTTAACATTGCCACACCAAGGGCACTGAGCATCCAGCAAAAGTACATTCAAATCAGGCTCAAACAGCAACATAATCTTCCAGGCTACTGATTCCAAAAGGAATTTTCTAAAATTTCAAATCCAGATCTCAACTGAGGACCAGAGATTTGCACTTGTATAGCAAAAATTGTGGGTCAAAAATAATTCACTTCCTCTTCCTTAGCCTAGTTTCTGGCAATCTTTGCTTTAGTTAATTATATTAACATTGATCAAATCTCTTGAAGTAGAAACTTGAATCAGATTCCATTTCTTCTTATGAATTACTCCCATACATCTAACCAACTGCAAATAAATCTTGTTGATAAAATCTCACTCACTTATTCTCAAATATTTATTTGAAAATGCCTCCACATGAAGTAAATGATTCTCTTCACAGTTCCACACTCCCAGGTCATTATGGAATCTATTGGACCCAATTACTCTGAATCATGGTGCCACACTTAGAGAATATAATGAGATGTGATCTTTGATATACTTTATATTTATGACTGTTAAAATCTTAGTTTTAAGCAGGACACAGACATAAAGGCAGAATCAGGTAAGTAAAAAAGAATTGCACGCAAACATCAGAAAATGATCATTAAGAAATGGTGAGTGAGAGAAAAGAGTTGAATTGATAAATGAGCTCATGCAGAGATCTGTGGGCAAATACCCTGATACAAGAGACATAATGAAATGTAATCAGCACTGAAAAGCCAGTGTGTCCAAAGCAGAAACTGATACAAAATTCTTCAAAATAGACTGCAGATTAGGAAGAAAACAGGCCAGGCAGAGCCTAGACCATATATCGGAGTTATATGTCTGTCGAGCACAGGGACATTGGTAAAATGATGAAGACGGTTATGGAAGCAGAGAGAGGGGGGGTGGAGAGGGTGAGAGAGAGAGAGAGAAATGTTTGAGCAGCTGTGCTAATGTCTATGGCAGGAGAGGTGTGATGTTTCTTGAGTCAGATGAGGGGAGTGAGTTCAGAGACTCATGGCTAAATTGGTGACTTGTTTCATAAGAAAAGCAACTTTCAGAACACAGTGATGTGTTGAATGTGAAAGTTAAAAGAGAAAGGGTCATTGTATCAAATTCCTACAGAGGTTTTTGTCTTTTATAACTGGATGGATGACTCAGAGAATAGGAGAAGGGGATGTGTGATAAAGAACAGTATCTGGGAATTGTTAGGAAGAGGTTGATTCAATTCTGGACAAGTGCTTTGCAGAGCTTTCCCCCCTTCCAAGAGGAGATATATAATGTATATATTACAAGTGTGAAACTCAGAGGAGATATGAGACTGCATATACATATGGATGATCACTGAAGTCATGGTGTGGAAAGGATAAAACTCAAGTGAACTGAGACTGCACTCTGTGACTGCTTGAGCAAGGCAGGGTGGGGGGACAGAGGAGAGAGAGTTCAGAGAAAAAAAAAAAAACAGAAGAAATGGCAAGAGAAGTGAAGAGCATGCGACTTCAGGAATGCCATGTCAGAGATGTCAAAGAAGCAGGACATACTATCAGAGCTACTTCGAGTTCAAGAAAGAAGCTTCTAGAAAGACTCAAGTGGAACTACCTGGAAGTAGGATGACCGAAACCAAGCCACCTCAGAGCGGCTCAGGAGCAAATGGAAGATAGCAAAGTAGAATGTTTTCTTTTAAGAATTTCATGATGGAATGGAGGTACAGAGCTACAGCAGCTGGTGAGAACCTGTGGCCCCGACTGGGCATGTGCTTAATGGAGAGAGCTTGAAGGCAATTAAAAGTTAATTGAAAAATCTAGTTAACAGGAAGAATCCATACACGAGAAAAGGAGAAATCATTAGTGTGAATGTGAATGCTTCTGAGGAAGAAGTAGATGGAATTAGGATTCCAGTTAAGTGAGACCTAAGCCCTCAGAAGAGAAGTTACCTTTATCATCACAAGGAAGAAGAGAGAAAGAGACAGGGACAGATGAGATGCTGGTCATTCATAGATTTGTAACTGGAAGAGAAGAAAATTCTTATTTGGTAGATTCTGTAGTCTCCCCGCTCCCCCCATAAAGTAGATACGAAGTAAAATCAAGTAAACAAGGACTCCTGCTTTCAGGAAGATGGAGTGCACGTACTTCCACTCTTAACTGAACTCCCTGCACACTATACAAGACAGTAGAAGGCTGAGTGTTGAACAGAAGGGAACATTCTGGATTGGACCTTGGATTTGAGGAACAACATGGCAGTGTGGTACCTGGTTTTTTTGTTTTTTGTTTTTTGTTTTGCCTAATTTAGTCTAGACTTGGAGTTGAAGAAGCAGAAAATGGAGCTAGAATAGGTTCAGAAAACAAAGAAAATCTCAACAAAGGACCCAAACAACATTCCAGTAATTAGCAGCTTCCAAGACAGAAAACTTTAGCTAAAATTAAAGAAAACATCATGGGAAAAACTATGGTCCCTGTTTAGGCACAGCAACAAAATCCAATGAAAAAGCCAAGTCTTAGTAATAATGAAATGTGTCTTCAACTGAGGTGCTAATAGAGAAGAATGCTAGAACCTCCCTAAAGCTTAAAGGAGAACTGGTGTCAAGTCTGTGCAGTGAGACCAAGTAGGGATATAAAGCTTTTTGTTATAAAAGTAACAAAAATTCTCCCAATTTTGAACACCAAAGAGACCAAATTATGAATCTGGACTTCTACCCCCAAATCCCAGGGACCAGGGAATACCCACATATTTTTGAGTTGGATCAGTGAGAGGAACTGAATTCTAACAGAAGTCTTAAGATCCAGTCTCACAGCATAATACCCCAAATGTCCAGTTTCAAATGAAACGCACACAAAGGAAAAACAGAATGCTCTTAAACTATATGAGATAAGGCAACCAATAGATATCAGCACTCGCATGAGAAATAAGAGATATTAGAATTATCTGACAAAGACTGTGATACAGCCATTATTTTTTTAAAAAAATTCACTGTATAGCTAATAGTATGCTTGATACAAAGGAGAAAATAAGAAGAGAGGGAGGGAGAGAGGAAGGATGGTGTGATATTTATTTATTTATTTGGCTCAACTTGACGCAAACTAGAGACCCGTGGGAAGAGGGAACTTCAATTGAGGAATTTCCTTCAACATATTCTCCTGTGGGCATGTCTGTGGGGGAATTTCCTTGGTTGCTCATTGGTACAGAAAGGCCCAGGCAATTGTGGACAGTGCCAGTCCTGGGCAGGTGGGCCTGGACTGTATAAGAAAGGTAGCTGAGCAAGACAGAGTAAGACAGCAAGCGGTATTCCTCTGTGATCTCTGCCTCAGTGCCTGTCCCCAGGTTCTGTCCTTGAGTTTTTTTCTTGTCTTCTCTTGAAGACCCATTGTAATTTGTAAGCCAATAAACCCTTTCCCAGGTTGCTTTGTGTCAGTGTTTTTTGTGTGTTTTTAAATATTTTGTGGTTTTGGAACTTCACATAATGTATTTTAATGATATCCAGACTGCTCCCCATCTTGACCCCTAACTTACTACCCCTCAAGCACTGAAAGAAAAGACCTGTCATCCCAGAATTCTATACCCAGTAATGATATCACTCAGCCAGTGAGGGGAAGAGCCTCTCCCCTAAAGTAACAAGCAAAAGAATTTCTCTAAACAGAAATAAAACAACTTAATAAAGGAATCTTGGACCATCAAGAAGAGAAAGCAAAGCAAATAAAACAAAAGCAAAAAGCCAAGTCAATACAGTGGATAGATACATTACAAAAGCAAATATTCTGTCAAAATGTATGTGTAGAAAATAGTAAATGTAATTTTAAATGAACCTGGCAAAAATTTTTAAAAAGTAGAAAAAGATAGAAATGAAGTTTAGCTTGCAGTACTTATTCCAACTAGTAAAAGATTTCACAAGATATTGATCAATTATAGATGTACAATGCAATGTATAAACAGATTTCTGAGAAAAATGCACAAAGAAATACACTCAAAAGAACTCTATAAAGTGAAAACAAAATTTGTATAGTGTTGTTATATCATGGGGAATTTGAAAAAGATGTGCAAATAAACAGAAAGAGAGTGGGCTGCATTTCTAGCCAACTCAACCTCAATAAGGGATAGATACTTAGAAGGTTTAAAATGAACTATATGCTACTTATTGTAAAAAGTATCTAAGTAATTATGTTGGCAGATTCAGAGTGAAAAATAGAATCATATCTGGCAAAAATAAAAGGAATGCAAGAATACCTATATCAATAACAGAATTGTCACCAGACATGAAGAATTCATTATGTAATTTAGAAAGTGTCAACCAACCAAGACGATATGGCAATCTGAAATGTGAGTTTATACTCCAACAGCAGCACTACAGATATGTGGCTCTGCTCAAAAGCAGAGTTGACAGATGTAGAACAGGAAATAGATAAATCCATAGTTAGAGCTAGAGACTCCACACCCTCAAAGAATCAACAGAACACCTGGACAACAATCAGCAAGGGTGTAAAAGAAAAGAATGATATCATCAATCACAGGACCTAATCAATATTTGTAAAACACTTTACCCAGCAACTGCAGGATATGGACTCTTTTCACATGCTCACAAAATATATCCAAAGGTAGACCATACCCTGAGCCATAAAATTATCCTCAAGAACTCCAAAAATATATAGTATATTTTTGCTATCATTGAAAATCAAACTGGAAATCCATAAGAGAAATATAGCAGAAAAAAACTCCCAACAGTTAAAAACTAAACAACAAATTTTTAAATTATCTAGAGATCAAATAGAAAGTCTCTAAAGAAATATAACATGTCACTGAATAAGTAAATCAAACTCTGTGGCCCACAATTAAAGTGGTATTTAAGGCAAAAAAAATATAGATATAAATGGGACACATTAGAAAGGAAGAAAGTATCAAAATAATAATGTAAGTTTTCCTCTGGGGAAGTAAAATACAAAGCAAGAATTAGGAAAGAAAAATAAACATAAGAACATAAATTAATGCTATTTGATACAAAAGCAATAGAGAAAGCTCAGTAAAATAAAAATCTGTTTTTTTGAAATATCAATAAAATTGACCAACCCCTAGCAACACTGACAAAGCAAACTAAAAAATATCCTCAAATTTCGGATATGAAGAATGCAGTAGATGACATATCACAGGCGTTGTAGAAACAGGTGGGCAGTAAAGAAATACTGACAAGAACATTAAAACAACATTGGAAAGATTGGCTGAAATGTGTCAGTTTCTCAACACTAAGACATGCAACACTCAAATTACTACAGTTAATCCAACATGAAATACATCAGTGACTTACAGCTACTGCTAAATTAGAACTCATTATTTAATTATCAAATCCCCAAATACAGGAACTTTTACTAATAGATTCTACCACGTATCTAAGATAAATTAATACAGATTCTACACAATCTCATCCTGGGAAAATGTCCTAATTCAACAAATTGCCATTACTAGATGTTCAACAAAGGCAGATGGGTTGATGTGACTATAAAGACTGGCAAAGAAGAGTCTTGCAGAAAGTGAAATGTTCTCTTTCTTGACCGTATCAATGACAGCATCCTGATCATGGTTTTGTACCATAATTTTGTAAGATGTTACCACTGGAGGAAACTGAATGAAGACTACAGGGAATCTGTATTATTTCTTACAACTTTGTATGAGTTTATAATTGTCTCAAAATAAGAAAATCAATGTTTACTTGAAAAATATTGAGTGAGGGAGAGGAGATATGTTTACACATTTAAAAAGTGTGAAGAGTTTCTAGACGACGTAAAGATTGAATTGACCCAAAATTCCTTATAGCATTTCTAGGTCTCTTTGAGACTGATAATTACAACTTTATAAAGATAGCAATCTGCTGTACTTTGAAACTGTCATTACCTGTGTTCCACTTTCAGAGTATAAACCTACATAAGACAGGTGGCTGGGTTTGTTCAGTACACACGTGTCCAAACAGGTGCAACAACAAGAAACCAAAGATGACTTTTCTCCAATCCTTCTCTGTCCTTTCCAACTTCTCGCCCGCTGCTGTGACTAAGAGCCATGTTTTCATAAGCCCTCAACCTCCCCAAGACCTTCTCTGGACTACACTCCCTTACTAGTTCAGTCATCAAACTAGTTCCCTTCAAATTCCTGCAACCAGGGGTGTCCACAGCTCTTTTAACTCTTCTTTCATCCTTCTTCATTTTGGCCTAGTGACAGAAGTCACAGCCTTGCTTGTGTGAAACAATCCACTATAGCCAACACTTTGTCCACAGCTTCTTATACATGAATCTGTTGTTCCCCCAGAGAAGCATAACCAATGGAAGTTGCAGATAGGTAGATAGGTGATAGACAAATAAACATTTACGTATTTTATGGGATTGGCTCACGTGACTTGGGACACTGCCAAGACTGTGAGGCTGAAGACCTGAGGGAGATATTGGAGACTGCTAGAGACTGTGTTGTTATGGATCCAAAAGCAGTCCACAAACAAAATCCCCTGTATCCCAGGGTGGGGAACCTCTTTTCTTCTCCAAGGATCTTCAGCTGATTGGATGAAGCCAACCTACATTCTGGAGGCAAATTGAATTTCCCCATATCTATTGATTTCAAGCAATACCTTTACACTCACATCTAGTCTATCACTGTGGCAAATCTGCACCAAACAGGAGTGTAGTTACTATACCAAGTTGACACAAAACCCACCACCACACAGACTAAAGCTAGAGTGACCGCACAGCTAATCCTTCTAAATGAGTGGAATGATGTCATTCTATCAGGACAGTGGTCGTAAATTCAGACTGTCTTGAGTAACTGAAGGCATAGGGCCACCTTTATCCTGATTTCCATGGGAGTGTCTGTACATTTCGGCATCTTTAGGAGAACTGAGGTTCTGCACATCCTGGTGCTTGATAAATGTTGATCACCCTCCTGGCTCATCTTGTTTTCGATTTGTGTCTGTGATCTGTCTTTATTTCACGGTTCATTCCTCCCATCTAAGCTCTCCCAGACTCACCCAAGAGAGGATAAGTTGATTCATTTTCTTTCTGTGTGATACATCTGAAATTCCTCAAGATTCTCAGAAAGAAGGAGAGAAGAAACATTTATCCTTGACCTAAGTATGCACATGGCATGTCCCAGGCTCATGTTAATCTGCACTTGGGAGTCTGTTCTACCTAACCTGAGAATCTTGTCATTCTTCTAACTCTTAACTTGGCTCTCTGTGCCATGGTGTGGCTTTACTGCTAGGCCTGCTCAGTCCTCGGTGTTTTAGATGGCTCTTGCTCTCGAGCTCCAAGGTCTTTTCATGGACTTAGTATCTCTGTCTCTCCATCCTGCAGAATCAGAGACCCAACCAGCACCTTTATTGCTAGAATTATTAAGACCAAATTGCCTATTCCACAAGCATGAGTCAGATCATTTTCATTTATGGATCTGAAACCTGCTTGAAACTACTCTGAAACCAGACTTAACTCTTGGAATCCCCCACTATGAATGCAGTATCCATCTCATAATCTCCACAGATAGGCACCTTCTGACTGCTGGCACTCCCCTGCTCATATTGTGAGGTCCACTCTCATTGTGATATCAGTCAGAGAGGCTCCTAACACTAGTTTTGGCCTCCCAGAGCCTAGGACTTGAACTTTGGCTTAGTAGGCACCTGCAGAACCTACGTTGGGTTGTTTTTGCATTTTTTCTGTGGGCCCAGTCTGTGCTCTGTTCCATCATCAGCCCCTGGTCTTCACCACACAGCATTGTCTTCTCTCAGTAACAAGAAGCCTGACAATTCTTCTAGTCTAAGATCTGTCCTCCCAGATTTTGCTGCTGTGGGGAGGATGTTTAATGGAGCAGCTAAGACAAAGATGTAGGGGTTCAGACTGACCTGGTTGACATGTGGACTTAAGCAGGCTGCAGAGACTCTTCTAGACTCTGTGATATGATGTCAAGGATTGCCTGGAGAATTAAGTGATGGAACATATGCAACGATCTGAACACTATGGCTATTACTGAGTCAGTCCTCAATGTTGACAACCCTCAGAGCTTGAACTCTAGTCCTTTGAGGAGGTATGTTAATTAATATGGATAGGGCAAAAGTCTGATTTATGGTGCTTGCTGATTTCCATGTGTAGTTACTTCCACTGTGGCCAATTTTGTGTTACTAATGTAATGTTACTGAACACAGTGTTGGGAAATGTAGGCACAACAGGCTCTTGTAAGGCTCTGGTACACTTCAACGTTAGGGCTACCCTGGCTGCCTCCTTCAACTTTCCTGATCATGATAAGAAAGCATGGGGCAGTCTTATCATTCTATCAAGATATTGCAAATTATTCTGGCCCACAGAGAAGCATTACCTCTGCAACCGTGTCCATCTGATATCTGATAATGTTGATGGTGAGTACCACCCTTAGAGAGCTTTCCAGCATTTTCTGTGTCACTTCTTATCTCACAGCTGTATGAACACCTGCTGGCAACTTCTATTTCTTACAAGTAAGTGGCCCCAGGACTTGCTTGCATTTCTGTCTAAAAGACCAATACTTCTAAGAATAACAACTAGAAAAGCTGATTAAATAAAGAAACATCTGCTGACAGGTATTAAGGAATTTCTGAAGCAGTCAAGATTGGAGGACTATGATCCTATGGAAAACTGCATGCGGGTTTCCCACTGCCAGTTCCCACTTTGCAGCAAGAAGCTGAGAAGTTCCTCCTCCCAATTGAACAGAACCTAAGAAAATCATTGGCTTAGCTGAGCTCTCCATGTATTATAGATCTAGGGGAACAAAATTTGAAGTTTAGGCCAATTAAGTAATTCAGATCCCAAGAAAGCAAACTGATGGTGTGCGTAGAGCACAGTGAGATAGATGAAAGCTGCACTTGTGTGCCTGTTTTTTAAGCCCAAGTAACTAGGGATTACATTAGTTTTCTAAAAAAATGTTAATTGAATTTTGCAAAATTTGTACAATGTATTTTGATTCTATTTAGAGCCTCCCCTTATCTGCACCTGAGAAGACAGAGAGAGAATGCATGAGAGAAAGAGCTGTACAGTCAAAATGCTCTTCAGTGTGGGTCCATCCAATAGAGCCTGGTTAACCTACCCAGAGTCTTACACTCCAGCAAGACTGGCCCTCCCCGTCTTGCAGCCATCTGTTACCAAGTGCAAATGGAGTCCTCAAGTAAAGCTGAGGTTTTCTTACCCACCTCCCAACGTCTATACTGAGATTTGTCTGGCTTCATTTTACATGGGACTTGCGCATGCTGTCACAATTGCTGTGAGTTCCTATGAGTAACTTCCCAGTTTTCTGGAAAACTGTGTCCTGTAGTCATCTACCAGCTCTGGCTCTTACAATCGTTCTACATCCTCTTCTGCAATAATCCCTGAACCTTGAGAGGCAGAAGTTTAATATAGGTGTCCTGTTCAGGGAGGAGAACTCAGCATCCTCTTATTAATTGTATAGGAATAGAGATTAAGAAGCAGAGGAAAAATAAAAGAATATAAAAGGTGGACAGCATTTTTATCCATCTAACTATGGTGGAAAGATGAGATATAGCACTCTATTGCTGTGATAAAACACTGACAGAAACCAACTTGAGGAAGTAAAGGTTTACTTGGCTTATATGCCCTGATCGTAGTCCCTCATCAAGGGAAGCCAAGGCAGGAACTTAAGCAAAGCAGGAGCCTGGAGGCAGGAACTGAAGCAGAGACTATGGAGGAATGTTGCAGTACTGCTTATAGCTTGCTTCCCTGTTTGCACAGTCTGCTTACTTAAGCACTGCAGGACCACCTGCCTAGGAGTGGCAACACCCACAGTGGGCTGAGTCTCCCAGATCATTCAACAATCAAGAGAATGGCTCTCAGGCCATTCAGATAAAGGTAATTCCTCAGCCGAACTTCTGTCTTCCCAAATGTGTCAACCTGACGAGCAAAGCTGTTCAGCACATATTACAGTCAGGTCTGAGGAGGGATTTGAGCATTCATAGCAGATTTTTTAACTTGTGATCTCTACAGACCAACAGCTAGGTGTGGGGAAGAACAGATCTTTTCAGAAGTGAAACACAAGCTCAAGTCAGCCCCATTCCTGAATACTGGCAATTATTTGTCTTGGTCTCGTTGCCGGCTGTTTGCTAACTAATTGTCACTGGGAAAAGAAAGTATCATTTGTACCTCCATCACATTTTGTACACAGTGTCCAACTTTCAATACAATATTATTAGATGCACACATACACACACAGAGATTTTTCTGTCTCTAGTCCAGCAAACAAGAAGCTTGTAGGTCATCATTCCAACATAACAAGCAACATAGTGAACATCCTGAGGCGGGAGAAAAACAATGACTCTTCTTAGTTCTGTCAGAGAAGTAAACTCACAGGGTAAATCATTCCACCCCAAACATATGGAGACAAAGCAGCGGGTAAAGGGAATGACTATTTACCAGAATAGACACGTACCTGCATGTAGAAACTAATACAGGTAGAAAAGGCCAAGTTCCAACTGGTGAATTGCTGGAGGCTCAGAGTGGACAACCACAAACTGACGGCTAGTTCTAGAGGTGGCAACCAAAGGAAGGACCCTCACTCTTTATGAATTTTATCCCCAGGAGCTCTATCTGGTTCTTAAAATGAATATCAGGGAAAACTCCTTCATGTTTCTGGCACTGAGGGAGGAAGGCCAACCATTTGAAAAAGAAATTATGCATTCTGTTATTAAAGTTCACAGTCCAGATGAATGATCTTACTAAAGCCTAAATAGTGTTTTATCAGACTTTAACCATCCAGGAAAGGAAGTACCCAACTCCAGCATACCTCTAGGATTAGATGTCTGTCATATCTGGGGAGGAGCAGAAGTAACCAAGATACACTTTCAATAGCCAAGGTACATAGGTTCATAAAAATTGGAAACCTGCTCACAGGACCATCGAATACATCCTCTACTCACACTCACCTTTCCAGATTCCTGGAGGCCTCTTTGTCTTTTGTGGAATATATCTGGTCACTCTTACAACAAAATATTTCAAAACATAATAAGGTTGAAAACACAGATTTAAGATACTCTAAGCACTAGAATTCATCTCAGGTGTACCATGGAAATTGGAATAGAGATATTAGGAAACCAAAACTATTAATATACTATAGACTCTAATGCAAAAAAAACCAGAACAAACAAACAAACAAAAAAAACCCTGACAGCATTAAGAACAGAAAAAAATGCAAGGAGAGACATAGAAATATTTTTAAAGACTCAAAGGGAAACAATAGAGAGCAAAAACAGTGTAAACAAAAATGAAGACCATCTCTGACAGGCTCATGAGGAGACTGCAGACGGCTAGGTAAAAAGTACTCTCAGCCTGAGAATATGTCAGTCAGAACTTTTGGGACTGGAAACAGAGAAGAGAAAGACAGAAAATCAAACGAAACATAATGGTTAACAACTGTGTAATGATTGACAAAGTCTTGACTATGGAATCATGATATTCTAGGACAGTAACGACATACATATTTTAAACAATAATGACTGAACACTTTTTCCAATTAATGTTACATATCAAATCATAAACTTGAGAATTTGAGAGAATGCAGAGCAAGATGACCCTCCGTCCAAAAGTACAGTGAGGAATACCTTATTCAAAATATACAAAATCAAAAATAAAGGAAAAAAATCCCTCCCCCCGCAAACGCTAGGGGGAACACAACACCTTATCTATAGAGAAGTAAACAGCATTTGATTCTTGGATTATATCCAACTTGTCCTTAGAGGCTGTGAAAGCAAGCGAATGGAGTGAAATATTTAAAATGTGGAGAACACAACAACAACAAAAAAATCACTACCAACAAGAATTCTATATACAGCAACATTACCTTTCAAAATAGAGAGAAATAAGAACTTTCTCAAACAAACAAAAAATGAGGGAATTTATTGCCAGTAGAACTGCCTGGAAAGAAATATTAGCAGAAGTTCTTCAGGGAAAAGGAATGTGATACAGGTCAGACACTCAGATCTAATAAACAAAGGAAGATCATGAAAGAACTACACGGAAGTAACACAAAAACTGACTTTTCTTATTCTTCACTGATGGAAAGACAGTAATTTGTATGCAGTGATAACAGCAACACCTCTCTTCAATGATTATAACTTAAAGTATGAATGAAATGAATAGTAGCAACGATGCCATTGATGGAAAAGGGGAATAAGAAAACCTTGCTATCTGTGGAGTTGTGTGGGGTGGTCTAACTTATTTGGAAGTGAACTTGGATTAACTGTAAATGCATATCATATGCTTTGGGACAGCCACTAAAAGCAAAACAGAAGTATGAATGATAGTCTAAGAAAATAGAGGAATGGAATTATATAAATGTCCATTTAAAAATCACAAAAGACAAAACAGCTGGAAAAAGTAAGAAAGAATTCAACAGTAATGAATCTAACCATATCAGTAATTACTGCAGGTATTAATTATCTAAATCAACAAGGCAGATTGTCAGAGGAGATAAGATAGCAAGACACAATTACACACTGTCTAGAAGAAGGCCACATTAAATTGAAAACACATAGAGATAATAAGTAAAGGAATGGAAAATGGTCTAACAAGCTAACCCCAAACAAAAGAAAACAGCTATATTAATTTTAGAGCATACTTTAATACAAAGAAAATTATCAAAGATCAAGAGAGGCATTGCATAATGAGAAGGTACACATCCCCCAAATTGCATAACAACTCTTATTGTGTGTACACCTAACAACAGACCATCAAAATATTCGAAGGAAAAACTGGCAGAGCTTCATAGATCAATTCATTATTCTAGTTGGAGACTTAAACACACTCTGTTATCAGAAATGGGGAGGACCAGCAAGCAACCGAACAGTAAAGACATAGTTAAAATCAATAGTCCCTCGACTCAGTTACAGATAATTCACATCTGTAAGCTACATACAACAAAAGCAGAATACAGAGTTTTTTCAAACTCCTTCAGAATAGTCATCAAGATAACCCACATTCTGGGCCATATCAAGCAAGAAATATTTTTAAAATTAGAAGGTGTATGATGTTTGTTCTAAAACTAGAACGGAACTAAACTAGAAGTCAATAGTAAAAAGATAGTTGGAAGTCGTAAACAGTTGAAGAGGGCACAGCACATGTCTGAAGAATACGTGAGCCAATGAAGAAAGAATTTGAATTAACAATTCATCATCCCCCCCAAACAGACAACACGAGACCTAGATGAATTCACAGATGGATACTACCAAGCATGCAAGGAAAAAAAAAATACTAATCCAGTTCTCTAGAATCTCTTCCAGTAAGAAGAAATATTTGTTGATTCATTCTCTGGAGCCAAGAGTACCATAATGACAAAGGCATTAGAAGAAAGTAAATACACAGATCAAAATATGTCATCCACAGTTCGAATTCAATAATGTGTAAAAATGATGTGCTTACTAAAAATGATATTTATCTCAGGTACAAAGGGCTCATTGTCTTTTCAAAAGTCAACTAATGTAGTCCATACTATCAGTAAGTTAAAGAAAAATGTGCTTGATCCTATCAATAGATGCAGAAAAAGAATTTGAGAAAATCCAAAACCTGTTCATAATGAAAACTTACACTAGGAGTAGGAGGCAACTTTATTGTACTAAGTGGTGAGATATAAGCTTCTGCACAGTCTTCAGGAAAAATAGAGTTGTTCTCTCTGCTACACCTTTTCAACATTGTTTAATACTATCAACAACACAAGAAAAACAAGTCATCTCTCTTGCTCCTGCTCTCCTTCTCTAACTCCCTTACACTCTTTGAGACAAGGCATCATCCTGCAGTCCAGGGTAGCCTCAAACTTGATCCTCCTGCCTACTCTGGACTCTCAAGGACTAAAAATACAAGCCTGAGCCATAATGTGTGGCTATAAAGGTCTCTTAAATTTAACAATGAAAAATGAAAAACATAGGTTTGAAGAAGAAGAAACAGGGGCTGGAGAGATGGCTCAGCAGTTAAGAGCGCTGGCTGCTCTTACAGAGGACCCAAGTTCGATTCCCTGTGCCCACATGGCAGCTAACAACCATACATAACTCCAGTTTCAGAGGACCTGACACCCTGTTCTGACCTCCACAGTCATTGTAGGTCATGGGTGCACTTACATATATGCAGGCAATACACTCATACACAAAAAATAAAAGTAATAAATAAAATATTTTTAAAAGAATAGGAAAAATAATCCATGAATAGATACCTCATCATAGAGGACAAATGAGTGTCAGAAAGTAGACACAAAGTTATTCCACACAATATGCCATGAGGAAACTGCAAAGGAAAATACTGAGCCAGCATGACACCTCTTCTACAACAACCCAAATCTAAAACTGTGTCATCACCAAATGTGAAGCCATATAATTCTCATTAATTGATGGTGAATAGAGCCACTTTATAATATATAATGTGGCAACTTGTGACAAAGCTCAAACATTCTTATCATGTGTTACAGCAATTATACAATTTTGTATTTACTAACACGAATTGAAAACTTAATGTCTGGATGTGGATATTTATAGGAGCTTTATTCAGAATCACCAAGAAAGAACAACCAAACTGTTCTTGATGGGATGAATGAACTATGGTACATTGGACAATGAAATAATATTTAGTGCTTAAAATATATATTTCCCAAACAACAACAAGAATGGAAAACTTTTAAGTGCATATTGCTGAGTAAGAGAACTAATCTGAAAAGCTCGCTATTTGAATCTACCTATATGGCATTTTTTTCATTTTATTTATTTATTTACTTTTATTTTATGTGTATGAGTGTATTACCTGCATGTGTGTAAGTGCACTCATGTCCTGCAATACCGACAGAATCAGAAGAAGCCATCAAGATCCCCTGGAACTAGAGTTACGGATGGTGTTACCTGCCATGTGGGTACTGGGAATCAAACCCAGATCCTTTGCAAGAGCAGCCAGTGCTCTTAACCACTGAGCCATCTCTCCAACCCATGACAATTTAAAAAGAAAAAAAAAATATGTATTTAGCTAAATGATCAATTTTGCCAGGGATTGAGAACAGGGTTATTTAATACACAGAGGATTTTAGGACAATGGACCTATTTTATATATTATGATGATAGCTACATGCTGCTATGGCTTTGATGTATCTCCTCAAAAACTCAAGTACTAAAACCTAATGGTCTGAGCTGGAAAGATGGTGCAGTGGTTAAGAGTGCATAGTGTTCTTACAGAGGATCTGAGTTCGGTTTGTAACATCAGGCAGCTCACAGCTACCATTCCAATTCCAGGGAATCCAATGGCCTCTTCTATTCTCCATGGGCATCTGCACACATGCAGTGAGCATAACTCATGTGAACACACACACATACACACAAATAAAAATAAATAATTCTTTAAAAATTTACTAGGCAATGCGAGGGCTTTTAGAGGTGACTCTGTAAGAGGTGATTAGCCATGAGCATTCTCTTCTCATGAGTGGAACTGAGGCCCTTATGAAACAGGCTTCATGCAGTATTCAGTTATTTTGCCAATGCGGCACCACAGAGTCATCTTGGAACCAGACAGCAGTCCTAACTATGCAGCTGAACTTGCTAAGGCCTTGATAATGGAATTCCCAGACTCCAGAACTACGTGGAAAAAATATTCTGTTACTCATACTTATGAGTCTCAATTATTTGGTTATAACAACACAAATGGTGAAACTAAAACACATGCATTATATATTATACACAGTTATTACAGAGTATGTAGCACCAAGCATGGAGCTTAATGTAAATGACTGATCTGGGTGCGTCAGTACTGGCTTATCACTGGTAGCGCATGTACCCTCGGGCTCAGGGTACTAATTATGGCGGCTGTGTATATGTGACAGCACCAGATAGGTGGCAGTTCTCTACTTTATAATAATTTATGTGTTATGTACCTAGTTCCCCTAAAATACAACTTGTAATCATTACTATGTTATATATTCATGCATGTATATATGTATGAAACATGAAAATTAAAAGTAAAAACAATAAATGTTTAAAATGATTAAAAAAACATATCTGCAGAGAGCCTAGGCACTGGCAAAAGAAAAATAAAATGTGTAGTGAGCCTGTAAAATGCAGCAGCAGCAGGGGAGCCAGGTATGGTGGCGCACGCCTTTAATCCCAGCACTCGGGAGGCACACAGGAGGTGCTCTGTGAGTGTGAGGCCACCCTGGTGTACATGATGAATTGCAGGCCAGTCAGTGCTACATAGTAAGAGCCTGTCTTAAATAAGAAAGAAAGAGAAAGAAAGCTGGACATGGTGGCACATGCCTTTCATCCCAGCACTAGGGAGGCCAAAGTAGGTAGACCCCTTTGAGTTCAAGGCAGCCTGGTCTACATGGTGAGTTCCAGGACAGCTGGAGCTATAGAGAGACCCTGTCTCAAAAAAGTCAAAAAAAAAAAAAAAAACCAAGAGAAAGAAAGAGCAGTAAGGAGCTGGAGAGAAGGCTTAGGAGTTAAGAGTCTTCTTACAAAAAAAATAAGTTTTGTTCCCAGCACCCATATAAGGCATATTATAACTGCCTATAACATCAGCTCCAGAGGATCTGATGCTCTTTTATGAACTCTGCAGGCACCTGCACTCACACAAGCACATACCCAAACATAGATGTAAATGTATGCACACAATTAAAAATAAAATAAATCTTTAAAATAAAACAACTGAATCCTAGAAAAATAAAAATGTATCAGTAGGTTAGGGTAAATTTTTAAATGGAAGATACAGCAGATAATCTTTCCTGTGTACCATGACTTTAAAAGAAAATAGATAAATACAAATAGAGATTAAAGAGAAAGCAATTGAAGTTATAGCAAAACTGACAAATGATAACTTACAGATTCAGAAATTCTAAAAATCTCAAGCATGAGGAATTCAAGGAAAACTAGACCAAAGAGCATGATAATGAGACGGCCAAGAGTTTCCATGAATCTACAGTTAACTCCACAACTTCTATTAAGCAGAAGGCACCAGGAACAGAACATGTGGAAAAGAGAAACCATGAAAGCAAAGGGGCAGGTCACAAAAGGGATATCCAGCTAAGAATAGTCACCAGTAGATGAAAATTGCACCAGCATTATGTTCATGGCTTGCCCACTAGAATGATTGAAAAGAAAATCTACGACGGTATCAATGGCAGTGAGGATGAGGAGTCAGAACACAGAAGCCAGCACCACTCGCTGCCTCTGGAAGCATTTCAGCAGTGTCTGCACAAAGATGAATATATGCTGACTGATGGCTCAGACATGCAACAGAAACACACATAAATCCACCAAAAATATGTACAGAAGTCGGTCATTTTACAATAACCCCAAAGAAAAGCAAATCAAAAGCCTACTAACAATAGAATTCATGAATTGTGGCATATTCATGCAATGAAATCCTCTGCAGAAATGGAAATTCACTTCATGAAGAAATGTTGGTAACATTCCAATATCCATGTTGAATAAAAAAGTCAAAAATGTAATTGATTCTACACATATATTTCAAAACCTCATAGTAGCAGCACTTTTTCACTTCCAGAGGTTTCACCTGGAGAGGGGTCTTGGGAGGGCTGGTTGTATTTTATTCTTGTTTTGGTTGAGGACCACAAGAGAATTCACCTTGTTAAAAAGAACTGAGCTGTAAAGTCATGATTTGTTCTTCAAACATTCTGGATTTGTTTTTAAGTTATTTTTTTAAACCTTTGGCATTGTAGCTGGGTATTTTGTGACCGTACTTCCCAAAGGAATAATGACTTTCATTGGTTGAACATTTGCTGTATACTTAGCACTAATGGCAACAGTAGGTGCTTTATTCCAAGTTTCCTCTATTGATTCTCTAAGATAGAATTTATTTCATCAGAGGTTGGAAAGATGGCTCAGTGGTTAAGGGCACTGGCTGCTCCTGCAGAGGATCCAGGTTTAAAATCCCAGCACATACATGGCAGCTAACAACCATCCTTAACTCCAGTTCCAGGAGATCTGACACCCTCTTCTGAACTTCATGGGCATTGCATGGCACAGTTGTACTTACATACATGCAAGAAATACACTCAGACACATAAAGTAAAATAAAATAAAGAATTAATATCTTCAGTATATAGATTTTATAGATATACAAGCTAATGCTTACTGAGGTTCATTGACTTACTTATGGTTGTATAGGTAGAAAATAGGAGAACTGAACTTCAGAAGCACCCCTTACTAATGTTAAGACACTAGCTGGTGTCTACTCTATGCCTCCACATTCTTTGGGGGATTCGTATAGATGATTTCACAAACAAATTACATTTCCACAGGATATAGTCAGGCACCGCACTAGGAAAAGGCAGACAAGTACTTCCTCTATGAATGCTGAACACTCTGCCTTAGCCTCTTCCCACCAAGTCTACAATCTTTGGTGACTGAAGCCCAGGTCTGAGGAAGTATCTCCTTGTCTTTCTGTCTTATGTCTATAGCTCAGTGACACACAGAAATTCAGGGTGGTAAAAAGCACAAGCTTTACTTTGGATGACTTTGAACAAACCACTGAATTATGTCTAACTCTCACTTTCTGAATTAAATTTTTTTTCTTCATTTTCCAGAAGAAGAATGAGTTAATTTTAGGAGAGGATAGGCATATAATCCATGTGAATTGCTTTTCTTTATTTCTACCTTGGTATGCTAAATTTCTTTGGCAGGCATAGCTGAAGAAGCCAGTCATTTCAGCCCTTGGGAGGATGAGGCAGGAGAATCAAGGGTTTGAGGCCAGCATGGGACATATTGCCAGTTCAAAACTAGAGTAGGCTATATATTAAGACTGTCTCACATAAAAATTTTGTCATCTAATTCTCCCCCTTCTCTTTCCTCGTATCTGTTCCATATCCCTTTCTACCTCATTCCCAAGAACCTTGTCCTCATAAACTGCCTCAGTGAGCTTTCTTGTAGATTGCTCTTGGGCCTTCAGGAGGTTAGAGGACAAACACAGAGCCCCAATTTAGCCAAAATGTGTGTTCTTTATCTTGCTGCTGGTGAGTTACCTTTGGAGGCTCATTCCTACAGCTGGATTCAGCTCTGGTCAACAGCCTTCTCACAGTGAGAAGATACGTCCCCCTTATTTCTGCCTTTCAGACCTTTAAATGGTAAAGGCACATGCCTATTTCTAGACTTGGGCTTCTCCACTATTCTTAGGTATATTCTTTGCCTGTGTTCATCTTTCTTGAATACCCTCTCTCCTCAAATCCCCCAGAGTCAAAGTGTCATCTGTATCTCTATCAGGATTCTTACTGATAGTACAGCCTAAGTACAGCCCACGCTGTCATTTTCTCCCAAATATAACACCGTCTATGTGAAATAACTTAGCTGGGCTCTGTGATAAGTTGCTGAATAAGAAAGATTAAAACAGTGTGGGCTGCATACCTCAAGTATAGGCAGAAGGTAAAATATAAACATGGACAGACAAATGCAAAATGATCCCAGTACACATATTCCTTGAAGCTTCACATATTTTTTTTTCTCACATAAACAAGTAGGTTGGATCCCACTACAAAACTAAAGGGTTGTCAGCTTAAGGAAACCTTCGAAGGTCTGTTCTTTTATAGGATAATGACCATGAACCTTGCCCCTCAAACTCTATCCCAGAGATTTCACCAAGGGCTTTGCACACATTATAAATGTTAATCCTTTCCCCAAACAAAACCCAGGCTGACCTAATCTCTGCATTCTACCATAAGATTCCGGGAAATCAAGAGAACACTGAATGATCTTCTCAGAATCAAACCATCCTCCTCCAACTAAGACAAGTCGCTTTTCATTTGCTTTCTAGGACTCTTCATAAACACCTCTCAAGAACAGAGATATGGTGAGATTCCAGCAATGCAAGGAGGTGGCACAAAACAAGTACAACAGTTCTGGGGATGTAAATGGAAATTTTGCTCACCTCCATTCCAGCACAAGCCTCTTAACTTCTGCTCAAGCTAGAAGCAAGTGGTCTGTTTGGGAATTCTACATAAAAGACAGTTAACTAAGCTCAAAGGCTTAGCTGCCCATGCTCAGAGACAGGATGCTCCAAATGTACAAATCAGCATATTTATGGGGGTGTGCTTATAAAAGCACCTCTCTCGCATTATCACTGATCCTCAGAAAGCTTGAGAATTCTAGGACCATTCTAGAGTTGAGGGGACAGAAGAGTGTCTCAGAGATGATAAAGAAAAGGCAGCAGATACTCATACAGTGAGCAACAAAGACCGGATTTTAAGTAAAATTTTTCTGGCTCCTGTCTGACCTACCGAATGAGTAGAAAGCCATGCTGCCCTTCATTGGCACCTGTTCGGCTCCACACCGATGCAGAAAAAAATACGATTTGCTTCTAGGAAACAAAGTGTGACTTTGCCTGACAGAAGTCAGCACTGCCCTTTGGGATCTGTATAGTTTCCACAAAAGGTTCAGCTGTCAGAGAGAAGATTATGAACCGAGAAAACTACATTTTACCAATCGTGGATCACAGAGAGTCTTGTAAATTCAGTCACATCACTTCAAATCAAAGATCATACAGCTGAAAGGTCCAGAGCAAAATGCAAAACCAGACCACATATTGCTATGAGGCCTGTCTCCATCTATGGGGCACAGGTACATGTTCCTGCTCCTCTCACTGTGGTACTTGCTAGGAAAACAGTATGTGCCTCATGTTCCAGGTTCCGTGTTGACACTGGCATATGCCAAGTAGTCTGGCATCTCTGTCCTTCAGCAGCCTGCTTATCAACATCTCTTTACTACATACTGTAGTCTGAATGCTGTGTCCCTTCGAAACTTGTATGTTTGAAATGCTGACTCCCCAAGCTGACAGTATTTGGAGTCAGCACTTTCTAGGTGGTGAGGTCATAAATGAGATCACTACTTTTACAAAATGAACTCCAAAAAGGCTGCCATGTTCTGGCCACCAAATGTGGTCACTGTTAGAAAACATCCAAGAGCTGAGAAGTAAACACTCAGCAGGAGTTCCAGACTTGTGTGAAATACATTTCTGTTGTTTATAAGCCATCCAGTCTCTGGTGTTTTGTCACATTTACCAAGCTAATTCATGATGTAAGCAAATCAATGTACTTCTCTGAACCACGTCTTTCTCACTGGTAAGTGTCTGCTATGGTAGGAGAAGCCACTGAGATGAAGCAATGGGAAAGTTAGGACACACAGTAAACAGTCACTAAGGTCTACAAAAGCAAAAAGATTATTATTACTATGATTGGAATAAAACAGTGATATTCAAAGTAAGACTATGCTCAGGATCTCATTATCAGTAAGTAACAGAAATGCAATTTAGACTTGCCACCTTCTTTTGAAAATTTTCTATTTAAGAAAATTAGTATCCAAAAACATGGGTTTTGTGAAACATTTTAACAGCATGCACCCTAGTATTTTGGTCTCAATGGTCCCATATATCTCCATGCCTCATCTTGACCACCTTCCTTTTATCGTGATTATTCAATACTTCCCTTGGCCTGTGCATCCAAAGTTCTTACTGTGACTTGACCACCAGATCTGGCTACCTGAGTCAAAGCCCCAAGGGTCCTATCCGAGACGCATTTTACATACTCCTATCATCATTCTGGTTACTCTTTGTCCTTTACTTCAGTGAACCCTGAAATGGACTTACACCTAAACCCTAACGCTAGGAGAGAAAGATATAGGAGCTTGCCTGTTAATTCCTTAATTTTTTTTTCATTTATTTATTTTTATTTTACATGTATGAGTGTTTTGCTTGCATGTATGTAAGTGCATCTGTGTCATGCAATGCCCATAGAGACCAGAAGAGGGCAATAGATATCATGGAACTGAAGTTGTGAATGATTGCTATCTGCCACGTGGGTGCTGGAAACCAGTGCTCTTAACTGCTGAGCCATCTCTAGCCCCAGCTTCCTAACTCTTTTTAAAATTTTTAGTTGAGCCTTTGTACATTTCATATAACAGTTCTTAATCAAATTTAGATATTCTCCCCCATCCATGCCCCCCAATTCCCCATCAGACCTCATGTGTTCTGTCATACATGTTAGATCCTATCCAGTCAAGCATTTGTAGCCTGATATCATTTAAAAAAACTTTATCCACTGGAGTCTAGTCAGCCTATCTAGAGAGCCTAAGTAAGGCACAATCTCTTTCACCCAGCAGTAATCAGTCTCCAATAGTTCTCAGTCTAGGGCCAGCCTGCCACCCATTTCTCTTGTTCCATTCTGGGCCCTTGTCTAACTGAGTTGGCATGGATCCTGTGCTCAATGCTGCCATTGCCACAAGTTGACATGAACAAGCTTCCAGTTGCATGAAAGTCTCTGCTTCCCTTTCATGAACCAGCCATGGCTCTTAACGATCTTTCTGCCCACTTCTTCCACAACGGTTCCTGAACCATGGGTGGGTGAGGTTTAATACAGCATTCATCAAAGAAGCTTCTTTTGGCAACAAATGGAGGCTACTGCAGAATTCCACAACTGGTCAGACACAGAGAATATATGTCTGAGAGATGCCCAGTCCAAGGCGACACATCTGCAGTTGAACCTCTTTATACCTAAAACTCATGGACCATAGCAGAACCAGGAAGAGAGAAAATTAATGCATCCCTCAACTCTCACCATTGAAGCTTCCTTGTACAGCAGAGTGCAGGGCACACAGAAGGCCACAACTGGGCAATTTTAAATAATGAGAGACTGCAGAGTGTGTATCCCTGGATAGGATTCCCAGGGATACTAACTTATCTAACTCTTAAGGGCAGTGGTGAAAAGTTTGATAAGAGAATTTTAGGAATATGTTGGAATATATGAACCCAATTCTGGAAAAATGAGTTCTACAAGTTTACAAACAATCTCCTTAAAGATTCCTGGCACCTCTTAATACAACTTAGGGACTCCAGGGGAGGAATTCCTATTGTGAGATATAATATTAAATCTTTCCAAAGGACCTTAGAGTTTTGTTCAGACTGGGACATAGTTTACCTTCTGCGGAAGGAGGGCATACTCCTTGAAGAGGCAAAGAGAAGAGTTGTGCTTGGAGGAACCATTCATCTTCTGAGGAAACCTGGAAGTCTGATGGTCTTTCTGTCTGAGGGAGCTTCAGAGTACAAATACCTGGCCCAATTCAACTCTGAGGTGAATAATGAGCATTTTTTGCAGACACTAACCACAGCAGGGCACAAGCAGATACTCACTGTACTAGTCAGACTTTTCAGTGCTGAGATAAAACATCAAAGCAAAACAAGAGGTACTGGGTTTATTTTGGCCCATAGTTCCAGAGTTTTCATGCTATCATAGCAGAAAGGGTGAGGCAGAGCAGAGAAGTTTGCATCATGGCCAGGGACATAGAGAGAATGCCACTGGTAGTGAGCCTTCTCCTTTGCTTTCTTGTATTCCATAAAGAACCCTAGCCTGTGAGATGCTGCCACACACATCCAGAGTGTATCTGCTTTTCTTAGTTAATCCTATTAGGAAATCTTCTCGCAGATACACCAAAAGGTATGTTTTATGAATCTCTTAGATGCTTCTCAATCCTGCCATATTAACAAGACTAACATCACAAATCACCCCTTGTCAACATGATTTCCAAATACATCTCTTTAAATCATAACATTCCACTCCTGTCCCCCAAATGTTAATGTCCATCTTGTGATGCACCATGCATTAAGTCATCTCTAGGAAACTCTATGATCTTAACTGTTCCAACATTGTTCAAAATCCCAAGTTTAGTCTCCTCTGACCTCACCGGTAAACTTATATGTAAAGACTTCTAGAATCAAAAACAAATAACTTTTTTCCAAAATCCAGTGGCACAATACACACATTTGTCATTCCAAATGTAGCACACTTCTAACTGTGTCTGTGAGGATGTTTCCACAGGGAATTAATTAAGGGAGAAGGGATGCCCAGAATATGGGTGTCATCAGCCCATAGGCTAGGGAACTTCATTTAATACAAGAGGAAAAAGAGACAGTGGACGAGTATAGATATTCTAAACAGAAAGTAGGAGGTGACAAAAGCAAGACCAAAACCCAGCAGAGAAAATATTGCATCTTGCAGTGCCGTCTCTGGCTTCTTGGGCACACCATGATGCCCTGTGAGCTCCAGTGTCTACTTAGCCTCTCTCTCTCTTAGGCTGACTGGCTCACTTCCTGCAGTTTTCCTCAGCAAATGTTCCACATTCCTGGAATCTCTCATTTCCTTGTGGCGCCATCCTGTCTTTTACCTCAATCCCATGTTTTCATGCATTGTTCTCTGGGGGCTGCCTGCAGGAATCCAGACGTGCCATGCATTACTTACCTGCCAGGATTTCCTTTGAAATCTGGTTGGTGACCAAACAATCTCAAAACTCTTGCATTCTGCATGCATACAAAACTAGCATCAAACAGATGGCACTTGAGGCTAGGCTGCTCCCTAGTTCCACAGCTGCTGTGACTTCTGGGTAGTTGGTTGCTGAACCCTGAGAAATACGTTTTTATGGGTCGCCCTATGTATGCTGGGTTCCCTCCAGGACTCTCGTTGTCAAAACAAAAATCTTTCAAGTGAGTTAAAGCCCTTACACCATGGTGGCTATAAGTGGACCCCAGCTAATTCCTGAGACACCTTCATGTCTCTTTCCTATCGGTTCAGTATGAAGTATTTCGCCTCTTTTAATGGCTCCAATCTCTTTTGCAGCCACACATCCCTTGACCCTAACTTGGCCCTTCTTTTCTGGACACACTAAAAGTTTTTCAAACTCCCTTAACAATGTTTCTACGGCATTTGTGTGTGTGTCTCTGTGTGTGTGTGTGTGTGTGTGTGTGTGTGTGTGAGAGAGAGAGAGAGAGAGAGAGAGAGAGAGAGAGAGAGAGAGACATGGAGGTCAGAAAAAAACTTATGGGAGTTATTTCTCTCTTTCCACCATGTGCATTCTGGGAATTTAACTCAGGTTGTCAGGCTTGGTGGAAGGCACCCTAACCCACTGAGCCATCTCACACATTCTCAAATGCTTTCCCACTACTTTTTGTTCACAATTCTCATGATGGTCCTGATTAAAACCAGCCACCAGTGCTCATGTGACAGCTTCGAAGTCTTTTCCATCAGATAAGTACATTAATCGGTTTTAACTCAGCCTTGATTCACAGATAAAACACACACAATTCTTTACCAACATGTAACATGAATGATGTCTTCTCCATTCCAGATAGTCTTCCTTTTCTACCTGAAACTTCATGAACCTTCTTAACTGTTTACAATTCTATTGACATTCTGGTCTTTGGAAGTCCCATCAGAATCGCTCATTACATTCTTCTCCCAACACTCTAGCTTGCATCTTCATACTTTTCAAAATTACTCCCACAAATCAGTTCTTAAGGCTTCCGAATCAGATCATCAGCTTTACTCACAACAATGACCCTAAGGGGAAAGATTCATAATCATGCATTAATATTACTTTTGTGTGCATTTCTGAGAAAGGCTTGCAAAATTCTGCCTATTAAAGAATGTTCTAACCTCTGCCCTCAATATCTGCTTCTGTAAACGTGCTTGATCCCCTGAGCACAAAGGAATCCTCCAGCCCCTGTGGTCTTGGGACACATCAGCATCTGTGCTGGGGGTTAATACAGGCTGCAACTGGAATCTACCGATGTTGTAGCCGTTGAGAAATGATGTGAGGAACTGAAGGAACCGGGACTTAGGGCCTAGAACTGAGTATTAGTTCACCTGTTTTTGCCAGGATAAATAATTTCTTCCTGATTTCTCCATGTGAGTCCCTTGGGTGCCTTCTCTGAGGGTGACGGGTCCCATGCCTCAGTTTCCTGTAACCACCCAATTTCTTTAGTACCAATTTTCTGAGTTAGACTTTTCACTGTTGCGATAAAATGCCTGGCTGAACAATTTAAAAGGAGAAAAGATTTGTTTTAGCCCTTCATAGCTGGAACAGAGCACTTTAAGATGGCTAGGAATACAGACACAGAATGATGGTATTGGCTTTCTCCTTTTCTCTCCAGTATTAAATAGAGGCACACCCAACCTATGTGATGTCACCACCCGGATTTGGCCATATCTTCCCCTTTAGTTATTGCCCTTTGTAAACACTCTCATAGACACACTCAGAAGTGTGCCTTACTGATCTCCTTCCTCAGTGTTTCTAATCAACCTGACAATCATTGTAGTGCAACCATTACAATTCATCCATATCCCCCGAGGCCATAACAGAGAAGGCCACAGATGTAGAGCCTAAGGCACCCTTTGGTGTTCCTGACACTGTGCCTTGGGAAAAAGGCCAGTCTGATTCCCAGTAGCTGAGTACACCTGGTCCCTACTGAGAGGGAACCATTTGCCTCAGCAGGAGCAAACACTATAGCATCATCGGAAGAAAGAGGTGTAAAGACCAGCCCTGTCTCTCAGTGACTCTGGGCCTAGGCAGTTTTAGTTTCAGTTTTCCCACCTGTAACTCTTAGATAATAATTCCTACCTTGCATGGCTGATGTAGTAATCAGAGAATGTTTCTGTATAAGGAGTATACGAGAGTCCTAGGAAAAAAATACTCTGTCGAAAAAATGGTTACTGAGATTGTTTGAAACAGTTACAATGTTTTGGCAAATGAATCTATCTTTGTACATTTCAGAGATTTTGGTGGATATCAGGACTAAAATTTTAAAGACTTTTCATTACATTTATATTTATATAATTTTTATTGTGTGCATATGTCTGTCTTTCTTCCTGTGTATGTGCATGTACCATTGTGTGTGTGTGTGTGTGTGTGTGTGTGTGTGTGTGCTCACAAGTGAGAAGAAAACCCTTGGGAGTCAGTTCTCTCCAATATGTGGCTCCTAGGGACTGAGCTTAGGTCATCAGATTTGGCAGCAGCTTCCTTTACTAGCTGAGCCATCTCATCAGCCTGAAAATCAGGATTTTAGAGTAAGGAAGTATGAAATTAGCAATAAGAGGGTTGGCTGTGTGCACCATGATGCCTGGCAAATAAGAGGCCGCGCTGTTGGAGGGAAACCTCCTTCCTCAGCAGTGGATTACTCGGCTCTGCTTGGGTGGTTGTTGCTCTGAAGTTGCATACTGGGTAAAGATGGCTGACACAGCATATTTCCTCTCCTGGATCTCTTTCCCAGCCCTAGTGAGCCTGGCTCCTCGGGATGCAGCACTCAAGCCCATTACTTTGTGCTTTTAAACACTAAATGTGTGTGCTGGATAGGATAGACATGTCTTCATACATCTAGATCCTTCTACCTGAGCATATGCAGACACCCACATGTGTCGGAGTATCCATTTTGAGTATCAGTAAGTTAGAATTATTGATGAATGCTTGGTTTTCTTTTGAGCGTTGACAAGTGATTGCCCCAGTAACTATATGATAGAATCTGTCAGTAAAGACACTGACTTGAATGAGCACTCCTTGAATAACATTTAATCACTCACCCTAAGTGGTCAGGGGCGACCCTCTTTGATGCCCCTTCTTTCAGATCCTGGCCAATGTCATTTCACATTTCCATAATTTGAGCTTTTCCTGCTACAAACAAGATTCCTTTGTCCAGTTCAGAATGGAAACCGTTGAGGGTTGAAGGTTTTCAGAATACTGAGAATATTTCCTCCCTGTTTTGTAGGCAGTAGCTATCAGCTCACTTGAGCTATCAGCTCATTTCTCTCATAACAATCTTTTCTGACTAAAATACTGTTGAGAGACAATGATTAAAGTTATTGACACTGAAAAGAGTTATTATCTAGAATTTCTTGGTCTGAGGATAAGAATCAAGGTAATTTCATTTATTAAAAACAACTAATGGCATGGAGTGAAAGACTGTTTCAGACATCAAAAAATATTACCATAAGAACAGAAATTCTTCCCCTTTTAATGTGACTAGAGCAAGGAAAGGTCAGTTAAAAGTTTTTAGCTTTTATCTCATCTTGTAGTTGTTAAACCTAGGATTAAAATACAAGGTTTTAAGACATAGGTGTTCATTCATGAGCTTGTATTTTTGGTAATGAAGGATTACTGCAAATGAGGGCAGGGGCACATGATCAATCCCGTAGAGAGCGAAGCAGAAGTGACATAAGGATCCAAGTCAGCCACTAGAAATTGTCCATATCTGTTACTGCATGAAATATTTAATCACATTTAGGATTCAGCTATTATATTTAATAATGTTGACGTGTTTCATACTGTTATGTTTATGAATTATTAAACTGAGGGTTTTTTAAGTGAAGAGAATTAAGGCCTTAAGATCTTGGGACTCTTCTTTTTCTGTCTTTGTTCTTTCAGAGTTTGAAAAATGAAAGGTAGGCATAGAATTAGGTTAGCATGATTTGTGAGATACAGACTTTAGGAGTGGTAATTCTTTACCTTAAGCAAACCGAGTTCTTTAGAGGTACCTGCAACTACTCCTATCCAGCTCCATCTGTCTGTCCAGAAAATCTGGGAAGGTCTCTCCCCTGCCCAGTCTGAGGAGCTTTCCCCCAACATTGGAGAAGTCTAACATTGCTGAAAAGTGAACAAACAGGAGCCTGGCATACTCCTTTAGGTTTCTAGAGGTTGAGATCATCATGAAAACCAACCTCCTCAGATCAGCCTGACTTACCCAAAGCTGACAGTAGGGCTCCATAAAGTTCCAGAAATCAAAGGGAACTTTGAGATGCTACAGGGGCCGATAGGGAGAACACACTCCTGGAAGGTGGTAGGGGAGGATCTCAGGCTCTGAAGACAGTGAAGTGTAGGGCACGAGCTGGACAGAAAGGCTCATGCAGCCCTTCTAAGTCAAAACAAGGGTCTTAGAAGAACTGAGCATAGGGATGCAGGATTACAGTAAACACAGAGATGAGCAAAGCAAGGAAGCCAGCTGACCCGAGGGAGGATGCTCATAGTAACTGTGTACTATGGCCAATCCTCCCCCAAGTTTTCCAAGAACTTGGCATTTTAAAATAAACCAGTAGGTGACCCAAGACCTGGAATTGCTGCCCAGTGTGTCCCTCTATTGTCTGCTGGTTGCTTTTATCAACACTAGATAAACACTGGATAGATACACTAGATTAAAAGGGCACTACCTACTGCTCTGCTATACCTCAGACCCACCTGGCAAGTGGAAGTCCCCAACAGCAGTGCATGCCAACAGGTAACATTGCATTCATGACTGTAGTGTACCCAGAAACAGACAAGACTGTATCTCTTCATCCCAGAGAACAGAGCATTAGGAGCAGACAAGATTTATTATTAAAGAACTTTAATCCAAATGCTGATTATTGTTTGCAGTGTCTGAAGGCACAAAATATACCTAAAATGTATGGAAGAGTCTAAACAGTTATAAATCCACAGAGCAAAGCACGAAAAAGATACACTCTGAGCTGACAGAAATCTGAGTTGGGAAGATTCTGGGTTTTGTGGTTTTCCTCCCAGAGAACTTGCTTGAATATCAATCATTTCCCCTCGTGTCAAGGGTAGAAAAAATTTTAAAATGATATAAACATGGTAAAGAATAACACTGGAAGGTCTTAAGGACTTGCAGAAGCAATACACTTTTCCTGGGAAGATGATCTCTTTCTCTGTCTCTCTCACATGTACGCAGACACAGACACATACACACAGATGCACACATACAGACACAGAGACACACACTGACACACATACACACGCCTTCCATATCTTTTCTCCCTAAGCAAAGACATTCAGAAAAGACATCCATTCATATCCACGGTATACAAAAGAATACAGGTCATCTCTAGTGGAAAAAAAAAGAAAAATACTTGGATGTAAGATATGTAAGATAAGGCAGTGAGATCAGAGTGTGATTTTAAAAATAGAGATTATATATGTATGAAAAGTTGACCATTCAATGCAGGTTCCCTAAAGTCTTGGAAAGAAAACAAAGCCTTGGTAGTCCTCCCTAGGCTTTGCCATGCACACACCCGGTGCTAACCTCCACACACTGACTGGAGAAAGGTCGATGGATCACCCCAGTAGCAGTAACATCAGGCCATCACCAGCATCCGAAGATAAATAACATAATTATAAACGCCTTCCTTCCGAGGGTGCTTTTAGCTGACTGTGTGATATAGCAGCTCATTCCTCCTCAATCATGTCACCACGGATTTTCGGAAGGAAATCAATCTTGGACTGGTTATCACCATCATGAATACATCTTTCAAGTATAACTCTACAAAGATATAGAAGAAGCAACTGATAGGACTTTGTACTTCACCATAACCACAGACCAGACACTTGACACCCTGATTTGTGATGCAGGTAAGTACCCCATACCATTTATTCGTGGACATGGGTTTTCCATCCCAGAAGTATAGATGATCCAAATCATTTTGGTCTTCAGAAAGGGAGGAAGTGGCTGCAGTGACACAGCTCACATGCCTTGGATTACTCCCAGTTCTAGAGTTTAATTACTCCAAAGCAGCCCTTATATTATGCTAGTCTTTTGAGAAAAATGTTAACCAACAAGGCCCTGGGTTTCTGAGAAGAAACAAGATGTTCCCAGCCTGAAGGGTGGCTACTGTTGGCTGGTTTGCTGTTTGAGGACTCCAGGTATAGAAAAGGCAGTAAGTCTGGAGAGAGGGCTTTTGCCAGGGTCTGGGGTCTGGTCCCATTTGACAGATTTCATGAAGGGTTAAAGATATGTCTTTACTTTGGGACTATAGATAGCTTCCCTAGGACTCAGGAGCTATTTGGTTTCACATTATACAGCTATGCTTCTCCAAAGGGTCAAGCCTTCTCCCTGTGTGGTCCCTTACTCCCCGATCCCTACCAGATCCCTACCACCTGGAGGCACCTCCCCCAACTCCTTCCAGTGGAAGTCTTTTACCTGAGACCATCATGATTTTACTCACCACATCTGTGACTACACTGTACATCTGACTATACATTTTCTGTCGTCCAGAGCCATGGCCCCAAATCCAGATGAACAGTCTTTACTTGGTTTCTCATCTCTCCATCTCACAGTCTACATGGTGAATGACTCCATAACCCCAATCACGTCCCAATCATGGCCAATCCTACATCTGCCTAGTTGGTGCCTGCCCTCTTTTCCTATAGTCTACAATTGACTTTTCTAGGTAGTAAAAGAAAGTGTTTTGTTTTTAAAGGCCAACAGTACGCCATTCAAGCACGTTCATGTCAAAGCCCTCAAAGACTATGACCTCATAATGGGCATCTCTTCTGGTGCCAAAGGGCCAGCTGCATGCTATACATTATGAAACACATTATCTTAAGCCTGATTGTCCAGGAATATGTCTAGATCGCTCTATGGCTCAGGGACCAAACAGACCCAAGCAAATGGGCTCCACAATCAAACTCACTCTTCATCTATCCAAGGGCACTGGAGAAAGAATGAGGGGCTGGAAGCAAAGGGCTAAGAGAGAAAGTTGTGGCACAAGAGCGAGCAGCATTTAGGATTCCTCTGTGTCTTCCTTTTTCCCAGCAGGCAGGAACTTCTCTGATTGTCCTTCCTGCCCTCAAAGAGGCCCAGGAACAGGGGGCTCCTTTGGCACTTCAGAATTGATCACAAGTAATTTGCCTTTTTATTCATATAGAACAAAATTTACAAAGTCATTCATACAGTTTTTGTGTTTTGTTTTTTTTTTACTGACTTCGAAAATTGGGAATATTCAAAATACACTTTTACCCCACTCCATTCTGTCATTATTTACATGTATGTACAAGAAAAATGAAAGAGTCTGTGTGTGTCCGTGTGTGTGTGTGTGTGTGTGTGCGTGTAGTGTGTGGTCTGTGTTGTCATTTTCTTGTATTAAAAAGCTCTGCTGGTCGGGTGGGTGGGCGGGCGGGAGGGCGGGCGGCGCGGTCAGATGGAGGTGCCGTGGGAGGTGTCCAGAGCCTCTGGAAGGACGCCTCCAGGCACGGGCTGGAAGGACATGGGGATGGGGGTCTTCACTGGGCTCTGTCGGAATAGTCCCCCATTGGGTGACCTGTGTTTGCACTGAATAGAGGGCATGGTGGCCGAGCTGCTCAGCGGCAGTGACAGGTTACTGCTGGGCCCTGATGACAGTGTCCGGGTGCCGTGGCTGCTTTGCTCAGGCAGAAAGGTGCTGACTGAGAGCTGGGTGTTCTGGTATTCCCGTGTGGGCTCCAAGGCCTGGCTAGGAGCCAGGCCCCCCATCTCCAGGGCAGAGAGCTCAATGGATGCTGGGGAAATCTGCTTGTGAGCAATGTCTTCATCCATGAGGCTGTTCATGCGACGGTGCACTTGCTCCAGATTCACCTCTTTGTCCTACAGAGAAAATACAAGAGGTCAGAGGAAGTCCTGGGAGCATGCTAAACCCGGCTAGCTGCAAACTCTGGATGCTTGGAGGTCCCAAGTCTGTTCAGCCTGCCGGACACAGTATCGCCTATGGTCCCCACCTCCCCTCGGTTGGGTGATCAACCCTTGACTATCTGGGGAATCCACAGGCTGGGATATTAGGACTTCCATAGCAGTGACTCTGCCAACAGCTACTGGCAGTCTCCTTTATCCCCACTGCACTTAACTTTGAATCACTGACAAACCCAGAGGCAACCCTGTGCCATGTTTTGAAGAGCTGGCAGAAACAGGAGATAAGCAGAATGCCAAGAAAATAGAGGGAATGATCCCTTGGTCCCTTAATATGCACCATTCATTTGCTGTTCGAGTTCATTGCCCTCCAAGGCTTGAAACTGTTACCCTTGCCCTGTATAAAAGGAGGATTGGGTTTAGGACTGTTCTGTTGCCTCCTTGGTCCACCGACTCCATGAGCATTAGAGGTTACCTAGAAGCCTGTGGCAGGAAAGCAACTCTGCCCCACCCAGTGGCATAAGTACCCCCTGTGCAGAATCTCTGAGTCACCCCAAAGGGGGCATCATGTTGTGTCCCCATCTGGCTAATGGCGTATGGGTTTCCAAGAAGGGAGAGGAGTGGGGACAATGAAAAAAGTGACTCACTGGGGTCAGCTTCTCTTTGGTATCAAGAGGGCTTGAAGCTGCCCAGATGAGTGATCTGCCCCCTTGACACTGTCTCACCATAGTGGATGACATAACAGAAGATGTTTGGTTTGTTTATCTGCTCAAGACAGAAAATAAAGTAAAGCACTGTAACTCTTTTCTAATAACTTCATGTTATGCTTTCAATGTCAGAATGAATCAAATAAAAGCTGAAGGAAGAGGTCTTCTGATTCCTCAGTTTCCCCCACTGAATGTGACACAGATCAAGTGCTCAAGGGAAGAGTCATATCAACTCTCAAATGAGGTTGGAAGCTATAGTACTATTTGTGGCCTTGTGGGAACCAATGTGCAGGACAACATGGTGAATATTGCTGTCCTTTTCTGCTGTGAGACTTCAAGAAAAATCCTGTTAAAGGATTTCTAAGATACCTTGCCAGTGGTCTAGCACTAATAACATATTTTAGAGAATGGAATTCAACCTTTGTCTATGTTATAGGTATCTTAAAAATACTAAGAAATTTAGAAGTCTTGGCATGTTTCCAAGAGGAAAAGGAAATAGGCTTCCAGCATAGAGGCTGTTCCAGTGACTGCTCTGAGCAGCTAAGGAATACGAGACAGGAACTCCCCAGTAAGGAGATCACTCCGAATGAAAGGCATGCTCTTCCTCCACCCCTCTTCACATGAGTGTACCAATCACAGAGCCAACATCAGGAAGACTCAATTCAGTATTTCTCTGAGGGAAAAGAACTAAAGTACCCTGAAACCTACTCCCTCCCTCAACATTCTATGGTGTTGAGGAAAGCAGACTAACCCTCATGAGTTCATAGCTGGCACAAAGTGCTTGATTTCTGGTGAGACACTATTCTCAGAAACTCACCCAGGGCAAGGAAACTGACAGTTTCCATAAGACAGTAGGGAACTCATTTCAGGTCAGGAGGAAACTTGTTTACAAAAGAGCACTCTAGTTTGAGGGTGGGGCATCACTATGGCATTTGGCATGGTGTCATAGAACTGACATTGGAAATCACTGATCAGGCCCTGGAACCAAGATTCTAATGATAAGAAGCTCCATGGAGCTGTGGTTCGGCTCACTGGTGCTGGAAAGTCATCTCTGTGATAAGGATACTTCCTAGTGGCAAATGACTTGGGTGAAATGGATTGAAATGGCTGGAGGCATTAGGTCCCTACTTTGCCTAGCTAAATACCATTCATGAAATGTTTTTGATGACTCCTTCAAAAGTTTGTTGGCTGTAGATACTCCTCAATTTATGAAGTTAAATCCCAACAGATTCACTGTTAAGTTGAAAATATCACAAGTTAACAATGCATTTAACCTACCTAACCTACATATGGCCTCACTTAGCAACCGGGTATTGGTACTCTCTGCTGGTGATCCTGGGCCTGGGTTGGAGCTGTAGCTCTCTGCTGCTGCCCAGTATTTCCAGTGAACTGGACCACATAGTGCTTGCCACTATGATCAAAATTTGAAGTATAGTTTCCATTGATTACATATTGCTTTTGGACCATGGTAAAGGTGAAAAACCATTAGTTGAACTGGATCAAATTGTGAACTATCAGTATAGCAAACTAAATTCAAGTTCTTTTCTTAATTATCTTGTATCACCATTGGGTTGGTTTGGTGGAACTTCACTCTTGTTGTGCTTTTTATGTTTCATTTTTGATTCTTCATTTGGGTCTCTAGTATCTTAGAATCACTCCAAACCAATGACTTCTTCCTAAATAAGAGCATGATCTGTTTTCTTTAGGTTGTTTTGCTTTTGGGGGATTGCTATCTGCACTAGATAACCTTCTTACCTTGTGAATGGACAGTACTGTCATACAAATAGACACTGGAACTGAGTCCAAATACACAGAACAGCTGGGGCTTCATTTGGTAGCTATAGTGCTTTACCCAAATTTCTGTTCTGTGGCCATATTTCTAACTCTGAGGTTCTGGACCTCAGACAAGACCCAGCTCTGCTCATCACCAAACCTGTACCTTCAGCCTTCTCAAGGCTGCCACAAGCTCCTGCTACAGCTTCTGGTATAGAATACAGCCTCTTTGTCTGCATCAGCCAAAATCAGTGCTATAACCTTCCTGGTGAACATTTGTGTTCATAGACAATTTTCATGTTAAAATATACAAAGGGCACAGGAAAGGCTGGAAAGTAGAGAAAGGAGATGGAATTTCAGATATTTTCAGGGTCTAGGGGAAACAATCTTTCCTTCTCTGCAGCTAGCAAAGCTTGGAGACAATTGGAAAAGCTGAGTAGTCTCAATAGAGCCTAGAATTTCCTTTGAGGAAAATGGTGAGCAAGAGGTTCTGGGGATCACTGGGAGAAATGTTCAGTTGCATAATCTTGCTTTTTCTTCCTTTTTATTTTCTCTGTAGGACTGTAAGGTCTCCACTGGGGATGGGAGGAACCATAGCTACCCAGTGGAATAATTTGCAACAGGCAGGAAACAAGTGCCTTAGTTCTGGCCGTGTTCACTCTGTATCTGACAGGCTAAAGGGAGAGCCCCGGCCCTTTGCTCAGAGACAGCTAAGCAATGGACTAGGACAGGAACTCAAGAGTTATTTCCTATTTTATCAGGATTTGGAAATAGAGAAAAGATAAAAGGATAATTTCCTGTCTAGGAAGGCCATGGGGAGACATGGTTTCAGAATCAAGGGCTCAGAGTACAGTACAGCAATGTTCTCTGTACTGCCTGATAAGCTAAGATAACTGGAGAGGGAAGAGAAACCAACCAAAATCCCATGAAGAAAACTGCGAGCCTCTTAGTTGATGTTCAAAGAACAAACTCAGAAGCAGTGGTGGCTTGTGAAGGAGGTAGGCCACAGATGTAAACCTAGCCTCCTAATGGAGCTGTAAGGAAAGTATCTATGGTCAGGTACTACCAAAATATTTACAGAAAAGACTAATGCAAGTCGTGGGTATTTCTGAAGGAAGGAACTTGAAAATAGTTCCTTAAACTTACATAGTCTTTCCGTGCCCACACATTAAGGATAGATGAATCAGTTCCAAGGAGTACAAAGCCATACAGTGCGAATCAACTCCCACTTGTTGGTACCCATTAGCCTTTAGCCTTTCTATGTCAGGATACACAGAAGGCATTCACACCAATAGAACAAGTTTTCCAGGGTGACCCTCCCACGCCAAATGGCTGCCAAGAATCCAACTTCCTCACACCAGTGGAATCTCTTTCTATTCAAATTATTTTATCCCAGTAGCTCCAACACCAAGATAAACCCTAGAGAAGATGGGTCCATCAGGAGCCTTCTGTACTGGTTGGTTACTGTAAAGAAAATGAATTGAACAGGTACAAATTCATCCTTCCCTCCCTAGAAAACATATGCAATCCACTCTGGAGTCTCAGGCATCCCTAAGCTTCCTGCTCCTGCTGCTTGGTATGGGAAATAGAGTTAAGAAGCAGAAAGCACAAGTCCACATTGCTTGAAGCCTTGGAAGCTCTCTGTTTTTGTATCACCTGGGCCACACATTTAGCACAGGCAAGGTCATGTACGGTTGAACCTTCTGCATCTCTGGCCAAGGAAAGAAGAGGCATAAGTAATCAGCTTACTCAAGGAGAGAGGAAGGAGTGATTTGAATAATTACCCATCTTTCAGACAAAATGGTGTATCCTATAATGTTATGCAAATTCAAATAATGGGCTTTTTTATGTGAACTACATCAGTTTATATCCTCATTATCCCAAGGTTTCGGTGTTCAGCCAGGTAATGACATCTGTGGAAAGAGACCTGGGAACTTATGGCTGCCTTCATTAATTTACCATAGGTAAGTGACCTAGTCAAACATCCCTGAATATGGCATAAAATTCATTGACTGCATGTTCGCACATATCGGCTGGATTCCAGCTCTGCATTTCTCGGCCCGTGTTAACCATGACAACAGATACAGCAACAGAGGTTACCAGGGAACTTCTTTCAGGCATTGTCTTACAGAGATAAAGTTCTGTAATTAAGCTGCTGTTCACCAACGTGGAAATAATACAGTGTATTGGAAAACGGTAATTAACTAAACTATCATCTATGTAACAGCCTGTTACACGTGGGACTCATTACAACTGACGTTGGAGCCCAACAGCTTCTACTTTAAGTTGGGCAAGAACAAAACTAGGGCTGAGGGACTTCCCACCCGACCTGGATGGTTGTTGGAAGAATTCTCCTGTTACCACTGAGACCAACCAGGTGGTAAATGAGACCCAAAGGCTCAGAGTAATGCCACCAACACAGTCCTCTTCAGTGATGCTAGGAACTGGGTCAGGTCTGAGAATCACAACTGGGTGAAAACAAAGAAGCTGAATGTGAAGCGAGCTTGGGAGATGATAGGTCATTTTTAAGAATTGAGAAAGGGGAGTAAGGTCAGTTCTCAGATTTTGCTAGTTAGGGCAACGAGAGAGAACAAACAAGCCTGTTACATGCCAAGTAGGAACAGCAGGACCCAGAAAAGTAAACTGAGGCCATTAGTGAAAGTCACACAAGTCCTGGAAAAGTTCAGCTAGCAGTGGTTCTAAGTCCACCTAGCCCCCAGACCTGGGTTCTTTCCCGCCATGCCAGGCTATACATTCCCAGCCTCACCTTGGAAGGTTCCTGCACACCTTGGCAGAAGGCTGGTGGAAGGTTTTCCTGCTTGGCGGGATATCAGAAACAAATGCAGAGATTGTATAAATTATAGTTTTCTAGATCTCCTCACTATAACCCTTTGGGAACTGGACCTAAGCATCTGTATTTATAAAATCCTCCAGAATTAATCATCTCTGATATGCAGCCAGAATTGAAAGTCATGGATCCAGCTGCAATGATTAAACAACAATTTAACATGAATAGCATTTTCTTTATAGGAGCGCAGATTGATTCATTCATTCAATAAATGCATTTGAGTTCCTTCAACCAGACGAGCTAATGTTCTCAGGAAAACATTCATCTTTGGTTCCTGGTACACAGAAGATGTTCGATGCTCCAATTATATTTATCACCACCTAATGAGAGTCCCTGTGTTTCAGAGAATGGACAAAGTGGCATAAATGCAGAGGTGAGGCTATACTAGCAGGCTTGAAGCATAGGCAGGCAGGTAAATAGAAACAAGGTCGAAGCAAGCACTGGACATAGGCAGGGGTGACTTCACCAAGGACCTAATTTTGAGACACTTGGTGGTATGTAGGTGCTCCATGCCAACTGGGAGGCCCTAGGCTAAGGGTTCAAATGTACTAAGCTGTCTGATCTTAATAGTATAGCTATTAGGCTAGGCTCGGTTTTCAATAGAAGAGAAATTCCAGGGTTCAGAGTAGTACATGTCCTGCTAGGAGCTAACCCAAGGAAGAACTGAGTCTCACCCTTCATTCTCAAAATCTAAAAAATGCTAGGCAGGAAGTCATGGCCTTGTACACCATAAGAAAGCCTGGTGTCCTTGTCCTATGACAAGCCTGCCTCTGGGATGTTGCAGGTGCATGAAGGCAGCTGCACTGTTCACTTGATAGCTCTTTGTCACTTCTGGGTCCCACTGTTCCAGGTATAAAGAAGAAAGCTTCCTCAAATGTTGTTAAAGAGGGTTAAGAAGATTACAGCACAGATCTGACGGGAAGGAGGGAGTGGAGCTGAAGAGAGGGCCCTACAGTCACCCACGGAGAGCGGCTTTGCAGAACCCAGAGAAAGCTGGTAGTTGTTCTGCTACCCTGGCCTCTACCAGCCCCAGTCTGCTAAAGAAACAGGGGGCAGGGGGAAGGCAGGCAAGACAGGAAGAAACCGGAATTCCAACTTCCAGCCCCATGATGGATGATTCATCTCTCAGTCCTCATGTCAGCTTCCATTTGTGCAGTTCTCATCTTTATTTCATGAATATTTCATTCTCAGAGCAATGGCTCCATATCCCCCATAAATCTAGCAGGTGGCTCTTTACTGCATCCCGAGAGCCTGGTGCACTCACCTGCATTGGGTAACTACATAATTGTCTGATTCCTCAGAAAAAATATGAGCTCAAATGCACATGAATATTAAGAGGTTGATCGCACATTACTACTCTTCCCCAAGTAGGTGTCTAAACTCTGAAGACATCACAGCACAAGCCATTAAACACGGCTTGGCTCCACCCAAATCCAGGTTTCTGGCTCTTAAGAAATATAGCCAGTGTTCCACAATGAAACATCCAAGAGCTCCCAGACATCCACAACTAATTGCAATGCAACCATCGATATGAAGATGATCTAAATTAAATATCATCATTATTTCCCCCAAGGTTTTAAAAATATACTTCAAAAATATTGTCATTTCTACCCATTCCTGTTCCTAGATGATGAGGATCAAACTCTTCACCCTGCCACAGAGACATTCGGAAGAAACCCAGCCTTCTCCAGACTCTTCTACTGGCAACTTCCTCATGCCCTCACTTCCTGTTAATCCTTTGTTCACCCTGTCCAAAGTGCAACTTCCATCTCATCTCCAGTTTAAGGGTTTATGACAATTCTCACCTCTCCATATTAATACACTCAAGCCCCACTGAGTCCCCCAACCCGGCTCCCCAGTCTTCTCTGACCACCACCCGCTGGCTGCTGTGGCCCCGCCACCATGTTTTGGTTAAGCTGGGGCCTCTCTGCACTCCAGTGGTCCTCACTGCTCCCTTCAGACCAGCCAGATCAACAGGATGGAGATAAGTCAGTTCTGCTGCAAGGAGGAAGCTGGGGTCAACCTCAGTTGAAAACTGGAAACCTCTGGAAGCAGGAAAACATGTTCACACACAGCTGTCATGTGGAGTAGCGGAGGGGAGGATGAACAGCTGCTATTGCGCTCCCCACCTCTGTCAGTCTCAATTCTATCCGGATGTGTTCTGGCAGCCAGGCAAGCGAGCCCACAGGTGGGAAGCACAGCCAGTATGTTTAGTCTCCTGTACCAGGGACTCTAGACTTAAGCAGAAGTAAAAATGAAGGAAAGATGCTGGCAAGGAAAGATCTGTGCCTGTCAAGCCACGCATCTCTTGGTCTTCTGGGCTCTCTTTGCGCCTGTGCCTTCCTGTTCCCATCTGTCTCTCTTTCCATGACTGGAATGATCACTAAACTAGAAGCTATGAAAGGATAAGACTCACAACAGGCAAAGCCTCCCAGTTCAAAAAAACAGCCTTCCCTGCACTTAGCTAGAGGCATGAACTTGGCTGCTCCTAGCCCTGCCCACACCAGCCAGGAGAGCCACCTCCATGGCAGCAGAGCAGTAGGCACCCACCCGGAGCCCTCCCCTGCTCCCCTGACCTAAGAAGCATCTGTGCAGAGGAAATCAAGTAGCTGACTGAGGAAAAAGCCGAGACTGCAACCAAACAATACATGCAGGAACACACCATGGGTCGGCCAGTGACTCCCGGATTAACTCTATCCTCCCTGCTCTTACTGAGAGTGGCTCTGGGACCACCCGCCCTGCCTGCCTGAAGATGCTCCTGTGTATACAGACCTGGGTGATGATGGCAGGGAAGGTGGTCTGAGCACAGTTTGGAAGGGGGTGAGATACCTCAGCAGCAGAGTATGGGGGCCTCTTCCTTAGATTCCCCATCAGAATTAAGGCATGGTTTTTCCCAGGACGGAGCCCTTAACTGGTCCTTTTGGTGAATTTTCCTCAAACTCCCTTCTTTCTCTCCTGTGGTTTAGAAGTGGCAGAAGAGCCACCGAGGAGGTGACAGAACCAAGGAACATTCCCCTTTTCCAGGGAGATTTAGGAAGGCAGGAGAGGAAAAAGGATTTTTCTAGACATTTTGATGCTGACTCAGCAGTGCCTCCCCTCCAGAGGAAAATGGTCCAGATGATGGAGCTTACTGCCAGAAATGAGTGGTGAATCAGAGGCAGAGGCAGGGGGACAGCCATCATCATCCTAGCCAGGAACTCCCTCACAGACAGATGGATGAGGTTGCAGTCAACCATTCACAGCACATCTCAGAGATGGATGCCAGGACCAGGACGAACACCCTTACTGTTCACAGATACCGACTCCTAGCCCCAGCCAGGCTGAGGGAGATTGCTCAAGCTTTTCCTGCCTCCTTCCTGCGTTTCTTTTCTGTCCCAGTTTATTTTGCCTTTCCCCTTGAACCTCCACCTCTGAAACCATTTTATGGACTTGTCTTGTGTCACCTGAATCGCCAGTAAAACAGAATCAGGCAAAACTCTTAAACAGGAATGCTTTTAGACAGGATGCTGGTTACTTTACACCTTCCTATTTGAGATTTATCTCTGGGAGCCCCAGCAGACTCTGTAAGCAGAGCTCTAATTCTTGCTGAAGCCCAGGTGTGTATGGCCGGCAGTGACAACCATTGAATGGAGTAGCTGGACGTGTGTTACAGATGTCTGTGTGTAGGTTTTTGCTGTCAGAGCATCATCCCCAACTGCCACTCCTTACTACCGTCTTTTAGGGAAATTATCTCTAAGGGCTTCACTCTAAAAAGTCAGAAAACGAGCGTGAAGAACAAACACCTAAGAAGAAGGAAGTGCAAAGGGGTGAAGTGAGCACTGGCAGGCACACAGAAGAGGGGAAGAATCCAGAAGCTGGGGTCTGGAAGTCTGGAAAGAGTTCCAGTGTACCCTGAGGTGGCAAGGCTGTGCCCTACAAGAAGGAAGGATAAAGCAGGGACAGGGTGGCAGGGACCCCTCACTCGCTGGGATCACAGGGCCTATGGTTCTGGGTGAGACCCCAAAGAGAAGCAAGAAGGAATGCGGGCTCCTCTCTTACCCTACAGGTGATCTCTCCAGGTCAGGGTGGAGGCACATGAGCGGGGCAGGGTAGGGAAGGGCTCTCTGGCGCTGCCCACGCTGTACCTGCTCTATAGATAAATACAGGACTTTAGTGGCCATGGATGGCCCCTTGGTACTTGGTACAAACATGAAAACATCCTCTACATTTTCTCTCTTGCTTTACGAACAAATTGAAACCATAAAACAATCCCCCAGTATAAAACACTGCTGTGTCCAAACAAAGTGATTCAGGTAAATACTAACTGGAAGCAAACCGCCCACCAGATAATCGGCTCAGGGGTACACCCCTGCCTCTAGGCTATGGAAGGACTCAGAGGGCACTGACCTCTTTTGGGGTCTCTTGGTGGCACCGGTTGCTGTTCCACCATAACTCCAGAGCAGCCACCAGACAGGCCAGTAGGAGGCCAATGGCCAGGATGCAGAAAACCCCAGCAAAGCTGTGTAACTTAAGAGATTTGCCATCAGCCTGAGCACTGGAATGGCTGGTGAGGTCACAGCGGCCAGTGTGTGGCCACCACTTCTGCTTGAGCACATCCAGGTCCCCTGTGTCCTGCAGCTCCAGGATCCTGCAAGACACAACACATGTGAGCAGTATCACTGACGTTATCAATCTAACCACAGGGCCCCTGCTTGCCATGCCGACCCCACCACACACAACCTTGAGTCATCATACTGATTCTCTGCCTCAGCTTTCCCTATAATCCAATATGTAGTTTGCACTAGAGTGCTTGTCACAGAACACACGTTAAGTTTTATGTCTCCTCAAGTCAACAGTGTCAACCCTGTTGTCTTCTCCCATTCCAGCTCACAAGCCATGGGCAGAAGTCCAGTTCTAACAAAACATGTTAGAACCTTTACACAGATTGTGGGTAAAGTGCTTCAGTATAAAACCGGGATACAGAAATGACAAACAGAATGTGAATTTATGATGCTCCCAGTCATAAAAACACTTTCATTTAAACTTGAACATTTGAAAATCAAGTATCCTTAATTCAAGAGCCCAAGATCCAAAATAATTCAAAATCTGAAACTTTTTGAGCACCTGCATGCCACAAATAGAAAATTCCACATCTGACCTCTTTTGGTTCAATAAACAGAAACTTCATTTCATGCACAAACTTATTTGAAAAAATGTAAAAAATTACCCATAGCCTATATATGGTGATTATGAAATGTTAGCAAATTTTGCATTTGGACTTAGGCCCCATCCCTCAGCTATCTCATTTATGTGAATGTAAATACTTCAAATTGGAAAAAAAAATCCAAACTCCTAAAGCACTTTCTGTCCCATGCAGTCTGGAAAAGGTAGGTAGGCGCTACCTGCCTAGCCTATGTCTCCACTAGTAGGAGTCACATAATCCTCATTAATTCATTAGATTTGAGAAGCCTGCACTATGTCAAGTGTGATGCTCAGGGCTGCTTAGTTTGTGGTCTAGAGACACAAACAGAAGCCCTAAGACAACTGGAGCCACCAGGGTCAAAACTGATGTACATAAGGACATGAAAGCAGGGGTGTTGGGAAATGGCACACCTAGGGGGTGACCTAACCTGGGGACTCAGAGAGGAGCTTGTGGAGGAGACAACAGGAAAGTAAAGCCTGAAGGATGATTAATCACAAAGCAGCTCAGTGGCCTGGCAGGCTCTGGGTGCCAGGAGGTATCTCTCCTAAGAGCAGATCATGCTGAATCTTCAGTACCCACCCTTTAGGATAATTATTTCTATTTCATATTTTTACAGAGAAGGAAACTAAGGCATGAAAAGATGAGACACCTTCACAAAATCACTTTGAGGTTTTGAGGTTGGCATGCACAGATTCTGGAAGACCAGGCTGTCTCACCTGGTGTTAAGGGCTCATCGTGGTTAGGTAGCTGTAACACAACAGTGAAACAATAGTGTGGAAAGTGGGGATGAGGATGGTGTGTGATAAGGAGGGTGTGCGATGAGGACGGGCAGAGCCACGGTGTGAGTTTTGATGGGTTATAAGAGGGAGTCTGGGTGTGTAATGGTGGGCCCACTTCCCCTTAGTAGCTTCTACTCTTGTGGCATTTTGTGGGCTCTCTCTTTAACCTGGGGCTCTAACCATTAAGCTGTAATGGGAAGATTCTCTATTCAAAATTCTGATAAGTAGTTCTTTTTGAGTCTGGTTCACAGGGATATCTACAGTGACTACCTTGGGCATGTGTAGTTAGAGAGAAGCAGTTTAACTGGATAGTTGTGTAGCCTCTGCCGTCGACTTGTATCTACAGGTCTGAGACTGTTCTTATTTACCACTGATGAACTTGTATTTGAAGGACAGAAAGTATTATAGTCCCTAGACATGTCAGCATCATGAATCCAGCACAGCACAGCCCCTTATTGACTGGGAAGGAGCTGGATCACTACAAAGAATAGGCTTTGAATTCATCTGTGGAAAGAGAGATGTCCTTCCAAGCTTTGCTGATCTATGGTCCCCACTCTGATGAGGAGGGTAGCAGCTGTGCATAAGGTGAAGGCATTCTTTCCACATTTTCCTTGTATAAGCCAAGTAGATGTCAAAACAATGGCCATTAGCAAATACTTGTTCTGACAACAGATGTATGAATGTAGACAACTGAATAATGAAAAGTGAAATGGCCATGTTAAGGTTAGACTAATATCCAGCAAGCTGCCAGAACAGTGATAGTCCCCACAGGCTTATCATATGACGGTTTGTGGAAGGACTTGGTCACTGAGGTGAAGGTATGATTTACATGAACATTAGTGTGGTTTGTGGCTACGTCCAGAATGTCCCTGAGTACCACAGCTCTCCAGAATGACACATTTCATGGCGATCCAGTCCGCTACAGTGTCTGCCTCACTATCTCACATAACTGTTTTCAGTTCTGGAAAGCTGCACATCTGGATGTCCCTGGCTCTTGTCAGTTCAGGAAAGCTTCATGTCTGGATGACCCTGGCTTTCATTAAGCTTCCAGTGGGAGGGGTGAGTAAGATAAACTTCCTCCTGTAAGTTATAGAAACTATGGTGTAGATAGGCAGGATGTCAAGGCCTGGAGGATGCTTGTGGTTGAACTGCTGGCTCACCATGAAGACAGTGGAACTTTGTGTTTTGTGGACACAGGCTCTGTACTGATGGACATCAGTTCAAATCCAGATTCTGAATTTCACAACCATAGCTCTCTCGTCACTAAGATATGATGTTAAATAAAGGTAACTCAGTGGCCATTAGCTAAAAACCAGGTAAGTTAACAGCTTCCATAAAAAGTCCTTAGTTGTGCCATTGGATGGCCATAATGACCAGCTGCCTTATCAGGCCAGCCTTCACACAACCTACCTCTTACTGAGAACACAGTAGGGGGAAATTGTTTACTCTGCTTGAATTCTCCTAACTGCCTGAAAAGCATCATAGTATGTCTGCCTTACTTCCTTAAGGCTTGGAATGCAGAATCTATATGACCTGCTCCAAGCTGCAAAGAGAAATTGTCGATGCTGCTCTTTAACTCTGGGTCATTAATAATCATGGAGGCCATGCAGTTTCTACAACAGGCTCTTCTCCAAAGGTCAAGTTATGGCCTAGGGGATGGTGAGGTACTAGACAGACTGTAAGGTCTGATCTCCTCACAATTCCTGAGGGATATCAGGCATGCTGCTTAAACCCACTGACCTTGTCTCCCTACAAATATATGCATCTTTTATGGCCAGTTTTACCCCAGAAAGAATATAAGCCAATTTATTGGAAACCACAGAAAAACCACGAAAATAAACAAATAAAAAAGGAAATGTAAATATAGAAGCAGCAGGAAAAAGCAAGTCATGGGAACAAAATGCCTTCAGGAGCAAGGCTAAAACTAATGTGCACTTTAATAATCCACACTCCTACATACAGGGAAGCCAAAGCGCTAATAGCCACTTCCTAAAGCCAGTTTTTCTATTTTCCAGACAGATATAATTGCAGGTACTTTTCTTTATTCAATGGTTGTGGAGTCTGTTACACAGTAGGTGCTCAATAAATGGCTATTAAGTTACTAAACATTTATTGAATGCCCACTCTGCATGCTGTGGTCTGCACAACTGTTACAGCACATAACCCCCACTACACACTTACATCTCTATTCTGGCCTCCACCAAAGCAAGGATATAGCTGAAGTCCTAAGATGAAGGGAAAGAAATTACAGAAATTCCACATAGGTTGAGGATCTGCTAGTTATATGGGGGCCCTTTTTCTGCACATGATATGGTATTCTACCCCCTGGACCAGACCCCTTCTGTCCTCTGAGACATACTGGAGCTAAAGGCAGCTCACAGTTCTGCTTTCACCGTGCAACAGAGCCTCTTCTGTTACCATTGACAGCAGGAAGTTAGAAACAGTGATCTAAGCATTCCCCTAAAATCAAACACCTGTCTCTTGGAAGAAGGGATGATACCAGCTTAGGGGAGGCTGCACCATGGAGGCACATGACGATATTGCAGGAGAGCAGCACAGCCCACTGAGCACATAGCCTTCTGATGGAAGCAAAAAGAGATGAATTATTTCCTGCCAGAAAGACATGGAACCTGGACTGGCCACTTTCCCTTATGGTGATCACTGAGGTGGGAGGGAGAGGACACTGTTTCTGAGAGGGGTTTTCCTAGAGAATTCAGTCATTAAGTCGACAGATCCAATGTGGGCTTGCTTCACAGTTAGCCTCCTCTCTGGCTCCTCATACTTCTATGCTGGGGGCGGGGCAACACTCCTTACTCATGTCTGCTTTGTCTAGGTTGAGTATTTTTACAGCCTTCTCTGACCTAATTAGTCTGGATATTCCCCAACTCTCTGGCCATCATGATTCCATTTGACAATCAAGTAGGGAACCAAGCTTCCTAATCAATATCTGCTTTCTTCTGTTTCCAATTCACAGACACACATCGTGAAAACTTATGAGAAAACTGAGCAGCGTCAGCACCAGGGCCTCTAACCTCCCATTGCTGGGCCTGGTGCCATGAGCACTGTCTTGGGACCCACTGGCTGTTAGGATGTTGTGCTATACTGGCCCCAGGGGCTCCCTTACCACCTGCTCCATGGAGATGTTCACAGGTTGATGGTCTATGCAATTTCCACATATCTCCCACCTAGGAAAACCAACTTATGTAAACTTCACAAATTCCACTGTGTTTTGAATCCTGGAGAAAAGCAACTCTTTCTGCCTATCTTTCATCTGAAAACTTGAGAAACCACACCTCCTCCTCTTTTATCACTGCTCTCTGATCCAGGCACAGAATGCGAACATGATGAAATCCTAGAGAAAACCTAAAGCCTTGCTTGCCTTCACTGGTTCTACCCTTTACCAAGCTTTGCAAGACAGACACTAACTAGACTGTTTGCAAACAAGCCCTCCTTCCCAAGCTCTGAGGAGCTGAGGCTTAGATGCTTCTGAGCAGAAGGATCAACTCTGGACACCCAGAAAGTAGGAGAGGAGAGGTGGTAGGGGTTGTAGGTCCAGCAGTAACATGAGCCTGGCACAGGAGCTCAGGAAACCTGGCTGCCAGCAAAGCAAGGAGCAGAACTCTGAGTTGCAGGACATAAAACGGATGGAATTAAGGACTCTTTTGCCTCCAGTTGGATATTCTTAAGTATTGGCATTCATGTGTTAACAGGGAAAATGGTAGTAGCCCCTAAGCCTGGTGCTGAGTGGGCTTGTTCATGCTAATGCTGCATCTACCTCTTGGATTTTGATGGACCAAAGCAGATCCTTCTCTTGCAGCTCCCTCGCTGATTTTGAAATTCCACCCCCTTTACTCAGCACAATGCCACCTCACAGATGTGCAGTCTGAGGGTCCAAGGTGACCTCTTTAGGGACCTGCTTGGAGGCTGCCCACTAGGAAAAGGTCACTGAATTTGTCCATGCCTTTCACTTCCATCCTCCCTGGTCAAGGCAAGGTCACTCGCTAGTCAAGGATCAAGAGAAACTGCTATGAAAGAAAATCGGAGTGGGATGAAGAGAGATTATTGCTCCAAGGAGGCCCGTGTGGCCTGATTAGAATACTTGGGAACGTGACCATTTCCAAGAATCAATCCAAAGGGACTAAGCAAATCCAAGGGACAAAATGACACCAGCAATCATATGGGAAACTGAAAGTAAAGGCACATTTATTCTCAGATAATGACAAGGAAACCTAAAAACCTGTTATGATCTGGGGAGGAGGAGGAAGGCAGAAAATGAGCAACTGTCCTCTCTCTACAATGGGCCATCCAGGTCCACCCTGCCTCCCAAAGTAGCTAGCATCTTGTTGGACTAGGAAACTCCTGATCCAAATGTCATAGGCCCCACTGAGTCATGTGCAGATGAACATGGGGACATCCCACCTTTCTAACCCTGATTCTTCAAGTCCCCATGTTGAAGTCTCCACTTTGAAGTTACATTTTTATAAGCAACTGTTAAACCTTCTCAGATTCTACTTCCTCATTTATCTGTCTGACTCTGACTCTTCCTACATGCCTCATGTGTTACCACCTCTGGGAAGTCCTCCTGGGTCTCCTGGGTTCAGTTAGATGCCCTCTTCCACTCCACAACAAACTGAGAATATCTTTACCATTGCACTTGAAGTTTGGGCACATGACCTACTCCACATCACCATCCTGCTGATGCTACTGTCTTCCTGGGAAGGGACCATGTACTTCTTTTTGCATCCCCAGACCTATGCAGGGCCCGTGCGGAGGTATGAAAGAATATGTATTGGTACATACCTACCCAGTGCTTAGAAAGATGTGAGGAACAAATGCATTTATGCTAGATCTTATGTCCTGACAGGACATATCGTCCCACCCCAGCTACCAGAGTCCCCAGGATGCTGGAGCTGGATTAATGAACTGTGCCTACCTCTGGGAGAAGAGGTCCCTGTAGGGGCTGCCATGCTGCAGGGCAATCCCGTATCCTTTGCTACTGATGCTGTTGCCGATGACAGTCACTGAGCAGTCGTCATCCGTCAGGGCTGCATACTCCACCACGGCTACATCCCACAGAAAGGCGTAGTTTCCCTTCTTTGCCTGAAAGACCCAAAACACCATGAAATATAGAAGGCTTATTTAGATATGATGTTTTCAAGCAGAGAGACTTTCCAAGCGTTGAATCTGAGGGACCCATTTAAATGGTCCTCCTATCCTGAGGCTGTACGATAAACTCTCCTAGCATTTTCTGATCTACCAATGGCACCACTGGTTGATGCCACCCATCTTAGCTATATATGAAAAGCTATGTAGGCTTTAACTACATCTCAAAGAGCAGGGAGGAAAACATGAGCTGGTAGTGGGTCACAGTGGCATCCACCTATTTCTCATATTAGGGGACATGCTGAGAGTCACACTCAAGGACAGATTTTCAGAACAGAGCTGTACAAAGCATAGAATAGTACAGGGATCAGGATTCAGCTATTTCCTGGAGAACACAGATTGACTATGAACATGAGCAATGGTCATGGGTCCACTGACCCTGAGTGGCCAAGATGGAATGAATAACGAGCACAAGTACATGTCTAGAGCTTACTCTGTGTCAGAAGAGCCTATTAGGGACAGGGTCCTGATAGTTATGGTAATATGTAAATCTTCTGCCACTTGCTTTTCACTGCCTAAACATTAGTATAACCATGTGCGTGTGCATGTGTGCACACACACACAGTGCACAAATATTTATAGATTTTATTTTTTTCTTTTGGAAGGAATTTGAAGCAGGATCATGCTACTTGACCTGTACTGGTCTTGAACTTGATCCTCGTGCTTCAGCGTCTTGAGTGCTGGAATTATAGGCATGAAAAACTATGCCAAATCTGCCTATATACATCTGTACACACATGAGTACACACACACACACACACACACACACACAGAGGAAAGAGTTTCTGGCATGACTATTTTCATACAATGTGATGGTAGCAGATTCTTCCATCAGGAATATTCTTGCATCCCCAGCAGAAATCCTCCCTCCCCACATGCTCCATTCAACCACAGCAGACACTCAATTCTATCTTGAATCACAATTCTAACTTTGACTAGCGTTTGGGCACTACAAAGGAATGGGAACTGCCTTACTTCTTGAAGGGAAATGCAAACCACATTGTCACTTGAGCTTCTTAAAATAGTTCATGATATCATTCAAGCATAAATGTACCTATTTTCCATTCTCTATTGAACGCAGATGACTTTTGCCTTATTTGTTCCTCCCACATGGCTCACACTGGACGCTGAAAAACATCAGTGTAGGCTTGATAATATGTCAGAAGCACTACAGGCAAAAATACTAGGAAGCTATGGGGTTCTTGGCACTGCTGAAGGCGCTGCACCCAGCTCCAGCCTCTGTGGAGTCTTCATTATCCCTGGAGTTCTTCAAGACATACTATAGTTTCTTAGGCAAAAATCTGGTTTCTTTGTTTTTGATTTTTTCCTGGTTGTGTAGATGAGGCAGGATCTTATATAGCCCAGGCTGGTCTTGTCTGAACTCATGATCTTCCTGTAAGAACTTCAGTGGGATTAAAAACATACACCACCACACCTAGAAGAATATTTCCTTTGAAGGTTCTAAGTGCTGATAATCCAAGATGTCCCATTTACTTCTAAGTCAGATTCTTTCCATCTGAAAGATATGTGGGCAGAATGTGACCTCGTGTGCTTAGAATTGGCTGCTACTGGCCTTTCATACCACTTTGCCCAGCCACCTTGTACAAAATGACATATGCCTATGTTCCCCATTGCCTTTCACCTCAGGGAGCAATTCAAATATTATACCAAAGCCTTACTCTTCTGCCAATCCAATTTCACAAGTCTTAAAGGACTTTGATCCAGGTTGCAAAATTACACACATCTCTCTCCCTCCACATAGGAAGATAACAGTCTTTGAAAATTTTTCCCGCTGGCAAGCAAGTTTTCCCATGAAAAGACATAAATTTTCAACCTCTTAGTAACCAAGTTTCTCAGCAAAATGTTGACTTATGACCTAATATTTGGCTTTAGTCAGACTTGGGAACATTTCACATCCATGCTCGCAATTCAACGTGACAATCAGACACTGTTATTTGTACGATTTCAAAAGGGCATGTCATGTTGAAGGAAGAATTAAGATCAGTTTCGTTTCTACCTCTCAAGTGATGCTACAAGAAGCAAAAAAAAAAAATAGTAATAATATTCTGGCTCAGGCCAACTGGAAACTGACTCTGAGAAAGACCTCAGTGCCATTCAGATGGGGCACCTGGATTCTTTTAAGCCACTAGTCTGTAAGCCTGCAGTGTATGAACTCAGAGACAGGCACGAACAGCTGCAAGGAAGAGGCTGCACTCACAGCCCTTTTGGACTAAGCTGGAGAGGACACAACATTGAAAACCATGCTGGTAGTGCCCTTGCCTCCACTCTCTGCTACCCAGGAAGCCTATCCAGACAAGAAAATAAGGAGCTGTCTTCTGAGTAATCACAGATACTCAACGTCCCCATTTATAAACAGTGACCAAATTGAGCAGTGTATTTCTTGTGTTTGCTTGAAGAAGTATGTGGTTAGATCTCCAATATCCTTGACAGTACCATGGCAAGAAGACTTGCAGAAGGGGATATGACACATCTGTGACAGGACCAGGTCAAAAGTCCCAACTGCAGAGGAAGTGGCAATAATGGGGTTCTCTCTGTATAGCACAGTCCTTGTTCTAAAATCATCTCTTCTTCCCTTCCTCAGTATCCCAGAGTCTCCGGGATCACCTCTCTCAGCTTCACACTGAGGATGATGCAGCCTCACAATCTCCCCTTGAGATCTTTAAGACCACCTGTGTCCAGAAAAACATTCTGGACTTTGATGATATTTCAATAGTCCTTCTGGTGAGAGACTGCATGAGACACAAGCCATCTTCAATCTGACCACGCCCCATGAACATTTCAGATCCAGCTGAGAGAAGTTGAAACAGAACTGGGGAGATGGCTCAGTCAGTAAACTTTGTGCAAGATGAGGACCTAAGTGCACATTCTCCTCAGCACCCATGTGAAAAGCCAGGTAGAGAAGTACACACCTATAATCCAAGTGCTGAGGAAGTGGAGGCGGGAGGATTTCTATGCCTTGCTGGCCAGTCAGTCTAGGAAAATTGTTTAGCTGCATGTGCCAGTGGGACCTCAAAATCTAATATGTAAATCTATTGATAAAGGACACCTAGCATCAATCTCTGGCCTCCAAATTCACACACATACTTAGATGTGCATATATAATACACACACACACACACACACACACACACACACACACATCAAAATACCTTTACCCACTTTGGTTCTATCCCTGTGAGGCAGATCCCCCCTTCTTGCTTCTTTGCAGAATGATCTTCACTCTTCCTTAAAAGAATCTAAGATGTACTTCCTTATAAGATGAGAATCACTTTTCCATATGAATTATAATAATTATGAACCTCCTTTTCTAAGCTGATTTGGTCATGGTATTTTATCACAGCAACAGAAGAGCAATGCAGAGCCAATGCCAGTATTTATTAACAGTAACTTCTCTCAATAAAGGATTTTTTTTTCAGATTGTTAGGAAGACTGAATAGAGGCATGCATTTGGCAGGTACTTACACAGGGAATGAGCCCAGCTACCTCACTGCTGGGTCCTGGAGTCCCTTCACTAACTGTCCCAACAGATTTTTAAAGTCACTATTTTTTCTACTTCTTGTTCTTACCAACTCTTTATGCCTGGTGCCTCTCAGTTTGGTCCTTTACCCATTTACCAGGAAGTTGTGGGGAGCAAGGGAAGACAGTGTCTGAGAGTATATAGGACAAACTGAACTGTTTAGAAATAGAGTGCTGACATTATTTTGGAATGCCTAAAAGATCAAAGTTTTACCACAGCTTTGTACTTTGCTATGAAAAAAAAACAAAACGAAAAGCTTATCTGACCTTTACCTTGCAGTCCATTTATAATATTAACCATACTCTGAAACTCTAATCACTGACTAACATGTCAGTGATGTTGGAATGCTGGGTTGCAGACAAGGCTGTTGACACAGCCTGGGGTCTTCCTAGTCCTCCACTCTATGTAAAACTTAGATGGGCATAAGCAGCCAGTATCCCAGTTCCTTGTGACCCTACAAGCACCTCAGGATTAGGTCTGGGGTCCTGAGACACAAGTCTAAGCATCTATCAAATGCTGTAGGAGGAATCTGAAAATTGTTTATTAAAAGGACAGACTGTAAAATTCAAAATTCATATAACCTAGAAATATATTTTGGCTGCATCTACAGAATGATTTTTAGTTAATAATACTCAGTATTGGTGAAACTATGGCAAAATGAGATTATTCTTCAAGGCCATTGGCACCAGAAAATGGTACAGCACTTTTGAAAGCAATGCAGCACCACATAATGTGAATATTTAAAGTTATTAAATCATGTTTTTCTATGGAAGACTCAAATATAACTTAAAAAGTAACTCAAGCATATTATCTATGAGATATAACAAATATTTCAAACAAGGGTTGATCCTAGAGCAAATACACCAATCATTTAACTAGTCAATGTTATGGAAATAATTTAATAAATTATAGCTCATGAATATGATAAGATCAGTTGTAACATACACTATGAAAGATGGAAGGAAGACACTACCCATAGCCCTGAAATGCTTGAGAAAGTTTCTCTCATATCTTAGCCTGCTTCTAAGTATTTTGCTTCATTTTTTTCTTCCCTTGGTATATAAAAAATGAATAATTAATTATGACAAAACAAAAATCATTGGCGTAGACCTTAAAAACACAGATGTGAGGACATTAGGAAAGGGAAGCAGAATATCTTTGGCAATCAAGAAAATCAGGGACATCTGGTCATCCCTTACCAGAATGCCAAACTACAGCAGGTGGAGGGACCCCTGGCTTGTCTCCCAGGAGGTATCTTAGTAAATAGAATCAGGGTCCATCCTTGACATCCATTCCTTTCCCAATCTGCTGACATACTAGAAGATTACAAATGGAAAGGAACAGAGATCAACAGGCTGCCTGGCCAGGCCTTTAAAGACATCCTTCCTAACATTTGGCATAACATGGTCAGCCTATATTATAGAAAGGAGGTCAGGTACCATAGTCACATCGACAAGTGAGTTTCAATGCGGTGACTTGCTTGCTTGCCACAGCCCCACACTGGCAAGAAAATGAGACTGTACTGTCTTTCATTGCTCCACTGCTTCAATCTTTTCAGGAGATCACTCTGAGAGCAAGTTTCCAGAGGCAAGAAACACACTGACAGACAAAAGAAACCTCCCTTTCAGTTGTTGGTCAGGTAGTCCAAGAGACTTCCAAAATGACACAAGTTATTGCCACAGTCTTTGATTGTCCTCAAGAACTTGAAAGGTAAGACCCTATTGCTGAAGACAGGACATACTTTGGCACAAGACTTAGAGCAAGGGAACAGGAACTGACCTGGACGCATCCTTTCTAAAGACTAGCTCTCCTATATCAGAAGATAACTATGGAAGCTACTAAGAGAGAAAATCAGTCCATGGTCCAATGCAGCTGTAAAATCTAATGATCCCAACAATGGCCAGCACAGCAAACTACGTGTCCTGGTGCAGCAGTGGCTCTTCTAGCTTGGGAATAATCGACAGCTATCTAATTGGACTTGAAGCTGGTCAGTGGAAGGGAACTCATGTGTGGCTTTGTAAACATAGTCAAATACACATGGCTAGAGAGATCACAGAGCCTAAAAAACGCATGTGGAAGTCTGTCACATTCCTAGGGAAACATAATTTCTTACTATATGCTAAAAATGTATCCTTACATTTACTGACAAGTATACCTCTCACAACTCATCAAAGAAGCCTCTTTTTGCAACAGATGGAGACTATTACAGAGTTACACAGCTGGTCAAAGGCAAAGAAAAACGTCAGTAAAGATGTCCACCCCTAAGTGACACATCTACAATACAACCTCTGTACCTAAGACTCAGGAAATATACAGAACAGGGAGCAGAGAAAATATTAATGAATCTCTCAACTCTCACCAGCAAAGCTTCCTCATGCAACAGATACTGGTTAAGGCAGAAAGCCACAACTGCCCAAAATGTAGAAAATAAGAGACTACAGGGTGTATGTGCCCATGGATAGGCCTCCTATATCAAACCTCACTCACCCAGGGCTCAGAGACCATCGCAGAAGAGGGGGGCGGTGTGTAAAGGCTGTAAGAGCCAGGGGTGATGAATGACCACAAGGAAACAGTTTTCCAGGTAGCTGGGAATTTTCTCATATGAATTACAGCAATGGTGACAGCATGCACAAGACTTATGTAAACTCAAACCCTACAAAAACCCAGCACAGAAGTGGGGAGATGGATAAGAAGCCCCAAATTTAGCCAAGGGGCTATTTTCAAATGATCACTGCTGGGTAAGGGAGAGGTGTTCTTCCTTAAGGGAATGATGCTAGATAGATTTACAAGACTTCAGTGAATGAACTCACACTGAGGGATAACTGGGACACAAACTTGACTTGATAGGCCTTAATATATGTCAGAATGCATGAAATCTTGTGTGGGGGTGCTATAGGCAGGAATAGATAGAGCAGGGGTTCTAAATATGATTAAGATCATGTCAATAATCTAAATATTATTAAGATAATATTTAGAATTTAGTATTATATGAAATTTACAAATATTCAATAAAAATAGAGAAACAAACAAAAGGAATCACATTACAGGGGGCTGAGGAGATGGCTCTGAAGTTCAGATCACTGGCTGCTCTTGAAGAGACTCAAGTTTGATTCCCAGTGCCTACATGGTGGTTAACAACTGTTCATAACTCCATTTCCAGAGGAATCCAACACATTCTTCTGACCTCTACAGGCATTGCATGATATGGGTGCAAGAATACATATGCAGGCAATACATACATACACATGAAATTTTTTTAAAAATTTACATTCTTCTACTCCATACTAAGTGCTTAGAGAAATGGGGAAAGCAACCACACTGCTCCCCAAACAATAATGCTGTTACTAGCAGTATCAGTCATAAATGCCACTGGAATGAGGTGTTGAAGGAAGCCAGGTACCTGTAGTTCCAGATACAGGCTGCTGGGTATCACAAGAAGTCCAATGTCTTTCAACCATAGAGTAATTCTTAAGAACAAAACTTCATTCCCGTTTTGCAGAAGAAGATACCGGGACTCATAAATAAGGTGATTTATTCAAAATAAGTGAACAGTAGAAACAAGTTAACCCAGTCTCCTGCTATCTTCAAATAAACCTTTGCAGTCTCTGCCGTGCTTGAACTCATGAAAGGAAGGTTGGGGAAAAGACTGCCCCATGTCTGTAGTCCTGGACCATTTCCCAGGGGAAGCTGCTGGTAACAAACCAGATGTGAACGGCAGTGGCTATTTTTCTCCAGCTTTGCAAAGATCCTTCTTGGAACTGGGGAAACTCTAAGGATGAAGGGAGAGCACAGGTGTGCACCATCCCTGGGATTTTCTTTAGAAATCTGACACTTCTTTGTGTGTATTAACCATTCTTGGGGCACACTCCCTGCCTCCATTTGCATCTGCCCTTCGCCTCCACAGAGCAGAGCTTGACCTTTCAGGCATGACAAGGCTTCGCTCTTAGGGCCACAGTCACTCAGTGAAGATGCATTGCCAGACACAGGCTGAACCTCGGCCATGGCGATACCTACACATGGTGCCAAATCACCAGATGCAACAGTGAAAATCCAGAGACCATCTGCAGAGAGGAGGACAGTTTTAAAACTTTCTGATAGGAATGTGGGCTGGTACGAGATGTCTGGAACTGCAATTTGGTGGGATAAATGAACGCTTTTCAAATCTACATATGCAGCATTTCTCCCCCCCGGGGATTTACCTTACAGAATTTCTTGGTTGCTGAAAAGAGGTTTGTTCAAAGATTTCCCACACAGCACTGTTAAACCATCAAGACATTGGAAACTAAATGCTTAACATGTGAGAATCAGGTAGGGAAATGGTAGCATTAGATGATGGAATGTTATTTTACTCTTAATATAGTGCTTTTAAAGAGCATTGGTTACTGGAGGAAATATCCAGGGCAAAAAGAAAAGAGGCAGCTCCAAGGTAAGCAGCAGCCTGAGCTTCAAAGTCTACTTGCAAGGAGTTGAATTTCAGCCGCATGACTTGCCAGCTGTGTGAGTTCAGATAAGTTGATTAACACCCCTGGGCCTAGGATCCACTGGATAGAAAATGGAGAGTTCTGATGAGAATTAAATCCCTCAGTATACATGATATCCTTGGGGCTTTCCTGTACAAATTACAACCAATATTAGGACATTTAGTGCAAAAGAGCTTGCTACAATAGATGGTATCCTTCTTCAATGACTATGTCAAAGGATCGCACTTGCAAGGAATCAAAATCGAGTGTCAAATGCTAACAACACTCATCTTCGGATAGTGCCATAATAAGAGATTTTTTAAAAAAGTCTCTATTGCCCATGTTTCCGCAGTGTTCCAGACCTTTCTTTTGTGATTTCAGGTGTCTAAAAAGGCAATTCTTTAGAAATTCAGCCTCATATTTTGAGCTCTTGTAGTGGATAAAGCAGAATGTCTGAGGAAGTCCATCTCATCCCATCCAGCACTGAAGCAAACCTGCGTTCTCAGAAGCTGATGGCTTCCTAAGGGAACTGCTATCGTGTGGCATTCCAGTGTGCGGAGCAACACTCTGCCGGGCACAGGGCGCAGCCTCAACTCAGACTGAGCTTCCTTCTCTTTCGGTTAGTTCCCAGGAGTCCAGTCAAGTCAGGAACTTGTCAGCTGGGACTGAAACATCTTCCAGACCACTCTTCACCCTCAGTCATTTTTCTACCTTCATCAGGTCAGCAACACTGCATATGTGATGTATATGCAGGGCATGTGAGATTGTACATGCATGAGTCTATTTAAGTGTGTGAGAATTGTGTATACTCATGTTTAAGTGTGAGGAATGAGTGCCAATGTATATTAGTATGCATGTATATGAGAATATATTTATGGTTGTATGTGCACAGGAGAACATGTACCAGTATGTGTAACTACGTGAGTATGCCAGCGAGAATTGCGTTAAGTGCATGCATATGTGTAAGTGTGAGGAAATGTGTATGTTTGTTATGTGTATGCAGATGTTTGTGAATATGAATGTGCATAGGCATGTATGTGTCAGTGTAAGTGACTGTGTATGAGAACTACTTCAATATGTGTTGGTATGTAATACAAATACATGGAAGAATTATATAGGTGTGTATGGGTATGCAAGTGATGTTTGTAGAAATACTGAGTGTACTGAGTGTGTGTTTAAATGTGTGTGAGAAAGAATGAGATGGAAGGGATAGGGAGGAGAGAGAAAAGGAAGGGAAAGGAGAGAAGGGGAGAGGAGGAAGAGAAGAGATTATGACTATCAATACCTAAAGAGATAGGAGAGAAGAGAACTCAAGTGCTCAGGCACCCAGGGAACCATGAGAGGCTTAAGAGCCTTCTTTCCTTCCTCTGAAATAAGGATCTATCTTTCCTAGCTTTGCAGAATGAAGCAAAGAGGTCTTCTCAAATGGCACGAAAATGTAAGGCACTGAGAGGCTATTCAGAAAGTCCAACTGAGGAAGCATCTGGGAACCTTCTACCCACGGAGTGCAAAATAAAGACTTTTATCTGGCTCAGAACCTGAACCAGTGGGAGGAAGAAGCCAGAACAGGGAGGGAAAAGATTGCAGCTGGGCTCCATATACCTGCAATAAAGGCTGCTTCCCAAAGTGTCCACAGGGTACAAAGTCAGCTCAGCTCCAGGCTTCAGATCAGAGTGAACAGAATAGAGCTGGTGGAAGAGATGTCACAACCAAATGGGCAACACAACAGGAGAGGTTCTCAGTGTACAGGCATGAGAACAGGCACGAGAACACACTGCAGTTTGGCCTTAGTGGTCACAGTGGCTCTGCCCATTTCCCTGGCCAGAAGACTGCAAGAGTGGACACATCACAGGGCTGCAGCCATGAAAAACTGCTCCTATGAATCAGAAAGAAGAATTTCTGCCAATTTTCCCCACCCCACGCATGCTGGTATTCCTGTGTCCTGCATAACACACTAAGGAGCAAGGGGGCACATGTGGTGGAGAGACGGGCAGGTGACTGGACATCCCAGTAAAGGGCACTGATGTCCTTTCTTTTATATGATCTTTCTTGGATCCTTTAATTTCCTTTCTAGAATCTTCAACTCTTCATAAAAAGCACAGTGTAGGTGTTAGTGAAAGGATTTGGACATAGCAGGGAGGGGCTTGCCTTGGCATCCCTGGCCAGCCACCTAAGCTGAGTGAGTAGCCTCCCATGGAGAGCAAGAATAGCATGTTCCCCTCACATGCTTGTCACAGAGAAAGTCAACATGAAAAGTGCCTGATGTATTAAAAGAATTCAAACAAGTGTTAACACATTATCCTCATGATCATGATAATCATCACCAACATCATAGCATTAAGCTTGGGTCTTGATTAAAATGCAATTGCCTTGGGATAAATAACACTTGAAATTGTCCTCCATCATCAGCCTGGCAAATTAGAAAGACTGTTAGACTGGGTTACAGTCTCAGACCAATTACTGACTCATTATCAATTTACGAAAATGCAGAAGCCCAGATGGCCAAAGGTCTTCTCCAGCTTCAAGATCCTCAAAGACTATGCTACAGACAGTGGTTCTCAAAGTCAGTTCTGGAGATCAGCAGCATCAGCATCACTGGAGAACTTAAAAGAAATGTAAGTTCTTAGGTCTCATTCCAGACCCACTACATAAAAGTGAAACAATCATATAGAGCCAACAATTTCTGATCTCTCTTGAAGACTTAGAAATACAGAAAGTATTAAAGGCCAACACTTGTAGAATTAAACAGACAGGGAAAGATTTCACAGGAGAGGGTCCAAGGCTACAGAAAACAAATTCTAAGGCAAATCACACAGGGCATCTCCCTCCAAAAAAAGTTCTCTTCTTGGTGCTTTCCCATTCACTCTATTATTATAAAGTTAGGAAAAATGTCCATGGTACAAACTGTCCATTTTCCACCCAAGGAAATTAAGGTTTAGCCAGAACTATGACGAAAGTCACAGAGTCTGCTGTTTTTAGATCTTAAATTTTCTTCCCAGATGTGAACTGAAACTAGTCATCCTCTCAATCAAAATTTAACAGCAGCAGTCTCGAAGAGCCATGTGAAACACCTTAAGTAACTGTGTTCTACTGAGATTTCTTCCAGTGTCACATTTGATCAAGATTTTATTATGGACATCCAATCCCAACAGTAGAAAGGAATTATTTCCTTCTTGGTTCTCCAGAGAGAAACAGTTTATTTAGTAAACCAAGAATTGCCCTACCAGAAGAAAGTTTGTACATCTCCACAAGAAAAAGGACTAGGTTTGGTACAAAGGGAAAAGAAAACTCCTTACTTAGAAAAATCAATGGCTCCTTTCCTAAAACCCCAAATTGTATACTATCAGCAAAACTGGGGGCCATAAATAAGTCTCTCAGTAGGGAAGAAGGACACATTGATTTCCAATGATTTGTCAAAATTATCCAAAGACCGTGATAAATAATGACCTAATCGGAGCTATTCCATATGAAAAATTAACAATGATATTAAAATCAAGATTCAATGATTTGCCTAGAGGCAAAATAGATTACAAAAAGGAATATACTTTTTTTTTTAAAAAAAAAAAAGGTGTTTGAACAAAAAGTAGCCCAACTTAGTGAACAATGCTGATTTAAGAAGATATGGACTATTAAAGGAAAATCCCAACTCTAGGGATAGTTTATATCCTTATGAGTTATTGATTAGAAAGGCACCAGAGGCACCCAAAACAGTAAGGATTATTGCATTGCTCTTGGTTGCCTACTTCAACTAGATGGCAGGACCTCATTCCTGAAGCTATCACACCTTGGTTGCATGACACAGAGAAACCAATCTCTAATCAACTGGGAAATGTCCACCTTGCTGGCAAGCTTTCCCAGTGCTAGAGGGTGCTGCTCAAGCTGCTGGGGGAGAAAAGATATCAATGGTCTTACCTAGTGCTGGACCCTGCATGTCACAATGCTGACCTTCCAGGCAAGATATGCCCAATGGTGCAATAGTGGCAAGAATATTTATGAGGCATCCTAGTTTGTTTCTCTTATTATTGCAATAAAACACACTGACCAAAACAGTTTGAGGAAGAAAGGGCTTATTGCGTCTTACACTTTCAATTGACAGCCCATCACTGAGGGAAGTCAGGGCAGGAATTCAACAGTAACCTGGATGCAGGACCTGAAACACAGACCATGGATGAATGCTGCTTACTGGCTCACCCTCCTCCTGGCTTGCTTAGCTACTTGAAAGTAACTTATACAGCACGGGTCCACCTACCCACAGATGGACTGAGTCCTCATCCATCAAGTAAGTAGCAATAAGGAAAATGCCTCACAGACATTGCCATGGACTAATCCCATGAAGGAAATTCCTGAGCTGAGGTTCCTTCTTCCCAGGTGCCTCTAGTATGTGTCAAAAAAGTAACCAGTAGAACCTCATGAACTTACACAAATACATGACTATTAAACCATAACCTTTCCTTTTTGGTTTATCCACAAATCTCATGTCAATATTACAAACTAAAGCATAGTACAAATTTAAAAGTCCTTAGTCTTTAAAAAAACTTCAAACACTATAAAAATCTAGTCTCTAAAATATCAAAAATATTTCGTGTGGGCACCTGTAAAATAAAGTACAAGTTAAAGTCTTTCTTATTTCAAAACGGAAAAGCTGGGCACACTTAAGCAAAACCAAAGTCTGGCAGTGTGGCTCAGTGTCTAACATCTGGGATCCACTTATGATCATCTATGCTTCAAAGATTATCCCTACCTCTCTGATTCTGCCATTCATGGCACACACACACAGTTGCCTAATAGGCTCAGGCCAGCCCCATTCCATACCTGCTTCTGTCACTGGATGATGTCCCACAATTCCAGCATCATCAATGTCCTGGAACCTTCACTGCAACTGAGGCTGCACCTTCATCAGTGACTTGGTACCAAGTCGTATGATAACTCCTTCAATTCTGCAGCTTTCATGCCACCAAAACCAGTATCACATGGGAGACTCTTAAAGAGTAGCTACCAAGTTCTGCTACCAACTTGAAATGCAGCCTTGGCTCCCTCTGGACCACAGCTTCTTTGTGCTGATCCTGAAGAAATATCACCCCCACCACAAATACCATCCCCCCAAATATTTCCCTTAAGGATGCTGATCCCTTATTAATCACAGCTGAATTTTTAGCCCCTGGTAACTAGCACTGATTATCCTAGTAAAGCAGAGGTTTCACTTTAGTGGTATGGGTCCCTTGTTAATCACAGATGATTCTTCAGCTCCAGCTGAAGAGCAGAAACCATAGATTTTTTTAAATTCAAATATATTACATATCCCCAGTAGAATCTTTGAGTAACTCTAAACCTTCCCTTTGAAACTTAACAGGCCAGGCTTTCATTGTGCACCTTTCTCTCAGCACTCTTATTTTCCCACCTCCCACAGAATAACTCACTAAAGCTCTGAGAACTCTGGCTTATCCAAGGGAAAGCTCAAAACTCTCCCATAATCTTCCTGCAAACACTGTGGTCATGTCCATCACACAAATAACACACAATCCTGGTACCCATGTTTGTCCTAGTTTCATTGTTATTGCTAGGGTAAAACACCATAATCAAAGCCAACTTGGGGAGGAAGTGGTTTATTCCATCTTACAACTCTCTATCACAGTTCATCATACAGTATAGCCGAGGCAGGAAGTCAAGGTAGGAACCTGGAGGCAGGAACCAAAACATTGAACGTGGAGGAATGCTGCTTACTGGCTTTCTCTCCCCCTTGTTGGGCTGCTTTTCTTATACAGAACAGGCCCACCTGCCCAGGGATGGCACTTCCCACAGTGGGCTCTGCCCTTCTCCATCAATTAGCAATTAAGGGGTGGCCATAGGCCAATACCATGGAGAAAAATTTTCAGTTAAGTTTCCCTTTGTCCAAGTGTCTCTACCCTGCATCAACCTAACAAAAACTAACCAGCACAGGGGGAGAATACTCCCATAACTGAATCTTGTGGCCTGATCCACAGGAGGAAATTCATGCCTGGTACTGTAAACCTGGTCAAAAGCCCATGAATGGGGAGATCATAGACTCTAGAGAAAAAGGTAAGTACTATTTTCATTTTGATAAATAATCATGTTGTCAAGCTGCCTTCTAAGTACTCATATTTAGACCCATACATTTGTGCTGCTTCCAATCTTGATCAGAGAAGCTTGTGACAGTGGGTAGTTACTAATGTACAGATTCTTCAAAGTACTGAGAATAAGCAACTATGAGCACTTAGCTATAAATGGGACGTATCAATACGACCCCCACCCCAAAGGCCCAGGATACATTGCAGAAAAGGGGGCGGAAAGGATTTACGATCCAATAGATGGGGCCGAATACTGTGAAAGGCTGTCTTCTGAATGCCACATGGCTGTTGCACACATGAGCTCACATGTGGTTACCTGCACAAGATGTACACAAGATCAAGCAGTCAAGAATTCTACCATGAGGGAATTCCAGAGAGATGGCTCAGCAGTTAAGAGCAGCAGAGGACCCAGGTTTAGTTCCTAGCACCCACATGGCAGCTAACAGCCTTCTGTAACTCCAGTTCCAGGGGAACTTATGCTCTCTTCTGGCCTTCATGGGCATTGCACAACATGGTTGCACTTACATACATGCAGGCAATTACTTCATATACATAAAATAAAAATGACAAATAAAAATTTTTAAAAAGAGTTCCAGAATTAATGGGGGTGGGGGGCTCCTGAGGCCCTTATCCCCAGCTGAGAAGCTATTGCAGTTGATGGTTGCTAGAGGAAGATGAGTCACTTTTCTTTAGGAGTGTGGCCACTGGTAAGTTCTCCGTGCCTCAGTGTATAAGCTCATGCCTGTGTGCATATGGGAAGCACTATTTAGACTCAGTGGCTTTAATTAATTAATTATAAATGGAGGATATGAAATTGGGAGGGAGATGTGATGGAAGGTTCTCAGGGGAGTTGGTAGAGAATGGGAGTTGGATATGATTAAGATACATTGTATACATGCATGAAATTCTCAAAGAAGGAATAAAAATAAGACAGAATAAAATTAGAATAAACGTCACCATCCCACAGAAATGAAATGAAGCAATTTAAGAATACATGAACCCAAAAAACATAGACAGTGTTACCCATGTGGTCAAATATTCCATAAAGTATGAAAATGGAACTGTATATATACCCTGTTTTATGCACATATGTATATAACACACATATACACACAGAGAGAGAGAGAGAGGCGGAGAGAAAAACATAAGCTTCTTGACTGTGTTTGCCCCACCCATTTGTCTACCATGTTGTCTAGCCTATGGTGAGAGATAAATATGAGAAACCTTGGGTCCTGATAGAGTGGTTTGCCCATATCCCACCTGCTCCTCTAGAAACATCCTCCACTGCTTTCTCCTGGCCTTTCCCAGAGTCTGACCTACATGGGAGGCACCAATGGGCACCCTGACTTCTAACTAAGAACACCAAATAAGACTCAATAATAAAATATTAATGCAACAATAATAACAATAAGAACCACCTACTCAAATAGATGTACTCCAGTTCAAGAGGACATGAAAATCATCTGGAGGATGTGGTAAAACATGGACCACCCCCTTGACTCTGAACTACTTATACACTAGACCTAAATCAGAGCCCAAGAAGTGACATTTCCAACATGTTCCCACATGCCCTTCACACTGCCTCTAGTCTTCATAGTAACACTGGGAAGACAAAGCCTTACTCTCTTTGCTCAAGAGTTAATTAATCTGTCCAAGGTCTCATAAGTGGCCAAAGATAGATGCAAAATACAAACAGTTGTTATGGACTCAAATCCTTCCGTCTCTTCACTGCACTGTGCTACTATAACTGAGCATTTGATTTCATTGAGGTGAGGTTCAAATGAAACCTATGAAACTACACCGTGAAGCCAGGGTGTTTTCTCCATCAGAAGCAACTTCCCCTTAATGTCTCTCCAGTCATAAATGTTTCCAAGAATTGGAAACTGTGATGGTGCTGATGAAAAAGGAAACAGCAAAACCTCACAATATCACAGAATTTTCTTAATGGGCTGGGAAACCATGCCTGGGGTTTAGGTTCAAGAGCCTCATCTTGCACTGCACTTGTGACTGAGTATTCCCTTATGGCCTTGGTTAAAATGTCAGCCTTAATCGTCCCGATTGTATGACAGCCTTTCAGCACATTGAAGAGCAACAAAAGAGGTCACACCTGACCAAAAAGATCCAAAAAGACTCCAATTTGGCACAGCTGAACAAGTGCTAGGCTCTATCTGTCAGAACGAGAAGTGGATAAATCATGAAAGTTCACCATGTCATTGACAAACATGCCTAGCCAGAGTACATAGTCAAGGCCTGCGCCACTCCACAAATGTCTGCATGCAATCCAGGGATATGGTATCTACTCATTGTCTAGTTCTTTTCATCACTTTTCCTTGCAACTAGCTTAGGTCTAGCACCCAGACCTCATGGAACTGGTCCAAGTCCTTTCCCATGGGAGGACTCTTCAGATGTGAGAGATATCCAGTTCCACTGGTGGGGTTTTTTTTTACTGAGAAAACCATCCATTTCGGTTTCATTCTCTGATCCTCAGAAGGAATGTTTTATAGAGATTTTACCATTCCAATTGCCTATCCTTGTTTGAAGGTCTGAATTGATAGATTTCTCACTATTCTCTATACCCACTCCATAATCATTCATATTCTCTCTCTCTTGCTCTCACTCTCTCTCCACTTGCCCATGGCAAGTCTTAATACCCTTATGTTGGAGAGTAGAGAATTATAAACCCTTTACTAAATCTACTCAACCCATAGAAATCACTATTTCCACCCAGATACATTAATGATGATGGTGCAGATATATTAATGATGATGGTGATATAAATAAAACCAAAAATGGAAGGAGGAGTTAGATAATCTGTTGAAAAACCTAACTCTTTTGAGTTTGGAATTCTTTATTTGTAAAACGGGAATATCTTAAAATGCCCTCCGTGTAAAGATTAGGTATATCAGACCAGTCCACACACACCCATTTCGTTGTATGTGTTCTTGTCCTCCTCCCTTTCTCTCTTTTTGCTTCCGGACAAACAACAGTATGCCAAGAAAATGGAAATAAAATAAGCTTATAAAAAATGACCAACAAGTTAGCAGATGCAATAAATCAAAATTGTTTTCATCAGCAATTGTTTCTTGATTTTAATGTAATCAAATAACAAAACTATTCCCTTCAAAATGCAAAAATTTATAATAAAACCCAAAGCAACAGTATTCAGTGGAACAAAGAGAATGGAATCAGCCCACATTTATAGCTAAGGTGAAGCATATCAGGCCTGGGTACAAAGCAAATTATGGGGCACAGGAAATCAGAAAAATAAAATCAGATTTAAGGGGAGTCAACATCCTCCTACTCCCTCTAACGAGGAGTTTGAAAATAATCAAAGTTAGCATGATGGCATGGATATTGGTTTGATTCCAGAGCTTACCCTACCAAATTATAAAAATCGCAAAAGAAAGCAATTGAAGAATTTATAACGAGATTTGCTTGGCAATGCTCAGAACCCAAAGCGAAGTAATTTAATAAGGGAGGTCCAGAGAGGGTTTTCCTTGATCTTTGGACTGTATTATCCCAAACCAATCACCATCAAACAGAATTAAGCAGCAAGGGGTCATGCAGGGGCCAACTCAGTCCACTGTATAGTAAAGAGATCCAGCCCCAGAACCAGGACAGAGGACTCCTGCCCTTCCCATCCGTTTTGCATGGGAACCCCAGCAATTTGCTCATTCATGCTTAAGACAGAAAGATGTTCAGGACTGCATGCCCCATTTTCATTTCTTATTCATTGAATGTTTATTTTGTTTGCTTTTTAAAAATATAGGCAGTTTCAAAGGCTCGTGTGCTAATTTTGTTCCTGCCTTAGAACATTTCTGGAGACAGACAGGGGCAATAAAAATCAGCTTCACTGTAGAGAAGCTCTGAGTCCTGCAGGCCTATTCCAGATAAAGCAAAGCACTAGGGACAGCAGTGACATCTACTGCGGCTGGGCTCTAGGGCACACATGCACAGCGTGGTAAGAGGAAGCCCCCAAAGGGGGACACTCCCATTAAGTCTTGAGGAACAGTCAGCAGCGGGCCTGGCAGACAAAATAAGCTTGGAGTATCAGTTCCAAGCACTGTGCCCCACAGCACACAAAGTGGAATGAGGAGGGAACCACTGAGGCTCTGGTGACAAGGGATATGTGAGTAGCAGCAGACCCCGGGGCTCTGTTCCGACTACAGTATCAGTTCCATTTATGAAGAGTCTCAGGATGAGGAGGACATGGAGGATTTGAGTGGGGTAAGTTTGAGCTTAAGTGCTGGTGGGATACTGACTCATCTTCATTGCCAGAAAAATCCCTTGAAACATATTCCACTGCCTGCTCACGCTCTAATTGGAGTTATTAGGATCAGACTGGTCTCCAGGATGCTTCAACATGGACCAAGAACCCCAGGGAAGAAGAAAGACTACCTAAAATAAATGGAAATAATAACAATCTCAAATCAACTGACATCTTCTCTTTGACCTTACATCAATTCTCAGTGCTAGACTAAACTTGGCATGTCCACATTTACATATTAATTAAGCTCAGCACTACCAAATTAACCAACAAATGAATAAATGGACAAAATACCAAATATTTCAATTAGTAAATCATCACATAAATATGTGTAGGGTGATTCAGGCCAGGCTAGGCAGGCACCGGCTAGAACAGGTATTGAGCATTCATGCACAGTGAACACTTCCTGGGACCTAATCTGGGAAAGCTTTCAGGCCCTAGCAGCCATCCAGGACCAATAGGAGTGATGAATGTCAGATCATCAGAGGCGTTTAGGACCTACCAAAATGAAGCATGTGAGATGCTCAGATAAAGACCTCCCCTAAGCCTGGCAAAAGTATAAAAGCCTATTCCCTTCTTAAAATAAACGAGATTGCTGATTCCACTCTCTCCCGGTGTCTGTGTAGTTGACTCCGGGCCTCCTCACCCCCTCAAGCAAGGGACCCCCCAATGTCCGCCAACAAATACAGATCTTGGAAAAGGGCTTGAATATGTATTTTTCATTATTAAACAACAGTAAACTTTTAACCATGACATCATTCAGTTTCTCCAAACTCTCCCCAATTTATGTGTCGCAGTTTATGATGGCAATGCCTAACTTGGCTGAAAAAGGAAAAGAATGAAAGAGAAAATGGTTTTCATTCCAATCTAGTTCCCAGAATAATAAAGTAAATTGAAGCAAAAACTCATAAATATACACAAACATAATAACATATACATAACACATGCATAATACATACATACAATAACATATGTAAAGAAATAAGTACACACAGAAAGATAGGAGAAAAATACCCGTCTGTAAAACATTACAGGCCATCAGGAGGGCTCAAGAGGTAAACATGCTTGCCTTTGATCCTGATGACATGAATTTGCTTCTTAGGACCACATGACAGAAGGGGAAAGGACTCCCTCAGGCTGTCCGCTGACTTCCACACGTGTTCCATGGCATGTGTGTGTGTGGGCACACACACACTAAATAAATAAATAAATAAACAAATAAAATAGATACAAAGTAATAGCATTTTAAACAATTACTCTAAAAATAAATCACAAGGTTTTAATGAAAAAAAAAATATCAAAATCTGAATTTTGGAGGGAGGGTTGTTTGTTTTTACTTCTTGAGACAGGGTCTCACTAAGTAGCCCAAGCCAGCCTGGAACTAGTAAATTCTGTCACTTCTACCTTTGGAGTGCTGGCATTACAAGTGTGAGAAGTCCTGTGCAGGCTCTGAAAATTTCTGGATGCCTCAAATAAGACTGTATGTAACTTACTCCTTCTTTGCTTTCGGCAATACTCAGTAATACTTTGTGAAGCAGTTTTCAATATTCATATATTTTTCTAGGATATAAGTTTACTTTGAGAATTAGAGCTACAGAAGTAAATGTAGTAAGCGAAAAACCTTAGGCATGAAGATGTTCATTACAATGATGTTTATATTTGTGAAAAAAAGAAAATTTATCCAAATGACAGTCAAGTAGGAAATATTTAGGGAATTGCTTAATACCCAATTAATGAAATATTAGGCATTAAATAGCTGAGCTTAAAACAGTGAGCATAAAATATGCTTTTAAGACATAATAAATATGTAAAATTTGCAAAAGTTTATAAAGAAGAAAACAACAGAACTCCTGGAGTCGTATTCAGATACTTTTAAAAAATACATTACATTTAACTTATTCTGTTTATTTTATTTTCTGGTTTAAAATAAAGTGTGTGGGTGTGTGTTTGTGTGTGTGTGTGTGTCTCTGTGTGTATCTGTGTGTGTTCTGTGTGTCTGTATATGGGCAAATATGTGCCACAGCATGGGTTCAGAGGACAACTTTTGTGAATTAGTTCTCTTCTTTCACCATAGGTTCGGGAGACTGAATTCATCAGGCTTGTGGACCAAATGCTTTTATCCACTGAGCTGCCTTACTGGCCCTATTTTCTTAATGTTTAAATATTACATGTAATTTATAAACATATAGCCTGAATATTTACCACAAAATCACGTATATTTTATCAGATGCCAGTTTAGGGGATGACTATGTGCATGCGGAATTGGGCTGCATCACACAGTTAACCCTGGGAAAGAGGACTCAGGCAACTTTACTTTCCAAGGCATCTAGGCCTCACCATCCTGAAGCCCAAGATCCTGAGAAGGGGTACATAAAACAGCAATTGATAAGTAGAGAAAATGTCACCACCTTCATTCTCCTCTAAGGAAACTCTACATTTAGTAGGAATACAAGTGAGTTTTGTTCACACAGAGTTCAACTGCTTTTTCTGCCTCTCTGAATTCCATTATCTTTCTGTGTATTTAATTTCCTGCTTGACAGTTTTCTCTCACATCCGGATACTTTTCTCTTCAGAACAGAAGCAGTATTGAGACATATGGACTGTAAAATGTGCATGCATGATAAAACCATCATATGGAGCCACCACAAGTAAATAAACCCCTGCTCTGTGCCCCCATGGTCATTTCATTACTAAATCATGGCCACTTGCTCTCTAGCATCAATCAGTCCCATATTGTGAGGCAAAACTAAAGAATATTTTAAGCATTTACTGTTTAGTCTTGATTTTTAGCTGATACACAAAACAGCATACACATGACATGAGGTAGCATTTAATATATGATACTCTGTATAATATTTAAATCAGGTTAAACATATTTATCACTTCAAATACTCATCATATCATCAAGGTAAAAAGTCTCTAAATCATTTTTTCTGGCTTTTTTTCTTTTAGTGAAAATACACAGCACAATATTGTGAGTGGCAAATACATTATATTTTCAATTAGGTGTGTACAAAAAACATGCAATTCAGATGCAGCATAAAGCCAACTATAGAAACTTCTAGAAGAAAACTTAGAATGTTAGATTAGGCAATAGTTTAATCAGGGCACAAAAAGTATTAATCATAAAAGAAAAGAAAAAAACTAATATAAAGTGTTTTACCAAAACTAAAAATTTCTACTTTTCAAAAGATATTTAGAAAAAGAATTGGTGACTGACAGACTGGTAATTATCTTTGTAGCACTTATATTTCATCAAGTTCTTATATCTAGACTATATTAGAAACTCATATAAATCAACAATGAAAAAAAAAGAGTCCATTAAAAATTATCAAAAGACTTGAGCTCATATTTCTGGAAAAAGATATATGACTGGCCAAAAAAGCACATGAAAACCACTTAACATCAGCAGGGGCCAAATTAAAACAATTAAAAAGATAGCTCCTCACACCCAGGAATTGGCTATAATTTAACCAAAAAGCTAAACGTGGCTGTGGTTTAAATGCTAGTCACAAAGACTGGCAACACTAATGTTGCTTTGGTGTCCAGCAATCTGGTTTTATGCAAATTAGGATGTTACTGGTGGGGCTGTAAAATGGTGTTATTACCAGTAGCCAGATACTGGAATATAACAAAAATGCACAGCTATGCCATTGTCCAGGAAGTCCATCATTTTATGTCTAGCAAAGAAAAATGGAAGCATAACTCCACTTAAGACATGAGTAAGAATATTTACATTCTATCCATAATAGCCATAAACAGATGACAATGGAAAAGTTCATGAGCTGGCATTAGATAAACAAGATAAGATTTATTCTTCAAATGCAATACTATTATAATAAATATATGAGTGCATATGTGTAGCTGAAGGCTATATAACAAAAAGCAAAGTTCCAGGAAAGAGAAACCTCCCTTTTAGGGTAGTCCAAGAGACTCCCAAAACAACACAGGTGATGTTCAGAGCCCTTGATTGCCTTCCCAGAACTTGAAGGTAAGACCCTATTGCTGAAGACAGGCCACACCTTGGTCACAGGACTTGGAACAATCAAGCCTGAACTGACCTGGAAACCTTCTCCCTGAAGACTAGTTCTCATATTATTAGAGGATACTATGTAAGCAGCCAAGGGAAAAAGTAATCAATGTTCATACTCAGGTTTAAAACCCAATAAACAACAATGACTGGTATAACAATCATTATGGTGTAGTAGTGGCACTTTTATCTCAGGATAATCAACAGCTATCTAATTAGGATTAAGGCCTACTCAATTAGCGGGAACTCTTGTATGGTACTTTAAACATAGCCAAATACACATGGCTGGAGAGATCATAGGTCTTAAAGAAAAACTTACTTCAGCCATATCCCTGGACCAACATAATATTGTGTTCTAAATATGCATCCTCATATGTATAGATATGTATACTTTTCACCCCTCATCAAAGAAGCTTCCTTTTTGCAGATGGAGACTATTACAGAGTTCTATAACTGAGAAAATGCAAGGAATATGTAGATCGAGGTACTTAACCCTAAGTGACATGTCTTCAATGCAACCTTTATACACAGGATGAATGTATCTCGCACCTCTCACCAGGAAGTTTCCTTAGGCAGCAGATGGTGGTTAACACAAAAACCCATAACTTCTCCACATGAAGAGAAAAGGAGGCCACAGAGCGTTTATCCCTGAATAGGATTCCTATTTCAAACCTCTGCCTCCCAAGGCTTAGGGATCATGGCTCGGGTGGAAACATTCTAAGAGTCAGAGGTGATGAATGATCACAAAGAAACAGAGTCTTCTAGATAGGTGGTCAGTTACTCTTCTGAACTCTCAGTACTGGTAAGACATGCAAATGTCTTATGCAAGCTCAAACCAGACAATCCCAGCCTAGACATAGGGAAGTGGATAAGAAATCCCAACCCAACCTAAGGAACTTTAGACAAGTGATGGCTGCTGAGTTGGGGAAAGATAATGGAACTCTTGATGGGAACAGTGGATGGATCCACACTGAAGGGCATCAGGGGACACAAATCAGCCTCCATAGGATACATATGAGAGTACATTAAATTTCCTGGGTGACGTGGGGGAGGCACAGATAGGGAAGGAGCTCTAATACCTTCAATACATATTACATGAAAATCACAAACATTCAGTAAAAAAAAATACGATTCAAAGAAACAAAAGGAAGGGGAGGTACACTAAGGCCTACAATGTCACAGGTCAATCTTCTAGACACATGTTGGAAGAAATAAGGCAAACATGAATATTTATACTCTGATTCCTTTTGATGAACCACATGAAGGGACATATTCACTCCTTTTTGTTAGTACTTCGTAAGTATTTGCCTCTGTAAATGGGGAGCAGTGTGTAGAAAGTGACAAGACAGAAGCTTTGAAGGTGACAGAAATGCTCTATTCCTGTTCTGAGTGGTGATTATGTAATATATATGCATATAATTACCTAAATTCATGAGGTGGACCAAACATGTGTTCATCTTATTTTATGCCGTGTCATTCATTCCTCACGAAAGACTGAGACGTGTTTGTTCTCATTTTCTTTAATTTTCTCTATCTAACATCTGAAAGAGGCTAAGACAAGAAGCTGCTGTCTACCTTGGGCTACAATCCACACTGGCTTCTTTCAACTTTACACATTGCTAAATTCATATCTTAGTTAAGCAGGCATTTCTGAAGTCTCACCGATGATTCAACAAGGTGAATTAACTTGCTCAAAACCACAGATTAAATGAGGTTGAAAGTGCAATTTAAACTCACATGCGGAATTCCTACGCAAAAACCATCAAACTGTGTTTCTTTAATGGATGAATAATCAAATAAATGAATGAGTCAGGAGAAGAGACCATCCAGCCTGCAAAATGGATAAAGTACTTTTAAAGCAGATATCAAAGGCATAGAAATGAAAAATTGATCTGGAATCCAACGTGAGTGGCTTAAGAAGGAAAGAAGTTTGCAGAATTCCAATCCCCACTGACTCAGAAGCAGATAGAGGACATAATTTGTGACTTGAGGCATGCAGTTGCTGATACAGAGAGATCTTGTTGCTTTCCATTGCAGAGACCTGCCTGCTTCTTGTCAATTCCTTTTCTAAGGAGTTAAATCTACCCTTCCCATCATCTGTGCCAAATCCTCCAGGTCTTTAAATTGAACATCCCCAAAGTAGAAAGACATGACCCCTTTAGGAGTTTCCTTTCCTTCTCAGAAAGAACTCATGTTTTGCTATAGAACTAAGGTACACCCATATAAACAGCCACCTTCTTCACCTAGCTCCCTCTAAAGGAGGGTGTTTTGGAGTCCTAATGTTCCTAATCTTTTCTTGGAAGAATATAGTCCTTCCAATGACCTCCTTTTCTTCCCTGATTCTCAACAGGGAGTATGTTGCAGTGAAAGTAGCCCTCATCACAGAGCAGAAAGGAAGGGGACAGGAAGAGATGCAGGAGCTGAGAGCTTTAGATGAATAGATGAATAAATAACTTTGTGGGTTGTACTCTCCTTGCATTTGCTTTCAATTTTCATACTTTATGACCTCCGTGATAATCAATGAGTGGAAAAAAAAATCCTCTGTGAAGACTGCTAGTCTCAAAAATCACTTCCCTCTGAAAAATACTATCTCTAGGCACAAGATCTGAGACAAACCACTCATCTATTTATTCAAAGAGCTCAATGAGCTGTAAAGATTGACATTGAAACTATTAACACTATATTCTATTTGACAATGTTATTAAATATTAGGTCTGATTTATGGAAAGGCTTAATCGGTTTGGCAGTCCAGGTCAGCCTGGCACTGCAAAGACATTGGGTTATATCAAATGTTACTTGGTAGAGTTGACTGAACAAAAGAAATAAAATTCCCACCAGCAAAATTAAAGTGTGACATAGTTATTATCATATAAATTTGAAGCAGTTTTCAGCTCAATTCTGTAACTCAAAGTTTCTCCAATTGCTAATTTTAATACTTTAGAAGTAAAAAAAAATAAAGTTACATGTCTAAATAATTTTTGCCATTACACATGGAAGGATGGATAAAACTTTACAAATGAAAGCTAGGCGTGTATCTTGCTATTTTGTTATGAAAGTAGAAGGGAAATTAAAGCACAAAGTATGCAAAGTATACACATACAGAAGGAATGAATTGGCAATGCTACTGTGAGAGTACACAACATTCGGGTACAGCTTACTAACTGCCCCTCTGTGTGACCTTGGGCAGACTAATATCTCTGAGGCTCAAGTTCCATTCTGATATTATGGAGGCAATAAAAGTCAAGTAGTCTACTTAGGACGAAAATAGCAGTGTACATAAGTGATTTGTCACTGTGTCTAGTGTTGAAACGACTGCAATGGGCAGGAGGGTGAGACTCTACTCTACTAGGCCACAAAAAATTCTAGGTCCTGGGACAATGAGGGAGAAGTTCCTAAGCCACCAGAGCCAGACTGGAAAGAACAAGGAAGGCAGAGACCATATGATACTACATGGCGCAAAGATATTGGCTTAGTGACTAGAGGTATCTGTAAGCTCCTAGATGATGAGAACTAGGTGAGGAGATACGAAAGGTGGCTATAGGTTACTAGATGGTACCTGCTCAAAGAGTCTATGAGCTACTAGGTGGCAGGTGGAGGATGAGTTCCTAAAAATGCCTTTGAGTTCCTGGATGGTGGAACATGAGATCATGATCTAATTGAGGTGTTTAGGAGCTAGTAACTGGGACATAGATGAATTACATCACTGTAGAAGTGCCTGTGAGCTTCTAAATGGTGCATAAATGACTATAACCAGCTGAGTGTACAGAATTCTGCTATAGGCCAGTGGTCTTCTATTTCTTTGGCAAATGTACAGATACTACAAATTGTAGGCTTTAAAAGTCATATGGTCTCTGTCACACAGGAAACCCTGCTGAAGTAGCAGGGGAATAGACATAAGTAGAATATAGATGAACAAGATGAAGATGTTTCCTAATAGCATTTACAAAGGCAATCTGGATCATAACCAAAGTTTGCCAACTTTTGACTCGTCTTCCTTTTTAAAACTGTCTTTAGTTTTGAGAATTCCATACAATGAAATATGATATTCATCTCCCATTTCCCCCTCAGGCTCCTCTCATGTCCCCCAACATGCCTCCTCCCAACTTTGTATGTTTTTACAAACCACTCTGTCCAGTTATAGCTACTCATATGTACATAGGTGTGAAGTGTTCCACTTGAGCATGGAAAGCCTACCAGTGGCCACATTGTCAATAAAGAATGTTTCTCTCACACAGCAACTACCATTGCCAATTGTTCATCAATATGGGACCGGGCTTGGAGATAACCTACACCATCTATGCCAAGGTTTGGGCTTGCTTGGCCTTGTGTAGGTTTTACACAGATAATCACAGCTGCTATGGAATTATACATGCAATAGCTATGTTATGTTATGTTCAGAGGACAGCATTTCCTAGTGCTACTCCATATCTTCTGGCTCTTACATTTTTTCTGCCTATTCTGTGATATACCCTCAGCATTGATGGTGGTTGTGAGGTTACAGGTAAAATAAAAGTAATGAGGTGGAATGCTGGTGAAGAAATGCTTATCCAGGTATATAGGAGTTTGGAGAAAAGTTAGGGGTGAAGAGGAAGGCTAACCCAAAGAAGTTGGTATGAAAGAAATACAGAAACCTACTATCTCACAACCCAACTTTAAAAAATGTGGAGTGACAGTAGAGCACATCAAAAAAGAAAGAAGAGGGTGGAATACTGAGGGCTAGAGGATTAAGCATGGCTTGAGGTAAGCGCATAGAGGAAAAGGAGGTAGTGAATGGGTTAACCAAACTAAGGATATATGAGAAAGCTTTATGCACGCCCACTAGTTAGTATGCTAATTTTAAAATACAACTTTTAAAAAGAGTTTGAATGAAATTATCCTGCACTGATAAACGATGTTGACTAGTCTTTCCTGGGTCTGATAGATGCATGCAGCTGAGAGGATGAAGGCTGGGTCTCTATGGTCTTTCTGTGACACAGCTCTCAGCTCTACGAGGATGCTTCATAACAGAAGGCTAACAAGGCAAATATCTCTTACCTCTTCTATCACAGAACCTGAAGATGGTAACCTGCTAAGTGAGGGAAGAAGGGATGGCCTGATTTGTCTGTCTCTGCTCTGTCAGACAGCAAACAGATGACTCATTCCAAAAGAATGTGGTGTTTATTGAGACATACCAGATGACAGGCTGTTTTGTAAAAACCATGTATTGCACCCTCTTAATAAATAAAAATTCTTCTTCCAAATTCCCCCTTGCTCTCTTCTCTATGGCTTAGTAAGGTCTCTGATCCTTCTCAGCTGCATTACCTTGGCATGAAGCAGTGGGACACAGCAGTGGGCCAAACACGACACAACTTTGTCCAAGTTCTGCTACTATAGAAAACGGATTGCTTATCACTAAGCAATATCCCACCTAAATTGGTTTCGAGTCATTAAAATCTGCAGTACTCCCAAATAAAAAATAATAGCAGCTCTCCAAGGTTACCAAGATACTAAGCTCCTTGACTTTAGTAGCAATTAGATACTGTTCCACAGTTGCACAGTGTCTGGTGTCACCCAAGAGCAACTAGAAATTAGAAGTGTGATTGTCCTTCTGTGGCTAAAGGAGGTTCCAGACGCCCCTTGGCAGGCATCGCCTGACCTTTTAGGGCAGCCTACACCTACACCTACACTGCACATCAGCAGGCAGCCTGTCTGGGATGTGGAAAGAGTGCTCCTTATAGAAATTAGGATTTAACCCCTGTTTCCTTGCTTCTGGATTTTTCCTTCTGGTTTCCAGATATAGGGCATGGTCCTCACTCAGAGCTTGACCATCCACAGTGTGTAAAGCTACCAACTCCTCCCTCCAAGGCATAGGGGGAGCGACAGCTGCACAGGGACAGACGGAAGAAAGCCTTTCAGTCCAAACACTGCAAACAGACAAATGAAGGAGAATTTGAGAACAAATCTGAGTTCTTTGCCAATAAAAAAAAAATGCAGCACATTTCATTTTCTGGCAATACTATAAACTTACTTTTATGATACTAGTTATACAATCCTTAACATTTGTCTAGTGCTGCTAGACATTTTTCCCTTGGAGATTCAAGATGCAAAAGGGAGATCTGTGACTGCCCCCCCAAAGCTAGCTTGAGGTTCATAAAATGATGTCATGAACATAATATTCACTGAAGAAAGATGATATTCTGTGTCATGAATCATACCTTTCAATAAGGAATCCTTATTTACATTGCCCACTATTTTTTTATTTTAATCTGCTTTTTAATGAGAAAGACTCTAATTATTGCCAGACAGTGATCAACATCTAAAGTGTTACTAAAGGACTAGGGGTGACTAGGACTGTGAGGAGGCATCTCCCTAATTTGCTACCCTTCAGAGGGTTTTAGTGGTATATGTGGGTCTTTCCAACACCAAGACAGACATAAAGGTCGTGCAAGAAGGGGCTGGCTGACTTCTTTGGATTTATTTATTTGGAAGAGTAAATAGGTGCACAGAACACTATCAGTCACAGCCTTTGCTTAGGATGCCTGGCCATTTATTCAGGCATAGCTCACTCTTATAATGGAATCATTTACTCTTTATTACAGTGATAAATGAAAACAATTTTAAAATTGAAACTCCAGCTAATCTAAGGCTACCATTGATTCTGACTTACACGTAGCAGTCTGCTTCTCTCCTTCCTCATGCTTCCCATCTGTAGCAAACACCATGGTGAATCTTTTATTTTATCATTACTCTGGATGTCTATATGAGAGTGATTTATATATTTTTGAAAGGGTGTGATGGTATGCGTTATTTTCTCTTAGCTGACCCATATAAAATCTTCTACCAGGCATTTTTGCTCACTATCATCCTGGTAAGGTTCATCTATACTATACAAGGAAGCTGCAGTTCATCCAGTCTCATTGCAGATATTTTTTCTCTATGTTAACGGCCATTTGGACTGTTTTCAGAGTCTAGGCTCTATGAGCAATGTTATCATGACCCTGCTATGTCCAGAAGTTCATGGAGACATTTATTTTGGGTGGATACACAGGAGTGGAATTTGCTGGGCCATAGGGTATGAGATGTCCCATTCTATAAGAGAATGACAAACCCTTTCCTGAGGTGGTTGTACTGAGTCCACTCCCACTGGCAGTTAAGCACCTGTTACTCTGCAGCATATTCACTACTTCTCATTTTATACCAGGCTAATTGGTGTAAAATGATATATCTTTATGGTTTTAATTTGCATTTCACAGATCACTAATGACGTTGAGCATCTCTTCTTGTGACTGTTGTCCATATGCATTACCTCTTCTGAGAAAGACCTGTTTTCCTTCGCAAGAGTTTTGCCTGATTTTCTACGAAACCTATTCAGCTTTGCTTTTTGGTTTGTAGTACCTGAAATATTCTTGATATTCCCCAGATACTCATCACATGTGTTCCAACTACCCCTTCCTTAAAATGTCCTGTGATACATAGCTAGCTTTTTCTTTCTCAGAAGTGCTGTTGATAGTGCTCTTGCAGCATCTTTTTAAGATCCTCCCTGGCTTGAGTATTGAGATGAAGAAGTCTGGGAGAAGGAATTCCAAGGCCATTCAGCCGAGGCCTCAGACTCACAATAAGGCATTAGGTCAACTTTGTGTTCATTATCTCCAAAGAGGTCACCTGCAACCACAAGATTCCCTATCAGGGCTGTAAGAGGAACCTGCAGCTCACAGCTGGAGCATCCTTTGTAATGCACTAAGAAATAAGAGGGCCTAATACATCTCGTAAGTGTGAGAATAGCATAATACTTAATATTTTATTCTTCTAGTTAATGTAAAGGCTCAAAATCTACCATGTATGTGCTAGATGTTGTGCTTTTAAAGTGACCCAGAAACAGGAATTTGGCCAAGGCTTTCTGGAATATATAAGGTCTCGGACATGGAAAATGGCATAGTCTATGCAACTTGTTAGTGAGTTGTACAACTGAGAGTCATGCCCTTGTGTGTCGAGCTCTAGAGTCCAGACATTCTTCTTTTCAGCCTTGAGAAGTGACAAATATAAGTCAATGCTGCGCCCTCCACTTATAATGACTATATGAGAATTCATCCCCAGCTAGCATCCTCCCCATAGAACCTATGGGGTGAAGACCATGTTCTGCCTGATACCCCAAGCTTCCCACACAGAGCTGAGGCTTCTCCCCATGGGTACCCTGGGGTTCTCCTGGGGTGGGGCCAGTAGTTTGTTGAGGACTATTCTTATCATGAAGATCAATGTGCCTTGATCAGCCTTCTGGCCCAGAAATTTTCCCAAGTTGATTTTATAGCCATGGTGCTAGGTAAAAAGGCCAGGAAGTTACTGAGTGACCAAGTGGAGGAGAGAGGGGTCTGTGATTCCTTGTAATCATGCATTTGCATGTGTATCTGAGAGATGAGTGAGATGAGATTCTACAGAGTGGTAGAGAGGCAGAGGGGAGAGAGATGAGAGATGGTAGTGAGGTAGCTGGACAGACAGGTTACAGTCCCGGCCCAGGGCCACCCATGTTTCCACACTCCTCATAAGTGCCACATGCTAGGATGCCTGGACAGGAGAATACCAGCAGCAGTGGCAGTCACATGACACCTGCCATCATGCCACCACTTTATTACCTATCAAGTTCAAGGGAGACATAGCAGCACATGGCCGTAAAAGCCAGCCCTTAGCATGGACCTCAAGGAGTCCCAGAGTCAGAACCTAACTTCAAGACGGGCTCTTTGTCTCTGAACTTCATCTATATGATGATACAGCAATGCTCAGTGCATGCAATTGTAGAAAACTCCTTAAAATAAAGGAGCAATGCCTGATGAGCTGCTCAGGATAGTAACTGTACTGGTTAATTACTACTGTCAACTTGACATAACCCACTGTCACCTGGAGGGAGAGAACCTCCGCTGAGGAACTTCCTCAATCAGACTGTCTGTGAAGAATTTCCTTCTCCCTTTTTTAATTAAAAAAAAAAAAACTTTTGAGAGCTTCATTCTTGTATATTATTTGTGCATCACTTCCATAATTCCCTCTCCCACTTCCTGATTGGTAATTGACACAGGAGAGTCCAGCCCACTGTGGGTGATGCCACCTCATGTAGGTGATCCTTGGTTGCATAAGAAGGCTGACTGAACACAGACCAGAGGAGCAAGCCAATAAATAGTGTTCCTCCATGGCTTCTGTTTCAGTTGCTGCCTCTAATTCCTGCCCTGACATTCCTCAAAGTAGGATGATGGCCCAGAAGTGTAAGGTGAAATTAATCCTATACTCCCCTAGATGCTTTTAGTCAGGCTTTTTATCAAAGTACCATAAAAACAAACTAGAGCACTGATGATGGTCTTTCTCTGCTCTCTTTTCCTTTCTCTTTAGTACAGGCTCCATCCCAAGGTCACTATCCCCAGACCACACCTTCTCTACCCAATGCAGCCCTAAAGATATGTTCACACCACCTTGCAAGCCCTTAACACATGTGTGGTCTTCCCACACCAGTGTCCTGATGACTATGGGCACACCTCTCCCTCAGTGCTCTCTTTCCTCCCTAGGTGCTCTGTTTCTGCTTATGTCACATGCTCTAACTTATAGAAGGCAGATCCTCTATGCCAACAGCCGATGAGGAAGGAGGCCCAAAGCTTCAGTCTAACCTACCTGTTATCCACTGATGAATTTCCCTCAGTAAACTTAAAAGGTTCCTACCATATAACCCTCTGCTTCTGTAGCTAAGAATGGCCATCAACTTGAGGAGTGTGAAGACAGATTTTCTGCTGGCAGATGCCAGTAGAAGGTAGTTTTGACCTCAGGGATGATGACAACCATGACCCCAATCTCAGCACATGTGCCCAGATACCAACTCCTGCCTACCTTCCTGATTCCTTCTGAAGGATTAGACACACAGTTGTCGGCCCCTCCATTCTTGCTGATTGTTCGCCAGAGCTCAGCAAATGTGCTATCCTGCTCCAGGGGGTTGGTACCCTTGGCTCGAAAGTATTCATAGACAGCAGAATCCCGGACAGTGCCATAAGACATCTCCAGTTGTTTGGACAGGTCCTGAAATGTCCTAAAAGACAGAAAGGCAGCAAAGCATGAGTACATGCTGCACACTATGCACTATAGGGAGAAAACAGGCTGCAAGCCCCTCCTGAGCTCCAAGCCCTACCCCAACCCACCATTCACCTTCCTCACATCCAGTTTCCAATAGCACCAGTCCCTTAGCCTGAAGCAAACTTGCCAGGCCTTCATAAGTCACAGCTATGTTTCCTCAATAAGATGGCCAAACACACAAAACCATGTTCTGTATTGAGCTCGAGGCAGAAAACAATGAATAAGGAATGGTTCCTACCATCAGGGAGCCTAGAATTCGGCTGAAGACACATCAAGACAGATAATCACAACATAACAGAGTCAGGGCAATACAAGATACTAATTACTGAAATTATCTGCTCCAAGCACCCAGAGGCTAAAAAGGCAAAATGGATGGTGACAATGGCCCTGACACTCAAAGCTAGTATGGGGCAGACACACATTAAGAGGCTGCTTAAGAGGTATCCCCTCCAAAGCTTGCAGATGTGCTGGGGTTTCAGCCAGTAACTGACCTTGAGTATCTCCTCAACCATTTTATTTCTTTGAAAGAGTAATGAAAACTGTATTTTTACATGGATCTCCTGAGAATTTTTAAGTGTTGGAATTTATTTAAAAGATACTGAAAATAAGCAGAAATTCTTTGGAGGACCTTGGGGTCAGTGTTCAGAGAGGAAACGCAAGTAGCTCTAGCCAGGCACATACTTCCAGAAGGCCCATCAGCCTCTCACAACAGACACCTGAGCTAGGGACAAGAAAGGAGACTTCTTTCCAGTAGGTGGATCGCAGGCATTTCCTCGCTTCTGGGCTGGTATGGCAGATAATTCATTTCAAGTTGAAAAGCATGTTTCATACTCCTTCCCTGACATTAGCATGCTCAGAACACTTACCTTAGCTTCTGGTTCCAAATCATGAAACATAATGCTGACTTTATAATAAAGTTTTGAAACTGTTATGTAACTTATTGGATGCCTGTAAATTTAAAAAATAGCAGGGCTGTAGAGATGGCTCAGCAGTTAAGAGTACTAGCTATTCTTGTAAAAGACCTGGATTTGAATCCCAGCACTCACATGGCACCTTACAACCATCTGTAACTCCAGTTCCAGGGGATCTGATGCCCTCCTCTGTCCTCCTTGGGCATTGTGTGACATGGGTGTACTTACATACATGTGGGCAATACACGCATACACATAAAATAAAAGCAAATAAATCGATTTTAAAAATGGCAATGCAGAACACTGTTAAGGGTCAGCTGTTCACCTACATTTTCACACTGCTCACTGAGGGCATAAAAGAAGATTCTATCACATGTCAATAGCCCAGGAAGAGATCCAAATTCAAACTTCAAAGCGCAGTTTCTAGTCTATGATTATTGTTTCTGCATCATTTTAATATCAAAGGCACTTTAGTCGCTACAGTTTACTCAGGAACCCTCTGCAGTGAGGACAGGAAAGACCAATCAGTACAATGTTCTTATTTGCTTTCTGAAAAGCAGTGCCCATGAAAATGCTCTGGGAGAAGACCCCTTACCAGATCAATTTGCAAAATTCAGACAATCCCAATGAGAATCCAGGCTTTGTCTACAGGGTCCAACCTGATTGCTCTTCGTTTCTTTTCTGGATGCCTCAGAGTCTCTTCTTTCTCAGCCCACATCATTATCTGTACATCTTATTCGTTCCTTCATTTGGACGAGAACACAACCAATCTTCCCAGCCCCATATACACAACTTCTAACTTCTGGCCCCATCTCCACTGTAGTGATTTTTCTATCCTCAGTCTGAAAATGACAAACGCCACTCACTCTCACTTAAGGTACCAGGCCACTCCACACCCTTTGCTTGGATTCTATCTCAGTAATGTACCTGTGTTCTTTTTCAAACCCATAAAAACCTAGCCTTCAATTCTCCCCATGGGAAGTCATCCCTATCCACGGTCTGCTTGGCCTGTTCCCACACCTTGAAAGCTTTCATAGCCGCAACATGTTTATGGGATTTCAAAGAGCAGTCTTCTATTGCAAACACAAGTAGGAATTTGGGAGTCTAATCGCCTGCCTTGCTCTGGAGCCTGGGAAGCTTAGTTAATGGCTCTGTGCCTCAATTTCTAAATCTTAAGATAAAGGTCATGAGCAGAGCATGTAGCAGCAGGCTTTTGTGAGGAACAAGTGGGAATCTGATCAGTTCCTAGAGCAGTGCCTGATAGAGTCAGTCCTCAGGAGCATCAGACAGAGATTTTGAGGTGGCATTACACACCTGGGTCCACAGCAGATGCAAGAATTTGGAGGGAAGGAGCTGAAGAAGCCCCATCATCACTCCATGGTCCTGGCCCCAGTACTGGCAGCAGCCTGAACAGCAAGCACACAAGAGCCAGCAGGGTGTGGATTCTCCCTCCCCCTTACCACAACATTCTATCACATTCCCTTGTTCTTTGCTATGTGGCCTAGAAACAGAGCTCAGGATTCATCTCAATGCATTGCAGATGAAAGGAAACATAAAATAACAAATTGGATGAAGAAATCTTTCTAATTATTGTTCATTATTTATATCGAATTGAAGCAAGATGTTCCTTTGCTTGAAGGGCCCCAAGGGTTGTAACTATGTCATAATTTGCCTGTAATGAAAGGATGGGAAATCTTCTTTTTCTGACATATTTTTTTTTTATTTTTCTCATGGTAATACGAACAAATACAGGCTTTGATGAATGGGAAACATCAAGATGAATTATACAGTTGAGTCTAAATACTGAACTACTCTAAATTACTGCAGTTTCCATGAGTACAGAATGAATGCATAACTTCCATGGAGCTCAGATCTCCTGTTTCATCTACATATTTGAAATGGAGATTTCCTCTCTCCTGGTACATTTGTTCATGATGGTGTCCATGGCCAGAGGCTTGGGGAACATCTTGGATAACAAGCAGGAAGCCTGAATGTTTATGGCTCTCTATGGCCCCTTTGCCCCAGTACAGTTCATTGTTTCTGCCCCTTAAACATCACCTTGGTTCCCCTATGCAGCTTTACCTTCTGACCCATGGCTCATACCATCACCTCTTGTCATCATAAATTTGTGTGTGGAGATCTCTCTCATCACAGATGCGAACTATCTCTTTAACAAAAATGTTCTCAGCTCACTACCATGACTGTCACACAGTAGGTTCAACCATCATATTTCAGAGTGATTACATCTTAAGAGGGCTAGGGTAGAGGTCCTGGATAAGAGGATTCATTTAACCCCAAAGCCAAAACTATCATTTCCCTGCCAGTCGTCCTCCTGTCAGAGTTTTGGAAGAGATACATAGGAAAGGTTGAAGGACAGCCAGTCAGCCAGGCAGTAAGCCAGCACTGGAATCAGTGGAAGAGAGATAGATGGTGAAGCCAGAAAGAGGAGAAGGAATTTTGCCATGAGAAGGATACAATGGCAGCATATTCAACTTAACCTTTTCTGAAGACACCCTTTTCAGCAACAAGTAAACACAAACATCTAGACTTTTACACTATAGATAGATGGAAGATATATCTGCCTTTCACGGATGAAATTTCTGTCAAAGTGTACCATGTACCTTAATAAAGTCAGTGAACCAGTTATTTCCTCAAACAGTTCCTAGATGTCTACTAGGTCAAGCACAGTGGCACCTAAAGCAGGAGATGAATTTCCCCAGAACTTCCCAACAGGACATGGGTGAATGGCTGGAGAAGAAAACCAGCATTGACTAATCATTGTGAGTAGGAGCAAATCAGCTCCAAATGGGGGATCCCTGAGCCACAGGGGAGGGAGGCACTAAATTGTGAGCCAGACTTAAGGAAAGGATTCCCGAAGAAGCAATAAGCTGAGTCATAAAGCCTGGGTAGCAGCAGTCAGGGGACAATCAATGGGTCGGATGTTCTAGGAAGAGAAGAAATTACCTTTGGAGTCCCTGATGGGTGAAAGAACATGGCTCTATGGGGATATACACTGTACGGCAATTCCTACCAGCAAGCAGAGAGCTTTGGAAATCTGGAAGCTCTGTAGGCTCTCCTGTCTCAGAATGTCTCAGTTGTCTGGTGTAGTCCAGTAACTCTTGAAATAGTCCTTGGGTCTTTGCAGTCTCAGTGGCCACCATGGCATTATGAACAATGTAAATTCTTGGTTCTCACCCCAGACCTACCAATTCAGAAACCCTTGATCTGGTGCTAGGCACTCTGCATTTTCACAGGTCCCTAGGTAACTCTAATGAATGTAAGTTCCAGAAATATTGACCAAGGCAACACAATTAATGCCTGAGGTCTTGACTTTTATAACTCATTCTTGTTTCACAGGGTTGGTGAACATTTATGCTCACAGGCATATACCCAGTGCATGGTTAATGTTCAATAAGTGCCAGCTCTTCTGTTAGACTGCCACTTAACAGCTCACATGGTTGAACCATTGTGCCCCACGCAGGAGTTAAGGGTAATAGCCAGAGTGGTCACAACTGCAGGAATAGGAAGCCTATGTTAGCTTTCAGGGTCACATGATCAGAGCTTACCTCTCCATTGATCCATGTGTCTCCAAATAAGAAGACCATATCATACATTTTTTTTTCTATCTCCCTACCAAAAGTACAAGTAAATGCTTCCTATCAGCACCTAAATAGTCACCTTGTCAATATTACCTAGTTTAGGTTTACAGAATATATAATGTGATGGTTTGGAGAAATCTGAAACAGAATTGATCCTGGAGATACCAAAACTCCACTGTCAAGTTGCTTTGTGGGAAAGATGGTCACTGCCTAAAAAGACCTCTCTGAAAAAGCAAAGAATGGTTGGGCAAGGAACTGCTTGGGGAAAATGATTTCAAAAGCATCACTGCTGGGCTGCCCACCTGGGTCTCAATCAGGTGGTGAAATGTCACAATGCAAGTATATGTGTCTTGAGGCTAACTCCACTTGTTTGCTGTGTTTCTCTTTGGAAAATAACATATAGTGTTAAAATCATCCCACAGCAAAGTCTGTCATCTCCTCCAAGTTCGCTTTTGAACCAGTATCTTAGACTTCATGGTGTTCTATTAAAATTTGGTCTGGAACCAATGGGAGCTGCCTCTCTGTATTTGTTTACTGAACTGATAATTCAGAGGTGTTTCCACAGGTAAATATATAGGTGACACTTATGAGCACCTCAGATTGTCTTGCCAAAGGGCCTTTGTGACTGAGCCTTGATTGCCTTGCAGCCTGAGCAGCTCCACCCTCTCCTAGTACTGGGTTCTCCTTCTAACCCTGGGCACAGGCTCACTCCTTTTCTTTCCTCTCCAGATCTCTGGACTACTCTCTAAGTCCAGACCCACAGACTGCATCCTGATCCCCTGAACCCAAACTGGCTCAATTCTCCAGCTTAGTTTGTTAGACCCCCACAGCCTGTCCCTACCTTCCACCCTGTACTTGGCCTCCTGATCGGTCTGCTACAGACCTACTTTCCACCCTGGAAAGTCAGATCCTGACCACTACATCTTGATTCCCCTGCATCCTGAGCAGGTCCACTCTCTTCTGGCACGCTGTCCCACTTCTCGCCTCAGGGCCAGGCCCACTAAGAGAACAGTCTAGACCTGCCTACTGCATCCTGATTCTCTGAACCCAGAAGAGCTCAATCCCCCAGCTTAATTTGTTAGACACTCCATGGACTGTCCCCAGTCCATCTTGCCCTTGGCCTCCTCCTTGATTTGCCTTCTGCAGAATTGCCTGTGTTTTAGGCCATCTGCTAACATTCGAGAACCTGAAGCATACACCAAGTAACTTTTCATACCTGAGCAAAAAGCAAAGAAGCTACATCAACAATACAAACAGAACCAAACTTCAGCTAAACAAAGGCAGAATAGAAGTTCTTATTGAGGACATGATCAACAAAAGACCTCCATATGCCGAAACAGCAATGCAAAAACACAAAAAATACGAAAAAAACCTAAGAGGATATGTCCCTAACAAAATCCACTAGTCCTACAGAAGTATACTATAATAAGAATCACCCTGAGGGATCCCACAGTGCAGAATTTAAAACAACAATCATAAAACATGATCAAAGAACTTAACACTCAGACAATAAACTCAAAAAACTCAAAGAGAATAGACATAAATTTGTGACTGAAGTTGAAGAAAATACAAATATGAAGTTGAATGAAATAACAAACACAATTCAGGACTTCAAAAATGAATTCACAAAAGAGACAGAAACATTGAAGAAAATCCAAGATGAAATGATGAAGGAATTGAAAAACTCAGTACGTCAATTTGAAATGACAGGAGAAAGTCTCACAAACAGAATGAATGAAATGGAAAACAGAATACCAAGACTAGATGATAAAATTGAAGAACTGGACTCCTCAAGCAAAGACTATGAAAACTTTAAAAAACAAAAGGAATAGAATATACAAGAAATGTGGGACACCATAAAAAGAATACATCCAAGCATCGTATGCATACAGGAAAGAGAAGAATTTCAGATCAATGGCATTGACCTTATCTTCAATAGAATTATAGAAGAAAATGGCCCCTAATTAAAAAAGACATACCTATACAGATACAAGAAGCATACAGAATGCCAATTATACAGGACCAGAAGAGAAACTCACCAACAGTATATCATAGTAAAAACTTGAAAAGACAGACAGAGGTACTGAAAGGAACTAGAGAAAAACAAGAAGTTATATATAAAGGAAACCCATCAGAATTACAGCTGGCTTTTTAATGCAAATTATGAAAGCCAGAAAAGCCTGGACCGAAGTATTTCTAGATGTAAATGACCATAGATGCCAACCCAGAATACTTTACCTAGTAAAACTATCTGTCATGGTTGAAGGAGAATGGGAAATTTTCCATGATACCAATAGCATTAAAGAATTTATGTCCAGGGCCTGAAGGAATGACTCAAAGTTTAAGAGCACTGGCTGTACTTGTAGAGGACCTGGCTTCCAATCCCTGCACCCACATGGCGGCTAGCTACCATTCATAACTCCACTTCCAGGAAATCTGATGCCCTCTTCTTTCCTCTGTGGGCATTGCATGACATGTGTTTACTTACATGCATGCAAGCAATGTACTCATACACACACATACACACACAAATAATAAATAAAATATTTAAACAATTTAGAAAAGAATTCATGTCCAACAAACCAGCCCCACAGAGAACACTCAAAGCAATCCAAGGGACCAAAGATAGGGCTAACTATACTCAAGAGGTTACAGAAAGAAAACAGAGGAAGGTACAAATACAGAAACACAAAATAGGGCGAAAAGACATAAATTAAAATGACAGTAACAAATACACATCTTTCAATAATAACCAAATATCACTGGCATCAACTCTCTAGTCAAAAGACACAGTTTGGTGGAATGGATTAAGAAACAAAATCAATATTTTTGTTGTCTTTAAGAAACTCATCTTACCTCTAAGATAGGCACTACCTGAGGGTGAAAAGATGGAAAAAATATTCCAGGAAATGGCATTAAGAAGCAAGCAAGTGTTGTGTTGCAATTCTAATATCTAACAAAATAGAACACATTAAAATTATCTCAGAAGAGATAAGGATGTTCACTTCATTCTAATCAAAGGAATAATTGACCAAGAAGATATTACAATCATAAACATATGTACCAAACTCTGGTGCATCCAATTTCATAAAAAAAACAATACTACAGGACTATAAAACACAGATTAATCCCAACTCATTAATAGCAGAAGGATTCAATACACTACTCTCTCCAATAGACTAGTCAACTAAACAAAAAAATAAATGGAGATGAATCTCAGTTAAATGACATCTTACATCAAATGGACCTAACAGAAATCTACAGAATATTCCACCTAAGCATCAAATAATACACTTTTTACTCAGCAGCCTATGCAAGTTTCTCTAAAATTTGAGCACATACTGAGGCAAAAACAAACCTCAAAATAACAAAAAAAAATTCTATGTAATGCATTCTATCAGAACACAATGCAATAAAGCTTATAATCAATAGCAAAAGAAGCTGTACTAACTACACAAACTCATGGAGATTAAACAACACACTCCTGAATTTCTTAGGATAAATTAAGAAAGAAATTAAAGTACTCCTGTAACTAAATGAAAATGATAACACAACATAGAAAAACCTCTGGGACACTTTAAAAGCAGTTATAAGAGAGAAGTTTGTAGCTCCAAGTGCCTACATTAAAAAATCAGAAAGAAAACATGTAAATGATTTAACAATGCAACTCAAGACTCTGGAAAGGCAAGAACAAATCACACCTAAACCTAGCAGATGAGAAAAAATAACAAGAATCAGAGCAGAAATTAATGAAGTAGAAACAAAGAACACAATATAAAGAATCAATGAACCTAAGAACTGTTTCTTTGAAAAGTTAAACAAGGTAGACAGTTAACCAGAAGAAAGAAAGAGTACATCCAAATTAGCAAAATCAGGTATGAAAGGGAAATTATCACAAGAGACACCAAGAAATACAGAACATTATAAGAGAATACTGTAAAAACCTATACTCTATTAAATTTGAAAATCTAAAAGAATTGGACACATTTCCAGACTTACGGAAACCATCAAAGTTAAACAGAGACATCAACAGCTTAAACATGCCTAAAACAAGTAAGGATATTGAAACAACAATACAAAACCTCACAGCTAGAAAATCCCAGGTCCAAATGGATTCACAGAAGAATTCTACAAGACATCCAAAGAAAATTTACAACTAATACTCCTTTAATTGTTCCAAAAGATAGAAACTGAGGGAGAACTCCCAAACTCGATCTATGAAGCCAGTACCACTTGAATACCAAAACCAGGTAAAGACAAAACCAAAAACGGAAACTATAGACTCATCTCTTTAATGAACATAGACACAAAGATTCTGAACAAAATATTTGCAGACTGCATACAGACACATCAAAAGGATCATCCATCATTACCAAGTCAGCTTTCATTACAGAGCTAGAAAAGAATCATTAAATTCGTATGCAATCACAAAAGACCCCAGACAGCCAAAGCAATCTTGAGCAAAAAGAACAGTTCTGGGGGTTGTAGGAGGAGCAAGGATCACCATACCAGATTTCAAACTACATTACAGAGCTACAGTCATAAAAATAACATGGTACTGACACAAAAACAGATACATAGATCACTAAAACATAACAGAAGACCCAAACATGAGTGAATGCAATTTCATCCTCCCGATACTCAGCAAAGGTTTCAGGAAC